>JAUIMM010000347.1:2835000-4221991 GCA_031769625.1 Taudactylus pleione | reverse complement strand
ATATCTCTCTCTCCCTACCCCAACACTTTCTCCCAACCTCTCCCTCATATTTCTTTCTCTTCCCTACCCCAACACTTTCTCCCCCACATCTCCATCATATCTCTCTCTTCTCTACCCCAACACTTTCCCCGATCTCTCCCTCATATCTCTCTCTTCCCTACCCCAACACTTTCTCCCCACCTCTCCCTTATATCTCTCTCTTCCCTACCCAACACTTTCTCCCCACCTCTCCCTCATATTTCTCTCTTCCTACCCAACACTTTCTCCCCACCTCTCCCCTTATATCTCTCTCTCCCTACCCCAACACTTTCCCCAATCTCTCCCTCATATTTCTCTCTTCCCTACCCCAACCACTTTCTCCCCACCTCTCCTCATATATCCCTCTCTTCCCTACCCCAACACTTTCTCCCCACCTCTCCCTCATATCTCCCTCTCTTCCTACCCCAACACTTTCTCCCCACCTCTCCTCAATATCTCTTCCCTACCCAGAGACTTTCTACCACCTCTCCCTCATATTTCTCTCTTCCCTACCCCAAAACATTCTCCCCACCTCTCCCTCATATGTCTCTCTCTTCCCTACCCCAACACTTTCTCCCCACCTCTCCCTTATATCTCCCTCTTCCCTACCCAACATTTTCTCCCCACCCTCTCCCTCATATATCTCTCATCCCTACCCCATAAACATTCTCCCACCTCTCCCTCATATGTCTCTCTCTTCCCTACCCCAAAACTTTCTCCCCACATCTCCATCAGATCTCTCTCTCCCTACCCCAACACTTTCTCCCCACCTCTCCCTCATATCTCCTTCTCTTCCCTACCCGAAAACTTTCTCCCCACCTCTCCCTCATATCTCTCTCTCTTCCCTACCCCAAAATTTTCTCCCACATCTCCATCAGATCTCTCTCTTCCCTACCCCAACACTTTCTCCCCACCTCTCCTCATATATCCCTCTCTTCCTACCCCAACACTTTCTCCCCACCTCTCCCTCATATCTCCCTCTCTTCCCTACCCCAACACTTTCTCCCCACCTCTCCCTCATATATCTCTTCCTACCCAGAGTCTTTCTACCCACCTCTCCTCATATTTCTCTCTTCCCTACCCCAACACATTCTCCCCACCTCTCCCTCATATGTCTCTCTCTTCCCTACCCCAACACTTTCTCCCCACCTCTCCCTTATATCTCTCTCTTCCCTACCCCAACATTTTCTCCCCACCTCTCCTCATATATCTCTCATCCCTACCCCAAAACATTCTCCCCACCTCTCCCTCATATGTCTCTCTCTTCCCTACCCCAAAACTTTCTCCCCCACATCTCCATCAGATCTCTCTCTTCCCTACCACAACACTTTCTCCCCACCTCTCCCTCATATCTCCTTCTCTTCCCTACCCCAAAACTTTCTCCCACCTCTCCCTCATATCTCTCTCTCTTCCCTACCCCAACACTTTCTCCCCACCTCTCCCTCATATCTCCTGTTCCTACCCCAACTCTTTCTCCCCACCTCTCCCTCATATCTCTCTCTCTTCTCTACTCCAACACTTTCCCCGATCTCTCCCTCATATTTCTCTCTTCCCTACCCCAACACTTTCTCCCCACCACTCCCTCATATCTCTCTCTCTTCCCTACCCCAACAATTTCTCCAACCTCTCCCTCATATCTCCATCTCTTCCCTACCCCAACACTTTCTCCCCACATCTCCCTCATATCTCTCTGTTCCCTACCCCAACACTTTCTCCCCACCTCTCCCTCATATCTCTCTCTTCCCTACGCCAAAACTTTCTCCCCACCTTTCCCTCATATGTCTCTCTCTTCCCTATCCCAAAACTTTCTTCCCACATCTCCATCATATCTCTCTTTTCCCTACCCCAACACTTTCTCCCCACCTCTCCCTCATATCTCCATCTCTTCCCTATCCCAAAACTTTCTCCACACCTCTCCCTCATATCTCTCTCTCTTCCCTACCCCAACACTTTCTCCCCACCTCTCCCTCATATCTCTCTGTTCCCTACCCCAACTCTTTCTCCCCACCTCTCCTTCATATATCTCTCTATTCCCTACCCCAACTCTTTCTGCTCCCCTTTTCCTCATATCCCTCTCTTCTCTACTCGAACACTTTCCCCGATCTCTCCCTCAAATTTCTCTCTTCCCTACCCCAACACTTTCTCCCCACCTCTCCCTCATATCTCTCTCTCTTCCCTACCCCAACACTTTCTCCCAACCTCTCCCTCATATCTCTCTCTCTTCCCTACCCCAACACTTTCTCCCCACCTCTCCCTCATATCTCTCTGTTCCCTACCCCAACACTTTCTCCCCACCTCTCCCTCATATATCTCTTCCCTACCCAGAGTCTTTCTACCCACCTCTCCCTCATATTTCTCTCTTCCCTACCCCACCACTTTCTCCCCACCTCTCCCTTATATCTCTCTCTTCCCTACCCCAACACTTTCTCCCCACCTCTCCCTCATATCTCTCTCTTCCCTACCCCAAAACTTTCTCCCCACCTCTCCCTCATATGTCTCTCTCTTCCCTACCCCAAAACTTTCTCCCCACATCTCCATCATATCTCTCTCTTACCTACCCCAACACTTTCTCCCCACCTCTCCCTCATGTCTCTCTCTTCCCTACCCCATCACTTTCTCCCCACCTCTCCCTCATATCTCCATCTCTTCCCTACCCCAAAACTTTCTCCCCACCTCTCCCTCATATCTCTCTCTCTCTTCCCTACCCCAACACTTTCTCCCTACCTCTCCCTCATATCTCTCTCTTCCCTACCCCAACACTTTCTCCCAACCTCTCCCTCATATTTCTTTCTCTTCCCTACCCCAACACTTTCTCCCCACATCTCCATCATATCTCTCTCTTCTCTACCCCAACACTTTCCCCGATCTCTCCCTCTTATCTCTCTCTTCCCTACCCCAACACTTTCTCCCCACCTCTCCCTTATATCTCCCTCTTCCCTACCCCAACATTTTCTCGCCACCTCTCCCTCATATATCTCTCTCTTCCCTACCCCAACACTTTCTCCCCACCTCTCCCTCATATCTCTCTGTTCCCTACCCCAACTCTTTCTCCCCACCTCTTTCTCATATCTCTCTCTCTTCTCTACTCCAACACTTTCCCCGATCTCTCCCTCATATTTCTCTCTTCCCTACCCCAACACTTTCTCCCCACCACTCCCTCATATCTCTCTCTCTTCCCTACCCCAACAATTTCTCCCAACCTCTCCCTCATATCTCCATCTCTTCCCTACCCCAACACTTTCTCCCCACATCTCCCTCATATCTCTCTGTTCCCTACCCCAACACTTTCTCCCCACCTCTCCCTCATATCTCTCTCTTCCCTACCCCAAAACTTTCTCCCCACCTCTCCCTCATATGTCTCTCTCTTCCCTACCCCAAAACTTTCTCCCCACATCTCCATCATATCTCTCTCTTACCTACCCCAAAACTTTCTCCCCACCTCTCCCTCATGTCTCTCTCTTCCCTACCCCATCACTTTCTCCCCACCTCTCCCTCATATCTCCATCTCTTCCCTACCCCAAAACTTTCTCCCCACCTCTCCCTCATATCTCTCTCTCTTCCCTACCCCAAAACTTTCTCCCCACATCTCCATCAGATCTCTCTCTTCCCTACCCCAACACTTTCTCCCCACCTCTCCCTCATATATCCCTCTCTTCCCTACCCCAACACTTTCTCCCCACCTCTCCCTCATATCTCCCTCTCTTCCCTACCCCAACACTTTCTCCCCACCTCTCCCTCATATATCTCTTCCCTACCCAGAGTCTTTCGTACCCACCTCTCCCTCATATTTCTCTCTTCCCTACCCCAAAACATTCTCCCCACCTCTCCCTCATATGTCTCTCTCTTCCCTACCCCAACACTTTCTCCCCACCTCTCCCTTATATCTCTCTCTTCCCTACCCCAACATTTTCTCCCCACCTCTCCCTCATATATCTCTCATCCCTACCCCAAAACATTCTCCCCACCTCTCCCTCATATGTCTCTCTCTTCCCTACCCCAAAACTTTCTCCCCACATCTCCATCAGATCTCTCTCTTCCCTACCACAACACTTTCTCCCCACCTCTCCCTCATATCTCCTTCTCTTCCCTACCCCAAAACTTTCTCCCCACCTCTCCCTCATATCTCTCTCTCTTCCCTACCCCAACACTTTCTCCCCACCTCTCCCTCATATCTCTCTGTTCCCTACCCCAACTCTTTCTCCCCACCTCTTTCTCATATCTCTCTCTCTTCTCTACTCCAACACTTTCCCCGATCTCTCCCTCATATTTCTGTCTTCCCTACCCCAACACTTTCTCCCCACCACTCCCTCATATCTCTCTCTCTTCCCTACCCCAACAATTTCTCCCAACCTCTCCCTCATATCTCCATCTCTTCCCTACCCCAACACTTTCTCCCCACATCTCCCTCATATCTCTCTGTTCCCTACCCCAACACTTTCTCCCCACCTCTCCCTCATATCTCTCTCTTCCCTACCCCAAAACTTTCTCCCCACCTCTCCCTCATATGTCTCTCTCTTCCCTACCCCAAAACTTTCTCCCCACATCTCCATCATATCTCTCTCTTACCTACCCCAACACTTTCTCCCCACCTCTCCCTCATGTCTCTCTCTTCCCTACCCCATCACTTTCTCCCCACCTCTCCCTCATATCTCCATCTCTTCCCTACCCCAAAACTTTCTCCCCCACCTCTCCCTCATATCTCTCTCTCTCTTCCCTACCCCAACACTTTCTCCCCACCTCTCCCTCATATCTCTCTCTTCCCTACCCCAACACTTTCTCCCAACCTCTCCCTCATATTCTTTCTCTTCCCTACCCCAACACTTTCTCCCACATCTCCATCATATCTCTCTCTTCTCTACCCCAACACTTTCCCCGATCTCTCCCTCATATCTCTCTCTTCCCTACCCCAACACTTTCTCCCCACCTCTCCCTTATATCTCTCTCTTCCCTACCCCAACACTTTCTCCCCACCTCTCCCTCATATTCTCTCTTCCCTACCCCAACACTTTCTCCCCACCTCTCCCTTATATCTCTCTCTTCCCTACCCCAACACTTTCCCCAATCTCTCCCTCATATTTCTCTCTTCCCTACCCCAACACTTTCTCCCCACCTCTCCCTCATATATCCCTCTCTTCCCTACCCCAACACTTTCTCCCCACCTCTCCCTCATATCTCCCTCTCTTCCCTACCCCAACACTTTCTCCCCACCTCTCCCTCATATATCTCTTCCCTACCCAGAGTCCTTTCTTCCCACCTCTCCCTCATATTTCTCTCTTCCCTACCCCAAAACATTCTCCCCACCTCTCCCTCATATGTCTCTCTCTTCCCTACCCCAACACTTTCTCCCCACCTCTCCCTTATATCTCCCTCTTCCCTACCCCAACATTTTCTCCCCACCTCTCCCTCATATATCTCTCATCCCTACCCCAAAACATTCTCCCCACCTCTCCCTCATATGTCTCTCTCTTCCCTACCCCAAAACTTTCTCCCCACATCTCCATCAGATCTCTCTCTTCCCTACCCCAACACTTTCTCCCCACCTCTCCCTCATATCTCCTTCTCTTCCCTACCCCAAAACTTTCTCCCCACCTCTCCCTCATATCTCTCTCTCTTCCCTACCCCAAAACTTTCTCCCCACATCTCCATCAGATCTCTCTCTTCCCTACCCCAACACTTTCTCCCCACCTCTCCCTCATATATCCCTCTCTTCGCTACCCCAACACTTTCTCCCCACCTCTCCCTCATATCTCCCTCTCTTCCCTACCCCAACACTTTCTCCCCACCTCTCCCTCATATATCTCTTCCCTACCCAGAGTCTTTCTACCCACCTCTCCCTCATATTTCTCTCTTCCCTACCCCAAAACATTCTCCCCACCTCTCCCTCATATGTCTCTCTCTTCCCTACCCCAACACTTTCTCCCCACCTCTCCCTTATATCTCTCTCTTCCCTACCCCAACATTTTCTCCCCACCTCTCCCTCATATATCTCTCATCCCTACCCCAAAACATTCTCCCCACCTCTCCCTCATATGTCTCTCTCTTCCCTACCCCAAAACTTTCTCCCCACATCTCCATCAGATCTCTCTCTTCCCTACCACAACACTTTCTCCCCACCTCTCCCTCATATCTCCTTCTCTTCCCTACCCCAAAACTTTCTCCCCACCTCTCCCTCATATCTCTCTCTCTTCCCTACCCCAACACTTTCTCCCCACCTCTCCCTCATATCTATCTGTTCCCTACCCCAACTCTTTCTCCCCACCTCTTTCTCATATCTCTCTCTCTTCTCTACTCCACCACTTTCCCCGATCTCACCCTCATATTTCTCTGTTCCCTACCCCAACACTTTCTCCCCACCACTCCCTCATATCTCTCTCTCTTCCCTACCCCAACAATTTCTCCCAACCTCTCCCTCATATCTCCATCTCTTCCCTACCCCAACACTTTCTCCCCACATCTCCCTCATATCTCTCTGTTCCCTACCCCAACACTTTCTCCCCACCTCTCCCTCATATCTCTCTCTTCCCTACACCAAAACTTTCTCCCCACCTTTCCCTCATATGTCTCTCTCTTCCCTATCCCAAAACTTTCTTCCCACATCTCCATCATATCTCTCTTTTCCCTACCCCAACACTTTCTCCCCACCTCTCCCTCATATCTCCATCTCTTCCCTACCCCAAAACTTTCTCCACACCTCTCCCTCATATCTCTCTCTCTTCCCTACCCCAACACTTTCTCCCCACCTCTCCCTCATATCTCTCTGTTCCCTACCCCAACTCTTTCTCCCCACCTCTCCTTCATATATCTCTCTATTCCCTACCCCAACTCTTTCTGCTCCCCTTTTCCTCATATCTCTCTCTTCTCTACTCGAACACTTTCCCCGATCTCTCCCTCAAATTTCTCTCTTCCCTACCCCAACACTTTCTCCCCACCTCTCCCTCATATCTCTCTCTCTTCCCTACCCCAACACTTTCTCCCAACCTCTCCCTCATATCTCTCTCTCTTCCCTACCCCAACACTTTCTCCCCACCTCTCCCTCATATCTCTCTGTTCCCTACCCCAACACTTTCTCCCCACCTCTCCCTCATATATCTCTTCCCTACCCAGAGTCTTTCTACCCACCTCTCCCTCATATTTCTCTCTTCCCTACCCCACCACTTTCTCCCCACCTCTCCCTTATATCTCTCTCTTCCCTACCCCAACACTTTCTCCCCACCTCTCCCTCATATCTCTCTCTTCCCTACCCCAACACTTTCTCTCAACCTCTCCCTCATATTTCTTTCTCTTCCCTACCCCAACACTTTCTCCCCACATCTCCATCATATCTCTCTCTTCTCTACCCCAACACTTTCCCCGATCTCTCCCTCATATCTCTCTCTTCCCTACCCCAACACTTTCTCCCCACCTCTCCCTTATATCTCTCTCTTCCCTACCCCAACACTTTCTCCCCACCTCTCCCTCATATTTCTCTCTTCCCTACCCCAACACTTTCTCCCCACCTCTCCCTTATATCTCTCTCTTCCCTACCCCAACACTTTCCCCAATCTCTCCCTCATATTTCTCTCTTCCCTACCCCAACACTTTCTCCCCACCTCTCCCTCATATATCCCTCTCTTCCCTACCCCATCACTTTCTCCCCACCTCTCCCTCATATCTCCCTCTCTTCCCTACCCCAACACTTTCTCCCCACCTCTCCCTCATATATCTCTTCCCTACCCAGAGTCTTTCTACCCACCTCTCCCTCATATTTCTCTCTTCCCTACCCCAAAACATTCTCCCCACCTCTCCCTCATATGTCTCTCTCTTCCCTACCCCAACACTTTCTCCCCACCTCTCCCTTATATCTCCCTCTTCCCTACCCCAACATTTTCTCCCCACCTCTCCCTCATATATCTCTCATCCCTACCCCAAAACATTCTCCACACCTCTCCCTCATATGTCTCTCTCTTCCCTACCCCAAAACTTTCTCCCCACATCTCCATCAGATCTCTCTCTTCCCTACCCCAACACTTTCTCCCCACCTCTCCCTCATATCTCCTTCTCTTCCCTACCCCAAAACTTTCTCCCCACCTCTCCCTCATATCTCTCTCTCTTCCCTACCCCAAAACTTTCTCCCCACATCTCCATCAGATCTCTCTCTTCCCTACCCCAACACTTTCTCCCCACCTCTCCCTCATATATCCCTCTCTTCCCTACCCCAACACTTTCTCCCCACCTCTCCCTCATATCTCCCTCTCTTCCCTACCCCAGCACTTTCACCCCACCTCTCCCTCATATATCTCTTCCCTACCCAGAGTCTTTCTACCCACCTCTCCCTCATATTTCTCTCTTCCCTACCCCAAAACATTCTCCCCACCTCTCCCTCATAGGTCTCTCTCTTCCCTACCCCAACACTTTCTCCCCACCTCTCCCTTATATCTCTTTCTTCCCTACCCCAACATTTTCTCCCCACCTCTCCCTCATATATCTCTCATCCCTACCCCAAAACATTCTCCCCACCTCTCCCTCATATGTCTCTCTCTTCCCTACCCCAAAACTTTCTCCCCACATCTCCATCAGATCTCTCTCTTCCCTACCACAACATTTCTCCCCACCTCTCCCTCATATCTCCTTCTCTTCCCTACCCCAAAACTTTCTCCCCACCTCTCCCTCATATCTCTCTCTCTTCCCTACCCCAACACTTTCTCCCCACCTCTCCCTCATATCTCTCTGTTCCCTACCCCAACTCTTTCTCCCCACCTCTCCCTCATATCTCTCTCTCTTCTCTACTCCAACACTTTCCCCGATCTCTCCCTCATATTTCTCTCTTCCCTACCCCAACACTTTCTCCCCACCACTCCCTCATATCTCTCTCTCTTCCCTACCCCAACAATTTCTCCCAACCTCTCCCTCATATCTCCATCTCTTCCCTACCCCAACACTTTCTCCCCACATCTCCCTCATATCTCTCTGTTCCCTACCCCAACACTTTCTCCCCACCTCTCCCTCATATCTCTCTCTTCCCTACGCCAAAACTTTCTCCCCACCTTTCCCTCATATGTCTCTCTCTTCCCTATCCCAAAACTTTCTTCCCACATCTCCATCATATCTCTCTTTTCCCTACCCCAACACTTTCTCCCCACCTCTCCCTCATATCTCCATCTCTTCCCTACCCCAAAACTTTCTCCACACCTCTCCCTCATATCTCTCTCTCTTCCCTACCCCAACACTTTCTCCCCACCTCTCCCTCATATCTCTCTGTTCCCTACCCCAACTCTTTCTCCCCACCTCTCCTTCATATATCTCTCTATTCCCTACCCCAACTCTTTCTGCTCCCCTTTTCCTCATATCTCTCTCTTCTCTACTCGAACACTTTCCCCGATCTCTCCCTCAAATTTCTCTCTTCCCTACCCCAACACTTTCTCCCCACCTCTCCCTCATATCTCTCTCTCTTCCCTACCCCAACACTTTCTCCCAACCTCTCCCTCATATCTCTCTCTCTTCCCTACCCCAACACTTTCTCCCCACCTCTCCCTCATATCTCTCTGTTCCCTACCCCAACACTTTCTCCCCACCTCTCCCTCATATATTTCTTCCCTACCCAGAGTCTTTCTACCCACCTCTCCCTCATATTTCTCTCTTCCCTACCCCACCACTTTCTCCCCACCTCTCCCTTATATCTCTCTCTTCCCTACCCCAACACTTTCTCCCCACCTCTCCCTCATATCTCTCTCTTCCCTACCCCAAAACTTTCTCCCCACCTCTCCCTCATGTCTCTCTCTTCCCTACCCCAACACTTTCTCCCCACCTCTCCCTTATATCTCCCTCTTCCCTACCCCAACATTTTCTCCCCACCTCTCCCTCATATATCTCTCATCCCTACCCCAAAACATTCTCCCCACCTCTCCCTCATATGTCTCTCTCTTCCTTACCCCAAAACTTTCTCCCCACATCTCCATCAGATCTCTCTCTTCCCTACCCCAACACTTTCTCCCCACCTCTCCCTCATATCTCCTTCTCTTCCCTACCCCAAAACTTTCTCCCCACCTCTCCCTCATATCTCTCTCTATTCCCTACCCCAAAACTTTCTCCCCACATCTCCATCAGATCTCTCTTTTCCCTACCCCAACACTTTCTCCCCACCTCTCCCTCATATATCCCTCTCTTCCCTACCCCAACACTTTCTCCCCACCTCTCCCTCATATCTCCCTCTCTTCCCTACCCCAACACTTTCTCCCCACCTCTCCCTCATATATCTCTTCCCTACCCAGAGTCTTTCTACCCACCTCTCCCTCATATCTCTCTCTTCCCTACCCCAAAACTTTCTCCCCACCTCTCCCTCATGTCTCTCTCTTCCCTACCCCAACACTTTCTCCCCACCTCTCCCTTATATCTCCCTCTTCCCTACCCCAACATTTTCTCCCCACCTCTCCCTCATATATCTCTCATCCCTACCCCAAAACATTCTCCCCACCTCTCCCTCATATGTCTCTCTCTTCCCTACCCCAAAACTTTCTCCCCACCTCTCCCTTATATCTCTCTCTTCCCTACCCCAACATTTTCTCCCCACCTCTCCCTCATATATCTCTCATCCCTACCCCAAAACATTCTCCCCACCTCTCCCTCATATGTCTCTCTCTTCCCTACCCCAAAACTTTCTCCCCACATCTCCATCAGATCTCTCTCTTCCCTACCACAACACTTTCTCCCCACCTCTCCCTCATATCTCCTTCTCTTCCCTACCCCAAAACTTTCTCCCCACCTCTCCCTCATATCTCTCTCTCTTCCCTACCCCAACACTTTCTCCCCACCTCTCTCTCATATCTCTCTGTTCCCTACCCCAACTCTTTCTCCCCACCTCTCCCTCATATCTCTCTCTCTTCTCTACTCCAACACTTTCCCCGATCTCTCCCTCATATTTCTCTCTTCCCTACCCCAACACTTTCTCCCCACCACTCCCTCATATCTCTCTCTCTTCCCTACCCCAACAATTTCTCCCAACCTCTCCCTCATATCTCCATCTCTTCCCTACCCCAACACTTTCTCCCCACATCTCCCTCATATCTCTCTGTTCCCTACCCCAACACTTTCTCCCCACCTCTCCCTCATATCTCTCTCTTCCCTATGCCAAAACTTTCTCCCCACCTTTCCCTCATATCTCTCTCTCTTCCCTACCCCAACACTTTCTCCCCAACTCTCCATCATATCTCTCTTTTCCCTACCCCAACACTTTCTCCCCACCTCTCCCTCATATCTCCATCTCTTCCCTACCCCAAAACTTTCTCCACACCTCTCCCTCATATCTCTCTCTCTTCCCTACCCCAACACTTTCTCCCCACCTCTCCCTCATATCTCTGTTCCCTACCCCAACTCTTTCTCCCCACCTCTCCTTCATATATCTCTCTATTCCCTACCCCAACTCTTTCTGCTCCCCTTTTCCTCATATCTCTCTCTTCTCTACTCGAACACTTTCCCCGATCTCTCCCTCAAATTTCTCTCTTCCCTACCCCAACACTTTCTCCCCACCTCTCCCTCATATCTCTCTCTCTTCCCTACCCCAACACTTTCTCCCAACCTCTCCCTCATATCTCTCTCTTCCCTACCCCAACACTTTCTCCCCACCTCTCCCTCATATCTCTCTGTTCCCTACCCCAACACTTTCTCCCCACCTCTCCCTCATATATCTCTTCCCTACCCAGAGTCTTTCTACCCACCTCTCCCTCATATTTCTCTCTTCCCTACCACACCACTTTCTCCCCACCTCTCCCTTATATCTCTCTCTTCCCTACCCCAACACTTTCTCCCCACCTCTCCCTCATATCTCTCTCTTCCCTACCCCAAAACTTTCTCCCCACCTCTCCCTCATATGTCTCTCTCTTCCCTACCCCAAAACTTTCTCCCCACATCTCCATCATATCTCTCTCTTACCTACCCCAACACTTTCTCCCCACCTCTCCCTCATGTCTCTCTCTTCCCTACCCCATCACTTTCTCCCCACCTCTCCCTCATATCTCCATCTCTTCCCTACCCCAAAACTTTCTCCCCACCTCTCCCTCATATCTCTCTCTCTCTTCCCTACCCCAACACTTTCTCCCCACCTCTCCCTCATATCTCTCTCTTCCCTACCCCAACACTTTCTCCCAACCTCTCCCTCATATTTCTTTCTCTTCCCTACCCCAACACTTTCTCCCCACATCTCCATCATATCTCTCTCTTCTCTACCCCAACACTTTCCCCGATCTCTCCCTCATATCTCTCTCTTCCCTACCCCAACACTTTCTCCCCACCTCTCCCTTATATCTCTCTCTTCCCTACCCCAACACTTTCTCCCCACCTCTCCCTCATATTTCTCTCTTCCCTACCCCAACACTTTCTCCCCACCTCTCCCTTATATCTCTCTCTTACCTACCCCAACACTTTCCCCAATCTCTCCCTCATATTTCTCTCTTCCCTACCCCAACACTTTCTCCCCACCTCTCCCTCATATATCCCTCTCTTCCCTACCCCAACACTTTCTCCCCACCTCTCCCTCATATCTCCCTCTCTTCCCTACCCCAACACTTTCTCCCCACCTCTCCCTTATATCTCTCTCTTCCCTACCCCAACATTTTCTCCCCACCTCTCCCTCATATATCTCTCATCCCTACCCCAAAACATTCTCCCCACCTCTCCCTCATATGTCTCTCTCTTCCCTACCCCAAAACTTTCTCCCCACATCTCCATCAGATCTCTCTCTTCCCTACCCCAACACTTTCTCCCCACCTCTCCCTCATATCTCCATCTCTTCCCTACCCCAAAACTTTCTCCCCACATCTCCATCAGATCTCTCTCTTCCCTACCCCAACACTTTCTCCCCACCTCTCCCTCATATCTCCATCTCTTCCCTACCCCAAAACTTTCTCCCCACCTCTCCCTCATATCTCTCTCTCTTCCCTACCCCAACACTTTCTCCCCACCTCTCCCTCATATCTCTCTCTCTTCCCTACCCCAACACTTTCTCCCAACCTCTCCCTCATATCTCTCTCTTCCCTACCCCAACACTTTCTCCCCACCTCTCCCTCATATCTCTCTGTTCCCTACCCCAACACTTTCTCCCCACCTCTCCCTCATATATCTCTTCCCTACCCAGAGTCTTTCTACCCACCTCTCCCTCATATTTCTCTCTTCCCTACCACACCACTTTCTCCCCACCTCTCCCTTATATCTCTCTCTTCCCTACCCCAACACTTTCTCCCCACCTCTCCCTCATATCTCTCTCTTCCCTACCCCAAAACTTTCTCCCCACCTCTCCCTCATATGTCTCTCTCTTCCCTACCCCAAAACTTTCTCCCCACATCTCCATCATATCTCTCTCTTACCTACCCCAACACTTTCTCCCCACCTCTCCCTCATGTCTCTCTCTTCCCTACCCCATCACTTTCTCCCCACCTCTCCCTCATATCTCCATCTCTTCCCTACCCCAAAACTTTCTCCCCACCTCTCCCTCATATCTCTCTCTCTCTTCCCTACCCCAACACTTTCTCCCCACCTCTCCCTCATATCTCTCTCTTCCCTACCCCAACACTTTCTCCCAACCTCTCCCTCATATTTCTTTCTCTTCCCTACCCCAACACTTTCTCCCCACATCTCCATCATATCTCTCTCTTCTCTACCCCAACACTTTCCCCGATCTCTCCCTCATATCTCTCTCTTCCCTACCCCAACACTTTCTCCCCACCTCTCCCTTATATCTCTCTCTTCCCTACCCCAACACTTTCTCCCCACCTCTCCCTCATATTTCTCTCTTCCCTACCCCAACACTTTCTCCCCACCTCTCCCTTATATCTCTCTCTTCCCTACCCCAACACTTTCCCCAATCTCTCCCTCATATTTCTCTCTTCCCTACCCCAACACTTTCTCCCCACCTCTCCCTCATATATCCCTCTCTTCCCTACCCCAACACTTTCTCCCCACCTCTCCCTCATATCTCCCTCTCTTCCCTACCCCAACACTTTCTCCCCACCTCTCCCTTATATCTCTCTCTTCCCTACCCCAACATTTTCTCCCCACCTCTCCCTCATATATCTCTCATCCCTACCCCAAAACATTCTCCCCACCTGTCCCTCATATGTCTTTCTCTTCCATACCCCAAAACTTTCTCCCCACATCTCCATCAGATCTCTCTCTTCCCTACCCCAACACTTTCTCCCCACCTCTCCCTCATATCTCCATCTCTTCCCTACCCCAAAACTTTCTCCCCACCTCTCCCTCATATCTCTCTCTCTTCCCTACCCCAACACTTTCTCCCCACCTCTCCCTCATATCTCTCTGTTCCCTACCCCAACTCTTTCTCCCCACCTCTCCCTCATATCTCTCTCTGTTCTCTACTCCAACACTTTCCCCGATCTCTCCCTCATATTTCTCTCTTCCCTACCCCAACACTTTCTCCCCACCACTCCCTCATATCTCTCTCTCTTCCCTACCCCAACAATTTCTCCCAACCTCTCCCTCATATCTCCATCTCTTCCCTACCCCAACACTTTCTCCCCACATCTCCCTCATATCTCTCTGTTCCCTACCCCAACACTTTCTCCCCACCTCTCCCTCATATATCTCTTCCCTACCCAGAGTCTTTCTTCCCACCTCTCCCTCATACTTCTCTCTTCCCTACCCCAACACTCTCTCCCCACCTCTCCCTTATATCTCTCTCTTCCCTACCCCAACACTTTCTCCCCACCTCTCCCTCATATCTTTCTCTTCCCTACCCCAAAACTTTCTCCCCACCTCTCCCTCATATGTCTCTCTCTTCCCTACCCCAAAACTTTCTCCCCACATCTCCATCATATCTCTCTCTTCCCTACCCCAACATTTTCTCCCCACCTCTCCCTCATATCTCTCTCTTCCCTACCCCAGCACTTTCTCCCCACCTCTCCCTCATATCTCGATCTTTTCCCTACCCCAACACTTTCTCCCCATCTCTCCCTCATATCTCTCTCTTCCCTACCCCAACACTTTCTCCCAACCTCTTCCTCATATTTCTCTCTCTTCCCTACCCCAACACTTTTTCCCACATCTCCATCATATCTCTCTCTTCTCTACCCCAACACTTTCCCCGATCTCCCCCTCATATCTCTATCTTCCCTACCCCAACACTTTCTCCCCACCTCTCCCTTATATCTCTCTCTTCCCTACCCCAACACTTTCTCCCCACCTCTCCCTCATATTTCTCTCTTCCCTACCCCAAGTCTTTCTACCCACCTCTCCCTCATATTTCTCTCTTCCCTACCCCAACACTTTCTCCCAACCTCTCCCTTATATCTCTCTCTTCCCTACCCCAACACTTTCCCCGATCTCTCCCTCATATTTCTCTCTTCCCTACCCCAACACTTTCCCTGATCTCTCCCGCATATTTCTCTCTCTTCCCTACCCCAACACTTTCTCCCCACCTCTCCCTCATATCTCCCTCTCTTCCCTACCCCAACACTTTCTCCCCACCTCTCCCTCATATATCCCTCTCTTCCCTACCCCAACACTTTCTCCCCACCTCTCCCTCATATATCTCTTCCCTACCCAGAGTCTTTCTACCCACCTCTCCCTCATATTTCTCTCTTCCCTACCCCACCACTTTCTCCCCACCTCTCCCTTATATCTCTCTCTTCCCTACCCCAACACTTTCTCCCCACCTCTCCCTCATATCTCTCTCTTCCCTACCCCAAAACTTTCTCCCCACCTCTCCCTCATATGTCTCTCTCTTCCCTACCCCAAAACTTTCTCCCCACATCTCCATCATATCTCTCTCTTACCTACCCCAACACTTTCTCCCCACCTCTCCCTCATGTCTCTCTCTTCCCTACCCCATCAATTTCTCCCCACCTCTCCCTCATATCTCCATCTCTTCCCTACCCCCAAAACTTTCTCCCCACCTCTCCCTCATATCTCTCTCTCTCTTCCCTACCCCAACACTTTCTCCCCACCTCTCCCTCATATCTCTCTCTTCCCTACCCCAACACTTTCTCCCAACCTCTCCCTCATATTTCTTTCCCTTCCCTACCCCAACACTTTCTCCCCACATCTCCACCATATCTCTCTCTTCTCTACCCCAACACTTTCCCCGATCTCTACCTCATATCTCTCTCTTCCCTACCCCAACACTTTCTCCCCACCTCTCCCTTATATCTCTCTCTTCCCTACCCCAACACTTTCTCCCCACCTCTCCCTCATATTTCTCTCTTCCCTACCCCAACACTTTCTCCCCACCTCTCCCTTATATCTCTCTCTTCCCTACCCCAACACTTTCCCCAATCTCTCCCTCATATTTCTCTCTTCCCTACCCCAACACTTTCTCCCCACCTCTCCCTCATATATCCCTCTCTTCCCTACCCCAACACTTTCTCCCCACCTCTCCCTCATATCTCTCTCTCTTCCCTACCCCAACACTTTCTCCCCACCTCTCCCTTATATCTCTCTCTTCCCTACCCAAGCACTTTCCCCAATCTCTCCCTCATATTTCTCTCTTCCCTACCCCAAGTCTTTCTACCCACCTCTCCCTCATATTTCTCTCTTCCCTACCCCAACACTTTCTCCCAACCTCTCCCTCATATCTCCCTCTCTTCCCTACCCCAACACTTTATCCCCACCTCTCCCTCATATTTCTCTCTTCCCTACCCCAACTCTTTCTCCCCACATCTCCCTCATATCTCCCTCTCTTCACTACCCCAACACTTTCTCCCCACCGCTCCCTCATATTTCTCTCTTCCCTACCCCAACACTTTCTCCCCACCTCTCCCTTATATCTCTCTCTTCCCAACCCCAACACTTTCTCCCCACCTCTCCCTCATATCTCTCTCTTCCCTACGCCAAAACTTTCTCCCCACCTTTCCCTCATATGTCTCTCTCTTCCCTATCCCAAAACTTTCTTCCCACATCTCCATCATATCTCTCTTTTCCCTACCCCAACACTTTCTCCCCACCTCTCCCTCATATCTCCATCTCTTCCCTACCCCAAAACTTTCTCCACACCTCTCCCTCATATCTCTCTCTCTTCCCTACCCCAACACTTTCTCCCCACCTCTCCCTCATATCTCTCTGTTCCCTACCCCAACTCTTTCTCCCCACCTCTCCTTCATATATCTCTCTATTCCCTACCCCAACACTTTCTGCTCCCCTTTTCCTCATATCTCTCTCTTCTCTACTCGAACACTTTCCCCGATCTCTCCCTCAAATTTCTCTCTTCCCTACCCCAACACTTTCTCCCCACCTCTCCCTCATATTTCTCTCTTCCCTACCCCAACACTTTCTCCCCACCTCTCCCTTATATCTCTCTCTTCCCTACCCCAACACTTTCCCCAATCTCTCTCTCATATTTCTCTCTTCCCTACCCCAACACTTTCTCCCCACCTCTCCCTCATATATCCCTCTCTTCCCTACCCCAACACTTTCTCCCCACCTCTCCCTCATATCTCTCTCTCTTCCCTACCCCAACACTTTCTCCCCACCTCTCCCTTATATCTCTCTCTTCCCTACCCAAGCACTTTCCCCAATCTCTCCCTCATATTTCTCTCTTCCCTACCCCAAGTCTTTCTACCCACCTCTCCCTCATATTTCTCTCTTCCCTACCCCAACACTTTCTCCCAACCTCTCCCTCATATCTCCCTCTCTTCCCTACCCCAACACTTTATCCCCACCTCTCCCTCATATTTCTCTCTTCCCTACCCCAACTCTTTCTCCCCACATCTCCCTCATATCTCCCTCTCTTCACTACCCCAACACTTTCTCCCCACCGCTCCCTCATATTTCTCTCTTCCCTACCCCAACACTTTCTCCCCACCTCTCCCTTATATCTCTCTCTTCCCAACCCCAACACTTTCTCCCCACCTCTCCCTCATATCTCTCTCTTCCCTACGCCAAAACTTTCTCCCCACCTTTCCCTCATATGTCTCTCTCTTCCCTATCCCAAAACTTTCTTCCCACATCTCCATCATATCTCTCTTTTCCCTACCCCAACACTTTCTCCCCACCTCTCCCTCATATCTCCATCTCTTCCCTACCCCAAAACTTTCTCCACACCTCTCCCTCATATCTCTCTCTCTTCCCTACCCCAACACTTTCTCCCCACCTCTCCCTCATATCTCTCTGTTCCCTACCCCAACTCTTTCTCCCCACCTCTCCTTCATATATCTCTCTATTCCCTACCCCAACACTTTCTGCTCCCCTTTTCCTCATATCTCTCTCTTCTCTACTCGAACACTTTCCCCGATCTCTCCCTCAAATTTCTCTCTTCCCTACCCCAACACTTTCTCCCCACCTCTCCCTCATATCTCTCTCTCTTCCCTACCCCAACACTTTCTCCCAACCTCTCCCTCATATCTCTCTCTCTTCCCTACCCCAACACTTTCTCCCCACCTCTCCCTCATATCTCTCTGTTCCATACCCCAACACTTTCTCCCCACCTCTCCCTCATATATCTCTTCCCTACCCAGAGTCTTTCTACCCACCTCTCCCTCATATTTCTCTCTTCCCTACCCCACCACTTTCTCCCCACCTCTCCCTTATATCTCTCTCTTCCCTACCCCAACACTTTCTCCCCACCTCTCCCTCATATCTCTCTCTTCCCTACCCCAAAACTTTCTCCCCACCTCTCCCTCATATGTCTCTCTCTTCCCTACCCCAAAACTTTCTCCCCACATCTCCATCATATCTCTCTCTTACCTACCCCAACACTTTCTCCCCACCTCTCCCTCATGTCTCTCTCTTCCCTACCCCATCACTTTCTCCCCACCTCTCCCTCATATCTCCATCTCTTCCCTACCCCAAAACTTTCTCCCCACCTCTCCCTCATATCTCTCTCTCTCTTCCCTACCCCAACACTTTCTCCCCACCTCTCCCTCATATCTCTCTCTTCCCTACCCCAACACTTTCTCCCAACCTCTCCCTCATATTTCTTTCTCTTCCCTACCCCAACACTTTCTCCCCACATCTCCATCATATCTCTCTCTTCTCTACCCCAACACTTTCCCCGATCTCTACCTCATATCTCTCTCTTCCCTACCCCAAAACTTTCTCCCCACCTCTCCCTTATATCTCTCTCTTCCCTACCCCAACACTTTCTCCCCACCTCTCCCTCATATCTCTCTCTCTTCCCTACCCCAACACTTTCTCCCCACCTCTCCCTTATATCTCTCTCTTCCCTACCCAAGCACTTTCCCCAATCTCTCCCTCATATTTCTCTCTTCCCTACCCCAAGTCTTTCTACCCACCTCTCCCTCATATTTCTCTCTTCCCTACCCCAACACTTTCTCCCAACCTCTCCCTCATATCTCCCTCTCTTCCCTACCCCAACACTTTATCCCCACCTCTCCCTCATATTTCTCTCTTCCCTACCCCAACTCTTTCTCCCCACATCTCCCTCATATCTCCCTCTCTTCACTACCCCAACACTTTCTCCCCACCGCTCCCTCATAGTTCTCTCTTCCCTACCCCAACACTTTCTCCCCACCTCTCCCTTATATCTCTCTCTTCCCAACCCCAACACTTTCTCCCCACCTCTCCCTCATATCTCTCTCTTCCCTACGCCAAAACTTTCTCCCCACCTTTCCCTCATATGTCTCTCTCTTCCCTATCCCAAAACTTTCTTCCCACATCTCCATCATATCTCTCTTTTCCCTACCCCAACACTTTCTCCCCACCTCTCCCTCATTTCTCCATCTCTTCCCTACCCCAAAACTTTCTCCACACCTCTCCCTCATATCTCTCTCTCTTCCCTACCCCAACACTTTCTCCCCACCTCTCCCTCATATCTCTCTTTTCCCTACCCCAACTCTTTCTCCCCACCTCTCCTTCATATATCTCTCTATTCCCTACCCCAACACTTTCTGCTCCCCTTTTCCTCATATCTCTCTCTTCTCTACTCGAACACATTCCCCGATCTCTCCCTCAAATTTCTCTCTTCCCTACCCCAACACTTTCTCCCCACCTCTCCCTCATATCTCTCTCTCTTCCCTACCCCAACACTTTCTCCCAACCTCTCCCTCATATCTCTCTCTCTTCCCTACCCCAACACTTTCTCCCCACCTCTCCCTCATATCTCTCTGTTCCCTACCCCAACACTTTCTCCCCACCTCTCCCTCATATATCTCTTCCCTACCCAGAGTCTTTCTACCCACCTCTCCCTCATATTTCTCTCTTCCCTACCCCAACACTTTCTCCCCACCTCTCCCTTATATCTCTCTCTTCCCTACCCCAACACTTTCTCCCCACCTCTCCCTCATATCTCTCTCTTCCCTACCCCAAAACTTTCTCCCCACCTCTCCCTCATATGTCTCTCTCTTCCCTACCCCAAAACTTTCTCCCCACATCTCCATCATATCTCTCTCTTACCTACCCCAACACTTTCTCCCCACCTCTCCCTCATGTCTCTCTCTTCCCTACCCCATCACTTTCTCCCCACCTCTCCCTCATATCTCCATCTCTTCCCTACCCCAAAACTTTCTCCCCACCTCTCCCTCATATCTCTCTCTCTTCCCTACCCCAACACTTTCTCCCCACCTCTCCCTCATATCTCTCTTTTCCCTACCCCAACACTTTCTCCCAACCTCTCCCTCATATTTCTTTCTCTTCCCTACCCCAACACTTTCTCCCCACATCTCCATCATATCTCTCTCTTCTCTACCCCAACACTTTCCCCGATCTCTCCCTCATATCTCTCTCTTCCCTACCCCAACACTTTCTCCCCACCTCTCCCTTATATCTCTCTCTTCCCTACCCCAACACTTTCTCCCCACCTCTCCCTCATATTTCTCTCTTCCCTACCCCAACACTTTCTCCCCACCTCTCCCTTATATCTCTCTCTTCCCTACCCCAACACTTTCCCCAATCTCTCCCTCATATTTCTCTCTTCCCTACCCCAACACTTTCTCCCCACCTCTCCCTCATATATCCCTCTCTTCCCTACCCCAACACTTTCTCCCCACCTCTCCCTCATATCTCCCTCTCTTCCCTACCCCAACACTTTCTCCCCACCTCTCCCTCATATATCTCTTCCCTACCCAGAGTCTTTCTACCCACCTCTCCCTCATATTTCTCTCTTCCCTACCCCAAAACATTCTCCCCACCTCTCCCTCATATGTCTCTCGCTTCCCTACCCCAACACTTTCTCCCCACCTCTCCCTTATATCTCCCTCTTCCCTACCCCAACATTTTCTCCCCACCTCTCCCTCATATATCTCTCATCCCTACCCCAAAACATTCTCCCCACCTCTCCCTCATATGTCTCTCTCTTCCCTACCCCAAAACTTTCTCCCCACATCTCCATCAGATCTCTCTCTTCCCTACCCCAACACTTTCTCCCCACCTCTTCCTCATATCTCCTTCTCTTCCCTGCCCCAAAACTTTCTCCCCACCTCTCCCTCATATCTCTCTCTCTTCCCTACCCCAAAACTTTCTCCCCACATCTCCATCAGATCTCTCTCTTCCCTACCCCAACACTTTCTCCCCACCTCTCCCTCATATATCCCTCTCTTCCCTACCCCAACACTTTCTCCCCACCTCTCCCTCATATCTCCCTCTCTTCCCTACCCCAACACTTTCTCCCCACCTCTCCCTCATATATCTCTTCCCTACCCAGAGTCTTTCTACCCACCTCTCCCTCATATTTCTCTCTTCCCTACCCCAAAACATTCTCCCCACCTCTCCCTCATATGTCTCTCTCTTCCCTACCCTAACACTTTCTCCCCACCTCTCCCTTATATCTCTCTCTTCCCTACCCCAACATTTTCTCCCCACCTCTCCCTCATATATCTCTCATCCCTACCCCAAAACATTCTCCCCACCTCTCCCTCATATGTCTCTCTCTTCCCTACCCCAAAACTTTCTCCCCACATCTCCATCAGATCTCTCTCTTCCCTACCACAACACTTTCTCCCCACCTCTCCCTCATATCTCCTTCTCTTCCCTACCCCAAAACTTTCTCCCCACCTCTCCCTCATATCTCTCGCTCTTCCCTACCCCAACACTTTCTCCCCACCTCTCCCTCATATCTCTCTGTTCCCTACCCCAACTCTTTCTCCCCACCTCTCCCTCATATCTCTCTCTCTTCTCTACTCCAACACTTTCCCCGATCTCTCCCTCATATTTCTCTCTTCCCTACCCCAACACTTTCTCCCCACCACTCGCTCATATCTCTCTCTCTTCCCTACCCCAACAATTTCTCCCAACCTCTCCCTCATATCTCCATCTCTTCCCTACCCCAACACTTTCTCCCCACATCTCCCTCATATCTCTCTGTTCCCTACCCCAACACTTTCTCCCCACCTCTCCCTCATATCTCTCTCTTCCCTACGCCAAAACTTTCTCCCCACCTTTCCCTCATATGTCTCTCTCTTCCCTATCCCAATACTTTCTTCCCACATTTCCATCATATCTCTCTTTTCTCTACCCCAACACTTTCTCCCCACCTCTCCCTCATATCTCCATCTCTTCCCTACCCCAAAACTTTCTCCACACCTCTCCCTCATATCTCTCTCTCTTCCCTACCCCAACACTTTCTCCCCACCTCTCCCTCATATCTCTCTGTTCCCTACCCCAACTCTTTCTCCCCACCTCTCCTTCATATATCTCTCTATTCCCTACCCCAACTCTTTCTGCTCCCCTTTTCCTCATATCTCTCTCTTCTCTACTCGAACACTTTCCCCGATCTCTCCCTCAAATTTCTCTCTTCCCTACCCCAACACTTTCTCCCCACCTCTCCCTCATATCTCTCTCTCTTCCCTACCCCAACACTTTCTCCCAACCTCTCCCTCATATCTCTCTCTCTTCCCTACCCCAACACTTTCTCCCCACCTCTCCCTCATATCTCTCTGTTCCCTACCCCAACACTTTCTCCCCACCTCTCCCTCATATATCTCTTCCCTACCCAGAGTCTTTCTACCCACCTCTCCCTCATATTTCTCTCTTCCCTACCCCACCACTTTCTCCCCACCTCTCCCTTATATCTCTCTCTTCCCTACCCCAACACTTTCTCCCCACCTCTCCCTCATATCTCTCTTCCCTACCCCAAAACTTTCTCCCCACCTCTCCCTCATATGTCTCTCTCTTCCCTACCCCAAAACTTTCTCCCCACATCTCCATCATATCTCTCTCTTACCTACCCCAACACTTTCTCCCCACCTCTCCCTCATGTCTCTCTCTTCCCTACCCCATCACTTTCTCCCCACCTCTCCTTCATATCTCCATCTCTTCCCTACCCCAAAACTTTCTCCCCACCTCTCCCTCATATCTCTCTCTCTCTTCCCTACCCCAACACTTTCTCCCCACCTCTCCCTCATATCTCTCTCTTCCCTACCCCAACACTTTCTCCCAACCTCTCCCTCATATTTCTTTCTCTTCCCTACCCCAACACTTTCTCCCCACATCTCCATCATATCTCTCTCTTCTCTACCCCAACACTTTCCCCGATCTCTCCCTCATATCTCTCTCTTCCCTACCCCAACACTTTCTCCCCACCTGTCCCTTATATCTCTCTCTTCCCTACCCCAACACTTTCTCCCCACCTCTCCCTCATATTTCTCTCTTCCCTACCCCAACACTTTCTCCCCACCTCTCCCTTATATCTCTCTCTTCCCTACCCCAACACTTTCCCCAATCTCTCCCTCATATTTCTCTCTTCCCTACCCCAACACTTTCTCCCCACCTCTCCCTCATATATCCCTCTCTTCCCTACCCCAACACTTTCTCCCCACCTCTCCCTCATATCTCCCTCTCTTCCCTACCCCAACACTTTCTCCCCACCTCTCCCTCATATATCTCTTCCCTACCCAGAGTCTTTCTACCCACCTCTCCCTCATATTTCTCTCTTCCCTACCCCAAAACATTCTCCCCACCTCTCCCTCATATGTCTCTCTCTTCCCTACCCCAACACTTTCTCCCCACCTCTCCCTTATATCTCCCTCTTCCCTACCCCAAAACTTTCTCCCCACCTCTCCCTCATATCTCTCTGTTCCCTACCCCAACTCTTTCTCCCCACCTCTCCCTCATATCTCTCTCTGTTCTCTACTCCAACACTTTCCCCGATCTCTCCCTCATATTTCTCTCTTCCCTACCCCAACACTTTCTCCCCACCACTCCCTCATATCTCTCTGTTCCCTACCCCAACTCTTTCTCCCCACCTCTCCCTCATATCTCTCTCTGTTCTCTACTCCAACACTTTCCCCGATCTCTCCCTCATATTTCTCTCTTCCCTACCCCAACACTTTCTCCCCACCACTCCCTCATATCTCTCTCTCTTCCCTACCCCAACAATTTCTCCCAACCTCTCCCTCATATCTCCATCTCTTCCCTACCCCAACACTTTCTCCCCACATCTCCCTCATATCTCTCTGTTCCCTACCCCAACACTTTCTCCCCACCTCTCCCTCATATATCTCTTCCCTACCCAGAGTCGTTCTTCCCACCTCTCCCTCATACTTCTCTCTTCCCTACCCCAACACTCTCTCCCCACCTCTCCCTTATATCTCTCTCTTCCCTACCCCAACACTTTCTCCCCACCTCTCCCTCATATCTTTCTCTTCCCTACCCCAAAACTTTCTCCCCACCTCTCCCTCATATGTCTCTCTCTTCCCTACCCCAAAACTTTCTCCCCACATCTCCATCATATCTCTCTCTTCCCTACCCCAACATTTTCTCCCCACCTCTCCCTCATATCTCTCTCTTCCCTACCCCAGCACTTTCTCCCCACCTCTCCCTCATATCTCGATCTTTTCCCTACCCCAACACTTTCTCCCCATCTCTCCCTCATATCTCTCTCTTCCCTACCCCAACACTTTCTCCCAACCTCTCCCTCATATTTCTCTCTCTTCCCTACCCCAACACTTTTTCCCACATCTCCATCATATCTCTCTCTTCTCTACCCCAACACTTTCCCCGATCTCCCCCTCATATCTCTATCTTCCCTACCCCAACACTTTCTCCCCACCTCTCCCTTATATCTCTCTCTTCCCTACCCCAACACTTTCTCCCCACCTCTCCCTCATATTTCTCTCTTCCCTACCCCAAGTCTTTCTACCCACCTCTCCCTCATATTTCTCTCTTCCCTACCCCAACACTTTCTCCCAACCTCTCCCTTATATCTCTCTCTTCCCTACCCCAACACTTTCCCCGATCTCTCCCTCATATTTCTCTCTTCCCTACCCCAACACTTTCCCTGATCTCTCCCTCATATTTCTCTCTCTTCCCTACCCAGAGACTTTCTCCCCACCTCTCCCTCATATCTCCCTCTCTTCCCTACCCCAACACTTTCTCCCCACCTCTCCCTCATATATCCCTTTCTTCCCTACCCCAACACTTTCTCCCCACCTCTCCCTCATATATCTCTTCCCTACCCAGAGTCTTTCTACCCACCTCTCCCTCATATTTCTCTCTTCCCTACCCCACCACTTTCTCCCCACCTCTCCCTTATATCTCTCTCTTCCCTACCCCAACACTTTCTCCCCACCTCTCCCTCATATCTCTCTCTTCCCTACCCCAAAACTTTCTCCCCACCTCTCCCTCATATGTCTCTCTCTTCCCTACCCCAAAACTTTCTCCCCACATCTCCATCATATCTCTCTCTTACCTACCCCAACACTTTCTCCCCACCTCTCCCTCATGTCTCTCTCTTCCCTACCCCATCAATTTCTCCCCACCTCTCCCTCATATCTCCATCTCTTCCCTACCCCAAAACTTTCTCCCCACCTCTCCCTCATATCTCTCTCTCTCTTCCCTACCCCAACACTTTCTCCCCACCTCTCCCTCATATCTCTCTCTTCCCTACCCCAACACTTTCTCCCAACCTCTCCCTCATATTTCTTTCTCTTCCCTACCCCAACACTTTCTCCCCACATCTCCACCATATCTCTCTCTTCTCTACCCCAACACTTTCCCCGATCTCTACCTCATATCTCTCTCTTCCCTACCCCAACACTTTCTCCCCACCTCTCCCTTATATCTCTCTCTTCCCTACCCCAACACTTTCTCCCCACCTCTCCCTCATATTTCTCTCTTCCCTACCCCAACACTTTCTCCCCACCTCTCCCTTATATCTCTCTCTTCCCTACACCAACACTTTCCCCAATCTCTCCCTCATATTTCTCTCTTCCCTACCCCAACACTTTCTCCCCACCTCTCCCTCATATATCCCTCTCTTCCCTACCCCAACACTTTCTCCCCACCTCTCCCTCATATCTCTCTCTCTTCCCTACCCCAACACTTTCTCCCCACCTCTCCCTTATATCTCTCTCTTCCCTACCCAAGCACTTTCCCCAATCTCTCCCTCATATTTCTCTCTTCCCTACCCCAAGTCTTTCTACCCACCTCTCCCTCATATTTCTCTCTTCCCTACCCCAACACTTTCTCCCAACCTCTCCCTCATATCTCCCTCTCTTCCCTACCCCAACACTTTATCCCCACCTCTCCCTCATATTTCTCTCTTCCCTACCCCAACTCTTTCTCCCCACATCTCCCTCATATCTCCCTCTCTTCACTACCCCAACACTTTCTCCCCACCGCTCCCTCATATTTCTCTCTTCCCTACCCCAACACTTTCTCCCCACCTCTCCCTTATATCTCTCTCTTCCCAACCCCAACACTTTCTCCCCACCTCTCCCTCATGTCTCTCTCTTCCCTACGCCAAAACTTTCTCCCCACCTTTCCCTCATATGTCTCTCTCTTCCCTATCCCAAAACTTTCTTCCCACATCTCCATCATATCTCTCTTTTCCCTACCCCAACACTTTCTCCCCACCTCTCCCTCATATCTCCATCTCTTCCCTACCCCAAAACTTTCTCCACACCTCTCCCTCATATCTCTCTCTCTTCCCTACCCCAACACTTTCTCCCCACCTCTCCCTCATATCTCTCTGTTCCCTACCCCAACTCTTTCTCCCCACCTTCTCAATCTTCTCTACTCGAACACTTTCCCCGATCTCTCCCTCAAATTTCTCTCTTCCCTACCCCAACACTTTCTCCCCACCTCTCCCTCATATCTCTCTCTCTTCCATACCCCAACACTTTCTCCCAACCTCTCCCTCATATCTCTCTCTCTTCCCTACCCCAACACTTTCTCCCCACCTCTCCCTCATATCTCTCTGTTCCCTACCCCAACACTTTCTCCCCACATCTCCCTCATATATCTCTTCCCTACCCAGAGTCTTTCTACCCACCTCTCCCTCATATTTCTCTCTTCCCTACCCCACCACTTTCTCCCCACCTCTCCCTTATATCTCTCTCTTCCCTACCCCAACACTTTCTCCCCACCTCTCCCTCATATCTCTCTCTTCCCTACCCCAAAACTTCTCCCCACCTCTCCCTCATATGTCTCTCTCTTCCCTACCCCAAAACTTTCTCCCCACATCTCCATCATATCTCTCTCTTACCTACCCCAACACTTTCTCCCCACCTCTCCCTCATGTCTCTCTCTTCCCTACCCCATCACTTTCTCCCCACCTCTCCCTCATATCTCCATCTCTTCCCTACCCCAAAACTTTCTCCCCACCTCTCCCTCATATCTCTCTCTCTCTTCCCTACCCCAACACTTTCTCCCCACCTCTCCCTCATATCTCTCTCTTCCCTACCCCAACACTTTCTCCCAACCTCTCCCTCATATTTCTTTCTCTTCCCTACCCCAACACTTTCTACCCACATCTCCATCATATCTCTCTCTTCTCTACCCCAACACTTTCCCCGATCTCTACCTCATATCTCTCTCTTCCCTACCCCAAAACTTTCTCCCCACCTCTCCCTTATATCTCTCTCTTCCCTACCCCAACACTTTCTCCCCACCTCTCCCTCATATTTCTCTCTTCCCTACCCCAACACTTTCTCCCCACCTCTCCCTTATATCTCTCTCTTCCCTACCCCAACACTTTCCCCAATCTCTCCCTCATATTTCTCTCTTCCCTACCCCAACACTTTCTCCCCACCTCTCCCTCATATATCCCTCTCTTCCCTACCCCAACACTTTCTCCCCACCTCTCCCTCATATCTCTCTCTCTTCCCTACCCCAACACTTTCTCCCCACCTCTCCCTTATATCTCTCTCTTCCCTACCCAAGCACTTTCCCCAATCTCTCCCTCATATTTCTCTCTTCCCTACCCCAAGTCTTTCTACCCACCTCTCCCTCATATTTCTCTCTTCCCTACCCCAACACTTTCTCCCAACCTCTCCCTCATATCTCCCTCTCTTCCCTACCCCAACACTTTATCCCCACCCCTCCCTCATATTTCTCTCTTCCCTACCCCAACTCTTTCTCCCCACATCTCCCTCATATCTCCCTCTCTTCACTACCCCAACACTTTCTCCCCACCGCTCCCTCATAGTTCTCTCTTCCCTACCCCAACACTTTCTCCCCACCTCTCCCTTATATCTCTCTCTTCCCAACCCCAACACTTTCTCCCCACCTCTCCCTCATATCTCTCTCTTCCCTACGCCAAAACTTTCTCCCCACCTTTCCCTCATATGTCTCTCTCTTCCCTATCCCAAAACTTTCTTCCCACATCTCCATCATATCTCTCTTTTCCCTACCCCAACACTTTCTCCCCACCTCTCCCTCATTTCTCCATCTCTTCCCTACCCCAAAACTTTCTCCACACCTCTCCCTCATATCTCTCTCTCTTCCCTACCCCAACACTTTCTCCCCACCTCTCCCTCATATCTCTCTGTTCCCTACCCCAACTCTTTCTCCCCACCTCTCCTTCATATATCTCTCTATTCCCTACCCCAACACTTTCTGCTCCCCTTTTCCTCATATCTCTCTCTTCTCTACTCGAACTCTTTCCCCGATCTCTCCCTCAAATTTCTCTCTTCCCTACCCCAACACTTTCTCCCCACCTCTCCCTCATATCTCTCTCTCTTCCCTACCCCAACACTTTCTCCCAACCTCTCCATCATATCTCTCTCTCTTCCCTACCCCAACACTTTCTCCCCACCTCTCCCTCATATCTCTCTGTTCCCTACCCCAACACTTTCTCCCCACCTCTCCCTCATATATCTCTTCCCTACCCAGAGTCTTTCTACCCACCTCTCCCTCATATTTCTCTCTTCCCTACCCCAACACTTTCTCCCCACCTCTCCCTTATATCTCTCTCTTCCCTACCCCAACACTTTCTCCCCACCTCTCCCTCATATCTCTCTCTTCCCTACCCCAAAACTATCTCCCCACCTCTCCCTCATATGTCTCTCTCTTCCCTACCCCAAAACTTTCTCCCCACATCTCCATCATATCTCTCTCTTACCTACCCCAACACTTTCTCCCCACCTCTCCCTCATGTCTCTCTCTTCCCTACCCCATCACTTTCTCCCCACCTCTCCCTCATATCTCCATCTCTTCCCTACCCCAAAACTTTCTCCCCACCTCTCCCTCATATCTCTCTCTCTTCCCTACCCCAACACTTTCTCCCCACCTCTCCCTCATATCTCTCTCTTCCCTACCCCAACACTTTCTCCCAACCTCTCCCTCATATTTCTTTCTCTTCCCTACCCCAACACTTTCTCCCCACATCTCCATCATATCTCTCTCTTCTCTACCCCAACACTTTCCCCGATCTCTCCCTCATATCTCTCTCTTCCCTACCCCAACACTTTCTCCCCACCTCTCCCTTATATCTCTCTCTTCCCTACCCCAACACTTTCTCCCCACCTCTCCCTCATATTTCTCTCTTCCCTACCCCAACACTTTCTCCCCACCTCTCCCTTATATCTCTCTCTTCCCTACCCCAACACTTTCCCCAATCTCTCCCTCATATTTCTCTCTTCCCTACCCCAACACTTTCTCCCCACCTCTCCCTCATATATCCCTCTCTTCCCTACCCCAACACTTTCTCCCCACCTCTCCCTCATATCTCCCTCTCTTCCCTACCCCAACACTTTCTCCCCACCTCTCCCTCATATATCTCTTCCCTACCCAGAGTCTTTCTACCCACCTCTCCCTCATATTTCTCTCTTCCCTACCCCAAAACATTCTCCCCACCTCTCCCTCATATGTCTCTCGCTTCCCTACCCAAACACTTTCTCCCCACCTCTCCCTTATATCTCCCTCTTCCCTACCCCAACATTTTCTCCCCACCTCTCCCTCATATATCTCTCATCCCTACCCCAAAACATTCTCCCCACCTCTCCCTCATATGTCTCTCTCTTCCCTACCCCAAAACTTTCTCCCCACATCTCCATCAGATCTCTCTCTTCCCTACCCCAACACTTTCTCCCCACCTCTTCCTCATATCTCCTTCTCTTCCCTACCCCAAAACTTTCTCCCCACCTCTCCCTCATATCTCTCTCTCTTCCCTACCCCAAAACTTTCTCCCCACATCTCCATCAGATCTCTCTCTTCCCTACCCCAACACTTTCTCCCCACCTCTCCCTCATATATCCCTCTCTTCCCTACCCCAACACTTTCTCCCCACCTCTCCCTCATATCTCCCTCTCTTCCCTACCCCAACACTTTCTCCCCACCTCTCCCTCATATATCTCTTCCCTACCCAGAGTCTTTCTACCCACCTCTCCCTCATATTTCTCTCTTCCCTACCCCAAAACATTCTCCCCACCTCTCCCTCATATGTCTCTCTCTTCCCTACCCCAACACTTTCTCCCCACCTCTCCCTTATATCTCTCTCTTCCCTACCCCAACATTTTCTCCCCACCTCTCCCTCATATATCTCTCATCCCTACCCCAAAACATTCTCCCCACCTCTCCCTCATATGTCTCTCTCTTCCCTACCCCAAAACTTTCTCCCCACATCTCCATCAGATCTCTCTCTACCCTACCACAACACTTTCTCCCCACCTCTCCCTCATATCTCCTTCTCTTCCCTACCCCAAAACTTTCTCCCCACCTCTCCCTCATATCTCTCGCTCTTCCCTACCCCAACACTTTCTCCCCACCTCTCCCTCATATCTCTCTGTTCCCTACCCCAACTCTTTCTCCCCACCTCTCCCTCATATCTCTCTCTCTTCTCTACTCCAACACTTTCCCCGATCTCTCCCTCATATTTCTCTCTTCCCTACCCCAACACTTTCTCCCCACCACTCGCTCATATCTCTCTCTCTTCCCTACCCCAACAATTTCTCCCAACCTCTCCCTCATATCTCTCTCTCTTCCCTACCCCAACACTTTCTCCCCACCTCTCCCTCATATCTCTCTGTTCCCTACCCCAACTCTTTCTCCCCACCTCTCCTTCATATATCTCTCTATTCCCTACCCCAACTCTTTCTGCTCCCCTTTTCCTCATATCTCTCTCTTCTCTACTCGAACACTTTCCCCGATCTCTCCCTCAAATTTCTCTCTTCCCTACCCCAACACTTTCTCCCCACCTCTCCCTCATATCTCTCTCTCTTCCCTACCCCAACACTTTCTCCCCACCTCTCCCTCATATATCTCTTCCCTACCCAGAGTCTTTCTACCCACCTCTCCCTCATATTTCTCTCTTCCCTACCCCACCACTTTCTCCCCACCTCTCCCTTATATCTCTCTCTTCCCTACCCCAACACTTTCTCCCCACCTCTCCCTCATATCTCTCTCTTCCCTACCCCAAAACTTTCTCCCCACCTCTCCCTCATATGTCTCTCTCTTCCCTACCCCAAAACTTTCTCCCCACATCTCCATCATATCTCTCTCTTACCTACCCCAACACTTTCTCCCCACCTCTCCCTCATGTCTCTCTCTTCCCTACCCCATCACTTTCTCCCCACCTCTCCTTCATATCTCCATCTCTTCCCTACCCCAAAACTTTCTCCCCACCTCTCCCTCATATCTCTCTCTCTCTTCCCTACCCCAACACTTTCTCCCCATCTCTCCCTGATATCTCTCTCTTCCCTACCCCAACACTTTCTCCCAACCTCTCCCTCATATTTCTTTCTCTTCCCTACCCCAACACTTTCTCCCCACATCTCCATCATATCTCTCTCTTCTCTACCCCAACACTTTCCCCGATCTCTCCCTCATATCTCTCTCTTCCCTACCCCAACACTTTCTCCCCACCTCTCCCTTATATCTCTCTCTTCCCTACCCCAACACTTTCTCCCCACCTCTCCCTCATATTTCTCTCTTCCCTACCCCAACACTTTCTCCCCACCTCTCCCTTATATCTCTCTCTTCCCTACCCCAACACTTTCCCCAATCTCTCCCTCATATTTCTCTCTTCCCTACCCCAACACTTTCTCCCCACCTCTCCCTCATATATCCCTCTCTTCCCTACCCCAACACTTTCTCCCCACCTCTCCCTCATATCTCCCTCTCTTCCCTACCCCAACACTTTCTCCCCACCTCTCCCTCATATATCTCTTCCCTACCCAGAGTCTTTCTACCCACCTCTCCCTCATATTTCTCTCTTCCCTACCCCAAAACATTCTCCCCACCTCTCCCTCATATGTCTCTCTCTTCCCTACCCCAACACTTTCTCCCCACCTCTCCCTTATATCTCTCTCTTCCCTACCCCAACATTTTCTCCCCACCTCTCCCTCATATATCTCTCATCCCTACCCCAAAACATTCTCCCCACCTCTCCCTCATATGTCTCTCTCTTCCCTACCCCAAAACTTTCTCCCCACATCTCCATCAGATCTCTCTCTTCCCTACCACAACACTTTCTCCCCACCTCTCGCTCATATCTCCTTCTCTTCCCTATCCCAAAACTTTCTCCCCACCTCTCCCTCATATCTCTCGCTCTTCCCTACCCCAACACTTTCTCCCCACCTCTCCCTCATATCTCTCTGTTCCCTACCCCAACTCTTTCTCCCCACCTCTCCCTCATATCTCTCTCTCTTCTCTACTCCAACACTTTCCCCGATCTCTCCCTCATATTTCTCTCTTCCCTACCCCAACACTTTCTCCCCACCACTCGCTCATATCTCTCTCTCTTCCCTACCCCAACAATTTCTCCCAACCTCTCCCTCATATCTCCATCTCTTCCCTACCCCAACACTTTCTCCCCACATCTCCCTCATATCTCTCTGTTCCCTACCCCAACACTTTCTCCCCACCTCTCCCTCATATCTCTCTCTTCCCTACGCCAAAACTTTCTCCCCACCTTTCCCTCATATGTCTCTCTCTTCCCTATCCCAAAACTTTCTTCCCACATTTCCATCATATCTCTCTTTTCCCTACCCCAACACTTTCTCCCCTCCTCTCCCTCATATCTCCATCTCTTCCCTACCCCAAAACTTTCTCCACACCTCTCCCTCATATCTCTCTCTCTTCCCTACCCCAACACTTTCTCCCCACCTCTCCCTCATATCTCTCTGTTCCCTACCCCAACTCTTTCTCCCCACCTCTCCTTCATATATCTCTCTATTCCCTACCCCAACTCTTTCTGCTCCCCTTTTCCTCATATCTCTCTCTTCTCTACTCGAACACTTTCCCCGATCTCTCCCTCAAATTTCTCTCTTCCCTACCCCAACACTTTCTCCCCACCTCTCCCTCATATCTCTCTCTCTTCCCTACCCCAACACTTTCTCCCAACCTCTCCCTCATATCTCTCTCTCTTCCCTACCCCAACACTTTCTCCCCACCTCTCCCTCATATCTCTCTGTTCCCTACCCCAACACTTTCTCCCCACCTCTCCCTCATATATCTCTTCCCTACCCAGAGTCTTTCTACCCACCTCTCCCTCATATTTCTCTCTTCCCTACCCCACCACTTTCTCCCCACCTCTCCCTTATATCTCTCTCTTCCCTACCCCAACACTTTCTCCCCACCTCTCCCTCATATCTCTCTCTTCCCTACCCCAAAACTTTCTCCCCACCTCTCCCTCATATGTCTCTCTCTTCCCTACCCCAAAACTTTCTCCCCACATCTCCATCATATCTCTCTCTTACCTACCCCAACACTTTCTCCCCACCTCTCCCTCATGTCTCTCTCTTCCCTACCCCATCACTTTCTCCCCACCTCTCCTTCATATCTCCATCTCTTCCCTACCCCAAAACTTTCTCCCCACCTCTCCCTCATATCTCTCTCTCTCTTCCCTACCCCAACACTTTCTCCCCACCTCTCCCTCATATCTCTCTCTTCCCTACCCCAACACTTTCTCCCAACCTCTCCCTCATATTTCTTTCTCTTCCCTACCGCAACACTTTCTCCCCACATCTCCATCATATCTCTCTCTTCTCTACCCCAACACTTTCCCCGATCTCTCCCTCATATCTCTCTCTTCCCTACCCCAACACTTTCTCCCCACCTCTCCCTTATATCTCTCTCTTACCTACCCCAAAACTTTCTCCCCACCTCTCCCTCATATTTCTCTCTTCCCTACCCCAACACTTTCTCCCCACCTCTCCCTTATATCTCTCTCTTCCCTACCCCAACACTTTCCCCAATCTCTCCCTCATATTTCTCTCTTCCCTACCCCAACACTTTCTCCCCACCTCTCCCTCATATATCCCTCTCTTCCCTACCCCAACACTTTCTCCCCACCTCTCCCTCATATCTCCCTCTCTTCCCTACCCCAACACTTTCTCCCCACCTCTCCCTCATATATCTCTTCCCTACCCAGAGTCTTTCTACCCACCTCTCCCTCATATTTCTCTCTTCCCTACCCCAAAACATTCTCCCCTCCTCTCCCTCATATGTCTCTCTCTTCCCTACCCCAACACTTTCTCCCCACCTCTCCCTTATATCTCTCTCTTCCCTACCCCAACATTTTCTCCCCACCTCTCCCTCATATATCTCTCATCCCTACCCCAAAACATTCTCCCCACCTCTCCCTCATATGTCTCTCTCTTCCCTACCCCAAAACTTTCTCCCCACATCTCCATCATATCTCTCTCTTCCCTACCCCAACACTTTCTCCCCACCTCTCCCTCATATCTCCATCTCTTCCCTACCCCAAAACTTTCTCCCCACCTCTCCCTCATATCTCTCTGTTCCCTACCCCAACTCTTTCTCCCCACCTCTCCCTCATATCTCTCTCTGTTCTCTACTCCAACACTTTCCCCGATCTCTCCCTCATATTTCTCTCTTCCCTACCCCAACACTTTCTCCCCACCACTCCCTCATATCTCTCTGTTCCCTACCCCAACTCTTTCTCCCCACCTCTCCCTCATATCTCTCTCTGTTCTCTACTCCAACACTTTCCCCGATCTCTCCCTCATATTTCTCTCTTCCCTACCCCAACACTTTCTCCCCACCACTCCCTCATATCTCTCTCTCTTCCCTACCCCAACAATTTCTCCCAACCTCTCCCTCATATCTCCATCTCTTCCCTACCCCAACACTTTCTGCCCACATCTCCCTCATATCTCTCTGTTCCCTACCCCAACACTTTCTCCCCACCTCTCCCTCATATATCTCTTCCCTACCCAGAGTCTTTCTTCCCACCTCTCCCTCATACTTCTCTCTTCCCTACCCCAACACTCTCTCCCCACCTCTCCCTTATATCTCTCTCTTCCCTACCCCAACACTTTCTCCCCACCTCTCCCTCATATCTTTCTCTTCCCTACCCCAAAACTTTCTCCCCACCTCTCCCTCATATGTCTCTCTCTTCCCTACCCCAAAACTTTCTCCCCACATCTCCATCATATCTCTCTCTTCCCTACCCCAACATTTTCTCCCCACCTCTCCCTCATATCTCTCTCTTCCCTACCCCAGCACTTTCTCCCCACCTCTCCCTCATATCTCGATCTTTTCCCTACCCCAACACTTTCTCCCCATCTCTCCCTCATATCTCTCTCTTCCCTACCCCAACACTTTCTCCCAACCTCTCCCTCATATTTCTCTCTCTTCCCTACCCCAACACTTTTTCCCACATCTCCATCATATCTCTCTCTTCTCTACCCCAACACTTTCCCCGATCTCCCCCTCATACCTCTATCTTCCCTACCCCAACACTTTCTCCCCACCTCTCCCTTATATCTCTCTCTTCCCTACCCCAACACTTTCTCCCCACCTCTCCTTCATATTTCTCTCTTCCCTACCCCAAGTCTTTCTACCCACCTCTCCCTCATATTTCTCTCTTACCTACCCCAACACTTTCTCCCAACCTCTCCCTTATATCTCTCTCTTCCCTACCCCAACACTTTCCCCGATCTCTCCCTCATATTTCTCTCTTCCCTACCCCAACACTTTCCCCGATCTCTCCCTCATATTTCTCTCTCTTCCCTACCCCAACACTTTCTCCCCACCTCTCCCTCATATCTCCCTCTCTTCCCTACCCCAACACTTTCTCCCCACCTCTCCCTCATATATCCCTCTCTTCCCTACCCCAACACTTTCTCCCCACCTCTCCCTCATATCTCCCTCCCTTCCCTACCCCAACACTTTCTCCCCACCTCTCCCTCATATATCCCTCTCTTCCCTACCCCAACACTTTCTGCCCACATCTCCCTCATATCTCTCTGTTCCCTACCCCAACACTTTCTCCCCACCTCTCCCTCATATATCTCTTCCCTACCCAGAGTCTTTCTCCCCACCTCTCCCTCATATTTCTCTCTTCCCTACCCCAAAACTTTCTCCCCACATCTCCATCATATCTCTCTCTTCCCTACCCCAAAACTTTCTCCCCACCTCTCCCTCATATCTCTCTCTTCCCTACCCCAACACTTTCTGCTAACCTCTCCCTCATATTTCTCTCTTCCCTACTCCAACACTTTCTCCCCACCTCTCCCTCATATCTCTCTCTTCCCTACCCCAAAACTTTCTCCCCACCTCTCCCTCATATCTCTCTCTTCCCTACCCCAACACTTTCTGCTAACCTCTCCCTTATATTTCTCTCTTCCCTACTCCAACACTTTCTCCCCACCTCTCCCTCATATCTCTCCCTCTTCCCTACCCCAACACTTTCTCCACACCTCTCCCTCATATCTCTCTCTCTTCCCTACCCCATAACTTTCTCCCCACCTCTCCCTCATATCTCTCTCTTCCCTACCCCAACACTTTCTCCCCACCTCTCCCTCATATTTCTCTTTTCCCTACCCCAAGTTTTTCTACCCACCTCTCCCTCATATTTCTCTCTTTCCTACCCCAACACTTTCTCCCCACCTCTCCCTCATATCTCTCTCTTCCCTACCCCAACATTTTCTCCCCACCTCTCCCTCATATCTCTCTTCCCTACCCCAACACTTTCTCCCCACCTCTCCCTCATATCTCTCTCTTCCCTACCCCAACACTTTCTCCCCACCTCTCCCTCATATTTCTCTCTTCCCTACCCCAACACTCTCTCCCCACATCTCCCTCATATCTCTCTCTCTTCCCTACCCCAACACTTTCTCCCCACCTCTCCCTTATATCTCTCTCTTCCCTACCCAAACACTTTCCCCGATCTCTCCCTCATATTTCTCTCTTCCCTACCCCAAGTCTTTCTACCCACCTCTCCCTCATATTTCTCTCGTCCCTACCCCAACACTTTCTCCCAACCTCTCCCTCATATCTCCCTCTCTTTCCTACCCCAACACTTTATCCCCACCTCTCCCTCATATTTCTCTCTTCCCTACCCCAACTCTTTCTCCCCACATCTCCTTCATATCTCCCTCTCTTCACTACCCCAACACTTTCTCCCCTACTGTTCCTCATATTTCTCTCTTCCCTACCCCAACACTTTCTCCCCACCTCTCCCTTATATCTCTCTCTTCCCAACCCCAACACTTTCTCCCCACCTCTCCCTCATATCTCTCTCTTCCCTACCCCAAAACTTTCTCCCCACCTTTCCTTCATATGTCTCTCTCTTCCTTACCCCAAAACTTTCTTCCCACATCTCCATCATATCTCTCTTTTCCCTACCCCAACACTTTCTCCCCACCTCTCCCTCATATCTCCATCTCTTCCCTACCCCAAAACTTTCTCCACACCTCTCCCTCATATCTCTCTCTCTTCCCTACCCCAACACTTTCTCCCCACCTCTCCCTCATATCTCTCTGTTCCCTACCCCAACTCTTTCTCCATACCTCTCATTCATATATCTCTCTATTCCCTACCCCAACACTTTCTGCTCCCCTTTTCCTCATATCTCTCTCTTCTCTACTCCAACACTTTCCCCGATCTCTCCCTCATATTTCTCTCTTCCCTACCCCAACACTTTCTCCCCACCTCTCCCTCATATCTCTCTCTCTTCCCTACCCCAACACTTTCTCCCAACCTCTCCCTCATATCTCTAACTCTTCCCTACCCCAACACTTTCTCCCCACCTCTCCCTCATATCTATCTGTTCCCTACCCCAACACTTTCTCCCCACATCTCCCTCCTATATCTCTTCCCTACCCCACCACTTTCTCCCCACCTCTCCCTTATATCTCTCTCTTCCCTACCCCAACACTTTCTCCCCACCTCTCCCTCATATGTCTCTCTTCCCTACCCCAAAACTTTCTCCCCACCTCTCCCTCATATATCTCTCTCTTCCCTACCCCAAAACTTTCTCTCCACATCTCCATCATATCTCTCTCTTACCTACCCCAACACTTTCTCCCCACCTCTCCCTCATATCTCTCTCTTCCCTACCCCAGCACTTTCTCCCCACCTCTCCCTCATATCTCCATCTCTTCCCTACCCCAAAACTTTCTCCCCACCTCTCCCTCATATCTCTCTCTCTCTTCCCTACCCCAACTCTTTCTCCCCACCTCTCCCTCATATCTCTCTCTTACCTACCCCAACACTTTCTCCCCACCTCTCCCTCATATCTCTCTCTTCCCTACCCCAGCACTTTCTCCCCACCTCTCCCTCATATCTCCATCTCTTCCCTACCCCAAAACTTTCTCCCCACCTCTCCCTCATATCTCTCTCTCTCTTCCCTACCCCAACACTTTCTCCCCACCTCTCCCTCATATCTCTCTCTTCCCTACCCCAACACTTTCTCCCAACCTCTCCCTCATATTTCTTTCTCTTCCCTACCCCAACACTTTCTCCCCACATCTCCATCATATCTCTCTCTTCTCTACCCCAACACTTTCCCCGATCTCTCCCTCATATCTCTCTCTTCCCTACCCCAACACTTTCTCCCCACCTCTCCCTTATATCTCTCTCTTCCCTACCCCAACACTTTCTCCCCACCTCTCCCTCATATTTCTCTCTTCCCTACCCCAACACTTTCTCCCCACCTCTCCCTTATATCTCTCTCTTCCCTACTCCAACACTTTCCCCGATCTCTCCCTCATATTTCTCTCTTCCCTACCCCAACACTTTCTCCCCACCTCTCCCTCATATCTCCCTCTCTTCCCTACCCCAACACTTTCTCCCCACCTCTCCCTCATATATCCCTCTCTTCCCTACCCCAACACTTTCTCCCCACCTCTCCCTCATATCTCCCTCTCTTCCCTACCCCAACACTTTCTCCCCACCTCTCCCTCATATATCCCTCTCTTCCCTACCCCAACACTTTCTCCCCACCTCTCTCATATCTCCCTCTCTTCCCTACCCCAACACTTTCTCCCCACCTCTCCCTTATATCTCTCTCTTCCCTACCCCAAAACTTTCTCCCCACATCTCCATCATATCTCTCTCTTCCCTACCCCAACACTTTCTCCCCACCTCTCCCTCATATTTCCATCTCTTCCCTACCCCAAAACTTTCTCCCCACCTCTCCCTCATATCTCTCTCTTCCCTACCCCAACACTTTCTGCTCACCTCTCCCTCATATTTCTCTCTTCCCTACCCCAACACTTTCTCCCCACCTCTCCCTCATATCTCTCTCTTCCCTACCCGAACACTTTCTCCCCACCTCTCCCTCATATTTTTCTCTTCCCTACCCCAACACTTTCTCCCCACATCTCCCTCATATCTCTCTCTCTTCCCTACCCCAACACTTTCTCCCCACCTCTCCCTTATATCTCTCTCTTCCCTACCCCAACACTTTCCCCGATCTCTCCCTCATATTTCTCTCTTCCCTACCCCAAGTCTTTCTACCCACCTCTACCTCATATTTCTCTCTTCCCTACCCCAACACTTTCTCCCCACCTCTCCCTCATATTTCTCTCTTCCCTACCCCAACACTTTCTCCCAACCTCTTCCTCATATCTCCCTCTCTTGCCTACCCCAACACTTTCTCCCCACCTCTCCCTCATATTTCTCTCTTCCCTACCCCAACACTTTCTCCCAACCTCTCACTCTTCCTCCCCCAACTCTGTCACCCTTACTATCTCATGTGCATCTCTGAAACTGGTAAAAGGGGTCAGAGTTCATATCAACTGCATTACATGCCAACATTTTTTTATCAGCAGCATGTAAATAATATAAATTATTTTATAATATATCATTTTATTATTATTGCTATTGTCTATTGCAGTGGTGGTCACAGTAGGTGTCAGGCAGAATGTGATTGTTAGGCCACACAGAGAGTCCTTAACCAGGATGCTGGTTTATTGATATCAACAGTATAACAGATAACACAGTGATATCAGCGGTAAGCAGAATAGTATTGTAGAAATTAACAGCAGCATCCGCACAGTACTGTGACACTCTTCACAGTAAAGATGGCGCCAGCTGCAGATGAGGTTGCACTTCCCTCTGACTCTGGGTCCTAGTATCCATCATGTATAGTAGAGAGAGGTGACAGTGTCGGAGAATGTGGTTTATGGGAAATAGCTGGCATAGTTAATTGGTAAGTAAGTAATTGGATGCAAATGAGTATCTGGCATTAACATGACAGCGGATATTGCTGACTACCCTGCACTAAACGTTGTATGCTACACAAATCCTTAGCTAAGGCCGTACCACCTGTTATTACAGAATTGTGTGGGAGAGAATTAGCAGAGCCTAGGAAGAATGGCATGTATTGATCATTTTTAATTTCAGTTAGGCTTCAAAGAAGTTTAAATTTGTTGTTTCCAGTCTTTACTTAGCTGTATTTAAGAGGAAAAACAGTTTTTACATTAGGTTATTTGTTAATAGGAACAATCCATCCATTAAGGTAGAGGCCACTCACTAGCAATTTTATAATATAACGCTATGATATTATTATTATTATCATCATCATTATTTATTTATATGGCACCACAAGTGTTCTGCAGCACCTTACAAAGTACATAACCAAATAAGTAACCAGAGACTTACAATACAATACAATGCAGGACATAGCTATATATTAGTGACCTTTACACCCACATAAGCAGCCAAGTATTAGTTGCCCTAGTGGGGAGTAAGAGATAAATGAAAATACAGTAGGGAGAAGCACAATAGGGTAGAGGGCCCTGCTTGAAAGAGCTTACATTCTAAAAGGGAGGGGCAGACAAACAGGAGTGACCCAGATGAGGTAGGTGGGGAGGAAGGAAGATTAGGATGAGAACTGGAAGGCTTTAATGAAGTAGTAGGTCTTAAGAGCTTGTTTGAATGATGTAGAGAGGTGCAGAGTCTGATGGGGAGAAGGAGGAAGTTCCAAAGGTGGGGAGTAGCATGGGTAAAATCTTGGAGGCGGGAGTGAGAGGAAGTAATCAATTGGTATGAAAGGCAGCGTGTATTAAGTGAATGAAGAGGGCGGACAGAAGAGTGAAGGGAGATGAGATCAGAGACGTAAATGGGAGAGGAATGGGTGAGGGCTTTGTTAGTGAGTGTGAGAACCTTAAATTGGATTCTGAAAGGGAAGGGGAGCCAGTGGAGGGCTTGTAGGAGAGGGGAGGCAGATGTAGAGCATTTGGAGAGGAAAATGAGCCAAGCAGCAGCATTGAGGACAGGCTGGAGAGAAGAGAGATGGGAATTGGGGAGGCCAGATAGGAGGAGGTTACAGTAGTCCAATCTGGAGATGACCAGTGAATGTATGAGGGTTTTGGTGGCATCCTGGATGAGAAAGGGTCTGATCTTGGAAATATTCCTGAGATGGAAACGACAGGACTGTGAGAGGTTCTGTATTTGAGGTTTGAAGGAGAGGGAACAGTCCAGGATGACTCCAAGACAACGCACTTTGGGACTAGATGAGATAGTTATGCCATCTATTGATAAAGAAATAGTGGGAAATGAGGGAGGGTGGAAAGACGATCAGCTCAGTCTTAGACTTAGACATACTAAGTTTGAGAAATCGCTGGGACATCCAGGAAGAAATGGCAGAGAGACAGTTGGAGATATGAGTCAGTAGAGAGGGGGAAAGATCAGGTAAGGAAAGGTAGATCTGAGTATCTTCAGCATAGAGATGATAATGGAGGTCAAAAGAGCGGAGAAGTTTACCTAGAGAGGATATATAAAGAGATAATAGGAGAGGTCCAAGAACAGAACCTTGGGGAACACTTACTATAAGAGGCTGTGGGGGGGGGGTCATGAGAGGAAACAGAGAAAGAACAGTCAGAGAGGTAGGAGGACAGCCAGGAGTGAGCAGTGTCACGTAGACCAAGTGAGTGAAGGATATGCAGCAGGAGAGGTCCACAGTGTCAAAAGGAGCAGAGAGGTCAAGGAGAATGAGTAGGGAGTACTGGCCCTTGGATTTGACAGCAAGGAGGTCATTGCTGACTTTCGTGAGTGCAGTTTCAGTGGAGTGGAGAGAACGGAAGCCAGACTGAAAAGAGTCAAGGAAGGAGTGGGAGCAAAGAAATGTGGCGAGGTGGTTGTAAACAAACCGCTCAAGGAGTTTGGAGGCAAAAGGGGGGAGAGAGATGGGTTGGTAGTTAGAGAGAGTGTTAGGATCAAGGGTAGGTTTCTTAAGAATGGGGGAGACAAGGACATGCTTGAATTCAGAAGGGACAGTGCCAGAAGAGAGTGAGAGATTAAGGAGGTGGGCAAGATGGGAGCAGGCAGAAGGAGAGAGGTAGTGGAGGAGGCGGGAGGGGGTGGGGGCAAGGGGGGAGTTCGAAGGGGGGTGGACTGGATGAGGGTCATTACTTCCTCTCCAGCTACAGGGGAGAAGGATGTCATAGTTGGTAAAGTGGATAGGGATGGATGATCCGGGAAAGGAGGAGGTGGAGAACTGGGGGACTGGTTGGAAATGATGTCCTGACATATGGAATCAATTTTAGATGTAAAATAGTTAGCAAAGTCAGTGGCAGAGAACAAGGAGGGGAGACGAGGAGGGGGTGGGCAGAGGAGGGAGTTGAAGGTGGAAAAGACACTCTGGGGATTTGAGGACTGGGAGGAGATGAGATTCTTGAAATATGACTGTTTAGAGAGCATGATCTTCTCCACTGTCACTCAGCGGTTCGTGAACAATTTTGCAGGTATCTGCAGGGTTGAAGTGTGGGTTTGCGTTTGTGAGTAATGATCGCTGGAGCAGAAGTAAGGGAGGCATTGTATAGGGAAGCAGCTTGTTCAGGGCAGGAGAAAGAGAGGATAGGTAAGAGAAGTGAGTCAAGTAGGGAAAAAAAGAAGGCAGTGTCGATAGCCTCAATGTTACGCTTAGTGATGGTGGCTTTCAGAGGTAGAGGAGGGGAAGGAGAGAGGGATAGGTTAAAAGAGAGAAGGTGATGGTCAGAGAGGGGGAATGAGGAATTAGAGTAGGCAGAAATATCACAATGGTCAGTGGATACCAGATCAAGCAAATGCCCACTCACATGGGAGGTTAAGGAGGTCCATTGGGAGAGGCCAAATGAAGAAGTGAGGGTGAGGAGTTTGAAGGCAGAGGATTCTGTGGGTATATTAATTGGAATATTGAAGTCACCTAGGATAATAGGGGGAAGGTCTGATGAGAGAAAGTGAGTGAGCCAGGAAGCAAAGTTGTCAAGGAGCTTTGAGGGAGGGCCAGGGGGAAGGAAAATGACAGCTACTCGGAGGTGTCTTGGTTGGAAGAGGCATATAGCATGAACTTCAAATGTGGAGAATGTAAGTGATGGTTCTGAGGGTATGAGTTGCTATGAGTAACCAGGGGATAGAAGGACCCCAACACCACCCCCATGGTGACCCCCAGGCTGGGGAGTGTGGGAGAGGGTGAGGCCCCCATAGGAGAGAGCTGCAGAAGAAGTGGTGTCAGAGGAGGAAATCCAGGCTTCAGTAATGGCAAGGAGATTCAGGGAGTTAGAGATGAAAAGATCATAGGTGGGGACCAGTTTGTTACAGACTGATCTGGCATTCCAGAGGGCACAGGACAGAGTGACAGAGTTGATAGGAGAAATGTGAATGAGATTATCAGGGTTGCCATAGCATGGAGATGAGATAACTTTGGGAGACCGTGATGAATAGAGTGTAGAGATAATTCGGGCTCCTGTGCTAGGAGAGGAACCAGTAGGAGGTGGGCAGGGAGGGAAATTAAGGAGACGTTGATGGAGGGGGGGTGAAGTGACAGGGAGAGAAGTGAGGGAGGAGAGATTAGCAGTGGGGTAGTCGGATCCTGGGGGGTATAAGAGAAGGAAAAAGGAGTAATGGGAGAAGAGTGGGACGAAGGCAGAGAGAGAAGGGGACATAGGAGGAGGTGGAGGAGACCAGGGGAAAAGGATAGAGGGCAGGGGGCAGAACAAAATATTAGGTAGAAACTGAGTGAAGGGAGGAGTTGAAGACAACATGGTCATGGTAAGGATGAGGTAAGTAGGGGAAGTAAAAGTCAGCACAACAAAATACTTTTGAGTATAGTAAAAGTGTGATTTATACAATAGGATGCAGTTGCAATCTCTTTTACATTGGCAGGACCTCTAGGCCCCTAAAGGTCCGATTGGAGGGCATCTGCAAAATATTCGCAAAGGGTTGGAAACACATGCCCTCTCCAGCCATTTTAAAAAATATCACAATAGCAACCCAGCTGATATAAGATTCTTCGTGGGTTACAAAATATTAAAGGCCACTGGCGGAGGAGAGATTTAGCCAAACAATTAGCAAAGGCTGAGATGAGAAACATTTTTGAAATAGGGAGCCTAAATCCGGAGGCGCCTTAACCTCAATTTTGAGGTCAAATGATTTCTTTAATTTTGTTTGCACCATTTGCACATATATGTGACAATTTGGCACTATCACACTTTCCACTGCATGCCTGCACTTTACAGTCTTTTAGTAGTGGTTTTAGCAATTGTATTAAATTTTATTACGTTTTAATCACTTTAAAATATCGCTTTCATATATCTAAGTCATTGTGTTCTATCTACCGAGGATCAGACAATGGGATATTGTCTCCTCATGGATTGATACAATATGATCGTACATTGCGTCTCTGGACATGACAGAATATGAATACAAGCCTTTTAGTTGTATATATATCACTATGACAACAACAGCAAACACTGTGAGTAATTCCGGATATGACGCAGTTGGGGGAAGACAGTATCTTGTCCATTGATGAAAAGTGGACTATGCTAATGCTCCGGAGATTCCGGATATGATGTAACACCCACAGGAAACACGTGTCCGCCGCCGCAAAGGATCATGGACATTGTAGCCGGTTTATGTCTAGGGATCAGCCGTGGCGGCGGCATTGTGATTGGATTGGCCTGGTATTTAAGCACTGTAGGGAACTTTGAGCAGCATTCACTATTGAAACTTACCTTGAAAAAGATCCCAGAACCAGGGGTCGAAACATGTTGGTGGATACGGGGGATACCACATACTGACGGAGGTCTTGCAGGGCCAGACAGACGGTGAGGTGAGCGGTGCCCAGCGGAATGCCCGGGATTTCCACTGAGATATTTACATCACACGCTCAGTTCTCCCTGCCATTCGGTAATTGCAACTCCATGTCTATGTGGGACACCCCGTCTAGGGGATATATGCTGCAATATTGTCTAGATGTTTTATGTATTATTTTGTTGTTTATTAAATTGTGCTTCACTATATGCACTTTTTCTATTGTTTTGAGTAAAACAACATCCTATGAGAGGATCAATCCCTAAAGGACTACATGATATACTGTACATACCATAATCCACTGGATTGGAAGCTACCAAAGGGTCACACCTAGGTGGAGTTTTTTCACTAAGCGCAGGTTATGGGATTTCTGCTTTTAACTTTGTGACATTTATGTGGGTAGGTTTGGGATACCTACTTTAGCTATTACATTTACCTGCTGCATGAGTATTTGCGCACGGATTCACTTTCTTCACGACTTCTTTACAAAAGTGGAGATTTGATGGGAGCAGAAATTGAATATTAGAGTAGAAAGTGGTAGTAGCTAGATGATTAAGACTAGGAAAAGAGCTAAGGTAAATAGACATTATTAGAGACGTAAACTAACATTAACAGTGTTCATTAAGATTATCTGTTAAGCACAGAGGCTGCACAAATCGTAACAAGTGAGGCACAACGTTTTTGTAGCAACCAAACAGAGGCCCTGATTCAGAGCCGGACACTCTGACTCAGGGCTGGGCTATTTTTTTTTAGAACGGCCTCCTGGCCGCTCGCATAGCTGTGGGTGACCACCCACAGCTATAGCGAGCGGCCAGGAAGATGGTCGCGACGGTAAAGACCATCGCGACCATCAGGCTTGCGACGAGACCCACTTACATCACTCGTGATGTCAGTGGGGCCTCCCCCAAACGGAGGCGTTCACATGGGAACGCCTCCGTTTGGGCAGCCACTCCCCCGGCCCGCCCACCAAAGGGGGCGAGGTGTCACTCAACATCGACAGCTCGCCCCCTTTGTTGCGAGACCCGGAGCGACGGAGTGCCAGTCGCTATCTGGGTCTCACGCATGCGCACGAAGGAGCCGGCTCCGTTGTGCGTATGCGAACTGGCCCACCAGTGACCCGGTTGCGAGCGCACAGCGCTTGCGTCCGGGTCTGAATCAGGCCCAGAGTCCAGTGATGAAAGTCCTGGTTATGCAGTCAGCAAATTCTTGTAGCAGTGAGAATGTGGAATCACCTATGTTGATGTTATTTAGTCCAAATCTAGATTTGGTTGTTGAAAGAGTAGATAGGTCGTTTCCCTTCCGTTTCCTGCCGGTAAAACACCAGTATTAATATTAAAATGCACTTATGAATTTTGCACTTATGATATAGGGCATTTCCAACCTACTAATGACCCATACATAGGAGACCTGGCATGTGAAAGTACTGATTGCTAACAACCCCAGCACACTCCCACTAATATGGCTAGCAATAAAATGAGTTAAACAAACAAACAACACATACCACTAGGCTAATATCAGGGCCTATGAGCTAACTAACAAAGAAACAAAAAAACAACAACAGACTACTATGCAGTGATATGCTATTTAACATTGCTTATAAGTTAAATGCTGAGACTTTTAGTCCATTACCTAAAGTTATTAGGCTGGGCACTATAAATTCAGTGCAGCAAAATGCTTGTAGTCCGTTACCTGCAGATGACAGAAGAGTAAAGGATGTGTCAATTCACAAGCAAAAGCCGCTATATCAGATAAGAGTAGTTAAACAGATTGCTAGAGTACACTCAGGCAACCTTTTTGTCTTCAGCTGTTGTGCAATTTCAAGTCCTAGCGTATTCTACACCATTGCATCTCAAATCCACTTCTCGGGACACACTAACATTGCATGTTTTCCATAACTCCTTGTTGGAGCACAGGAGAATCAATTACAGATCAACACATTTTAAAAGTTACATTGGTGGTTATAATTATTACATTTGTGATTCTGTGCAGAGACCTGGAAAACATGAACTGTGTTTCTAGACTGGATTTGGGAAACACTGCCCTCAGGCTTGGACTGGGCTGTCGGGGAGAACCCTGGTGGGCCCCACTGATTCATAGCGATGGGATGGTGAGGCCTATGGCAATGGCACCATTTAATACAGGGGTTGGGTATGGGATCCCGGCGGTTGGGATGCCGGAGGTCAGAATACCAACAGCAGCATCCAGACAGTCAGAATCCTGATGCCTGCATGTAAGTACCCTAACCCTCCCCCTAACCCACCTTTCCTGCAGCCTAACTCTCACCATGCAGCCTAACCCTCCCCTCCACAGCTTAACCCTTCCCCTAGTGCCTAACCATAACCCCTACCCTAAACCCAAGCCTAATACTTACCGTTGGGCTGTCAGCTGTTGGGATTCTGGAGCTGCATTCCGACCGCCAACCGCCATCAACTGTTTTGACTGACCAGGCAGGGGGTTAATGGGGCCCAGCAACTACTGGGGCACTGCACTACTGAGTAGAGATGACCATCGGAGACTGTCCTTCGATGGTCAACATCAATGGTTGCATTGGTGATTACTGTCAATGGCACAAAACCATCTATGGTGAACCATCAATGTTTTGCAGTACCTGATGGCCACCGCTGCTAGGGGGCACAGAGGGCCACGGGCCACTCAGAATCGGAGGTGGGGCTTAGCAGGTCACCAGGGGGAGGGGTTAAACTCTGTGGTGTTACAAAAAGAAAAAAAACATTGGGTCCCAGTCTGCCAGCGATGGCAGAGAACCATTGGCCAGCTAAATGATCCTAGGGCTTTCCTGAGAATACATACAGGGAGGAACTGGGAGCTCCTCTCTATTCTCTGCTACCAACAGGTCAGGTAAGTCTTTTGTGGGGAATTAATGAGTATTTTTTGTGGGAGCCAATGTGTTTTATTTTTATACTGTGGAGCCCAGGGTTGTATTATAGGTGGGGCGGTCGCCTGGGCCTCCACACATTTGGGGCCCCACACTGCCACAAACATTGCCCTGGCCACTCTGGGCCCTCCCTGGCCAGCTCCTGGCAGCATCACAGCACACTTACTGATGGACCGTGGCTGACGATTGGAAGTGACATAATGCCACAATTCGTGGGTGTATGGGTAGGGGGCTGGGCCTAATGCCATGAAGTGTCCGCCCCATCAGAAACCTGATGCTGCAACAGGTAGTGTTTGTGAGCTCTCTCAGTCCTTTCCTCCCTCCCTCCCTCTCCTTAATCTATCACCTTCCTTCCTCTATCTGTGTCTCTACCTCTGTCTCCCACTCTCTCTCTTTCTCTCTCTTCCTATCAGTCTCCCCAGGCCCGCTGAGAGCCGCGGCGGGCCCGTGTAATAGGGGGCAAGGCCTAATTGCGGGAGGCATGGCCACGTATCCTTCCTGGAAAAAAAAAAGGTTTGCAGCGCCGCTTCGCGGCGCTGCGCACTGGGGAGGGGGGCGCTCTGGGCCCCCTCAGCCCTGCTCAAAGCTAGGGGGGGCACGATCAGTGTGATCGCTCCCCCATAGGCATAGGAGACTGCTGTGGCTGCTGCTCAGCAGCTACGAGCAGTCTCCACTGCAGCTCAGCACACGCTGTGTGCTGGGCTGCTGTGAGGGAGGGGAAGCGGCGCCGGACCCAGGCCCCCGCTGGGCCCCTCAGGAAGCCCGGGCCCCGGTAATCTGTAACCGCTCCCCCCCCCTCTCGGCGCCCCAGAGTCCTCACTCTCCCCTCTCCCTCACTCTCCCCTCGTTCCTTTTTTCTCTCCCTCTACCTCACTTTCTTTCACTCTCTCTCTCCCTTCCTCCCTCCCTCTCTGTCCCCTCCTCCCTCTCTCTCTTCTCCCTCTCTCTCTATTCCTTTCTCTCCCTCTCTGTCTCCCTCCCTGTCCCTTTCTCTCTTAGTTAGTGGAAAGTCCGGAGACAAGTTAAGGGGCATAGTAATCACTGCGTAGGGCTGTAGCAATTTTACAGCTGGGGCCCCCACAACCTAGCTGCCCTGGGGCCCCCACAAGCCTTAATCCGGCCCTGGTGGGGTAAATGTGTGTTTGTTTTTCTGGCAGAGGGCCAGTGTGTTTTTTTTTTCCTGTGAGGGACAATGTGTTTTTCTGTTCTTTTCTGAGGGTGTCATTGTGTGTTGTTTTTTTTTTTTTTCCTGTGGGGGCCAATATGTGTATTTTTTTTTCGGCGTAGACCAATGTGTGTGTTTTTTTTCCTGTGGGGACCATTGTGTGTTTTAACCACTTAACTGGTATGGTCTCAGGTAATGTGACCGCAGCCAGAAGTGATTCATCTGGCAAGGTCACATAAAATGCTAGCACGCCAGCCCGCTCTATCCTCCAGCTTTAGCAGAGCAGATCTGTTCTAAATTTGTGTATATATATATATATATATATATATACTGCGTGTGTATATATATATATATGTGTATATATATTAGGGATGAGCGGGTTCGGTTCCCTGAGAACCGAACCCACCCGAACTTCGGGGATCCGGGGCGATCCGAGCCCAAGCTCGGATCTCCCTGTCTGCCCCGGATCCCTCTCCCGAGGCAAAACCTCGAGATCTGCTGTCGGATCTCGAGGTTTTGCCTCGAGCGGGCCATTTAAAAAAAAATGCCTTTGCCTTTAATGGGCAAAGTGCTGATTGGCTGACAGAGCCGTCTGTCACGGCTCTCAGCCAATCAGCATTATGGTGCTCATTTGCATGTAGCACGGACTCGTGAGATCCGTGCTACATGCATCTGTGTGATTGACAGTGACACAGAGCACAGATGGGTCAGTGAGACCCGTCTGTGCTGCTGTGTATTTCAATGACACAGATGCACGCAAGGTTATTAAAGTTTACCCTGCGGTTCCCACCATTGACTACAATGGAGGGAGCCGTTCATTGGCTGAGAGACGGGAGATGACCTCTCTCAGCCAATGAACGCTTAGCAGCGGGGTTTCCATGGTGATACCCCGCCGCTAAGCTCTCATTCGGGAAGTACCGTTCTATAGAACGGTACTAAGTTCGTGGATCGCGTTTTCGTTTTTTTTTTTGCCAAGTCCGGGGATGCCTACTTTGGAACGAAGAGGACAGAACCTCGCATAGGAGATGGTGAGTATGTTTTTTTTCACAGGTCCCCTAGGGATACTTTACCGGACAAGTGGACCGATGCTACAGGTTACATAGGTGAGTATGTGTACATGTGTGTGTGTGTATGTATGTTTAATAAACTTATACTGTCACGGTGTGTGTGTCCTGTGTTTTTTTAAACATTTTTTTTACAGGTGAACTACAGGTACTAGTGGGCCCTTAATGCCCTGCATGCTGGTACTTGTGGTTCTCCAAGTACCAGCATGCGGGGCAGGCTAGCTGGGACTTGCAGTTCTACTTGTAAAGACAATGTTTGATATTCTTTATTTACACCACACCACACAATCAACCCGCCACCCACCGCCACCAGGGGTGGCGGGGGATAGCCCCGGGCTATCAGCCTGGGCCTGGGGTGCCCTGGAGAGGGTGACCCCTTTATTGGGGGGGTCCCCAGCTCTCCAGGGATCCCCGGCCTGGGCTGACTAGCGGTCAGGGTTGATGCTGCGGCTGGGGGGCCCGGTGAAAGGGCTCCCCTGGCTGTGGCATCAGCCCCCCGCTAGAAAAAGTCCAGTGCTGGTTCTGGAACATACAGGGGAACCCTACTCATTTTTTGTCCCCTATATTTCCAGAACCAGGACCGGATCAGAGCCCAGAGCTGGTTGCGCAGAATACAGGGGACCCCTACGTCGTTTGTCCCCCGTATTTTGGCAACCAGCGCTGGTTCTGACTAGCCCGGTGCTGGTTGTGCTTAAGTACAGGGGACCCCTACGTCGTTTGTCCCCTGTATTTAAGCACACCCAGCACTGGGTTACTAATGCCCGGGGCTGGTTGCTCTTTTTTGGGGGGGTGCACGCCATTTTTTTCTTTTTTTACACAGGTTTTTTTTTTTTTTTTTACCACAGCAGCACAGACGGGTCTCACGGACCTGTCATTGCTCTGTGCCAATCACACAGATGCATGTAGCACGGATCTCCCGGGTTCGTGCTACATGCAAATGGGCACCATAACGCTGATTGGCTTCCTGTCTGCCACTGCAGTGCCACTCCTAGATGGGCCACGTGTTTGTGCCGCCCCCTTGTGTCGCTTAGCATAGTCATCCAGCTTCCTCGGTACAACCTTTTGGCCTAAAAACAATATTGTGAGGTGTGAGGTGTTCAGAATAGAGTGGAAATGAGTGGAAATTAATGTTATTGGGGTTATTAATAGCGTAGGAACAAAAAAAGGCCCATTTATGTGATTTTAGCGGTTTTTTTTATTTTTTAAGAAAAAATCCAGATCCAAAACACAAAACCCAGAACCCAAAACACGGAAGGGTGGTTTTGGCAAAACCAATCCAGATCCAAAACACGAAGAAAGATCCAGATCCAAAACCAAAACACAAAACACGAAAAGTGTCCGGTGCACACCCCTAATATATATATATATATATATCAGTCCAAATTCTACCATGGGAAACAGGTGGCAGTCACTCAGTCTTATTTAAATCAATAATGGATCATTTATTAGGCTTGTGGGCGAGGGTGGGGACTGGGACATTAAGTTACAATGGGGGGCCTATTGGCAGGGGGGCTGTGAGGATGCAAGACATCCCCTAGGTATATATATATTTTTAAATAAAATATTTAATTATATTTTAAAAAAAATACGTTTTAAACTTAATTAAATAAAAAAAAGGACAATTTCTGTGTGGTTTTGATGGAAAAAAAATTGTCTGTGGTTGATGGTTTGTCATTGCTCTCTGGTCATATTACCACACCCTCGTCCAGCAACTGGACATGCCCCTTAGTGGGACTGAATTCCCCTGGTGGGCCCTTCATGCCCCAGTCCAATACTGACTGTCCCACATGGCAGAGATTGGTATTACATGCTCAAACTTGTAGTTACATAACAGCAGAGAGACACAAGTTACCTCAAATATTTTCTTACTGGAACTGAACATAGTGACCTGCAATTTTGAACCATAAAGGATTTCATAGTTTCAGAAGAATGTAAAAGCAAGATCCATTTCAAGTCTATTGAAAAAGCCAGATCCATCCTCAATATACAGAAAAAAATACACTAAATTCACCCACGCACACAGATGGGATGTAGTCGGCATCCCGGCGTGCGGGATGCCGATGGTCTAAATGCGGTACTGAAATCCTGACAGATCAGGATCCCGGCATCAGTATCCTGACCGTCGGAGGTCAGGATCTTGGCACCAGTATCCTGACTGTCGGCATCCCGAAGTTAAGTATCGGGGTGTTAGGGGGAGGTTAGCGTTAGGGTCCAGAGTTAGGGTTAAGCACTAGGGGGAGGGTTAGGCACTGGGTAGGGAGGTTTAGGGTACGGGGAGGGGGAGGTTAGGCTTAGGCACTAAGGGGGGAGGTTAGGCTTAGGCACCGGGGAGGGAGGGTTAGGGTAGGGGTTAGGAAATCACTTACCATTAACTGCTATGGGTGTCGATATTCTGGCTGTCGGGATACCGCTGTCTGTATTCTGACCAGCGGCATCCCGACAGCCGGGATTTCATACCCAACGCACACATATATATCAGATCAGGGGCGGATTGTGCATTACTTTCTGCAGGAAAAATCCCAGTGGGCCGATTGGTTGTGGGGCCGCTGGTTAATTAAGGCCCCGCCCCCCCGATTCGCGTCACCCGGCAGCCCGAGTTACACAGGAAATCCGGCTGTCAGTATTGCCTGGCCACGCCTGAGCCTCTCTCGTGAGAAAAGAGGCCAGCGGCCTGCGGCCTATGGAAGCCCCACTCAGCATACTGCTAGCATCACGTGCCGCAGTGCCATTGAGGTGTGAGGAGGTGAAGTGGCGCAGGACCGCTAGTGACAGCGGCGGTTGGCGTGGCTACGGTGGGGGTAAGTTGCGGTGGGGGTAAGTTGCAGATGCGGGGGGCCAGTCAGGGCAGTCTGTCAGCCTGATCGTCTCCTCTCCACTCTCCCCTCCCCAGGCTGGGAAGTGTCAAGTTTAAGTTCCAGCCTGGGGAGGGGGCAGAGTGGAGAGGAGACAATCGGGTTGGCTGCAGTCCAGAGGGAGATGATCTGTCTGTGGGGGAAGGGGGGTCTGCTATACTAGGGGAGGGGGAGATGAATCATGATGATCTGTCTGTGGGGTAGGGGTCTGCTATACTAGGGGTGGGGAAGATGATCTGTCTGTAGGGAGGGGGGTCTCCTATACTGGGGAGATGATGATCTGTCTGTGGGGGAGGGGGAGTCTGCTATACTAGGGGCGGGGGAAATGATGATCTGTCTGTGGGAGGGGGGTCTTCTATACTGGGGAGATGATGATCTGTCTGTGGGGGAAGGGGAGTCTGCTATACTAGGGGTGGGGGAGATGATGATCTGTCTATGGGGAGGGGGAGTCTGCTATACTAGGGGCGGGGGAGATGATGATCTGTCTGTGGAGAGGGGGGGTCTGCTATACTAGGGGCGGGGGAGATGAAGATCTCTCTGTGGGGGAGGGGGAGTCTGCTATAATAGGGGCAGGGGAGATGATAATCTGTCTGTGGGGCGGGGGGTCTGCTATACTAGGGGCGGGGGGAAATTATGATCTTTCTGGGGGAGGGGGTCTGCTATACTAAGGGCGGGGGAGATGATCTGTCTGCGGAGACGGGGGGTCTGCTATACTAGGGGTGGGTGAGATGATTATCTGTCTGGGGGATGGGGGGTCTGCTGTACTAAGGGTGGGGGAGATGATGATCTGTCTGTGGAGAGGGGGGTATTCTGTGCTAAGGGCAGATGATCTGTGTGTGAGAAAGAAGGGCTATTCTGTGCTAGGGCAGGAGGACGCCACTGAGGAGACGCAGTGTGATGGCACTCGGGAGACGCAGGTGGATGGTGCCGGAGAAAATTGGGGGTAGCACTGGAGAGGTGCAATGGGATAACGCTAAGGAAACACATGAGAGGGGATAGGCTGGAGACACACCAAGGCGATGGTGCTGGAGACACACATATAGGATGGTAGGAATGCTGATACTATTAGAAGAAAACACTGGGTCACAGTAATCTTCAGTAAGATAACAATTCTAATGACACCACATTCTGATGCAAATGGTACCAAATGAGCAAATATATTTTATTAATAAAAAATTGTTTGATATAGGAAACTCCCATTTTGTCCTGCCCCAAAACATCTGTTACTATGTATTATCTGGTTGAACCTCTGTTGCTTGTTGATGACATTGGCTTTATTGCTACACAAACAGGTGGCTTTCAGACCATGTGATCTCCTGCATGAATAGTAAATACCGACTCAAGAAACTGCCTGTCCAAGAAGGATCAATTTCTTAAGAGGTTCCCCGCTGCAGAGAAATCATATAACATGCTTGCTGTGCTTATTCACTGGAGAGAGGGATTGGGGGCATAGCTATCATCTACTGGAGCTGTGGTCATGCCCCCACCATGAAATAATGGGGGGAGTGGCTTGCAGGCATGGCATTTCATATTAGGGCCCACCCCTTGCAATTAGGCCCCACCCACTATTCCGGGCACACGCCTGCGGCGCGCGCACATAGGGCCTCTTCTACATTTTTTTCCAGGGCCACTTTAAATTCCCAGTCCGCCCCTGTATCATATCCACACTAGCAGGGCCGGATTTGCCGCTAGGCACCTTAAGCAGCCGCCTAGGGGCCCCATGACCAGGCTGGGTGGGCCCCCCAAAAAGTGTCCCTGGGGAGAACATGCAGCACTGTTTATGACATGCTGCTACTAGCACCAGCCGGGAGACAGGACACACATACCGGCAGTGTAGTAGCAGCACGTCGGAGGCCCGGCTGCTACTAAGCTGGGGAGGAGGAGGCAGAGTTGAGGATGGGATTGGCCGGCCCTAAGCAGGAAGGGGCAGGCTCGGGGATGCTGCTGCTGAATGGAGTGCCAGCCACAGTGAGAAGGATGCCGCAGCGCCCGCCCGCCAACAGACAGTAACAGGGATTCACTGTCTCACTCCCCCGCTGTGCCGCTGTTAAGGCTGGAGCTACTTGAAGAGGAGAGACATGCAGGCGCGGTGCATATGGACGTCATAGGCAGGTACATTTGCTGGAGCTGGTGGGGAGGGGAGAAAAGCGCGGAACTGGGGGTCTATGCTGGGCTGGGAGGAGGTCTGTGAGGGAAGGGAGGTCTGTGCCATTAGGGGAGAGGGTCTATGGCTGCTGAGAGGGGTTGCTGATCTGAGGGGGTGTATGTACTGTGAGGGGAGAAGAGTCTGTGAGGGGAGAGGAGAAGAGTCTCTAAGGGGAGGGGGGATCTGTGCCATCAGGGGAGAGGGTCTATGGCTGCTGAGAGGGGTCTGTGAGGGGAAGGGGTGTCTGTACTGTGAGGGGAGAAGAGTCTGTGAGAGGACAGGATTCTATGCTGAGCTGGGAGGGGGTCTGTGAGGGGAGGGAGATCTATGCCATTAGGGGAGTGGGTCTATGGCTGCTGAGAGGGGTCTGTGAGGTGAGGGGGTGTCTGTACTGTGAGGGGAGAGGAGTGTGTGAGGGGAGGGTGGGTCTGTGCTGTGAGAGGGGACCTGTGGTGTGAGGGGAGAGGGTTTATGGCTGCTGAGAGGGGAATGATGGGTGCTATGTAAGAGGGCATGTGGTGCGGTCAGGTGGGCAGTGAAGGGACCAGGCTGTCAGTGTGACTATAACAACCAGAAGCTGTGTGCATACACACATTTATTTATGAAAGGGATATATATATATATATATATTAGGGGTGTGCACCGGCCACTTTTCGTGTTTTGTGTTTTGGTTTTGGATCTGGATCTTTCTTCGTGTTTTGGATCTGGATTGGTTTTGCCAAAACCACCCTTCCGTGTTTTGGGTTCTGGGTTTTGTGTTTTGGATCTGTATTTTTTTGAAAAAAAGCATAAAAACAGCTAAAATCACAGAATTTGTAGGTTTTTCTGCTCCTATGCTATTATTAACCTCAATAACCTTAATTTCCACTCATTTCCAGTCTATTCTGAATACCTCACACCTCACAATAGTGTTTTTATGTCCAAAAGGTTGCACCGAGGTAGCTGGATCACTATGCTAAGTGACACGAGTGGGCGGCACAAACACGTGACCCATCTAGGCGTGAAACTGCAGTGGCAGACAGGATGGCAGTTTGAAAAACTAGGCCCCAAACTGTACATAATGCAAAGAAAAAAAAGAGGTGCAAGATGGAATTGTCCTTGGGCCCTCCCACCCACCCTTATGTTGTATAAACAGGACATGCACACTTTAACAAACCAATCATTTCAGCGCCAGGGTCTGCCACACAACTGTGGCTGAAATGATTGGTTCGTTTGGGCCCCCACAAAACAAGCTGGCAATTTATCTGTCCCTGCACAAACTGGCTCTACGGAGGCAAGATGTCATCCTCATCCTCCTCATCCACCGATTCCTCACCCTCTTCAGTGTGTACATCCTCATCCTCACAGAGTATTAATTCGTCCCTGCTGGAACCACAGGTCCCTCTGTACGTTCTGGAGGCTGGTCTCCCTGGAAGAGTTGATAATTCATTTTATGAACATCATCTTCTCCACATTTTGTGGAAGCAACCTCCTACGCCTTTCGCTGACAAGGTTCCCGGCTGCACTAAACACTCTTTCGGAGTACACACTGGAGGGGGGGCAACTCAGGTAAAATAGAGCCAGTTTGTACAGGGACCTCCAAATTGCTTCTTTTTCCTGCCAGTACAGGTACGGACTGTCTGACATGCCTACTTGGATGCTGTCACCGATGTAATCCTTTAACAGACAGACGCACGCTTGTCGCTGCTGCTTTGAGGATTCAAGTGCGGCTACAGCCCACACAATTCACAAAGACAGAAAAAAAAAAAGAATATTTTTATTGTTTGTGGAGCACACTTTGAGGGTTACACCACCCTTTAACAGACAGACGCACGCTTGTCGCTGCTGCTTTGAGGATGCAAGTGCGGCTACAGCCCACACAATTCACAAAGACAGAAAAAAGAAGAAGAATATTTTTATTGTTTGTGTAGCACACTTTGAGGGTGTCACCACCCTTTAACAGACAGACGCACGCTTGTCGCTGCTGCTTTAAGGATGCAGGTGCGGCTACAGCCCACACATTTCACAAAGACCGAAAAAAAAGAACAATATTTTAATTGTTTGTGTAGCACACTTTGAGGGTGTCACCACCCTTTAACAGACAGACGCACGCTTGTCGCTGCTGCTTTAAGGATGCAGGTGCGGCTACAGACCACACAATTCACAAAGACAGAAAAAAGAAGAATATTTTTATTGTTTGTGTAGCAAACTTTGAGGGTGTCACCACCCTTTAACAGACAGACGCACGCTTGTCGCTGCTGCTTTGAGGATGCAAGTGCGGCTATATCGCACACAAGTCACAAACACATTAAAAAAATAGTTTTTTATTTTTTGGAGCACTTTGAGAGTTACACCACCCTTTAACAGACAGACGCACGCTTGTCGCTGCTGCTTTAAGGATGCAGGTGCGGCTACAGCCCACACATTTCACAAAGACCGAAAAAAAAAGAACAATATTTTAATTGTTTGTGTAGAACACTTTGAGGGTGTCACCACCCTTTAACAGACAGACGCACGCTTGTCGCTGCTGCTTTAAGGATGCAGGTGCGGCTACAGCCCACACAATTCACATAGACAGAAAAAAGAAGAAGAATATTTTTATTGTTTGTGTAGCACACTTTGAGGGTGTCACCACCCTTTAACAGACAGACGCACGCTTGTCGCTGCTGCTTTAAGGATGCAGGTGCGGCTACAGCCCACACATTTCACAAAGACCAAAAAAAAAAGAACAATATTTTAATTGTTTGTGTAGCACACTTTGAGGGTGTCACCACCCTTTAACAGACAGACGCACGCTTGTCGCTGCTGCTTTAAGGATGCAGGTGCGGCTACAGCCCACACAATTCACAAAGACAGAAAAAAGAACAATATTTTAATTGTTTGTGTAGCACACTTTGAGGGTGTCACCACCCTTTAACAGACAGACGCACGCTTGTCGCTGCTGCTTTAAGGATGCAGGTGCGGCTACAGCCCACACAATTCACAAAGACAGAAAAAAGAAGAAGAATATTTTTATTGTTTGTGTAGCACACTTTGAGGGTGTCACCACCCTTTAACAGACAGACGCACGCTTGTCGCTGCTGCTTTGAGGATGCAAGTGCGGCTACATCGCACACAAGTCACAAACACATTAAAAAAATAGTTTTTTATTTTTTGGAGCACTTTGAGAGTTACACCACCCTTTAACAGACAGACGCACGCTTGTCGCTGCTGCTTTAAGGATGCAGGTGCGGCTACAGCCCACACATTTCACAAAGACCGAAAAAAAAAGAACAATATTTTAATTGTTTGTGTAGCACACTGTGAGGGTGTCACCACCCTTTAACAGACAGACGCACGCTTGTCGCTGCTGCTTTAAGGATGCAGGTGCGGCTACAGCCCACACAATTCACAAAGACAGAAAAAAAAAGAACAATATTTTAATTGTTTGTGTAGCACACTTTGAGGGTGTCACCACCCTTTAACAGACAGACGCATGCTTGTCGCTGCTGCTTTGAGGATGCAGGTGGAATCTAGACGGGATTTGGAACCGAGGACACACTACCTCCATCAATTGTCTAAATCCCACTGCACTAATGTCGGATACCGGACGCACGTCTAACACCAACATAGCAGTCAAGGCCTCAGTTATACGTTTTGCTTCAGGATGACTGCTGTCGTACTTCATCCTCATCGCTAGGGACTGTTGGAGGGTCAATTGTTTAGTAAAAGTAGTGATGTTCCTACTTCCTCTCTGGGATGATGAACAACTCCCAGCAGCAGCAACAGCACTAGGAGGAAGTGGTTCTTGATCTTTCCCTATTTTATTTTTATCGGGGAAAGTTTGGTCCTCCATTTATGTTATATTGATATATATACGTGCTTCTAAAGCGCACACAAACACAGAAAATATTTTTTTATTTTTGCTGGAGAGTAGTGCACTTTGTGGGTTACACCACCCTTTAAGAAATGAGCCAGCCGGCTCTTTACTTATGGGACACAGGCGCACGCTTGGCGCTGCTCCTTTGTTGATGCACATGCAGCCACAGTGCACACAAGTCACAAACACAGAAAATATATATTTTTTTGGTTTGGAGTGTACTTTGGGGGATACAGAACCGGTCAAGCGAGCCGGCCCTTTACTTATGACACAGGCGCACGCTTGGCACTACTTTGTTGATGCACGTGCGGCTACTGCGCACACAATTCACAAACACAGAAAATAATTTTTTTTTTGGTTTGGACTGGAGTGTACTTTCGGGGGTTACAGCACCCTTTAACGGTCTAGCCAGCCGGCCCTTTACTTATGACACAGGCGCACGCTTGGCACTACTTTGTTGATGCACGTGCGGCTACTGCGCACACAATTCACAAACACAGAAAATAATTTTTTTTTTGGTTTGGACTGGAGTGTACTTTCGGGGGTTACAGCACCCTTAACGGTCAAGCCAGCTGGCCCTTTACTTATGACACAGGCGCACGCTTGGCACTACTTTGTTGATGCACGTGCGGCTACTGCGCACACAATTCACAAACACAGAAAATAATTTTTTTTTTGGTTTGGACTGGAGTGTACTTTCGGGGGTTACAGCAACCTTAACGGTCAAGCCAGCCGGCCCTTTACTTATGACACATGCGCACGCTTGGCACTACTTTGTTGATGCACGTGCGGCTACTGCGCACACAATTCACAAACACAGAAAATAATTTTTTTTTTGGTTTGGACTGGAGTGTACTTTGGGGGTTACAGCACCCTTTAACGGTCTAGCCAGCCGGCCCTTTACTTATGACACAGGCGCACGCTTGGCACTACTTTGTTGATGCACATGCGGCTACTGCGCACACAATTCACAAACACAGAAAATAATTTTTTTTTTGGTTTGGACTGGAGTGTACTTTGGGGGTTACAGCACCCTTTAACGGTCAAGCCAGCCGGCCCTTTACTTATGACACAGGCGCACGCTTGGCACTACTTTGTTGATGCACGTGCGGCTACTGCGCACACAATTCACAAACACAGAAAATAATTTTTTTTTTGGTTTGGACTGGAGTGTACTTTGGGGGTTACAGCACCCTTTAACGGTCAAGCCAGCCGGCCCTTTACTTATGACACAGGCGCACGCTTGGCACTACTTTGTTGATGCACATGCGGCTACTGCGCACACAATTCACAAACACAGAAAATAATTTTTTTTTTGGTTTGGACTGGAGTGTACTTTGGGGGTTACAGCACCCTTTAACGGTCAAGCCAGCCGGCCCTTTACTTATGACACAGGCGCACGCTTGGCACTACTTTGTTGATGCACGTGCGGCTACTGCGCACACAATTCACAAACACAGAAAATTATTTTTTTTTTGGTTTGGACTGGAGTGTACTTTCGGGGGTTACAGCACCCTTAACGGTCAAGCCAGCCGGCCCTTTACTTATGACACAGGCGCACGCTTGGCACTACTTTGTTGATGCACATGCGGCTACTGCGCACACAATTCACAAACACAGAAAATAATTTTTTTTTTGGTTTGGACTGAAGTGTACTTTCGGGGGTTACAGCACCCTTAACGGTCAAGCCAGCCGGCCCTTTACTTATGACACAGGCGCACGCTTGGCACTACTTTGTTGATACACATGCGGCTACTGCGCACACAATTCACAAACACAGAAAATAATTTTTTTTTTGGTTTGGACTGGAGTGTACTTTCGGGGGTTACAGCACCCTTTAACGGTCTAGCCAGCCGGCCCTTTACTTATGACACAGGCGCACGCTTGGTACTACTTTGTTGATGCACGTGCGGCTACTGCGCACACAATTCACAAACACAGAAAATAATTTTTTTTTTGGTTTGGACTGGAGTGTACTTTCGGGGGTTACAGCACCCTTTAACGGTCAAGCCAGCGGGCCCTTTACTTATGACACAGGCGCACGCTTGGCACTACTTTGTTGATGCACGTGCGGCTACTGCGCACACAATTCACAAACACAGAAAATAATTTTTTTTTTGGTTTGGACTGGAGTGTACTTTGGGGGTTACAGCACCCTTTAACGGTCAAGCCAGCCGGCCCTTTACTTATGACACAGGCGCACGCTTGGCACTACTTTGTTGATGCACATGCGGCTACTGCGCACACAATTCACAAACACAGAAAATAATTTTTTTTTTGGTTTGGACTGGAGTGTACTTTCGGGGGTTACAGCACTCTTAACGGTCAAGCCAGCCGGCCCTTTACTTATGACACAGGCGCACGCTTGGCACTACTTTGTTGATGCACGTGCGGCTACTGCGCACACAAGTCACAAACACAGAAAATAATTTTTATTTTTGGTTTGGACTGGAGTGTACTTTCGGGGGTTACAGCACCCTTTAACGGTCTAGCCAGCCGGCCCTTTACTTATGACACAGGCGCACGCTTGGCACTACTTTGTTGATGCACGTGCGGCTACTGCGCACACAATTCACAAACACAGAAAATAATTTTTTTTTTGGTTTGGACTGGAGTGTACTTTGGGGGTTACAGCACCATTTAACGGTCAAGCCAGCCGGCCCTTTACTTATGACACAGGCGCACGCTTGGCACTACTTTGTTGATGCACGTGCGGCTACTGCGCACACAATTCACAAACACAGAAAATAATTTTCTTTTTGGTTTGGACTGGAGTGTACTTTGGGGGTTACAGCACCCTTTAACGGTCAAGCCAGCCGGCCCTTTACTTATGACACAGGCGCACGCTTGGCACTACTTTGTTGATGCACATGCGGCTACTGCGCACACAATTCACAAACACAGAAAATAATTTTTTTTTTGGTTTGGACTGGAGTGTACTTTGGGGGTTACAGCACCCTTTAACAGTCAAGCCAGCCGGCCCTTTACTTATGACACAGGTGCACGCTTGGCACTACTTTGTTGATGCACGTGCGGCTACTGCGCACACAATTCACAAACACAGAAAATATTTTTTTTTTTGGTTTGGACTGGAGTGTACTTTCGGGGGTTACAGCACCCTTAACGGTCAAGCCAGCCGGCCTTTTACTTATGACACAGGCGCACGCTTGGCACTACTTTGTTGATGCACGTGCAGCTACTGCGCACACAATTCACAAACACAGAAAATAATTTTTTTTTTGGTTTGGACTGGAGTCTACTTTCGGGGGTTACAGCACCCTTAACGGTCAAGCCAGCCGGCCCTTTACTTATGACACAGGCGCACGCTTGGCACTACTTTGTTGATGCACGTGCGGCTACTGCGCACACAATTCACAAACACAGAAAATAATTTTTTTTTTGGTTTGGACTGGAGTGTACTTTGGGGGTTACAGCACCCTTTAACGGTCAAGCCAGCCGGCCCTTTACTTATGACACAGGCGCACGCTTGGCACTACTTTGTTGATGCACATGCGGCTACTGCGCACACAATTCACAAACACAGAAAATAATTTTTTTTTTGGTTTGGACTGAAGTGTACTTTCGGGGGTTACAGCACCCTTAACGGTCAAGCCAGCCGGCCCTTTACTTATGACACAGGCGCACGCTTGGCACTACTTTGTTGATGCACGTGCGGCTACTGCGCACACAATTCACAAACACAGAAAATAATTTTTTTTTTGGTTTGGACTGGAGTGTACTTTCGGGGGTTACAGCACCCTTTAACGGTCTAGCCAGCCGGCCCTTTACTTATGACACAGGCGCACGCTTGGCACTACTTTGTTGATGCACATGCGGCTACTGCGCACACAATTCACAAACACAGAAAATAATTTTTTTTTTGGTTTGGACTGGAGTGTACTTTGGGGGTTACAGCACCCTTTAATGGTCAAGCCAGCCGGCCCTTTACTTATGACACAGGCGCACGCTTGGCACTACTTTGTTGATGCACGTGCGGCTACTGCGCACACAATTCACAAACACAGAAAATAATTTTTTTTTTGGTTTGGACTGGAGTGTACTTTCGGGGGTTACAGCACCCTTAACGGTCAAGCCAGCCGGCCCTTTACTTATGACACAGGCGCACGCTTGGCACTACTTTGTTGATGCACGTGCGGCTACTGCGCACACAATTCACAAACACAGAAAATAATTTTTTTTTGGTTTGGACTGGAGTGTACTTTCGGGGGTTACAGCACCCTTAACGGTCAAGCCAGCCGGCCCTTTACTTATGACACAGGCGCACGCTTGGCACTACTTTGTTGATGCACGTGCGGCTACTGCGCACACAATTCACAAACACAGAAAATAATTTTTTTTTTGGTTTGGACTGGAGTGTACTTTCGGGGGTTACAGCACCCTTAACGGTCAAGCCAGCCAGCCCTTTACTTATGACACAGGCGCACGCTTGGCACTACTTTGTTGATGCACGTGCGGCTACTGCGCACACAATTCACAAACACAGAAAATAATTTTTTTTTTGGTTTGGACTGGAGTGTACTTTCGGGGGTTACAGCACCCTTAACGGTCAAGCCAGCCGGCCCTTTACTTATGACACAGGCGCACGCTTGGCACTACTTTGTTGATGCACGTGCGGCTACTGCGCACACAATTCACAAACACAGAAAATAATTTTTTTTTTGGTTTGGACTGGAGTGTACTTTCGGGGGTTACAGCACCCTTAACGGTCAAGCCAGCCGGCCCTTTACTTATGACACAGGCGCACGCTTGGCACTACTTTGTTGATGCACGTGCGGCTACTGCGCACACAATTCACAAACACAGAAAATATATTATTTTTTTAGCACTTGGGGGGAGCACCCCTGATGGACAGAGCACCCCCTGGACAACACTACAGCACCCCTTTAGGACTGGGACACTGCACAGGACTTTGGAGTGGACACAGCCCCTATGGAGAACTGACTGCACAACACAGTCCAGCCAGCCCCTATGGACTTTGAAGTAGTGGACACAGCCCCTATTAACAACAGCAGCACAGCACAACACAACCAGCCCCTATGGACTTTGAAGTAGTGGACAACAGCAGCACTACACTACACTACACTACACAGCCCTAACTCCCACCCTCCCTCTTCACTGTCCACAGCCGAGTGAGAAAATGGCGCCGACGCGGGTACCTTATATAGGATCCAAAACCCGCGAGACTCGGAAGGCGGGATGATGACGTTTTGCCTCGATTTCAGATCCGAGTCAGGCGGGAAAAGTCGAGCCTGATTCGGATCGGACTCGGATCGGGGGGGCTCGGGGGGGTTCGGATTTCAGAAATCCGAACACGCTCACCCCTAATATATATATATATATATATATCTATATATATATATCTATATAATTTATGGACCTCATTCAGACCCCGTCGTAAGCGCAGAGCGCTCGCAAGCGGGTCGATGTTTAGGCCCTGTGCATGCGCAGCAGCTGCACTGCGCGTGCGCAAGCCCCGGAGCGAGAGAGAAATTCTCTCGCTCCAGAGCTCACTACAAAAGGGGTGGCTGGGGGGGGTGGTTTCACAAACGGAGGCGTTCCTTAATGCCTGCCGTTTTGTGGGCGGCCGCACTGACATCAGCAGTGATGTCAGTGGGGAGCTTCCTGCTCGATCACAGTAGGAGGCTCCCTGGGGCTTGGGGTTGCTGAGACCCAACCTTAGGGTCTCATCGCAAGCCCCGATGGTCGCGATAGTCAAGACCTGGTCGGTCGCTAAAGCTGTGGTTGTAAACCACAGCTTAGCTAGCGACCAGGAGGCCGCACTTGAAAAGTCAAGCGGCCGCCCTCATTCAGAGCGAGCTCTCGCTTCTTGCGACCGCCTGTGAATGTGGGCCAATGTGTGCAGTGGCAAACGCAGGATTTTTAAGGGGGGGTTTCCATACATAAATTATATATATATATATATATATATATATAATTTATGTATATAAACATACACATACAGTATATGCATACAAACACATAATTTATAAGCATGCTTATGCATAGCATACACACAGACACACCCAGACACATAGGAATACTTACATACACACACACATAATCATACTGTACTTACACATGGCATGCATACATACATACACACATACACACACAAGATTACTTACACACAACATATATTCATACTTTACATACACATATAAACACTTGCAAACAGCATACATGTAAATATACACACAGGATAGATAGATACACACATATACTGTACAGCTTACATACACACAGAGTACAATTTGTCCAGAGCTTAACAGACATATTTTACTGTTACCGGGAGAGTCAGTGTGAAAGTACCTGATAAAGGGAGCAGTTGTGAGGTGGTCGGTGGAGAGAGCCAAGTTCACAACAGATAACAATGAGAGGACTCACACCCCAGTGTCAGCCCAACTCCGGCAGACAGAGGACCTGGGGGAGGAGCAGGAGGTCTCGGACTCCCAGCACTTTAACAGCTCCAGCCCCAGGAGAAGAGCCAGAGGGAGGCAGCAGTGACCATTGGAGACAGCAGAGGCGGTGCAGTACCTTAAGGTAAGTACCGGCAGGGTAGCTCAGGAGGGCGGTCTGAGCCGCTGGAGAAGGAGGCAGGATCATGTTGCCGGCTCAGCTGGAACCAATCAGAGGCAGACCAGGAGCAGGTCAGGACGGGAGAGCAGAGCTGCACTGCCACTGTCTGTGGAGCCGCGACAGCTGCGTTGCGCCCGGGGCCAGTGCAGGGACGGAGACAAGACTGTCTCCATCTCTGAAAAACAAATTTGGTCCATCAGGGGGGGTTTCTGGGCGTACAATGTGATTGATATATCATTCCGGTCTGGCAGGATCTGGCTTTTACCCACGCCTCAAGGTTTCTTGTAATAATTTATAAATGATTGCTTACCAACATCTTTAGAGACCTGTAAAATACACTAGTTATCTCTTTATAGTTATATGCTATATCATATATGTAAAAACAGGATTTATAACTTTCCAAGTGACCCTTTACTTCCTGAACATGTTCTTAACCCATTCCTGCATATAATCTGGGGCCCTACAATATATTTTTCTATATCCAAATAAGGCCCTTCAATCATTGGTGTGAAAATATATGCTTTCAGCTTTTAGTAGCGGGTATGGGGATGGAACACATTGGTTTCCATAACCCCATTCTACTAGCATTTATGCTGCTGCTCCCTGTTTTTCAGATCCTGCTTGCTCCATATTCTTGCATTCATAGCTAGAGAACACATTGGGGACAATGGAATGTCCTCTATTAACCCTCCTGACCATAAGCATTCCTAAGCAATCACATGTCGAAAGTGATTGTGTGTGACATGTGGTGTCATTGGCATTTAACATAATAACAGTGGGACAATCAGACTAAATTCACAAGTGGTAAACTGTCTATTTGCTTAGTGGAGACTGTGGAGAACACACATTACACATTACTTACTAGTTGTAATGGTTGTGTCTGCATATTTTTGTAGAAATATATTCTTTGGGACTGTGTATGAACTATGGGGACTAAAAACAAATTCTGATTTTTTGTTTGTCTCTCTGTTCGTTCCGGCATCACACAAAGACTACGGGATGAATTTGGATTGCGTTTTCAATATTGTATAAGTTAGTCACCTAGAAAGAAACTGTGGTATGTATTATCTCAATGTGACATCAGGGAGAGGAGCGATAAAGGAACAACCAGACTCTTGACACTCGGCACATGCAGTGTGCAGGCTCCTCAAGCCAAAAATTACTATATGTATATAAATATAATTTGTTTGAGGACAAATATACTTTTAGGGACTATTTAAGAACTATGGAGACAAAATATGTTTTTTTTATCGGAATTTGCACAGGCTCAAGTCCAAAATGACAGTGGCCAACACTGGGATGCTGTTTCTGCTCCCAGTGCCAGGTATACAGTGGCAGTGGCTCAGGCATGGCCCTAGGCGCGAGCTGACTGGAGCTCGACGCCCAGCAGCCTTCATGTAGTGGCGGAAGTTTAGCTCTGGCCACGAGCCCATCACGGCTCGTGGACCAGCAGCCAATCGCGGCTAGCAACGTTATAGCCACGCCCACTCATGGTATATTATTATAGATGACGCAGAGCTGGAACTGTTAGTCCGGCGATGGAGAGGGAGAAGAGAAAACCTCACGAAGACTAGCAGAAGGGGGAGATTTAATAAAGCTTGGAGAGAGATAAAATTGGAGATAAATAGCACCAACCTTTTAGATCCTGTCATTTTTCAAACACAGCCTGTAAAGTGACAGTTAGGAGCTGATTTGTTGGTACTATTTTCCCCAATTTTATCTCTCTCCAAGCTTTATTAAATCTCCCCCGAAGAGAGGAGCCGCGGCAAAAGTTCAGGCGTGCTGCGAAATAGGCCAGAAGATGCCGCTGTCGAGAAAGAAGATGAACGGCGGCGGCTGGGCACGGAGAAGAGAAGGCGGTGCCGCTGGCCAGGTCTGACCAGCGGCAGAAGAAAGAAGTTGAGGACCGGAGAAGTGCTGCAGTGGTGGAATGCAAAAAAGCTAACGAAGCTTCCAACTGCAGCCTCTCCCAACATACCGGTAGGTGGTCTTGGGCCACAGGTATTAATTAACCCCTCCCTAGACCACCAGGTGTGGCACCAACATATGCCACTGATAAGCGGGCAGTAGGCCCGTGCTGCTAAGGTGACCCAGGCACTAGACCTGGATCACCTTTTGTGCCCCTCAGTCAGACAGGCTCATAGGCCTGAGCCTTCAATACAGTGGATCTGGGCACTAGGCCCAGATAACTGAGAGTGAGCCCCTCCATTAGGCAGGCCCATAGGTCTGAGGCAACATATAAAGGGGACTCTGCCCTGTAGTAGACAGGCTTAAAAGCCTGAACCACCAGTAAGACCCTGAGCATTAGGCCCAGGGCACTGAGCCCTTGAGAGTGACTGGGCAGTAGGCCCAGGTCACTGAAATTATATTTGGATAGGTGGGCCCCTGCATAAATATATACAGTATATGGGTCAGAGGAGTGTTGTAAGTTCTGCGGCTCTCACCCTCTGGTTGGGTATCTTGTGTGTAGGCGTGGCCAAGCTACCCCGTGGAGAGTTATCAGGCTACCACTAAAATAACAAGCATTTTCCAGTCACCTAGAAGAGGAGATGGCCAGCTTTAGTTAGGCAGGATTAAAAGGGCAGCACTGAGGTTATTGGTATGTGGTTATCTTGGAATTGTATAAATCTGTCCTTATTATGTACATGGATTATTGTGCTGTGCAGAGTAAATTGACGTGTATTAGTGTGACACACTGTTAAAGCAGGATAGGGCCCTGCGCGGCGTTATTGTTGTCTCCCTACAGGGACCTGTGAGGGATCGAGCGGGACGAAGTTACAAGAGTGCCACTGGTGAGAACCTCTGTGTTTGTCTATTTTCCTTTCTGTTTTTCTTTCCTTTGCGGACAGTGGGCCTTGCACTCCGATGTAAGGTCGAGTCTTCACCTGGTGCACGAGTACCTATAGGTGAAACTTGGGATCTGAGGCCAAAGGTGACAGTAATGATCTTCGCTGAAAACCAGAATCCCTGTTTTGTGTGGTCCCTGTTTTGTAGGGCGTGTCGGTCGAATTTGAGGAAAGACGGTTCTCACATCATCTCCTTCCTCCTAGGTCATCATGTCCATGTCTAAGAAAAAGATATAGAGGTAAATAGGAAAGTAGAGGCCTTTGAGAGAGATATCATTGACAAGAAAAATTCTAAATTCAAGAGAGATCATAGGGATTATATGGATGAAAGAGTTAGGAACTACAACAGAAAATCTAGCACAGAAAGATCAACATCTGCTCTCAGAAACAAGAGATTATCCTCTAGACAAGGAAGGAGTTATGGACGTTTCTCCTTATACCCAGAACAGCACCATTCTAGAAACACCAATCACTCTTTTGATCATCATACTAGATACAGACAATTTTCTCATTCACGTTCTAGACCCTCACAACACTTGAACTTAACAAGTACACAAAATACACAACAAATGTCACCTAAAAATACCCACTGTATTGATTCATCAAATCATTATAGAGACATGAGAAAAGAGTCTATAACCAATCTAGAAACATCTGCCCCTTTTCAATTGAACAGGGACAGAGATCTGAATTACCAAACACATCCACGGGTTTCTCAACAACACCACAATACCACCATGATAGACAGAACCCCAGAAAGAAGAAGGGATTTAGACCCAGAGGAAAATGGGGAGGGAGATTGGTTTCTTCAAACAAGAAAAAAAGATCACAACAAATGGCATCAAGCTCAAAATTAGTCCAAGAAAGGTATTTTCAACCTTTCAGACAAGCCACTTACTGAGGCCCAATTAAATCTATTATCAAAAGGGCTAAATTTTGCTCCATCTTCTGGCCCTAATCTATTTGATCTCTTGGTAGAATTAAACAGGTTTTCTCAGGAACCTTTGTCGTAAACGATACTTTTCCATTAAAGATCTAAAGAAATTCAAAATAGAGGGATCTCCAATTATCACTAACAATGCCATATCTCCCTCTTTCTGTCAATTGACAGAGGATGATAATATTCCATTAAATGAATTGATTTAATTACTAATTGATTCAATTACATCAAAAATCAGACTGACACCTATATTCCAGTGTATGATGCTTCCAAATTTAATTCCAAAATAAAATATTGTAAAATTAAGTCACAATTTTTTCCTCTTCAATACAAGAGTGCTCCCATAGAAATTTTTTATAAAAAAACCTAGAAGGGTTTTGAATTATTGTGTACTAAAGCACAAAATGATTTAAAATATTGCCATAACTTGACACAACAAGAAAGTTTTGCCCTGAAGGAACTTCAGAAAGATACATCAATAACCATAAAATCAGCTGATAAGGGCGGTGGCATAGTGGTGCAGAACACCTCAGATTGTTTACTAGAGGCCCACAGACAACTTTCTGATAGTAAGTTCTACACAGTTATTGAAAAAGATCCCACCACCCTTTTCCAATCTGAATTGTATGATTTGTTGCAGAGTGCTTTAATGAAAGGTATCATCACTAAAGATTTGTTTTCATTTCTTTATCTAACACATCCAATCACTCCCACCTATTATCACCTCCCCAAGATTCACAAATCACAATTTAACCCCCCTGGGCATCCTATTATTTCTGGTTTAGGTTCCCTCACTGCTAACCTTTCACATTATGTTGATTTATTTTTACAACCTCGCACTGTTTCACTAAAATCCCATCTGAGAGATACAACCCAATTCCTTGAGAAGATCTCGGAAATAAAATGGGAAGCAGACTACCATTTCATCACCTGTGACGTATCATCACTATACACCAATATACCACATGATTTGGGTGTAACTATGGTAGCTTCAAGCCTAAAGGAAACTGTAGAAATGTCAGTGGAACAGCGCGATTTTATTCTTCACGCTATTCAATTTATTTTAAATCACAATTATTTTCTTTTCAATCATGTTTTCGATCTTCATGTCCTTGGCACAGCAATGGGGACCAGGTTTGCGCCGAGTTATGCTAATATATATATGGGTGCCTTTGAAAAGGAGTATATTTGGGAGAGCTCTTTTGGCACAAACCTGGTCCTCTACACGTTGTACATCGATGATTTATTTTTTATTTGGAAAGGGGACTCTATGTATTTCACAATTTGTTCATCATTTTAATCACAATCACTTTAACCTTGTTTTTACTAGCACCTATCACCAATCCACTATTAATTTTTTAGATATTACTTTTTTTTTTTTTTTGCAATATTCAATTTTTATTGATTTTCAAAGAGAAATTTTGGACATATATATAATAAAAACAGACAAAAAATACAAAATAACAATAGAAATAAAATAAACAATAATAACTAATAGAAAAAAAAAATAATAATTAAAAATCGGGGGAAGAAAAAAAAAAAACAGATTACATTACATAAACAACTGACTCCACTTAGAAAGGTACATACAGTATAATTATATCTTTGACTCCGTATAACTTCTTAAATACAAATACCAAAAATATAGCACTGATATGAGGAACATACATTCACATAGTCGTGACCTCTTCCTTATCCAATAGCTTTTCCATACTCAGCTCGATACTCAATATTACCATATAACCTTATTGTAAATTATATCGAATAAAATCTAGAAAATATTATTGTATTGTTTAATTCACATCAGTCATCCTGTCCACCTTTATGATTTCTGTATTCGGTCCATACAAACCAGCGGACCAAGGGGTTAGAGATTGATGACGAGTATTTGGCCCCTGCCGTTTCGAATTCGTACTGGGTCTGAATTTTATTTTCAATAGCTTGTATATTGGGAATAATATTAGATTTCCACTGCTGAGCTATTAGTAATTTTGTAGAGATTAATATATGTCCCAAAACATAACGATCACTTTTGGATATGGGACCCCGATATATATGGAACATAGCTATTAAAGGATCCGGATCTATAGAAATCTTCAAAACCCGGGTTATGAGATTAAATACTTGGTTCCAAAGTGATTGAACCATGGGACATGTCCAGAATACGTGTGGTAGTGTACCCACCGTCCCACAATGTCGCCAACAGAGATTGGAAACCGAAGGCTAAATCTTATGAAGTTTCTCTGGGGTTAGGTACCATCTATGTAGTAATTAGATATTACTTTAAATATTATAAACAATCAAATTAGTACATCTACCTTCCAAAAAGAAGTAGACTGCAACAATTATTTAAGCTATAATAGTAACCATCAAAAAAGTTGGCTTAAAAACATCCCTAAAGGGCAACTACGCAGATACAGAAGAAACAGAAGAAACTGTTCAGAGCAAGAAAAATTTATAGAACAAGCTACACCTTTAATTAATTCCTTCAAGGAAAAAGCATATCCTCAAGATTTACTTGACAGAGCTTTCAATGAAACTCTTGCACTGGACAGGTCCTCTTTACTTATTAAAAAAGACAAGACGGTGGAGAAAAGGGTGGAGGTGGATAGATCGCTGGTTTTTGTTCCAAATACAACAGCTTGTCACACAAAATCAGGAATATCATAATTGGGAACTTTTCAATCTTAAAATTAGATCCTATTTTGAAAAGTGAACTAGACAATAAACCCATTGTGATTTTCAAGAAAGCTGACAACCTTCATAGGAAATTAGTGACAAGCCATTTCTCACAAAGAGACACACATAATGACAACTCCAATGCTTTGGTTTGGGCCCCAAAACCTATGGGTTGCGATAAGTGCAATCATACTAGATGCACCACTTGCAAATATATATCAAATCGGGAAAAGGTCTTTCAGTCAGCTATTACTACACAGTCCTTTACAATAGGCATGTTTGTTAATTGTGAGACCAATTATGTCATCTATGTTTTGTCATGCCCTTGTACCAAACAATATGTGGGTCGTACCACCAGGAAATTTAAGCTTCACTATTTGGAACATAGACAGAATATAAAAAATCGCTTGACAAAACATAGCATTAGTTGACATTTTGCACATGCACATGAGGGCAACCCAGAACTACTAAGAGCAGTTATTATAGAACAAGTCCCTCCAACACAAAGAGGAGATGACCGGTTCAAGAGGTTATGTATGAGAGAAGCCTTTTGGATCCATACTCTCCATACATTATTCCTAGATGGACTTAATGAATCCATTGAATTGGATTTTTGAATTTGGGTTAATTCACTCTTGTATTTATTCAATACTTATTCATTCACCTACTTTGTCCCAGAATTGTCTATACTCTTCCCTATTGCTTTTTGGCTATACCTATAAATCAGTCAGAAGCAGTGTACCCATTGCGTTGTTCGAGTTTAGCATGGTAGCCTTCTCCTATATAAACAGAGAATACAACAGGGGAGATACAGATGGGTATAGTCTCTGCGATACCAGTTTGGTCTTTTTACCCATGATTTTAGTCCAATATTTATTTCATCACATCATTTTGTTACTAGTGACAAAATAGTCATTAATACTGATATACTTCTTCTGTTTCTAGTGACAAATTAGTCAGTTTTACTGACAAACTTCTTCTGTTTGATGCCTAGTTGATATGTCTAGCCTACATAAATTCCCTCTTTGGATATAGACCTTACAGCATTCTGTCCATATATCTCTTTTATAAAGAAACCCTAGAATGTTTAAAAATGTCTTTATGATCAATGTATTTACTTCATCCTTTATGGTATTATGTGTTTTCTCAAATATTAATGATATCATATATGGAATATCAATCATAAAATATAAAATTCCAATGCTTTGTGACCTCTGTATTAATATATCAATTATTCTGTTACTTATTCCTTATAACTACGCCTTCTCTCCTTCATATTTTATTTATTTATTTCATTCATCTTTTATCATAACTAGTCTCATTTCTATTATAATTATATTTATATATTTTTTTAAGGTTTATTTTACTTTAAATTCTTTTTGTCTCCTATTACAATGCGTATATATATTTACTTGTAATGTCTTCCAATATTCATTTATATGCATTGTCATTTGTTATTTAACCATATAGTGGATAATCATACTGAGTAACACATAAACTCTATTTTCTTAAACTATTTTCTTAAAATAATTCTTAAAATAATTAATATATTTTTATGCATTATGTTTTTTAAAAAACTTTTTTTTAAATGTTTTTGTATATTATTCATGTGCAGTCCATTTGGGATGATTCCCCTTTGAAATATTGATTTAGGCTTGGTTTAAAATACCTAGCAAGTATAAAATAGAGACCAACAGCTGAATGAAATTAAAACAGCTGTTAAACCTGCTTCAATTAAAATCAATTAACACAGCCTTTAAAAATCCCCGTGCTGGACAACAGATGTTATGACTTTTGAGGAAACCGGGATTCCTATGCCTGGAGAAACGCGTCAAGGAACTTCCGTTGTGTTATACCAGACCGGTATCTCCCACTGAGTGCTGCCTAATTCCCTCCCCCTGTGCTGGATACCCGCCACGAGACGATTGGATTCTCGATCAGCTGCTATCCACATACCATCCATTCTACGCCGTGAGATTGCCGCTGGGCATTTCAGCCACAGCACAGGTGACGCATCCCGCTTGTCACAGAGCACAGAGCCATAAAGTCTCCAGTCTGACTGTTTCCACGCTCCGACCTAAGAGTCTGCATTCACACTCCCGCTGACGAGCAGTAGAGCTACACTCTTTGCAAGAGACTTTAACACTACATCTTGGCATCCAGAGTTGTGGACACTGGAGACACTATTGGTAAATATTTATATTCAAGCCACTTATTTGCCATCAAAGTGATCTACTCTGATTTTTGTACTAGTTGCTCCAGGCATATATGGGATTATCTATTTCCATCTATAAAGCAGCTTCTCGCTACAGTCACTCCATCACTGCTGGAAATATTATAGGGTCACTTAACCAGTAACATTGTTTCTATTCCTGAATATCAGGACTGTCTATTCCTGAGTATCCATCTACAGGAACCGTGTTTCCACATGAATTGGACATTTTTACCAGCAGATTGTCTTTAATAGGGCAATTATAAAGACGGTCCAAATTACTGCACTGTTATTGTTATTTTTATCACATTGTTACCATGTCATTGCTAATTCAATTCATTATTAAACATTTGAACATATTTATTATATTGTCTATCTTCACAAACAAGCGCTCCTACACAATTCTTCATGTCCATGTCCAGTCTGGTGTACCAGGACCGTCTGTTCATCATTCAGCCTGAAGGTGAGAGGATGCGATGCAAGGTAAGATACGGAAGTACACCTGCACGGCAGAAGGCACTACACCGTACCCCTCTTACAATGTTAAATTTACAGTTAAAATAGTTAATTCTTCCCTACTATTATCCATCACCAATCACCCCTGGCACTTTACCTGCTAATACTTCCCTATTATTATCCATCACCAAACACCCCTGGCACTTTATCTGCTAATACTTCCCTACTATTATCCATCACCAATCACCCTTGGCGCTTTACCTGCTAATACTTCCCTACTATTACCCATCACCAATCATCCCTGGCACTTTATCTGCTAATACTTCCCTACTATTACCCATCACCAATCACCCCTGGCACTTTACCTGCTAATACTTCCCTATTATTATCCATCACCAAACACCCCTGGCACTTTATCTGCTAATACTTCCCTACTATTATCCATAACCAATCACCCTTGGTGCTTTACCTGCTAATACTTCCCTACTATTACCCATCACCAATCACCCCTGGCACTTTACCTGTTAATACTTCCCTACTATTATCCATCACCAATCACCCTTGGCACTTTATCTGCTAATACTTCCCTACTATTATCCATCACCAATCACCCCTGGCACTTTATCTGCTAATACTTCCCTACTATTATCCATAACCAATCATCCCTGGCACTTTATCTGCTAATACTTCCCTACTATTATCCATCACCAATCACCCTTGGCGCTTTACCTGCTAATACTTCCCTACTATTACCCATCACCAATCACCCCTGGCACTTTATCTGCTAATACTTCCATACTATTATTATTATTCAAGTTAGAAATCTTTATGATATACTGAAAACAAAGTATATCAATGATAAGTTTATTATGGTGGTCGCATATGTACAGACAGACACCACCAACGGATATCAAGATAGCTAATTGTTCTTTTGATATGATTAATTCTTTATATGAGTACAGACATTAAAAGGAGCGAATAGATCCTGATTTGTTACATGTTCTGTATGTAATGCGGGCCATACATCTAACATGCCGTTTTAATCGCGGACTACGATGATCGGCGAATTCTCTGGGAATATGCAAAATACAACACATTAAAAACCTTGACTTGCCCTTTCCTATAATTTTTTGGTCAGAATTAGCAAACTGAGTTGCCCTACGTGTTGGATTTTGACGGTGATAAAACCCTGACAGAACAGAGAATGCACCAATGGATTGCTGATGTATGAGCCCTATCTGTCTGTGATTTCCACCCACAATATATATTGTGGTGAGAGGGGTATTCTCTCACCTGAATTTCCCAAATTATGGTAGAATCAGCTCCCTCCAAGGGAGTCTGGAGTGAAACCTGTGCGTTCTGCATTAGCACTGGAGGTGTGGAATTCCAGGTTTTCACATTTACACAGACCCAGTGTTACAAGTCGCTGGCGCGATTTGTCACACTCCAACATTTTGGTGATCTCTGCTACTACTTAAGCCTGCCGTGCGGGAACTGCACCAACTGTTGCTAGGCGATCTGGACGCCGGATAACATCACGTGTTACTGAGAACAAGGGATGATTGTTCGTGGTTCCGATTGGTTCCTCACCTTTTTTATACCTAACAGCGTCCTTACGGGCCTTGCTGGCTATAGCAGCTCCGAACGTGCCTTCCGGTTCCGCTGTGTGGATTCTGTCTCTGCATTGTTGTTCTTCACCACGGTAACTCCAGGCCACATCACTACCACCGGCTGTACCAGCCACATCACTGCTAACTTAGCCACACCACGGTCATTCCAGGCCACATCAATACCACCGGCTGTACCAGCCGCATCACGGCTAACTTAGTCGCATACCGGTCACTCCAGGTCGCATCAATACTACCGGCTGTACTAGCTGCATCATAGCTAACTTAGCTGCACCATGGTCACTTCAGGCTGCATCAATTACCACCAGCCATACCAGCTGCATCACGGCTAGCTTAGTGGCACCACGGTCACTACAGGCCGCATGAATACCACGGGCTGTACCAGCTGGATCACGGTAATTCCAGGCCGTATCAATTACCTTCAGCTATAGCAGCTGCATCCCATACCACGGGCACTCCGTGCCACATCAATACCATCGGCTGTACTAGCCGCATCATGCCAAACAAAGCCGCATCGCAACATTAGACGCACTCCAGTTCTTATAAGCCATTTCCAAACTCTTCAGCCGCTCCAGAACCTTAACCAGCAGATTCTGTTCTCCTGTCACTCTTCTTGTAGGTGTCATATATACCGTGGTCTTCCACGCATATCTGTGTAAACCGCTACTACCTCGAGTTTAAGTCCAGACGGCCATCTAAGTACCGGTGAATATATTCAGTTCTAAGGGAACAGCGGGAGGCTGTTATTGGCAGAAGACCTCGCCTTGTGGTTCTGGGGATTTACACAGTGAGTCTTGGGAGTCCGTAACACCCAGCTGGGAATAATCACTAGAGCACAGGTAGGGTTTAAAACTCTCACACACCTGATGCTCATTTCCCTGATGCTGAGTAGCAGCCAGGAAGTAGGGACACAGTGTTTTAGTGCCAGGGTCCAAGGGCTGTGCTGGGAGAGCATGCCCAAATTTTGGCTGCAAGCCACTGCTGACTGATTAGAACAAGGAGTGCTCTGACTTTTATGTTTGTTTATTTTATGTGCCTGTGTGTGTGCAGGCCTAAACTCACGTATTCTAAAGTGCAGTGTCTGGTGCAGAGTACCTGCCATTCTGGATTCCTCATTATATTCCCCATGTTACATATGGTGGCCCGTATGGGGAACTCTGCACTGCTGTGTCACAGCACAATCGCTAGACACCTACTGCGTAGTAAAGGAACTGACAAGGCAAAATGTTTTATGCATAACGCTTTATGCTGTGACTCCACACAGTGAAACCATCCATCTCTCCATTCATTGGTGACACTTTCTACTGCACAAAACTGCTATTTGGACCAAGCCGTGCCCAAGGGACTACTATCCATGCGACAGCTCTAGAAGCTTTGCTAATTAAGATCCTGCATTCTATTTGGACACTGGAACTGGTAAATATAGCTATATAGGAGTGTACATCTCTATTCACCATAGGAGATATTTTGGACTTGGAAATTACATGGGACAACTGCTCCAAATTTGTTTATGAACTGCGATTTCAGCAGTACATGGTGCATCATATTGTGACATTTTATTGTGGTTTACTGTGTATTCAGATACCACCAAGAACTGTGCATATATATGCATATTTTAATATTTAGCATTTATTTGTCTGTATGCTTAAAATTTATGCTTATTATACATGTTGATTGCATTTACCTTATTTTGAGCACTGGTATGTTGCATTGTTTTTCCATTTTGTGGAGGGATCGACCATCCCTTTATTTCCAGCTGCTCCATTGTTATTTGAGAAAACATTCCTGACAGCGCTCCATTGGTAGCTATCGTTACCTTCTAGTTGTTCTTAGAAAAACAGAGCCTATGGAGTGTAGGGTTGCTAATATGGGTGCTATGTACTCCGCTTTTTGCACGCTGGTACCCCTTATGTCTACCCCATGCATGTTTAAATTGCTCTACTGTCTTAGCCTCTACCACCTCTGATGGGAGGCTATTCCACTTATCCACTGCCCTTTCTGTGAAGTAATTTTTCCTCACATTTTCCCTGAACCTACCACCCTCCAGTTTCAGAACATGTCCTCTTGTCCTAATACTTCTCTTTCTTTGCAGAATGTCTCCTTCCTTTACCTTGTTAAAACCCTTTATATGTCCCCCCTTTCCCTTCTCTGCTCCAAACTATACATATTAAGATCTTTTAGTCTTTCCTGGTACAATTTGTGGTGTAGACCTTGCACCATTTTAGTTGTCCTTCTTTGTACAGTCTCTAATGTATTAATATCCTTCTGGAGATATGGCCTCCAGAACTAAACACAGTATTCGAGATGAGGACATACCAATGACCTATACAGTGGTATTATTACTTCTTTCTTTCTGCTACTGATTCCTTTCCTTATGCAACCAAGCATCTGACTTGCTTTCCTCATTGCTTTGTTACAATGTTTGCTTGCCTTTAAGTCACCTGAAATAGTGACTCCTAGATCCCTTTCCTCTTCAGTAGTTTCCAGTATACTCCACTGGTAACATTTCCCTCTTGAGACTGCACTCAGTTTACTACAACTCTGTTTCCTATCCTGCAGCCATAATCTTAACCATTCATCTATCTTTGTATCCAATCCCATGCTTTAAAGTTTATTTAATAGTCTGCAATGTGGAACAGTGTCAAAAGCCTTACTCAAGTCAAGATAAGCTATATCTGTGGCCCCCCTTTATCTATTTCCTTAGTCACCTGGTCAAAAAAGTCAATAAGATTTCTTTGACATGATCTCCCCCCAGTAAATTCATGCTGTTTGGGATCCTGCAAATTGCTGGATTTGAGATAATCTACGATTCTTTCTTTTAAGAGTTTTTCCATCCTACTACTGATGTAAGGCTCACTGGTCGGTAGTTGCTTGCCTCTTCCTTGCTTCCACTTTTGTGCAGTGGGACGATTGCTTTTTTCAGTGGGAAACTGTGTCACTGAACGACCGAGAACTCCCAGCTATTATAGACTCAGGGAGTGAGCTAACTCTGATCTCAGAGGCTATCTTGCCCAGGGCAGTGGAAAAGGTGCTAGGGTTAGTTGAAGTACTCTGTGTTCATGGATCCACAGAAAAGTTTTCCCGAGTGCGAGTGAGTCTCACCATAAAGGGGCGCACTTATGATGTGGTCGCCGCAGTTAGTCCCAAGCTCCCCTCTCCTATAATATTGGGACACAATTTCCCAGGATTTGTTGAGCCCCTAAAGGAACCACAGAGTCAACGCCAATGTAAAGTCTCCAAGACCCTACCTCCGAAAAGGGAGAAGAGTGGAAAAACTCCGCCAGACCTCTTTAGAGAGTGAACCTCTCCGCAATTAATGTCTGAGGAAAGAAATCCGCAACACTTTGTCCGGTTACGGCCAGACAGGAATATTTGCAGAGGCACAATATAAAAATAAACAAAACCTCCTTGCGCAGAAGAGGAGCAGCTAAGAGTCTGATGGGTGTTATCAAAGCCCAACACAAAAATGAATAGTGAAATACAAAATGGACTCTGCGCTCCACTGATGGCATAATAGGAAAATACTTATATGCTGTCCACAATGTCCACGTATCTTCTTATATAATTCTCAGATCAGTTCCTCCGGTCATATAGGAAAACAGAAAAGAGAGGGAGGACTTCTAGTGTAGTATATTCTTGATTTGGCCGTATACTATTTATAGTATATGGACAATCCTATAATATGGAATGTGTGGAAGTCTACTGGTAACAGGTCACCCGTGGAAGGCTTAGATATGACTAGGTGCTCACACTAATGCTTACATCTATCGATATTCACCATACATATAATGGTATCTTTAAACCCTTCTAATCCTTGGTGCTCCAACCGATAAATACTAATAGCTGTACCTTTAAAACACCTTGTGATATTCACACTCTCAAACCGTGCTTACATATGCGCCATGGTAAATCCACATATAACTTTCTTTTATCTGTTGCTTCTTATGATGATTTCCGTCATATATACCAAAACTTCATACGATAAAAGACGATATTTATTCCAAAAATACTTTAATTGAACATTAAAAACTGCATCTCCTGTCCATATGAACTAAGATGTTCACATTATAGGTGAAAATAACCACTTGGAAAGAAAAAATAAAACCCGGGTATTCTTACCCAAGCGGCAAGGTAATGAGTCACTGACAAGTATCATGCAGGTATAGCCACACCCTCCAATGCGTTTCGACGATAAGTCTTTCTCAAGGCAGTAATGTCAGCTCTTCCTGGAGCGAAGCATGGTCCCGCCTCTCTCCCAGGGAGGGAACATTGAAACGGCAATAAAATCCTCATTCCAATACACATACAGCATCTCTTCACATAAATAATCCCATAAAATGAACATACATATATAAATCCTACATTAATATACCTTAAAAATATATAAAAATGCCAATTTAATTAATAATTGCCAACTTCCGGTACTGGACTTGATCCAATCCAACCAATCTGCTATCTTCTACACTTACTGATGCTAGAGTCTGTGATTTTTAGCCTCTAGCGCAGTGTTGGCTAACCTTGACACTCCAGCTGTTATGGAACTACATAACCCAGCATGCACTGCTACAGTTTTGCTATTAGGGCATGCTAAAACTGTGGCAGGGCATGCTGGGATATATAGTTCCACAACAGCTGGAGTGTCAAGGTTAGCCAACACTGCTCTAGCGTATGGTTAACTTCCGGTTTGCGTTCCTGCGTCAAACCTGAAGTGTGGCTGATCTCATATACACGTGAAGGAGTGTGGTCCTATCTTAAATCCTGAGTACTAGGGTCCATAGTTTTTGGCCTCTGGTGTATGCGCATCTCTTGGTTTGCATTACAGTGTCACACCGGAAGATAGGAGAGCATCATGTGTATATGTGTAAAGTACCGGAGGTGGGGCACCGACTTATTCACATAAATATTTAGAAAAAATTAAGTAAAAGTTCAGCTCATTAATATAATTCATGTCCGGGATGATGCCCACAATGGCGGAACCATAGCCCCCTTATTTTCAATTAATGAAATATAAGGTATAACAAAAAAATGGTAATATCCTATATTGATATGATTTAGAATAGTATATTCATATGTATAAAAACATGAGGCATATATAAAAGACAAAACATCTAGAAATTAGCCCACTGGGGATATGTAAGTTAAGTGAGAAACCTTTATACTTAAACCACTTAATCATAAGACCCACTTGATCTCAAATTCTGCATTTAGTCCATATGGTGTCAGAGTTTTTACATAGTGTATAAATTTCATTTCACTCTGGGCTAAAGCTGTACCTGTATCTTTTTTGCGCCAATTCCCTGTAATGTTTTTAATTCCAATTACTTGTGTAATAGAATCGGTAGAACACGCATGTATCTGTCTGAAGTGGTTGGATAGATGGTGCTTCTCAAAGCCTTTCTTTATGTTTCTGGCGTGTCTGCCCATCTCTCACAGGGCGTGCATGAGGTTTTACCTATATACTGCAAATTGCATACGCATTCTATTACATAGACACAATTTTTGCTGTTACAGGTCAAGAAATCTGAAATTTTTAATTTCTGACCATTCGAATTGGAAGTGAATTCCTCCACTTTTTTAGGTGTATTCTTGTGCACCTTACACATTGGACAATCTGAATCTCTGAAGGCCTGCAGCTTTAGTACGGCCTAATCTCTTTTCTGGAACTGCACTCTTAACCAGACGGGTCTTCAAATTATCAGCCGTCTATAAGCAAAGCTGGGTTTGTCAGAAATTATTTCCTTAAGAATCAGATGTTTTTCAAGGATGTGCCAGAATTTATTCACAATCTTTTCTACTTCTCTGTATAACAATTAAACTTAGTCACAAAAGGTATTCTTGGTTTCATATCGGTTTCTTTTTTTTCTTTATATTTTAATAAGTCCATTCTATCAATCTCCAGCATTTTGTTAACCTTTTAATCAATGATAGTATGATTGTATCCTTTTTCTAAGAAGGATACAATCATATAAGAGACAAGTTGGTGATATGAAGCATAATGGCGGAGAACATTTTTACTTTTCTTTTTAGATTTTGATCTAAAGCAAAAGTAGTTCTTACACTATTATGCTCTAGGACTCAGACGGACAATAAAACATAAGTGTGACTGAGGAAGATAATTCTCGCTCCATCATCTTCCTTATATATGTTTATGCCCTTAAGTTCCCTCTGCCGGTATAAATAAAAATAAATATTTATAATAGATAAATATATGGAAGATGATGGGCAAAGGCAGGGGGTGATGCAGCATAAAATGTACGCCCATCACTCCCTAATTTCACTTATAACAAATGCTCCTGTTTGTTTGGTAACAGTAAATAAAATACGATGGTGCAGGCTGTGGTTGGAGGGAGCAGGTCAGTCCAGTCCCCCCTGGTGCAGTGTCACAGGCACAGCCAGTTCATACACCCACTCTGCAGATCATCAGGACATCTCTCCCCACACAGTGCGGGAGAAGCCAGCATGGGGCAGGGTAAAAGGTAGCTGGAGACAGGTGGTGCAGGCATACTGCTAGCGAATTATCACAGCGGGTGAGCTGTGACCCCATGCTGAGATGCTCATGACCGGCTTTGGGGACGTGACTCACAGTTTGAGAGCTGATGCTCTAAAGTCTGATTGCAAAGTGACAGACACAACTGATACTTTTCATGTGACAGACGTTCATGTAATCAATCATGTTTCATACATTGAGGACGGCTGAAGCATATTCCAAAGAACTGACTTTATGGTTCATTAAGGATTTCCTCACCAAAGGCTTACACAGATTACCCAGGGCAGGATCAGTGAGAGCTTCTGTAATTGAAATATCTAAATATAATTCATTTATGCAGTTAAACTGTGAAGAAAAGTTAAACTGCAAAAGGAGGATGATCTAATACTCATTTTTATCTAGGTCCGAGATGCCGTGTCAGCTGATCCTCATAATGTGCATAGCAGCTTCATTTGTTTTTGGCTGCCTTAAAAGTTGGCTGCAGAAACATTTTCTCATTTAAGCCAAATGGGTCTACTGTAGCTTTTGGAGCGCGGGCCTGACGTCTTGCCCTTTTTCCGAGAAAACCATTTCATCTCGCTTTTAATCTGGTATATGCAAGGCTGAAGCGGTTAACTGGATCACTGTGGGAAGAAGGGTCAGGGAGCTCAAAATAGCTCAACCAGGCCTCACTAATTTATCCAGAGACTCTGCCTTACTGAGCCAGGAGCTAGTGACTAGCGTGAGTCAGCCAGGCCATGGGAACCAGGTTACAGTAAGAGCTGGTGCATTCCATTGGGGCTGTTGAAGCAGTCTCTTAATTTCTATGGAAAATACAGTGCTATACATAGACCATCTATACTGGTTTCCTCTCCATTCATATCCTTATTTAGAGTTAATGCTTGTAGAAATTGTAAGTATCACAATAATGTATCATCAAATTAAAAAGGGCATATATTTTACACACTTTTCTTTTATAATCTAATATATAATATTAGGTCATCAGACCTACCTGCCTCATTCAGGTCTATTCTGAGGGGGAACGGAATTGTTGATGTCTTTCAGTGAACAGGCATTAACAGCTTTAATGCTTTTCAACTGCTTTACATTTAAGGAAGAACGTGCAAATGATGGAAATCCAGATTACTTTAATAAAGCTATTATATTGTTTTGTGATGTGCGTGCAAGTGGTTAGGTTTAATAGACTTCTTGGAATAGGTTACACTTACTTTTTAAATGGTTCCCTTAGTGGATCTGGCCATCTCACTACAGAAATGGGTGAGATGCGGGAGGGTTGTCTACTCTCCCAGGAGCCTTGGAGACCTCCCCCAAATTCATGAATCACATAGACATTCTGGGAAAGTAGGGAAGTGTTTGCCATAACTGCAAACACAAATGTTAACCTATACAACAGCTGTCTTACGGTACTGTACATTTGTAAAAAGAAAAAAAACAAACAAATCATAATAATAATAATGGACTTTACATCGCACTTGCAAAGTTTTTGTGTGCCTTCTCCAGGAAGAGGGCAGCCATGTCAGGAGTGCAGGGGGCATGGCTCAGCCAAGTGGGTGTTATGGGGGCGTGTATCTGTGATTGCATCATTGTACGTCGCTATACAATGCAGCAATTTACATTCTGAAGCAGTAAATCGTATCAACAAGCCGTCCAGACTGCGCCTTTCACTCGGGAAGTGGGCAGCAGCAGGTGGCTGCAGGGGGGTCTTACGTGTATGTTTGCCAAGCATTTCTGCAAAATCTGTTGAGGTCCAAACTGTGCAACATTGATTGATCTATGTGGAGAACTAAAAAGTTTCTAAGGCAATGAGAATGAGTTAAGTATAAGGGGTCTATTTATGCAGCTTTAAAAAGCCCTTTTTGCAAGTTGTAATCTAAGGCTACTGCCGGTGATCGCCATTTCCAGCATTAGTTTCCCCATACTTATTACTAAAGTAACACCACCTCACTTTCAAAAGGAAAACCAGCCAAGCACTGACCTGGGATTCTTCACAATATAGACCAGTGGGAACTGTGGTAATGAGTTATATTTAGAAATCCATTCAGGGCCGGATTAAGGTCTGTGGGGGCCCCTGGGCAACAAACTTGTGGGGGCCCCTATATACCACCATTTCTCGTCACCCTAGGATTTTTTTCTTTCTATTCACCCTAATGCCCCTCTTGCAATGCCCACTGTAGAAGTGCCCCTTATGCATTGTCCCCAGTAATGGTCCCACCTATACAGTGCTCCTTATGCAGTGCCCCCTGTAGTAGTCCCCCTTGTATTGGTCTTCCCTATGCAGTGCCCATTATATAATGCCCAGAGTAGTAGTCCCCCTATACAGTGCCCCCAGTAGTTGTCCCCCCTATGCATTGCCCGCAGTAGTAGTCCACCCTTATATAGTGCCCCCAGTAGTAGTCCCTCCATGCTCTGCCCCCTGTAGTAGTCCCCTCCTATACAGTGCCCCCAGTAGTAATCCCCCCTATGCAGTTGCCTTTATATAGTTCCCCCCACTTGTATTCCCCCAAAAGCATTGCCTCCAGTAGTAGTCCCCCCTATACAGTGCCCCCAGTAGTAGTCCGCCCCCATGCTCTGCCCCCAGTAGTAGCCCCCCCCATACAGTGCCCTCAGTAGTAGTCCCTCCATGCTGTGCCCCCAGTAGTAGTCCCCTCTATACAGTGCCGCAGTAGTAGCCCCCCCATGCATTGCCCCCAGTAGCAAACACTCCCCCTATACAGTGCTGCCATGAAGTAGCCCCCCTATACAGTGACCCTTGTAGCTGCCCCCCCTAAACAGGGACGCCTGTAACACTCCACCCCTATGCAGTGACTGTGCCCCACACAAAAAAAAAAAAAAAAACTTACCCGAATCCCCGCTCCTGACACGAGCCCGGCTCTTCTCTTGCACAGTTGGGAGATACGTCAGCGTTAGGACGTCTCTCCCATCATCACCAGCTGCAGGGGAGAGCCGAAGCAGCTAATGAGAGTCTGTGTGACTCTCATCGGCTGCTGTAACATACACACAGCTCCCGCCGGCAGCTGTATGTCACTGTGTAGTGTGGCCGCGCTCACTGCACGGTCTACACTACACTAGCGGAGGGGACACTAGCGGCAGGTGCAGACAGCGCACTACTGCGAGTGGGGGCCCCTCCGTGTGTGGGGGCCCAGGGACGACCACCCCTGTCACCCCCCCCCTTAATCTGGCCCTGAATCCATTAGTTTTACTGTGTGGAACTACAAGTTCCAGCAAGCCCTGTCAGTCATTAGAGATGATGTTCATTGTAGCAATGTATCAATTAATTTTACTGATACAATGCAGATTACTCATGGGGGTCTTGAAAATATGTAGCTGATAAAACAATTTTTTTTATTATTAAACTAATAAAAGTATTAGATGCCGGAAGAAAAGAAGATCTCTGAGGTTTAGGAGATCTCTTTTTTTAACGTCAGTGTCTTTATGTATTATTAATTTACTGTGTGACGCTATAGATTCTAGTGGGTACTGGCTGGTGGGCATGCTGTCATTTGTAGTACTACAAACACTAGCATGCCCAAACAGTTAATGGCTGTCAGGGCTTGCTGGGGCTGATAGCTTCACACAGCAAAGTAAAATTTGACTAACTTTCGCTGATTACCCCAATGGCTTTTATGTAACCTTATGCAGATGCAGCCTACTTACAATGCCCTATCTGTACTTCTGCTGCACTTACACTCTCCCAGACGTAAGGGGATCACTACTGTACATTATGCCAACATCTACAACATGGGGTTTTCCTGTGTATGTATAGTGAAACACAGCATTTTATTCCTGAGAATAATACGCCAATACGACCAGCTCTACACGTGGCCGCACACTGAGACCTAATTGTTCCTTGTATGTTGCAAGAAAGTACATGTCAGGGGCTTGAATGCAACAGATCTTATCCGATGTATGGCAGCTAATAACAGGGTTTATTCATAAACGGACAACCCAATAAATGTGTAACATTACCACCCACTTTGCATATTACAAATTCTCGAAGCCTAAAATACAGATTTGCCTTACATAACAGTTAATGATACCATTAACAAGTATATATGTACAGTATTTTCAATAAATGAAAAAAATATGACATATTTTCATGTTTAAACAACACAAACCATCTCCAAGACCACGTGCTCAGAAATATATATATATTTTATTGAAATAATTATGTCAACCAGGAAACCAAATGACATGGACACTATCATTTATAATAATGTTAATAAAAAGGACAAAACATTGATAACTTATCCAAAAAAAGGCACACCGTTTTATGCATGGAAATTTCCCCCTCCTCGGTCTTCCAGTCCAATAGATTTTTTTCTTGCATGATTAACACTGTCACAAAGGCTTTCAGCAAGGACCACCTACGTACGGGATAATGGAAATTAATCCTGTTATGTCTTAGCAGCAGTATAATCAACACCAACACGTTTTAAAATCTCAGAGCCCAGAGGACTCTTCCGTCATGGCATGGAACGCGGGTAAAAATGTGGCTTTGCCTTCTACTGGCTAATTAAGGAGGAATGCTGCTATAAAGGCTTTCCAACTGTTCCTCGTGAAATTTAATCTTCTCTTCCAGGTCTTTCTGCTCAATCAAGAATGATGTCTTCAACCTAACAAAGTGTTTGTAGTCCTCGAGATGGGCCTCGCTTAGGTACTTGGCCAGTATCCCAGTGACCACTTGTTCTCTGCGGTCCAGGTTGTCCTTTAAATCTTTTGCATCCTCTCTCTGCCTGGACAGGAGGCTGTGACGTTCCTTCAGGGATTGCTGAAAAGTAAAATGTAGAACACAGGGTTAATGTTATGTACAGAGTGAAAGATAGGCAGTACAGGATCACACACACGCACAAATAATTAGTATTACAGTAAGAGGAAAACAAACCAAAGAACAATGAACACAGTTACCAGGGACAGTAAACTTAATGCAGGGTTGGTGCAGCCATTCCGTAGGGTACATAACCCACCCTCGAAAGGTACCATACAAGGCAGCCATTTGGGGCACGCTACATAGGTTACCCTGAGTGGAATAATCAACGCCTAGAAGAGATGACACAAAATGGCAAAGCTGCAGCATACTAAAGCTAGAAGCAGAGTCCATACATAACCATCAGTTCAAAGTATTTTTCATCCCACCCACAGGTATACCAGTCAAGGCAGAGATTCTGGATGCACTACTAAAGGTAACAATGTGTGGGATAAGCCATATGGAGTAATCTGCAAAAAGCCGCGTAACCCAGCCTGCGCCGAGCGTCTCCCTTGCTTGAGTGAGCGCTCTTGTTGCATCCAGCAGTTTGTTGAGTGCGATTAGTCTGCAGCATGACACTGCCCCCGATCCCAGTCTCAGGGGGAGTTGAATGGAGGGTGGAGTAGTAGCATTCCCGAGCTGCAGTGTTTGAGAAATTGTTTAATTTGAGGTAGGACACTAGGCCAATGTCCAAATCCATTTCAGACACCAATTCTAACTACATGCTTCAGATGACATACTTCAGCGCAGGCTAAGATGGCAGGCCAAGCCCGTTTGTGCAGGCTTTCAAATAATTCACCTTTGTTGGAGGTGCTGGGCCATCTGGTACAGCGGGAGAGAGTGTTGGAGCACTTTGTTGAACAAGCTATATAGTTTAGAAGATACTTGCCAGAAAGACTCCTCAATTTTAGGGAGTTACAGCAGAGCAGAGGTAGGCAGTGTGTGGCACTCCAGCTGCTGTATCCCAGCATGCTTGGTCACATTTTAGCATGCCCTAAGAGCAAAACCGTGGTAAGACTTGCTGGTGTGTGTAGTCCCACAGAAGTTGGGAGTGCCACACATTGGACATCCTCCTGGATCCTGCTTCTCTAATGTAAATGATTTGAACAAAACAAAATACATATTGTATTTGCACCACTTGTATTGCTCATGTTTTTTCCAGAAGTAAATGTTCCCCCTTTATCAGAATTTGCTCCTAACCGTAAATAAGGCAACAGGTCCCTAGGTACATGATAACACTATGCACGTGTGTGCTCTATTGTCATGCACATGTGCTGCTGTGTCATCTGCTGTCTGTGAAACAGGCCTGCTATCAACAACCTATAGCCTGTAAAGTTCACCAGACTTTACTGATTTCAATTTTAAACACAAGTAAGCTCTATAAATCCATCCATTTAAAAAGTAAGTAGTGCTTCTGCAATAGCCTTGCACAGGGTGTGGATTAAAAGATCTACACCTTTTAGATAGACAGTAAAAAGATCACCAACTGGTAGACAGGCAATAGGTCGACAGGTACAAAAGGTCAACATGGACAATAGGTCGACACACAAAAGGTCGACGTGATTGAAGATCGACAGGTGCAAAGGACGGCATGGTAAAAAAAAATCAGCATTGGAATGGTCGACACAAAAATGGTCAACACATTGTTTTCTAGCACTAATCCCCCTCTTGGTGCCTAACCCTCCGGTAAGTCCCTAAACCCTAACCGTCCCTCCTAGTGCCTAACCCTAACTGTCACAGTAAGTGCCTAACCGTCCCTTCTAGTGCCTAACCCGCCAGTAAGTGCCTAACCCTCCCCTCCTAGTGCCTAATCATAACTATCAGAGTAAGTGCCTAACCGTCCCTTCTAGTGCCTAACCCTCCAGTAAGTGCCTAACTGTACCTCCTAGTGCCTAACCAGTCAAATGTCGACATTTTGACCATGTCAGCCTTTTGTTCCTGACAATATTCAGCCATGTTGACCTTTTCACCATGTCGACATTTTCTACCTAGACACTGTCGACCTTGTCATTGTGTATCTATTAACTGCTATCCCCTTGCACAAGAGTCATGTCTCAGGAAGTAATGTCCCAATTTATGGGGACTGTCCTGCTATCCCGGCCATTAACATCATTGTATTCATGGTTCCAATGTTGTAAGGTATCTCCAGCACAGCGGCAGTGAATTCACAGCTGTGCTGTACACTGCTGGCTGTACTGTAAATGGGCAGTGGTTACTGCACCATATGTATAAAAATGCTAATAGTGTATGTGCTCTGGGTTATGGGAAGGTGTAATATAGCTACACTGGGGTAAGAACTTGTGGTGGCAACTGAAACAATTAAAACAATCATTTGTAAAATAACTTAAGTAGTGTGGAATTTTCATTTAAAAGAAATTACAAATGTAAATGTCTTGTAAAATATCTCGTAAAAAAAAGAATGTCTGTGCAGATCAGAAACTGCGCTGTGGGTTACCCTCTGTTTTACATTAAAACTAAAATAAAAGAAAAAATTGTTGGAATTTACATGAAATATTTTTCAAATAATTGTCCCTGTTTTCCCACAAAGAATGTTTGTTCTTATGCCAAACGATGGAGCCAATCCAGGCAGTGAGTCAATATATGCTACAAGGCTGGCAAGAAACTAAAGGGTAATGCCTCATTACAGATGTATGTGTATGTTAACTAATTACATGAGAGTCTAACATTGTAATTCAGAGTCACGTGGTGAAACACTGCCCCCTTGTGTATGACTTTATAACTGCAACTGTGAATAATAGGTTTTAAAATCCCCAGTGAAAGTGGTAGAGGAGCAAAGAAAATAATATAGCTGGGGAAGGCAGCAAGCACAATAATATAGCTGGGGAAGGCAGCAAGCACAATAATATAGCTGGGGAAGGCAGCAAAGTGCATTGGTGTGCAGGTATTAATCACATATAATTATCTTTAAGATTAACTTTTATAAAATGTATACTATTTATTCTGCCCCTTTTGGGGAAGGCAATTGGGCTCCTTTGGATGTACAGGGGGAGATGTACGAAGTCTTCTAATGAGTGGAGAAGTAGACAAGTGGAAAAGTTACCCATAGCAACATCTCCACTCATTAGAAGGTTTGTATATCCAAGGAAGCCCCCATTGCTTGCTCCAGAAGGAGCAGAATTAATATATAAAGAATTCTCTTAGAGCTTGTGGGCCAGATAGAGTCTAGCATATGTTTTTCATGTGATCTCCGTGTGCACCAATCATCTACACAGCTAAGCCAAAAGGCTTTCCAGGAGCAGAGAAGAAACATCTGTCCCTCCCAAATACCAGCAGATGTATATAGGATAAAAGACCCATGGCACAGATTATAAAAACCGTGCACTCATCCATCTGTACAAAGACTTACCTGGATCTCTCATTGGCCTCTGAGACATCAGTGTGGGAATCATTTCATTATACAGTCATCCAATCTATCAGATAACAAGCCTCATTTCCCAAATCTGTGTTTGTCAAATGTTATGTACACAAAGCAATAATATTAAATGTAATGCCTCTGATCCTGGCCTTAGAGATAAACAGTCAGTATTATTACCATGAGCCTGCAGAAAAATTGCATTAATCACAAGAGCCAGTGTGACAGAATGGGGTGTACTGTTGGTTATAAGCACAAATGTATTTTAAGGTGTCCACAAAGTAGGTTCATATAATCCTTTGGCAGAGAAGCACATTTCTAGAGAACATTGGGATGCCCACGTTACACATGTGCCAGCTGGTACTATGCACCATGGTATCAAATCACCAATGTGAAATATTTACATTAGCCAGTGCAGCGGCCGAGTCCATGACTGAGTGGTCAGTATACGGTCATGTCTCAGCAGGAGAGAAGACACCACAACCTATTTGCAGATTACCCTGCTGCACTGGGCTTTACACTTGCAGTCTTGCTAAATGTACATGCATGAAAGACGTGTATTTCATTCTTGTGGTGTATACAGTATTGGGACAAAAATAAAGCAGACACCTATGACCTACACAGAGTGCTTTGTTCTAAACCCAGCCCCACCTGAAGGCAAATATGGGAACATCATACATTATATTTTGGTATTTGTCATTCATTTTGACTAAAAAATTTGAAATAGGACAAGAAAAAGCCTTTATAATATGTTTATATGAATGATTCATTGGTATTTGGCAAGAGGTAAGTGAAAAGCATAGCGCCTATCAAAAATAAATTCCTTTCATTATTATTTTCACTTGTATGCCGTGCTATAATAGTGTACTCTTTTATTAGTTTGTGGGCTGGACAATGCTTAGCAGTGCTGATGGTGTTTTTTGATTTTTTTTTTAAATAATTATATATCAAATGATATACATTCATATCATAGTTGCCGACTTTCTGGCTGCTCCTTCCGGGAGGGAGCAGCCAGATCGGCAGGGCAGCGGGGGCGTGGCCAAAAAGGGGGCGTGTCCGGACGGGTGCCTGGCATTTGTAGGCGTCACAGGGGCCGGGTCACGCGATCGCGTCATTTTATCGATTATCGGGAGGCTCCCGCCCAAATCGGGAGGGTAGGCAACCCTGATTCATATATTGCCAACATAGTCCTTTGCACTTCACATTGCAGAACACAGTAATAATATAAGCCTGGGTACTCTCACACGGGAATTAAAGGTCAAACTACAGAACGTGTAGGTGGCAGCATTCTGTCAGGCCTGTAACCAAGCTTCTGTTATAGAGGAGAACTAACCTGAAAATGTTTTGTTTTGAGCTTCCATAAAAAGGCCATTAACTATCTCTTACTAATTTGTACATATTATATAATATATATGACTAGCCTGTAGATAACAGTGTATGACCTTTTAACATTATATGAATAAAATGTGATCTGAGCACTTTTCTGACACTTGCCATTATCAAATTAGTGCCTAAAAATAGACATGCAAGATGGAATTCTTTTACTATCGGGTCTGTCTGCCTTTGAAGATGGCAAATTGGGAGTGGATTGAAAGAGGTCTGAGAAGAACTGTGGAATGCAGGTTGGGTGATAGTAACCAAAGTCAAATTCATGGTGGGACATGGAGAGTGAACAGAGGTGACCTGAACTCTCAAAGTTACAAAATGTAAAACAACCCTGATATAATATATATATATATATATATATATATATATATATATATATATATATATATACATGAAGGTGCAGCACTCCCCTCTCAATAAATCAAGCAGACCAAAGGATCAATAGAACGTTTCAGTACTTTTAGTACTATCTTCAACCATATATGGTTGAAGATAGTACTAAAAGTACTGAAACGTTCTATTGATCCTTTGGTCTCTGCTTGATTTATTGAGAGGGGAGTGCTGCACCTTCATGCTTCTATTTATCCCTATGTGAGGGCACCCCTGCAGGATTTGGTTTATTATCTGGAGTGCCGGACCTGGAGACTTTATATATTATATATATATATATATATATATATATATATATATTTATATTAACACTGGGTATAGAAATGAGGACTCCAGACAGGCAGGTTCTTAGTAAAGCAGTGGCTTTTAATGGCAGCAAACACTGCACATTAGCATATGTGAGCATAGGCCTGGCCCTGGATACACACAGGCACATAACAGAAAATAAGCAAATAAACATAAAAGTAAATGTACCAGCAGTCCTTGTGTTTAGCAGTCAGCAATTGCAATATCTGTGGACCTTCCAAATCCTGCCACACTAATGCTAACCACCAGGCCCCAGCCTATCGCCTGGCCAGCTTGTCCGGCACCAGGAGCAAGGAGCATCAGGTATGTGAAAGTTTTAAACCCTTCCAGTGATTATTCCAGTTTGGTCTGTGTAAATGTGAAAGTCTGGAATTCCACACCTCCACTGCTAATGCAGAACACACAGGTTTCACTCCAGCCTCCCCTGGAGTGAGCTGATCCCACCACAATGTGGGCAATTCAGGTGAGAGGCAACCCCTCTCACCACACATACCCCCCTTTCACTTTTCCAAGCTTGGGGAAGCGCACATCTTTCGCGATGGCCATCTCCACTCAGTTTTCTCAAACTTCCGGAACAACACGACCGCATTTCTATGTTGAGTTCCCGGCGCATGCTGTATGTACTGCTGGATGGTCAAGAACAGCATGTTACTCTGGGGTTAACTTCTTTGTTGAGGTGCATCCACCTGAGAAGTGCGTGATCTGTGACCAAGACAAATTCTCTTAACAGGAGATAATACTCATGACGTCACTCCCATAGTGCACTGCCGGACCCGGAAGACGGAGCTCAGGAGTGAGCTCCTTTCTCCAGCTGCCACTGGTGCTGAAGGGGGTGGGAGGGGGTGGTGTGGGGGGGGGAGAGAAGGAGCCAGACACCCGCTGGTAACACAATCTCAGCATGCACCCGGCAAATGGGGGGTGCGATGCGATCGCTAGGCCGGAGGGCCGGGCACCCTCTAGTGGCCGGCCCCCCTAGGAAGCTGCCTAAGTTTGCTTAGTGGAAGCGCCAGCCCTGGATACACCTGTGGGGCTGTGGTATAAAGGTATGTTGTTGTTTGATCCTGTTTGTTCTTGACAAAGTTTGAATAAACCGAAACGTTGAATTGAATAGAGTTATATCTCTGTGAATTTCTGGTACATAACCTGTGAGTGCCGCTGCGATTTGCTGGATTTGTATTTGGGCTTGGAACATGGACCCCGGATGGCACCTGGGCAAGTAATTCTATTATGATATGGAGTGCCGGCTTGTTTGCAGTTTTTATTACATTTAATCGGATTGGTTATTGCATGGCACCCGATGCACATTATTCTACTTTGTCCTACAAGACCTCTCTCTCTCCTACTTCGTTGAAAAATGTTGTACAAAATTGCCAACATATAAACTTGGAGATTGTTCTTATAAAATACCTGTTGTTGTGGTTGACATCTATTTTCAAACAAAGCCTTTTTCTGGGACTATTATCTTTATGCTGCCAGATTTCAGGAGCACCAGTAACACTTTAAATATTTATGTCTGCATGTTGCAGTCATTAAAAGAATTCTGATCTAGGAATATACTGCAAATGTGCTTGGCTAAAAAATATTATAGAAATGGTTGTCTTCCTTTGGAGACATATCCTTTCTTTGATGTGTAAACAAGCAACACTGATGGATTTTAATAACTTCTGGTACCACAATTAGATACTGTTCGTCAAATCATTAGAATGGCTGCTGGAAGGGATAATGCACAGATGGGCAGTTTCGGTGGCTGTGGTTTAGTGAATTTTCAACTGCCTATAAGTGAGATTGTGCGTTTTAGTGACTCTGAAGCTGAGAATGTATTTTTAAAGAGTATTTCAGTGCTGCTGCAGGTATAGAATCAAGTGAAGAACTGTATCAATTACTGCTGAAGTATAAAAAGAAAGAGGTGGATTACCACCTGCATGGGGTCACTCTAACAGACGATCATAAGGAACGTAAAATACCCCGGGACTTCAGAGTTCGCAACAATCCCACAATTGGGCGCAACAATCTAGAGTTTTCTCATCGATGGGTAGTGATATTGAACAAGTGCTCCCTGGATCTGATGCTCCTTGTAATCAAGGAGTCAGCCAGGGAGCTAACTTGTATGAAAGATAAAATAAAAAGCTTTGAGGATAAACATAAACCCAAATTGTTAAGTTACTCACAACGCAATTGGCTTGATAAGATTAACTCACAAATTGAGGACTATAAACATAATCTCATAAAATATAAGAAAGAGAAACTCGTTAAGGTGACCCTTAACCCTAGATTGCCAGGAACAGTGTGCAACACCTGGGCCACAGGTTGCAATGCTATGGGTAATTCCAATAAAGTGGACATTGAAGCATCAAGCAGCATTAATTCTTCAGCCAGTGATGTAGATTCTCACATCACTACAACTAGCACAAACTCCCTTTAGGGGACACAGCCCGGGTTACCCTGGCCAGAAAAGATGGAGGAACAGGACGAGATGTTGTGGCCAGAGGGAGAGGCAGAAAAATCTACCGTCAATTAACTCTATTGTCAATCGTTCTAGCCGCATGATCACTGAACTTGAATCCAGCATCTTGAACAAAAGGTTTAACATTTGTGCCCACGAATAAATGTAAAAGCTTCAAGTGGAAAAAGGATTTGTGGAGATTTCAGAGGGGACTGAAACTTAAGGAGTTCTTTGCTATCTCAGAAGTGAGCGCATCATTTAAAGATACAGGCCCTATCCACAAGAAATCCAATTTCGAACCTCAGACACATGAGTCTATAAAAAGCTATTCTAGATTACTCGATTATGAAGTTATGGCAAACCAACAGTTGTTTCAGACACAACGGCACAATCTGTCTCCAGGCGAGTTCCAAGCCTTTAGATACTTGAGTAATGACAGAACTATTACAATTCAATCAGCAGACAAGGGGGGCGCTCTTGTGGTTCAAGACTTTGAAGAATACAAAACAGAAATGTATCGCCAATTACATGATCATGAGGTTTACAGAAAACTTGATTCTGACCCCACACATGAATTTAAAAAAGAACTGGACTTGTTCCTTCAAGAGGCAGTCTATAACCGAATTATTACAGAGGAGACCAAAAGAAATTTGACGATTGATCACCCAAGGATTCTGTTAATATATCTATTACCAAAGATTCACAAGGCACTGGTCAGGCCCCATGGACGACTGATAATTTCGGCCAGAGATTCCATCTTTAGCAATATATCCAAATATTTGGACTATTTCCTACAACAGCTGATTGCAGAAGAAGCTACATTTCTAAGGGACACTAATATGCTTTTACAAAAACTTGATAGCCTACAAAATTTTCCCAATAATCTATTATTGTGTACTATTGATGTGGTGTCTTTGTACATTAGCATACCACACCAGGGTCTAGACAGCATCCATTCTTATCTGCAGCAGAAACAAGCCAACAAAGGACCAGATATCTAATTTTTTATTGAGGCCTTAAGGAAAACTTTAGTTTGGAATTATTTTTTGTTTAACAGTGAATTCTACCTGCAACTAAGAGGATGTGCCATGGGGGTCACACGTAGGCCCCTCTTTTGCAAACATATACATGTTTCAAATTGAGAAAGATTTATTTTTGGACAATCCCAACTTTCAACCATTTGTTTTTTTGTTTTATCGGTATTTTGATGATATCTTGGTACTATGGTTGAGGTCTATGGAGCAGTTTAACATCGTAATGGAAGACCTCACCAACAGCATCCGGTAATAAAATTTACCTACACGTCTAGATCCATTTTTTGGATGTCAAAATTAGCATGATAGATAAGTTTATAACCACTGTTTACCATAAGCCTACAGATTCCAACACTATCCTACATGCTCAGAGTTATCATCCATCAGCATTAAAATGTGGATTGCCATATTTGCAATTTTTGCGGATTAGACACATCACAAAAGATGACGCCGCAGCTGCCTCTGAAACTGACCAGATGCTAAATAAATTCTTACAACAAGGCTATCAGTTGATAGATTTGGAAATAGCGAAATAAAGGACCAGACAAGACATGATCTCTTGAAGAATATGTCTGCGATTAAGAAGAAGAAAGTGGATCAAAAAAGGATGTTTTTCATTAATGACTACAACACTTCCAGTAACTTTGTGAAAAGAACAGCCAAAAAATGATGGCAAATTATTAATACGGATTCGTCTATTAAACCTCTTGTTGGATCTAAGTTAATGATGTGTCACAAAAGGGGTAGAAATCTACGTGACTGGCTTGTCCATAGTGATATAGCCAATAATTCCCCAAAAATAAGTTCACAGTTTCTAGTTAGGAAACCGGGGTGCTAGAGGTGCACGGGTTGCACCACGTGTAGGAATTTGGAAATTGGGAGTTATGTGACTCACTCCAGATCAGGTAAGCGTATATCCATTAAGTGTCGTATGTTGTATACTGTATCAAGTGCCCCTGTAGCAAGATGTATATTGGGAAGACCAGCTGCACATTCCGTGAAAGGATGGCGCAGCACAGGTCTGCGATACGGATGGCTTTGACCTGCAGAGAAGTGGATCAGCCGGTTGCTAAACATTTTAGTGAGATGAAGCATTCTTTGGATAGCTTGACCTACAAAATTATAGATCATGTTCCGCCATTAAAAAGAGGGGGTGACCATGATCGGAAACTCCTGCAGTGTAAAGCTGCTTGGATACACTCCATGAACACAATTTCGCCCTATGGTCTCAATGAATCACTGTCTTTGACATACTTTTTTGTAAGGCAGTATATGCCTAAGGTATTAGCACATATGCTTTGGATATTCTGTATTAGTGTAGTTACTGTGTGCTCTCGTTATATGACTATTAGGTGGTCTATTAGAGTTTACAGCATGTTTTTGAAGTAAACAGTGCTGATGTTTATATTTAGTATATAGCTTTAGTAGCGTATATGCTATAGACAGTATATTTGTGCTCTATGGTCCATCTGTTTTGTTTTGAATTTTTTTTATATTTATATGATGTACACCAGCTAAATATCATTACTTTATATTCAATATAACGCATTCTCAAATATTTAAAATATTTAACATTATAGTATACAATAGTGTATGATGTTTTGTATTTTTATACATATTTTACCTTAGATCTCTAGGTGCTTTCTATTTATTAGTTAGCATACTGTCGTTTAGTGACAGACTGTATTTTTAGTTCACTATTGCTATAGGTATGGTGTGTGGCTCTGATTGGTGGGGATGGGCGGAGCCATGGTGTGTGCCGGGATCGGAGCGTGTAGCTGTGGATGTGTTACCATGGCAGCGGTCCGGGTCTGTGGGGCGCGTTTGTGACGTCACCATCCTTCGCCAGAAAGAATGCTCTGATACACGTGTGGGGCAGTGGTATAAAGGTATGTTGTTGTTTGATCCCTATTGTTCTTGACAAAGGCTGAATAAACCGAAACGTTGAATAGAATTATATCTCTGTGAATTTCTGGTACATGACCTGTGAGTGCAGCCGCGATTTGTTGGAGATATATATATATATATATATATATATATATATATTGTGACAGAGTCAGGTTAGGGGGTCCCTCTCCTGGGTAGAGGACTCCTTCCTTACACACACAGCAGCTGGGAAACAGTACGCCAGACTGGATTCGAGTACAAGCTGGTCGGCGCCAGTCTTTATTGTACAATGTCAGAAATAACATAAAGAAAACAAAACATAAATCCTAGCCCTGTCGGGGCACTAACTTCACAAGTGACTTCCCTCACTACAAGAACCTGGTAGGGCCTAATGCCCTCGCCAGCAACAAAGGCACTGCACAGCACTTACAAATAGGTTTTCAAGTGTCTCTGAGCAAACTCCCTGCCTGCTCTCCCAGGTGAGACACTCAGCCCTAAACAAACTAGGCTTATATTGGCCACTCTCAGGTGGAAACCCTAACAAGCCTGTTACCAGGCTGCAAGAACCAAAACCTGGAGTGGCCATGGGTGGAGCCCTCCCTCTCCTCTCACCCACAACCCCCAGGTCCTAAACCGGCTTTTCAAAAAGCCGAGACTCAAGCCTGCTACACTGCAGACTTTCTCCTGGGGGTTTAAAACACATAAGACAGGAATCTGGGACAAATGTACCTGCCACAGACCACTTTACCAGTGATCCTATCACATATCCCCCCCCTTTGTTTCGACCTGTGGGGCGGAACAACTGAAGCCCCCAAACAATGAACGCGTGACAACGCGTCTGCATTGGCCAGCTGGCTTCCTGGCCTGTGTTCCACTGAAAATTTAAAAGTTTGTAACGCCAAGAACCATCTCATAATTCTCGCATTACTGTCCTTATTTTTCGGACATCCACTTCAAAGGGGCATGGTCAGTGATCAATTTGAACTTTCTTCCGACCAAGTAGTACCTGAGAGCCTCTAACGCCCACTTTATGGCCAACGCCTCCTTCTCCACTGTGGCATCGGGTAGGCATCGAATTTTGAAACACTGTTCAACTTTCGGAAGTCATTGCAGAAACGTACACTCCCGTCGGGCTTTGGAATCAACCCAATGGGACTTGACCATTCACTATGTGATTCTTCAATAACCCCTAACTCTAGCATATTTTTAATTTCTTTCGACACCGATTCTCTTTGTGCTTCTGGTATCCTATAGGGCTTTAGATTAACTTTAACCCCTGGGTCAGTGATGATGTCATGTTTAACAACCGAGGTTTTCCCAGGTACGTCAGAGAACAGCACCCTATTTCTGATCAGAAACTCATTGACCTCTTGTTGTTGAATTGCCGACAGGGTTTTTGCCACTGTCACTTCAGGAACTAAGGGCCCTGGACTTACTGGAGGAGCTCGGACGGCCGACAGTACCGTTCTATCCTTCCAGGGCTTTAACAGATTTATATGGTATATCTGTTCCGGCTTTCTTTTCCCCGGCTGGTAAACTTTGTAATTGACCTGTCCCACTCTTTCTAAGATTTCAAAGGGCCCTTGCCATTTAGCCAAAAGTTTATTTTCCACCGTGGGAACCAACACTAACACTCTGTCCCCAGGAGCAAAGCTGCGTAACCGAGCATTGCGGTTGTATACTCTCTGCTGTGCCTGTTGAGCCTGTTTCGGGTGCTCTCTCACTATCGGCACCTCTATAATAGGCAATGGAACTAGTGGACCCTTAAAACGTGGCCTGGGAGCATGATACTGACACTCAGGGCAGGATGCGCAAAAGTCAGACACCTCTTTATGAAGCCCGGGCCAGAAAAACCTCTGCATTATTCGCTCAGTGGTTTTCTCTACCCCTAGATGGCCTGCCGTTATATGACCATGGGCCAGATCCAACACTGTTCTTCTGTAGGCTTTGGGAACTATTAGTTGTTCCACAATATCTTCCCCCTTCTTAGTCACCTGATATAACAAATCCTGACACATTACCATGTGGGGATAGGACAAAGGACTATCAGGGTCTACGGGTTTACCATCAACTACTTTTACATTTTCCCTGGCTTTTACCAAAGTAGGGTCATTCAACTGCTCCACGGCAAAGACCTCTCTTCTGACCTCTAAATCAGGCAGACGATCAACTGGCCCAACAACACTTCCCACCTCAATGGGAGGCACATCAGTTGGCGGGCCACCATCACGCTCCGCATTCTCTAGTTCGCCAACCATAGTAGAAAAAGGGAATAACTCTGACACAGAAGAAACTCCCTCCTCCACTACATCGACAACCTTCTCAAATGGACCGGGGTTGTTCACTTCTGGAACAAAACGGCTTTCCCACAACTTCCAGAAGTGAGCAAAGTCTCTCCCCAATATTGCATCGTATATCAGACCAGGCACCAAACCCACAGAAACTATAGCAGAGCTACACGGTGTCTCAATGTTCACCTCGGCAGTAACATAATATCGAGTATCCCCATGTATGCAGGTCACACCAACAGTTTTCCCCTTATGCCTCAAGGGGTTCACCAGCTCAGCTTTCATAAGTGTCACCAAGCTACCAGAGTCTAACAGTGCCTCTACTCGGTTGCCATCTACAGTGAGTACACACATGTGCTTATCAGTCTCAGCCTGCCGGTCAGCTATACAGGCTGTCTGTGCAAAGAAATATGCCCTGCGGTAGACATGAGCAGTATCACATTGCATAGGTTCAGTTGAAAGTGAACAATTAGCGGCAATATGGCCAAAGGCACCACATCGGAAACACTGAGTCATATTAATGTCTATTCGTTTACGGGGCAAGAACCTTCCTGGCCTGGCAGGCCTGTCTCCAGGTTCTACACCCTCAGTCTTAGGTACATTCCACCACCCCGCACCCTTCTCCCCTGGAACAGTCTTACCAGTGTCTGCGGGAGTTCGCCGGTGCGCCATCGGGGCTCGGTGGGGCATACTCATCAGCTCCTCAGCCGCCACGTACCTCTCCACCAGCTCGACCAACTGGTCCGCAGACTTAGGGTCTGCATGGCTCACCCACTTGCGCAGAGTCGCAGGTAACGATCGCAGGTACCGGTCCATCACGACCCTTTCCACGATCTGTGGTCCCGTCAGCGTCTCGGGCTGTAGCCATTTTGAGGACAGATGGACGAGGTCATGCATCTGTGAACGTGGAGGCTTGTCCATATGGAACTCCCAGCGGTGGACCCGTTGGGCACGAACAAAGGGGGTGACTCCCAAGCGAGTCAGGATCTCCTGTTTTAGTTTTTTATAGTCCTTGGCATCAGCCAGGCATAAGTCGAAATAGGCCTTTTGTGGCTCCCCAGACAGAAAAAGGTGCCACCAGACTTGCCCACTGCTCCTTGGGCCAACTCTCCCTTTCGGCTGTTCTTTCAAATGCGGTGAGATAGGCCTCCACATCATCGCCCGAAGTCATCTTTTGGAGGAGTGACTGGCTCGTATGGGAGTGAATGGTGGTGGGAGGACCAGTAGTAACATCTCTGGGTCGGGCGACCAGGTGCTGTACCACCTCTTTTATGGCCTGGCTGTTTTCCGCTAAGGCCTGGCGGGTTTCCTCGATGGCGACCTGTTGTTGCCTCTGGGCTGTCTCCAAGGCCAACAGTTGCACCCTGGTGGATTCCTGTTGAGCTGCTGTAGCTTCCTGCTGAGCCCTGGTAGATTCCTGCTGAGCTACTGTAGCTTGGAGCAAGGCTTTAATAATTTCCTCCATTTTGTCCTGGGGTGTAGGTTGGAAGCTGAACCTTGCCTCTCTGAGCATTGGCTGACGCCTCCTCTATGGGACTCCAAGGACACAGTGTTATTTCCACACTCACAAATTGGGTGTCTGTCCCTTTAATTTTTAAACGGAAAGTTTTCCTCTCGCTGCAACTTCAGTGTGTGTGGTTGCCCGCATTCTTCACCATATTGTGACACAGTCAGGTTAGGGGGTCCCTCTCCTGGGTAGAGGACTCCTTCCTTACACACACAGCAGCTGGGAAACAGTACGCCAGACTGGATTCGAGTACAAGCTGGTCGGCGCCAGTCTTTATTGTACAATGTCAGAAATAACATAAAGAAAACAAAACATAAATCCTAGCCCTGTCGGGGCACTAACTTCACAAGTGACTTCCCTCACTACAAGAACCTGGCAGGGCCTAATGCCCTCGCCAGCAACAAAGGCACTGCACAGCACTTACAAATAGGTTTTCAAGTGTCTCTGAGCAAACTCCCTGCCTGCTCTCCCAGGTGAGACACTCAGCCCTAAACAAACTAGGCTTATATTGGCCACTCTCAGGTGGAAACCCTAACAAGCCTGTTACCAGGCTGCAAGAACCAAAACCTGGAGTGGCCATGGGTGGAGCCCTCCCTCTCCTCTCACCCACAACCCCCAGGTCCCAAACCGGCTTTTCAAAAAGCCGAGACTCAAGCCTGCTACACTGCAGACTTTCTCCTGGGGGTTTAAAACACATAAGACAGGAATCTGGGACAAATGTACCTGCCACAGACCACTTTACCAGTGATCCTATCACAAATATATATATATATATATATACACACACACACATTCAAAAGTCTGTCACACTCTGTGCAAAAAATTGACTTGGACAGGTGCCTTCACTTGTTTAGTACTCACAGTTCCCCCAATAGTGCGGCATTCAGGCTCTGAACATAAGACTCTTCAACATGGTGATGCAATCAACGTTTCAGTTTATGAACAAACTGTGGGTATCCTGAAGGCAGTTTGTTCATTAACTGAAACGTTGATTGCAGCACCATGTTGAAGAGTCTTATGGTCAGAGCCTGAGTACTGCACTATTGGGGGAACTATATAAATATATAGGCTGTTGTTTGCAGGTGCACCACCCGGCAAGACTCAGCTTACCATCCAGCACTTTGGGAGCCTGCAAGTGGGGACAGTATTTGGGGGCTGTATAATATAATCAGATGTCTGGACCTCTAATAAGAAGAGGAGAATTAATGTATAAAATGTTATTTTAAGTTTAAATCATTATAAGGTCAGGGTTTAAAACATATTATTATTGCGAAGGCCCACACCTGGCTACTTCTTGATACCACACGGCTGGAAAAATTTTCTGGGGAAAACACTGATAATAAATATATAACGTGGGGCAATTTGCTCGGTAGATTGGGGTCAGTGGTGCAGTGATTAGGTGCAGAATTAGAGTCCACACATGGCATTCCAGTAAAAGTAAATTAAATTGGTGCTTTACTGCCTGCATGAAAACCAGGAAACAAACATAGAACATAAACAACCTAGCCTTCACTCCTTGAACCCTCTCTACAGAAGCAGCTAGTCTGCATGAAAGTCTCTCACAGTCACTGAGATTGTTGGTCCTTCCTGCCACATGCAGGACTGGACACTGTCCTCCTGGCCTAGTATAGCTTTCATAGCTTGTTGGCTGCCGCTTCTCATAAGAACAGTGACAGAGGTATAGGAATCTCCCTGCCTCCTTTCAGGTATGATCCTGACCACCTGGTCTGCTTCACTCACACTGCAGCCTCACCTGGACTGTCTGACTGTGTCCACCAGCAGCCTCACCTGAGCTCTGGTCATATGGCAGCCATTAGGCTACTTCCCACAATGCTTTTCTACTCTGTGTGGGCGGATCTCTCCTGCCACACACAGAATCTGTTGCTCACCAGCACCATCTCTGGCGATACTGCCATATATCCCCCTCCCCAGCTTGAAACCCCTGGGTTCAGCTACATGAGACCAGGCATTCTCATTGTGAAGTCCCTCTTCATTCTTCTCAGAGTCATCCACCACATTCAAGATCATCCAGACTCTGGTAATCTCTGGGGGTCACATCCTCCAAGTTCCAGAGTTAATTTTTCCCCTTACTGCTTTCCTCACTTTATGGTACTTGCTTCCTTTATGCAGTATTTGTGGCTCACCCTTGGGCACCGTAACAGTCATTAAGAACTTGAAGTAACTTTTTCCAAAGCGACATACTTCATCTTTACTCTTGCCACTTAAGCAGAAGTTAGCCAAAAGATGTGCCTTTTAATAGGTTTGTCACATCTTTACCCTTCAGCCTTGAAGCCCTGTATTGGCTACTGGCATATTTCACCAATAACTCCTCTTCTTTCAAGGGGCCAACATTATCCTGAGCGTTACCAGCATCACAACTTCTGGACCTTGGCTTTATGTCAACAGACCATGTACTGGCAGCGTCACCCTCAGATTCCGGACTCTCGTGTCCACATAAGATACTTGAGTGTTCACTCTATTGATCCACAGACTATCTCACGGCTTTGATGGCTATCTGCCACTTCATTAAGTCATAGATCTCTTGGATTTTCTTGTGCTCCTGATTTTTGAGCCTTGCAAATATGATTAACTTCCACATGTTCCATGAGCACAGGTTGAAGTTCACTTTCCACAGAGGTCTTTATTTTCCAATTCAGTTTATTTGGACTTTTTGCTTCAAGCTTTGTAATTTGATACCACTCCACTTCCCCACAGATAAATTCAGCAGCACTGCAAGTTCTATCCTGCTTGCATGAAGGCATTGTTTTACATATACGAGTATTATTCTTCACAAAACTCTCAGAATTAACTTCCTTTAAGGTTCTGCTTTGCCCTGCAAAACTGTGTGATTGAGTCACATTCATATCACTCTGAACACATGGCAACAAGAGAGTCTCATTCTTTGAAGCCATCACCATCTCTGTAGACTTCTGTACATCTTGCACCTTTGCTTTACAGGTCATGTGATCACATCTGTATACATCAGTTGTTTATCACCAACTTCAGACATGGTTTTGCCATCTGGGCCTGTGCCCCTTTGGGAGGACTTCACACCCTCAGCTATCACTGTAAGCTGAAAGACTGCAAGGAATCTCATCCACTTTTACAAGACGGACCTTTAGGGAATTTCCCAACTCTGATACTTCTGTCCCTTCTTGTACACTGGAATTGTTAATGAGGACATCTCTATGGTCCCACTGCTCATCACACAAGACACTCTGCACCGGTAGCATATCACTCTGCACGACAGCCTTTTCAGATTCAACCTGTAAAAATTGCTGCTTGTGTTTATGTATTTCTGCCACACTGGGTTCAGCAAAGACATCGGACACTATTTGCGGCACAGAATCTAACTTCAGAATGTTATTTAACTTCTTTTCTTCGTCCAATTTTCCCACTACCATGTGGAACTTTTTCTGAGCCGCAGACAGCTGCTTTTCCAGCTGGGCAATTTTCGCCATGGCGCTTTCCAACTTGCTATTAGACTGCAGCAGATTGCACTCCACAACTTCAAATTCAGCAAGTCTCAACTTTTGTACAACTATTTCAGACTCTGCCATGTTTAATTCACATTGCAACTCCAGTTCTTTGGTATTCCTCTCCACTTGGAATCTCTGCAACTGGTCCTGTGTACTTAGCAGACACTTCTCAAGGTTCTCACTCTGTTCTTGCAACTTCCAAACCCTGCCATAGGCAAGGTTAAGCTCTCTCTCCAAAGATTCAGTTTGCTCTGCGGCTTTATGCAGACTTTCCTCCAGGAATACATTTCTTTCCGTCAGACAATCTCCAGATCTTTTTCATCACGGTCAGTTTCCCACTGAGTGTGAGTCTGAAGCAGCTGGAGATACTTCTCTTTTACTTTACAAAACTTTTCAGCAAGAGAACTTTTCTCCAATTCACAATCTTTAAGCTTTACTTGTGTGGACAAGTCTTTTTCTTTTAACACCAGAGTTATATCCGCCACTTTCACTTGCGTGCGCTCTGCATCACTCCGATGTCTCTGGATACATTGTTTCAATTCTTCCCCTTCCTGCTGAAGTACCCCACACTTTTGCTGCAATTCAACAATATATCGCTCTAATACGTGATTCTTTGCTAGAAGCCCATCATTCTCATACTTTGTAAGACATTTGAATTCTTCAGACTCCTTAAGGCAGGGATTCCCAACCACGGTCCTCAAGGCACACTAACAGTCCAGGTTTTAAGGATAGCCATACTTGAGCACAGGTGATTTAATCAGTACCTCAGTTATTTTGATTTAACCGTGCTTAAGCATGGATATCACTAAAACCAGGACTGTTAGTGTGCCTTGAGGACCGAGGTTGGGAATCACTGCCTTAAGGCATTCATACACAGCTGCCAATTTTAGGTCTGTCTCTTTAAGAACTTCCCGATTTTTTATTTCATCTAGCATAAATGCCATTTTCAAAGAAGACAATTCACTCTGTAAAATCTTTTCAATTTGCGCATGCAAAAGCTTCTCTTTTGTAGACTTGTCCTCCAAGTCACGTATCTGGTCATAATAGCGCATAAGTGTTTCACGCCAAACTTCACACAGAGAGTCAACTTTTTCTATGCTGACATAGTCCTCTTCTAGTGGACCTTGCACCATAACTGACCACACACACTGACATATTTAGTCTGCTTTTCAAATGTCTCTTTGTGTGGAATAAACACTTTTTTACCCCATCATTTTGAACGGATTCACCACAGAGGATTTCAAACCGCTTTAAATCACTTCCATGTAACAGACTTTCTTTACATTCAGACTGTAAACTCCAACCCGGGTTTTCCATCTCTCTAGATTGAGAATTAACCTTTGTAGGTAGTCTTCTGCCTTTAGAATATTTATTTCCCATAATTCTTGGAATAAAATACCCAGGAACAACTTGTTTTTGTTTTCACTATATCACACTTTGTCTTCAAAAGTATTTTCAACACAGCAAAACATTTTTCTTCATGTGGCACTACAATTACCAGCATGTATCAAGCAGTCTCAACAGCCTTTCAATAGGAATCTCTGCTCCCTCAGTACCACACCATGACTTAATGAGCTTGATTTCAGCAGAATAAACCACACAATTTCTTTTAACCCTTCCAATGCTGAGGAAAGTGCACATTTCTCTTCAGACATTTTATAATTTACAATTGACAATTTTCCATAAATTTGCAAGTTGCATAACTTTTAGCAAACTTTGTAGCACGGTTTTCCAGACATGCATATAACTTCTCCATGAAATACTTCAAAACAGATTTCATCTTTTATCTCTTCAGCAGAAAATACACTTGCAATTTCACTTCTGCAGAACACTTCAATACTTCTGTTTCTGGCAAACTTTGCAACTCCCATAAGCAAAACAATTCTCCAGCAACTTGTGCAACACTTATGTTTCTTTAAAAGGAAAAAATGTACACTGCAGCAGTAGTGCACACCTGCAGACATGTTTTTTTAAACACCACCTCATAACACACTTAAGCTGCATACACACGTAAAGATTTTCTGTCCAACCATCCAACTAGATGATTGGTTGGAATGAAAATCTGGTAAGGTATGAAAGCAAATGACAATCAGCAATTTGCTCCCAAACGCCGGAAAATGGACAAAAACTTGAACAAATTGTTTAGATCAAACATTTAACAAACTTGTCTGAACAACCATTTTCATCTGTTTTCTGGCATTTAGGAGCAAATTGCTGATCATCAGTTACTCCCATACGTTACCAGATTATCATTCCAACCAATCAACTAGTTGGATGGTTGGACAGAAAATATTTACGTGTGTACCCAGCTTTATCTTCACTCACCACCTTGACGAGCATTCCACCATGCAGGTGCAGTGAGCCTCCTTTGGCTATCTAGGAGAGTCCAATTATGCAATGCAATAAGCATCCATATTTCCATTTGTATTCCACATTTTCTGCAGCACAGATCTTTGCCCGCATTCTCCAACATATGTGATAACTTAGGGTAATTAGCTCGGTAGATTGGTGTCATTGGTGCTGTGATTAGGTGCAAAATTAGAGTCAACACATGGCATTCCAGTAAAAGTAAATGGAAATGGTGCTTTACTGCCAGTATGGAAACCAGGTAACAGGATTTTGACTGGGTCGGTACACCTCCCGTGGAGCAGAAGGGCACTGCTACTCCTACTGCCAGCATAGGGCACTGGCTCACTTCTTGAACCCTCATGATAGAAGCAGCTAGTCTGCATGAAAGTTTCTCACAGTCTCTGAGATTGGTGGACCTTCCTGTCACATGCAGGACTGGACACTGGCGTCCTTTCCTGATATAGCTTTCTTAGCTTGTTGGCTGTCGCCTCTCACAAGGACAGTGACAGAGGTATATGGATCTCCCTGCCTCCTTGCAGGTATGATCTGGACCACCTGGTCTGCTTCACTCTGACTGCAGCCCCACCTGGACTGTCTGACTGTGTCCACCAGCAGCCTCACTTGGGCTCTGGTCATATGGCAGCCATTAGGCATCTTCCCACAATGCTTTTCTACTCTGTGTGGGCGGATCTATCCTGCCACACACAGAATCTGCTGCTCAGCAGCGCCATCTCTGGTGATATTGCCACTATATATATATATATATATATATATATATATATATATATATATACATACACACACATACATATACATACACACACACATACATATACAGATATATATATATATATACACATACATACACACGCACACACACATACTGTGTGTATATATAGTATTTAGAAAAGGAGGCCCTCAAAAGGGACTTTAAAATAAAACTTATAGAAAATAAATTTTGGCCCATGATATTACATCATAGTTACTGAGAGATTCCTGCTGAAAAATAGTACTGTGTGTATATATTATTTATTTTTTGTTTTTATGAAATTGTGTGATACATTGAGACAGATCCCACCAACATGATTGGACACATCACATGACCCTGCATTACTTCCCAAAGACGGCACACCTAACATCTGATCTACTTCCCAAACCTAATCACAAAGCCACAGCTGTACCGCTCCACAAGTGTAAACAATAAAATCTCTCACAGAGGCACTGCTCACAGAATAGCAACACATCAATGTCTCACTGACATACACATTTCAGACAGAAATATTTAAATATATGCCAAAATTACTACATAATTCAAAGGACTTGACACCACCAAAGAACTTGAACAGGACTTCAGAATCCAGCAGAGCAAACAGGAGGTAGACATGCCAGCCTTGACTCTGAACCACTCTTAAATTAAAGTGACAGTCATTAATGGTCAACTGATTATACAGCCTATTCTGTTCAACTGTGTTATTCACTTACACTGTTATCCAGTTAAATGTTTAATCATTACAAATAATTTAAATTAAACAGCCTATTCTGAACTATTTTGAACTCCAATTCTGTACCTGTTTCACCCTACATCATTCGTCACGTAGAACTTTTCATAAGATAGCTATACCACTCTTGGGTGTGTTAGCGCTCGGATACATGCATGCTTTGGGTGGTTTAATGACCACACACACACTAAGGCGTGCATATAGCAGAGTGCGACCACACGCCCAAGAGTGATAAATCTATTACTTATAAAATATATTATGGTACATTGAGAGAGATAAAACCATCATGATTCTACACACTAGATCACACATGCACCAATCAGCAGGATCTCTTCCAGGGTCACTATGCCCGTTGTAAGGTGACTGGACACATAGGCCAATAGCGGCGATCTGCAGTCACAATTTACCAACACACCAAATAATGATACAACACACACTATGATATCGAGCCAATTGAAGAATATTGCTGCTAATACTACAGCGTGGGTTACCAATATTAGGCATTTTTGTTTTTTAACCGATACCCTATGATATACAGGCAGCATTTGTAAATGTAAAGTACTGTAAAATAACATTTTGTAAATAAAATCAACTTACCATTTCATCCGCATCCGTATGCTCATCGATTTTGCTCAATGCATTTTCAACCCGAGCCAACCTCATGGACAGGCAGAAGAGAAGGCTGACCACTTTCTCCAGATCTCCGATAAACATCATATAGCGCTCGTATTCATTGGGTTTGCAGACCTCTTTTACTACAGCTTCCAGCTTTGTACCATGAGTTGTGTTTTCAGTTATCTCGGAAAGAAGTGATTGCCTTTCAATACAAAGTTCCTCCAGTCGTGAATTTATGTTGGAAATAAGTTCCATCTGTAAAAAAAAGTTAAGAAAATAAATAAAAAAAACATATGGTAGGGAAAGTCATCTCTGGTGACTACCTATAAATGGTGGCACATATTTATAACTAGCAGGCTGACATTGTTAGTGTAACATCCACTGACGCGTTTCTCCTTAGCTAATTTTGCTTAGGTTAGCACTCAAACATTCCCAGGATCACATGCCATAATTCGATTTACCTTTTTTGAAGTGTTGTCATCCAGGCATTCGCTTTCTGGCTTCAGGCTATGTTTCTGCTCAAGCAGCAACATGCTCTTTGAATGTAACTTTGACAAATCGTCAGGATTCACCCTATTAAATGAAAAAATTCATCACATTTAAATTAAAGCACATGGTTCAAATCAGCTCATGTGCAGCTACTACACAGCCAGGGCAGGCAGTAGATAACATTGTCACTGTTCTCTTTACAGAAACTGGATCTCTGCTGCTGGCCTATTTAAGTCTACGCCTCACCACATTTCTTTCCTCCCACTCCCTCCTTGACCCTTTTCAGTCTGACTTCCGTTCCCTCCACTCCAGTAAAACTGCCCTCACGAAAGTCAGCAACGACCTCCTTGCTGCCAAATCCAATGGCCACTACTCCCTGCTCATTCTCCTTGACCTCTCTGCTGCTTTTGACACTGTGGATCACCCTCTACTGCTGCATATCCTTCACTCCCATGGTCTACCTGACACTGCTCTCTTCTGGCTGTCCTCCTACCTCTCTGACCGTTCCTTCTCTGTTCTTGGACCTCTCCTATTATCTCTCTATACGTCCTTTCTAGGTAAACGCATCCACTCTTTTGACCTCCATTATCATCTCTATGCTGATGATACTCAGATCTACCTTTCTTCACCTGGTCTTTCCCCCTCTCTACTGACTTGTATCTCCAACTGTCTTTCTACTATCTCTTCCTGGATGTCCCAGCTGATCATCTTCCCACCCTCCCACATAACATCATGTCCCACTATTTCTTTATCAATAGATGGCATAACTATCTCATCTAGTCCCAAAGTGCGTTGTCTTGGAGTCATCCTGGACTCTTCCCTCTCCTTCAAACTACATATTCAGAACCTCTCGCAGTCCTGTCATTTCCTTTACAAGAATATTTCCAAGATCAGACCCTTTCTCACCCAGGATGCCACTAAAATCCTCATACATTCAGTGGTCATCTCTAGATTGGATTACTGTAACCTCCTCCTATCTGGCCTCCCCAAATCCCATCTCTCTCCCCTCCAGTCTGTGCTCAATATAGCTGCTTGGCTCATCTTCCTCTCCAAATGCTCTACATCTGTCTCCCCTCTCTTCAAGCCCTCCACTGGCTCCCCTTCCCTTTCAGAACCCAATTCAAAGTTCTCACACTCACTTACAAAACCCTCACCCATTCCTCTCCCTTTTACATCTCTGATCTCCTCTCCCTTCACTCTTCTGTCCGCCCTATTCGTTCACTTAATAAACCCGGCCTTTCATGCCAATTGATTACTTCCTCTCATTCCCGCCTCCAAGATTTTGCCCGTGCTGCTCCCCACCTTTGGTACTCCCTCCCTCTCCCCAGACTCTGCACCTCTCTACAATCATTCAAACAAGCTTTTAAGACCCACTACTTCATTAAAGCCTTCCAGTTCTCACCCTAACTTGCTGCTACATCTTCCTTCCTCCCCGCCTACCCAATCTGTGTCACTCCTGTTTGTCTGCCCCTCCCTTAATGAATGTAAGCTCTTTGAGCAGGGCCCTTTACCCTCTTGCGCTTCTCCCTACTGTAATTTAATTTATCTCTTACTCCGCACTAGGGAACTAACACTTGGCTGCTTTTGTGGGTGTTAAGGTCGCTAATATAGCCATGGTTATTATACATGTCCTGCTTTGTATTGTAAGTCACTGGTTACTTATTTGTTTATGTACTTTGTAAGGCGCTGCGGAACACTTGTGGCGCCATATAAATAAATGATGATGATAATAATAATAATAATAATGATGATAATATGTAGAGCATCTTAAAGACACCAACAAGGAATTATTGCTAATTACAAGATACTGGTAGTGCTCAGTGTATATTAACGCAAAAGAAATATTGTTTCATTATCTCTTTTACAAACTATAAAAAAATATCCCACATTAGATCCAGATATTGTGACTTTGTAATCCTAAAAGTCCCAACCTAAATGCTCAGTTATCTTCTTAATATTATCTTTATCTACAATATATCACCGGTGATACAGCTAAACTTGTATTGTAATATCGCGCAAAAGAACCAAATGAGTTTCTATAATGCAGTACACTAGGGACCAATATTAGTTAAAGCATATTACTCTGTTTTTAATATTACATTTTCACAACGTTGCTGGAATCCTTAATTACAAGCAAAATAATTAAAAAAAAAAAAGCAGAAAAGTTCGAATAAGAACATTTATCCGCTGTCGCTAGTCCTATTAACTTGCTTCTCCTTAAAAATTGGTAGTTTTATTTTCTCATATACCGCCTCTGTATCATAAATATATGTCTATAAAGGATAAGAATGTGACGTGGATGGGACAATATTTCTGGAACTAATATATTCAATTCCCACAATTCAAACAAATACATATATGCAGCTGATTCTGAATACAGGTCGGAGCTATACAAGTATGCAATATGGATGTAGATGTGAATGAATTGCGTGCAACCATGTATCGGCCTCAATATGAGGGCATCGATGTGCAGTGGCAGATCCAGGAGGGGCAATTGCCCCTCGATAAAAATCAATAGCAATAGCACTTCGGACGGTCACCCTCTCCTCCCTGGTGCCTCATCTACTCCCAGGGGCATCCACCTACCTCACTCATTGAGCATAACTGAGAACTCCAGGGAGAATATGAGGCACTAGGGAGGAGATGGGGGTTGTCCAAAGCTGCCATTGTGTTTCTGGATCCCAGGATGAGGGATATCTGGAGCATTTTCTTTAGTGTAAGGTCAGTTTCTTGAAACTTGTCATATCATTTGAAGGGGGCTCTTCTATTTCAAACAAGGGAAGCACTAAGGACCTGATTCAGAGATGTACACAATGCCGATATACACACCACCATCATTTACAGTAACTATTCCTGGTCTCTATACCCATAACTTTTCTTCAACTTTTAAAAAAAAAATTTCTATATCCCACTTGTGCACTAATCTGGATCGTGCATACCCCGTTTTTCACCACTAATTACTGACTTCATCATTTCTATACGCATGCCAACCACCACCACAGCACTGCGGGACGCCTCACCCTGCTGTCTACTGCCGATTAGCATTTATGTCCCTTTGTTAATACTTTATTCTGACCTACTAATATTGTACCATTCAGAATGTATTCATATTTGTATTTGTATATTTGTGTGTAACATTGTGACTTTAATTCTGGCACATAAAGACTATACTGTATTGCATTAATAAATTGCATTATATAACCTGTGCACCAGCCTGATCTATAGACGCACAAGCATTCAAGACACCAAACACGGGTTGAGCGCAGTAACCACTTCCTTCAGTCATTCCAATAGTCTGTACATTTGTGGCGAGTAATAGCAGAGGAGGTAAATGCTTGACTGACAGGGGGCAATGTTTAAAAGTATGATCCACCCAAACCGAGCACTCATTTTACAGTCCCTTTATGTGTCTGCATATGGAGACAGTCTTGCTAAAATAGGGAATACTGTATCTACATAAGTAATAATGTGGACCCTAATTTAAATTATTACATCCATTCAAGTTTAATCCTGTAGCTTCAGGTTTGTCATATGGATACGGCACATCTCTGGAATTTGTAATAACTATATCATGTACAGTAGGTGGTACATTATCCAACAGGTTACACTCCTTTTAAAAAGATAGAAAATTCTAAAATGTCATCTTGCGAGCAGAGTCTTCCTACCTCTGTATCTGTCTGTAATTACCCAGTTTATCACGGTTTCCAATATGCTGCACTATATAAGATACTGATACAAATAATAATAATAATAATGATAATAATAAAAAGATTAAAAGGGAGCATTTAAGATAGGGGACCTTTTATATTTATTCTACCCTTACACATTTCTAACAAGCATTATATTACACAAGAAAGGACCTGGCTGTTTTTAGGCTATTAACCAAAAAACATCTGATGTATAAATAATAATAAAAAATAATCATAGCTGTATTCCTTCATCTACTCACTTGTTTTTGGTTAGTCCTCTATTTCTGCACCTTTCCCTTGTTGAAATGTCCACAGGGAAGAGGCTTTTCATAAGACTGATAGCAGATTCCCTTACAGGAAGGGGTTTAAGAACATCAACCAGAGACTTGTCTTTGGAAATGATATCTCTAACTAGCTCCACGTGTCTTTCCTCTGCAGATGATTTCAGTGAGAGTCGGCTACAGTCTTCCTTAGCTGGGTCACCTTGTTTCTCCATGCTGACCTCCAATTCCTGCCCAGAAGTTTCATCGCTCCCATTGTGCTTACCATAGCCAAAAGAGGAGCTGGCGAATTGTGTGCCATTCATTTCATTGCCAGAGATATGACTGATCTGTTCATGCCAAGGAAAACTCATTGACGGAACTTCTGAAGATGCTCTCTTTTCACTAGTTGCACCAAAATCTCCACTTTCTGCTGTAGGAACAGGCGACTCGCTGACTGCTGACCCCTCAGAAAGGTCATCGGTCTCAGTTCTCACTTCATAATCATACCCTGGAAGATCTTTTCCAATGGCATCCAAGCTTAAAGAAACAATCACAAGTTACTATAGAGGCCAAATAAGAAATTATGCAATTAAGGGCCGTATCCAATAAGACGCAAAAACATTAAGTTTTCGCATGCAAAAACTTTGCACACTCTTCACTAATGTGTCACTTTTTGCATTGATCGTGTCTGCTGTTTTTCACGCAATTGTACAAGACACGAGGCGGCATTCGCCCGAAAAAAAATATTGCCGTTAGCGCAAAAAGTACAGCTGAAAATGGGGATTAGAAGTCTGTTAGGGGCCATAATCGGATTTGGGGTTCTCGATTTGTGTCAAATGGCTGTTATATGTATTTTTCTCTAAGAGTAAAAAACTGTTAGAAAGCAATATTTTTTTGTAAAAATAAATGCTGTAGTTAGATTGGGGGAATATTAAAATGGGTGTAAGTATGTCATAAAAGTGCATTTTTGAAAAATCCTAAAAACACCTGTCCCACCCATATCCCAACACTTTTCATCCCAAGAATGACATGTCATTATTGGTGAATTAAGCTAATAAAAAAAAATATTTTTGCCTAATCAGTCATTGGATAGGGTGCCCAAGGAATTCTGAACCAAGGGCCTGATTCAGCAAGGATCGCTACTGTGATTACGCACGCAATCGGCCGAATCGTTACGTTCTGGGCATGCACCGCAGTGCGCGAACACTCCACTGCGAGTGATTGACAGGAAGTATCATTTGGGGGTGGTCGATGAAACTCAGGTGTGCCAGGGCGTTTGAACACCATTGCATGGGCGTGCAGAGGGGCGCCGAGAGGGGGGGGGAGCGGGTACAGATTGCCCGGGCTTCCTGAGGTGCAGTTGGAGTGCAGTGCTGAGCTGCAGTTGGAGACTGCTCGTGGCTGCTGAGGAGCAGCCACAGCAGTCTCCTATGCCTGTGCGGGGGAGCGATCACAGTGATCGCGCCCCCCCCTGGCTTTGCCCCAGGCTGAGGGGGCTCAGAGCGCCCCCCCTCCCCAGCGCGCAGCGGCGCTACAAATCTTTTTTTTTCCTCGGCAAGGGGGCGTGGCCACGCCTCCCGCGATTAGGCCACGCCCCCTGTTACCGGGGCCCGCCACGACTCTTGGCGGGCCTGGGCATGCATAAATTATCCACTGCAATGCCCTACGCAGCTTGAGGCCTCATAGCGTGCAACGAGGTTAGCAACTCCTGAGTAAGGTCAGAGCTTGTGCAAGTTTGCGTGAGGCTGCGATGGTACTCAATGTTACCGATGGTTTCCCAGTCTTGCTAAACATTACAGATGAGTGTAAGGTAAAGTAGGTGCACTTATGATGTGCTGCGGCAGCATTGCGATCGCAATGAATTAGCATACTATCACATTTGAACTGCGTGCGTAATCGCTATTGTAATCGCAGTTGCGAACGGTAGTGAATCATGCCCTTTGACTGCACTTTTGCGCACATACTACCTGCTTGGCTATTGTTATACTCGTATTTTATCCGTATCACCCTTAAAGAATTCCCAAACTGACAATTTGTGGCTAGCAATGATAGCTGCTTTTTAGATGATTTTAGAAGGTTTATTGGTCCTTGCTTATATGAGTGTAGGTAATGAAGAACTGGCATTATTGGCACTGCCTGGCATTGTATTAGCTCTATTACTTCCTTTGTGATATAGGTTAGTTTTCAGCACTATGGTCCCTTCTCACATGCAGTACATCAGACAGAAATGTGTGGGGCAATTTGTAAAATGGAATAAAAATATTTAAAATTCTACATTTTGACAACAAAGCTACAATAAGTAATTAGGGTGTGAAATGGGTCCAAAATATATGCAAATGTCAATCAAAATTCAAACCAGTAAATAGCTCATTTGCTTATTTCAATGCAGAGTTGTATCTGATAACAGAATTTATTTAATGGGAGGGAGGGGGGGGGATTTCTCATACACCTCTTATTCACAGGCCAGTTCGTGCACTGCGATGCATGCGCAGTATGTAAAAATCGGCTGATTGCGTGTGTAATCGCAGTAGCGAACGGTAATGAATCAGCCTCAAAGTCATTTGGGATCAAGGAATGTTGGACCTTTAGTTTTTATATATATATATATATATATATATATATATATATATATATATGGAAGGCATCATAGTCTGGTTTAGGAAAAAAACACAAAGACTGACAATCTAGCTAAGCAGTTCAAATAATAAAAGTATATATGTCTATGAGGCAAATTTATCAATGAGTTATCATACGTAACGAGTTTTAAAACTCGTTGCGTATGATAATGGTGCTCCAGCCAATCAGCTCCTGTCATCTATTTGAAAAATGACAGTAAGGAGCTGATTGATTGAGCACCATGTATCATACGCAACGAGTTTTAAAACACATTGTGTATGATAAAACTTGGGCCCCTATACCCACTATAAAGTCAGCATTGTTGTTTTTTGATGATGATGGTGACGGATAATCATGAAGTACTGGAAAGTTTGCAGTCATTGGCAGTTGTAATTGGTTATAATAATTCTATATGGAAATTTCAAGTTGACCACAACTATCACCACCAACCATCTCTGATGAAGCCAATTAGTTTGTGAATTTAGACAGAATGATCTAGGACGCAGGAACCAAAGCCACTAGTTCTTCACCAATACTTATATCATTGACATCCTCATTATCATTGATGTCCACATTTTCAAATAAATGAAATTGAAAGTATTGTCATCCTACCTTATATGTTCACTCAATTTAGATCAGAAATCACATACAGCTAATTATTGTTACAGATGGCAAAGTGCACAGAGAAACCTGCTTCTCTACACAAGTGCAACTGGGAGATTAAAAGTAGGGGTGAGACCAATATGTACCTGCTCCCAAATGCCACAGAAGTTCTATCTATTGCAAGGGTGGTGTGGGGGCTGGAAGAAGGCAGTGCCCCTGGAAATGCATGAACCAAGGAACACTAGTACAAATGCACGTGGCATCACCAAAGATCAATTTTCACTAGACATCAGCATTTTGCGCTTTAAGTATGTTGAATGTCTATTTTGACTACGTAATGAATAAATGAATGAATAAATATAATAAAAAGGTAAGACTTAACAGAGACACACTGTGCACAACAGGTACCACTGCCAATGAAAGTGTCTGTATTGTCCTAACTGATGTCTTTGCTGCCAATAGAAATAATAAAAAACTAAAGGGATCAGAGTTGATATTATACATAAAGCTCAAAGGTTTTTTCAAGTAGGAGGACAGTGTGAGGGCAACTTGTAGACTATAAAGCAAACTAAAGAAACTACATCTATTGCGCTCCAACAGAGCATTGTGAGTCCTACTACTACTGTAGGGTATATAGGATGGATGTTTCACAATGTGATATAGCAATGTGGAGCATACAGACATGGAGCATCTGGGGGATGGGAGACCTTTCTATTAGGCTAAAGGCATGTGACATGTCTAAACTCTATCTGATTGGTTTCTTTATGTCCCATGCTCTGTGCTGGCCCAATTCTCCAATTCTACTGCAATTTCGGTTTACAAATTGCAAATGTATGAAATTTGTAGTTGAAATCTGTGTGCCTACTGGTAATCACAATAAACTTTTTTCCTGCGTAAATATACATATAAAACTTTGTCTGATATACGTATATTTACACATGCAAAATAATGATATAGGTTGATAGGTTGAGGATGATGATGCAACCAAATCTCCCAACTAACTACTGTGATAGTTGCTGACAAATTATTTGTAGGAACCTCAATGCTGCCTAATGATTATGCAAGGCAACGGCAGTCTGTGAGGCTTCAGCCGTCTGTATACCCACACATTATACATCGTGTCATTGCTGCAATGGTTACCTTGGTGTATGCACAATCACAGCTTGCTGTTCTAGATGGGGGTGGACAGGAAAGGTGATATGAGATTGTAGAGTCTCCTCAGCATTAGATAAATAGTTCCTGTTACTCTCCTGCTCCATAGGGTTTATCCTACAAGCATCTTCCATGCTGATGTGCTGTGCGAAAACCTCATCGTCTGTTTGCAAAGTGTGTGGTTGCTCAGCAGCCCTAGTGTGAAGCTGGGAAGGATGAGAGAAGCTGACATTATCTGTATATGAGGAAGGACTTGCTCTCTGGGACCTGGATTGTCTCTCTTGCACAGACTTTGTAACATCTAATCTATGAGGCATCAGAAAGTCCTCTTTACTTGTTTTTCTGGGATCCTTTCCCGATTCATTCTCAGCGTTGGCCTTCAGCTTGTCTTGATAGACCACAGCTGTGCTGCTTTCTGGCCGGGGTACTAGTGCAGGGCCTGTAATGTGGTATAGCTGATCCGTGCTCTGACTCAGCACTGACAGCCTTACTTTGTCTGATGTTCCTATTTCTTCCATGGACTTTCCTCTACCTCTGGCTGCACATCCGGTCTCAGACTCACTTGTAGTACTATCCACTGTGATAGGTGACCTGCAGGAGAGAAACAGGCTGTATTCTCTTACACAAATACCATTTTTACACAAACTAGATGTGCAGGTTTTATTTATAATGATACAGTTGTTGAACTCTGTCCTAAACGTGAAATGTACGGTTTGAGATGATGATCAGCCAAGACTTAATAGTGCATTTAAATGTCATCCTATTTTAAAGCGATCTACAGTCTACTGTACTGTTACATATATAGAAAATACTGCTTTTATCTTGATGTGAATACACTATATTATTATTTCTTCCCTAACACACAGTGTTATTGGCAAATATATGAGTAAATACTGTCACACACAAACTGAATTAACATTTGGCTCATATTTTCATTTCCAATACACAGTCTTTACGATCACTAAGCAAGGTAAATGTAAATGAGAAAATGATATTGGTAACGTACACGTAGATGTATAACAGTCTTGGTTTTAGATGGCTAAGAAGGACTTCTACGGAAGGGATGCACCTCCAAAAAGGAGCATGGTGTTTCCAGATTTGGGAGTGGTTTGAGAGGGCCAGGTGTGACCTATCTTGTCACAGTTGTTTCATCCTATCTTCCAGTAACATTATGCCAAGGATTTATTTTCCAAGGATTCCATTTTTCCAAGCCAATATTTGCCAAATTCCATTTAAACAATGAGGGTTTTTAATAGATAGATATTGAATTCCCAAGGTGATTATTTTGTCCTATAAGTTGAGACTGATATTACGTAGCCTATTTTCCTGCACATTTGCAAGAAGCAACTGGTGGCTCTTTGTCTAGTGTCACTCACATCCTTCCCAATAGGCCTGATGTTGGTAAGACTGGCAGTAAGAAAACATGGCTTGTCCAATATAGGCAGGGTTAGTGAGGATTGGTGGGATGGTTTATTTTTCCCCAATTTTACACTTTATATTTTAAAATGTACGGCATGCTTAGCCACAAGAGGGCGCTTTATACACTCCTATTGAATAATGTTTTCAATCATAAAACTCATTGCTTAAAACTTCGCTTTACTGAGGCTCCCACTTTTAGGTAATGGCTTAGACATTACACCCAATCTATGTAATGGATGCAGCTACCTGTGCTAGAGAACAATAAAGCAGGCTTTTTGCATGTGACAACATATTAGCTGGGACATGAGTGGCTACCTAGGATGTACCTATGATGAGGAGAAAGTGGCAGCTATATGTAGGAAATTATTTTTAAATATGCACATTTTCATAATGAAAAAGTAAAGGGTATTGTTTTAGTTGCAGCCTTAGGCAGCAGAATTATTAGGCCAGTGATCTGTGAACTATAGTTTGTTTGATTTTTTTGCATAACACAGTGATTTACCCTTTACCAAACAGTAGGTGGCGCTACCACTATAAGAAATAATGAATGGCTTGATTAGCATGCGTTACCAGCACAAAAGAACCGAGTGCAGAGATTAGAACCTTCCTGCCTTCATTTTACATTTACTGTGTAGTTTTACATCAATCTTTAATCTAAAAAAAACAAAAAAAACAGAGTAATTGTGAATCATGATTATAATTTTGATCCTAACTAGGTAATCACATTTGCATGATGTCCTAATTGTGGCTTTGTATATCATACCTAGCCTGCACTGTGCGTGACCGGGCTCGCACGTTTGGTGTGATGATCATGCACCAACGGATAAGAATACTGGGAACAGGGGTAGTAAGTATGGGTCAGAGTGGGTGGGAACCAGTGACGTAACCAGGAGGGGTCGAGAGGGGCACGTGCCCTGGGCGCTGTGTCGGACCTGGCAAGGGCACTGCCGGCTGCCATCCATGAGCAGCCAGCAGAATCCAATAGGAGTTAGACAGATTCGTATCGGCTGCTGCATCCAGGGCCGGCGCCAGGCTGGAGAAGCGCCACAGCTGCCTACTCCATTTGCAGGGAGCCCACTGAGATTTTGTTACCAGTGGGTAAAGGGAGAGACGTCATGACGTGTCTCCCATATTTTTCAGTGCGAGGACCGGGGACGGAGCAGTCGGGCAGCGGCGGGCACAGGAACGGGGCTTCAGTTAAGTATAGTATTGTGTTTGTATATATCTTTGTGTGTAAGGGGCACTGTATAAGGGGCACTACTACTGGGGGCACTGTATAAGTGGCACTACAACTGGAGGCACTGTACAAGGGGCACTATATAAGTGGCACGATGACTGGAGGCACTGTATACGGGGCACTACGACTGGAGGCATTAAGGTGCATATGGAATGGAAAGGAATGTTCCCAGAGTGATGAGAAACGGAGTTGTGTCATATTGACACGCACCCATTTATCAGTGGCCATGCACCATTTTTCATCTTGCCTTGGGTGCCAAAGACCCTAGTGACGCCACTGGTGGGAACGATAGTGATGAGTGGGCGGGGTGGCTGAGGTGACCCTACAAATGCCAGGTCCATTTGCTTATATAGATAAGTATTTTTATGTGTTTGTTCTCCTGGGTATATACGAGTAATGGTTGTCATGATATATATAGTAGATTTCCCTATCTGTGCCACCTCTGACAAGCTATTTAGGAGTTTGGATATTGTGCTACAGATGCACAGACGCCACAATGATCTAATCCTGCTCTTGGACAATGCAGGGGAGGGAAGGGAAAGAAAGGTCTACCCTAGCAAAAATTGCTGGTAATAGGGAAATTTATAGATTGACCCAAGACAAATTGGATATGGATCAGACTTCCGCAGAAGACACTTGTGAGCAATTTAAACCTGAACCGACTATTTTATGATTTGATTATATACTTTTATTATTTACGGTCCTACTATCCTTTCTTCTAAAGTGGCAATACATTACAGGATACAATAAAATAACATGAAGTGATGGAAAAAGAAGGTATATATGTTACATGCATAGCGGATGATCATTTCTACTGTATATACATATATAAGGTTTAGTAATGTTTTTATCAAATTACTATTCTTCTGTGTACAGGTTCCTGCAAGAGAAACACTGTGTATTCTGCACAATTATTTTCATGGGTTATAAGAAGAAACTATTCTTTTTCTTACCTGCGGGTGCATTCGTTGTAATTGCTTGAAAGTGCTGATGTTGAGAAGTACCCACCTGGAACCTAAAGGGGATAAAAGTACAGTTAAATTATAGTTCACAGGAGAACGTGTAGATGTGTCAAACATGCAGAATGTCTATGTATGAGCTCAGACCTTTAGTCTAGCACAGCTGCATGTAACCTCGTTGTACCACGTTTCATGGATGACAAAGTTAAAATGTCAACACATTTTTCTTTTAAAGCCAGAGCTTCCAAGCTAAAGGAAATTATTAGAGTGTAATACCACTGGAGCAGCTCATGTGGTTACTATGGGGCCTGGTGATGCTGGTCCGACTACGACAGAGACCCCTGGACCCCTGCCTGTGCCTTGACCGGCATAAATGTAATGAAGTCCTCTTAGGACTTTCAGTTTTAGAACTGGGCTCCAGAGAGGATGGACCACCATCACCCTTTACCTTCTCTCCAACTTTGCTACGGGGTCTGGTGTTGATGAGGGACATGAAACATGAGGCTGAAGTTAGTTGTTAAATAATGCTGCAATTTCATAAGCATCCCAGAAGAGAATGTCAGCTTACTATTTAATTATACACATCCTGAACCAGCTTGTTGTATTACAGGAACTTTGTGGATGTCTGATTCCTGGGTTTTCAGCACCACTTGGAGGGAGTTTGGTGTGCATGTATAGTCTGTTTTTACAGTTTTAAAGATTTTGTTATCAAGGTAAAAACAAAAAGGAGTTTCTATTCATAAAAACGGGACTTCTACTAAAGAACTGCAAGCTAGCCGTGATCAGAGCCTGAATAAGGGCGATAAACCATTACCTTCCAGGGGAATCACTTGTGAACTCACAGCTCCCACCAAACACTACCCCACCCTCTGGCATGATGTGCAGGCTCAGTGTGTGTTGACCCACTCGCTGTGCAGAGTATATACTGGCAGGAAGGAGGTGGGCACTGTCGGAGCAGCCGACCCAGAGCACATATCTTCCAGCCACAGCCTGCAGCCGCCCTGGATGTCCTACATTACTCCACATGGTAAAAAATTAATTAACCCTCTAATATTGCTAATGAACTGGCTGCTACTATATTACTACTACACTGTACAATCTATAGGATGACCCCTCTACTCCGCAACCCTCCAAGCCATCTATTCATTCCTTTTTAGCTGATGTGGTTGTCCCTAGGCCCTCCTTGCACTTAATGCACCTTGTGCATGTATGTTTCATTGAATTTGCTATGTTCCCCTGATATGTACTCCCATAATGAACACTAAAGTTGATAGCACAGAATAATTTTACATTTACTCGTCAAAGTAGCAAGTTGGTTTCCCAAATGTACAATATTCTACCGTATATAACTTTAACACATTGTTTTCTTTGACAGTATATCTAATCAGGCTCAAACAGGTTTATAATTGGTTTCTTTCTCATGGAATTTGGTTGGAGGAAAACTTTCCCATCCCATCTACCTTCTAATAAAATATAGAACGGTGGACTTGGTCGAAGGGGAGTCCTGAGTCTTTGCCCTGTGAAAGAACGCCTAGCTTCACCCCTGCCCAACACTGCCGGGAGAGACACTGGTGACTCCTCCGTGTGTCTAATGGCTAATGTCATTTAAAGTGGTTGCTGCATATTACAATATGGTGTATGACAATGAAGTAAGATAATAAAGGTGATATAAGACGATGTGAAAATGTAGAATAGATTGCCCCTTGGGCAGCAGTAGGAATGCCCACACTGGTAGAACGATGCTGTGTCCTTCTCTACAAGTAGTCTGAAAAATATGATACCCAAAAACCAGAAGTGCTTCTGATTGTTACGCCTACCTATTTATGTACATACAGGTGTGCTACTGGCAGAATTCTAGCTGACAGTGATAATGTTATAGTGTCTAGATTTTGGGCTGCTGAGAGAAAATGTGATTTTCAATATGATATTCATGCATGAAGAAGCATCTTTGGCTTAATAAATAGATTGTGTATAATGGGTGATGCATTTTTTTAGTTGGGGAGCCTCACAGCTATGTCAGGCAGATTTACATTTTACTCTCCTCAAACAACTTATTGATTTTCACTCAGCTTCAGCAGATTTGGCCAGTGACCTAAGAGGAACTTTGGGGACTTGGGACAAGGAGTACGTTCAGTCTGTACACAAACACCAGAAGAGAACTAGTAATGCTTGCAGTGGATAACTCCCGATAAGCCTACGCCTTCTCTCTACTTTTTTATATTATGTGTTATTATCCACAATGTCTAACTAAACACTTATTACACTATCAGGTGGTTCCAGATTTATTTTTGGGAACAATCTGAAACAACCATGATGTCTATGGCCCATCTTTGCACTGATAAAACAAATCTCTTCACATTAACTAAAAAGGACACTGACTTATATTTATAATAGCGTGAGCCTTACAGTATATTGCAGCTAAAATCAGAAAGATAAATTAGTTTAAATATTAGCCTTAAGGGTTAAAGTGGGCCGAAACGGGGCGAAACTGAGTTCCGTCACCTCTAATGGTAGGTGGAACTAGTTCCGCCTCCGCGAAGTCCTTGCACAGAAGCCTCATGGAGAGAAGGCCACTCTGTCTGGCAGCCTCCGCCTCCCCCTCTTCGGTTTCTGGCTCCATGCTCCTCCTCCTACTACACCCACAGCCCGCCCCTCCTGTCACTCACTTTGTGGGCCTGCGTCCTGGCACCTTCGTTTGTGACACGGCGTATGTGACCTCATGTCGTCACCACTGCTGCATAGTGCACTGAGGAGCTGCGAAGAATAGCAGGGCAGGCACGAAGATGAGCTGCTGCTAGTGAGACACAAGGGGGATAAGCTGCTGGTAGGAGAGGAGACACAGGGGCAGGGAGCTGATGCTAGAAGGACTTGGGGGGAATATAAGCTGCTGGTGGGAGAGGAGACACAGGGGCAGGGAGCTGCTGCTAAAGGAACATAGGGGAGGATAAGCTGCTGGTAGTGAGACACAGGGGGGATAAGCTGCTGGTAGGAGAGGAGACAGGGGCAGGGAGCTGATGCTAGAGGGACTTGGGGGGAATATAAGCTGCTGGTGGGAGAGGAGACACAGGGGCAGGGAGCTGCTGCTAAAGGAACATAGGGGAGGATAAGCTGCTGGTAGGAGAGGAGACACAGGGGCAGGGAGCTGATGCTAGAGGGACTTGGGGGGAATATAAGCTGCTTGTTGGAGAGGAGACACAGGGGCAGGGAGCTGCTGCTAGAGAGACAGAGGGGGGATAAGCTGCCTACGGGAGAGGAGACACAGGGGCAGGGAGCTGCTGCTAAAGGAACATAGGGGAGGATAAGCTGCTGGTAGGAGAGGAGACACAGGGGCAGGGAGCTGATGCTAGAGGGACTTGGGGGGAATATAAACTGCTTGTTGGAGAGGAGACACAGGGGCAGGGAGCTGCTGCTAGAGAGACAGAGGGGGTATAAGCTGCCTACGGGAGAGGAGACACAGGGGCAGGGAGCTGCTGCTAAAGGAACATAGAGGAGGATAAGCTGCTGGTGGGAGAGGAGACACAGGAGCAGGGAGCTGAGAGTGGGATACGCAGGGGCAGGAAGCTGCTGGAAAGACACAAAGGGGTAAGCTGAAGAGACACAGGGGGATGGTGTTGGAGAGAAGACACGGGAATGGTGCTGGTGAGATGCAGGGGGAGGGGCTGATGCTTATGAAACAGGAAGATGGTGCTGAAGAGATGGTGGGGGGATGGCATTGGAGAGACGCAGGGGGATGAAGATGGTGCTGATGAGTAGCAGGTAGGGTGGCACGGTAGAGATGCAGTGGGATGATACTGGAGAGACACTCTCCTGGAATCCCCATTAAAGTGGGCAGTTCAGGGATCAGATGAAGAGATCATGAGCCACCTTGGCATCGCCCACTGCAGCACATAGCTAAAAATCATGCCATTGTACAGCGTGGGTGGGCAATGATGCACCTCCCACCTTGATGTTATCCTCCAGCATCTCCCAAAGGGAACAATAAAAAAAAAGTCATAGCGTATTAAAAACAAGTCTATTTTCTAACTACACTCCTTATTTCAACAAATCTATTTTTAAGTAGCAATTAAATTATGGCAACATAAATCTCAATCCATACTAAGCAGAAGGTATTAGTTTGACTACTGTGCACGCTCCATTAGATGCAATATTCTCCTCAATGTTCTTCCTGTATTTAAGTATTGCTTTATTTAAGAATTCTCATCAAAAACAAATTCTGATTTATGCTTCCATTATCCATAGCGTGAATTAAATATTTAGTTTGAGTTTTCTATTTTAATGTTCTACAACCAGAGCCGTAACTAGATTTTTTGGTGCCCTTGGCCAGAAAGAGCATTCCCTCCAATCCCCTCTATTTTTCAAATAGGGACATAAGATGCACGCCCAATTTGTCTATAAGGACAGCCATACACAAGCCTAGAGCCGGCAGTGTAGATCGCTGACTGAAGTTATGCAAAAAGTGCTACTTGTAGTGTATATGCAGCAAATATCAAATATTTTATTTGTAATTAAATCTTTATGCATTTTTTTTCCTATAAAGATTATATTTTAAATTTATGTTGCCCAAAGGGCTTCTTGAAATTATGTTTTGTTGCAATTAGACTATTCATTTAAACTATAACTACAGTGGTGCTTAAAAGCTTGTGAACCCTTCAGAAATTTCTATATTTCTACTGAAATTTGGCCTAAAACTACCTCAGATTTTCACAAGTCCTAAAAGTAGATAAAGAACCAAATCAAACAAAAAGACAAAAAAATTAGACATGCTCATTTTTTTAATGAGGAAAATGATCCAAAAATTATCTGAGAGTGTCAAAAGTATGTGAACATTTGCTTTCAGCATCTGGTATGACCCCCTTGTGCAGCAATAACTGCTTCTAAACGTTTCTGGTAATTGTTGATTAGTCCTGAACATTGGCTTGGAGGAATTTTACCCCATTCCTCCGTACAAACAGCTTCAACTCTGTTATGTTGGTGGGTTTACTTCCATGAACTGGTCGCTTCAGGTCCTTCCACAACATTTCAATTGGATTAAAGTCGGGACTTTGACTTGGCCATTCCAAAACGTTAAATCTAAATCTTCTTTAACTATTCTTTGGTCGAATCACTTGTGTGCTTTGGGTCGTTGTTTTGCTGCATGACCCAAGTTCTCTTGAGATGCAGCTCATGGACAGATGTCCTAACATTTTCCTTTAAAGTATTCTGATATAATCCAGAATTCATTGTCCCATCAATGATGGCAAGTCGTCCTGGGCCAGATGTGTTTCACAGATGGTATGAGGTTTTTATGCTGGAATGCAGTGTTCTCCTTTCTCCAAACAGAACGCTTCTCATATAAAACCAAAAAGCTCTATTTTGTTCCAATAGTCTTCTGGCTTGTCCAGGTACACTTTAGCAAACAGCAGATGGGCAGCATTGTTCTTTTTGGAGAGCAGCTGCTTTCTCCTTGCAATCCCGCCATGCACACCATTGTTGTTCAGTGTCCTCCTGATGGTGTACTCATGAACATTAGCTAATGTGAGAAAGGTCTTCAGTTGCATAGAGGTTAAATTGAGTTCCTTTGTGACCTTGCGAAATATTAGACACCTTGCTCTTGGCATGATCTTTGTTGGATGACCAGTCCTGGGGAGTACACAATCTGTCTGACTGTTGATTGGTGGAGTCCAAACTCTTTAGAAATGGTTTTGTAACCTTTTCCAGCCCGATGAGCATCAACAACTCTTCTGAGGTCCTCAGAAATCTCCTTTGTTCATGGCATGATACACTTCCACATACATGTGTTGTGAACATCAGACTTTGACAGATTCCGGTTCTTTTAAAAAGACAGGTTGTTGCAAATATCCGATTGTCATCCCATAGATAATACCTGACTAATTTCACCTTCAAAATATCTGCTAAGTCTAAAGGTTCACATACTTTTGACACTCACAGATATGTGATATTGGATCATTTTCCTCAAAAAAACAAAACAAAACATGAGCACGTCTAATTTTTTTGTCTCATTTGTTTGATTTGGTTCTCTTTATCTACTCTTAGGAAATCTGAGGTAGTTGTAGGCCAAATATCAGCAGAAATATAGAAAATTATGAAGGGTTCACAAACTTTTAAGCACCTCTGTATCTGACTCGTACATTTATGTAAAAATATCTAGATTACAAAGTTACTACAAGTGCAGGATTTTTATTTTTTTTTTTACAGAAAATTGTACCATTTTTTTTACCATGGGGAAGACTGACACCAGATATGTTTCAGTCGGGTTGGGTATGGATTGCCGGGAGTCGGGATGACGCTGGTCAGAATACCGACAGCTGCATCCAGACAGTCAGAATCCTGACACCCATAGGTAAGTATGCTAGCACTAACCCTCCCCCTCCCCCTAGTGTCTAACCCTAACCCCTGATTCTTACCTTTGGGATGCCGGCGGTCGGGATACTGGTGCCATGATCCCAACGCTATCGGGATTTCGGCGTCGGTATTTAGACAGTCAGCAGCCCGCACGCCGTAATGCTGACTACATCCTGTTTCAATCATCCATTACAGTAAACTCCCCATTACAGATATTGGCATTTGGGCTATGCTTAATTATAGCGATGTTTGATGTACAACCCTTTATATGCCCTGTTCCACTGAATATATCTTCTGGTGAAGCGAGATTTTCACAGTAAATCCTTGTGGGAGCACCCGAGAACTGTTAATGCATCTACAGAACAGTCAGTCCAGTCATTGGTAGTGAAGCTAGCAGCCTCTCTTTTTCAGTCTAAAGTCAGAAAACCAATCCAGGGAAAATGTGATGCGGTCAGCAATAAACTACAACAGCCAGTAGGAAATCACTGAACCCTGACTGGGTGTGCAATAGGTAACATGCATCTAGATCAGTGACGGTGCGGGGGCAATACCAAATAAACACAATATCCTCACTGTGAAGCATCTAGAACACAAGTGAGGTTGTGGTGAGAGGGAAGGACTATTGATTAGTTAAGTGGTGCAGCACTGCAAACTGCTCATATGTTGTGGCACTGTATATTGGTAAAATGGAGCTTTATAATCACCATCTCTGGGTCTGCGGTGTTGAGTGGGGAGTGTGCCCTGTGCTGCCTCTCCATCTGTAGCCACCGGGTCACACTACTCCATCTTTTAGAGACAGAGGTGCGCTGATGTTAGCAACCACCAACCTTGGCTGAATTTGCTACTGTCTTCCTCCTCCATCGTCGAAGGACATGCCACTGAGTGTATCCTGAACGGAGACTGTGCATTTCACAATAGAGACTCTGCAATTATACTGTATCACCACTGCTGTGTACAGTATATACTCCACTGCCACCACTGTGTATAAGTACAGGTATGTGTCTTACCACATCCCACACTACCTGTGTTAACCCCACATGTTTCTGGCTGGATCTATCGCACCTGTATTTCTGCATTGTGTCCCTACTGCATTAACCTTGTTAACCAGGATTGGTTTAATAACATACGACATAGTTAAGTTATTCATTGTGTGTGGACTGATCTCCATCACACACCGCTGACGCCTATATCGACACCTATAGGTTCCACCAATATGCGGAACAAGGTGACCATGGCTATATAATATGCACTCTAGTTGGTGTACATTGCTTTACAAAGCATCATACCCCCATAAAAATAACTTTTACCCAGCAAATGGTGCTTTTAACTAATTTTTATGTATGTGCATGGTGCTTCTGAAATTTCCAGTGGAGCAAATTTTCCATGAGATCCACCTTTATATTCTATAGGTTATATTGTGAAGATTATTTTCTTAACTAAAAATAAGTATTGGCAAGTTAAAAAAGGATAACATGAATATATGTTACAGAGCTATGCTTATGTTTGCCAACTATGTGCCAGTAGATGCATACATTAGATTTATTTTTAAAAATAGTGTAGATAGCGAGGCTATCAAAGGAAGTAATCTGCAATGTGGCACACTGCTGATCTCTGAACAGCTGAAATCACAGTGACATCACACGTATTTAAGAGCCTTCAGTTTGCAGCACAGACAGCCGCTGAGCCAAGATGTACCTATTTATTTGCTACTTCTGTGCTATTTATGACTAACCAAACCAGCTGCTCTCCGAATGCCAAACTCCTACTGTCAAGATTACTCAAAGACATGTAAAATATGTACTATAATAGTACCAAGTGTGCAATTCTCCATCAATGCTATATTTTCCCATCCTCTACAGAATGAATATGATCTATCTTTGTGCTGTGATCCAACCAGGGCCGTAGCTAGGGTAGTGCGGCAGGTGCCATCAGGTCAGGGGGCGCTGCTTGGGTCTGTCAAATTTCTGTTTATTATAATTTTCACTTGTACTGTAGCTTCCTCTTATTTCATCCCCAGCATCTCCTGGCCTCCCCTATCTCTTCCCTGGCCCTTCCCCTTTTTTGGGTGCATTAGGTCCCTTTGAAAAATGAGGGGGGTGCCAATGCTCTTTCTGGCACAGGGCACCAATAAGTCTAGTTACGGCTTTGGATCCAACATCCACTGGTATCTGGAGGCAGTGGGCACTCTAAAGAAGAAACAGTTCTTAAGATAAAGATTTGCTTATTTCTAGGATACAAAAATACCCAAATTAAGCTTTGAAAGATATTAACTTTTCTGTAGAACATAAATAAAATACTTCTGTACCTAAAGTGGTTATGTTGGACAACACTGAAAATCTATTTAAATTGGTAGAGATGAATATGTACAGTCCATTGGTAGAATTAGGCCTTATGTTCCCAGTCCTCAGCCACACCACAGAACAGAATAAATTGACCGTCATCATCCCAGCTCTATTAATAAATTCTGCAGAATGCATATTTACAAAACGGCCATGGCCAAAAGTTTTGAGAATGACACTAGTATTGGTTTTCACAAAGTTTGCTTTTTCAGTGTTTTTTTTAGACCTTTTTGTCAGATGTTACTATGGTATACTGAAGTAACAGTAAAGCATCCTGAGACCACTCATGTGTGGGGTTGCTTCTCAGCCAAAGTAGTGGGATCACTCACAATTTTGCCTAAGAACACAGCCATGAATAAAGAATGGTACCAAAATATCCTGCATGAGCAACTTCTCCCAACCATGCAAGAACAGTTTGGTGACGAACAATGCCTTTTCCAGCATGATGGAGCACCTTGCCATAAGGCAAAAGTGATAACCAAGTGGCTAGGGCAACAAAACATCAAAATTTTGGGACCATGGCCAGGAAACTCCCCAGACCTTAATCCCATAGAGAACTTATGGCCAATCCTAAAGAGGCAGGTGGACAAACAAAAACCCACAAATTCTGACAAACTCCAAACTCCAAGCATTGATTAGGCAAGAATGAGCGGCCATCGGTCAGTATGTGGTCCAGCAGTTGATTGATACCATGGCAGGGCAAATTGCAGAGGTTTTGAAAAAGAAGGGTCAACACTGCAAATATTGACTCCTTGCATTAACTTAATGTAATTGTCAATAAAAGCCTTTGACACTTATGAAATGCTTGTAATTTTACTTCAGTATACCATAGTAACATCTGACAAGAAGGTCTAAAAACACAGAGTTATGTTACCATTTGGCTCATCTCTATTAATGAGCAATTAGTGGTCTGTCTAAACATGCAGTTTAATTTTTTTTTGTAAGACAGTTTAAAAATATAAAAACTAAAATATTTCAGCTTTCATTTATACACAGAAATGTGAAATGACTGTAAATTAGGTCCTGGCTCAAAGCAATGGTCATTGTGCTATTTAGAGCATGACTCTTTCTGCAAACCAATAGCGTGATATCAACTAATAAATACAACATGCTTTTTAACCTTTTATTTATTTAAAACATATCTTCAATTTTCTTTCATTATTTGTAGTTAAGATGAAATACCTTATTAATGCTGAAACTTAGGAGTTGCAAAGCAGATTGAACTGGACACCAGGACAAATTAAAATAAAATCATGAAGCTGCGTAAAGCAATCTCAGATATAATACATGAGTGCATCTTACACACCTATGGTTAGTGTCATGTATTACCTGGGGATGATTCATCGACTTTGATCGTCTTTGGCAAACAGATGTGGAAGAATCTTCAGAATAACATTTATTGTTCTCTAATGTACATTGGTCAAAGTGGGTTTTATATTTGCCATTCACAGTTTTGTCCACGGACGGTGCAGAATCTCCTGATGGAGATGTCTTTTGCAGTCTGTCGTTCCAAGTGACTGTAGCATCATAGGAAGAGGAGGCTCCGGCTGATCTCCTATGGTGATATGTTTGGGTAACATTGTTAGATAATGTTTCATTTGTCAGGCTTTTCCACTCAGCAAAGGACTGTGTTCCGGATGTGTTCTGCACTTGAGACTGGTGAATACTATTGGGCCTTTGACTTGCTTTTCGCTCCATATACTCAACAAGTGCATTGTGTTGGATTTGCTTTAGCTCGGTCTTCGAAAGATTTGATGATGAAAGAGTTCGTTCTTTGTCTAATGACTTCATCCTGTAATGATCATCAGATTTATTTTGACCTGACCCTTCACTGTTCCATGCAAAGCCAGTATTACGAACACCAAGACGGTCCAGTTTCTCGGGTTCTGAATAGCATAACTTCCTTTGCTCCTTCGACAGTCTTTTTCTTCCTCCTATTCGGGAAATGGTGGACTTTTCGGGCTCCTCCTTTTTGCAGCTTTTGTCTATTAAAACTGTTGGTTGGACGAATTTAGCTTCTTCATTTGCACCAGATAAAGAAAACGATCTTATATGATCAATTGAAGGCCTTTTGGAGGGGTTTAATTTTAACCTAACAGGCAAACTCATCTGCAAGTCCTTTCTTTTAAAAGAGGTTTCTCTCAAGACTTTTTTCTGTGCAACCTTAAGTTTTTCCCTATAATCATGCATAAAACTCTCCTCAGCTGAGGAAGTTAGGCTCCCTGGTGTCTCATCATCACTGCAGTCATTGACACACTTTTCAGCAAATTGTGAGTGGCTTTTAGTTTTATGAAGAGGTGTAATTGGGTCATCTGCCTGTGGTATAGAAACGTGACTTGTTCTGTGAAATGTCTTGGGTTCATTCTGTGCATCTAGCTCTTTAGTGTGATTTGTGCTGTTTAGCATGACCGAAGAGTTGTTCCGTCCTCCAGCAAGATGATAAAGCATTGGAGTTGATGCTTTGGTAATCTTATCACTAATTAGTTCACAAAAGTTAGAACTTTGGGGCACAGTTCGCTCTTGTTGATGGGATAGCAGAGGAATAGGTTTTATGGTTGCATCTTTTCTGAAACTGTGAGATTTAGTAACTTCATGATGGTCATCGCAATTCACTACTTTTGAAGACTGGTCACAAAAATCCTCCCCGGCCCTACTGTAAATTGTTTGGTTGGTTCTTGTATGGATAAGTTTGCATTTGCTATCCCATTGTCCAAGATTGCTGCATTCGGTGTCCGTAGTGTTCTGGGGCAGGGACAGGTATTGTTCTTTGTGCTGTTCATTTAGTGCCAGATCCTCTACTTCTTCACTCTTTGTTCCTTCATAATCATAACAGTTTGTTTCTTTACCTGGCTTCCAAGAACCACTTTCAATCTCATATACACGGAGTCTCTCAGACATAAACTCTGTCAGAGAGTGTCTTGTGCTTTTGGTGGTTGCACCTTCATTTAGGTATTTCTCAGTAAGAGAATTAAAGTGATCTTTTGGATTATGCTCTTCTCTTTTCAGAGTGATGAGTTTTTTTGTTAGGAAATCTGTTTGCTTAGAACAGATTTTATTTAATCTGTTCATTTGGGAAAGGTGATTGTTTCCATCATTAATGCAACTAACTTGATACATTGTAGTCACATCCTCATCAAGGGGCAGAAATGAAGCACTTGGAATAGGAGGACTGTCCTCTATTTCCAAATTACTTGGTGTAACACATGATTGGTTCCATTCGCCAAGTACTGAATCCCGAACCCAGGTAGGGCTGTGGCCCTGACCATACTGGCGGCTAAGTTTATGGTCAGGTGAAGAAAGGCTGCTACTGCTTGTGGGACTCCTCTTAGTCTTGTGACTAAAATGATCTGCAGAGCCATTGTTAATAGCAGGTTGGTCAAAGTGCTGAAAGGTGGTGTATTTATCCAGCATTATCGGTGGCGAGTGCCATTCATCAGAAGTGGGCTGTGAGCTTGTAGTGTACAAACTAGTAATTCTTCCAGACAAATCATCTTTAGAAGAAACATCATCACAATACAAGTTCTGTTGCAAATGACTATGGTCTATTGCACTGGGATTATAAATAGCTTTGACATACTCAGAGTCCATGTAAGAAACCTGTTCCTCGTTCACATGACAACTGCCATGTTGGAATGAAGATTGATAATCCGTAACATAGGAGCTACCAGAAAATGAACTGTATGCAGAGTCCACTATGGCAGCCATAGACTGTGATGCGGACGACCGGTTTGGGCAGTCATCTGAGATCAGCTGGTGCCTGAGATCTAAATTGCCACTTGTGCTTCTTATACTCCATCTCTCGATTGCATTGCCAAGGGAAGACATCACTAAGTGGGGATTAGCGTTTTTAACTTAAAATTCTTGAAGAGGCTTCATTGATTAGTGCTTATTCCTGGTTAGTCTACTGGCGCATCATCCTGAAGAAAGTGAAAAAAAATGAAGGATAATCATTACATTTATAGTAAATGACATACATATTATATTGTGTGCTCATTTTTATATGTGCTGTAAATGGTACAAATTGAAATGCTGTAACAAACAAAACTATTAAAGTATATTCAATTGAAACAAATCTCATGATTCAATCTAAAACTTCCTTAATTTTCTACAGTATGTGTTCTATAAAACAAAAAGTATAATCTATAACAGTGGTTCTCAAACTCAGTCCTCAGGACCCTACACAGTGCATGTTTTCCAGCTCACCCAGCAGGTGCACAGGTGTATTCATTACTCACTGACATTTTAAAAGATTCACATGTCAAGCTAATTATGTCACTTGTGATTATGTGAGGAGACCTGGAAAACATGCAGTGTTTGGGGTCCTGAGGACAGAGTTTGAGAACCTGTGATCTATAAACAGTCATTCTAATTGTCCAGCAGATTTTTTTGTCATTTCTAGTTACAGCCAAGGCCCGTATTCAATTAGATTCGCACCCGCAATACTTTTTCGCCTGCCTGACTTTTCGCCTATATCGCGTTTTGGGTGCGGAAACTTTTCGCGAGCGTCCCCGCGATTCCCCATATTCAATTGGAAAGTACGAGAAAACCGTGTCTGGCGAAACTTGAACAGGCGGAAAGTCCTCTCCAAAATGGGGTAATCAGCCTGGCACCCCCCCAAAAGATGCAATGACATGGAGAATCACTATGGATACCCATGAATTGGCCTGCTGAGGGTATTTGGGGTATTTAAATGGTTTCAATAGGTGCTGTTTTGCATATTTGCATAAGGGGTGAAGAATAGCATTTTGAAGGTTTTTTTGGTGAAAATAACTAGTCCCAGCAAATTTTGGGTACCTGTTAATGGGGGGTAGCATATTTTAAAGTTGCTAAAGTAAAGTTTAAAATATCCTGAAAAATACACCTGCCGCAAGCACTAGCAAAGTATAAAACACCTAGGGCATACTTGGAGGATGCCCCTAAGTCTATTTCACTAGTTTTTAAGTTTGTCCCCCAACTTTGAACTTTTTCGCCCCCAAAATGAAAGTACTTTTTTGGGGTGTTCTAAAGTGTTTTTTAAATTTTTTTTGACACAGTATACCTTTGGGGAACGGTCTTAAGCCTGCACGGGGGTTACCGCAACGTTGCACCCCAAAACCCCAATTCTGCACAGTCTTTGAAATTTAATACGGCGATACTTTTCCGCCTGGCGAAATGACGTCATCGGCGATACTTTTTAGCAGATATGGACTTTTCACCCCAAATTGAATACGGGCCTAGGTCTCTTATAGGCAAATTTAAAGAACACATATCTCCCTTTTAAAGCTGTATAGTTATGGTCATATCATACATATACTTTAGAATGAGTACAATGTTAATAATGTTGGTTTTGAGGAAAGAACTGTAATCATTTTCAAACATGCTGCTGTGGCCAAGTCAAGTTAAAGAATACATTTTTCAAAATTCGAGAATTCAATATTAATTCAAAGGAAACTGAACATTAAACCATAATACACATGGGGGTAATGAACAACCAATATACATATTGTTTTATGACTATTAGAATTTTTACATTTAAGCCAGAGGTTTTTTTCCCATTGCAAAGCAGTAAAGATATTTAAAAAAAAAAAAAGAAAAGAAAATAATGTTTATAGTCATTGATTTATTTAAAGCATACACAAGTTGTATTTGTTTTTTTTAATCAGGAATTACTAGTCACATATTCTGTATATACCTGTGAGTATAACAGTGTCCATGCAGCATTTAGCATAGAATAAAGATAATCATACGTTGTGCGGTCACTACAACACTGTCTGTAATACATGGCGTTTACTGATGCGCTCTGTATAGCATGATGGTTACTGCAATGGATGAGGTAGTGTAGTACATGCAGCAATACTTAGACATTGAGTTTTGAGGCAGTTGAATCAGCATGCTCCACTTTGCTTTCCTGGTACATGAGTGCCGGCAGCTGCCAGGGCCATCTCTGCAAGACCTTTGGCCACAAATGCGGTCTCTGCTTCCTGAGGGTCACCCTGAGTGGCTTGTGGCGCCCTATCCCTCCTCACAGATTGGCCGCCGTTCTGACCAGCTAGTGAGTCCTTATTGCATGTCTTAGATTGGATTATCTCAAACAACTTTCCTGCTCCATATAGGCCAACTACATTTGCCAACCTTCTTCAGACTCTGCACTATGCTTAGAGAGCCACTTGGAACAATTTTTTTTCTTCCCCCTGCTTCTCACAATGCCTTGCAGTGGACCCTAACAGCTGTTCTAGGAACCCCCATCGTTATCCACACTCCTGGGGTGCCTTGCCCATCCTATCCTTATTTGAGACGGCTCCTGTTCCCCACTTTAAATTCATAGTAGTCGATTCAATTGCGATCGATGCCCATGATTTAGTGTGCAAATATTCTGCATTTATGGTAGCTCACAGCTCACATGTGAAAGATCTATTACACAAGGAAAATGGCGAGGTGTTAATGATTGGTGGCAGCAAACACAATTCTTGCACACAGGCTTACAAATTTCTTAAAACCTATTAATTTGCCAAAAGCAGTCTTACAGTGCGCCAAGTCACGTGGACTATTTTATCTGTAGGCATCAGTCATGTGAGGGTTATGCAATGTGATGTGTAGTGATACTTTTCATTTACGGCAGAGGCAACAAAAAAATGCACAATGCTTTAGGTACAATCATTTTTCCATTCTTTTTCTCAGACTTGCAGTAAACAAAGAAAAGCCTTCTACGCAAGACTGTTAAAAATCAATGTGTTTTGAAAGCAAAGTTGAAACCTTGTACTTTGTCCACATTTTTAGCAGAGCATTCAAAACTTGTTCTAAAAGCCTCCCCCCTGGAGCATAATGTAATAAGTATAGAGCAGTAACCATATGAATGCTGCTGGCAAAATTGTCAAAATAGGCATAAAGATTTGACAGAAAGCGAAGGTCTATTAGAAAGTGCGTGTTTATGTGTGTAGGCCTGGCAACAGGGGGGTACACTACCCCACTGTAATCTCGGGGGTCCAGTTAATGTGTTCCCATTGCCTGTGCTGCTGCTGTATTCAGCAGGACACTAGCAGAAACAGAGGAGCCCATTGGCCAGATAAAGAAAGTTATTCCTTGTGACGGCGCAGCGCTCATGACTTCATGCCACTGGATCGGAGAGGAAAGAGGAGCCGAGCCGCCCATGAAGAGGAGCAGCAGCCAGCAGGAGGCATGTGTGGGCTAAGCTGGGCAGGAGTGACATGGCGAGTTGAGCAGTGGTTGGGAGGCTTGGAGATGAAATGACACATAGTGGAGATGGAACTGAAGACACGGGCTGGGGAGATGCAAGGGGATGTGCTGAAGAGCCACAGTATGAAAGGGCTGAGAGACACTGGAGGGGATGATGCTGAACAATACAGGGGGAGGTTCAGGCTGAGAGCCACAGGTGAGGGGAACAACTGGGAGACACAGGTGGAGGATGGAGCAGAGAGAAACAGGGGAGGGGATAAGAGGATGACACAGTGATGTTGCTGGAGACACATGGCAGGGATGGTGCTGGAGTCATAGGTGTGGATGAGGCTGGAAAGACACAGGCAAGAGAGGGGCGTTGAAGCTGGGGCAACACAGTTTAGGTGGAGGTTGGAGAGACATGGGGCATAAAGCTAGAGATACAGGTGGCAATGAGGCTAGAGAGACACAGGAGGGATGAGTCATTGTCCAACTGCCATGTACCTAACCAGGAGGGATGGGGGGCTCTAAGTACCTGGCAAGGGCACTGTGATGCAATCTGAAAAGATGGCCCTATGCCCACCTCTCTGCTGCCGTGCATTGCCGCGACTCTCATGGCAGGGACGAGTGAGGGTGCCCTGCACTTCTGGGAGCCCAGGAGGACTACTCGAAATTCATTAATCTACCAGTAGGCAAGTATGGCTTTATGAGGATAAACATTTTCAGTAAGCTGTATCTAATGGAGCCTAATATTTACACAGTTTCTCCAGGTGGCGTTGTTATTCATTTATTTTAGTACAATTATAATTTAAGTAACTGTACAAACCATTTCTTTTTATACATATTCAATTGGGCCACACTCCTCCTGGGTTGGGGGATCAGAAGTTTTCTTACCTACATAATACATTCCATTACAGATCATGTTCAAAATCTGTCATCTGACATGTGAAATCACTGCTCCCCAAGTACAAGGATACATACATAATATATATTATATATATACACACACACACACATATACACACAGTCAGGTGCATAAATATTGGGACATTGACAGAATTTTCATATTTTGGCTTCTATTCACCACCACAATGGCTTTGAAATGAAACAAACAAGATGTGCTTTAACTGCAGACTTTCAGATTTAATTTGAGGGTAATTACATCCAAATCAGGTGAACGGTGTAGGAATTACAATGGTTTCTATATGTGCCTCACACTTTTTAAAGGGGCCAAAAGAATTGGGACGAACTGAACAATCCTAAATCTAACTTTCACTCTTTAATACTTTGTTGCAAATCCTATGCAGGCAATTACACCCTGAAGTCTGGAACGCATAGACATCACCAGACGCTGGGTTTCATCCCTGGTGATGCTCTGCCAGGCCTCTACTGCAAATGTCTTCAGGTCCTGCTTGTTCTTGGGGCATTTTCCCTTCAGTTTTGTCTTCATCAAGTGAAATGCATGCTCAATCGGATTCAGGTCAGGGGATTGACTTGGCCATTGCATAACATTACACTTTTTAGCCTTAAAAAACTCTTTGGTTGCTTTTGCAGTATGCTTCGGGTCATTGTCCATCAGCACTGTGAAGCGCTGTCCAATGAGTTCTGAAGCATTTGACTGAATATGAGCATATAATATTGCCCGAACCACTTCAGAATTCATTCTGTTGCTTTTGTCAGCAGTCACATCATCAATAAATACAAGGGAACCAGTTCCATTGGCATCCATACATGCCCACGCCATGACACTATCACCACCATGCTTCACTGATGAGGTGGTATGTTTTGGATCATGAGCAGTTCCTTTCCTTCTCCATACTCTTCTCTTCCCATCACTCTGGTACAAGTTGATCTTTGTCTCATCTGTCCATAGGATGTTGTTCCAGAACTGTAATGGCTTTTTTAGATGTTGTTTGGCAAACTCGAATCTGGTTTTCCTGTTTTTGTGGCTCACCAATGGTTTACATCTTGTAGTGAACCCTCTATATCCACTCTTGTGAAGTCTTCTCTTGATTGTTGAATTTGACACATATACACCTACCTCCTGGAGAGTGTTCTTGATTTGGCCAACTGTTGTGAAGGGGTTTTTCTTCACCAGGGAAATAATCCTTCTGTCATCCACCACAGTTGTTTTCCGTGGTCTTCCGGGTCTTTTGGTGTTGCTGAGCTCTCCGGTGTGTTATTTAGTTTTAAGAATGTTCCAAACAGTTGATTTGGCCACACCGAATGTTTTTGCTATCTCTCTGATGGGTTTGTTTTGATTTTTCAGCCTAATGATGGCTTGCTTCACTGATAGTGACAGCTCTTTGGATCTCATATTGAGAGTCGGCAGCAACTGATTCCAAATGCAAAGGTCACACCTAGAATCAACTCCAGACCTTATACCTGCTTAATTGATAATGAAATAACGAGGGCATAGCCCACACCTGTCCATGAAATAAGCTTTTGAGTTGATAGTCCCATTACTTTTGGCCCCTTAAAAAGTGTGAGGCACATATTGAAACCGTTGTAATTCCTACACCTTTCACCTGATTTGGATGTAATTACCCTCAAATTAAATCTAAAAGTCTGCGGTTAAAGCACATCTTGTTTGTTTCATTTCAAAGCCATTGTGGTGGTGAATAGAGGCCAAAATATGAAAATTCTGTCAATGATAGTAGAATCCTGGTGCTGCTTCTTGTATACTAATGGTTGCATCTCAGAGCCTCATTCCAAGGAAAACTACTGCACGATTACGACATTGTAATTGGGCAGTCGTTTCACAGTCTGGTGCTGTGCCTACACTGAACGTTCAGTCGTTCAATGTAGGCCCATCAATCATCCCCTAACATGCTCAACCTGACGTTATCGTCAGGTTGAACAGCATGTTCGGGTGATGATTGCTGTCGGAAATGACCAGCGGGAGCACGCATCGCTGGTCGTTTCCGACATTTACATCCCCGATGTGTGCCTGATTACTGAACGATTGAGCGATTACAATGTCATAATCGTGCAATCGCTCTATGTTATCGGGTAGTGGATACGCAGAATTAGAATCACACAATACTCCTCCTCTATAAAGGTGGCTACTCAATCCTTACAATTCACCGCTTGGTGGAATGGTCAAGTTCGAAGGATAAAATAAGGGGGCAAAGGACAAGCGTCTGATAGTGTAATATCTTTGACAACCAACGATTGCAGATTGTGTGCTTATTATATTGTGTACCATGTATACGTTTGTCAGTTAAGCGAATTGGACAGGTCTTTCAACGTCAGTAGCAGACTGGGGGACAGCTTCAACATGTTCCCAAATTCCAAATGGCTGCAAATGTCACATCGTTTGGGTTGCGCCATATTGCTGAGTGGTGATTCTATATAAAGTATTTGTGGTTCGTTTACTTGCAGCACATAAGAGCATGTGAAGTTTTCACCATGGGTACGTCTGAACTGCGCACGGAGTGAACCATCTTTAGCATGGAAATCTGTAATACGATTTTCTACTCATTTGAGTGCAGATAGAAGTTTTGGATTGTAAGGTCTTCAGGAGGATCAGGTGCTGTGCAAACGATTGCTCTCTGATGTTCTGAATCCACTTGCCAACATGTTGAGATTGTCGGTCTTTACTAGCTGCAAACGTCTGTTTTTAAAGGAATATCTACATAGGTGTATAGAGGCCCATTTCCAGCAACCATCACTCCAGTGTTCTAATGGTACATATTGTGTTTGCTAAGTGCGTTAGAAGACTAATGAATGATTAGAAAACCCTTGAAAACCCTTGTGCAATTATGTTAGCACAGCTGAAAACGGGTTTGCTCGTTAGAGAAGCTATAACACTGGCCTTCCTTTGAGCTAGTTGAGTATCTGTAGCATCACATTTGTGGGTTCGATTATACTCTCCAAATGGCCAGAAAAAGAGAACTTTCATGTGAAACTCGGCAGTCTATTCTTGTTCTTAGAAATGAAGGCTATTCCATGCGAGAAATTGCCAAGAAACTGAACATTTCCTACAATTGTGTGTACTACTCCCTTCAGAGAACAGCAGAAACAGGCTCTAACCAGAGTAGAAAGAGAAGTGGGAGGCCCCGGTGCACAACTGTGTAAGACGACAATATATTAGAGTCTCTAGTTTGAGAAATAGACCTCTCAAGTCCTCAACTGGCAGCTTCATTAAATGGTACCCACAAAACGCCAGTGTCAACGTCTACAGTGAAGAGTCGACTCTGGGATGCTGGCCTTCTAGGCAGAGTGGCAAAGAAAAAAGCCATATCTGAGACTGGCCAATAAAAGGAAAAGATTAATATGGGCAAAAGAACACAGACATTGGACAGAGGAAGATTGGAAAAAAGTGTTATGGTCAGACGATCAAAGTTTGAGGTGTTTGGATTACACAGAAGAAAATTTGTGAGACGCAGAACAAGTGAAAAGATGCTGGAAGAGTGCCTGACACCATCTGTCAAGCATGGGGGAGATTTGTACAAGGTAAAAGGGATTTTGAATAAGGAAGGCTATCACTCCATTTTGCAACGCCATGCCATACCCTGTGGACAGCACTTGATTGGAGCCAATTTCCACCTCCAACAGGACAATGACCCAAAGCACACCTCCAAATGATGCAAGAACTATTTAGGGAAGAAGCAGGCAGCTGGTATTCTGTCTGTAATGTAGTGGCCAGCGCAGTCACCAGATCTCAACCCCATTGAGCTGGGGGAGCAGCTTGATCGTATGGTACGCAAGCAGTGCCCATCAAGCCAATCCAACTTGTGGGAGGTGCTTCAAGGAAGCGTGGGGTGAAATTCTTCAGATTACCTCAACAAATTAACAGCTAGAATGCCAAAGGTCTGCAATGCTGTAACTGCTGCAAAAGGAGCATTCTTTGATGAAAGCAAAGTTCGAAGGACAAAACTATTATTTCAAATAAAAATCATTTTTTCTAACTTTGGCAATGTCTTGACTATATGTTCTATTCATTTTGCAACTCATTTGATAAATAAAAGTTTTCATGTAAAACACAAAATTGTCTGGGTGACCCCAGATCTTTGAACTGGTGTGTGTGTGTGTATGTATGTATATAATATAATATATATATATATTTATATACACACACACACACACACACACACATACATACACACACGCTGGTTTTATAGACAGTATAGGAAGGGTTAAATGAAATGCCCTCTCAGGGATTGCTGTAATGTTTGTGAAACAGTGCTAGCTACACAGTTTGTTGCCAAGATAGGGGATTTCTCAGTAATTTCCTCTTAGACCCCAATTATATAAAATGATAGCATTGTTATCCTAATCTGCTGAGTGAATTAGCAGACTTGTAAAAATCCATCACTCAAAAATGTCAGAAATGTACTAGCAATGTCACTGTGCAGAGATCAGATCAGGGACCACTTACACATTCCTAACCTTCCCTGGGAACAATGCGCATTCCAGCCTACTGGGCATGTGAGGCGAATGACAGACGCATGGTTACCGACTTCTGTGCAGTTACTCTGGCAATATTTGGCACCCTTTGGATAACTATAGGTGTAGTCACTGAAATAAAAATACTGGTCAATATGTTACCCAAAGCCTTTTTCTGGTATACACTAATTTCATGGAGGGGTAAAAAAAAAATACAGAAGCATTCTAAAGCCGTATACACACTATACATATATCGTGCGGATCGTACAGTGTGTATGCGCGTGCACGGTGGTCATTCATCGCCTCGTCCTATATGATGTGCTGTACAGCACTTGGGACGATACAATGAATGACGCCAGGCTGCTAAATGCAGCATAGAACGATAGATTGTCCGGTCATACTCCGAATTGTGTAGTGTGTACAGCGCGCACAATATAGCCTTCCATTGCATTGTGCCATCGGCTGGGTACACATCGTATAGTGTGTACCCAGCTTAAGAAACAACTGGCAAGCCACTTGTAAACATGGGTATGGGACAGCGTCATACTTGCCATTACACTAAATGTTTTTACGTTTTTAGTTTTTTGTTCATTTATTTAATTTTTTAAGAGGTTTGCTTTGCTGACAGGAGAGCCCATCCGTCCTAATGAATAGAGTGAACATGTAATTTCTTAATTTAGCCTCTTCTAGAGAGATCATTTTACAGGGTAGTTCTCAGCCTTTTAGATTTCAATGATGGGTGAATCAAATGGAGAACGGAAGGAAATGTGGGCTTATAGGCTTAGGAAAAAATATCTGCTTCTATCTTTAAGTAAAGATTAACAAGTGTATTGTATGTGTTTGTTGGTAAACGGACTGAGAATGAATCATTAAGATCTTGACAAAACAAGCATTGTCATTCTTTACAAAGCAGCACTGACTGGATCATGATGACCTCTGTCAGGACTTACCACGGCCAGCCAGCATCCACTATCAGTACAAAAGAACAATTTTGTCTGCTTGTCTAGTTCCTGACCTTCTAGTATGCAAAGGTCATTAATAGTCAGCAGAGCAGGCTGTATCTATATCTATGGCATTTATCTATTAATCGATTGGTGTAGGGATTGGACAAATGTAACCTTTAGGAACAGGATTCCAGCCTCGATAGTCCCAGATTTGCTCCATTTGCTGGCGGAACAGATTAGGAACATTAGTAAGTAAATGCAGCCTAGGTAAAAAGTGGGTTATTCCCGTTTGAGGTGGGCCAATATTTTCCTTTTGAAAAATAATTTACTTTTTACAAGTCATAGTTATAAAACGCAGAAGCTCACGAACCGCGAGCTGCCGCCATCCACTTCCGTTTCTCAACAACATGCTAATTGATTAGCTTTAAGCTGGGTACACACTAGACGATAGATTGTCCTATCCCGAAGATCAGGCCGACATATTGGGCACATCGTCTCGTGTGTACCCACCATGCGCGCTCTGGCGGGGCACTCCATCGGCCTGCATGCACAGCGGATGGAGCGACCCAGCTGCTGAAGTCGTCAAGGTCAATGGTGCTGGAGAATGATATATAGGGTGGTCGTTCACTGGATCGTGCAATGTGTACTGACCGCTCAATATATATCGTTCATCGGCACCAACAGGCATTGTATTGGCGGGTCGATAAGTGTGTAACTAGCCTTACACTTCTATGCAGGCATGCTTCCATTGGGTCCTGGGAGTTGGAAAGGCAAAGAGGGATTTGATTCCTTGCCGGTGATATTTTCAGTCTCAATGGTGACTATATTACTTGTCATGACCATAGCTTTCCTTAATTTGATTAAGATCGAATTCTGCTACCTTGCTGCGTATTTCAGCATTATGACTGCAGATGCAGCAATGTTTATAAACAATGTCCATGTTCTGCAATGTTCTGTATTGTATTGTATTATATTGTATGTCACTTTCCTTCCGGATTCTGGTAACACGGTTTCTTTTTTTGTACTTTGTAAGGCACTGTAGACCCCTTGTGGCACCATATAAAGAAAGGATAATAAATAATATTTATTATTAACAATAATAATTTAGCAATACATTTGCATTTTCCCCCACTCCGGCCTTATTTGTCATCTTTACCCACATTGCAACAAAGTCCACTTTGCATAACACAATATTGCCCCCGTACCAGACCATTACACAATGATAAATTCATTAGTGGGTGGGTTAGGGAAGCGCTATTTAGAAGGCCAAATACCTTCTAGGGAAAGCTGCTCCGCAATTGAGTAACAAGTGTAGTATAACCTACCACTAACTAATCGTTTAATGTGTTAGTGTTTTCTTGACTTTATACTCATTTTTACAATATATTCTACAAATTTAGAAGGGCTCATTATTGATGGGATTTCCCATGGAGTTTAATGAGAATATGTTTTGGTTTCGGTTTTATTTAGTTTTAAGATTTTCACAAATTTTGAAAAGCCTATTCAGTTCCTATTATCCTTTGGATATCACATCCCTACTCTTGTTTAGGCTATTATTCAAGGATTTGGTATAATTATGTTGGTAGCAACTGCCACAGGCTTGTATAGCAGTCTGGTCTCACCTTCTTATAGTTTTGCTCCTCTAACCACACATGAATATGAAGCTGATGACACATGGAGGGATCCTCATCAGTATGGGCAAACTACAGATGTGTCTTTGCTCATCTAGCCCAATATGCCATGCAGCGCGATATGCCTGGTGTGAGTGAGCCATCAGGTTCCGTGCAACTCTACGAGCGTCAGGCACTTTCATTTGGCACGGGTAGTCTGTGTCTCTGTGACACAGCTGCACCGAGCATGTAGCGCTGACCGGATGGAGTTCAGTCAGCGCTACACAGTGACTGACAAACACACAGCCCGCCAGCACCGCCAGCTGTGTGTTTGTTTTAAGTTGCAGCCAATGAGAGAGTGTCAGACTCTCACTGACTGCTGCTGCACCCACTGCTGGAGCATGGGAGAGACGTCATGATGTCTCTCTCATAATGCAGAGCGGCCCGGCCCGGGAGGACGAACGGAGGTGCGGATGGTGGTGGCGGGGATTCAGGTAAGTGTTTTTAAAAAAAAAAAAAATGTTTATTTTACATGTGTCTACCGCACTACAAGGGGGAGAGCACTACTGGGGGCACTACAAGGGGAGTGGGGACTACAAGGGGGAGAGCACTACTACTACTGGGGGCACTATGAGGGGGAGAGCACTACTGAGGGAACTACAAGGGGGAGACCACTACTGGGGGAACTACAAGGGGGAGACCACTACTGAGGGAACTACAAGGGGGGGCTACAACTGGGGGCACTGCATAGGGGGTACCACTACTGGCGGCACTATATAAGAGGCTTACTACTGGGGGCACAAGGGGCACTGCACAGGGGGAGCCACTACTGGGGGCACTAAATAAGGGGCTTACTACTGGGGGCACTATATAAGGGGCTTATTACTGGGGGCACAAGGGGCACTGCACTGGGAGGACCACTACTGGGAGCACTATATAAGGGGCTTACTACTGGGGGCACAAGGGGCACTGCACAGGGTGGATCACTACTGGGGGCACTACTGGAGGCCTGCATAAGGGGGTCCTCTCCTAGGGCACAGGGGGCATTGCATATGGACACAACTACAGGCGGCTGCCCCTAATCTTTATTTTTACTTTACATTAATTCCATATGGACCCTCCTCCTCCCTGGAACACTTAAGGGGTGTGGGGGGGGGTTGGCGCCGCAGCACACACGTGCTCCGGGCACCCTGGCTGCACGCTACTCCTCTGCCAGGGCCACCTGCATGCATTTGCCCCCCAGACTAAAAGTTGCCAGCCAGCCCCTGTGCACTGGAGTCTCTCAATCAGCATGCAAAGTGCTATGATGCGGCAGGCGCAGCTTTTTTCCACACCAAGTTCCGTTTACAGACTCAGTCGCACACAGATATACAAGCATCACATATTAAATAAATCAACACAGTCACCTACTTACATCGCTTTCAGTCTTAGACGCATTTTCAGCAAAAAAGACGCCCGGCACTAGCAGAGTCTCACAGGACCAGGCGCACCTGAAAGAGGCTGTTTGGCGTGACTGCAGCAAAAACGAGTGAGGAGGACACATCTGTACTGTCACTGCATTTTAACCATACATCTCCCGGAATGTCTGGGAGGTGCCTAGAATTCTAGAGGTACGGCAAAGTCTGCTATTCTCTTGGATGACAGAAGTGATTCACATCTTTAAGCATTAAAGGGTGGGCCATATATAGACAAATCCTATCCTATTGTATACATCCACCATGCATTATTATTATTAATATCCTTTATTTATTTGGCGCCACAAGTGTTCCGCAGCGCCTCACAAAGTACATTAACAAATGAGCAAACTCGTAAAACAGTGACTTACAGTACAAGACGTACAGAATAAGAACATGGTTTATAAACATTGCTGCAGCGATCATAACACTCAAAAAAGCAGTAGGGCGTCAGCTACCAAGTGACAAATGTCCTTGTGGGGAGTTATGAGTAATGATCGTATGAGTGAGGGAAGGAAAAGCACATAAGGGAAGAGGGCCCTGCTCATGAGAGCTTACATTCTATAGGGGGGGTGGAGACAGACGGGTGATACAGATGAGGTAGACAGTCAGGAAGAAGCATGTAAGCAGCAGGTTAGGATGAGAGCTGAAAGGCTTTGAAGTAGTGAGTCTTGAGAGCATGTTTTAAGATTTGTAGAGAGGTGGAGAGTCTGATAGGGAGAGAGTTCCTGAGGTAGGGAGCAGCACAGGCGACATCTTGGAGGTGGGAGTGGGAGGAAGTAATCAGTAGGCAAGAGAGGTGGGATGTATTTGTAGGAAAGGGAGGGAGATTAGTGTGATGTAGATGAGGGTGTGGTGAAGTGATAGGGAGAGGAAGGTGGGTGCTGAGCTTAGTGGTTGGGTAGTAGGACCATTGCGGGGGAGAAAAGAATGAAAGGAGTAACAGGAGAGGAGGAGGAAGGAAGCAGAGAGGAGGCATACAGACAGAGGAGGGGAGGAAGAAGTGGAGGAGACTAGGGGGGATAGAGGTGGGAACAGGGAGCAGAATAAAGGATTAGGTAGGCACGGTGTAAAGTTAGAATTTGAAGAAAACATGGTCATGGTGTGGATGAGATAAGAATAGTGTATGTATGGGAACGACAGTGTTGAAGGTTTTTCAAAAATGCTGGTGAAAGAACACTGTTGGTGGATGCGTATGTGTGATGACCAAAGGTTGTTTTTTTTTTTTTAATATATGTGATTTAATAGGGTTTAAAAATGAATAATTCAAAAAGTAGTTGGAAGTTCTGAGGCTAGGCAAAAGCAATGGTAAATTAGACCATATATGCATCTACAATACCATGGTGTAAGTATGATTCAACCATATCTCCCATCTCCTCATTGGCTTCTTAAATCTTCAGATGCTGCAGTGGCTGAGCTCTCATACTGGGCCCTGGGGCTGCTGCCAGCCCATTATCTGATAGCAACTCCATTTCCTCTCTCTCCACTTAACTCTGATAGTGGAAATCAGTGCGGGACAAGAAAGCTGTAAGCCTGTGCTATTATTGTCCTATACAAAGCAGTTCCTCTCCTGCACTGAATGTCACTTTTTGATACAGCTGGAAACTTCTCCCTTATGAGTATGTCAGAATGTTGACATGTGACAAGTCTACATGGTCCTTATGTGGACATTGTGAACAGTACATTTTAGCTTTAAGCTTAAATAGTGAAAAAACAATGACGACATGACAACAGTCGACATGCAGAATATTGAGATACCATAGCACACCTGTGCCTGCACAGAGTTAGGCTGGGTACACATTAGGCGATATATCATCCGATATACCGATTTGCGGCTGATCGATATATTGTGCTAATCGTCTAGTGTGTACCTGCGACTTCACGCTCCCGCATATCGTAAGAGTTGTGTGATTGGCCGTACTGCACGGCCAATCATACGATATTCCATCCTATATTAATATGCACTGCACGCAATAAGTGATCTTTCGACTTTCATTAACTCTTCTAGTGTGTACCGGCAATCTTGCATGGTCTGGGGCGAAGGGTAATCGCCCCGACCATCAGCCAGATTTACGAGTTGTTTTATGTGTACCCGGCCTTAATGGTAGATGAGAAAATAAGAAGGTAAAAGGTTCCATTATAAATAGGAGGCTGTACAATATACACTTTCGAATATACAGTATGACGCAATACGGATTGTGCTTAGGAAGTACACAGCCCAATTTGTATATAGAAAGATGATTTTTATTAGTATTAGGAAAAGCGACTAAGGGCCGTATTCAATTAGACGTGAAAAGCAGAGATCCGCGGTAAAGTGTCGCCTATCTCAGCTTTTCGTGTGGTGGAAACTTATGTTCGTATTCAATTCCAGCCGCTTTTTGCGTATGCGGAAACTCAATGCAATGTAATAGGCGAAAAAGATTCGCCTCTGAATAGCAGGTGAAAAGAAGTGCAAAACTTTTATTTTGTGGTACAAACATGGGGAAACCACTCAGAACCCTTGGGACAGCCCCCCCAAGGACAACTATGTCTAAAAATCCTAGGAAAAGACTTAACACCCCAAAAAAGTACTTTAATTTTGGGTGCAAAAAAGTAAAAAGTGGGGGGACAAGCATAAAAACTAGCTAAATAGACTTTTTGGGGGTCTGCAAGGATGGGTCAGGTGTTTTTTTGATTGCAACATTTTCAAGCACCCCAACTATGACAGGAATACTTATTTTCACAAAAAAAAAACCTACTACTTAAAGCCATTCTTTACCACTTATATAAGGACGCTAAAAGCAAGCAATTGTCAAAATGTAAGTACCCAAAATAGCTTTATTAGGGCTCTTAATACTCATCTATATTGATCCCCAATGTCAGTGCATCTTTTTGGGGGGTTCAGGCTGATTTCCCCACTTCTGACAGCACTTTCTGCCTGTTTCACATTCGCCGGGTCCCGTTGTCGCTTGGTTTGGAACTGAATATGATGAATAGCGGGGGCGCACAGGATAAGTTTCTGCGTCCAAAACATGCGATGTTGGCGGAAAATCCGGCATGCCAAACTTTATCGTGGGTCTGAAACTAATTGAATACGCCCCTATATTGGGTTGAACCTGTAAGAAATGTGTTCATTGTAAAATGACCAGATGGCTATGAGTACTAGTAATGTCAGCATCGGTAAGCCAATGTACTGTACATTCAGAGTATTCTAAAATGGTTATGTAGAATTTGATTTACGATGGTGTGAAGAACAAAGCAAACAGTGTTACATGCTCTGGTACATTATGTCATGGCCATGAGTAACTTATTCTTTATCACAGTGCAAACACCACAGGTAAATACTGGCACACATTTTTCAGATGCCAGTTACTAGCACAGCCTGCAACAGCCATCCCCGCTAAATGCAATGTGAGAGACAGGAAAAGCATGCTACCCTGGGAGGGCAATAACAGGATTGTAGCGGTACATGTACCACCATGATGCTTGTCAAATAGACGGAATGGGTATGTAATGCCGGCTGTCGGGATGCCTCCTGTCAGAATACAGACAGCAGCATCCCGATGGTTGGTATCCCGACAGGGGTCGGGTAAGTATACTTACCCTCCCCCCTTAACCCTAACCCTCCCTTATTGTAGTCTAACCCTAACCTGCCCCATCCCTTAACCCTAACCCTCCCCATTAGTTGACAGAAAAAAAACCTATAGATATATCAGGCGCAATTAGAATCCTATAAAAGTAAAAAGATTAACAAATAAATGGATGAATACTATCCACTATGCATCTCCCAATGAGGTTTCTGGAAACACTGGTAGGTAGACAATTATAAACAAGCAATAGGGAGAGCAAAGGTAGAATATTACAAATTAATTTAATATGGTATAATTACCAGGACATACAATTGAAACATAAAATGCTATTTAAAACCACAAGAGGTGGCCCAAAAAGGGTTATTACTTAAGATATATAGTAGGGAAAGTATAATGTAAAGGAAAACTTCCTAACATATAATGCAAATATGAAGTCCACCAAAGTCGGAGGGGGGCAGAACCACAGTGAATTACGCTCCCCTAGAGATGTTGATGGCAACCACCTGATGTTGTTGTGGAGCCAGGTCAGCAGGAGAAACACGTCATCGGCCGGTGTATAGAGGGAATGCACGGCTTGTGCTGAAACCAGAGATGGCAACTTAGTATCCAAAAAAGTCCCAGTTGTTAGAGCACATACCACTTGAAAACTTTGGCGATGATGGACCAACATGAAAAAGAATCCTCAATGTGTTTCTCCATTGTAGTATTTTAACGGTTTCATCAGAAGGTATAACAGAGGGCTGGAAGATAGGGTATTTAAATGTTCTGACAGCCAATGATATTCTCCCAATAGTTAATTGCATTAAGTAAGCACAGATGTCCTTAATTACCAGAATGGAAACTACTAATGATAACATAAAACAGGTATGAAATATAAAAGAATCTGTAACATAGTTACACAGAATAACATAAAATGAACAATCAATATAATTACATTAATGGCATCATGGAGAAACACAATAGATCGATCTAAAACAATAGACCTAGGTGTAATATAAACATTTACTAGAAAACGAGATAGGTGTAGAAACAACAGTCTGTACTATAGCTGGATTGAATAGTCCACTGGATTAGTCACAGGGCACAGTGTTCACAACTGTCTGGGTTCAAATCCCACACAGGACGAAAGAAATATTATTTTTGAAGAATCATGTTTTAGTATAATACAATATATATATATATATATATATATATATATATATATATATATATATATACACACATATACATACACATACACATACACACACACGTCAGTCTATGACTTCTAAGTTGACGGCCAATGTGAATCCAACGCTCAACATAATAAAAAGAGAACACTATTAAGGATACCTCTGTGGCATTGGCACAATATATAGTTATAGATAGAGAGTAACATTGTAGTATATCCGGCCTGAATGGTGCGGTGGGCCAATCACGAGACACCGCAATCATAACAGCCCCGGCTCTGGATGCCCATAAAAAAAAAAAAGAAGAGGGAAGGGGGGATATTTGTATATTAATCTATTACGTAAATTAAAAATAGACATCTAATATATAGTGCACACGGCAATTTTAGAAACCAGGACACAATTTTTTATATGTAGAGGGACTAAGGCACATAGTTTCGACTTAACAGGTCGATTATAATTCAGAGCTATATACCCGAAATAACCAATAGAATTATTTGAAATAATAGGGACAGTATTAGAGACAGCAAAGAAATAAATAAAATAAAAATTATCAAAATATAAAAAACATAAGAAAACTATAATAGTAATAATCAACCTACTTAAATAGATCAAAAAAGCAACAAGAATAATAATCAATAAATTTGGAATTAAATCTAGCGCGGAATAGAGGGAATATTAATGGCCAATAATCTATCCAAAGCATGGTATCTATTAGGCATCAACAGTATATAAATATATATATATATAAATATATATATATATATATATATATATATATATATATATACACACACACACACACATACACACATATATACATACACACACACACACGTGCAAATGCATATAAACACACACACATACATATAATAATAACAACAGAGACTCCGATGGAACCAGCCATTAGATATTATTCATTTCTATACAATCATTGACGCCATTCGGAAATAAGGAACCAAGTGAAAATATCCAAAAGGCCTCCCGCTTGCACAATAGATTGAAGCAATCACCACCTCTAGGGTTTTTTTCTATATGTTTATTACCTTGAAGTCTAAGGACACTCACATCACCTTGATGTTTTTGTTTCACATGTCGGGAAAGATTGTGGGCCTGATTCAGAGACGCTCGCAAAAAGCGAGCGCTCGCTCTGAATCCGGACGGCCGCTTGTTTTTTTTAGTTGCGGCCTCCTGGCCGCTCGCATAACTGTGGGTTACCACCCACAGCTTATGCGAGCGGCCAGGTGATGGTCGCGATGGTCAAGACCATCGGGCTTGCGACGAGACCCTTGCTGTAGGATCTCGTTGCCGCAAGCCCCAGTGGACTTCCTGCTCTAATAGAGCAGGAAGTCCACCTACTGACATCACTAGTGATGTCAGTAGGACCGCCCACAACAGCAGGCGTTCCTTCAGGAACGCCTCCGTTTGCCCAGGCACCCCACCCCAATGAAGCTGATTTGAATTGGGTATTTTTATCTAGCATAAATTTGCAGGTGATACATCCAATCTTTCCACACTTGAAATTACCCTTTCTCTGGGTGTATTCATCCAACCAAGTGTCCCTGTTGCAATTTGTTTTATCATTTGTTCTAAATTGACTAGGTGTCTCTAGGTGAATCTCTGTAGATTCATCGCTTTCTTAAATATAATTGTGAGGATGATAAAATGTTGTCAGTTTTAAGACTAGGATAATTGTTCTTAATAACAGCCTTTAAATCATTCGAAAAGGACCTGAATTTAGTAACAAATTTTAACTCTTATTCATCCACAGGGCATCCCTTAGTCTTTGTAGTGGATATACATAATAAGGAATCCCTATCCTTACTACTAGCTGCTTCAAATGCCAATTTCAAGGTATCTTCAGGATAGCCTTGGGCACTAAAAGACTCAGTCAATTCCGCTGCCTGAATATTAAATTGATCTAATTCTGAACAATTACATTGTAATCTATAATATTGGCTCTTAGGAATATTTCTGAGCCATGGACGATAATGACAGCTGCGGTAATTTAGGAAACTTCTACAGTCAACTTCTTTCTGATAAGTGGAGGTAACCAGATGATTATCCCTGACTGAAAGGGCGATATCCAAAAAAGCAATATGCATATCGTGAATAGTGCTAGTGAATTTTAAACCAAATGTGTTAATATTAAAAAATTCCACAAATGAAGAAGCTGAAAGTGAATCACCCTCCCAAACAAAAAACATATAGTCAATGTACCGACCATAGAGCACCAGGTTTGCACCAAATGGGCCATTCCACACCAATTGTTCTTCAAGTAGGCCCTTTTTTGTTTTGTTCTGTGGGGATCCAGAGCCAACTCTGTTATGATTTCGGTGTTGTGTGATTGGCCCGCCGCACCATTTATGCCGGATATACTACAATGTTACTCTTTATCTATATATTGTGGAAATACCACATAGGTATCCTTAATAGTGTTGTCTTTTTATTATAATGAGCGTTGTATTCATATTAGCCGTCATCTTAGAAGTCATAGACTGACATGTATCTATGTATATATTGATATAGATATATATATTAAAACATGATTTTTTTCAAAAATATATTTCTCTGGTCCTGTGTGGGATTTGAACCCAGACAGTTGTGAACACTGTGCCCTGTGATTATTTTACACACTTTTGTATTTTCACCCATCTAGTTTTCTAGTAAATGCTTAGATTACATCTAGGTCTATTGTTTGAGATAGATCTATTGTGTTTCTCCATGATGCCATTCTAATTATAAATGTAATTATATTGACTGTTCATTTTATGTTATTCTGTGTAAATATGTTACAGATTCTTTTATATTTGATACTTGTTTTATGTTATCATTAGTAGTTTCCATTCTGGTAATTAAGGACATCTGTGCTTACTTAATGCAATTAACTATTGGGAGAATATCATTGGCTGTCAGAACATTTAAATACCCTATCTTCCAGCCCTCTGTTATACCTTCTGATGAAACCGTTAAAATACTACAACGGAGAAATGCATTGAGGATTCTTTTACATGTTGGTCCATCATTGCGAAAGTTCTCAAGTGGTAGGCGCTGTAACAACTGGGACTTTTTTGGATACTAAGTTGCCATCTCTGGTTTCAGCACAAGCCGTGCATTCCCTCTATACACCGGCCGATGACGTGTTTCTCCTGCTGACCTGGCTCCACAACAATATCAGGTGGTTGCCATCAACATCTCTAGGGGAGCGTAATTCACAGAGGTTCTGCCCCCCTCCGCTGCCGTCACTCCGGGATCGCAACTGGTGAATAAGATCTACAGCAGTGGTGAGGTGCACTCACGGTAGTGAGGTTGAATATAACATCAGCATTTGGGCTAAAACTGGATTTCTAAATTAGACCGGATTTCTAGAGACTTTGGTGGACTTCATATTTGCATTATATGTTAGAGAGAGTTTTCCTTTACATTATACATTCCCTACTATATATCTTAAGTAATAACCCTTTTTGGGTCACCTCTTGTGGTTTTAAATAGCATTTATGGTTTCAATTGTATGTCCTGGTAATTATACCATATTCAATGAATTTGTAATATTCTACCTTTGCACTCCCTATTGCTTATTTATAAGTTAGTCTACATCCCCATTAGTGCCTAAACCTAACCATCCCCTCTTTGTGCCTAACCCTAACCCCCCCAGTGATGCCTAACCTTAGTCTCCCCCCAAAAAAACTTAATCCCGCAACGCTCCCTAAACCTAACACTCCCCAACCCCCAGCTAATGCTAAGGGTGCCCCGGACTTGCCTCGTTCGTGCACGCGTCCTTCGGCATTCCAGTGTCGGGATTAAGATAGGCGTCAGTAGTTCTACACCTATCTTAAGTCCCTTGTCGGGATTTCAGTTTTGGTATTGAGACCAGTGGCATCGCGGCTGCCGGTCTCATAACTACATCCCACTCATACTAAGCATGGCAAAGTTATCGCAAATTGTTTCCTCCTGCGACAGCAGGCACCCTTTTTCACCAGCCATGGGGCTTTTTCCCCTTCAATAAGTAGATCCCATAGTCTGCTTACACCAGCAATTCAAAATGTCAGTAGGCCAACTATTGATGGAACCAAGTGTTAGCAAAAGCCAGAAATTGAATAAGTCTATTTAACCACCTATACGGGATCTAGTATCTGGGCTATTTAGCATTCTTTTCCAACAAGCAGCTATCGCAGCGAATGGTAACGCCTCTTAGGTCGCTGGGGAGATCTGTAAATAGATAGATGTAAACACCCCCCAGAGAGTGAGACACTGTTGATAGATGGATGTAGAAACCCCCCAGAAAGTGAGACTATAGATAGATATATAGCCGTAGAAACCCCCCAGAGTGAGAGACTGTAGATAGATAGCTGTAGAAACCCCCCAGAGACTGTAGATAGATATTTACTGTATATATAGAAACCCCCAGAAAGCGAGAGACTCTAAACCCCCAGAGCGACAGAGAGCCTGTAGATAGATCACATGCAAAACCAAAACTTCCTCTGTAGGATCCCAGCTATTGATTCTCCTGATTGAGATCTCTGAAATCCCTGAGTCAGGTCTCTCCCTAACGCTGCATGTTCCCACCTCTGAGCTGCATGCCGTCTCTCAGTCAGCTCAGCTTTCAGTTTGAGGTCAGCACTGCAGGGCCGTCTTCTGACAGCACAAATGGAGATGGGAGCATATAGTGGCACCTGGCAGTACTGCACTCAGCAGTGACACTGACAGCAGCTCTCTATTCTGTGCCCGGCCAGCTCATAACAGCCTTCCTCTTGTCAGAGCTGTAGATAGAGGGCCTGATTCAGTAAGGAACGCACAGGAGAGAACGCACGCACTTGGCCGATGTTTTTGCTCTGTGCACGCATCGCATTGCGCATGAGCGAACTTGCCAGTGTGAGCGGATAATGGTGCGCAGACTACATGCAGTGTGTAAGCAGACCATTCTGAAATTGATTGACAGGAAGTGCAGTTTGTGGGTGGTGGTGAGGTAACGCAGAAGTTATAATGCCGTTATAGGGGCGTGCATAATTAAGGCAGTGCGGCGGCATATGCAGCCATACCGTAAGCTGTACACAGGAAGCGGACAAAATCCTGCGGTCATCGTGCGTATGCATTGATTAGCATATTCTCACAGTGGACGGGTGCATGCGTCTGCGTCCGTGCGTTCCTTGCTGAATCAGGCCCAGAGTGTCTGCTGGCCAGTACTGATCACGGTGGGTTTCTGGGTACTCAGAACCCCCCCCCCCCCCTACATGTACAACTGTAGATCATATTCTAAGATCAATATTAAGTACTTCAACCCATTGGCTTATGATTCTATCACTAAAATAACCCGCTTATTTTGTTGAAAAATTCACTCATTTAAAAAAAAAAAATGGTCTAGGTGCCCTGAAACTTAAGCTTCATTGGTTTCACAGTAGATCTGCAACGTTTGCAAGTCGTCTACTGTGTACCCAGCTTTAGAGACACAGGGGTAAGGTGTATATATATTATAGGATTGAACTGCATTTAATTTCCAGGAATATTTAGGCTTACAAAATGTGTTTTATTCCACAGCCACTAAATATATACTCAGTCAACAGCAGAAACGGGTATAGCCTGGTTAATGTATAACCAGAATCATAATAGAAAAGTATTTGGCTGTCTGTTGGATTTAGCTTTAAATGCAGTTTAAATGTACAGCTCGACCTTAGAAAGGTATAACACATTCTGTGGACAGACCCGTACTGAGATGGACAGAACCTGAATACTTACCTGTGACTGGGAATTACACTGCCATGTACAAAAGTAGGACTGCAACATTTCACAAAGCCACAATGTCAGTCAGCTGGTTAAACATATATGAAAGGTGCTCGAACAATTGCTGTAGGTTATTGTGGCCCATTTTATTGAATAAACAATATTAAAACTCAAATAAATAAATAAATTGAGGAGCGGCTGCATATTCCGCCTTTTAATGGTGCATACACGGTCAGATTTTCTGTCAGATCTGAACGATAATGATTTTAAAAATCGTTCATATCTGAAAGAAAATGTGACATGTGAGCCTGCAACGATGAACGATGCGCGTTCCCGCTTGTCAGATAACGATATCTGACATCTGATGTGTTTGCAGTCAGATTTGGTCGATTTCATTCATTTTAATACTTTCTGAAATCATTCAAGTCGTTTGTAAAATCGTTTAAATCGATGGTAGAAATCGTTCAATCAATCATCGTTCATCTGACAGATCTGACCATGTGTATGCACCATTAGACTCTCAGTTCCTCTATTGCTGGCCATAGGTGCAGAAGGAAAGGTTCGGGAAGATACTGGATGAGATTTGGCTATGCAGTGCGTGCCCAGATCATCTTTTCTGAAATACAATTGGCCGTGTTATGCGTACAGAGGATGAACAATATTGGTCCGTATGTGGCTGACTGCATTTAGCAATATTTCCAGCAAGTAGTTAACAGAATTTGCAATAAATAATTGTATTGTGAAGACATGATTGTACATATGTATTATTTCCAAACAAGGCTCCCAAATAATGATATTGGATATTTGTATTTCCATGGGAGTCTACTAAACTGCTTGTGTTCATTTTATTATACACTAACAGGCTCAATGTACTAACCTGCGGCAATAAAACGGTTATTGCTGCAATTTATTACTGTCTATGGGGCAGTTGAATGATATTAGTCTCCCCCGGGATACTACCCGGCAGCGATGAGGCTGGACCTACCGCTATTTTAGCCAGTATTGCAGATCCATGAACTGGCTTTGCCGGTTAACATTGTGCACAGGGGATTGGAAGCCTAGGCTTGAGCTTAGATTATGGGTCTGATTCAGAGTTGTACGGAGTTGAGCGATAATTAAACTGCGCATGCATCTGAGTCACAGCGTGTGAGGTTCTGGTTTTGTTGTGGACCCGGGGTGGTGATAGAGCAGACACAGGAGCAGATTTAAATGAAAATGTGGAACATTTAATGAGTGGTTTAGTAGACATGAATATGGCAAAAGTAAAAGTCCAGGCAAAGCACTGAAGTGCACTTGGGAACTGTAGTGAGCAAATGGGAGAATGTCCAGATAATGATACGCAGGAAACAGTCCGGTATGCAGGTATGGTGAGAAGAAATGAAATGCAGGCAGAGGGGATGTGATCCAGCAGAGTGTAAGTGGAGGCAAGGTGCAGGGTGACAGCAGACACAGGTACTCAGACAGGAGGAAGGTAAATGGAGGGTGCAGGGAAGTCCAGCGGTTGGAGCAGGCAAGGAGGCGGGTAATGAGCTCAGGAACTCTCTCTCAGCTGTCGCTGAGAAACACGTTGCACTGGCAATGAAGGGAGGCTCTGGACCTTCCTAAATACCAAGTGCCGCACCGTGACTGGCCGGATAGAGCCCGTGACCCACCAGGATTGGACAACTGAATCACCTGGCCGGAGGCAAGATGGCGGTGCACATGCCGGGCGGAACGGAAACACCGCAAGGCCTCACCAGCCCAGAGTGACAATGTGCTCGCAGAGAACCACGCACAGCCAATGCCCCTCGCCAAACACCAGCACCACCGCCAGACACCCCCCGCCACAGCGACCTCACAGGTATTACCCGTCGACCACCATGCCGAGAAACCCTGGTCGTGACACAGCGCATGCGTCACGGTGCATTACCATAGTCACTCATAGCGAGTTTTACTCGTAGTGTGATTGACAGTCAGGGAGTATTTAGGGAAGTAACTGGGAATGCAGGCGTGTCGCACCCCTGAATCTGCCATTCCGTTCTCAAGAAATATGGCTCTGGCGTCTCAATTCCCACGGCCATTTTGCGGACCATAGACTCACCGAGGCCTGAAACAAGCGAACGATCTGCAACCAATGCTGCGTTTTTGTATGCAGGTGTTTGGCTTTGCAAAGCCGTCAGTGAATGACTCAATACATCTGCCGGCTTCTGCGACATTTGCATATTTTCGCATAGCATCTGAGTACACATTCACGGTGGCGGCATTAACGTACAGCTCTGAATAAGGCCCTACATATATATTATATATATATATATATATATATATATATATATATATAAATATAATAAATATGGAAAAGCAAACATAGAACAGGAATCACAAAGAAGGGGTTGCTGGTCTATGAAAGGTTGGAACATGTTTTTCAAAAATATGTTTGTGGGATATTCCCTGAAAACTACCCACAAATAGTAAGGATCCCTTGAATTTAAGTACTGGGGACCATATCAGATATCCCCCCGCTTTCAATCGCAAAAGCTTGGTCCTGGTAGGAAATGCCATCTTTAGATGATGTTAGGCATTGCAGCCTATGGGTTACATTTCCTCCCCAGCAATGACCGGAAGAACATGCGCAAAAGCCGGAAAAGTGTCCCCTGACCCTGGATGTGAAAAAGTAGGTGACCTGCTGGAAGTGTAGAGAGGCAGCATTCATGGTTGGATCAGGAAGGGCCAGAATATAGAAGCCCAGCTGAGAACATCACTTACCAGGTAAACATTTCCAAAAACTCTGGAGATTACAATTTATCCAATCAGGAGCTGGCATTTTGTAATTAGCACCATTGGTGTAGGTCAGCCAAGCACAGATGACCGCTGGCATTGCCCGGCCCTTTTACTGTGGCTTATGTTAGAGTGTAGCGAATGCAGTTTGATGTCAGAGAAGGTGCAGTAAAGAGCTCCTAAAGAGAGAAGATTGTGCCGCCGGGGAGAAGAGAGCACTGCCAGAAAGTAGACATCTTAAGCTGCGGCAATAGAAGACGGAAGTCCCATCACAGCAAGGGAACTTCATAAACGAGCTTACAATTGCCCTCTTGCTCGCCAAGATCAAGACTCTGCAAGGAAATGTAGCCAGTCAAGAGAGGACATGGTGCCCGTGAAACTGTGCGTCCAGAAGGAGTAGTGCTGTTATAAAAAGGGCCAGCATAGTGGGGGAACCCCCGTGAAGAAGAGTTACCCCTGGGGTGCTCCCTCTGTGCCCAACAATGTCAGACATATTAGGTAAGGCCACAGTGGGGCACTGGTATATTGGCTCTTCCACTGGCCAACAATAATATAGGGCATTACGCCCTAGGCCCCAAAACATTGGTTTCTCAGATTGGATTGGGCACTTAGCCCATCAGCCTGAATAAGCCTCAGGCCTCATACTACAAAGTTAGAAGGCATTAAGGTCCTGTTTCTTTCCCTATCACTAGACCTCCATTCGTGCCATATATTGAACATTAGATAACAGACACCCATTAGCAGTGTTCCTAAACCAGCTGCCAAACAACCAGTGTCCTCAAAGTGAGAGTAGATGGAGCAGACAAGTGCCACACTGCACCAATAACGCCCCAACACACATCTCACACATTGATGCCACTAGTACAACAGGTGAATAGAATAGCATTTGTGATTAACTCGTTGGCACCATTTTGCATCTCCGCAAAGTGTCATCATACTTGCCTACTCTACCGAAAATCATGCGGCGCTCCTGGTCGCCTAGAAGAGTGGACAAGTTGCCCGAGCCAGTCACCATCCGCCCGGTAATCACATCATTGTGTAGCGGGAGGCGGGGCCGCAGTGACGCAATAATCTATTGGCCCGCCCACTTTCCCACAACACGCCCCCCTGCTGAGCCGACCTCCCTGTCTTCAAACTATAAAAACTGTGTTTTGCTACAAAAAAAAAACCTCATATCATTTAACACAAAATATTAAGACTATTATTTTGGTGATAGTGCTCCTTTAATTAATGGGGTAATGAACTTATTTAGTGGTTTACTCTCCCAGTTACCTCCTGTTCAGTGTTTGTGGAAAACAGAGGCATTACCAGGCACAGAATGTAATAACAGCAGTGAATGGCCATTGTTTTAGGAAGCCATACTGCAATTAGAGGCTAACCCATCAGATAGTACACTCTTCTTCCATTTGTCAGCTACATTTCCTAACCAGGGAGTATGCAAAGATCTGGTTGCAAATAACACAAAGGAGCTTTGTGACCTCATCTTAAATAAATTATACAAGGGAAGAAGAGTTAAATTACCAAGTAGTTCAAAAAAGCAGGAACACGGAAATACCAAGTGACGGTTGTTTTGTTTTGCTGAACCCTTCTACTATGAGAACGGATATATAAGAATCAGTAATTTAGCTTTCGCAGTCTTAAGAGCATGGAAAACATTTATTAAAAGCAAAACGTATAGTTAAAAGAGGTTTCCTAACATTTATAATAATGGTGTGTTTACTTGTTTTAGTTAGCTGGAATCCCTACTTACAGAGTTATACTTTGTTGTGTTGCACTCAGGGGGAAAATAGATTAGTCTCTCTGGAAACCTTGCTCAGATTTTGATGGTAAAAATTCTCATGTACCCTATCCAAACCAGGCCAATGTTTGTTTGTTTTGGGGGGGGGGGGGATTTGTGTAAAAAATGAGCCAAAACAAGCTAGCATGGTAAAGCTAGCATGGTTTGTCTGAGGTTAGTCTTATATCATGCTTGCCTAAGTCGCGGTAGTCCCCCGCACCCCCGGAAGTGTAGACAGATCGCCCGCATCCTGCCCACTTCCTAGTGAAGCGGGCAGGGCGGGGAGATTTAAAGGGGAATTTGTGGGTCCGCGATCATGGGGTGGAGCTAAACAATGCGATTTGCTTAATTACGTCACCAGCCTGGCCCCGCCCCTGAACCAGCATGCAGGAGCAGCTGTCTAGGCTGCTCCCGGAAAGCTTATCTATAAAGTAGGTAAGTAGGTTTTTATACCACCCAACTGTCCTGATTTAGGCACGACAGTCCTGATCAGGCTGCAAGGATGGACTACTTCAGTGCTGCATAGCAGAGCAGCGGTGAACAGTTGCCATATGCGCCTGTCCACTGTTGAGCGCGGCATTTATGTATTTTTGGGGAGGAGAAGGGAGCTGGGGGCTTTTCACTTCAGTGCACTGGGCAAGTGCTTATTACCATGCCACCATTATCTCCGCAAAGTGGCATCGTGCACACATTTATCTCAATTTCTGATATGGTCTTATCATATTGGCATAATAAGGGGTCTATGTAAGAAAGGTAATATCATGCTGAAATGTTCCATATGGTTTAGGTCACACTTGCCGACAATCTGAACGCCAGCAGGGGGCAGACTGGGTGGCATGACTGCACGATTGCGTCATCACGGTTACCGCCATTATGCGGCAGTGGATGGGGGCCACGATGAGGTGATTCAGCGCCAGACCGCCCACTTGTATTCTATAAGTGGGCAGCTGTGGGTGGGGGGGGGGGGGGGGGACTGCTGAGAGACTTGCCCACTCTTTCAGGCGGCCGGGAGCACCATCCGATTTTAAGGAGCCATCTGGTCATTCCGGGATAGTAAGCCAGTATGGGTTTAGGTATCTCAGCAGCAAGTAATTGCCGATGGCAAGAAATATCGGCAATTGGCAAACTAAAGCTGCAAAGCACAGTCCATTATTCCATTATTCTCACTGGAATCTGTGATGTGGGAAATTTGCAAAGCTTAACATTTTGGAGCTTGACTGTGATAGCTTATGCATTCTTCATGTACTGTTGTGTCCCTATGGGAGAAGCATCAAAAAATCCCTCCCCAGCCGTCTCCTTGCTCATTACCTCTCAGAAGCACATGCACAGTGTCAGAACAGACAGTAAGTGGTTTCCCATATAGTTATATATGTAATACATTCTGTATATTCTGTGACAACGACCTGCTGCAAAGAGAAGGTATTTTCCCGCTTACTTACCCTACTCTCCCCAAAAAGCTGGTAATCATGGCATTGTGTAGCGGGTGGGAGAGCCATGATGATGCAATTACGACATCACACCCACTGGCCTGCCCACTTTCCCATAACATCCCCCGCCAGAGCCGACCCTAGTCAAATCAGTGGCCTAGGCAAGATTTTGGGTGGTGCCCCCCCCCCCCCTCTCCCATGGGATCCTGAAAAAGCATGTGGCCTCACAGAAGAGGCGTGGTCTCACTGTGCTGTGGCCCCTCTCTCAGCACGGCACCCGCGCTAACCACTGGCCGTCGTCCAGGTGCCCCGTCACCGCAAACCTCCGCTGCCAGGCTTGATAGGAGCGGTCAGCTGAGCTCCAATCATGGACGCTGCACAGTTACTGTGGGGACTATTCATCATACCTAAACTTTCTCTGGAGGTAATTAGGTTTAGAACTTGCATGGATTCTACATAATTACCAGAGGAATTCATCATTCCTCCTCCCCATAACTATCTATTCCGAAAAGCTGTCATTTTTGCAATGACAGCTTTTCAGGAAATAGTTATCTCTACACTAACTTACCGCAGCTGGAAAGAGGGCTGCGCATGCGCTGTTACATTCGTCAAACCAGCGCATGCGCAGCACTGCCTACAGCTGCGGTAATTTTGAAAACTGACAGGCTTATAGCTTTGTCCGGATGAAAATGCTGTATTGAAGTGCATTAAAACTTTGACTATTCCAACCTGCTGTGTCAGGTGTCATTATTTACGCTAAAGGTGCCCACACACATACCGATGTACTCACGATACGATTTTATGGCCAATTTCCTCATGAACTTTCACGGGAGCTCCCTTGCCGTCGTGATCACGATTTGGAGATAAAAATGTCCAATCTGACTAAAGATCTATCTTGCAGCCAATGCATTGTATCCCAGATTAGCTAATCTGCCCTACAGCACGGCAGATCAGAAGATGCGATGTATGACGAGCGGGGACGCGCATCGGCATCGTGCTCGTGAGTATAAACTCACGATTTGTACTTTTTTTTTACCCGATTCATCGTCACGATTCGTTGAAATCGGCCAAATCGTGTAAAATGTCGCTATGTGTGTGGGCACCTTAAGAGTGCCGCACGTTGGAGGAGGAGTATGATTCATAATGTGTGGGGGCAACCAGCTAAGTCAGTTTATTTGTAGGAGTGCCGGATCATTTGGTGCATGTATGTATGTAATATATATATATATATATATATATAGAAAATCATACATACATACCAACAGGATGGCACTCTCCAGTATAATGGCCAGGTGCCCTCGGTGGATAAAGGCAGCACTTCCCCGTACACATGGTATAAGTGCCGCCGAACTTATATTAATATATATATATATATAATACATGGAATGGAGTCCGGCACTCCCTGTGTTCAGTTCAATCTCTTCAAACGCTGCGGTACACTCCTAGGATGTTCACATCCAAATATAGAAAAGCAAAAGAAGGTGGCACTCTGCAGTCTTTCCAATAATATGAAAAAGGTTAAATCTTTATTCCGACGTTTCGAGGGACAGCCCCTCGTCTTCAGGGATACATACACAATGCAAGGCTGTAACACAGCCATATATATACAAACATAGACATACAAACAATTAACACTGACGGTGCTCACCTGTCTGTCCCCGCCGTCCTCCCCGCCGCGCCGCTCGCTGTGCTTCCAGCGCATCCGGCGCGATGACGTCATCAGGCGGGGACATCCAGTGGCTCCGTCACAGGACTTGTTTTTTGGTTGCCAAGCAACCTCCATATCTATCAAAAACAAATAATACACATAGAGTTATATTACAATCTATCAACGAATACATAAAGATAAAAAACATACAATTAAAAATAAAAACAAAACCCAATGAACCTGAGGATCCACAATAGTGGCTTATATATTCCAAAATACCAACGAATACTCATCTATCAACCCCCTGTTGTTATATGTATATACTAATCACATATAAAGCTAAAACGATTGTTAGCAAAATATAGGGTCTACCACTAATTAACCTTTACAAGAAACATTGCAATGGCAGCACTTCATTTAAGCCCTTTGGATTTATGGTATTAAGTTGGTAAATCCATTTACTCTCTTTCTGTAAAAGGATTTTATCCCTATTTCCTCCTCTTTTGTTACATGATCAATAATAATTGATCGAATGCTGGCCACACTGTGTTTTGCTATTGCACAGTGCCTGGCCACCGGTTGCTCACTCAATCCAGTTTCTAGTGCCTGTCTAATGGCGCTCCTATGCAGCGCCATTCGTTCTTTGAATTGTCTCTGGTTCTTCCCTACATAGGCCAGACCACAGGGACAACTCAACATGTAGACCACATGTGTAGTTGTACAGGTAACGGGAAAATTGATTTTCAAACGTTTACCCGTGTGCGGATGACCAAATGTATCTCCTGTCAATAAGGATCTGCACGTGACACATCCCAAGCAACGGTAACATCCTGGTCTGCGGGACAAAAAATTAGTTTTAGTAATTTTACCAAAACCAGTTATGTCCAGTTTTACTACCTGATCCCTGATGTTGGAATTCCTAGTGTAGCTGGGCAATAACTGGGCATCCTGTAAAGACATCAAGTCCGGATCACTGGTAACCATGGGCCACCATTTCTTGGCCATACAATTAACCTGCTGGCTATTAGGCCCAAATTTGTTAACCCATGGGATCCTTTGCTTGGCTGCATTTTTATTTTTTGGGGATTTGAAGGTTTCTTCCCTAGGCATATCAACTACTTTTTGTTTTAGCCGCAAAAGATGCTGGCGCTTGTACCCTCTCTCAATAAACTTCTCCAACATAACATCCAATGCCTGATTCACTAAGGCTGGATCTGAGGTGATTCTTTTACCCTCAGAAACTGTGAGTAGGGCAGCCCCTTTCGCAGGGGCAGCGGATGGAAGCTTTCATGACGCAGCAATGTATTTCTATCCGTCTCCTTACTATATAGCGAGGTACTGAGCTGTTGACCTTGACGATATATGTTAACATCCAAATATTGAATAGATTCCCTGCTCATCTTATATGTGAGCTTAACTGGACTATTTGAAGAGTTTTGGGACTCCAATAGGGAAACCAATTCAATTTCTGGACCACTCCACAATATCAAGAGGTCATCAATAAACCTCAGATATAAAAGAATATGTGGGTTCAAAATCCCTTCTAAATATAGCAATTGCTGTTCCACACTATACATGAATGCGTTGGCATATGCCGGGGCCACTGCCGACCCCATGGCACACCCTGCCCTCTGGATATAGTATTCTCCGTCATGGTAGAAATAGTTCCTGGTCAGCACCATTGTTAGTAATGCCAGAAAAAATTCTACCGGCGGTCCACTATACTATACAGTGCCACCCCGGTTGAAAAAGATGATGTCGAGATCTAATTTTGATCCCTCCTCGCAGAATGCGTCCATCAAAACATTCACGAGGTTGTTGGATAAACAGGGCCTTGATTTACAGCAGGAGTCATTTCATCACCATAATTTGAGCACGGAAGAGAAGGCGGCCTTAAAATCTTTGTCAAAAAGGACAGATATCATCATAAGGGGTGCTATTAAGGGTGGTAGTGTAGTTGTGCAGGATCTAGAGGCATATCGGAGAGAGTGTTCACGACAGCTTAACGATGTTGACACTTATGAATTGTTAACATCAGACCCTACTCCTATGTTTCAATCTGAGTTATTTTCCTTGTTGTCTGATGCATTACAAGATAAAATAATTAATCAAGAGTTGTATTTGGCTTTGCAGGTTGAATTCCCCATTGTCCCTTTGTATTATACAATACCTAAAATTCACAAAAGTGTAATTGATCCTCCTGGCAGACCGATTATTTCGGCCAGGGGATCTTTATTCCAGCCAGTGGCAACATATTTAGACACCTTGTTGAACCCTTGTATACAAGGGTTACAGTCATATTTGAGAGATTCTACGGACCTATTGCAGGAATTGAAATCATTGCCTGAGAATGTAATATTATGCAGTGCAGACGTTACAAGTTTGTACACATGCATACCCCACAAGGATGGGATTGATGCTGTAAAGGGGCTAATTACGGATAATCCTAAGTATAGTGGACCGCCGGTAGAATTTTTTCTGGCATTACTAACAATGGTGCTGACCAGGAACTATTTCTACCATGACGGAGAATACTATATCCAGAGGGCAGGGTGTGCCATGGGGTCGGCAGTGGCCCCGGCATATGCCAACGCATTCATGTATAGTGTGGAACAGCAATTGCTATATTTAGAAGGGATTTTGAACCCACATATTCTTTTATATCTGAGGTTTATTGATGACCTCTTGATATTGTGGAGTGGTCCAGAAATTGAATTGGTTTCCCTATTGGAGTCCCAAAACTCTTCAAATAGTCCAGTTAAGCTCACATATAAGATGAGCAGGGAATCTATTCAATATTTGGATGTTAACATATATCGTCAAGGTCAACAGCTCAGTACCTCGCTATATAGTAAGGAGACGGATAGAAATACATTGCTGCGTCATGAAAGCTTCCATCCGCTGCCCCTGCGAAAGGGGCTGCCCTACTCATAGTTTCTGAGGGTAAAAAGAATCACCTCAGATCCAGCCTTAGTGAATCAGGCATTGGATGTTATGTTGGAGAAGTTTATTGAGAGAGGGTACAAGCGCCAGCATCTTTTGCGGCTAAAACAAAAAGTAGTTGATATGCCTAGGGAAGAAACCTTCAAATCCCAAAAAAATAAAAATGCAGCCAAGCAAAGGATCCCATGGGTTAACAAATTTGGGCCTAATAGCCAGCAGGTTAATTGTATGGCCAAGAAATGGTGGCCCATGGTTACCAGTGATCCGGACTTGATGTCTTTACAGGATGCCCAGTTATTGCCCAGCTACACTAGGAATTCCAACATCAGGGATCAGGTAGTAAAACTGGACATAACTGGTTTTGGTAAAATTACTAAAACTAATTTTTTGTCCCACAGACCAGGATGTTACCGTTGCTTGGGATGTGTCACGTGCAGATCCTTATTGACAGGAGATACATTTGGTCATCCGCACACGGGTAGACGTTTGAAAATCAATTTTCCCGTTACCTGTACAACTACACATGTGGTCTACATGTTGAGTTGTCCCTGTGGTCTGGCCTATGTAGGGAAGAACCAGAGACAATTCAAAGAACGAATGGCGCTGCATAGGAGCGCCATTAGACAGGCACTAGAAACTGGATTGAGTGAGCAACCGGTGGCCAGGCACTGTGCAATAGCAAAACACAGTGTGGCCAGCATTCGATCAATTATTATTGATCATGTAACAAAAGAGGAGGAAATAGGGATAAAATCCTTTTACAGAAAGAGAGTAAATGGATTTACCAACTTAATACCATAAATCCAAAGGGCTTAAATGAAGTGCTGCCATTGCAATGTTTCTTGTAAAGGTTAATTAGTGGTAGACCCTATATTTTGCTAACAATCGTTTTAGCTTTATATGTGATTAGTATATACATATAACAACAGGGGGTTGATAGATGAGTATTCGTTGGTATTTTGGAATATATAAGCCACTATTGTGGATCCTCAGGTTCATTGGGTTTTGTTTTTATTTTTAATTGTATGTTTTTTATCTTTATGTATTCGTTGATAGATTGTAATATAACTCTATGTGTATTATTTGTTTATGATAGATATGGAGGTTGCTTGGCAACCAAAAAACAAGTCCTGTGACGGAGCCACTGGATGTCCCCGCCTGATGACGTCATCGCGCCGGATGCGCTGGAAGCACAGCGAGCGGCGCGGCGGGGACAGACAGGTGAGCACCGTCAGTGTTAATTGTTTGTATGTCTATGTTTGTATATATATGGCTGTGTTACAGCCTTGCATTGTGTATGTATCCCTGAAGACGAGGGGCAGTCCCTCGAAACGTCGGAATAAAGATTTAACCTTTTTCATATTATTGGAAAGACTGCAGAGTGCCACCTTTTGTTGCTTTTCTATATATATATATATATATATATATATATATATATATATTATATATATATATATATATAGGCACAGTCGGGGTAGGGGTCCTCCTCCTGGGGTAGATGGACTCCCTCTTTACACCCACAGCAGCCATAGAAACAGGATGCAAGTCTGGGGTTCTTGTTCAAACTGGTCGGCGCCAGTCTTTATTGTGCCAAATGAATATAAACATAAACAAAACATAAACATAAGTCCTAGCCCGGCTGGGCACTAGCTACACAGCAGATTCCCTCTCTATAATAATAGTAAGGCCTATTGCCCTCACCATCAACAAAACACGTGCACAGTACTTACAAGGAAAGTAACCAAGTGTCTTTGAACAGGCTAGTCTGCCTGCTCTCCCAGGTGTGAGACACTCAGCCACAAACAAACCCAGCTTATATTAGCCACTTCCAGCTGAAAGCCCTAATGAGCCTGTTTACCAGGCTGAAAGGCCCAAAACCTGGATTGGCCTGTGGATGGAGCCCTCCCTCTCCTCACATCCACACCCCCAGGACCCATTCCGGCTTCTCTCTAAAGCTGACATTTCTAGTCTGTTTTTCCCAAACAGACTTCTCCTGGGGGTTTCGGAACACATATCACAGGAATCTGGGACCTATATAGCAGCCATTCCACACTTCTCCAGTACCTCTTTCACTAATATATATATATATATATATATAATATATACACACACATACATACACACAGGGCTGTTGAATTGAATTAGTGGAGCTGGTGAGGGTGAGCCAGCCATATTAAGCAGAGGCCAATGCTGACCGGGTGTGTGGGAGGATAGCAAATATGAGGACTGTGTTCAAAAATGAATTGAACAAGTTGGAGGCATCGAAAAAATCTGGAGCAGAGGCGGAAGACATGTATGTGCCCAAAGGGATACGTTCAATATCCCTAAAGATGGGATTCCAGCGGTCAGAATGCCAGCGCCGGAATCCCGACACCTGTTAGAATCCCGGCACCAGCACCCGACCTCCAGAATTCGAAGATAAGTAGTGGGGTTAGAGTTAGGCACTAGTGGGAGGGTTAGGTTTAGGGTGCGGGGAGGGGGAGGTTAGGTTTAGAGTGCGGGGAGGAGAGGTTAGGTTTAGCCACCAAGAAGAAAGGGTTAGGGTAGGGAAAGGGGGAGCATTAAAATACAGACCAACAGGTGTCTGTATACTAACCCTGTCAGGATGCCGGCGTCGGGATTTTGAACGCCAGCATCTCGTACCCATCCATGCCCAAACTATAATATTTTGAACTCTAATGGTTCACGGTGGACCAGGGGCTGCCAAGGCCGTCCATCTGCAACTTGGGTGTCTCTACATCTACCCCGACTTCACCAGAAATAGAAGACATTCCCTCAAGTGGTTTTGCAAGTACACATTCAATCATAAAACGCAAAGCCTATTTTAAACTGTTTATTTAAAAAAATTACAAAAAAAGTATAACTACAGGTTGGGTATGGGAGACCGGCAGTCGGGATGCTCAGAGTCCCAACAGGGGTTAGATGAGTATCCTAACCCTCCCTCCTCCACCCTCTAACCCTAACCCTCCCTTCCTGCATGCTAACCCTCCTGGTTAGTGCCTAAACCTAACACTCATTGGTGGTGCCTATCCCTAACCCCCCTGGTGGTACCTTAACCCTAACCCACCCCCCGCAGCCTAAACCACCATTGTGCCTAAACCTAACCCTCCCCCCCCCGCCCACACGAGGCTAACAGCTAAACCGGGCCGCTACACCTACAATGGGGATGCCGGCTGTCAGGATTCCATCTTCGGCATCTCACCTGATGTCGGGATGGCGCCTGTGTTGTGGCCGCAGGTCAGAATTCCGGGTACGGGATTTCGACTGCTGGCATCCCGATCGTAGGTAAACTGACTACATCCCAGAACTATAACACAATAATGAAACTTTCACGTTTAAAGATTACAACATGTCAATAGGACATTACATTAGATAATGTCATTCTGCCATGACAACTCCTACGTCATTAAAATACCTCAAATACTCCCCCCTGTTAAATTTTGCTGGAGTGCTGGCATTACAATTTAAATTTCCCTATAAAAGGAGTGAAGCCTGTTGCTTCCTCTATACAATCTGTATCCTCCGTGGCAGGGTGCGTGGTGTGCACACAAATAGTTGTGCAGTACACAACATACCATTACCACTTTATGTATTTTGTCTAGGCGAAGGTTAATGGCAGCATGGAAAACGCAAAACTTGTTGCTCAGCATACCAAAGGCATTTACTACCACTCTCCTAACTCTAGACAGACAATCTGTAATTAAAAATCCTTTTCTACTTAGTAACTGCCCTTTGTTGGCAAGTCCCTCCCCCAGCAACCTACACGGCAAGCGGATGTCAACCAGAGGTCATGACTCACCAGATCCTAGAGTCTGCCAAAAAGCTCATGGCAATGGACGAGGATGAGCATGACCATATGGTAAGCTCCTACGCCAAGAAACTGCGGTTCTAGGATCGTGCAATCTGGTTTGAGGTGGAGAGGATTATAAATTATGAGATTTACAGGGCCAATTTTGGGACACTTTCCCAGCATACCCGGCTGATGAACAAGCCCCGTATGCGCCATCCCACTTAGTTTAGGCCAATCCACCCTGCTCCATTGCCCCGCCACTTGTTATCTACCTAGGGCAGGGGTTCCCAACCACGGTCCTCAAGGCACACTAACAGTCCAGGTTTTAGGGATAGCCATACTTGAGTTTGAGTTTTTTAGTACCTCAGTTATATTGATTTAACCATCTGTGCACAATCATGGATATCACTAAAACTAGGACTGTTAGTGTGCCTTGAGGAGCTAGGCTGGGAATCACTGACCTAGGGCATATCCCCAGTATGGCCACTATGAAATGCACCAAACATCACCCTCTGTGCTACCATAAGCTCCACCACCACCAACTGTGGCAGTGAGAAGCGGCCCCTTCCATCACTTTGGTGAGACCCCGTCTCCGTCCCAACCCTCTCCCCATTGTAGTTTCCAGTCCCAAATTATGTAGCCTTTATTTTTTATACATTTTATAGTTGAGTTCACACATACTTTTACATGTTCTTTTAGTTAATAAGCATATATAGTATTAGATATTTCAAATAAATTCTTATTATATATATATATATATATATATATATATACATATACATATACACACACACACATATATATACACATATACACACACACATATATATACACATATACACACAGTCAGGTGCATAAATATTGGGATATTGCCAGAATTTTCATATTTTGGCCTCTATTTACCACCACAATGGCTTTGAAATGAAACAAACAAGATGTGCTTTAACTGCAGACTTTCATATTTTATTTGAGGGTAATTACATCCAAATCAGGTGAACGGTGTAGGAATTACAACGGTTTCTCTATGTGCCTCTCACTGTTTAAGGGGCCAAAAGTAATGGGACTATCAACTCAAAAGCTATTTCATGGACAGGTGTGGGCTATTCCCTCGTTATTTCATTATCAATTAAGCAGGTAAAAGGTCTGGGGTGGATTCTAGGTGTGACACTTGCATTTGGAATCAGTTGCTGTCGACTCTCAATAAGAGATCCAAAGAGCTGTCACTATCAGTGAAGCAAGCCATCATTAGGCTGAAAAATCAAAACAAACCCATCAGAGAGATAGCAAAAACATTCGGTGTGGCCAAATCAACTGTTTGGAACATTCTGAAAAAGAAAGAATGCACCGGAGAGTTCAGCAACACCAAAAGACCCGGAGGACCACGGAAAACAACTGTGGTGGATGACAGAACACTAATTTTCCTGGTGAAGAAACACCCCTTCACAACAGTTGGCCAAATCAAGAGCACTCTCCAGGAGGTAGGTGTATATGTGTCAAAGTCAACAATCAAGAGAAGACTTCACAAGAGTGAATATAGAGGGTTCACCACAAGATGTAAACCATTGGTGAGCCTCAAAAACAGGAAGACCAGATTAGAGTTTGCCAAACAACATATAAAAAGGCCATTACAGTTCTGGAACAACATCCTATGGACAGATGAGACAAAGATCAACTTGTACCAGAGTGATAGGAAGAGAAGAGTATGGAGAAGGAAAGGAACTGCTCATGATCCAAAACATACTACCTCATCAGTGAAGCATGGTGGTGGTAGTGTCATGGCGAGGGCATGTATGGATGCCAATGGAACTGGTTCCCTTGTATTTATTGATTATGTGACTGCTGGCAAAAGCAGCAGAATGAATTCTGAAGTGTTTCGGGCAATATTATATGCTCCTATACTCATTGGACGGCGCTTCACAGTGCAGATGGACAATGACCCGAAGCATACTGCAAAAGCAAACAAATAGTTTTTTAAGGCTAAAAAGTGGAATGTTATGCAATGGCCAAGTCAATCCCCTGACCTGAGTCCAATTGAGCATGCATTTCACTTGATGAAGACAAAACTGTAGGGAAAATGCCCCAAGAACAAGCAGGAACTGAAGACATTTGCAGTAGAGGCCTGGCAGAGCATCACCAGGGATGAAACGCAGCGTCTGGTGATGTCTATGCGTTCCAGACTTCAGGCTGTAATTGCCTGCAAAAGATTTGCAACAAAGTATTAAAAAATGAAAGTTAGATTTAGGATTGTTTAGTTTGTCCCATTACTTTTGGCCCCTTAAAAAGTGGGAGGCACATATAGAAACAGTTGTAATTCCTACACCGTTCACCTGATTTGGATGTAATTACCCTCAAATTAAATCTGAAAGTCAGCAGTTAAAGTACATCTTGTTTGTTTCATTTCAAAGCCATTATGGTTGTGAATAGAGGCCAAAATATGAAAATTCTGTCAATGTCACAATATTTATGCACCTGACTGTATAATAAATAAATAAATAAATATATATATATATATATATATATATATATATATATATTAATATTACACACACAGTTATTTATGTTAAATAACAGTTAATTATATGCTAATTTGATTTTAAAAAAATTGTTTTCAACTACTGTGTGGTTCATTTGTATTTACCGTCATGTATTGATCATGCAGAACTTCAATGATGGTCTCACAGGTGTCAGGTATGATCTCCCCAGTGCCTGAGACAATATTGCAGTGCTGTAACGCAGATCAGCCAGTGTCCTCCCTGTAATCACCAGTCTCTTCTCAGTAGAAATAAGCCTCCTCATATAGGTTCTATGAGCGTGGTGACCAGCACCACGAATGATGGGTCATCCATACGTAACAAATTCCTGAAATCATCAGAGTTGTTCTCACGTATCTCCTAAACCAGTGGTATGTGGGAGAAGGTGTCTCGTCTCTGCAGCCAATCCTTGGTCCAGCAACTCCGATTTTTGCTCCTCTTTTTTCTCCTGATAGCTTGCATTGTTGTCACCATTGCAACACAAGCCTTCCTTTTTCTCAAACTTGATGGGGAATAAAACGAATGGATTCACACCTCAGCACTAGTTCAGAAAATGGCGAGGAGATTCCAGGCGGCTTGCTTTGGTCCCGTAATCACACCCCGTTCCTGCCCATTATGCTAATTTTAGGTACACCTGCTGTGAGTAGAGCCTGGAATTGTGAGCATGTGTACGCTGGTACAATCATTTTCTTTCAGTATTTTAGCAGCCCGGGATCGAAGGTCGCAGGTATGAATGTATAGGTGTGTACGTGCGTATTGGCACTGTGGTCGGGACTGCTGAACGTGAGTTTAGTCTATCGAAACAGTCCATCGAAAGTGTGATTCTACTGGGGTGTACCGAGCATATGTCGCTTTCCAGAATGTGGGTGTGTTGGGCAGACTGAGATGGATTGTGGCTAGGTTTATTTTGTACTAATATAGTTTTTGTAAATGTTTTTAGGTACAGGGTTGGACTGGTCCACAGGGGAAATCCCCGGTGAGCCCCAATGCATTTGGACCCACCCCCTCCTCTAGGTGTCAGGTTCCAGACCTCAAATTATAGATTGTCAGTTACCAGCAATATTGATCAGCATGGGGGCTTGGTTCCCCTCTATAGAAACTACACCAAATTTTGCCCATTGGTTAGCCAAGCATCTGTGGTGACTGACCACACCCCGCTGGTGGATGGCCACACCCTTGAAGCATGGGCCCCTACCACTGCATTCCCCCAATGGGCCCTTAATTTTCCATTTCGCCACTGTTTAGGTGTGATTCACATGTCTTGCTCTCCCTGTTCTTCAATTTTAACCTTTACTATACAAGGTGAAGATTTCTTTGTCCTATTTCATTGTAAGCAGTTTGTTCTACAAGAAAGTTCCCTCATATATAGATATTCAGAGTTATAGGCAACGCTACAGAAATACCTGGGGTCCAACTTTCATAAGTCCCCACTGTCTCTTAAAGTATTAATTTCTGCATTTCATAACATATATTCCTATCTATATAATAACTGACAATGCCAGTCACATCTCTGACATGTGTGCAAACCCCACTCCCCAGCGACTCCCACTGCTGGCGATGCAGACATAGCCGAGAGCAGAATCATGTATGTACGTATGTACAGAGGGATGAGGATAGAGGAAGGATTGGAAAACGGGGCAGGATCGGGTGGGCTCAAAACTACTAGTACTAAATAATGTGAAATGAGGACGAGAAGTTGTTTACCGAGAACAACTGCACAGACAAATGGATTAGTTAAGTGAAGTTAAGTAGACACTTTGTGGCTTTAATAAAATAAAATTCAGGGGTAGGCAAGGTGTGGCAATCCAGCTGCTGAGAAACTACACAGCCCTGCATTCCCCAACTTAGTTTTAGCAAGCCCTAAAGGTGCCTACACACTTAGCGATTTTTTACACGATCTGCCCGATTCCGACGCATCGGAACGACAAATCGTGTAAAGTATGTCCTAATCGTGAGTCTCCACTCACGATCACTATGCCGATGTGCTTCCCCGCAGGTCGTACATCGCATCTTCAGATCTGCCGTGCTGTAGGGCAGATCTGCCAATCTGGGACACGATGCACTGGAAAAAGAAGAATGTACAATAGATCGTTTGTCACATTGGACACATCTTGACACCAAATCGTGTGCAGGACTGCCGGGGAGCTACTGGGGAGAAGTTCAAGGGAAATCGTACACGATGTCGGATCGTGAGCACATCGCCAAGTGTGTAGGCACCTTAACAGCAAAACTGTGGCAGGGCATGCTGAGATGTGTAGTTCCACAGCAGCTGGAGTGCCACACGCTGCCTACCCCTGAAATAAAGCTAATATTCTTATTAGGTTTTTTTTCTCTCCTTACATCCCAACATATTAATACATTCTGAATAATGTAGGATTAATTTGCTTAGCCAGGGAAGCTCAGAGTCCCCAGCAGCTGGGTGACAATAAGATGCACTGCATAGCGATCAGCTTACTTGCTAGTGCTACATATGAAACAGAAAACCAGGCGCACACCCTGCATCTGTTTCCTTACATGGCACATGAAGGCAAGAAAGCATGCCATGCCACAACAGCTGATGATGAAATGGTCATTATAGTCACTCTCAAAACAAAAATAGAACAGCAGTTGTTTCCTTACCAAAGAGGAGAAAATGCTTAAATACAATACATATTTTTAAAACTGTTTGAAAGATTGGTTATTAGCTTATTGTACAGCCAGGGTGTAGCTTCTTTGCCTCTATGTAGCTGTTACAGTTTTAACAAGAACCACAAAGAGCCATTCAAAACTGACAACTGCTGTATTTGTAAATGATGTAAGCATTGCTAGTAACGCTAAGGGTGACCACACACAGCGATTTTTTTCCTGATCTGGCCGATTCCGACACATTGGAACGACTGATCGGGTAAAAAATGCCCAAATCGCGAGTCCTCACTCACGATCACGATGCGATGCGCGCCCCCGCAGGTCGCACATCGCATTGTCAGATCTGCCGTGCAGTATGGCAGATTTTTTAAATAAAGCAGTATGGCAGATCTGACAATCTAGGACACAATGCACTATAAAAAAGTCTGGCTGCAGGAGATCGGATGAAGATTGGACAGCATATCGTGTGCTAAGCTGCCGGGGAGAATTTCAAGGGAAATCGGACACATTGTCGGATCGTAAGTATGTCGGTATGTGTGTGGGCACCCTTAAAGTAAACCCAAACATGCAGCTGGCCATAAGAGTATCTGTCCAACCATGCAACTAGATGACTGGTTGGAACGAAAATCTGATAATGTATGGGAGCAATTGACAATCAATCATTTGCTCCCATACACTGGAATATGGACAGATAAAGTCCTTCAGAAAAAAATGGTTAAAGCCGCTTGATTTTAAAAAAAAATTGTCTGAATGGCTGTTTTTGTCGTTTCATGGCTTCTTGGATCAAATGGTTGAATGTCATGTGCTCCCATACATTATCAGTTTTCGTTCCAACCAACCATCTAATTGGATGGTTGGACAGATAATTTTAAGGTGTATGGCCAGCTTAAAGGTGCGTATCCACTAGGCGAAAATGAGCCATTGAACATCTCCCGCTTGTCGTTTTCGACATCAATCATCGCCTGTACATGCTGCCGATAATGACAGGTTGGGCATGCTCGGGGATGAGGGAGGGTACCTGCACTGAACGACATATCGTTCAGTGTAGGCACATTATCCACTGCACAGGATGGAGAACAATTGCACGATTACGATGTTGTTTTCGTGCAGTCGTTCCACTCTCGTGTAGTGGATATGCACCTTCAGACTTGGCGATTGAGCTGGTTTTCTATCACCTTCTAGCATAATGCATATCTGTCTCCAAACACTTTTTTCCCATACCTAATTAATCATCTGTGTAAATCTCTTGGTAGATAGGTAGAAACTTCAATCAGCCCTACCACAATGAAAAACATATGGCTTCACTGGACATATTTTCTCCATTTCCAAATTGGAGCCATATATCTCATAACACCCTATCCACCACAGTACAATCATAAGTCCCATCCACCAATTCTCCATCTGAGCGGACATCAGGGAGATTGTCATACTCTCTTGAGAGTCTAGGTTAGGACAATATGGACATTCTGGCAAGTATAGGAATGCACATGGTTTGCTACAAATGTTGCCCAAATTGATCTTTATTTCCTATATAAGCAAATGTAATCAAATTGAAGCAGTAAAACACATGGTATGCAGTAGTCAGCTGGACTAATATCTGATTGTATGGACCCAATAAATTTGACCAATAACTATAGGATAATTTCATACTTTAGATAGTTGTAGTAGGGATCGGGAGATCACAGGACAAGCCTCCATTGAGCACCCCATTTTTGTGTCATGCTGGAGGCATGCCCATCAATTCCTGAGAAGTCCAAAGACTCTCTTGGAACTGTTAAATGCCACATGCGTGGCATCCATTCACAGAGGTGCGAGCATGCTCCCTCACAAGCTTCCCAGCTGGTGGGTTTGGCAGGACAGTGCCTGGAAAGTGGGACTGTCCTGCCTAAATCTGGACAGGTGGGAGGTATGCCATCATAGGGCATGTTTCTACCTCTTCCCTAAAGACAGCAGCTATCAGCTTGCGCAAGTGGTCATATTCACTAACAGGTTCCCATGTAGCGGAGCACTAAAATTCCAGATATTGTAGTGTTTTACCACACAACTGTGCGGCCAAGTTAGTTAGGGGTATATTTAGGATACAAAGATCAGCTTAAATTTGGCATAAGCTGGTGTTTTCGCTGATGATAGGGCTTCTCCCTTTATAAAGAAGTCTCCCTACGGGTATGGACAGCAATAGCCTTCACCAACTACCTCCAGCAATCTATTTACCAAGCAGCACTACCGATATCACACAGAATGCAATTTTTCCCTTAGCCAAATTTTATAAAATATATATATATATATATATATATATATATATATATATATATATATATATATATATATACACACATATATACACACACACACACACACACACACACACACACACACAGTATATCAATAGGAATAGAACTACAATGGAGAGAGTACACTACAACGTTTATAGTTTTATATATATGCTTGATATGACGTGAAACAGAGCTGCACCCTTAGCAGTATGGACTCATCTACTTGTTACTACATAAACCAACTCCCTATCACATGCTCTTAATGTGCTGCTTCAGTCACACAGCATCTCCTCCTATTCATAAAACTTAGCTCATTTATAGACAGCATTACAAGATCATCAAAGCTGTAATAAATAGAGCTATTCCTCATCACCCACTGACATGTTCCAGAAGGGATGTTTTTAATTAATTTATTATATATATATATATATATATATATATAGTACATAATAATAATATATATATATTTATTTATATAGCACACACACATTCATATTCTGTGTCCTGCTCCTATGGAGCTTACAATCTACAGTATATTCCCGACCACATACATACACACTGGATTTAATTATTGTCGGTAACCAATTAAACTACCAGCATATTTTTAGATTGTGGGAGGAAACCTGGACACCTGAAAGAACCACACACAAGTATCAATACTCCATCCTATTAGAGCAATAGCCTGACTTGCAAAACTCTTTGGGCTGAATTCAATTCAGTGCGATGATGAAGAGCCGCGGGAGGGAGCTCCGGCAGCTATTCAAATACAACGTGCTGTTTATGAGGTTGGGAATTGGTTACGTCAGAGCATGCCATTCTCTTACTAAAGTGCCGGGCGCGTGGCTGTTAGCGCCCCGCTAAGCCAGCAAACAGCTGCGCGCCCCGTGCTTTTGTTGGATTTCTCCTCGTGAGATGAAATCCTTTAGCCACCCAAACAGCGCGGTGTATTGAATAGCTGCGGGAGCTCCCACCCGCGGCTATGCATCATCGCACTGAATTGAATTTGGCGCTGTGTGTGTGTGTGTATTACAGTATATATACACAAACATAGTGAATCCGGACTTGTGCAAAGTTAGAGCATTTACTTCTCATATGTCTGCCATGTTTACAGTCGTCATCATCCCCTTCGCTGCTACAATCTTTCCACCATTCTCTTTCAACAAATTCCAGCACAATCTTTATTTCTCTCTGCACTGTTAATATCTGTTCACTTCAATCAGCACTGGCTCATTTACTTACAAAAAAAAAAGTAGGAAACAAGCTCATCCTAAGGTAGACTCCCCAGAAACATATCTTCTCTATAGGACCCAACGCGTTTTCTGATTCTACAGCCATACAGCCATGCTTTGTGAGCACTAGATGGAGAGCATGACTTATCATTCTGTACAGTAATGTACCATAAAGCTAGCAGATTTCCCTATGTTACAGTTACAATTGTAATGCTAACAAAAGCAATGAAAACACAAAATATTAAATGTTGCCCCAAAACATTCATTTTAAGAATTCAGTGGCAACCACCAGATGAAACATATGTACTTGTACCAGCTTACCTGAGATGGAGATAGATATCTATGTGACAGATGGGGAAGTGTTGGAGCTAATGCACATTATGGTGTATATAACCTGTCCCAACATAACTTCATACAGCATCGTAAATATAAATAACAAACAGAAGGAAAAGGTTGGATATATTGGTATATAACTTATTGAAGTTTGCCAGCTGTTGATGTTTTATAAGTTTATACATTTAGGTTTATTTTTCCATAAGTCCTGAAATATTAGAATTAATATTTTTTGCATTACTCTAGCCAGAGACGGGGCTCTTCTCTGCTTCATAAGTAAACCCCTAATGGGCCTAATCAGTTTTCTGAGTTTGCTGAATATTAGGTGGCCCTATCGGGCCCCTAATAATGAATGAACCCGTTACTTAACACATACGGAAACTAGCGTTTCAGAATTTGTAACAGGCCCATTAGTGATAATGAATAGGCCCCTAAAGCTGGAAACATACTGCAGACATCCAAGAGTTACTTTATATTTTACAGATATCCTATGTAATCGTAATATTCCACATCACTGTCACATGATAAGAGATGCTTTGACATAAATCTTTAAGCGATGCGAGACATGCTTGTAGGATATTAATGCTGAATTGTGAGCACAAGGCGGCACATTATACAGAGACTGGAATTCTAAGCCAGTGCACCAGAATGCTGGAGCTCGGTCTCCTGAGCAGGAATGCCAACCAGGGCGGGTATGAAATCTGAGGACGCTATCAAACCGAGGTTTCATTTGCACAGGACCAAGCGGCAGAAATATAAAGACAGACTGAGAATGTTTATTACATATATTATTCAGCCTATTTCTGGGTCTTATTTCAACTGTATCCATGTGTTGTGTAATAGCAGACACTACGGCAGTAGGTTGCAGCGGTGTGCAAATGGAGGTTAGTCCACACGGCAAATTACTTAACCAGGGAATTGGTTTATTTTCCAGTCATCAACAGGTTAACAGCAATGCAGCAGGTACAGGATGAAGAAATAGCCCACTTGCATGTAGAAGCGTTTAAGGGTTGTGCTGGCTGTTCTGGTGCGCCTAGTTCACATACACTTTACATAGCATATGCATAGTGGTGGCAGCGGGACCTATTAACATATGCTACAGTGGTGGTACAGTGCTATGTTTTTATGTATTATATACGTCCTGTGGTTGTGCATTGTGAATGTATGTATTTGATTTGGGGGTTTTTTATGCAAGTACTTGGCTTGCAGTGAACCGGAGTTAAATTCCTTGTGTACAGCTATATACTTGGCCAATAAAGATGATTCAGATTCTAATTAATTGGGGTACGATGGTGCTCACAGACAGGGATATACTCATGGGCACATCTGTAAGAGGACAAACTGAAAAGGAAGACACAACAGTGCAGCCCCATATGCGCAGAAGAGTATGCATTCAGCATCCCGGCGGAATGGATGCCAACGCTTACCTTACCGGCGCCAGAATACAGACGCTGGTCAGAATCCCGGGGCCAGCATTCCGACCGCAAGTAGCGGGGTGGGGGGCAGGGTTAGGTACTAAGGGGAGGGTTAGGTTTATGGTGCGGGGAAATGGAGGTTAGGTTTAGGCACTAGGCAGGGAAGAGGTTAGGTTCAGGCACCAGGGAGGGAGGGTTAGGGTAGGGAGAGGGGGAGGGGGAGGGGAGGGAGAGGGGGAGGGTTAGGTTCAGGCACCAGGGAGGGAGGGTTAGGGTAGGGAGAGGGGGAGGGTTAGGTTCAGGCACCAGGGAGGGAGGGTTAGGGTAGGGAGAGGGGGAGGATTAGGGTAGGGGGAGGGTTAGGTTTAGGCACAAGGGAGGAGGTTAGGTTCAGGCACCAGGGATTTTAGGTTTAGGCACAAGGGAGGAGGTTAGGTTCAGGCACCAGGGAGGGAGGGTTAGGGTAGGGAGAGGGGGAGGGTTAGGTTCAGGCACAAGGGAGGGAGGGTTAGGATAGGGAGAGGGGGAGGGTTAGGTTTAGGCACAAGGGAGGAGGTTAGGTTCAAGCACCAGGGAGGGAGGGTTAGGGTAGGGAGAGGGGGAGGATTAGGTTCAGGCACCAGGGAGGGAGGGTTAGGATAGGGAGAGGGGGAGGGTTAGGGTAGGGAGAGGGGGAGGATTAGCATACCGACCATCAAGTGTCTGTATGTTAACCCTGTCGGGATCCAGGTGTTGAGATTCTGACCACCTGGATTCCGTCTGTCAGCATTACATAATGATTCCGCGCAAAAGTTCCACGTTTGAAGGTCGCGCCTCCGTGTAGAGCTGCACATGATTTTTCGGGGGGCTCCTGGCCACTTCGGGGGTAAGCAGGTATTAGTAAATATTATACTTATTGCAGACATGATCATTTACAACATACTGCAATTCATGAACCAAGGTGCTAAATACAATGTCTGGAATGCAGAAGTGAAGATGAGAGAAAGTTTATGCTGATGATGACAAATGAAAGCATGCTGACTGGCACTGTGGAAGATCCGGCATGGCCTGTTAGGTCAGGAAGAAACTAATTCCTAATAACATAACTTTCATTACTATTTGCCTGGAGGTAGAAAGCGATTTCTGAAAAGAAAAAAAATGAGCGAACTCACACGCTCAGACTGGAAGTTAGAACCTTTTATGATTCAGCAAAGCAATATGTACCAAGGAGAATTATATTAGTTTACAGAAACCATTTATTCCACATACTCGCAGCAATTACTAATATTAATAGAAGTTACTCAAATAGCATTAAGCATCACACAAATAACAATTCTCCCAGTGTCAACGCCGTTGAAACATGTATAGGGCTGGGGACTGTGGGGAAGGGGGGTGGAAAATCCAGGAGGAGTGGTCATATCCCCTAAAACGTTATGCTAGGCGCCACACGATGCAAAGGGGACATTTATCAACATCAGTATCTGGCCCAGGCCACCGTCAAGCCCATCCAACAGGCACGAACATGGTAATTAGTACACGCCACCCGTCTCGAAGCCCCCACCCACTGACCAAACTATTATGGTAGGATTTTTATCTGGGTTCAGCTGCAGTGGGACTGAGGCAGTTGATTTTAATTCTAATGAACTAATGCAGCTAATCTGTAAATGATCTTGATAAATCTGGTGAAGCAGGTAGGGGTTATTACTGCTTGATAAACAGATCCCTTATTCAGTTAGTCCTTGTGGGCTAATTGTTTTTTTTTTTTTTTTTAATTGACATTGGTTGCTGCGGAAGAGTATCTGGTACTCACCTGGGTTAGGCCACTCTTCTTCATTAGGCATAGGGTAAAATAGCCAGGGTCCATCCAGATAGCGTAACAGAATTGATAATGAAATATGAAACTAATCCAATAATGTCACTGAGGAGCAATTATATCAAAAGAAATATAGTGTGATAGTCCTCTAACTCAGAGGTTCCCAAACCCTGCCATTACCATCAGGGGCTGGCTGGCAACTTTTAGCCTTGGGGGCAAATGCATGCAGGCGGCCCTGGCAGAGGAGTAGTGTGTAGCCAGGGTGTCCGAAGAATATGCGTGCTACGGCGCCCCCCCCCTCCCTCAAGTGTTCCAGGGAGGAGGCGGGTCCATATGGGATTAATGTAAGGTAAAAATAAAGATTAGGGCAGCCCCTTGTCGTAGTGCCCATATGCAGTGCCCCCGTGTGCCACAGGAGAGAACACCCTTATGCAGGCCTCCAGTAGTGCCCCCAGTAGTAGTCCCCCCCTTGTAGTGCCCCCAGTAGTAGTAGTCCCCCCCCCCTTTGTAGTGCCCCCAGTAGTAGTAGTAGTCCCCCCCCTTTGCAGTGCCCCCAGTAGTAGTCCCCCCCTTTGTAGTGCCCCCATTAGTAGTAGTCCCCCCCTTGTAGTGCCCCCAGGAGTAGTCCCCCACCCCCCTTGTAGTGCCCCCAGTAGTAGTAGTAGTCCCCTTATAGTGCCCCCAGTAGTAGTAGTCCCCAGTAGTAGTAGTCCCCTCCCCTTTGTAGTGCCCCCATTAGTAGTAGTCCCCCCCTTGTAGTGCCCCCAGTAGTAGTCCCCCACCCCCCTTGTAGTGCCCCCAGTAGTAGTAGTAGTAGTAGTCCCCTTATAGTGCCCCCAGTAGTAGTAGTCCCCTCCCCCTTGTAGTGCCCCCAGTAGTAGTAGTCCCCACCCCCCTTGTAATGCCCCCAGTAGTAGTGGTCCCCCCTTTGTAGTGCCCCCAGTAGTGCCAGACCCCCCCCCAGTAGACACACATAATATAAAAAACGAAATAAAAAAAAACACCTGAATCCCTGCTTCCGCCGCCATCTGCTCCTCCGTCTATCCTCCCGGGCCGGGCTGCTCTGCATTATGGGAGAGACGTCATATGACATCATGACGTCTCTCCCATTGCCCACTGCGGGAGCCGGAAGATGGAGCAGCTCCCGCAGTGGGCGCAGCAGCAGCAGCTAATGAGAGTCTGACAGACTCTCATTGGCTGCTGCTTACAACAAACACACAGCTGCCGGCACCGGCGGCTGTGTGTTTGTCAGTGTAGCGCTGACCGAACTCCGTCTGGTCAGCGCTACACACGCGGTGCAGTCTGTGACACAGTGACACAGACTGCACTGGCCCGCATGACGCTGCGGCCCGGGGGGCACATGGCACCCTGCCCCCCGGCCCAGCCCGCCACTGATTACCATCCACGTTTTAAGGATATCCATGTTTCAGAACAGGTGACTTAATTAGTACCTCAGTCTTTTTGATTTAACCATCTGGACTCCAGTATGGATATCCTTAAAACCTGGACTGTAATGGCAGAGTTTGGGAACCTCTGCTCTAATTTATATTAATAAATAGGATTATGCAGAGGAATAAAGGAATAAATTCCCTATTCAGAATAAAGTCTTACCATGTTTTACAGAACATTTATTCTGACTGAGAAAAGAAAACTGCACCTGGTGCCTTCTGACACAGTTATTTATGTGACAGACTAGTTAAAGAATGCAGTCTGATTTCTCATAACATATCTAAGAACCAGGAGCATATCTATAATAGGTGCAGGGTGTGCAGTGCACACGGCCCCTGGGTCCAAGGGGGCCTACACCGCACACCCTGCACCCATTTCTTCAATACGTACCTCTCTGGAGTCCGTGTTGGCTGTAGCAGTGCTGTAAAAATCACAGGCAAAATGGAGTGGCGGACATTTTCCATGCGCTTTGCGCATACGCAGTAGGGAAATCACCGTGATAATGGCTGCCCACGGTAGAGTCTGGCACAGCGCTAGAGTCTACTAGTGCCCAGAGCGCTGTGGGCCGCCGTGGAGAGAGGGAGGGTCCCCAGACGGAGACTGTACACGGGCCCCTTCTTCTCTTAATACGCCCCTGCTAAGAACGTTACTGATTTTGCACTCATTGGGTCTGTTTATGAAGCTCAGAAAAGTCCTTTATCAGATGTTATCTCAGCTTCTCACAATTTACTAAGAGGTAATTCACGGATTTCTCTTGCAGTACCTGTTTTTCCACAGCTTCTCTCAGTCCCCATAGACCTCTATGGAACCTGTGGCTCAAATCAATTTAACAATCTCAGGATGACATCAGCTATATCCAGGCTTCATTGGATCCCTTCCGGGTGAAATCACTAGGCACATACACATTAAGGTGCCCACACATATCAATTTAACACTTCGCCGGTACCATTGGGCTAAAAGAAAATCCTCGCTGAGGAGCTCCAACATGATAAATTGCAGATGCATACAGTCGTACTCGCAGTGTCACCATGACAGAGGATTTTCTTGCTAAATACACCTAAAGAACATAATTAGAAAATGAACTGTTGGAAAATGAAAAAGTCAGGCACTATATCCCGCACACCATTATCATTTTAATTGTTTTAAATATTTGTCTACAAATGATGTGCTGCTGAGTCAACCTATGCACAATATGATTAGTATTGGTACATTCAGTGCTTAAGGGGTGTGGTTTATTATGTCGACAACATAATGTGGACATGTTCAGTTTTTTAATATTCACATACAACCATGGTATTTTCAGCTAAACCTAACTCCCACCTCAATCCTAAATTAACCGTAAAATATTTTGTCGACATTCACAGCACCAACATTACATGAATGTCGACATTTTGAACATGGTGTCATCCTCAATGACGACATAATGACTACATACCCAGATGATTCCATTGGGTAGCTCTGTTCAGGACTTGATTTGTTCTTTTTGCCCTAGGTTTATACACTTCTAACCCACACCCAAATAACCAATGCTTACATTCGGAGCCACAATAACATCATTTTAGGGACCAGTATACAAAACCGAGACCTCCATACACTATGGAGAGAAATGCAGAGACCACCATACAATACAGAGAGCAATGCAGAGACCACCACACAATACAAAGAGTAATGCAGATACTGGCAAACAATACAGAGACCACCCTAGTGACTGCTATAAAGTATAGAGAGCATCCTGGTGACCGTTATGCAATACAGAAGGTATACCGGGGACCAAAATACAATACAGAGAGAACACAGAGTACCAGCCTTTTAGATGTAATAAATTGTCAGGTCTTTATTAAATATTGGCATTGCAGGTGCATTATAGAAAACTATGTTCTGCAAATGTTACATACAGCATAAAACAATTATTTGGCATTATATACAGCTAAAAGCCACGGGCAAATAAAATGTCAGATATTTCATCATAAAACATAAATACAGGTAGATATAAATTGGTAATATGAAAGGATTATAGTGTATACTATACATATTTTTCTTCCCAGTATCTCTATTCATGTTACTGGCCACCATTCTGCCTACGCAAAACGATTGGACTATAGGTGATTTATGTCCCGTTATATTTCCTCCTGTAATGAATGGGTCACAGTGTAGAAAAGTAACTGTAGATTTGTTTTTATTTGGTGGCCGAGATTCCGCTTTGTTATTTTTCTCTCAATTGTGAGACATTTCATTCTGACCAGGACAAAATTTCTCTTGAAATTGGGTAAAATTATCTTTTCAACTTTTTTTTTTTTTTTTTTTTTCTTCTTGCACTTAATTTATCTAACTTCCATGTTATGCATTTACCACAGCGCTTTAGGTGCACATTTTAACTGGTAATTTACAAGGAATTTCTGACCTGGAAACAATGGCGGCCTATGACCCAAAACCACTTCAGTCTTGTGCCATATTTATGTTTTACTGACAAAGGGCGAGACCAAGTTGTATGTAAATGCACATACACAGGTGTAATCCAGCAACTTTGCAACGTAGGAAGCAGGAGTTTGGTACGGGACCCCGACAGTTACAATGCCAACGGTTAGACTACAGACAGGAGCATCCTGACAGATTTTGTTAAGTATTCTAATACCAACCCTAATCCGCCTCTACCGCAGCCTATCCCTAACCGCCCCCTACCGCAGACTAACCATAACCCTCCCCCTAGTGCCTAACTTTAAACCCAACCCTAATACTCACCATCAGAATCTGTCAGGATTGTGACCATCAGGATGCCGCAGTTGGTATTCTGACAGTCGGCTTCCTAACCGTCGGGATCCTGACTAAATCTCGGTAAGCAGTTAATATATTCTTTACAAAACCAATTCAGTACCTGAAGTATTACAACTTGCAAGCCTTAAAGCTACACCCACTCACATGGGCTCTATGACATTCTATGTAGTGTTAATGGCTACTCCTAGCTCATCCGCGCACTGACTGTGTCGCTTTTTTGAGATATGCAAAGGTGCAGGGAGCCATGTGCATCTAAGGTGCTCAGCTGTTATGCTCCAATTGGGTAAAGGGTTGGGCCCTAGACTGCAGCCTGATCAGCCTAAAGACTGGATCCATGAAAAACACGATGATGCATGTGTATAAGCAAATGAGCCTACACTCCACTGTCTTTATATTGTGAGCTTGTGCCCAAGGCCCATAACTAGGGCTGTGTGAGAAAGGCAACTGTCCAGGGCACAAAACTGAAGCAAGATGCAGGGTACCAAATATTTTGGCCTAATATTGTTACAGGGGTATCAGATTTCCCTTCTGTCCCGGCGCTAAAATGTTAGGTTATGCGCTAGGCATATTCTCTGCTGGCCACACACATAGCGATTTTTTCCCCCGATCTGGCCGATTCCGACACATCGGAACTACAGACCGGGTAAAAAAAAATTACCAAATCGTGAGTCCCCACTCACAATCACGATGCGATGCGCGCCCCCGCAGGTCGCACAACGCATCTCCAGATCTGCCGTGTTGTAGGGCAGATCTGACGATCTAGACTCAATGCACTGTGAAAAAGTCTGGCTGCAGGAGATCGGGATGAAGATTGGACGAAGTTTGGACAGCATATCGTGTGCAGAGCTGCCGGGAGAGTTTCAAGGGAAATCGGACACATCGTCGGAACGTGAGTATAGTCGGTATGTGTGTGACCAGCTGTGCACCTGCTAATAATTCCATCAGAAGCAGTTACCCTGTATTGGGACTATACAAATAGAAGCAGTCTGAGCCATTGTTTGCTTACCATATGTTACACTACAAAATGTCTTGCATTACCTAACCCTCAGTCTATTATCATTAACATGATATTGTCAACTACATATATTAACATAACTGGTATGCAAAGCTGTCAGTTTACATTTCGTGTCAAATTAATAAATAGTACATTTAATAGTAGAAAGGGACACTAAAACCACCATCGCCCTCACAACAGCATGAGAGGCGAGTAACAACCTATTACAAAGATCCATTTTAATTTAATGCAGTTTTTAAATGCGCAACAGAAAGTCTTTAACATAACATAAGTAATTAACCCTGACCAAGACAAAGCACACAGAGATTAACGCTAGAAACCCTGTAAGTGGAAGCACAGGTACACATAACATGCTGTACAGTATCATTTCATGCTAACAATATACTTCAGATACCTCATTCCTACTAAACATGCTCACAAGCATTATCTCCAGTGCAAAATGTCAACCACTTGTGTACAAATGCACTTGGAATATTTTGCTGTTGTTAATAAAAGATCTTAGCAACAGCTCCCAGCTTACCTGGTTTTCTGATCTCATCTATTGTGGCTCAGCAATGTCCCTCTGGATCACATCAGAATCCCATGGAAACCAAATCAGGCCTTCACTGTGGGGAGAAGAGGCTGCATTTACAGAAATATACGCTGCCTGCGAAAAGGAACTATTTCATCTGGTTTAAGTCCAAAGGAAACACTTGCAGCCCCAGCCCTCAGGTCCTCCTATCTTCTACACACTACTTTCTGGCCATAAAGGTAACTGGCAGGGGTTAGGTTTCTCGCCCAATCACAGGCCAGGGGAGGGTCTCAGAGCATGAACCTGAAACTCTGATGTCACTGTGGAAACAACATAACCTGTGCCAAATAATGAAGGGGAAAGGCTTCTGTTAGGTCTGGGTCCTGGGAAACTGAATGTGTTCAGCAAACAAATGGTCAATGTCTTTGCTGTCAGAGAGAGAGAGAGCAGATTGTAGAAGGGAGATAAAACCGATCTGGCTACAAATGAGTTAATGAAGATGTACTAACAGCCAGGGCATTTTGTTAGTTCACAGACTTTTTGTTGCTTCTATATTTATTTTGTTAAGATCACATAAAGTGACACAATTAAATATTTCTGTCAAGCACAAGGAATATGCTGCTGCTATAGAACTGTTAATAGCTATGAATGAGGGGTGTTATACTACATATCTGTGACAATTATTCTCTGATCTCTTTTCAAACAAAATGCAATATATTAAAAATAATTCACTGGTTTCCATTAAATAACAATCAGGTGGAAAGTGGTAACCTTAGTAAATCAGCCATCTAGAATCTGAATGTGCACCATAGCCGTGTGCTGCTGTAAAACACAAAATAACCAGTTTTCTTCTTCAACTAATTAAAATAAAAGCACAATCTCTAATCATTGATTATGTAAGAGGTTATTGCACTTTGGAATTTATAAGCTGGATCTCAGAAACCGCTAGAGAGCTGGACAGTCGCTGCTGACCTTTACACAGAATGTGATAAATGCCTGTTGCTGATCCCTGTGTGGAGAATGGGGTCATGTGACTGCTATGGTTTAAGTCACATGACTGTACAGTGGTAAAAGTAAACCAGTGGCTGGCTGGCAAACTTATAGCCTGGGGGCAAGTGCAGAGCACTGACCCATAAGTATCGGCCCATCCTAAAATTGAGGCTTTTTTATAATAGGTGAGCCACAAAAGTGCACTTATTGTTTTTAGCAACATCTGCATGATTTCAGTTGTCATACAATGGTATGGTGGAGTCACGAGTGCCGCCTGTTCCTTGTATAAAGTGTATAATTATATATATAATGAGAGAGAGAATGGAAAAATATATGGAGGCACTCAGAGTCAAGCAAAGTCAAAGAGAGAGAGAGACTCAGAGAGAGAGAGAAATACACACACAGAGGGCGGGATGGAGGACGCATCACACTCGCGATCATCGCATACATGCAGTCGTTGGTATGATCCCTACAAATGACCGCTCTGTCGGTAAGAGCGGCCCATTGAGAAGGAGAGACTTCCGGGTCTATGATTTAGAAGCCCTCGGCGCCCTTCGGCGCATGCACAGAATGACGCACACGCTGTGGAGGGTGCTGGGAGGGATCCCTCTATCAGTACTAAGCGGAGAGAAGCCCATAGGCTTCTATAGGTAACGCCATCAGGAAGATAGCGTTACCCACCGCAACCAAGCCCTGGAGTGCATCACATTCTGGGGCTTGGTGCATATGAGAAATGCGGTCAAACTTGCATTTTCGTGGTTTGACTGCATTTTTCCCCTTGATGCATCTCGCCCAGAGAGAGAGAGATGACATAATTTGCAAGTTTGATTTACCCATGTGCCCATGCCTGGAGACTGGGGTGTAGCTGTCGCACCATTATCTTCACTTCCTAATTCTTTATAGTGCTGGCAGCTGAAGAAACTATAACATTTCAGGCAGCAGGTAGGAGGGCTGCAGGGGCAAGAGGGAATTCAGACTGCAGGGGAAGGGGGGCTTCTGGCTGCAGGGGAAGGTGGGTTTCTATCTCCAGGGGAAACGGGGGATTTGGGCTGCACTGCAGGGGAAGGTCAGTTTATATCTGCAGGAGGAAGGAGGGGGGGGATTCGGGCTCTACTGTAGAGAGAAGGGAGGCTTCTAGCTGCAGAGGGAAAGAGGGTTTTAGTTTGCCAGAGAAAGGGAGGTTCAAGCTGCACTACAGGGGGGAGGGTTGTGTCCGGCTGCAGGGGGAATGTGGGTGTCGGTCTGCAGGGGTTGATTATTTTTCTGCACTGCAGGGGGGGGGAGGGCTTCTAGCTGCAGGGGAAGGTGGAGCTCAGTTCAGTGAGCAGAGAAGGAGACAGAGGGATTGGAGAGTCCTGGAAGCAAGTCCTGTGAGATGTAGATGCAGCATCCCACGAGACCTATACTGTAGCTCTGCGGGGCTGCCTGAACAATTGAGGACAGACCAGAGGCAGGGCTCCCCCCCCTCTGTTCTGGCTGTTATGCTTTGCCGGGCTGTGGGCTGGGTAACCCTCCAGGTTGCTCCGCCTCCCAGTACACGCCTCCGGAGCCGAGCAATGCCAAACCTCCTCTGAGCAGAGGAGTCAGTGTCCAGGACAGCCGAGGGCCAAGTGAGTAACTGATCTTGCGGAGTACATCCCGCTATTCCTACTGATCGCATATGCACTAACATATGCGATCAGTAGCGCAAAGGACAGCTCCTCCGATAAGATGTGCGCTGTGCCGTGGACTTCCATGTTTATGACCATGGGGCATACTGGGATCCCTCATAGCAGCGCAATGCAGTAGAAGCCCATAGGCTTCTATAGGGTAACGCCAGCTTTTGCATTGGAGACCCGTCGGCCAGGTGATGATACATACAAAAAATGCGGTAAAACACAGAAAACGGGGTGTTTACCACTTTTTCCGTTTAGTACATCCCGCCCATTATCACTGTCTGATACATCACATGGCCGTAAATGCTGACAGTCACAGTGAAGTGACAGTCAGATCGCAGCTGCGGCCGCATCAACCACTGGACCACCAGGGTTTTTTCTGCTGAGGAGATGGCCCAGGACACCAAGTGACAGTGCGGCCCGGGGGCACATGGCACCCTGCCCCCTGGCCCAGTCCGCCACTGAGTAAAACTATAACCTATAACTCAAATATATTTCATATATATATATATATATATATATATATATATCCATATACTTCGCCTTATCTTTCCCATTTATGTATGGAGAATCAAAGTGACAAAGACATCCAATATTACAGTGTAAAATTGATACATGTCTAACGTTCTAAACAAATGCTAAGTTACTTCATTTGCTGTGCTTAACTACTTGTTTTCAAAGACCACAGCATCTCAATTGTTTTAATTATTGGCTTATTTTGCATGCTGTGATTAATTATCTGTTACCAAATCACAGCAATTCAATTTTATATTTACTTGTTTATATGTATTGTATGTGGTAAAGCTACAACTTTTTTAGAGATATATTTAATAAAAGTTACATTTTAATAATTAAAATACAATGTTTACATCTTAAATACATAGAGTGCCCCCACAAAGGAGTTCTTTCTCTTGTCCTGCTATACAGGATAATTATCGCTATTTGATAAACGACATAGAAATGCACAGGTAAATCAGAGACGTTAAGCCTACCGTGATGTGTGCAGACAAACATTGAGACACAATCTAACAGCCACTCTGTGTCCAAAATGTACATAAAATAGACACAAAGCAAAAATATGTATGTGAACCCTCAAATATGTGGAAGTTTTGGAAAATATTTTCTGCCAAATTTTAAACCTTCCAACATTGAAAATCTCAGCCAGCCAATCAGAAGGTGAATATGACTTATTGGAAATTTGGACACAGTTTAACAGATCTGGGTGTGGTTTATGTCAGATTATGGTGTGATCTGGGAGGAGAGAGAGCTCTTTTGTACCAATTTAACTTTTTAAAATGTTGTGATGTACGGTTTTAACAGTGTGTAAGCTTTACGGGAAAAAAAGACAATGGCCCTCATTCAGAGCCGTACGCTCTGAGCAGAGCGCACGCTCTGAATGAGGGCCGGGCTCCATTTTCATGGAGCGTCCTCCTGGACGCTCGTATAGCTGTGGGTCACCACCCACAGGCTATACGAGCGTGCATTGTGATGGCCGCGATGGTCGAGACCATCGCGACCATCGAAATTGCGAGCCGGAGCCTGCGGTTGAGGTTTTCAACCGCAAGCTCCGGAGTGATTTTGGCTCTATCAGAGCCAAAATCACTCCCACTGACATCACTAGTGATGTCAGTGGGCCGGCTTTTGACGGGAGGCGTTCCCGTGGGAACGCCCCCGTCAGGGAGGCACGCCCCCGGCACGCCCACCAAAGGGGGCGTGCTGTCAATCAACATTGACAGCACGCCCCCTTTGATTGGACACAACGAGCGAAGGACTTTCCTTCGCTCGTCGCGTCTGGCGCATGCGCACGACGGAGCTCCCTCCGTCGTGCGCATGCTCAGTCCATAACATCGACCCACTTGCGAGCGGACAGCCGCTCGCGAGTGGGTCTGAATCAGGCCCAATGTTTTTCTCTGTTAAAGCAATCCATTCTTTTTTTTCCATGGCTGCAATGTGTAACTAGCCATATTTTTCTATGGAAAAGTTGCCGAAGGCAGACTATGCAGTTCTTTCCAGTGGTTTGATATTTATGTCCTGCTTTTATTTTTACCTTGTCTTACTTTCTGTACATACCCCCCAGAGGGGAGTACTTACAGTATTATAATGGAAAGTGTTTTTTCATAATTATGGCCACTAAATAGGAAAGTACGAGTTCTATGATTTTTTTTTTCATTCAGCTAGTGCAACCTCACAAGTACATGTATATTTTAGTGAACTATTGTTGTATGGATAGTAAATAGATTTTATTAGAGGTATGTGCCTTTTTGTGCAATAATAAAGTTTATATACACATGACTGTCTGTGATTGTCTTTTCTGCAATGTGTTTATTGATCTCTCATTGCTGTTACTGGTAATAACTAATACAGTACTGATTAGTTTTAATGCAATCTACACTATAAAGCAGACAATATTTGCACCTGTCAGTAAGAAAAAATATAGTAGTAAGCTGGTAAAAAATATCTCTTCCTTGACACTACATTAATGCACACATAAGTCTAAAAAATGTTTACATTTTTTCATGCTGGGACAGTTTCTCCGATAAGCAGCTGATCATAGTGCCAAAAGTTTATACTGCCAGGTTCTGTCACGGTAGTACTTCTACACATACATACATATGTCGAAGGAAGCGGAGGGATCCCTCTATTTGCAATCCATCTCGGGATGGCAGCCATCAATAGTTTTGCCATGGTCTACGACTGATGGTCATTGATGGTGGCGTCCGATGTTAAGGAAATATCAGCAGCACTGGTCCGATGTCCGAAGTGCAAGTGCAGCCCTCAGCTATTGATGGCTAAACCATCGATGGTTTTCTACTGATGTTTTAAAACCATAAATGGTAGAGCCATAGATTGGCATCATTAACTCCAATAGCTTTTTTCATTGGATATTGGTCATTTGAAGATGGTGTTAGCTATCAGAGAGACATTCTAAACTTTTCAGAGCTTGTTAAATTGGACAACATAGTTGTTAACAGAAAGGACTATTGGGACAGCAGTTTTCAGCATTACATTGGATATCTGTGTTATCTCCTGTGTTAAATACAACTGGTAGCTAAACAGCTGTTTCCGTATCACCGTATCACGGTTTTAATGAAAAGGTCCCTGACCTTCATTTTTGTTGTAGATACTAGGCCCTAGCTCTCTGGCTGCTGCCTTCGCTGTTCAGCAGCTGTTCTTACTAGTGTAGGCGGGTGTGATAACGTCACAACACGGCGTATGCATTCCCGCTGATGGGATGCCTATGTTAGTCCTGACGCCAGAACGCGGAGCATGCCAGCCCGAATGAAGGTAAGTCCGGGGTGCCCTTAGCATTAGCTGCGGGGGCAGGGTTAGTATTAGGGAGTCTAGCGGGGTTAGCGTTAGTTTTTTTTGGGGGGGGATTAGGGTTAGGCACCCCTAGGAAGGAGGGTTAGGGTTAGGCACCAACGGGGAGCAGGTAAGGTTAAGGCACCCCCCCAGTAGGGTTAAGTTTAGGGTGTGGGGAGGGAGTGTTAGGTTTAGGCAACCCTGGATGGGAGGTTAGGGTTAGGTACTAAGGGTGGTGGTTAGGGTTAGGCACCGCTAAGGGAGGGTCATGGTTAGGTGGGGGGGGCAGTGGAGGACAGGGGCATTTTAAGAGAGGAGGGGGCCAGTGTGCAGCCTCTGTTTGGGCCCCCTCCTCTCTAACGGCGGCTCAGCGGCGCACTGAGTGCTGTAGATTCGGCGGAGAGTTCAGTAAATTAACTACGGGTGCAGGGTGTGCGGTGCGGGCCCCCCTGGACCCGGGGGCCCTTGTGGCCCGCACTCCCTGCACCCATTATAGGTACACTCCTTGGGGAGGGTTAGTATACTTACCTACCCCAGTCAGGATCTCCTCATGTCGGACATCCGCTGTCGGGATTTGAACCGGCGGCTAAAAATGTAAATCCTATTCCGTCCAAATATTTACATTACATTGACCATAAATAGTTTGATTTGGTGCTGGACCACCAACCTGAGGCACCCCTGCAAGTGTCTCGAGGCACCCCGGGGTGCCATGGCACACAGTTTGGAAACCACTGCAGTAGGGGACATCTATGAAATAATTATTGTGTGTGCAAACTCAACCAATGATATGTTGCTTTAAATAGTCTCAAATGAACTATACAGTAGTAGCAGAATGTTGCAATTCAAGTCTTAAGTACATTACAAAATTATGCAAATCTGTCTCATCAAATACAATTATCAGCTTCAGAGACTTAAAGTACGGGCTTTGATGGCAGCGTTCTATTGCCATGACCTTATAAACAGTTTTGTAGTCTAAGAATGCAACATAGCTCTGTATGCAGTGTAAAAATGTTGCAGTTATGTTCTTAAACACCTATGACATCAGTATTTCAACACTTGTTCCTGGGGGCGATTCAAGGACTAAAGAATTATCATAGGACAGTAGGTAAATATGGTGCAAAAGAAAACAATGTGAATGCTTTACACCAATGATACTCATATAAACATCTGAAGAAGTTTTTTATACAGCATAAAATTTGTCAATAAAACAGGCTAACCATCAGCACATTTTTAGAAGACAGTTAGTAAAAACTAGAAAGCATCGGTTGGCAACACTGGTGAATTTATACATTGAGAGAAATTTTAATTTTTAGTGCTGAAAATCGAAAAACAAACTACAACAGAAATAGCAATTTGCTTATGAGAAAGGCATGAATAGTGATACAAAATATTTTCTTACACCTCAACTCACTAATGATCTCCAATGTTTTTAGAGCCTGTTTAAAATTACTGAGGTTTAACAGGCAGGCTGTACTTCTGTACTACTGTACTACTGTACTACCTGTACTACTGTACTACTGTACTACCTGTACTACTGTACTACCTGTGCATAAGAATAACAATACAGTGGTTCTGTACTACCTGTGCATAACAATAATAATACAGTGGTACTGTACTACCTGTGCATAACAATAACAATACAGTGGTACTGTACTACCTGTGCATAACAATAACAATACAGTGGTTCTGAGGTACAACCAGCAAATATTTACATGGTAACTTCCCAGAATCGCCAATGCAGCACTACTGATTTATGGTGACGCCCAGTGAGGATGACCCAGAGGTCTATCACTTAAAAGAAAGAGCTATTATCTCTGATAACACCCATAGTAGCTAGAACTAGTTAAAAAAAGGTAATTCTAAATTTTTGTATTTGGGTGGTGTAAAATAATAATACACTAATAATTATAGAATTGTATTCCCCCCACAACATTAAAGCAATCAGCCCAGTACTAAAAAGTCAATGGGCCAGCAAACAATGTGAGTGGGGAATTACATACAATGGGTTGGCCCAAACTGTAAGGAGCAGGGTGTTTTGTGACGGCATCTCTATTATATGGGCCTCTAAATGAGGTCCCCCTTTTCTCCCCACACCAGGGTGGTTAGAAAGAACACCTGAGCTGCTCAGTGTTGGAGCTGGTTGTTACTAATGCAGTAGTCATCCTCTTTTGTTTTCCATCTCCTAAAAGCAATCAGCCCACTGTGCTGTCTGGTCAAGGGAAGGTAAATGTGATTTGTGGAATGTCATTGTTGTGGGTTCCCCCAAAATCACAGTATGCAGTTTCTTGTTAGCTAGTGCAGGGACTGTTGTTTAATGGGCTGGGGGTTCTGTAGACCGATGTCAGGCATAAGGAGGTGAGATGATATGTGTGTCTCCTCTCTGGGAGCCCACTTGTCTACCGAGCCATTACTACACCATGGTGGCTTAGGAAACCCTCTGCTCTGAAATTGTTCTACAAACTCGAAAAATGCACTTTAGAAGTAGACTCTATGACCTTTTTGGGGTACATAATTTCTGGGACAAGTTATTAGCATGGACTCCGAAAAAGAACCCGCTATTATTGATTGTCCAAAGACTTCTACTTTGAAAGCAGTGCAGTGAATTTTGAGTTTCGCTGAATACTACAGGGAATTTATCAGGGATTACTCTACTGTAGTCACTCTGCTCACTGCACTGACCCAAAGCGGTCAGAAGAAGCTCAACAAGCTAGAAGCTAGAAGCTAAAACAAGGATTTATCTCTGCCCCTATCCTCAGGCAACCTGACATATCCAGTCCATTCTATTTGGAAGTTGATACTTCGTACATTTGCGTAGGAGCTGTACTCTGTCAAAAATCTGATGATGAGCAATGGCATCCTTGTGTCTTCTTCTCCCAGATATTCCTGCCTGCAGAACGAAGCTGTGCCATAGGGGACAAGGAGTTGCTAACCATCATGTTGGCACTTGAATAGCGGAGATACTTGTTAGAAGGAGCTCAGTATCCTATAGCCATCTATATCATAAGAACTTTATCTAAAAAACAAGCAGGGTATGAATCTTCGACAGGCCCAATGAGCACTGTTCTTTTCAAGCAGGGGCGGAACTAGCGGCGGTGCAGCCGATGCATTGCACCGGGGCCCGCTGTGGTGCAGGGGCCCATAGCCACTCCTGCACCGCCGCTAGTCCCCTGGGCCCCACAAGTGTAGGGCAGACCGCAGTGAGAGCGGTCTGCCCTACACAGTTTACAAACACACAGCTGCCAGCGGCGGAAGTGTGTTTGTAATAGCAGCCGATGACTGCTGCGTTGTCCACGGAGGGAGCCGGCTGGAGCTCACTCATGAGCTCCGTCATCCGGCTCCCCATGCAGCGGGTGATGGGAGAGATGTCACGTCACGACGTCTCTCTCATCCCATGGTGCAGAACGAGAGCGGGCCGGGAGTAGTGTCCGGACAACGGCGGTCATTGGCAGGAGCGGGGATCAGGTAAGTTGTGTGTTTTCTTTGTTTGTTTGTGTAAGGGGGCACTTGCACAGCATAAGGGGAGGGGGTGCTACTATGGGGCATTGGCACAGCATATGAGCTACTGGGGGCACTTTATAGGGTGGGGGGGCATTACTATGGTCACTGTATAGGTGGGGGCCGCTACTGTGGGCATTGTATGGGGGGGCTGGCCACTACTGGGGTCACTGTATAGGGGGGACTACTACTGGGGTCACTGTATAGGGGGGACTACTACTGGGGGCACTGCATAGGGGGCTACTACTGGGGGCACTGCATAAGGGGGACCTCTACTGGGGGCACTGCATAGGGGGGACCACTACTGGGGGCACTGCATAGGGGGGACTACTACTGGGGGCAATGCATAGGGGGGGCCACTACTGGGGGCACTGCATAGGGAGGACCACTACTGGGGGCACTGCATAGGGGGGACCACTACTGGGGGCACTGCATAGGGGGGACCACTACTGGGGGAAATGCATAGGGGGACTACTACTGGGGTCACTGCATAAGGGGACCACTTCTGGGGGTACTGCATGGGGGGGTTACTACTGGGGGCACTGCATAGGGGGGCCCAAAGAATATTCTTGCACCTGGGCCCACCACTCTCTAGGTCTGCCACTGTTTTCAAGATTTGACATTCGAGTCACGTTCAGTCCTGGTTCTAGAAATCGCAAGGCTGAAGCACTGTCACATTCTTTGCTGCAAAATAACAATTCTGTCACTACAGATCCGAAACCCATCCTCAATCTGCTTCTTTGGGCCGATTTCGCACACAGCTGTTATTATCATGAGTCATCCTCTTCCACTTTGTTCAACATTGTATACAGTTTACAGTCAGCAAAGCATAGAAGTCTGGGCAGATGTTACACTTAGTGTAGTGGCCATGACTCAGGGCCTGATTCAGACCCGCTCGCAAGTGCTATGCGCTCGCAAGTGGGTCGATGCTGCCCCAGTGCACACACGTGGCGTGCGCAAGCCGTGGAGCGAGCGCAAAAAGCACTCGCTCCGGTACTCAATGTTGATTGACAGCTGCCCCGTTTGGAAGACGGGGAAGGGGGGTGGCCGAGCAAATGGAGGCTTTCATGCAGGAACGCCTGCCGTCTTTGGGGGGCGGTCCTATTGACATCACTAGTGCAGGAAGTCCACTGCGGCTTGCAGCAACGAGACCCTACCGCAAGGGTCTCGTCGCAAGCACGATGATTGGAAGTCAAACTCCCTAAAACAAAGGGGTCTATTTACTAAGCCTTGGATGGAGGTATAGTGAAAGGAGATAAAGTTCCAGCCAACCAGCTCCTAACTCTCATTTTTCAAACACAGCCTGTGACGTGGAAGTTATGAGCTGATTGGCTGGTACTTTATCTCTGCTCACTTTATCTCCTTCTAAAGCTTAGTAAATAGACCCCAAAGAATCTAAAGATTTGGGGTGAAACAAGTATACAGAGGAAAATTGGTATGAGGAATTTGTTGGAAGATCTTTTCCTTTGGAAGAACTGTGGAGCTCGGATTTTGTTAGGAAAAATTGCAAACTTATTGACGTTTTGTTTGAAACTTGATTTTAAACATTTTTTTCGATTATTGAATTTATAATTTATAATGAGAAGAACTTTGAGAATGCCTATATGAGTTTCCTCTTACACTGTTATGCTATCATTTTCTGGGGTGCTCTGGTGAACACCTGTGAGGATCTTGTGCTGGCGAATCTCTTGCTCAAATTTTAGCCATCAATGTTCATCTTGATATTCCAATGTACTGCTTAGTCCACAATACTAATCTAGTAATATTGGCGGTATATAAAATGAGTTTATATGAGAACGCTGTTAGCCAATTGATTTATATTTACACTGTTTTATTAAAATGCATTGTTTTCAAGTAGAAGTAGCTGGACTTTTTTTTATATCTTGAGTCTCTCAGTTACTTATGGCTGCAGTTGGTACCACCTGCCATTTGTGGAATCCCTCCTGCAGAACAGCCGGCAGCATGCCAATTAAACAAAGCTTAAGCCAATGCTGGAACCGGACATCGTCTCCTTGTTATGTAAGGAGCAACACAACAAGAAATAATCTCTAATATATGTCATCATCTCCATGAGACACTAAGGGCCTGATTCAGATCCGCTCGGGAGCGCTGAGCGCTCGCAAGCGGATCGATGGTGCCCAAGTGCGCATGCGCACAACGGAGGCGGCTCCGTCGTGCGCATGCGCGAGGCCCGAATAACAACGGCCAAGCCGTCGTTAAGGGTCTCGCACCAAAGGGGGCGTGCTGTCGATGGTGATTGACAGCACGCCCCCTTTGGTGGGCGTGCCGGGGGCGTGGCTGCCCAGACGTAGGCGTTCCCATGGGAACGCCTACTGTCTGGGTCCGGCCCCACTGACATCACTAGTGATGTCAGTGGGAGTGCTTTTGGCTCTGATAGAGCCAAAAGCACTTCTGGGCTTGCGGCAGCGAGACCCTACAGCAGGGTCTCATCGCAAGCCCGATGGTCGCGATGGTCTTGACCATCGCGACCATCATTTTGGCCGCTCGCTATAGCTGTGGGTGGTCACCAACAGCTATGCAAGCGGCCAGGAGGCCGCTCCAAAAGGTAGGAGGGACGGCCCTGATTCAGAGCGAGCGCTCTGTCAGAGCATCCGGCTTTGAATCAGGGCCTAAGTACTGTACTGTACTAGTGTAATTATTATTAGTAGTACTAGTAGGAACTGGGTGGGGGTAGTACGTAGTAGTAAGGACACACATGTAGTACAGTATAGGTCCTCTGTGTGTATAGGTAAAAGGGACACACAGAGGAGGATGACTGGAGAATGGGATGTTACCTGCTGGCTGCTGCTGTCCTCCATCAGCCTGAAATCCTGGTACATCAGCTCACTGTACTCAGCTGCAGTATAAGCCTGCTACTCATTCATCCACTGCACACTACATCTTCTCTCACAGTGCTTAAGCTGCAGCCTCAGCTCCAACATAGTCCAGGCCAGGGTAATGAACGACGTCCTGCCAGGGAGCCTCCATATCCAGCTCAGGACAGGATGGCCTCAGATGATGGTTGGGAAAAAAGTCCCACAAATTATGTTACCTTTAGGTGAAAGGGCCGTGGCTGTGCTGTCAATCATGTCAAAATGGTTAAAAATCTAAGATAATAAAGTAGTTTAACAATTAAAAGTTACTTACAGGGGTAGACTGGCCTGGCAGAGGGTTTGGGTATATCCCCAGTTGTTCCCCTGCTTTGCAGCTCCCACTACCATACTTAACTGTATGCTAAGCTCTGGTTGATGAAAGAACTGCATCATGTACATGCCATTCAGTGACGCTATATGGCTATTATTGAGTAATTGTGCTGTGTATTCAGTGAAACAAATGGAGATTTGAGTCAAGATGGCACCAATGTCCTGGGGACGAGCTGGGAGGATTCTTCTGAATGAAATCACTAATAGTACACTAGTAGCTCAAGGTAGAAAACTTTTTGTCTGATCCAATAATGTGTAATAAAAAGTAATCACTGCATCAACATGTAGTCGATTTAGAAAGACAAAGACTTGTTTGTGGGTTTGTTTTTCTAATGTACTATGCATCATTGCCGTAACTAGAGGTGTGCGAGCGGTGCGGCCGCACAGAATGTAGCGCTCTGTGGGCGGCACCGCCACTCATCCACAGCTCCTGTATTTGGCTAGCAGGGTGCCTGGAAGGGAAGCCGATGGACGTAATCCTGGCCGCCGGCTTCCCGACTGTCTAATCCCGGCAAGTGTCTAATGACAGGCGTCGAGATCCCTGCTGAGTCAGATTTTTGAGAGAGTACAGCTCCTACGCCAATGTACGAAGCATCAACTTCCAAATAGAATGGGCTGGATATATCAGGTTGCCTGAGGATAGGGGCAGAGATAAAGCCTTGTTTTAGCTTCTAGAAAACTAGTTGAGCCTCTTCTGACCACTTTGGGTCAGTGCAGTGAGCAGAGTGACTACAGTAGAGTAATCCCTGATAAATTCCCTGTAGTATTTAGCGAAACCCAAAATTCACTGCACTGCTTTCAAAGTAGAAGTCTGTGGACAATCAATAATAGCGGGTTCTTTTTCAGAGTCCATGCTAATAACTTGTCCCAGAAATTATGTACCCCAAAAAGGGCATAGAGTCCACTTTTAAAGTGCATTTTTCGAGTTTGCAGAACAATTTCAGATTCCGGATTTCGGCGTGGGGCTAATGATGGGCGTCGGTATTTAGATGCCTATCATTAGTCCCATACCAGGATTTCACTGTCGGGAAGTTGGCGGTTGGCCGCCGGCTACCTGACTACATACCGGACTACCCACACCATTGCTTTTAGTATGAGCCATACACAAAACAAGCACCATTGCTTTTCAGTGTGTGTAACAAACTCCACATGCCCTTAAATTAGAGATGAGCGGGTTCGGATTTACTCGGATTTACACGGATCTCAAAACGGCATTTTATTGGCTATCGGCTATCACGTGTTTTGTATAGCCAATTAAATAAATCCGAACTAATCCGAACTTGCGGTAAAGAGGCAAAAAGAACCGAGTAAATCCGAACCCGCTCATCTCTACCTTAAATGCATTTAATACTCTTACAAGCCCTCAGACCTCCCCACACAAAGTGGGGGGCAAGAAACAGACACACAGAAGATGACCTGTACAAAAGAGGCTCTGACAATAAATAAAATACACAGTCACTACTCGGGAAACACTTTCTAGACATACACCTACTTAGATACATTTCAAATATTAATATTACAGGTAAATAGTCACTTCATAAATAATTTCCTATAAAACATGCATTTCAGTGACATATTAGACATTATTGTGAATGTACCAGTTCTCGTCTTATAACAACAGCAGATAAAATAGGAAATCATATAATTAATATGTTTCCTTCTACAATAATTGACTCACTTGATTTGAAGTAAATTAATTAATATGTTAACACATATAACATAATTACCTCTCTCTAAACCCTCTCTCAGAAACCCTCTCTCTAGTTTGGCAATATACAGTATTTTAAACATCTGTTGTATGGCCCACTTTCCATACTAATTATGTAAATCAAAGGCCTCTTATCAAAGCAACAGACAGCAGCCATGAATAACAGTGATTTGCATTTTTTTACTTCCAAAGTGAGGCTTTAGTATGAACATTTACAGTGGCAAAGCTGCCCAGGAACAGCTCAGTGAGGTAGGGTCAGGGGTCAGGGGCGCAGAGAGCTGCAACGGGCCTGGGTGAAGGGGCATGGCCTAATTGCACCTGCGAGGCCACACCCCCTTAGGATTTAAAAAAACTGCACGCTGCAGAGGGGGGCGCTGTGAGCCCCTCAGCCTGGCTCTCAGCCAGGGGTGGCACGATCAGTGTGATCGCTCCCCCCCCACAGGCAGATGATACTGCTGCAAGCAGTCTACCACTGCAGCTCAGCACACAGCCAGCGTGTGATGGGCTGCTGTGAAGAGGGAGCGGCGCCGGGCCCCTCCAGCAAACCCCAGCCCATGTAAATAGTACCCACTCCCCCCCTCTCTGCACCCCTGTCAGGGGGCACTACCCAGGCACTGTGCACAGGAAGACACTGTGCCCAAGAGAGAAGAGCTGAAAGAGAGGGCCTAGTGAGGCCATTGTATGTCTGGCAAGAGGTCAGAGGGGCTCCAAAGAGAAAGTAATAAAGTTAGCAATACAGCTACCAGAATTCAGAACAAGTAATTTGTGATGGCAACTAAAAATTTACGTATTGAGACAGAGTAACCTTTGGCTGAAATTTTGGGTCAGTCAGAAGGGTCTACTAGAGGCTTCTGAATTTAAGATGCATAGATGATTGGTGTTCTCGGGTCAGTGAGAAAGTGGACGGTATCAGTGTAAATGCACCTATTGGACAAACCAAGTATAATGATAAACTCAATTTCCTTTTTATAACTGGCAGTAGGGTCAAAGATTCAGTGCCTATAGTATCTGAAAATTGTCATCTAATCTCATTGCTGTAATCAATATGGCTGAATGTCAATAGCACCAGCTAAATCATGTTTCTCTTTATGTTGATGTAAAGCAAGCAAATCAACTACATTGCTCAGTGTGTACCGGCGATTGCACTCTCCCGCAGTTGCTTGTGATGGTTGCTAGATTTGCATGTGCTGCACATGAAACCTAGCGATGTCGCTAGTGACCTGTAGTAAGTTAATGAAGGACGGAACTGTGGGCCTGATTCAGACCCGGTCGCAAGCGCTGAGCGCTTGCAACCGGGTCGATGTTTGCCCACTGGGCATGCGCACGACGGAGCCGGCTCCGTTGTGCGCATGTGCAAGACCCGGCTAGCGACGGGTGCTCTGTCGCACCGGGTCTCACACCAAAGGGGGCGAGCTGTCGATGGTGATTGACAGCTCGCCCCATTTGGTAGGCGGGCAGGGGGGGTGGCTGGCCAAATCTATTAGAGCCAGAAGCTCTCTGGGGCTTGCGGCCACGAGACCCTACCACAAGGGCTCGTCGCAAGCCCGATGGTCGCGATGGTCTTGACCATCGCAAACATCAACCTGGCCGCTCACAATTGCTGTGGGTGGTCACCCACAGCTATGCGAGCGGCCAGGAGGCCGAACAAAAAAAAACAAAAAACGCCCTGATTCAGAGAGAGCGCTCGTTCAGAGCGTCCGTCTCTGAATCAGGCCCTGTGATCGTTCCGTTGTTCATTAACTCGTCCCATTCAAGGGCATTTATTCCGATGTTGGAACGAATGCCCATCACTCCAGTGTGTTACCAGCTTTAGAAACCAACCTTACTACGGGATGTATTGTCAATAGTGTCTGAGTAGTTTGAGAGTGACTCTCAATATCGGTACAATATCTCTGGTGACACCTCTACATCTGACCAGGACATTGACCCATGTTTCTGAGAATGTCAGTACCTTGCAGTAATAAACTTTGTGAACCTTACTGCCCTGCTTTGCATATTTATACTTGGAATTTAAATTTCAACATTTCTCCTTTAAATGTGTGATCACTGGGTTGCAGTTGTGACATGCTATTGGTGTCAGATTTCAATGCCTCAGAATGTACTCTTCTTCATGGTATTGGGACAAAATGTGTAGCTACAGATTTCTATACATTTGTGATACAATGTCTACAAGAAATGTCAAAGAGTCAGTGCCATCAAACAATATTCTGGCAGTATAACTGTCAGCAATGAGAACAGCATGTCCCCACTTATCAGGAAAATCAGCAGAACTCACTACATCCTCCATAATATTCTTGTATAATAAAGTGGTACATAAATTAAATGTAACCGAGTATTTAGTTGTTAGTCTTTCAGACCTGTAGTAAATTGTTGAGAGTAATGATACTACTAGTGACCATTAATCTAGTTGTACAGTGCGGAGGCAATAGACTATAGTAGAAGTAGATATCTAAGCACTTGCGATAGAAATAAGCCCCTTGCCGACGCCGGAATCCCAACACTTATCAGAATCCTGAAGGCAAGTACTGGGGTTAGGGGGAGTGTGAGGGTTAGGGGTTAGGGTGAGGGTTAGGCACGAAGGGGGGAGGACTAGGTTTAGGCAGCGGGGAGGGAGGGTTAGGTTTAGGCACCAGGGGTGAGGTTAGGTTTAGGCACCGGGGAGGGAGGGTTAGGGGTAGGGTTAGGGGTTAGGTATACTTAATTGGAAGCATCGGCAGTCTAACCTGGTCGGGATGCCGGAGTCGGGACTCTGGCCACCGGGATCCCGAGCGCTGGCATTCCATACCCAACCTGTCTGTCCCAGGGGCCTGGACTTCACCATAGAGACTCACCTGAGGAAATAGGCCAGTCAGGCAATGTACTGTATGTATTGTTGTAACGTAATAAAACCTCTGGTACAATCCTTCCTATACCTTCTAAACCTGCCTATACCTTCTAAAATTGACGCTATTTGCGTACGCAGTCATACAGTAAAATAAAAGCCTTCAGACCTTGAACATGTGTTTCCAAAGCACAAAGTATATTATTCAACATAAAACAGTAGGTTACACTCTGTGATCTAAAGACAATTTAGCGCAAAGAAATTATACAGACCCTAGGTACAGTTATTACATATGCAAAAAAACAGTGATTAACCGTCAAACAATGAGAGAGAGAGAGGGAGAGAGAGAGAGAGAGAGAGAGATGTCTGCGAGAGAGAGAGAGAGAGAGATAATACAACCATACAAAGAGAGAGGGAGAGAGAGAGAGAGAGAGAGAGAGAGAGAGAGAAAGATCTGCTGTGAGCACATGTCCAAGATGGCTGATGAGGGTGTGTGTGTGTGGGGGGTTGTTAGGGCCCATGTCCTATTGTTTAAACCAAATGGTCTAAAAACACAAATTCCAGTTTGAATGTAAGAAAACTCACATAATGTTGTAACTCTGTAAATCATATATCCATTAATGATCATACTTATAATAACTACAACAACCTATTTGTACTATACAACAACAAAACTGAGTAGAATTATAACTATAATTAATAACAAGACTATTAATTCACAACTTCCATGAATCAAGCACATGTTTCAATGGGGGGAGGTGAGTATCACATGTAATGCCATTGTGTAACCCACTTGCTGGTAGCCATCTTTAACAAAAGCTGCAGTGTCTATCTTACACACGATTATTACTTGTACCATTCAAAGCTGTTATTAATTAAACTTCCATGATATAACACTGATACCAGCCTATGATTACATTCATGATACTATACAACTTATTCAGATAGTAATTATCATATAGTAGCCAAAATACCAGTACTCACAATACACAATTCTATCATAATTGAAATAACACAAAAACCTATGCCAGTCTTATTGTCATAATCACACTATTAATAATTCACCATTCCAATGAATCAAGTACTTAGCTCCAGGTCATACATGCCTACTCTCCCGGGAATCGCGGGAGGCTCCCGATTTTTCGGGTAACCCCCCGCGATCCCGGAAGAGTAGGCATATCTCCCGCATCCCGCCCACTTCCTAGTGAAGTGGGCAGGATGGGGAGATTTTACCTGAAATTATCGGGTCCATCGGGAAGGGGTGGGGCTAAATTAGGCAAATCGCGTCATTTAGCCCCGCCCCCTCCCCATGGACCCGCGAATCACGGAGGTTTTCTGTAAAGGGGGCGGGGCCTAATGCAGTCTATCGTCTGGCCCCACCCCCAGAAGAGGAGAGCAGCAGGTCCCCTCCTGCTGCTCCCGGAAAGCTGCCCAGCAAAGTAGGTAAGTATGCTCCAGGTCCTAAAACAGCTCACCAGCGGGTCTCAAACAATTATATCAACTAGGGGTGTGCACCGGCCACTTTTCGTGTTTTGTGTTTTGGTTTTGGATCTGGATCTTTCTTCGTGTTTTGGATCTGGATTGGTTTTGCCAAAACCACCCTTCCGTGTTTTGGGTTCTGGGTTTTGTGTTTTGGATCTGTATTTTTTTTTAAAAAAGCATAAAAACAGCTAAAATCACAGAATTTGTGTGTTTTTCTGCTCCTATGCTATTATTAACCTCAATAACCTTAATTTCCACTCATTTCCAGTCTATTCTGAACACCTCACACCTCACAATAGTGTTTTTATGTCCAAAAGGTTGCACCGAGGTAGCTGGATGACTATGCTAAGAGATACGAGTGGGCGGCACAAACACGTGGTCCATCTAGGAGTGACACTGCAGTGGCAGACAGGATGGCAGTTTGAAAAACTAGGCCCCAAACAGTTCATAATGCAAAGAAAAAAAAGAGGTGCAAGATGGAATTGTCCTTGGGCCCTCCCACCCACCCTTATGTTGTATAAACAGGACATGCACACTTTAACAAACCAAACATTTCAGCGCTAGGGTCTGCCACACGACTGTGGCTGAAATGATTGGTTCGTTTGGGCCCCCACAAAACAAGCTGGCAATTAATCTGTCCCTGCACAAACTGGCTCTACGGAGGCAAGATGTCATCCTCATCCTCCTCATCCACCGATTCCTCACCCTCTTCAGTGTTGTGTACATCCTCATCCTCACAGAGTATTAATTCTTCCCCGCTGGAATCCACAACCACAGGTCCATCTGTACGTTCTGGAGGCTGGTCTCCCTGGAAGAGTTGATAATTCATTTTATGAACATCATCTTCTCCACATTTTGTGGAAGCAACCTCCTACGCCTTTCGCTGACAAGGTTCCCGGCTGCAGTAAACACTCTTTTGGAGTACACACTGGAGGGGGGGCAACTCAGGTAAAATAGAGCCAGTTTGTACAGGGACCTCCAAATTGCCTCTTTTTCCTGCCAGTACAGGTACGGACTGTCTGACATGCCTACTTGGATGCTGTCACCGATGTAATCCTTTAACAGACAGACGCATGCTTGTCGCTGCTGCTTTGAGGATGCAGGTGCGGCTACAGCCCACACAATTCACAAAGACAGAAAAAAAAGAAGAATTTTTTATTTTTTGTGGAGCGCACTTTGAGGGTTACACCACCCTTTAACAGACAGACGCACGCTTGTCGCTGCTGCTTTGAGGATGCTGGTGCGGCTACAGCCCACAAAATTCACAAAGACAGAAAAAACAGGAAGAATTTTTTATTGTTTGTGGAGCGCACTTTGAGGGTTACACCACCCTTTAACAGACCGACGCACGCTTGTCGCTGCTGCTTTAAGGATGCAGGTGCGGCTACAGCCCACACATTTCACAAAGACAGAAAAAAAAAGAAGAATTTTTTTATTGTTTGTGGAGCACACCTTGAGGGTTACACCACCCTTTAACAGACAGACGCATGCTTGTCGCTGCTGCTTTAAGGATGCAGGTGCGGCTACAGCCCACACATTTCACACACAAACACAGAAAAAAAGAAGATTATTTTATTTTGTTGGAGCGCACTTTGGGGGTAACACCACCCTTTAACAGACAGACCCACGCTTGTCGCTTATGCTTTGAGGATGCTGGTGCGAATACAGCCCACACAATTCACAAAGACAGAAAAAAAAAGAAGAATTTTTTTATTGTTTGTGGAGCACACTTTTTGAGGGTTACACCACCCTTTAACAGACAGACGCATGCTTGTCGCTGCTGCTTTGAGGATGCAGGTGCGGCTACTGCGCATACATTTCACACACAAACACAGAAAAAAAGATTATTTTATTTTGTTGGAGCGCACTTTGGGGGTAACACCACCCTTTAACAGACAGACGCACGCTTGTCACTGCTGCTTTGAGGATGCTGGTGCGACTACAGCCCACACAATTCACAAAGACAAAAAAAAATAAAAATGTTTTATTGTTTGTGGAGCGCACTTTGAGGGCTACACCACCCTTTAACAGACAGACGCACGCTTGTCGCTGCTGCTTTGAGGATGCAGGTGCGGCTACAGCCCACACAATTCACAAAGACAGAAAAAAAAGAAGAATTTTTTATTTTTTGTGGAGCGCACTTTGAGGGTTACACCACCCGTTAACAGACAGATGCACGCTTGTTGTTGCTGCTTTGAGGATGCAGGTGCGGCTACTGCGCATACATTTCACACACAAACACAGAAAAAAAGATTATTTTATTTTGTTGGAGCGCACTTTGGGGGTAACACCACCCTTTAACAGACAGACGCACACTTGTCGCTGCTGCTTTGAGGATGCAGGTGCGGCTACAGCCCACAAAATTCACAAAGACAGAATTTTTTTTTTTTATTGTTTGTGGAGTGCACTTTGAGGGTTACACCACCCTTTAACAGACAGACGCACGCTTGTCGCTACTGCTTTAAGGATGCAGGTGCGACTACAGCCCACACATTTCACAAAGACAGAAAAAAAAGAAGAATTTTTTTATTGTTTGTGGAGCGCACTTTGAGGGTTACACCACCCTTTAACAGACAGACGCATGCTTGTCGCTACTGCTTTAAGGATGCAGGTGCGACTACAGCCCACACATTTCACAAAGACAGAAAAAAAAGAATTTTTTTTTTATTGTTTGTGGAGCGCACTTTGAGGGTTACACCACCCTTTAACAGACAGACTCATGCTTGTTGCTGCTGCTTTGAGGATGCAGGTGCGGCTACTGCGCATACATTTCACATAAAAACACAGAAAAAAAGAACATTATTTTATTTTGTTGGAGCGCACTTTGGGGGTAACACCACCCTTTAACAGACAGACGCACGCTTGTCGCTGCTGCTTTGAGGATGCTGGTGCGACTACAGCCCACACAATTCACAAAGACAGAAGAAAAATAAGAATTTTTTATTGTTTGTGGAGCGCACTTTGAGGGTTACACCACCCTTTAACAGACAGATGCACGCTTGTCGCTGCTGCTTTGAGGATGCAGGTGCGGCTACTGCGCATACATTTCACACACAAACACAGAAAAAAAGATTATTTTATTTTGTTGGAGCGCACTTTGGGGGTAACACCACCCTTTAACAGACAGACGCACACTTGTCGCTGCTGCTTTGAGGATGCAGGTGCAGCTACAGCCCACAAAATTCACAAAGACAGAAATTTTTTTTTTTTTTATTGTTTGTGGAGCACACTTTGAGGGTTACACCACCCTTTAACAGACAGACGCATGCTTGTCGCTGCTGCTTTAAGGATGCAGGTGCGGCTACAGCCCACACATTTCACAAAGACAGAAAAAAAAGAAGAATTTTATTATTGTTTGTGGAGCGCACTTTGAGGGTTACACCACCCTTTAACAGACAGACACATGCTTGTCGCTACTGCTTTGAGGATGCAGGTGCGACTACAGCCCACACATTTCACAAAGACAGAAAAAAAAGAATAATTTTTTTATTGTTTGTGGAGCGCACTTTGAGGGTTACACCACCCTTTAACAGACAGACGCACGCTTGTCGCTGCTGCTTTGAGAATGCAGGTACGGCTACTGCGCATACATTTCACACACAAACACAGAAAAAAAGAAGATTATTTTATTTTGTTGGAGCGCACTTTGGGGGTAACACCACCCTTTAACAGACAGACCCACGCTTGTCGCTTATGCTTTGAGGATGCTTGTGCGACTACAGCCCACACAATTCACAAAGACAGAAAAAAAAAGTAGAATTTTTTATTGTTTGTGGAGCGCACTTTGAGGGTTACACCACCCTTTAACAGACAGACGCACGCTTGTCGCTGCTGCTTTAAGGATGCAGGTGCGGCTACAGCCCACACATTTCACAAAGACAGAAAAAAAAAGAAGAATTTTTTTATTGTTTGTGGAGTGCACTTTGAGGGTTACACCACCCTTTAACAGACAGACGCACGCTTGTCGCTGCTGCTTTAAGGATGCAGGTGCGGCTACAGCCCACACATTTCACAAAGACAGAAAAAAAAAGAAGAATTTTTTTATTGTTTGTGGAGCGCACTTTGAGGGTTACACCACCCTTTAACAGTCAGACGCACGCTTGTCGCTGCTGCTTTGAGGATGCAGGTGCGGCTACTGCGCATACATTTCACACAAAAACACAGAAAAAAAGAACATTATTTTATTTTGTTGGAGTGCACTTTGGGGGTAACACCACCCTTTAACAGACAGACGCACGCTTGTCGCTGCTGCTTTGAGGATGCTGGTGCGACTACAGCCCACACAATTCACAAAGACAGAAAAAAAAGAAGAATTTTTTATTGTTTGTGGAGCGCACTTTGAGGGTTACACCACCCTTTAACAGACAGATGCACGCTTGTCGCTGCTGCTTTGAGGATGCAGGTGCGGCTACAGCCCACACAATTCACAAAGACAGAAAAAAAAGAAGAATTTTTTATTTTTTGTGGAGCGCACTTTGAGGGTTACACCACCCTTTAACAGACAGACGCACGCTTGTCGCTGCTGCTTTGAGGATGCAGGTGCGGCTACTGCGCATACATTTCACACACAAACACAGAAAAAAAGATTATTTTATTTTGTTGGAGCGCACTTTGGGGGTAACACCACCCTTTAACAGACAGACGCACACTTGTCGCTGCTGCTTTGAGGATGCAGGTGCGGCTACAGCCCACAAAATTCACAAAGACAGAAATTTTTTTTTTTTTTTTTTTATTGTTTGTGGAGCACACTTTGAGGGTTACACCACCCTTTAACAGACAGACGCACGCTTGTCACTGCTGCTTTGAGGATGCAGGTGCGGCTACAGCCCACACATTTCACAAAGACAGAAAAAAAAAGAATTTTTTTTTTATTGTTTGTGGAGCGCACTTTGAGGGTTACACCACCCTTTAACAGACAGACGCACGCTTGTCGCTGCTGCTTTAAGAATGCAGGTGCGGCTACAGCCCACACATTTCACAAAGACAGAAAAAAAAGAAGAATTTTTTTATTGTTTGTGGAGCGCACTTTGAGGGTTACACCACCCTTTAACAGACAGACGCATGTTTGTCGCTACTGCTTTGAGGATGCAGGTGTGACTACAGCCCACACATTTCACAGAGACAGAAAAAAAAGAAGAATTTTTTTATTGTTTGTGGAGCACACTTTGAGGGTTACACCACCCTTTAACAGACAGACGCACACTTGTCGCTGCTGCTTTGAGGATGCAGGTACGGCTACTGCGCATACATTTCACACACAAACACAGAAAAAAAGAAGATTATTTTATTTTGTTGGAGCGCACTTTGGGGGTAACACCACCCTTTAACAGACAGACGCACGCTTGTCGCTTATGCTTTGAGGATGCTGGTGCGACTACAGCCCACACAATTCACAAAGACAGAAAAAAAAAGAAGAATTTTTTATTGTTTGTGGAGCGCACTTTGAGGGTTACACCACCCTTTAACAGACAGACGCATGCTTGTCGCTGCTGCTTTAAGGATGCAGGTGCGGCTACAGCCCACACATTTCACAAAGACAGAAAAAAAAAGAAGAATTTTTTTATTGTTTGTGGAGTGCACTTTGAGGGTTACACCACCCTTTAACAGACAGACGCACGCTTGTCGCTGCTGCTTTAAGGATGCAGGTGCGGCTACAGCCCACACATTTCACAAAGACAGAAAAAAAAAGAAGAATTTTTTTATTGTTTGTGGAGCGCACTTTGAGGGTTACACCACCCTTTAACAGTCAGACGCACGCTTGTCGCTGCTGCTTTGAGGATGCAGGTGCGGCTACTGCGCATACATTTCACACAAAAACACAGAAAAAAAGAACATTATTTTATTTTGTTGGAGTGCACTTTGGGGGTAACACCACCCTTTAACAGACAGATGCACGCTTGTCGCTGCTGCTTTGAGGATGCTGGTGCGACTACAGCCCACACAATTCACAAAGACAGAAAAAAAAGAAGAATTTTTTATTGTTTGTGGAGCGCACTTTGAGGGTTACACCACCCTTTAACAGACAGATGCACGCTTGTCGCTGCTGCTTTGAGGATGCAGGTGCGGCTACAGCCCACACAATTCACAAAGACAGAAAAAAAAGAAGATTTTTTTATTTTTTGTGGAGCGCACTTTGAGGGTTACACCACCCTTTAACAGACAGACGCACGCTTGTCGCTGCTGCTTTGAGGATGCAGGTGCGGCTACTGCGCATACATTTCACACACAAACACAGAAAAAAAGATTATTTTATTTTGTTGGAGCGCACTTTGGGGGTAACACCACCCTTTAACAGACAGACGCACACTTGTCGCTGCTGCTTTGAGGATGCAGGTGCGGCTACAGCCCACAAAATTCACAAAGACAGAATTTTTTTTTTTTTTTTATTGTTTGTGGAGCACACTTTGAGGGTTACACCACCCTTTAACAGACAGACGCACGCTTGTCACTGCTGCTTTGAGGATGCAGGTGCGGCTACAGCCCACACATTTCACAAAGACAGAAAAAAAAAGAATTTTTTTTTTATTGTTTGTGGAGCGCACTTTGAGGGTTACACCACCCTTTAACAGACAGACGCACGCTTGTCGCTGCTGCTTTAAGAATGCAGGTGCAGCTACAGCCCACACATTTCACAAAGACAGAAAAAAAAGAAGAATTTTTTTATTGTTTGTGGAGCGCACTTTGAGGGATACACCACCCTTTAACAGACAGACGCATGTTTGTCGCTACTGCTTTGAGGATGCAGGTGTGACTACAGCCCACACATTTCACAGAGACAGAAAAAAAAGAAGAATTTTTTTATTGTTTGTGGAGCACACTTTGAGGGTTACACCACCCTTTAACAGACAGACGCACGCTTGTCGCTGCTGCTTTGAGGATGCAGGTACGGCTACTGCGCATACATTTCACACACAAACACAGAAAAAAAGAAGATTATTTTATTTTGTTGGAGCGCACTTTGGGGGTAACACCACCCTTTAACAGACAGACGCACGCTTGTCGCTTATGCTTTGAGGATGCTGGTGCGACTACAGCCCACACAATTCACAAAGACAGAAAAAAAAAGAAGAATTTTTTATTGTTTGTGGAGCGCACTTTGAGGGTTACACCACCCTTTAACAGACAGACGCATGCTTGTCGCTGCTGCTTTAAGGATGCAGGTGCGGCTACAGCCCACACATTTCACAAAGACAGAAAAAAAAAGTTGAATTTTTTTATTGTTTGTGGAGCGCACTTTGAGGGTTACACCACCCTTTAACAGACAGATGCACGCTTATCGCTACTGCTTTGAGGATGCAGGTACGGCTACAGCCCACACATTTCACAAAGACAGAAAAAAAAAGAAGAATTTTTTTATTGTTTGTGGAGTGCACTTTGAGGGTTACACCACCCTTTAACAGACAGATGCACGCTTGTTGCTGCTGCTTTAAGGATGCAGGTGCGGCTACAGCCCACACATTTCACAAAGACAGAAAAAAAAAGAAGAATTTTTTTATTGTTTGTGGAGCGCACTTTGAGGGTTACACCACCCTTTAACAGACAGACGCATGCTTGTCGCTGCTGCTTTAAGGATGCAGGTGCGGCTACAGCCCACACATTTCACAAAGACAGAAAAAAAAAGTTGAATTTTTTTATTGTTTGTGGAGCGCACTTTGAGGGTTACACCACCCTTTAACAGACAGACGCACGCTTATCGCTACTGTTTTGAGGATGCAGGTGTGGCTACAGCCCACACATTTCACAAAGACAGAAAAAAAAAGAAGAAATTTTTTATTGTTTGTGGAGTGCACTTTGAGGGTTACACCACCCTTTAACAGACAGACGCACGCTTGTTGCTGCTGCTTTAAGGATGCAGGTGCGGCTACAGCCCACACATTTCACAAAGACAGAAAAAAAAAGAAGAATTTTTTTATTGTTTGTGGAGCGCACTTTGAGGGTTACACCACCCTTTAACAGACAGACGCACGCTTGTCGCTGCTGCTTTGAGGATGCAGGTGCGGCTACTGCGCATACATTTCACACAAAAACACAGAAAAAAAGAACATTATTTTATTTTGTTGGAGCGCACTTTGGGGGTAACACCACCCTTTAACAGACAGACGCACGCTTGTCGCTGCTGCTTTGAGGATGCTGGTGCGACTACAGCCCACACAATTCACAAAGACAGAAAAAAAATAAGAATTTTTTATTGTTTGTAAAGCGCACTTTGAGGGTTACACCACCCTTTAACAGACAGACGCACGCTTGTCGCTGCTGCTTTGAGGATGCAGGTGCGGCTACAGCCCACACAATTCACAAAGACAGAAAAAAAAGAAGAATTTTTTATTTTTTGTGGAGCGCACTTTGAGGGTTACACCACCCTTTAACAGACAGACGCACGCTTGTCGCTGCTGCTTTGAGGATGCAGGTGCGGCTACTGCGCATACATTTCACACACAAACACAGAAAAAAAGATTATTTTATTTTGTTGGAGCGCACTTTGGGGGTAACACCACCCTTTAACAGACAGACGCACACTTGTCGCTGCTGCTTTGAGGATGCAGGTGCGGCTACAGCCCACACATTTCACAAAGACAGAAAAAAAAGAAGAATTTTTTTATTGTTTGTGGAGCGCACTTTGAGGGTTACACCACCCTTTAACAGACAGACGCATGTTTGTTGCTACTGCTTTGAGGATGCAGGTGTGACTACAGCCCACACATTTCACAGAGACAGAAAAAAAAGAAGAATTTTTTTATTGTTTGTGGAGCACACTTTGAGGGTTACACCACCCTTTAACAGACAGACGCACGCTTGTCGCTGCTGCTTTGAGGATGCAGGTGCGGCTACTGTGCATACATTTCACACACAAACACAGAAAAAAAGAAGATTATTTTATTTTGTTGGCGCGACTTTGGGGGCAACACCACCCTTTAACAGACAGACGCACGCTTGTCGCTTATGCTTTGAGGATGCTGGTGCGACTACAGCCCACACAATTCACAAAGACAGAAAAAAAAATAAGAATTTTTTATTGTTTGTGGAGCGCACTTTGAGGGTTACACCACCCTTTAACAGACAGACGCACGCTTGTCGCTGCTGCTTTAAGGATGCAGGTGCGGCTACAGCCCACACATTTCACAAAGACAGAAAAAAAAAGTAGAATTTTTTTATTGTTTGTGGAGTGCACTTTGAGGGTTACACCACCCTTTAACAGACAGACGCACGCTTGTCGCTGCTGCTTTAAGGATGCAGGTGCGGCTACAGCCCACACATTTCACAAAGACAGAAAAAAAAAGAAGAATTTTTTTATTGTTTGTGGAGCGCACTTTGAGGGTTACACCACCCTTTAACAGACAGACGCACGCTTGTCGCTGCTGCTTTGAGGATGCAGGTGCGGCTACTGCGCATACATTTCACACAAAAACACAGAAAAAAAGAACATTACTTTATTTTGTTGGAGTGCACTTTGGGGGTAATACCACCCTTTAACAGACAGACGCACGCTTGTCGCTGCTGCTTTGAGGATGCTGGTGCGACTACAGCCCACACAATTCACAAAGACAGAAAAAAAAGAAGAATTTTTCATTGTTTGTGGAGCGCACTTTGAGGGTTAGACCACCCTTTAACAGACAGACGCACGCTTGTCGCTGCTGCTTTGAGGATGCAGGTGCGGCTACAGCCCACACAATTCACAAAGACAGAAAAAAAAGAAGAATTTTTTATTTTTTGTGGAGCGCACTTTGAGGGTTACACCACCCTTTAACAGACAGACGCACGCTTGTCGCTGCTGCTTTGAGGATGCAGGTGCGGCTACTGCGCATACATTTCACACACAAACACAGAAAAAAAGATTATTTTATTTTGTTGGAGCGCACTTTGGGGGTAACACCACCCTTTAACAGACAGACGCACACTTGTCGCTGCTGCTTTGAGGATGCAGGTGTGGCTACAGCCCACAAAATTCACAAAGACAGAAATTTTTTTTTTTTTATTGTTTGTGGAGCACACTTTGAGGGTTATACCACCCTTTAACAGACAGACGCACGCTTGTCACTGCTGCTTTGAGGATGCAGGTGCGGCTACAGCCCACACATTTCACAAAGACAGAAAAAAAAGAAGAATTTTTTTATTGTTTGTGGAGCGCACTTTGAGGGTTACACCACCCTTTAACAGACAGACGCATGCTTGTCGCTACTGCTTTGAGGATGCAGGTGCGACTACAGCCCACACATTTCACAGAGACAGAAAAAAAAGAAGAATTTTTTTATTGTTTGTGGAGCGCACTTTGAGGGTTACACCACCCTTTAACAGACAGACGCACGCTTGTCGCTGCTGCTTTGAGGATGCAGGTACGGCTACTGCGCATACATTTCACACACAAACACAGAAAAAAAGAAGATTATTTTATTTTGTTGGAGCGCACTTTGGGGGTAACACCACCCTTTAACAGACAGACGCACGCTTGTCGCTTATGCTTTGAGGATGCTGGTGCGACTACAGCCCACACAATTCACAAAGACAGAAAAAAAAAGAAGAATTTTTTATTGTTTGTGGAGCGCACTTTGAGGGTTACACCACCCTTTAACAGACAGACGCATGCTTGTCGCTGCTGCTTTAAGGATGCAGGTGCGGCTACAGCCCACACATTTTACAAAGACAGAAAAGAAAGTTGAATTTTTTTATTGTTTGTGGAGCGCACTTTGAGGGTTACACCACCCTTTAACAGACAGATGCACGCTTATCGCTACTGCTTTGAGGATGCAGGTACGGCTACAGCCCACACATTTCACAAAGACAGAAAAAAAAAGAAGAATTTTTTTATTGTTTGTGGAGTGCACTTTGAGGGTTACACCACCCTTTAACAGACAGACGCACGCTTGTTGCTGCTGCTTTAAGGATGCAGGTGCGGCTACAGCCCACACATTTCACAAAGACAGAAAAAAAAAGAAGAATTTTTTTATTGTTTGTGGAGCGCACTTTGAGGGTTACACCACCCTTTAACAGACAGACGCATGCTTGTCGCTGCTGCTTTAAGGATGCAGGTGCGGCTACATCCCACACATTTCACAAAGACAGAAAAAAAAAGAAGAATTTTTTTATTGTTTGTGGAGCGCACTTTGAGGGTTACACCACCCTTTAACAGACAGACGCACGCTTATCGCTACTGCTTTGAGGATGCAGGTGCGGCTACAGCCCACACATTTCACAAAGACAGAAAAAAAAGATGAATTTTGTTATTGTTTGTGGAGTGCACTTTGAGGGTTACACCACCCTTTAACAGACAGACGCACGCTTGTTGCTGCTGCTTTAAGGATGCAGGTGCGGCTACAGCCCACACATTTCACAAAGACAGAAAAAAAAGAAGAATTTTTTTATTGTTTGTGGAGCGCACTTTGAGGGTTACACCACCCTTTAACAGACAGACGCACGCTTGTCGCTGCTGCTTTGAGGATGCAGGTGCGGGTACTGCGCATACATTTCACACAAAAACACAGAAAAAAAGAACATTATTTTATTTTGTTGGAGCGCACTTTGGGGGTAACACCACCCTTTAACAGACAGACGCACGCTTGTCGCTGCTGCTTTGAGGATGCTGGTGCGACTACAGCCCACACAATTCACAAAGACAGAAAAAAAAAGAAGAATTTTTTATTGTTTGTGGAGCGCACTTTGAGGGTTACACCACCCTTTAACAGACAGACGCATGCTTGTCGCTGCTGCTTTGAGGATGCAGGTGCGGCTACAGCCCACACAATTCACAAAGACAGAAAAAAAAGAAGAATTTTTTATTTTTTGTGGAGCGCACTTTGAGGGTTACACCACCCTTTAACAGACAGACGCACGCTTGTCGCTGCTGCTTTGAGGATGCAGGTGCGGCTACTGCGCATACATTTCACACACAAACACAGAAAAAAAGAAGATTATTTTATTTTGTTGGAGCGCACTTTGGGGGTAACACCACCCTTTAACAGACAGACGCACGCTTGTCGCTTATGCTTTGAGGATGCTGGTGCGACTACAGCCCACACAATTCACAAAGACAGAAAAAAAAAGAAGAATTTTTTATTGTTTGTGGAGCGCACTTTGAGGGTTACACCACCCTTTAACAGACAGACGCATGCTTGTCGCTGCTGCTTTAAGGATGCAGGTGCGGCTACAGCCCACACATTTCACAAAGACAGAAAAAAAAAGAAGAATTTTTTTATTGTTTGTGGAGTGCACTTTGAGGGTTACACCACCCTTTAACAGACAGACGCACGCTTGTCGCTGCTGCTTTAAGGATGCAGGTGCGGCTACAGCCCACACATTTCACAAAGACAGAAAAAAAAAGAAGAATTTTTTTATTGTTTGTGGAGCGCACTTTGAGGGTTACACCACCCTTTAACAGTCAGACGCACGCTTGTCGCTGCTGCTTTGAGGATGCAGGTGCGGCTACTGCGCATACATTTCACACAAAAACACAGAAAAAAAGAACATTATTTTATTTTGTTGGAGTGCACTTTGGGGGTAACACCACCCTTTAACAGACAGATGCACGCTTGTCGCTGCTGCTTTGAGGATGCTGGTGCGACTACAGCCCACACAATTCACAAAGACAGAAAAAAAAGAAGAATTTTTTATTGTTTGTGGAGCGCACTTTGAGGGTTACACCACCCTTTAACAGACAGATGCACGCTTGTCGCTGCTGCTTTGAGGATGCAGGTGCGGCTACAGCCCACACAATTCACAAAGACAGAAAAAAAAGAAGATTTTTTTATTTTTTGTGGAGCGCACTTTGAGGGTTACACCACCCTTTAACAGACAGACGCACGCTTGTCGCTGCTGCTTTGAGGATGCAGGTGCGGCTACTGCGCATACATTTCACACACAAACACAGAAAAAAAGATTATTTTATTTTGTTGGAGCACACTTTGGGGGTAACACCACCCTTTAACAGACAGACGCACACTTGTCGCTGCTGCTTTGAGGATGCAGGTGCGGCTACAGCCCACAAAATTCACAAAGACAGAAATTTTTTTTTTTTATTGTTTGTGGAGCACACTTTGAGGGTTACACCACCCTTTAACAGACAGACGCACGCTTGTCACTGCTGCTTTGAGGATGCAGGTGCGGCTACAGCCCACACATTTCACAAAGACAGAAAAAAAAAGAATTTTTTTTTTATTGTTTGTGGAGCGCACTTTGAGGGTTACACCACCCTTTAACAGACAGACGCACGCTTGTCGCTGCTGCTTTAAGAATGCAGGTGCAGCTACAGCCCACACATTTCACAAAGACAGAAAAAAAAGAAGAATTTTTTTATTGTTTGTGGAGCGCACTTTGAGGGTTACACCACCCTTTAACAGACAGACGCATGTTTGTCGCTACTGCTTTGAGGATGCAGGTGTGACTACAGCCCACACATTTCACAGAGACAGAAAAAAAAGAAGAATTTTTTTATTGTTTGTGGAGCACACTTTGAGGGTTACACCACCCTTTAACAGACAGACGCACGCTTGTCGCTGCTGCTTTGAGGATGCAGGTACGGCTACTGCGCATACATTTCACACACAAACACAGAAAAAAAGAAGATTATTTTATTTTGTTGGAGCGCACTTTGGGGGTAACACCACCCTTTAACAGACAGACGCACGCTTGTCGCTTATGCTTTGAGGATGCTGGTGCGACTACAGCCCACACAATTCACAAAGACAGAAAAAAAAAGAAGAATTTTTTATTGTTTGTGGAGCGCACTTTGAGGGTTACACCACCCTTTAACAGACAGACGCATGCTTGTCGCTGCTGCTTTAAGGATGCAGGTGCGGCTACAGCCCACACATTTCACAAAGACAGAAAAAAAAAGAATTTTTTTTTTATTGTTTGTGGAGCGCACTTTGAGGGTTACACCACCCTTTAACAGACAGACGCACGCTTGTCGCTGCTGCTTTAAGAATGCAGGTGCAGCTACAGCCCACACATTTCACAAAGACAGAAAAAAAAGAAGAATTTTTTTATTGTTTGTGGAGCGCACTTTGAGGGTTACACCACCCTTTAACAGACAGACGCATGTTTGTCGCTACTGCTTTGAGGATGCAGGTGTGACTACAGCCCACACATTTCACAGAGACAGAAAAAAAAGAAGAATTTTTTTATTGTTTGTGGAGCACACTTTGAGGGTTACACCACCCTTTAACAGACAGACGCACGCTTGTCGCTGCTGCTTTGAGGATGCAGGTACGGCTACTGCGCATACATTTCACACACAAACACAGAAAAAAAGAAGATTATTTTATTTTGTTGGAGCGCACTTTGGGGGTAACACCACCCTTTAACAGACAGACGCACGCTTGTCGCTTATGCTTTGAGGATGCTGGTGCGACTACAGCCCACACAATTCACAAAGACAGAAAAAAAAAGAAGAATTTTTTATTGTTTGTGGAGCGCACTTTGAGGGTTACACCACCCTTTAACAGACAGACGCATGCTTGTCGCTGCTGCTTTAAGGATGCAGGCGCGGCTACAGCCCACACATTTCACAAAGACAGAAAAAAAAAGTTGAATTTTTTTATTGTTTGTGGAGCGCACTTTGAGGGTTACACCACCCTTTAACAGACAGATGCACGCTTATCGCTACTGCTTTGAGGATGCAGGTACGGCTACAGCCCACACATTTCACAAAGACAGAAAAAAAAAGAAGAATTTTTTTATTGTTTGTGGAGTGCACTTTGAGGGTTACACCACCCTTTAACAGACAGATGCACGCTTGTTGCTGCTGCTTTAAGGATGCAGGTGCGGCTACAGCCCACACATTTCACAAAGACAGAAAAAAAAAGAAGAATTTTTTTATTGTTTGTGGAGCGCACTTTGAGGGTTACACCACCCTTTAACAGACAGACGCATGCTTGTCGCTGCTGCTTTAAGGATGCAGGTGCGGCTACAGCCCACACATTTCACAAAGACAGAAAAAAAAAGTTGAATTTTTTTATTGTTTGTGGAGCGCACTTTGAGGGTTACACCACCCTTTAACAGACAGACGCACGCTTATCGCTACTGTTTTGAGGATGCAGGTGTGGCTACAGCCCACACATTTCACAAAGACAGAAAAAAAAAGAAGAATTTTTTTATTGTTTGTGGAGTGCACTTTGAGGGTTACCCCACCCTTTAACAGACAGACGCACGCTTGTTGCTGCTGCTTTAAGGATGCAGGTGCGGCTACAGCCCACACATTTCACAAAGACAGAAAAAAAAAGAAGAATTTTTTTATTGTTTGTGGAGCGCACTTTGAGGGTTACACCACCCTTTAACAGACAGACGCACGCTTGTCGCTGCTGCTTTGAGGATGCAGGTGCGGCTACTGCGCATACATTTCACACAAAAACACAGAAAAAAAGAACATTATTTTATTTTGTTGGAGCGCACTTTGGGGGTAACACCACCCTTTAACAGACAGACGCACGCTTGTCGCTGCTGCTTTGAGGATGCTGGTGCGACTACAGCCCACACAATTCACAAAGACAGAAAAAAAATAAGAATTTTTTATTGTTTGTGGAGCGCACTTTGAGGGTTACACCACCCTTTAACAGACAGACGCACGCTTGTCGCTGCTGCTTTGAGGATGCAGGTGCGGCTACAGCCCACACAATTCACAAAGACAGAAAAAAAAGAAGAATTTTTTATTTTTTGTGGAGCGCACTTTGAGGGTTACACCACCCTTTAACAGACAGACGCACGCTTGTCGCTGCTGCTTTGAGGATGCAGGTGCGGCTACTGCGCATACATTTCACACACAAACACAGAAAAAAAGATTATTTTATTTTGTTGGAGCGCACTTTGGGGGTAACACCACCCTTTAACAGACAGACGCACACTTGTCGCTGCTGCTTTGAGGATGCAGGTGCGGCTACAGCCCACAAAATTCACAAAGACAGAAAAAAAGTTTTTTTTTATTGTTTGTGGAGCACACTTTGAGGGTTACACCACCCTTTAACAGACAGACGCACGCTTGTCGCAGCTGCTTTAAGGATGCAGGTGCGGCTACAGCCCACACATTTCACAAAGACAGAAAAAAAAGAAGAATTTTTTTATTGTTTGTGGAGCGCACTTTGAGGGTTACACCACCCTTTAACAGACAGACGCATGTTTGTCGCTACTGCTTTGAGGATGCAGGTGTGACTACAGCCCACACATTTCACAGAGACAGAAAAAAAAGAAGAATTTTTTTTTTGTTTGTGGAGCACACTTTGAGGGTTACACCACCCTTTAACAGACAGACGCACGCTTGTCGCTGCTGCTTTGAGGATGCAGGTGCGGCTACTGTGCATACATTTCACACACAAACACAGAAAAAAAGAAGATTATTTTATTTTGTTGGAGCGCACTTTGGGGGCAACACCACCCTTTAACAGACAGACGCACGCTTGTCGCTTATGCTTTGAGGATGCTGGTGCGACTACAGCCCACACAATTCACAAAGACAGAAAAAAAAATAAGAATTTTTTATTGTTTGTGGAGCGCACTTTGAGGGTTACACCACCCTTTAACAGACAGACGCACGCTTGTCGCTGCTGCTTTAAGGATGCAGGTGCGGCTACAGCCCACACATTTCACAAAGACAGAAAAAAAAAGTAGAATTTTTTTATTGTTTGTGGAGTGCACTTTGAGGGTTACACCACCCTTTAACAGACAGACGCACGCTTGTCGCTGCTGCTTTAAGGATGCAGGTGCGGCTACAGCCCACACATTTCACAAAGACAGAAAAAAAAGAAGAATTTTTTTATTGTTTGTGGAGCGCACTTTGAGGGTTACACCACCCTTTAACAGACAGACGCACGCTTGTCGCTGCTGCTTTGAGGATGCAGGTGCGGCTACTGCGCATACATTTCACACAAAAACACAGAAAAAAAGAACATTATTTTATTTTGTTGGAGTGCACTTTGGGGGTAATACCACCCTTTAACAGACAGACGCACGCTTGTCGCTGTTGCTTTGAGGATGCTTGTGCGACTACAGCCCACACAATTCACAAAGACAGAAAAAAAAGAAGAATTTTTCATTGTTTGTGGAGCGCACTTTGAGGGTTAGACCACCCTTTAACAGACAGACGCACGCTTGTCGCTGCTGCTTTGAGGATGCAGGTGCGGCTACAGCCCACACAATTCACAAAGACAGAAAAAAAAGAAGAATTTTTTATTTTTTGTGGAGCGCACTTTGAGGGTTACACCACCCTTTAACAGACAGACGCACGCTTGTCGCTGCTGCTTTGAGGATGCAGGTGCGGCTACTGCGCATACATTTCACACACAAACACAGAAAAAAAGATTATTTTATTTTGTTGGAGCGCACTTTGGGGGTAACACCACCCTTTAACAGACAGACGCACACTTGTCGCTGCTGCTTTGAGGATGCAGGTGTGGCTACAGCCCACAAAATTCACAAAGACAGAATTTTTTTTTTTTTTATTGTTTGTGGAGCACACTTTGAGGGTTAGACCACCCTTTAACAGACAGACGCACGCTTGTCACTGCTGCTTTGAGGATGCAGGTGCGGCTACAGCCCACACATTTCACAAAGACAGAAAAAAAAGAAGAATTTTTTTATTGTTTGTGGAGCGCACTTTGAGGGTTACACCACCCTTTAACAGACAGACGCATGCTTGTCGCTACTGCTTTGAGGATGCAGGTGCGACTACAGCCCACACATTTCACAGAGACAGAAAAAAAAGAAGAATTTTTTTATTGTTTGTGGAGCGCACTTTGAGGGTTACACCACCCTTTAACAGACAGACGCACGCTTGTCGCTGCTGCTTTGAGGATGCAGGTACGGCTACTGCGCATACATTTCACACACAAACACAGAAAAAAAGAAGATTATTTTATTTTGTTGGAGCGCACTTTGGGGGTAACACCACCCTTTAACAGACAGACGCACGCTTGTCGCTTATGCTTTGAGGATGCTGGTGCGACTACAGCCCACACAATTCACAAAGACAGAAAAAAAAAGAAGAATTTTTTATTGTTTGTGGAGCGCACTTTGAGGGTTACACCACCCTTTAACAGACAGACGCATGCTTGTCGCTGCTGCTTTAAGGATGCAGGTGCGGCTACAGCCCACACATTTCACAAAGACAGAAAAAAAAAGTTGAATTTTTTTATTGTTTGTGGAGCGCACTTTGAGGGTTACACCACCCTTTAACAGACAGACGCACGCTTATCGCTACTGCTTTGAGGATGCAGGTACGGCTACAGCCCACACATTTCACAAAGACAGAAAAAAAAAGAAGAATTTTTTTATTGTTTGTGGAGTGCACTTTGAGGGTTACACCACCCTTTAACAGACAGACGCACGCTTGTTGCTGCTGCTTTAAGGATGCAGGTGCGGCTACAGCCCACACATTTCACAAAGACAGAAAAAAAAAGAAGAATTTTTTTATTGTTTGTGGAGCGCACTTTGAGGGTTACACCACCCTTTAACAGACAGACGCATGCTTGTTGCTGCTGCTTTGAGGATGCAGGTGCGGCTACAGCCCACACATTTCACAAAGACAGAAAAAAAAAGAAGAATTTTTTTACTGTTTGTGGAGCGCACTTTGAGGGTTACACCACCCTTTAACAGACAGACGCACGCTTATCGCTACTGCTTTGAGGATGCAGGTGCGGCTACAGCCCACACATTTCACAAAGACAGAAAAAAAAGATGAATTTTGTTATTGTTTGTGGAGTGCACTTTGAGGGTTACACCACCCTTTAACAGACAGACGCACGCTTGTTGCTGCTGCTTTAAGGATGCAGGTGCGGCTACAGCCCACACATTTCACAAAGACAGAAAAAAAAGAAGAATTTTTTTATTGTTTGTGGAGCACACTTTGAGGGTTACACCACCCTTTAACAGACAGACGCACGCTTGTCGCTGCTGCTTTGAGGATGCAGGTGCGGGTACAGCGCATACATTTCACACAAAAACACAGAAAAAAAGAACATTATTTTATTTTGTTGGAGCGCACTTTGGGGGTAACACCACCCTTTAACAGACAGACGCACGCTTGTCGCTGCTGCTTTGAGGATGCTGGTGCGACTACAGCCCACACAATTCACAAAGACAGAAAAAAAAAGAAGAATTTTTTATTGTTTGTGGAGCGCACTTTGAGGGTTACACCACCCTTTAACAGACAGACGCATGCTTGTCGCTGCTGCTTTGAGGATGCAGGTGCGGCTACAGCCCACACAATTCACAAAGACAGAAAAAAAAGAAGAATTTTTTATTTTTTGTGGAGCGCACTTTGAGGGTTACACCACCCTTTAACAGACAGATGCACGCTTGTCGCTGCTGCTTTGAGGATGCAGGTGCGGCTACTGCGCATACATTTCACACACAAACACAGAAAAAAAGATTATTTTATTTTGTTGGAGCGCACTTTGGGGGTAACACCACCCTTTAACAGACAGACGCACACTTGTCGCTGCTGCTTTGAGGATGCAGGTGCGGCTACAGCCCACAAAATTCACAAAGACAGAAAAAAAGTTTTTTTTTATTGTTTGTGGAGCACACTTTGAGGGTTACACCACCCTTTAACAGACAGACGCACGCTTGTCGCAGCTGCTTTAAGGATGCAGGTGCGGCTACAGCCCACACATTTCACAAAGACAGAAAAAAAAGAAGAATTTTTTTATTGTTTGTGGAGCGCACTTTGAGGGTTACACCACCCTTTAACAGACAGACGCATGCTTGTCGCTACTGCTTTGAGGATGCAGGTGCGACTACAGCCCACACAATTCACAAAGACAGAAAAAAAAAGAAGAATTTTTTATTGTTTGTGGAGCGCACTTTGAGGGTTACACCACCCTTTAACAGACAGACGCACGCTTGTCGCTGCTGCTTTGAGGATGCAGGTGCGGCTACTGTGCATACATTTCACACACAAACACAGAAAAAAAGAAGATTATTTTATTTTGTTGGAGCGCACTTTGGGGGTAACACCACCCTTTAACAGACAGACGCACGCTTGTCGCTTATGCTTTGAGGATGCTGGTGTGACTACAGCCCACACAATTCACAAAGACAGAAAAAAAAAAGAAGAATTTTTTATTGTTTGTGGAGCGCACTTTGAGGGTTACACCACCCTTTAACAGACAGACGCACGCTTGTCGCTGCTGCTTTAAGGATGCAGGTGCGGCTATAGCCCACACATTTCACAAAGACAGAAAAAAAAAGTAGAATTTTTTTATTGTTTGTGGAGTGCACTTTGAGGGTTACACCACCCTTTAACAGACAGACGCACGCTTGTCGCTGCTGCTTTAAGGATGCAGGTGCGGCTACAGCCCACACATTTCACAAAGACAGAAAAAAAAAGAAGAATTTTTTTATTGTTTGTGGAGCGCACTTTGAGGGTTACACCACCCTTTAACAGACAGACGCACGCTTGTCGCTGCTGCTTTGAGGATGCAGGTGCGGCTACTGCGCATACATTTCACACAAAAACACAGAAAAAAAGAACATTATTTTATTTTGTTGGAGTGCACTTTGGGGGTAATACCACCCTTTAACAGACAGATGCACGCTTGTCGCTGCTGCTTTGAGGATGCTGGTGCGACTGCAGCCCACACAATTCACAAAGACAGGAAAAAAAGAAGAATTTTTCATTGTTTGTGGAGCGCACTTTGAGGGTTAGACCACCCTTTAACAGACAGACGCACGCTTGTCGCTGCTGCTTTGAGGATGCTGGTGCGGCTACAGCCCACACAATTCACAAAGACAGAAAAAAAAGAATTTTTTATTTTTTGTGGAGCGCACTTTGAGGGTTACACCACCCTTTAACAGACAGACGCACGCTTGTCGCTGCTGCTTTGAGGATGCAGGTGCGGCTACTGCGCATACATTTCACACACAAACACAGAAAAAAAGATTATTTTATTTTGTTGGAGCGCACTTTGGGGGTAACACCACCCTTTAACAGACAGACGCACACTTGTCGCTGCTGCTTTGAGGATGCAGGTGCGGCTACAGCCCACAAAATTCACAAAGACAGAAATTTTTTTTTTTTTATTGTTTGTGGAGCACACTTTGAGGGTTACACCACCCTTTAACAGACAGACGCACGCTTGTCACTGCTGCTTTGAGGATGCAGGTGCGGCTACAGCCCACACATTTCACAAAGACAGAAAAAAAAAGAATTTTTTTTTTATTGTTTGTGGAGCGCACTTTGAGGGTTACACCACCCTTTAACAGACAGACGCACGCTTGTCGCTGCTGCTTTAAGGATGCAGGTGCGGCTACAGCCCACACATTTCACAAAGACAGAAAAAAAAGAAGAATTTTTTTATTGTTTGTGGAGCGCACTTTGAGGGTTACACCACCCTTTAACAGACAGACGCATGCTTGTCGCTACTGCTTTGAGGATGCAGGTGCGACTACAGCCCACACATTTCACAGAGACAGAAAAAAAAGAAGAATTTTTTTATTGTTTGTGGAGCGCACTTTGAGGGTTACACCACCCTTTAACAGACAGACGCATGCTTGTCGCTGCTGCTTTGAGGATGCAGGTACGGCTACTGCGCATACATTTCACACACAAACACAGAAAAAAAGAAGATTATTTTATTTTGTTGGAGCGCACTTTGGGGGTAACACCACCCTTTAACAGACAGACGCACGCTTGTCGCTTATGCTTTGAGGATGCTGGTGCGACTACAGCCCACACAATTCACAAAGACAGAAAAAAAAAGAAGAATTTTTTATTGTTTGTGGAGCGCACTTTGAGGGTTACACCACCCTTTAACAGACAGACGCATGCTTGTCGCTGCTGCTTTAAGGATGCAGGTGCGGCTACAGCCCACACATTTCACAAAGACAGAAAAAAAAAGTTGCATTTTTTTATTGTTTGTGGAGCGCACTTTGAGGGTTACACCACCCTTTAACAGACAGACGCACGCTTATCGCTACTGCTTTGAGGATGCAGGTGCGGCTACAGCCCACACATTTCACAAAGACAGAAAAAAAAAGAAGAATTTTTTTATTGTTTGTGGAGCGCACTTTGAGGGTTACACCACCCTTTAACAGACAGACGCACGCTTGTCGCTGCTGCTTTGAGGATGCAGGTGCGGCTACTGCGCATACATTTCACACAAAAACACAGAAAAAAAGAACATTATTTTATTTTGTTGGAGCGCACTTTGGGGGTAACACCACCCTTTAACAGACAGACGCATGCTTGTCGCTGCTGCTTTGAGGATGCTGGTGCGACTACAGCCCACACAATTCACAAAGACAGAAAAAAAATAAGAATTTTTTATTGTTTGTGGAGCGCACTTTGAGGGTTACACCACCCTTTAACAGACAGACGCACGCTTGTCGCTGCTGCTTTGAGGATGCAGGTGCGGCTACAGCCCACACATTTCACAAAGACAGAAAAAAAAAGAATTTTTTTTTTATTGTTTGTGGAGCGCACTTTGAGGGTTACACCACCCTTTAACAGACAGACGCACGCTTGTCGCTGCTGCTTTAAGGATGCAGGTGCGGCTACAGCCCACACATTTCACAAAGACAGAAAAAAAAGAAGAATTTTTTTATTGTTTGTGGAGCGCACTTTGAGGGTTACACCACCCTTTAACAGAGAGACGCATGCTTGTCGCTACTGCTTTGAGGATGCAGGTGCGACTACATCCCACACATTTCACAGAGACAGAAAAAAAAGAAGAATTTTTTTATTGTTTGTGGAGCACACTTTGAGGGTTACACCACCCTTTAACAGACAGATGCACGCTTGCCGCTGCTGCTTTGAGGATGCAGGTACGGCTACTGCGCATACATTTCACACACAAACACAGAAAAAAGAAGATTATTTTATTTTGTTGGAGCGCACTTTGGGGGTAACACCACCCTTTAACAGACAGACGCACGCTTGTCGCTTATGCTTTGAGGATGCTGGTGTGACTACAGCCCACACAATTCACAAAGACAGAAAAAAAAATAAGAATTTTTTATTGTTTGTGGAGCGCACTTTGAGGGTTACACCACCCTTTAACAGACAGACGCACGCTTGTCGCTGCTGCTTTAAGGATGCAGGTGCGGCTACAGCCCACACATTTCACAAAGACAGAAAAAAAAAGTAGAATTTTTTTATTGTTTGTGGAGTGCACTTTGAGGGTTACACCACCCTTTAACAGACAGACGCACGCTTGTCGCTGCTGCTTTAAGGATGCAGGTGCGGCTACAGCCCACACATTTCACAAAGACAGAAAAAAAAAGAAGAATTTTTTTATTGTTTGTGGAGCGCACTTTGAGGGTTACACCACCCTTTAACAGACAGACGCACGCTTGTCGCTGCTGCTTTGAGGATGCAGGTGCGGCTACTGCGCATACATTTCACACAAAAACACAGAAAAAAAGAACATTATTTTATTTTGTTGGAGTGCACTTTGGGGGTAATACCACCCTTTAACAGACAGACGCACGCTTGTCGCTGCTGCTTTGAGGATGCTGGTGCGACTGCAGCCCACACAATTCACAAAGACAGAAAAAAAAGAAGAATTTTTCATTGTTTGTGGAGCGCACTTTGAGGGTTAGACCACCCTTTAACAGACAGACGCACGCTTGTCGCTGCTGCTTTGAGGATGCAGGTGCGGCTACAGCCCACACAATTCACAAAGACAGAAAAAAAAGAATTTTTTATTTTTTGTGGAGCGCACTTTGAGGGTTACACCACCCTTTAACAGACAGACGCACGCTTGTCGCTGCTGCTTTGAGGATGCAGGTGCGGCTACTGCGCATACATTTCACACACAAACACAGAAAAAAAGATTATTTTATTTTGTTGGAGCGCACTTTGGGGGTAACACCACCCTTTAACAGACAGACGCACACTTGTCGCTGCTGCTTTGAGGATGCAGGTGCGGCTACAGCCCACAAAATTCACAAAGACAGAAATTTTTTTTTTTTTATTGTTTGTGGAGCACACTTTGAGGGTTACACCACCCTTTAACAGACAGACGCACGCTTGTCACTGCTGCTTTGAGGATGCAGGTGCGGCTACAGCCCACACATTTCACAAAGACAGAAAAAAAAAGAATTTTTTTTTTATTGTTTGTGGAGCGCACTTTGAGGGTTACACCACCCTTTAACAGACAGACGCACGCTTGTCGCTGCTGCTTTAAGGATGCAGGTGCGGCTACAGCCCACACATTTCACAAAGACAGAAAAAAAAGAAGAATTTTTTTATTGTTTGTGGAGCGCACTTTGAGGGTTACACCACCCTTTAACAGACAGACGCATGCTTGTCGCTACTGCTTTGAGGATGCAGGTGCGACTACAGCCCACACATTTCACAGAGACAGAAAAAAAAGAAGAATTTTTTTATTGTTTGTGGAGCGCTCTTTGAGGGTTACACCACCCTTTAACAGACAGACGCACGCTTGTCGCTGCTGCTTTGAGGATGCAGGTACGGCTACTGCGCATACATTTCACACACAAACACAGAAAAAAAGAAGATTATTTTATTTTGTTGGAGCGCACTTTGGGGGTAACACCACCCTTTAACAGACAGACGCACGCTTGTCACTTATGCTTTGAGGATGCTGGTGCGACTACAGCCCACACAATTCACAAAGACAGAAAAAAAAAGAAGAATTTTTTATTGTTTGTGGAGCGCACTTTGAGGGTTACACCACCCTTTAACAGACAGACGCATGCTTGTCGCTGCTGCTTTAAGGATGCAGGTGCGGCTACAGCCCACACATTTCACAAAGACAGAAAAAAAAAGTTGCATTTTTTTATTGTTTGTGGAGCGCACTTTGAGGGTTACACCACCCTTTAACAGACAGACGCACGCTTATCGCTACTGCTTTGAGGATGCAGGTGCGGCTACAGCCCACACATTTCACAAAGACAGAAAAAAAAAGAAGAATTTTTTTATTGTTTGTGGAGTGCACTTTGAGGGTTACACCACCCTTTAACAGACAGACGCATGCTTGTTGCTGCTGCTTTAAGGATGCAGGTGCGGCTACAGCCCACACATTTCACAAAGACAGAAAAAAAAAGAAGAATTTTTTTATTGTTTGTGGAGCGCACTTTGAGGGTTACACCACCCTTTAACAGACAGACGCACTCTTGTCGCTGCTGCTTTGAGGATGCAGGTGCGGCTACTGCGCATACATTTCACACAAAAACACAGAAAAAAAGAACATTATTTTATTTTGTTGGAGCGCACTTTGGGGGTAACACCACCCTTTAACAGACAGACGCACGCTTGTCGCTGCTGCTTTGAGGATGCTGGTGCGACTACAGCCCACACAATTCACAAAGACAGAAAAAAAATAAGAATTTTTTATTGTTTGTGGAGCGCACTTTGAGGGTTACACCACCCTTTAACAGACAGACGCACGCTTGTCACTGCTGCTTTGAGGATGCAGGTGCGGCTACAGCCCACACATTTCACAAAGACAGAAAAAAAAAGAATTTTTTTTTTATTGTTTGTGGAGCGCACTTTGAGGGTTACACCACCCTTTAACAGACAGACGCACGCTTGTCGCTGCTGCTTTAAGGATGCAGGTGCGGCTACAGCCCACACATTTCACAAAGACAGAAAAAAAAGAAGAATTTTTTTATTGTTTGTGGAGCGCACTTTGAGGGTTACACCACCCTTTAACAGACAGACGCATGTTTGTCGCTACTGCTTTGAGGATGCAGGTGTGACTACAGCCCACACATTTCACAGAGACAGAAAAAAAAGAAGAATTTTTTTATTGCTTGTGGAGCACACTTTGAGGGTTACACCACCCTTTAACAGACAGACGCACGCTTGTCGCTGCTGCTTTGAGGATGCAGGTACGGCTACTGCGCATACATTTCACACACAAACACAGAAAAAAAGAAGATTATTTTATTTTGTTGGAGCGCACTTTGGGGGTAACACCACCCTTTAACAGACAGACGCACGCTTGTCGCTTATGCTTTGAGGATGCTGGTGCGACTACAGCCCACACAATTCACAAAGACAGAAAAAAAAAGAAGAATTTTTTATTGTTTGTGGAGCGCACTTTGAGGGTTACACCACCCTTTAACAGACAGACGCATGCTTGTCGCTGCTGCTTTAAGGATGCAGGTGCGGCTACAGCCCACACATTTCACAAAGACAGAAAAAAAAAGTTGAATTTTTTTATTGTTTGTGGAGCGCACTTTGAGGGTTACACCACCCTTTAACAGACAGACGCACGCTTATCGCTACTGCTTTGAGGATGCAGGTACGGCTACAGCCCACACATTTCACAAAGACAGAAAAAAAAAGAAGAATTTTTTTATTGTTTGTGGAGTGCACTTTGAGGGTTACACCACCCTTTAACAGACAGACGCACGCTTGTTGCTGCTGCTTTAAGGATGCAGGTGCGGCTACAGCCCACACATTTCACAAAGACAGAAAAAAAAAGAAGAATTTTTTTATTGTTTGTGGAGCGCACTTTGAGGGTTACACCACCCTTTAACAGACAGACGCATGCTTGTCGCTGCTGCTTTAAGGATGCAGGTGCGGCTACAGCCCACACATTTCACAAAGACAGAAAAAAAAAGAAGAATTTTTTTATTGTTTGTGGAGCGCACTTTGAGGGTTACACCACCCTTTAACAGACAGACGCACGCTTATCGCTACTGCTTTGAGGATGCAGGTGCGGCTACAGCCCACACATTTCACAAAGACAGAAAAAAAAGAAGAATTTTTTTATTGTTTGTGGAGTGCACTTTGAGGGTTACCCCACCCTTTAACAGACAGACGCACGCTTGTTGCTGCTGCTTTAAGGATGCAGGTGCGGCTACAGCCCACACATTTCACAAAGACAGAAAAAAAAAGAAGAATTTTTTTATTGTTTGTGGAGCGCACTTTGAGGGTTACACCACCCTTTAACAGACAGACGCACGCTTGTCGCTGCTGCTTTGAGGATGCAGGTGCGGGTACTGCGCATACATTTCACACAAAAACACAGAAAAAAAGAACATTATTTTATTTTGTTGGAGCGCACTTTGGGGGTAACACCACCCTTTAACAGACAGACGCATGCTTGTCGCTGCTGCTTTGAGGATGCTGGTGCGACTACAGCCCACACAATTCACAAAGACAGAAAAAAAAAAAGAATTTTTTATTGTTTGTGGAGCGCACTTTGAGGGTTACACCACCCTTTAACAGACAGACGCATGCTTGTCGCTGCTGCTTTGAGGATGCAGGTGCGGCTACAGCCCACACAATTCACAAAGACAGAAAAAAAAGAAGAATTTTTTATTTTTTGTGGAGCGCACTTTGAGGGTTACACCACCCTTTAACAGACAGACGCACGCTTGTCGCTGCTGCTTTGAGGATGCAGGTGCGGCTACTGCGCATACATTTCACACACAAACACAGAAAAAAAGATTATTTTATTTTGTTGGAGCGCACTTTGGGGGTAACACCACCCTTTAACAGACAGACGCACACTTGTCGCTGCTGCTTTGAGGATGCAGGTGCGGCTACAGCCCACAAAATTCACAAAGACAGAAAAAAAGTTTTTTTTTATTGTTTGTGGAGCACACTTTGAGGGTTACACCACCCTTTAACAGACAGACGCACGCTTGTCGCAGCTGCTTTAAGGATGCAGGTGCGGCTACAGCCCACACATTTCACAAAGACAGAAAAAAAAGAAGAATTTTTTTATTGTTTGTGGAGCGCACTTTGAGGGTTACACCACCCTTTAACAGACAGACGCATGCTTGTCGCTACTGCTTTGAGGATGCCGGTGCGACTACAGCCCACACAATTCACAAAGACAGAAAAAAAAAGAAGAATTTTTTATTGTTTGTGGAGCGCACTTTGAGGGTTACACCACCCTTAACAGACAGACGCACGCTTGTCGCTGCTGCTTTGAGGATGCAGGTGCGGCTACTGTGCATACATTTCACACACAAACACAGAAAAAAAGAAGATTATTTTATTTTGTTGGAGCGCACTTTGGGGGTAACACCACCCTTTAACAGACAGACGCACGCTTGTCGCTTATGCTTTGAGGATGCTGGTGTGACTACAGCCCACACAATTCACAAAGACAGAAAAAAAAATAAGAATTTTTTATTGTTTGTGGAGCGCACTTTGAGGGTTAGACCACCCTTTAACAGACAGACGCACGCTTGTCGCTGCTGCTTTAAGGATGCAGGTGCGGCTACAGCCCACACATTTCACAAAGACAGAAAAAAAAAGTAGAATTTTTTTATTGTTTGTGGAGTGCACTTTGAGGGTTACACCACCCTTTAACAGACAGACGCACGCTTGTCGCTGCTGCTTTAAGGATGCAGGTGCGGCTACAGCCCACACATTTCACAAAGACAGAAAAAAAAAGAAGAATTTTTTTATTGTTTGTGGAGCGCACTTTGAGGGTTACACCACCCTTTAACAGACAGACGCACGCTTGTCGCTGCTGCTTTGAGGATGCAGGTGCGGCTACTGCGCATACATTTCACACAAAAACACAGAAAAAAAGAACATTATTTTATTTTGTTGGAGTGCACTTTGGGGGTAATACCACCCTTTAACAGACAGACGCACGCTTGTCGCTGCTGCTTTGAGGATGCTGGTGCGACTGCAGCCCACACAATTCACAAAGACAGAAAAAAAATAAGAATTTTTCATTGTTTGTGGAGCGCACTTTGAGGGTTAGACCACCCTTTAACAGACAGACGCACGCTTGTCGCTGCTGCTTTGAGGATGCTGGTGCGGCTACAGCCCACACAATTCACAAAGACAGAAAAAAAAGAATTTTTTATTTTTTGTGGAGCGCACTTTGAGGGTTACACCACCCTTTAACAGACAGACGCACGCTTGTCGCTGCTGCTTTGAGGATGCAGGTGCAGCTACTGCGCATACATTTCACACACAAACACAGAAAAAAAGATTATTTTATTTTGTTGGAGCGCACTTTGGGGGTAACACCACCCTTTAACAGACAGACGCACACTTGTCGCTGCTGCTTTGAGGATGCAGGTGCGGCTACAGCCCACAAAATTCACAAAGACAGAATTTTTTTTTTTTTATTGTTTGTGGAGCACACTTTGAGGGTTACACCACCCTTTAACAGACAGACGCACGCTTGTCACTGCTGCTTTGAGGATGCAGGTGCGGCTACAGCCCACACATTTCACAAAGACAGAAAAAAAAAGAATTTTTTTTTTATTGTTTGTGGAGCGCACTTTGAGGGTTACACCACCCTTTAACAGACAGACGCACGCTTGTCGCTGCTGCTTTAAGGATGCAGGTGCGGCTACAGCCCACACATTTCACAAAGACAGAAAAAAAAGAAGAATTTTTTTATTGTTTGTGGAGCGCACTTTGAGGGTTACACCACCCTTTAACAGACAGACGCATGCTTGTCGCTACTGCTTTGAGGATGCAGGTGCGACTACAGCCCACACATTTCACAGAGACAGAAAAAAAAGAAGAATTTTTTATTTTTTGTGGAGCGCACTTTGAGGGTTACACCACCCTTTAACAGACAGACGCACGCTTGTCGCTGCTGCTTTGAGGATGCAGGTGCGGCTACTGCGCATACATTTCACACACAAACACAGAAAAAAAGATTATTTTATTTTGTTGGAGCGCACTTTGGGGGTAACACCACCCTTTAACAGACAGACGCACACTTGTCGCTGCTGCTTTGAGGATGCAGGTGCGGCTACAGCCCACAAAATTCACAAAGACAGAAAAAAAGTTTTTTTTTATTGTTTGTGGAGCACACTTTGAGGGTTACACCACCCTTTAACAGACAGACGCACGCTTGTCGCAGCTGCTTTAAGGATGCAGGTGCGGCTACAGCCCACACATTTCACAAAGACAGAAAAAAAAGAAGAATTTTTTTATTGTTTGTGGAGCGCACTTTGAGGGTTACACCACCCTTTAACAGACAGACGCATGCTTGTCGCTACTGCTTTGAGGATGCCGGTGCGACTACAGCCCACACAATTCACAAAGACAGAAAAAAAAAGAAGAATTTTTTATTGTTTGTGGAGCGCACTTTGAGGGTTACACCACCCTTAACAGACAGACGCACGCTTGTCGCTGCTGCTTTGAGGATGCAGGTGCGGCTACTGTGCATACATTTCACACACAAACACAGAAAAAAAGAAGATTATTTTATTTTGTTGGAGCGCACTTTGGGGGTAACACCACCCTTTAACAGACAGACGCACGCTTGTCGCTTATGCTTTGAGGATGCTGGTGTGACTACAGCCCACACAATTCACAAAGACAGAAAAAAAAATAAGAATTTTTTATTGTTTGTGGAGCGCACTTTGAGGGTTACACCACCCTTTAACAGACAGACGCACGCTTGTCGCTGCTGCTTTAAGGATGCAGGTGCGGCTACAGCCCACACATTTCACAAAGACAGAAAAAAAAAGTAGAATTTTTTTATTGTTTGTGGAGTGCACTTTGAGGGTTACACCACCCTTTAACAGACAGACGCACGCTTGTCGCTGCTGCTTTAAGGATGCAGGTGCGGCTACAGCCCACACATTTCACAAAGACAGAAAAAAAAAGAAGAATTTTTTTATTGTTTGTGGAGCGCACTTTGAGGGTTACACCACCCTTTAACAGACAGACGCACGCTTGTCGCTGCTGCTTTGAGGATGCAGGTGCGGCTACTGCGCATACATTTCACACAAAAACACAGAAAAAAAGAACATTATTTTATTTTGTTGGAGTGCACTTTGGGGGTAATACCACCCTTTAACAGACAGACGCACGCTTGTCGCTGCTGCTTTGAGGATGCTGGTGCGACTGCAGCCCACACAATTCACAAAGACAGAAAAAAAAGAAGAATTTTTCATTGTTTGTGGAGCGCACTTTGAGGGTTAGACCACCCTTTAACAGACAGACGCATGCTTGTCGCTGCTGCTTTGAGGATGCTGGTGCGGCTACAGCCCACACAATTCACAAAGACAGAAAAAAAAGAATTTTTTATTTTTTGTGGAGCGCACTTTGAGGGTTACACCACCCTTTAACAGACAGACGCACGCTTGTCGCTGCTGCTTTGAGGATGCAGGTGCGGCTACTGCGCATACATTTCACACACAAACACAGAAAAAAAGATTATTTTATTTTGTTGGAGCGCACTTTGGGGGTAACACCACCCTTTAACAGACAGACGCACACTTGTCGCTGCTGCTTTGAGGATGCAGGTGCGGCTACAGCCCACAAAATTCACAAAGACAGAATTTTTTTTTTTTATTGTTTGTGGAGCACACTTTGAGGGTTACACCACCCTTTAACAGACAGACGCACGCTTGTCACTGCTGCTTTGAGGATGCAGGTGCGGCTACAGCCCACACATTTCACAAAGACAGAAAAAAAAAGAATTTTTTTTTTATTGTTTGTGGAGCGCACTTTGAGGGTTACACCACCCTTTAACAGACAGATGCACGCTTGTCGCTGCTGCTTTAAGGATGCAGGTGCGGCTACAGCCCACACATTTCACAAAGACAGAAAAAAAAGAAGAATTTTTTTATTGTTTGTGGAGCGCACTTTGAGGGTTACACCACCCTTTAACAGACAGACGCATGCTTGTCGCTACTGCTTTGAGGATGCAGGTGCGACTACAGCCCACACATTTCACAGAGACAGAAAAAAAAGAAGAATTTTTTTATTGTTTGTGGAGCGCACTTTGAGGGTTACACCACCCTTTAACAGACAGACGCACGCTTGTCGCTGCTGCTTTGAGGATGCAGGTACGGCTACTGCGCATACATTTCACACACAAACACAGAAAAAAAGAAGATTATTTTATTTTGTTGGAGCGCACTTTGGGGGTAACACCACCCTTTAACAGACAGACGCACGCTTGTCGCTTATGCTTTGAGGATGCTGGTGCGACTACAGCCCACACAATTCACAAAGACAGAAAAAAAAAGAAGAATTTTTTATTGTTTGTGGAGCGCACTTTGAGGGTTACACCACCCTTTAACAGACAGACGCATGCTTGTCGCTGCTGCTTTAAGGATGCAGGTGCGGCTACAGCCCACACATTTCACAAAGACAGAAAAAAAAAGTTGCATTTTTTTATTGTTTGTGGAGCGCACTTTGAGGGTTACACCACCCTTTAACAGACAGACGCACGCTTATCGCTACTGCTTTGAGGATGCAGGTGCGGCTACAGCCCACACATTTCACAAAGACAGAAAAAAAAAGAAGAATTTTTTTATTGTTTGTGGAGCGCACTTTGAGGGTTACACCACCCTTTAACAGACAGACGCACGCTTGTCGCTGCTGCTTTGAGGATGCAGGTGCGGCTACTGCGCATACATTTCACACAAAAACACAGAAAAAAAGAACATTATTTTATTTTGTTGGAGCGCACTTTGGGGGTAACACCACCCTTTAACAGACAGACGCATGCTTGTCGCTGCTGCTTTGAGGATGCTGGTGCGACTACAGCCCACACAATTCACAAAGACAGAAAAAAAATAAGAATTTTTTATTGTTTGTGGAGCGCACTTTGAGGGTTACACCACCCTTTAACAGACAGACGCACGCTTGTCACTGCTGCTTTGAGGTTGCAGGTGCGGCTACAGCCCACACATTTCACAAAGACAGAAAAAAAAAGAATTTTTTTTTTATTGTTTGTGGAGCGCACTTTGAGGGTTACACCACCCTTTAACAGACAGACGCACGCTTGTCGTTGCTGCTTTAAGGATGCAGGTGCGGCTACAGCCCACACATTTCACAAAGACAGAAAAAAAAGAAGAATTTTTTTATTGTTTGTGGAGCGCACTTTGAGGGTTACACCACCCTTTAACAGAGAGACGCATGCTTGTCGCTACTGCTTTGAGGATGCAGGTGCGACTACATCCCACACATTTCACAGAGACAGAAAAAAAAGAAGAATTTTTTTATTGTTTGTGGAGCGCACTTTGAGGGTTACACCACCCTTTAACAGACAGATGCACGCTTGCCGCTGCTGCTTTGAGGATGCAGGTACGACTACTGCGCATACATTTCACACACAAACACAGAAAAAAGAAGATTATTTTATTTTGTTGGAGCGCACTTTGGGGGTAACACCACCCTTTAACAGACAGACGCACGCTTGTCGCTTATGCTTTGAGGATGCTGGTGTGACTACAGCCCACACAATTCACAAAGACAGAAAAAAAAATAAGAATTTTTTATTGTTTGTGGAGCGCACTTTGAGGGTTACACCACCCTTTAACAGACAGACGCACGCTTGTCGCTGCTGCTTTAAGGATGCAGGTGCGGCTACAGCCCACACATTTCACAAAGACAGAAAAAAAAAGTAGAATTTTTTTATTGTTTGTGGAGTGCACTTTAAGGGTTACACCACCCTTTAACAGACAGACGCACGCTTGTCGCTGCTGCTTTAAGGATGCAGGTGCGGCTACAGCCCACACATTTCACAAAGACAGAAAAAAAAAGAAGAATTTTTTTATTGTTTGTGGAGCGCACTTTGAGGGTTACACCACCCTTTAACAGACAGACGCACGCTTGTCGCTGCTGCTTTGAGGATGCAGGTGCGGCTACTGCGCATACATTTCACACAAAAACACAGAAAAAAAGAACATTATTTTATTTTGTTGGAGTGCACTTTGGGGGAAATACCACCCTTTAACAGACAGTCGCACGCTTGTCGCTGCTGCTTTGAGGATGCTGGTGCGACTGCAGCCCACACAATTCACAAAGACAGAAAAAAAAGAAGAATTTTTCATTGTGGAGCGCACTTTGAGGGTTAGACCACCCTTTAACAGACAGACGCACGCTTGTCGCTGCTGCTTTGAGGATGCAGGTGCGGCTACAGCCCATACAATTCACAAAGACAGAAAAAAAAGAATTTTTTATTTTTTGTGGAGCGCACTTTGAGGGTTACACCACCCTTTAACAGACAGACGCACGCTTGTCGCTGCTGCTTTGAGGATGCAGGTGCGGCTACTGCGCATACATTTCACACACAAACACAGAAAAAAAGATTATTTTATTTTGTTGGAGCGCACTTTGGGGGTAACACCACCCTTTAACAGACAGACGCACACTTGTCGCTGCTGCTTTGAGGATGCAGGTGCGGCTACAGCCCACAAAATTCACAAAGACAGAAATTTTTTTTTTTTTTATTGTTTGTGGAGCACACTTTGAGGGTTACACCACCCTTTAACAGACAGACGCACGCTTGTCACTGCTGCTTTGAGGATGCAGGTGCGGCTACAGCCCACACATTTCACAAAGACAGAAAAAAAAAGAATTTTTTTTTTATTGTTTGTGGAGCGCACTTTGAGGGTTACACCACCCTTTAACAGACAGACGCACGCTTGTCGCTGCTGCTTTAAGGATGCAGGTGCGGATACAGCCCACACATTTCACAAAGACAGAAAAAAAAGAAGAATTTTTTTATTGTTTGTGGAGCGCACTTTGAGGGTTACACCACCCTTTAACAGACAGACGCATGCTTGTCGCTACTGCTTTGAGGATGCAGGTGCGACTACAGCCCACACATTTCACAGAGACAGAAAAAAAAGAAGAATTTTTTTATTGTTTGTGGAGCGCACTTTGAGGGTTACACCACCCTTTAACAGACAGACGCACGCTTGTCGCTGCTGCTTTGAGGATGCAGGTACGGCTACTGCGCATACATTTCACACACAAACACAGAAAAAAAGAAGATTATTTTATTTTGTTGGAGCGCACTTTGGGGGTAACACCACCCTTTAACAGACAGACGCACGCTTGTCGCTTATGCTTTGAGGATGCTGGTGCGACTACAGCCCACACAATTCACAAAGACAGAAAAAAAAAGAAGAATTTTTTATTGTTTGTGGAGCGCACTTTGAGGGTTACACCACCCTTTAACAGACAGACGCATGCTTGTCGCTGCTGCTTTAAGGATGCAGGTGCGGCTACAGCCCACACATTTCACAAAGACAGAAAAAAAAAGTTGCATTTTTTTATTGTTTGTGGAGCGCACTTTGAGGGTTACACCACCCTTTAACAGACAGACGCACGCTTATCGCTACTGCTTTGAGGATGCAGGTGCGGCTACAGCCCACACATTTCACAAAGACAGAAAAAAAAAGAAGAATTTTTTTATTGTTTGTGGAGTGCACTTTGAGGGTTACACCACCCTTTAACAGACAGACGCATGCTTGTTGCTGCTGCTTTAAGGATGCAGGTGCGGCTACAGCCCACACATTTCACAAAGACAGAAAAAAAAAGAAGAATTTTTTTATTGTTTGTGGAGCGCACTTTGAGGGTTACACCACCCTTTAACAGACAGACGCACGCTTGTCGCTGCTGCTTTGAGGATGCAGGTGCGGCTACTGCGCATACATTTCACACAAAAACACAGAAAAAAAGAACATTATTTTATTTTGTTGGAGCGCACTTTGGGGGTAACACCACCCTTTAACAGACAGACGCATGCTTGTCGCTGCTGCTTTGAGGATGCTGGTGCGACTACAGCCGACACAATTCACAAAGACAGAAAAAAAATAAGAATTTTTTATTGTTTGTGGAGCGCACTTTGAGGGTTACACCACCCTTTAACAGACAGACGCACGCTTGTCACTGCTGCTTTGAGGATGCAGGTGCGGCTACAGCCCACACATTTCACAAAGACAGAAAATAAAAGAATTTTTTTTTTATTGTTTGTGGAGCGCACTTTGAGGGTTACACCACCCTTTAACAGACAGACGCACGCTTGTCGCTGCTGCTTTAAGGATGCAGGTGCGGCTACAGCCCACACATTTCACAAAGACAGAAAAAAAAGAAGAATTTTTTTATTGTTTGTGGAGCGCACTTTGAGAGTTACACCACCCTTTAACAGACAGACGCATGCTTGTCGCTACTGCTTTGAGGATGCAGGTGCGACTACAGCCCACACATTTCACAGAGACAGAAAAAAAAGAAGAATTTTTTTATTGTTTGTGGAGCGCACTTTGAGGGTTACACCACCCTTTAACAGACAGATGCACGCTTGCCGCTGCTGCTTTGAGGATGCAGGTACGGCTACTGCGCATACATTTCACACACAAACACAGAAAAAAGAAGATTATTTTATTTTGTTGGAGCGCACTTTGGGGGTAACACCACCCTTTAACAGACAGACGCACGCTTGTCGCTTATGCTTTGAGAATGCTGGTGCGACTACAGCCCACACAATTCACAAAGACAGAAAAAAAAAGAAATTTTTTTTATTGTTTGTGGAGCGCACTTTGAGGGTTACACCACCCTTTAACAGACAGACGCATGCTTGTCGCTGCTGCTTTAAGGATGCAGGTGCGGCTACAGCCCACACATTTCACAAAGACAGAAAAAAAAGTTGAATTTTTTTATTGTTTGTGGAGCGCACTTTGAGGGTTACACCACCCTTTAACAGACAGACGCACGCTTATCGCTACTGCTTTGAGGATGCAGGTGCGGCTACAGCCCACACATTTCACAAAGACAGAAAAAAAAAGAAGAATTTTTTTATTGTTTGTGGAGTGCACTTTGAGGGTTACACCACCCTTTAACAGACAGACGCACGCTTGTTGCTGCTGCTTTAAGGATGCAGGTGCGGCTACAGCCCACACATTTCACAAAGACAGAAAAAAAAAGAATAATTTTTTTATTGTTTGTGGAGCGCACTTTGAGGGTTACACCACCCTTTAACAGACAGACGCACGCTTGTCGCTGCTGCTTTGAGGATGCAGGTGCGGCTACTGCGCATACATTTCACACAAAAACACAGAAAAAAAGAACATTATTTTATTTTGTTGGAGCGCACTTTGGGGGTAACACCACCCTTTAACAGACAGACGCACGCTTGTCGCTGCTGCTTTGAGGATGCTGGTGCGACTACAGCCCACACAATTCACAAAGACAGAAAAAAAATAAGAATTTTTTTATTGTTTGTGGAGCGCACTTTGAGGGTTACACCACCCTTTAACAGACAGACGCACGCTTGTCGCTGCTGCTTTGAGGATGCAGGTGCGGCTACAGCCCACACAATTCACAAAGACAGAAAAAAAAGAAGAATTTTTTATTTTTTGTGGAGCGCACTTTGAGGGTTACACCACCCTTTAACAGACAGACGCACGCTTGTCGCTGCTGCTTTGAGGATGCAGGTGCGGCTACTGCGCATACATTTCACACACAAACACAGAAAAAAAGATTATTTTTTTTTGTTGGAGCGCACTTTGGGGGTAACACCACCCTTTAACAGACAGACGCACTCTTGTCGCTGCTGCTTTGAGGATGCAGGTGCGGCTACAGCCCACAAAATTCACAAAGACAGAAAAAAAGTTTTTTTTTATTGTTTGTGGAGCACACTTTGAGGGTTACACCACCCTTTAACAGACAGACGCACGCTTGTCGCAGCTGCTTTAAGGATGCAGGTGCGGCTACAGCCCACACATTTCACAAAGACAGAAAAAAAAGAAGAATTTTTTTATTGTTTGTGGAGCGCACTTTGAGGGTTACACCACCCTTTAACAGACAGACGCATGCTTGTCGCTACTGCTTTGAGGATGCAGGTGCGGCTACAGCCCACACATTTCACAAAGACAGAAAAAAAAAGTAGAATTTTTTTATTGTTTGTGGAGCACACTTTGAGGGTTACACCACCCTTTAACAGACAGACGCACGCTTGTCGCTACTGCTTTGAGGATGCAGGTGCGGCTACAGCCCACACATTTCACAAAGACAGAAAAAAAAAGAAGAATTTTTTTATTGTTTGTGGAGCGCACTTTGAGGGTTACACCACCCTTTAACAGACAGACGCACGCTTGTCGCTGCTGCTTTAAGGATGCAGGTGCGGCTACAGCCCACACATTTCACAAAGACAGAAAAAAAAAGAAGAATTTTTTTATTGTTTGTGGAGCTCACTTTGAGGGTTACACCACCCTTTAACAGACAGACGCATGCTTGTCGCTGCTGCTTTGAGGATGCAGGTGGAATCTAGATGGGATTTGGACCCGGGGACACACTACCTCCATCAATTGTCTAAATCCCACTGCACTAATGGCGGATACCGGACGCACGTCTAACACCAACATAGCAGTCAAGGCCTCAGTTATACGTTTTGCTTCAGGATGACTGCTGTCGTACTTCATCCTCCTCGCTAAGGACTGTTGGAGGGTCAATTGTTTAGTAAAAGTAGTGGTGTTCCTACTTCCTCTCTGGGATGATGAACAACTCCCAGCAGCAGCAACAGCACTAGGAGGAAGTGGTTCTTGATCTTTCCCTATTTTATTTTTATCGGAGAAAGTTTGGTCCTCCATTTATGTTATATTGATATATACGTGCGGCTAAGGCGCACACAAATGCAGAAAATATTTTTTTATTTTGCTGGAGAGTAGTGCACTTTGTAGGTTACACCACCCTTTAAGAAATGAGCCAGCCGGCCATTTACTTATGGGACACAGGCGCACGCTTGGCACTACGGCACGCTTGGCACGTGTTGATGCACGTGCGGCTACTGCGCACACAATTCACAAACACAATAAAATATCTTTTTTAATTTGTTTGGAGTGCCCATTGGGGGTTACAGCACCCTTTAGCGGTCAATCCAGCCAGCCCTTTATTTATGGGACACAGGCGCACGCTTGGCACTACTTTGTTGATGCACGTGCGGCTACTGCGCACACAATTCACAAACACAGAAAATATTTTTTTATTTTGTTTGGAGTGTACTTTGGGGGTTACAGCACCCTTTAATGGTCAAGCCAGCCGTCCCTTTACTTATGACACAGGCGCACGCTTGGCACTACGGCACGCTTGGCACGTGTTGATGCACGTGCGGCTACTGCGCACACAATTCACAAACACAATAAAATATCTTTTTTAATTTGTTTGGAGTGCCCTTTGGGGGTTACAGCACCCTTTAGCGGTCAACGCAGCCAGCCCTTTATTTATGGGACACAGGCGCACGCTTGGCACTACTTTGTTGATGCACGTGCGGCTACTGCGCACACATTTCACAAACACAGAAAATATTTTTTTATTTTGTTTGGAGTGTACTTTGGGGGTTACAGCACCCTTTAATGGTCAAGCCAGCCGGCCCTTTACTTATGACACAGGCGCACGCTTGGCACTACGTTGTTGATGCACGTGCGGCTACTGCGCACACAATTCACAAACACAGAAAATATTTTTTTATTTGGTTTGGAGTGTACTTTGGGGGTTACAGCACCCTTTAACGGTCAAGCCAGCCGGCCCTTTACTTATAACACAGGCGCACGCTTGGCACTACTTTGTTGATGCACGTGCGGCTACTGCGCACACAATTCACAAACACAGAAAATATTTTTTTATTTGGTTTGGAGTGTACTTTGGGGGTTACAGCACCCTTTAACGGACAAGCCAGCCGGCCCTTTACTAATGGGACACAGGCGCACGCTTGGCGCTGCTCCTTTGTTGATGCACGTGCAGCCACAGTGCACACAATTCACAAACACAGAAAATATTTTTTTATTTGGTTTGGAGTGTACTTTGGGGGTTACAGCACCCTTTAAACGGACAAGCCAGCCGGCCCTTTACTAATGGGACACAGGCGCACGCTTGGCGCTGCTCCTTTGTTGATGCACGTGCAGCCACAGTGCACACAATTCACAAACACAAAAAAAATATTTTTTTTTTAGCACTTGGGTGTAGCACCCCTGATGGACAGAGCACCCCCTGGACAACACTACAGCACCCCTTTAGGACTGGGACACTGCACAGGACTTTGGAGTGGACACAGCCCCTATGGACAACTGACTGCACAACACAGTCCAGCCAGCCCCTATGGACTTTGAAGTAGTGGACACAGCCCCTATGGACAACAGCAGCACAGCACAACACAGCCAGCCCCTATGGACTTTGAAGTAGTGGACACAGCCTCTATGGACAACAGCAGCACAGCGCAGCACAGCACAGCACAACACTACTCTGCACTACACTACACAGCCCAGCCAGCCAGCCCTAACTCCCACCCTCCCTCTTCATTGTCCACAGCTGAGTGAGAAAATGGTGCCGACGCGGGTACCTTATATAGGATCCAAAACCCGCGAGACCCGGAAGGCGGGATGATGACGTTTTGCCTCGATTTCAGATCCGAGTCTGGCGGGAAAAGTCGTGCCTGACTCGGATCGGCCTCGGATCGGGGGGGGCTCGGGGGGGTTCATAATGTGTATATGGGGTATGATGAGATATGCGATCGCATTATGCTAATAATAGCATCGCTGTATGTACTTAAGTGTGAGTTTCTCTAAAATGGCGCTGGATGGCCATTCGCAAAATGGTGTCGTGCAGATTCTTATTTTTAAGATGGAGTCTGGTTGCCATTCGCAAGATGGCGTCGCTCCAAGCTAATTTTACACTGATTCTGTCTCAGCCACTAAACCAGCTTTGACAGTATGTATATATATATATATATATATATAGTTTCAATGATCCAGCACTCCATATACTGTGCATCTAATAAGCACTGGTGCCCTCAGTTTCACCAACATGTGCAGGACTGCTTGAGCCGGAAATGGGAAATGGTACCCGTCCAGCGGCACAGGTCTAATGACGTCATCAAGTCCAGGCGTCAGGCGCTGGGTGTGACTCAGTACTGTGTATCCAATTTCCATGGCAACTAAAACATGTAATGCAGCTGGATACAAAAATAGAACAAAATCATTACAATCATCTTAATAAACTTCAAAAAAGTGATTTCAATCTTAGAAATAAGCACAATAGAAGTTCTATGTTGAAAATTGATCCATTGGTCCATGTATATAAAGGGATATATCAACCTCACAAACCCCATGAAAATTAAAACATCGCATATGCACTAAACAAATATATAAAAAGTGGAGTGTAATAATAAGAGGTTTATATAATTCATTAAAGCTGGTAAACGATAACAATTCCTTTAGACCTTTTGGACCAGTTGTCTCTAATTTATGGATCCAGAAAGCCTCCCATCTTATAAAATCCTTAACCATTCATCCGTCCCCCCTGGATAATGGGGGAATGTGTTCCATCATTTGATATTTCACTGTAGATAAATTGTGCCTAGCTTTGGCAAAATGCAGAGCTACGGGTTGTTCACTAGTTCCGGGCTGGATGGCTGCATGTATTGCAGAATGATGGAGAACCATCCTTTCCTTGGATTTTTGTTGGATTTTACCCACATAAGAAAGACCACAGGGACAAGTCAATAACTATATAACATTTGAGCTGTTAAAATCAAGATGGAATCTGGTATGGAATTTAGGGCCTGATTCAGGCCCACTCGCGAGTGCATAGCGCTCGCAAACGGGTCAATGTTTGGCCCCTCTGCATGCGCCGCTTCCGGCGTACGCATGCAAGAGCCCCAGCGAGCCCCTGAAGTTCAGTCGCTCCGGGGCTCGCTACAAGATGGGGCGGCTGTCGATGGTGAGTGGCAGCTCATCCTGTTTTGTAGGCGGGGAGGGGGGGTGGCTGCACAAATGCAGGCGTTCCCTCAGGAACACCTGGCGTTTGTGGACGGCCCTAGTGACATCACTCGTGATGTCAGTAGTGGACTTCCTGCTCTATTAGAGCAGGAAGTCCACTCGGGCTTGCGGGAGCCGAGACCCTACCACAGGGTCTCGTCGCAAGCCCAATGGTTGCAATAATCGTGACCATCGCCAGGCCGCTCGCACAAGCTGTGGGTGGTCACCCACAGCTATGCGAGCGGCCTGGAGGCGGAAAATGTAAAAAAAAATCTGCCCTGATTCAGAGCCTCTGAATCAGGCCTTAAATCCCTGAATGGGGGTGGAAGAAAGTGTCACCAGGTATTAGGTACCTACAAGAACACCTAAAGTAACCTGCTTTTTCTATGCCAAAAAGTTTTTTACATGTGGCTCTACTGGGGGAGGTAATATGTTTTTGACCAGTAGATCTTTCACATTTTTGCCCCTTGTGTAAAAAGACATGAAGGCGGTGTCAGACAAATTAAGCTCTTTATCAGAGGCAAATGGATTGAAATGATTAACCCATGGCAATTTCTTAAAGGGTTGATTCTGACTTTGTTTTTTCGATAACCAACACCCTGGTCTTCATTGCCATCAAATCCTTGCGACAATAGTCTCGAGCAATTAATTATTGATCAGAGACTCAATCTGTGAATTAGCTTTCATCCAGTCACTGTTGATTCTCATCACCCTAATCATCTGAGAATACGGGAAACCCTTTTTAAGATTGGTAGGGTGAAAGCTTTGATACTGTAGCAGAGAATTCCTGTCAGCATCTTTAGAAAAAAACGTAGTGGTAATATCATTCATATCTTTGCCAATTTCAACATCTAGAAAGTGGACAATTTGCTGGTTCATAACTTCATATTGAAGGTAAATTTTACTGGGCAACTAGTTTAATTGTGATGCTGTATCAAAGAAGTGAAAGCTTCCTGTGTGCCTGTCCAACTTAATAATAAATCATCAATGAATCTAGTGAAAAATAAAATCTGACTGGAAATTTCAGAATGACTGAAAAACAAATCCTCCATTACATCAAACATATATGAAATGAACCATGTCCCATCTGGTATAGTACCCAATGAACTCAATCTATTTAGTAATTCTGTAGTTTCTAACAAAGAATGAGGGTGATGTTGGACCAAGGGTTGTAAGATCGAGTCCAGATAGATTGCGGAGGGCTGAAATAAAGAGCCACGCGCAAATGTAATCGGACGACCAGGTGCCGGTGGAGGATTTAATGTTTTATAAATTTTGGGTAAAGTGTACAGCACTGGCATGGTTGGAAAAGCAGGTATAAAGCTTGAAGTAATTTTTCATCAATAATGTTAGCATCTTTTGACAAACCCAAAATCGAGCATAATTCCTTTTTGAATGACTCAGTAGGGTCCCCTACTAGTGTCTTATAGTGTCACTCAATTGGCGTAAGATCTCAGATCTGTAATTCTTAAGGTCCTGCACCACCACTCCCCCTCCCTGATCCTCAGGACTTATTATAAGGGTTGTATTATTAGAGAGTGTCCTCAGAGCTTGTCGCTCCATTTCTGTAAGGTTAGGATGCATAGGTTCCTGATGTTTAATTGCCTCTGAGACATCTTGTTCAAGAACATGCATGTAGGTTTTAACTATTGCATTATTTGAAATTGGTTCAAAAGAAAAGAGTGGCTTAATCTTTAATAATTTAATCAATCCTCCATCATGACCCTCGTCATTCGTGGATTTATTCTTAGAGAAAAAAATCTTTCAATTTTATTTGTCACTGCAGTTGGTATTTCTCCATTTGCCATTTTAAATCATTGAAAGGTGCCACCATATACTGCCACCTCTCTTTCCAGCTGATTACCTCCTCGTTCTCTGGCTTGCAAGATTTTGTCCGTTCTGCTTACCACCACTGGACCTCTCTCATTCTCCCGATCATACTCTCCACCACTCTCCAAAGCTTCAAATGAACTCTCTAAATCCACTTCTTTATTACAGCCTTCCAACAATAATCCTAAACCACCGCTCTTTGCTCCTCGCTCACTCTCTCTTCCCTCTGTGTTACTCGTGTCTGTCTGCCCCTGCCCTATAGATTGTAAACTCTCATGAGAAATGTGCTTTTCTTTCCCTAACATATACCATCATCTCCTCCCTATTGCATACATGCCAACTTTTATTCTGTCCTCCCTGGGAAAAGCAGCAGTCAGGCATTGATGGGGGAGGGGCTGGACCATTCGCATCATTAGGCCCCGCCCATCACGGTGAAACTCCCGCAAATCACACATATTTTAATAGGGGTTGGGGCCAAATGACGTGATTATACTAGAATCACGTCATTAAGTCCCGCCCCCTGACGGCGGACTGCGGATTTCAGGTAAGTTTCTCCCCATTCTGCCCACTTCACTAGGAAGTGGGTGGGATGCGGGAGAAGTGCCTACACTGCCAGGAGTGTGGGGGGTTACCCCAAAAAACGGTAGCCTCCCACGACTTTCGGGAGTGTAGGCATGTATGCCCCATTGCCAACGGTGGCACTGAACTTTTGGTGCAGCTGATGCTGCTTTTGTGGGCATGTGCAGAATTGGTTATATAGCTTGCATGACATGCCATGCAATGTTTTGTACTATAAGTCTTTCACACTTTTCTCTTGTTTTGATTGCATTGCTTTTGCTTATGTATTATATAAAGTGCTGCAGACCCGTATAAATAAAGGATGCTAATATCTATCTAGCTAATAACATATATGCATTTCTCATACTGCTGCCTGACAGATGTCCTTGAGGTGGGGGATGAACCGTATATAGTATCTATGTATATATAATATATATATAAAAAGAGAGAGAGAGAGGAAAAACTAAATTGTGGATCCCAGTACAATAATCTCTAATAAATCACCATTGTGTAAGTCATTGTGACATTTTTGTGTGATGAAACACAGATGATTTAATTCCTGTTGTGACTTTTGGGACCAGAATGCTTGATGGATCCATCTGAAAAATACCTCAGATTAACTGTTTTGACAATTAAATATTCTACTGATATAGGTGGCCTTATCCAGCGCCTGGAAATATTGATGACTGTTTTTCTTTTTTGTTTGTATATATATATATATATATATATATATATATATATATATATGCTATAATTGAAAGAATATTGTAGCTCCTTGGAACTTTACTATAAAGTTTTGTTGATGCCTGAACCCTGCCAATATCCAGATAGCTATGTAGATGGTAATTTTTTAATAGCGTTTGGCCTATCAGGAATAAATTCCAAAAATATTGTGTCCAAGATTACTAAGTATTGATGATTACCTAAAATAGATGTATTTTTTTTTTTTACTGAACTGGGTAATTAAGGGGGAATAAATACTTTTAGTCATCATTTATTTCTCAATTTATAGAAGTATTCAGGGCACTCGGAAAGATTTCTTGCTTTAAAAGACTATCAATTATTTGTACAGGATAACCTCATTCTTCAAACTGTCTGTGTGTAACTTTGATTATCTTTCAAAAGCTTTTATAAACATGCAGTTCCGTGTTAATCTAGTGAACTTTGAAGCTGAATACAAACACAACGATCTTAGTAACCAACGATTTTAGTGAACGATTATCGTCTAGATTTTCCCTTGAAAAAGTCAACGAAAATCGTTTCTAAAAATCGTTGGTTACTAAATTAATGAACGATTTTCATGAACGATGAACGATTTTTTTAATCATGCATACAGTGAATGGACATCGTTCATCGTTCAGTCTGTACAACATGAACGATTTTCTGAACGAAAATCGTTTGTTGGACAGTCAGAATGAACTAAAAACTACAAACGTGAACGATTATCGTTCATCATTCACTTTAAAAAGATGAACGATTTTATAAACAATTTAACGATAACGATGTCGTTATACTGTAGTTGAATTGTTAAAAAAATTGTTATGTGTGTACGCACCTTAACACCTTAAGAATGGCATGTTGTTCTTCCAGCTGTCATGTGGACAGCTGGAATATTGCAAATAGCTATTGCTATAAACTTTTTCTTAAATACGTAACTATTACATGAGTTGCAGCATACTCAGTAGTGTCGAATGCTAAATACATGTCTGCAGATACAAATAACTTAAAAAATAATAATAAAGACCACGGAGGTCATCCTTGTATGACAGGAGTGACATAAACCTCTGGTCTGTCACCAGGCACGCTTTGCAATGCAGAATGGGGCGGAGTTTAGGGCGTCGTCAGTACCACCGGTCCAGGTGGTACGGTCCCCCTCACTGGCACGGGGGCCCCCCAAGTTGCAATCCCCGCAGGGTCAGGCAGAAGGCCAACACCCTGCGAGTTGTAGGGAACGGAGGGGCAGATGGTCCCGAGGTTCCATTGGGCGGGCTGTTCAGGCCCGCTAATTTATTATTTTTCTTGCATTATGTGTGATATGTTGTGTTGCATAATAGGCCATCCAAGCCCCCGCCACCATTTTTCTCTCTCACATTATTAGATTTAAGAATTTAATAAATAGGTTCACTTAAATAGTTTACCGTAGTTTGAATAAAAAGCTGACCCATTTCACCCAACGCAATGTGTCTGTCTTTATTTTAGTTAAGGCGTTGTGTGATTGTGTTGCATGAGCGTGTGAGGTGATCTGACCTAGAGTGTTTATTATGTTCCAGGATGTCAAAAATGAAGGATCATCTTTCTTTAGTTGGTGTGTAGTCTTCAGTTAGATATGTCTGTACGTATATGGAATGGAGGAGTATAATTATTCCACAACAATTGTACACCAACACACTTGTCTTGACATTTAATTATGCACAATTTAAGTTGAAAAGAAACATGGAATATATTTCTAAGTTAAAATGTCCATATATTCAGTATGACAGGTTCATTGAATCATTCCATCTACAGTGCAACACAGCAGATAGGATGATTCAATGAACCCCGGCCGGGAACGACTGATCAGGCGTACACACTGTACCATGTGTACGATATATTGCATACTGTGTAACCAGATTAAGGATCTTTTTAGGAAATTAGTCTTATTTCAAATACAGTACATGAAAGATACAGCTCACCAACACCAATGTTTCAGATGACTCTGTGCTCTTTCCTCAGGTCTGTAACACCCTGAGGAAAGAGCACAGAGTCACATCTTTTTGTCCCTGTGGGTATACAATGGACTGATTATTATCACTATTAGAAATTCAACTGGAAATGTTATATGTATTAACTAGTGTCAGACTGTCGTTGACACACACATTTACACTGTATATATGTGTTCCTGTTGTATTCAATTGACAATGGTCCTGTTGTATTGATTGACATATAAGACCACTACTGACGCCAGCAATCTGAACAGTAGTTTATTAACTTTTGTGGAAGTCACTTTGGCTGTCCTTATATCCTGTTTATTCAGTACCGGTCAGCTATATATACATGTCTGTATATGCACATATATGTACATGCACATTTACAAGAAGTTAAATCAATTTTCTTCTTTATAAGATTTTGGATAATAGTTTGTTTTTTAAACAAGTATGGAACTGATAGACCCAGACGGTTACTTAGTCAAGTTTTTGGCTTGGCAAATTATAGGATTACTCTTACCACTATTGACCAGCGTCACTGAGGAACTGAGCAGCACTAAGCTGCCCCAGAGACATTTATTATATAAATTCCTGCAATGAGCACCAATAGAATATCTTCTTTTAACCGGTGTTTTAATGAAGAGAACTCAGGTCATTTTGAAGATGGGGAAATACACTAAACCAGGAATGCTACCGAAAATGAAGATAGTGCACCCATTATACCTTTATATCTCCTTCATCTTCTGCAACATGAAAACTAGTTTTAGCATGTGGTTGCAGTACATACTGCAATTGATGTCCTAAGCCGTACACTAAACCATACTTGCCAGCTCTCCCGGCCTCTCGACAAAGTTGGCCACTTCCCAACTGAAGTGGGCAGCCCTGCTGTTGGATGACATTATTTACTTTGAACAATAATGATGACACATAGCCCGGCGCCCAAAAGTAAAATGCAGCAAATCGCAGCTTTGAACAGCGGAGACAGGGCCACAACAATGTGATTGGGGCACCGTCCTGGAGGGAGCTGTGTAAAGGTCGGGAACTGTGCTCTAAACCATACAAATGGACATACACATGTGTAGAAAACAATGGTACAAAACAGCACTTGCCCTGCTGGACTAACATAGGTCACTGCTTATTACTTGTGTTTTGTGCCATATCATGTAAGAGTATAAAATGCACTCATATGCCATTAGTCACTAGTTTGTGCAATAAATGCCAAACGTATGTAGTCAGACTCATAAAAGGTTAACAGGATGTTTTCCAAAGCCTTGACTTGGAATGCCAGTACTGTAGGTTCAGCAGATAATGTGAAATTGGGAATGATTAACAAAGGTAGCTGCTATACTGCTTGTGAAATGCTTTGTGAAATGCTTGTGTAATCTCTAAGTAACCCTTGACAGCTAGAAATGAATCTAAGACTACATTAGTAAGTTGAATAGTGCCATCTTGCTGCCTGCATGTACCATTACTGCCTTGGCCTGGATTGTCTGTGAAATTGATTGTACATGTATTTAATGTATTGATATTGCTTTATTTCTAATTGTGGTGGTTAATGTTCTTAAATGTCACCAGATGGGTTGTCCATATCGCTCTAGATATTCCAACACATCTCCAAAAAGAGCTATGCTCACATGGGCTTATCATGGTATCCAGTGCCTGCATTGATTGTTCAGTACCTTTATGCAGCAATTGGGCGGTCAGTATGGTATTAGTGCTTAACAAGGACCTGACCTCACAGTTTTGAGTGGATTACTAGACTAAAGGGGGTATATTAACTAAAGTGAGAGTTTTTAGAAGTGAAGATGTTACCCTTAGCAACCAATCAGATTCTAGCTATTATCTTCTAGAAGGTGCTAGTTAAATTTTAAGTAAAATCTTATTGGTTGCTATGGGCAACATCTCTAATAACTCTCACTTTAGTAAATATACCCCAAGGGTTCTAATCACTATGCCTTGGAGAGATATAAAGTGGAGAGAGATAAAGTACCAACCAATCATTTCCTAAGTGTCATTTTTCAAACAGCCTGTAAAGTGACAGTTAGGAGCTGATTGTTTGGTGCGTTATCTCTCTCCGTGGCTTAGTAAATAGACCCCTAAATTAGGTCACTTTGACAGATGGCTATCCCATTTTTAGGCATAATGTGTGACTCTCACTCCTTCTCTCTATAACCATATTTCCCAACTGTTCCGCATTCAGTGGGACAGTCCTGTTTTTCTGAGACTGTCCCGCTGTCCCACCTGTGATCAGCAGTGTCCCACAGTGGGGGGGGAGCAGAGCAGCGTGTAAGCGGAGGTAGAAGCACGGCATCTGTTCGCTAGTGTAGGTAGAGCCTGGGGGCTGCCCAGCATCTCGGAGAGTGGTGGGCATGCCTCCACAGTGACGTAAATTGGGATGTCACGAGGCCCCGCCCCATTTCCCCTGGTTCTGCCCTATTTCATGATGCTCTGCCCCTTTTACGTTTTTGGGCACGCAAATTGTCCCTCTTGATGAATCTTCAAAGTTGGGAGGTATCTAGGCTCAAGCTTCATTTTCATGGAAGACTCTTCTGTTCATATATGTGGGCTCTTTTGCAAGAAAAGGCAAATATCAAATATTTCTATAGAGGTGTTCTGATGGGCTCTATTTCCACAGCTGCTGTTGAGAGTAGGGATAGTCAACCCTCAATGATAGTAAACAAAGTGCAATAAACAGCGCTCATATGAGGATGGATGAATATACCAAAAACAACCAGATAAAGTGTAGTGGTGAAAAGCAGCAATATTTAATCTATAATAAATTGTATAAAAACATTGTTATATCGACTAGAATCAATAAAACCTAAAACAGTGTGACAATAGGCTAATAATTAATCATCTCTCTCTGGGTTATACTATTCAGTGGAATATAGTAGCAATATATAGTGTCCTGTTCCTATACGACTCCCTGAATGGGACAGGAGTGTTTTGAAGCTTGGTGGTATGGTCCAATGGAAAATGCAATACCAATTTACGATGTTGAGGGTCCTTGTTAGTTGGCAGAACAGTAATCATGCTCTGATGGAAGGTCCCTTGGAGTGGTAAAGAAAATTACCAGAGGCTTGTATACTCTCCGTCCAACCGATATCCACTTTCAAGATGAAATAAAAATCCGGAAGTCTGGTTCAGGTCACAAAAAGTCCACTGTGCAATTCAATGAATTCCAGGAGAGTTGCGGTGCTCTACCCCTAATGCGTTTTGCTGGGTAACCCCCAACTTTGATGTTTTGTGCATTGTAAATTACCTTCTACAATATTCTTATTTACTTCATACCAGTAGGATACATTGCTCAATGTGTTGAATAATGGGGGTCATTCAGACCCACTCGCGAGCGGCAGTACGCTCGCAAGTGGGTCGATGGTCCCCACTGTGCATGCGCACGACGGAGGTAGCTCCGTCATGCACATGCGCGAGACCCAGCGAGCGAAGGACTTTCCATCGCTCCGGGTCTCGCACCAAAGGGGGCGTGCTGTCGATGTTGATTGACAGCACGCCCCCTTTGGTGGGCGTGCCGGGGGTGTGCCTGCCAGATGGAGGCGTTCCCATGGGAACGCCTACCGTCTGAAGCCGGCCCCACTGACATCACTAGTGATGTCAGTGGGAGTGATTTTGGCTCTGATAGAGCCAAAATCACTCCTGGCCTTGCGGCAGGGAAACCCGACCGCAGGGTTTCCCTCGCAATTCCGATGGTCGCGACCTTCGCGACCATCTTTTTGCACGCTCGTATATGCTGTGGGTGGTGACCCACAGCTATACGAGCGTCCAGGAGGACGCTCCATATTAATGGAGGAGGGCCCTGATTCAGAGCGAGCGCTCTGGTCAGAGCGTCCGGCTCTGAATCAGGGCCAATGTCCCATATGCTGCTTATTCTGCCAAGTGTCTTAGAGAACCACCTGCAAGTAATTCAGATGGCATTTCTAACTCCTAATAATATAGTACAGATTACAGAATTATGGTGGTACCTGACTGGTGCTGAAACTCTTAGGATACTGCATGTAACATGAGACAGCAGTGATGGGATATGTTAATCGTTACCCATTAAACACATTATCCCCTCTTTGCTCCTCTGGGACCCAACGATGCGTATCTCTCAGTGATAGTGGTCAATCCTATTAGGAGCAAGTTTGCAAAAGCAAGTTTGCATCTTGAAATTCACATACATCGCATGTGTATCCAAGAAACACAATATCCAATTAGAAATATCGATTTGCAGTGAAGTTGTGTGACTTTTCTGCAAAAAGCGACTTAGGAGAAGGGCATGAAAAAGTGAGGAAACCACCTGGAACCACAAAAAGTGTAACTGAGATAGCAGAATTGTATAGAAGTCTGATAGTGGTCATAAGGAAAGTACTGGAAGTTCCTCAAAGTCTCAAATGGCTGATTTTTGCACTTTTTTATTAATGATGAGAAAATGATAGCCAAGTGTTTTTCAGCAAAATAAAGACTTTCTAGTATTTTGGGATACAGAACAATGGCCCTCATTCAGAGCCGTTCGCTATTTGTGGTCGTTCGTTCAAAAACAAGGGGTGGCTATTCAAGTGATCCGTTCGCACATTGCAGTCTGTTCACACCTCTAAGTCTGACGAGCGAACAAAACATACGCTCGTTTATTTGATAAAAACGCCCCCTGGCCGCTCGCACCATACGTCATGTCCGCTATTTATTAGATTAATCGAGTACATCGTACAGCATATGAACTGCTCGCTATTCTTGTGGTTGGTTTTTTCAACCGCTATTTTGCGAGCAGTTCTGAGTTTAAAAAAACCAAGTGACGTGGTCAATGACGCTGCTGGATTAATTATGCACACCCTTAAAACGCCCGTTTTGACCTTTAAGCAGGCCTGCGTTCGAATTCCACTCCCCCGTTTTCAAGCACCTTCCCCTGTTACCACCCACATACGCCTCATTCTGTCACTCAAAATAGCAGGCACTCGCTATATAGCGTACAAACGATTTTCGGCCGCACTGACTGGTTCGCGCATGCGTACTAAAAACCGTACGCATGCGCAGATGTGCGAACATCGCTCGGAACGAGCGTACTGCCGCTAACGAGCGGCTCTGAATGAGGGCCAATGTATGTAAAGTGATTTTTAATTGTTTTTATACAAGCTGTAAAAATTGGAAAAAAAACAACACTTTTTTGCTCCCATCCAGTTCAAAAATTCTTTCCCCATTAATACAATGCCTCCACATACCTGTCCTACATTTTGTAACCTATTATTGAGCTTTTTAGAGAAAATTAACTGAAAACTGATTAGATCTTGGGGATCTATGGAGGCTTGCAAACCACAACGGGTGCAGTGGATTTGTGGCAGGATAGGGTTTTAGAAACCATGAATCAACGGCGGGTTCCATTTAGAAGGTCAGAACGACCTTTAGTAAATTCTGTATTTTTGGAATACAACCAACTTAGTAAATATACCCCTATGTCCAGATCTGTGGAACTGGTGCATATGCGCCATTGCGCCAAAGTAGTGCATGACATCACAAAACAGAACTCAAGCCATTTGCGCTACAGACTTGCAGATTTACCTTTTTTGAAATGAGCTTTGTTGTTTAAATTGGTGGATTTTTGTAGTTGAAATTTTTTTAATTAATATTTTGAAAAAAACAGACTACAGGTACGATACTATAAATTAGGGGTGAGCAGGTTCGGATTTCTGAAATCCGAACCCCCCCGAGCTCCCCCGATCCGAGGCCGATCCGAGTCAGGCTCGACTTTTCCCGCCTGACTCGGATCTGAAATCGAGGCAAAACGTCATCATCCCGCCTTCCGGGTCTCGCGGGTTTTGGATCCTATATAAGGTACCCGCGTCGGCGCCATTTTCTCACTCAGCTGTGGACAGTGAAGAGGGAGTGTGGGAGTTAGGGCTGGCTGGGCTGTGTAGTGTAGTGTAGTGCATAGTAGTGTTGTGCTGTGCTGTGCTGCTGTTGTCCATAGGGGCTGTGTCCACTACTTCAAAGTCCATAGGGGCTGGCTGTGTTGTGCTGTGCTGCTGTTGTCCATAGAGGCTGTGTCCACTACTTCAAAGTCCATAGGGGCTGGCTGGACTGTATTGTGCAGTCAGTTGTCCATAGGGGCTGTGTCCACTCCAAAGTCCTGTGCAGTGTCCCAGTCCTAAAGGGGTGCTGTAGTGTTGTCCAGGGGGTGCTCTGTCCGTGAGGTGTGCTCCCTCCAGGTGCTAAAAAAAAATTTTTTTTTCTGTGTTTGGGAATTGTGTGCGCAGTAGCCGCACGTGCATCAACAAAGTAGTGCCAAGCGTGCGCCTGTGTCATAAGTAAAGGGCCGGCTGGCTTGACCGTTAGAGGGTGCTGTAACCTCCAAAGTACACTCCAAACCAAATAAAAAAATATTTTCTGTGTTTGTGAATTGTTTGCGCAGTAGCCGCACGTGCATCAACAAAGTAGTGCCAAGCGTGCGCCTGTGTCATAAGTAAAGGGCCGGCAGGCTTGACCGTTAAAGGGTGCTGTAACCCCCAAAGTACACTCCAAACCAAATAAAAAAATATTTTCTGTGTTTGTGAATTGTGTGCGCTGTAGCCGCATGTGCATCAACAAAGTAGTGCCAAGCGTGAGCCTGTGTCATAAGTAAAGGGCCTGCTGGCTTGACCGTTAAAGGGTGCTGTAACCCCCAAAGTACACTCCAAACCAAATAAAAAAATATTTTCTGTGTTTGTGAATTGTGTGCACTGTGACTGCACGTGCATCAACAAAGGAGCAGCGCCAAGCGTGCGCCTGTGTCCCATAAGTAAAGAGCCGGCTGGCAGCCGGCTCATTTCTTAAAGGGTGGTGTAACCCACAAAGTGCACTACTCTCCAGCAAAAATAAAATAATATTTTCTGTGTTTGTGTGCGCCTTAGCCGCACGTATATATCAATATAACATAAATGGAGGACCAAACTTTCTCCGATAAAAATAAAATAGGGAAATATCAAGAACCACTTCCTCCTACTGCTGTTGCTGCTGCTGGGAGTTGTTCATCATCCCAGAGAGGAAGTAGGAACACCACTACTTTTACTAAACAATTGACCTTCCAACAGTCCCTAGAGATGAGGATGAAGTACGACAGCAGTCATCCTGAAGCAAAACGTATAACTGAGGCCTTGACTGCTATGTTGGTGTTAGACGTGCGTCCGGTATCCGCCATTAGTGCAGTGGGATTTAGACAATTGATGGAGGTAGTGTGTCCCCGGTTCCAAATCCCATCTAGATTCCACCTGCATCCTCAAAGCAGCAGCGACAAGCATGCATCTGTCTGTTAAAGGGTGGTGTAACCCTCAAAGTGCGCTCCACAAACAATTAAAAAATTCTTCTTTTTTTTTTTCTTTGTGAAATGTGTGGGCTGTAGCCGCACCTGCATCCTTAAAGCAGCAGCGACAAGCGTGCGTCTGTCTGTTAAAGGGTGGTGTAACCCTCAAAGTGCTCCAAAAAATAAAAAAATATTTTTTTTCTGTCTTTGTGACTTGTGTGCGATGTAGCCACACGTGCATCAACACAGCAGCAGCGCCAAGCGTGCGCCTGTGTCATAAGTCAAGGGCCGGTTTGGACATCTGGTCCGGACTGAAGGACGTGCCAACAATTTGACAAGTCTACTGTCACTGCATATGATACTGTCCTCAAAGCAGCAGCGACAAGCGTGCGTCTGTCTGTTAAAGGGTGGTGTAACCCTCAAAGTGCGCTCCACAAACAATAAAAATATTCTTCTTTTTTTTTCTGTCTTTGTGAAATGTGTGGGCTGTAGCCGCACCTGCATCCTTAAAGCAGCAGCGACAAGCGTGCGTCTGTCTGTTAAAGGGTGGTGACACCCTCAAAGTGTGCTCCACAAACAATAAAAATATTCTTTCTTTTTCTGTCTTTGTGAAAAGTGTGGGCTGTAGCCGCACCTGCATCCTTAAAGCAGCAGCGACAAGCGTGCGTCTGTCTGTTAAAGGGTGGTGTAACCCTCAAAGTGTGCTCCACAAACAATAAAAATATTCTTTTTTTTCTGTCTTTGTGAAATGTGTGGGCTGTAGCCGCACCTGCATCCTTAAAGCAACAGCGACAAGCGTGCATCTGTCTGTTAAAAGGTGGTGTAACCCTCAAAGTGCGCTCCGCAAACAATAAAAAAATTCCTTTTTTTTCTGTCTTTGTGAATTGTGTGGGCTGTAGCCGCACTTGCATCCTCAAAGCAGCAGCGACAAGCGTGCGTCTGTCTGTTAAAAGGTGGTGTAACCCTCAAAGTGCTCCAGAAATAAAAAACAATTTTTTTTATGTGTTTGTGACTTGTGTGCGATGTAGCCGCACGTGCATCAACACAGTAGCAGCGCCAAGCGTGCGCCTGTGTCAATGCTCAAGGGCCGGTTTGGACATCTGGTCCGGACTGAAGGACGTGCCAACAATTTCTGACAAGTCTACTGTCACTGCATATGATACTGTCCTCAAAGCAGCAGTGACAAGCGTGTGTCTGTCTGTTAAAGGGTGGTGTAACCCTCAAAGTGCGCTCCACAAACAATAAAAATATTCTTCTTTTTTTTTCTGTCTTTGTGAAATGTGTGGGCTGTAGCCGCACCTGCATCCTTAAAGCAGCAGTGACAAGCGTGCATCTGTCTGTTAAAGGGTGGTGACACCCTCAAAGTGTGCTCCACAAACAATAAAAATATTCTTCTTTTTTTTTGTGTCTTTGTGAAAAGTGTGGGCTGTAGCCGCACCTGCATCCTTAAAGCAGCAGCGACAAGCGTGCATCTGTCTGTTAAAGGATTACATCGGTGACAGCATCCAAGTAGGTGTGTCAGACAATCCGTACCTGTACTGGCAGGAAAAAGAAGCAATTTGGAGGTCCCTGTACAAACTGGCTCTATTTTACCTGAGTTGCCCCCCCTCCAGTGTGTACTCCGAAAGAGTGTTTAGTGCAGTCGGGAACCTTGTCAGCGAAAGGCGTAGGAGGTTGCTTCCACAAAATGTGGAGAAGATGATGTTCATAAAATGAATTATCAACTCTTCCAGGGAGACCAGCCTCCAGAACGTACAGAGGGACCTGTGGTTGTGGATTCCAGCGGGGACGAATTAATACTCTGTGAGGATGAGGATGTACACAACACTGAAGAGGGTGAGGAATCGGTGGATGAGGAGGATGAGGACGACATCTTGCCTCCGTAGAGCCAGTTTGTGCAGGGACAGATTAATTGCCAGCTTGTTTTGTGGGGGCCCAAACGAACCAATCATTTCAGCCACAGTCGTGTGGCAGACCCTGGCGCTGAAATGTTTGGTTTGTTAAAGTGTGCATGTCCTGTTTATACAACATAAGGGTGGGTGGGAGGGCCCAAGGACAATTCCATCTTGCACCTCTTTTTTTTCTTTGAATTATGTACTGTTTGGGGCCTAGTTTTTCAAACTGCCATCCTGTCTGCCACTGCAGTGTCACTCCTAGATGGACCACGTGTTTGTGCCGCCCACTCGTATCTCTTAGCATAGTCATCCAGCTACCTCGGTGCAACCTTTGGGATATAAAAACACTATTGTGAGGTGTGAGGTGTTCAGAATAGACTGGAAATGAGTGGAAATGAAGGTTATTGAGGTTAATAATAGCATAGGAGCAGAAAAACCCACAAATTCTGTGATTTTAGCTGTTTTTATGCTTTTTTTAAAAAAAAATACAGATCCAAAACACAAAACCCAGAACCCAAAACACGGAAGGGTGGTTTTGGCAAAACCAATCCAGATCCAAAACACGAAGAAAGATCCAGATCCAAAACCAAAACACAAAACACGAAAAGTGGCCGGTGCACACCTCTACTATAAATATGAAATGACAGACATAAATTATATTACAAATAATATGAAAGAACAAAAACAAATCCATATCAACATAATGACTTAAATTTAAACAATAGAGAGGCAGTGGAAGTTGAATACTTAAACCCAAAGGTGTCCATTTCATAACTCTTTTGTACATATGCTACAATCTTAGAGAGGGTGAGGAGATCAAGATTTCACAAGAAAAAGGTCAGAGCCGTAACTAGACTTTTTGGTGCCCTGTGCCAGAAAGAGCATTGGCGCCCCCCATTTTAAAAATAGGGACATAACACTCCCAAAAGAGGGCCATGGCCTCATGGGAAAGGGACAAGGAAGAGATAGGGGAGACCAGGAGATGCTGGGGATGAAATAAGAGAGAATGATAATAAACAGAAAAGTGACAGGCCCAAACAGCGCCCCCTGCCATGGCACAGGCTGCACTACCCTAGTTACGGCCCTGAAAAAGGAGTATGGCTTCACGGGGAAGGGCCAGGGAAGACATGGGGGAGGCCAGGACATGCTGGGGATAAAATAAGAGGAAGCTACAAGAGAGTAAGATAATAAACAGAAAATTGACAGGCCCAAACATTGCCCCCTGCCTGCGGTGCACCACCCTAGTTACGGCCCTGCCTAATACATTCAGCCAGGGGTTCTATAGATAGGGCAAATATTAATGGAGAGAGAGGACACCCCTGTCTGGTTCCACTGGAGATGTTAAAATTGGGGGATTTTTATTACTGATTTGTTACCTTGCATTACTGCACATTGCTCTCTCTCTCTCTCTCTCTCTCTCTCTCTCTCTCACTCTCTCTCTCTCTCTCTCTCTCTCTCTCACTCTCTCTCTCTCTTTCTCTCACACACTTTCTATTTCTCTCTACTACTCTTGTTACAGCTCTTTTGTTGTTTTCTGCCAAATATATAAGAGACAGACTGTGTACTGTAACATAGACTATTATGTACTGATCATCATAGGCAGTAACAGATTTACCGCTAGGCAACACAGGCAGTCGCTTAGGGCCCAGGGGGCCAACCGACAGGACTAAATAATGGAGGCTTTTATTGTTAAGTTCCGTCCCCGGCTGACTGTCAGCAGATTGGACAGCTACCGGGTGCCGCTCTGACTGGCTCACGTCTCCTCTGCACTGTCTGCTGCTTGTGATGTCTCACGCAGAGAGAGAAGAGAGAAGCCGACAAGAATGAGCTAGAAGAAGACAAGGTGCGCATCCAGAGAGGGTACATTACAAAAATATAAGGTAAGTCCCTTGCAAGACAAAGGGCTCTATTTATTAACATTATTTTTACTAAAATAAAGTGAAAAGGGGTGTTTTGACACCCTTTTCACTTTATTTTAGTTTCACCTACAGTTACTATAGTGCAATTGAAGTAGAATTCGTAAAATTACTCCAACCCCTAAGTATCACTTATTTTTAGTTATCAGATCGCATTTCCCATAATTGTAATAAGAAATGTGATCTGCCTGGTAGTTACTAAAAATAAATTGTGAAAAAAATACCTAGGGAGGCCCTGTGATAATAACGCCACCTGGAGGTGGCGTGCTCTAAAAGGCAGAGCAGAGCCCGGTGCTGGCCCCAGTAATCAGCTGTGATCTAAACAGACAGCAAGCTGATCTCTGCAAAAAAGAAAAATAGTAAAATAAAAAAATTAACTTACCTGACTCCATGGACTGGTGGTCGGGGGTCCGGTGATGTCTCTCCCCGGTCAGCTGGTCTCCCATGCTGCACTGCGGCCCGGTCATCAGGTGATCAGGTCCCAGTACAGTATGGGATATCACCTGACCGGAGGGCATGGAAGACATCACCGGAGGCCTGGATCATGCAGGTAAGTGTAATTAAGGGAGGGGGTGTCGCGGGGGGTGTGTGTCTGTGATTGCGGGGGGCGGGGCTTAGCGCCGGGGGGGTAGCGGCGGCCGGTCGGTGTATGCACGGGCACTTTGTCACGGTATTTTTTCCGAAAATACCGTGACTAGTGTGCGGAGGGGATTCGCAGGGACAGAGCTTTATCACAAGCTCTGTCCCTGCAAGGGATTTGTAGTAAATCCCTGTGATATTGTAATATCACACTACAATCTGCATTACCAATGTGGATTGTAGTAAATAGAGCCCTATGTCCTGTGTCATTTCTGCTTAAGATCCAGGTATTAAAATAAGAGAGCAATCAGGGGGGCATGGGTAACTGTAGGGGCCTGTCAGTGAATACTGGGTTCAGCTAATGAAGCTTTGAGGCAACCTTGATGGGGGAATGGCCACAACCCCTTGGCAGGCCTAGGTACTCTGTACTGCCCCCTCTCTGCACCCTCCCTATAGGCAGATGAATGTGCACCTCACAAAATTATACTCAGATGCTGCTACTGGGCAATCTGTTGGTGCCAAAACAGAAAGCTTTACTATATTACAGTATATTGTATGTTATATGTTATGTCTAGAGAGAACAGAGCACACATTTATAGTGTATAATTATTTATTCATATCTCCAAAACATAGAATGCAGATCTTTAGCCATCCCACAACGGGAGTTAAGCTGGGTACACACTTATGGTGGCTACACACTGGGCGATATTACTGAGCGACTGCACGATTACGACATCGTAATCGTGCAATCGCTCAGTAATCGTGCAATAATCGTGCACTTTTATGTCGAAAAACGACCAGCGATGCGCACTCTCGCTGGTCGTTTCCGACATTGTCCATCGCCTGAACATGCAGCACAACCTGACGACCTCGTCAGGTTGCTGCATGTCGGGGAATGGGGGAGAGAGCCCGGCGCTGAACGATATCGTTAATGATATCGTTCAGCGGCTGTGCTCAATGTCATGAACGACATTGAGCACAGCCTGCCGAGGTCACACTACACGATATCGCTCAGGGAGCATATCGTGTAGTGTGTACGCACCATTAGACGATTTCAGCACAATATGTATTTTCCGGACAAATCAGAACAACATATCGGCCACATCGCTCAGTGTGTACGGCCAATATGCGCGCTCCAGCAGCCGCTTGCAACATCATCCAGTTGGCCGTGCTGCACATCCGACTGGATGATATTGCAAGGTTGTGTGCAGGGAGGGGGGAGCAGGGTTAGGGGTGGTATAGTGTGAGCGGGAAGCAGGAGCATAGTTAGGGGCAGTGTAGTGTGTGGAGGAAGGGGGAGCAGTGTTATGGGCAGTGTACAGTGTGGAGGGAGGGGGAGCATGGTTATGGGTAGTGTAGTGTGAGCGGGAAGCGTGGGAGCATAGTTAGGTGTAGTGTAGTGTGTGGAGGGAGGGGGAGCAGGGTTATGGGCAGTGTAGTGTGAGCGGGAATCAGGAGCATAGTTAGGGGTAGTGTAGTGTGTGGAGGGAGGGGGAGCAGGGTTAGGGGTTGTGTAGTGTGAGCGGGAAGCGGGAGCACGGTTAGGGGAAGTGTAGTGTGTGGAGGGAGGGGGAGCGGGGTTATGGGTAGTGTAGTGTGTGGATGGAGGGGGAGCAGAGTTATGGGCAGTGTAGTGTGAGCCAGAAGCGGGAGCATAGTTAGGGGTAGTGTAGTGTGTGGAGGGATGGGTAGCAGGGTTATGGACAGTGTAGTGTGTGGAGGGAGGGGGAGCAGAGTTATGGGCTTTGTAGTGTGTGGAGGGAGGGGGAGCAGGGTTATGGGCAGTGTAGTGTGAGCGGGAAGCTGGAGCATGGTTAGGGGTAGTGTAGTGTGTGGAGGGAGGGGGAGCAGGGTTATGGGCAGTGTAGTGTATGGAGGGAAGGAGAGCAGGGTTATGGGCAGTGTAGTGTGAGTGGGAAGCGTGGGAGCATAGTTAGGGGTAGTGTAGTGTGTGGAGGGAGGGGGAGCAGGGTTATGGGCAGTGTAGTGTGTGGAGGGAGGGGAAGCAGGGTTATGGGCAGTGTAGTGTGAGCGGGAAGCTGGAGCATAGTTAGGGGTAGTGTAGTGTGTGGAGGGAGGGGGAGCAGGGTTATGGGCAGTGTTTAGTGTGAGGAGGGAAGTGGAGCAGGGTTATGGGCAGTGTAGTGTGTGGAGGGAGGGGGAGCAGGGTTATGGGCAGTGTAGTGTGAGCGGGAAGCTGGAGCATGGTTAGGGGTAGTGTAGTGTGTGGAGGGAGGGGGAGCAGGGTTATGGGCAGTGTAGTGTGTGGAGGGAGGGGGAGCAGAGTTATGGGCAGTGTAGTGTGTGGAGGGAGGGGGAGCAGGGTTATGGGCAGTGTAGTGTGTGGAGGGAGGGAGAGCAGGGTTATGGGCAGTGTAGTGTGAGCGGGAAGCGAGAGCATAGTTAGGGGTAGTGTAGTGTGTGGAGGGAGGGGGAGCAGGGTTATGGGCAGTGTAGTTTGTGGAGGGAGGGGGAGCAGTGTTATGGGCAGTGTAGTGTGTGGAGAGAGGGGGAGCAGGGTTATGGGCAGTGTAGTGTGAGTGGGAAGCTGGTGCATAGTTAGGGGTAGTGTAGTGTGTGGAGGGAGGGGGAGCAGGGTTATTGGCAGTGTAGTGTGTGGAGGAAGGGGGAGCAGGGTTATGGGCAGTGTAGTGTGAGCGGGAAGCTGGAGCATAGTTAGGGGTAGTGTAGTGTATGGAGGGAGGGGAAGCAGGGTTATGGGCAGTGTTTAGTGTGTGGAGGGAGGGGGAGCATGGTTATGGGCAGTGTAGTGTGTGGAGGGAGGGGGAGCAGGGTTATGGGCAGTGTAGTGTGAGCGGGAAGCTGGAGCATGGTTATGGGTAGTGTAGTGTGTGGAGGGAGGGGGAGCAGGGTTATGGGCAGTGTAGTGTGTGGAGGGAGGGGGAGCAGAGTTATGGGCAGTGTAATGTGTGGAGGGAGGGGGAGCAGGGTTATGGGCAGTGTAGTGTGTGGAGGGAGGGAGAGCAGGGTTATGGGCAGTGTAGTGTGAGCGGGAAGCGTGGGAGCATAGTTAGGGGTAGTGTAGTGTGTGGAGGGAGGGGGAGCAGGGTTATGGGCAGTGTAGTGTGTGGAGGGAGGGGAAGCAGGGCTATGGGCAGTGTAGTGTGAGCGGGAAGCTGGAGCATGGTTAGGGGTAGTGTAGGGTGTGGAGGGAGGGGGAGGAGGGTAATGGGCAGTGTTTAGTGTGTGGAGGGAGGGGGAGCATGGTTATGGGCAGTGTAGTGTGTGGAGGGAGGGGGAGCAGGGTTATGGGCAGTGTAGTGTGAGCGGGAAGCTGGAGCATGGTTAGGGGTAGTGTAGTGTGTGGAGGGAGGGGGAGCAGGGTTATGGGCAGTGTAGTGTGTGGAGGGAGGGGGAGCATGGTTATGGGCAGTGTAGTGTGTGGAGGGAGGGGGAGCATGGTTATGGGCAGTGTAGTGTGTGGAGGGAGGGGGAGCAGGGTTATGGGCAGTGTAGTGTGAGCGGGAAGCTGGAGCATGGTTAGGGGCAGTGTAGTGTGTGGAGGGAGGGGGAGCAGGGTTATGGGCAGTGTAGTGTGATCGGGAAGCTGGAGCATGGTTAGGGGTAGTGTAGTGTGTGGAGGGAGGGGGAGCAGGGTTTTGGGCAGTGTAGTGTGTGGAGGGAGGGGGAGCAGATTTATGGGCAGTATAGTGTGTGGAGGGAGGGGGAGCAGGGTTATGGGCAGTGTAGTGTGTGGAGGGAGGGAGAGCAGGGTTATGGGCAGTGTAGTGTGAGCGGGAAGCGTGGGAGCATAGTTAGGTGTAGTGTAGTGTGTGGAGGGAGGGGGAGCAGGGTTATGGGCAGTGTAGTGTGTGGAGGGAGGGGAAGCAGGGCTATGGGCAGTGTAGTGTGAGCGGGAAGCTGGAGCATGGTTAGGGGTAGTGTAGGGTGTGGAGGGAGGGGGAGGAGGGTTATGGGCAGTGTAGTGTGTGGAGGGAGGGAGAGCAGGGTTATGGGCAGTGTAGAGTGTGGAGGGAGGGGGAGCAGGGTTATGGGCAGTGTAGTGTGTGGAGGGAGGGGGAGCAGAGTTATGGGCAGTGTAGTGTGTGGAGGGAGGGGGAGCAGGGTTATGGGCAGTGTAGTGTGTGGAGGGAGGGAGAGCAGGGTTATGGGCAGGGTAGTGTGAGCGGGAAGCGTGGGAGCATAGTTAGGGGTAGTGTAGTGTGTGGAGGGAGGGGAAGCAGGGCTATGGGCAGTGTAGTGTGAGCGGGAAGCTGGAGCATGGTTAGGGGTAGTGTAGGGTGTGGAGGGAGGGGTGGAGGGTTATGGGCAGTGTTTAGTGTGTGGAGGGAGGGGGAGCATGGTTATGGGCAGTGTAGTGTGTGGAGGGAGGGGGAGCAGGGTTATGGGCAGTGTAGTGTGAGCGGGAAGCTGGAGCATGGTTAGGGGTAGTGTAGTGTGTGGAGGGAGGGGGAGCAGGGTTAAGGGCAGTGTAGTGTGTGGAGGGAGGGGGAGCATGGTTATGGGCAGTGTAGAGTGTGGAGGGAGGGGGAGCAGGGTTATGGGCAGTGTAGTGTGAGCGGGAAGCTGGAGCATGGTTAGGGGTAGTGTAGTGTGTGGAGGGAGGGGGAGCAGGGTTATGGGCAGTGTAGTGTGTGGAGGGAGGGGGAGCAGAGTTATGGGCAGTGTAGTGTGTGGAGGTAGGGGGAGCAGGGTTATGGGCAGTGTAGTGTGTGGAGGGAGGGAGAGCAGGGTTATGGGCAGTGTAGTGTGAGAGGGAAGCGTGGGAGCATAGTTAGGTGTAGTGTAGTGTGTGGAGGGAGGGGGAGCAGGGTTATGTGCAGTGTAGTGTGTGGAGGGAGGGGAAGCAGGGCTATGGGCAGTGTAGTGTGAGCGGGAAGCTGGAGCATGGTTAGGGGTAGTGTAGGGTGTGGAGGGAGGGGGAGGAGGGTTATGGGCAGTGTAGTGTGTGGAGGGAGGGAGAGCAGGGTTATGGGCAGTGTAGAGTGTGGAGGGAGGGGGAGCAGGGTTATGGGCAGTGTAGTGTGAGCGGGAAGCTGGAGCATAGTTAGGGGTAGTGTAGTGTGTGGAGGGAAGGGGGCAGGTTTATGGGCAGTGTAGTGTGTGGAGGGAGGGGGAGCAGGGTTATGGGCAGTGTAGTGTGTGGAGGGAGGGGGAGCAGGGTTATGGGCAGTGTAGTGTGAGCGGGAAGCTGGAGCATGGTTAGGGGTAGTGTAGTGTGTGGAGGGAGCGGGAGCAGGGTTATGGGCAGTGTAGTGTGTGGAGGGAGGGGGAGCATAGTTAGGGGTAGTGTAGTGTGTGGAGGGATGGGGAGCAGGGTTATGGGCAGTGTAGTGTGTGGAGGGAGGGGGAGCAGGGTTATGGGCAGTGTAGTGTGAGCGGGAAGCTGGAGCATAGTTAGGTGTAGTGTAGTGTGTGGAGGGAGGGGGAGCAGGGTTATGGGCAGTGTTTAGTGTGTGGAGGGAGGGGGAGCAGGGTTATGGGCAGTGTAGTGTGTGGAGGGAGGGGGAGCAGGGTTATGGGCAGTGTAGTGTGAGCGGGAAACGTGAGTATGGTTATGGGCAGTGTAGTGTGTGGAAGGAGGGGGAGCAGGGTTATGGGCAGTGTAGTGTGAGCGGGAAGCGGGAGCATAGTTAGGGGTAGTGTAGTGTGTGGAGGAAGGGGGAGCAGGGTTATGGGCAGTGTAGTGTGAGCGCGAAGCTGGAGCATAGTTAGGGGTAGTGTTGTGTTGAGGGAGGGAGAGCAGGGTTATGGGCAGTGTTTAGTGTGTGGAGGGAAGGGGAGCAGGGTTATGGGCAGTGTAGTGTGTGGGGGGAGGGGGAGCCGGGTTATAGGCAGTGTAGTGTGAGTGGGAAGCTGGAGCATGGTTAGGGGTAGTGTAGTTTGTGGAGGGAGGTGGAGCAGGTTTATGGGCAGTGTAGTGTGTGGAGGGAGGGGGAGCAGGGTTATGGGCAGTGTAGTGTGTGGAGGGAGGGGGAGCATAGTTAGGGGTAGTGTAGTGTGTGGAGGGATAGGGAGCATGTTTATGGGCAGTGTAGTGTGTGGAGGGAGGGGGAGCAGGGTTAAGGGCAGTGTAGTGTGTGGAGGGAGGGGGAGCATGGTTATGGGCAGTGTAGTGTGAGCGGGAAGCTGGAGCATGGTTAGGGGTAGTGTAGTGTGTGGAGGGAGGGGGAGCAGGGTTATGGGCAGTGTAGTGTGTGGAGGGAGGGGGAGCATAGTTAGGGGTAGTGTAGTGTGTGGAGGGATGTGGAGCAGGGTTATGGGCAGTGTAGTGTGAGCGGGAAGCGGGAGCATATTTAGGGGTAGTGTAGTGTGTGGAGGGACGGGGAGCAGGGTTAGGGGTGGTATAGTGTGAGCGGGAATCATGGGCATAGTTAAGGGTAGTGTATTGTGTGGAGGGAGGGGGAGCAGGGTTATGGGCAGTGTAGTGTGAGCGGGAGCATAGTTAGGGGTAGTTCTAGTGTGTGGAGGGAGGGGGAGCAGGGTTATGGGCAGTGTAGTGTGAGCGGGAAGCGGGAGCATAGTTAAGGGTAGTGTAGTGTGTGGAGGGAGGGGGAGCAGGGTTATGGGCAGTGTAGTGTGTGGAGGGAGGGGGAGCAGGATTATGGGCAGTGTAGTGTGTGGAGGGAGGGGGAGCAGGGTTATGGGCAGTGTAGTGTGAGCGGGAAGCTGGAGCATAGATAGGGGTAGTGTAGTGTGTGGAGGGAGGGGGAGCAGGGTTATGGGCAGTGTAGTGTGTGGAGGAAGGGGGAGCAGGGTTATGGGCAGTGTAGTGTGAGCGGGAAGCTGGAGTATAGTTAGGGGTAGTGTAGTGTGTGGAGGGAGGGGGAGCAGGGTTATGGGCAGTGTTTAGTGTGTGGAGGGAGGGGGAGCAGGGTTATGGGCAGTGTAGTGTGTGGAGGGAGGGGGAGCAGGGTTATAGGCAGCGTAGTGTGAGCGGGAAGCTGGAGCATGGTTAGGGGTAGTGTAATGTGTGGAGGGAGGGGGAGCAGGGTTATGGGCAGTGTTTAGTGTTTGGAGGGAGGTGGAGCAGGTTTATGGGCAGTGTAGTGTGTGGAGGGAGGGGGAGCAGGGTTATGGGCAGTGTAGTGTGTGGAGGGAGGGAGAGCAGGGTTATGGGCAGTGTAGTGTGAGCGGGAAGCGTGGGAGCATAGTTAGGGGTAGTGTAGTGTGAGGAGGGAGGGGGAGCAGGGTTATGGGCAGTGTAGTGTGTGGAGGGAGGCGAAGCAGGGCTATGGGCAGTGTAGTGTGAGCGGGAAGCTGGAGCATGGTTAGGGGTAGAGTAGGGTGTGGAGGGAGGGGGAGGAGGGTTATGGGCAGTGTAGTGTGTGGAGGGAGGGAGAGCAGGGTTATGGGCAGTGTAGAGTGTGGAGGGAGGGGGAGCAGGGTTATGGGCAGTGTAGTGTGAGCGGGAAGCTGGAGCATAGTTAGGTGTAGTGTAGTGTGTGGAGGGAGGGGGAGCAGGGTTATGGGCAGTGTTTAGTGTGTGGAGGGAGGGGGAGCAGGGTTATGGGCAGTGTAGTGTGTGGAGGGAGGGGGAGCAGGGTTATGGGCAGTGTAGTGTGAGCGGGAAACGTGAGTATGGTTATGGGCAGTGTAGTGTGTGGAAGGAGGGGGAGCAGGGTTATGGGCAGTGTAGTGTGAGCGGGAAGCGGGAGCATAGTTAGGGGTAGTGTAGTGTGTGGAGGAAGGGGGAGCAGGGTTATGGGCAGTGTAGTGTGAGCGCGAAGCTGGAGCATAGTTAGGGGTAGTGTTGTGTTGAGGGAGGGAGAGCAGGGTTATGGGCAGTGTTTAGTGTGTGGAGGGAAGGGGAGCAGGGTTATGGGCAGTGTAGTGTGTGGGGGGAGGGGGAGCCGGGTTATAGGCAGTGTAGTGTGAGTGGGAAGCTGGAGCATGGTTAGGGGTAGTGTAGTTTGTGGAGGGAGGTGGAGCAGGTTTATGGGCAGTGTAGTGTGTGGAGGGAGGGGGAGCAGGGTTATGGGCAGTGTAGTGTGTGGAGGGAGGGGGAGCATAGTTAGGGGTAGTGTAGTGTGTGGAGGGATAGGGAGCAGGTTTATGGGCAGTGTAGTGTGTGGAGGGAGGGGGAGCAGGGTTAAGGGCAGTGTAGTGTGTGGAGGGAGGGGGAGCATGGTTATGGGCAGTGTAGTGTGAGCGGGAAGCTGGAGCATGGTTAGGGGTAGTGTAGTGTGTGGAGGGAGGGGGAGCAGGGTTATGGGCAGTGTAGTGTGTGGAGGGAGGGGGAGCATAGTTAGGGGTAGTGTAGTGTGTGGAGGGATGTGGAGCAGGGTTATGGGCAGTGTAGTGTGAGCGGGAAGCGGGAGCATATTTAGGGGTAGTGTAGTGTGTGGAGGGACGGGGAGCAGGGTTAGGGGTGGTATAGTGTGAGCGGGAATCATGGGCATAGTTAAGGGTAGTGTAGTGTGTGGAGGGAGGGGGAGCAGGGTTATGGGCAGTGTAGTGTGAGCGGGAGCATAGTTAGGGGTAGTTCTAGTGTGTGGAGGGAGGGGGAGCAGGGTTATGGGCAGTGTAGTGTGAGCGGGAAGCGGGAGCATAGTTAAGGGTAGTGTAGTGTGTGGAGGGAGGGGGAGCAGGGTTATGGGCAGTGTAGTGTGTGGAGGGAGGGGGAGCAGGATTATGGGCAGTGTAGTGTGTGGAGGGAGGGGGAGCAGGGTTATGGGCAGTGTAGTGTGAGCGGGAAGCTGGAGCATAGATAGGGGTAGTGTAGTGTGTGGAGGGAGGGGGAGCAGGGTTATGGGCAGTGTAGTGTGTGGAGGAAGGGGGAGCAGGGTTATGGGCAGTGTAGTGTGAGCGGGAAGCTGGAGTATAGTTAGGGGTAGTGTAGTGTGTGGAGGGAGGGGGAGCAGGGTTATGGGCAGTGTTTAGTGTGTGGAGGGAGGGGGAGCAGGGTTATGGGCAGTGTAGTGTGTGGAGGGAGGGGGAGCAGGGTTATAGGCAGCGTAGTGTGAGCGGGAAGCTGGAGCATGGTTAGGGGTAGTGTAGTGTGTGGAGGGAGGGGGAGCAGGGTTATGGGCAGTGTTTAGTGTTTGGAGGGAGGTGGAGCAGGTTTATGGGCAGTGTAGTGTGTGGAGGGAGGGGGAGCAGGGTTATGGGCAGTGTAGTGTGTGGAGGGAGGGAGAGCAGGGTTATGGGCAGTGTAGTGTGAGCGGGAAGCGTGGGAGCATAGTTAGGGGTAGTGTAGTGTGAGGAGGGAGGGGGAGCAGGGTTATGGGCAGTGTAGTGTGTGGAGGGAGGGGGAGCATAGTTAGGGGTAGTGTAGTGTGAGGAGGGAGGCGAAGCAGGGCTATGGGCAGTGTAGTGTGAGCGGGAAGCTGGAGCATGGTTAGGGGTAGAGTAGGGTGTGGAGGGAGGGGGAGGAGGGTTATGGGCAGTGTAGTGTGTGGAGGGAGGGAGAGCAGGGTTATGGGCAGTGTAGAGTGTGGAGGGAGGGGGAGCAGGGTTATGGGCAGTGTAGTGTGAGCGGGAAGCTGGAGCATAGTTAGGGGTAGTGTAGTGTGTGGAGGGAGGGGGAGCAGGTTTATGGGCAGTGTAGTGTGTGGAGGGAGGGGGAGCAGGGTTATGGGCAGTGTAGTGTGTGGAGGGAGGGGGAGCAGGGTTATGGGCAGTGTAGTGTGAGCGGGAAGCTGGAGAATGGTTAGGGGTAGTGTAGTGTGTGGAGGGAGCGGGAGCAGGGTTATGGGCAGTGTAGTGTGTGGAGGGAGGGGGAGCATAGTTAGGGGTAGTGTAGTGTGTGGAGGGATGGGGAGCAGGGTTATGGGCAGTGTAGTGTGTGGAGGGAGGGGGAGCAGGGTTATGGGCAGTGTAGTGTGAGCGGGAGGCTGGAGCATAGTTAGGTGTAGTGTAATGTGTGGAGGGAGGGGGAGCAGGGTTATGGGCAGTGTTTAGTGTGTGGAGGGAGGGGGAGCAGGGTTATGGGCAGTGTAGTGTGTGGAGGGAGGGGGAGCAGGGTTATGGGCAGTGTAGTGTGAGCGGGAAGCGTGAGCATGTTTACGGGCAGTGTAGTGTGTGGAAGGAGGGGGAGCAGGGTTATGGGCAGTGTAGTGTGAGCGGGAAGCGGGAGCATAGTTAGGGGTAGTGTAGAGTGTGGAGGAAGGGGGAGCAGGGTTCTGGGCAGTGTAATGTGAGCGCGAAGCTGGAGCATAGTTAGGGGTAGTGTTGTGTTGAGGGAGGGAGAGCAGGGTTATGGGCAGTGTTTAGTGTGTGGAGGGAAAGGGAGCAGGGTTATGGGCAGTGTAGTGTGTGGGGGGAGGGGGAGCCGGGTTATAGGCAGTGTAGTGTGAGTGGGAAGCTGGAGCATGGTTAGGGGTAGTGTAGTTTGTGGAGGGAGGTGGAGCAGGTTTATGGGCAGTGTAGTGTGTGGAGGGAGGGGGAGCAGGGTTATGGGCAGTGTAGTGTGTGGAGGGAGGGGGAGCATAGTTAGGGGTAGTGTAGTGTGTTGAGGGATAGGGAGCAGGTTTATGGGCAGTGTAGTGTGTGGAGGGAGGGGGAGCAGGGTTAAGGGCAGTGTAGTGTGTGGAGGGAGGGGGAGCATGGTTATGGGCAGTGTAGTGTGAGCGGGAAGCTGGAGCATGGTTAGGGGTAGTGTAGTGTGTGGAGGGAGGGGGAGCAGGGTTAAGGGCAGTGTAGTGTGTGGAGGGAGGGGGAGCATGGTTATGGGCAGTGTAGTGTGAGCGGGAAGCTGGAGCATGGTTAGGGGTAGTGTAGTGTGTGGAGGGAGGGGGAGCAGGGTTATGGGCAGTGTAGTGTGTGGAGGGAGGGGGAGCATAGTTAGGGGTAGTGTAGTGTGTGGAGGGATGTGGAGCAGGGTTATGGGCAGTGTAGTGTGAGCTGGAAGCGGGAGGATATTTAGGGGTAGTGTAGTGTGTGGAGGGACGGGGAGCAGGGTTAGGGGTGGTATAGTGTGAGCGGGAATCAGGAGCATAGTTAAGGGTAGTGTAGTGTGTGGAGGGAGGGGGAGCAGGGTTTTGGGCAGTGTAGTGTGTGGAGGGAGTGGGAGCATAGTTAGGGGTAGTGTAGTGTGTGGAGGGATGGGGAGCAGGGTTATGGGCAGTGTAGTGTGAGCGGGAAGCGGGGTGCATAGTTAGGGGTAGTGTAGTTTGTGGAGGGAGGGTGAGCAGGGTTATGGGCAGTGTAGTGTGAGCGGGAAGCGGGAGCATAGTTAGGGATAGTGTAGTGTGTGGAGGGAGGGGGAGCAGGGTTATGGGCAGTGTAGTGTGTGGAGGGAGGGGGAGCAGTGTTATGGGCAGTGTAGTGTGTGGAGGGAGGGGGAGCAGGGTTATGGGCAGTGTAGTGTGAGCGGGAAGCAGGAGCATAGATAGGGGTAGTGTAGTGTGTGGAGGGAGGGGGAGCAGGGTTAAGGGCAGTGTAGTGTGTGGAGGAAGGGGGAGCAGGGTTATGGGCAGTGTAGTGTGAGCGGGAAGCTGGAGCATAGTTAGGGGTAGTGTAGTGTGTGGAGGGAGGGGGAGCAGGGTTATGGGCAGTGTTTAGTGTGTGGAGGGAGGGGGAGCAGGGTTATGGGCAGTGTAGTGTGTGGAGGGAGGGGGAGCAGGGTTATAGGCAGCGTAGTGTGAGCGGGAAGCTGGAGCATGGTTAGGGGTAGTGTAGTGTGTGGAGGGAGGTGGAGCAGGTTTATGGGCAGTGTAGTGTGTGGAGGGAGGGGGAGCAGGGTTATGGGCAGTGTAGTGTGTGGAGGGAGGGAGAGCAGGGTTATGGGCAGTGTAGTGTGAGCGGGAAGCGTGGGAGCATAGTTAGGGGTAGTGTAGTGTGTGGAGGGAGGGGGAGCAGGGTTATGGGCAGTGTCGTGTGTGGAGGGAGAGGGAGCAGGGTTATGGGCAGTGTAGTGTGAGCGGGAAGCTGGAGCATGGTTTGGGCTAGTGTAGTGTGTGGAGGGAGGGGGAGCAGGGTTATGGGCAGTGTAGTTTGTGGAGGGAGGGGGAGCAGGATTATGGGCAGTGTAGTGTGAGCGGGAAGCGGGAGCATAGTAAGGGGTAGTGTAGTGTGTGGAGGGAGGGAGAGTAGGGTTATGGGCAGTGTAGTGTGTGGAGGGAGGGGGAGCAGGGTTATGGGCAGTGTAGTGTGAGCGGGAATCAGGAGCATAGTTAGGGGTAGTGTAGTGTGTGGAGGGAGGGGGAGCAGGGTTAGGGGTTGTGTAGTGTGAGCGGGAAGCGGGAGCACGGTTAGGGGTAGTGTAGTGTGTGGAGGGAGGGGGAGCGGGGTTATGGGTAGTGTAGTGTGTGGATGGAGGGGGAGCAGAGTTATGGGCAGTGTAGTGTGAGCCGGAAGCGGGAGCATAGTTAGGGGTAGTGTAGTGTGTGGAGGGATGGGTAGCAGGGTTATGGACAGTGTAGTGTGTGGAGGGAGGGGGAGCAGAGTTATGGGCAGTGTAGTGTGTGGAGGGAGGGGGAGCAGGGTTATGGGCAGTGTAGTGTGTGGAGGGAGAGCAGGTTTATGGGCAGTGTAGTGTGAGCGGGAAGCGGGAGCATAGTTAGGGGTAGTGTAGTGTGTGGAGGGAGGGGTAGCAGGGTTATGGGCAGTATAGTGTGTGGAGGGAGGGGGAGCAGAGTTATGGGCAGTGTAGTGTGTGGAGGGAGGGTGAGCAGGGTTATGGGCAGTGTAGTGTGTGGAGGGAGGGAGAGCAGGGTTATGGGCAGTGTAGTGTGAGCGGGAAGCGTGGGAGCATAGTTAGGGGTAGTGTAGTGTGTGCAGGGAGGGGGAGCAGGGTTATGGGCAGTGTAGTGTGTGGAGGGAGGGGAAGCAGGGCTATGGGCAGTGTAGTGTGAGCGGGAAGCTGGAGCATGGTTAGGGGTAGTGTAGGGTGTGGAGGGAGGGGTAGCAGGGTTATGAGCAGTGTAGTGTGTGGAGGGAGGGGGAGCAGGGTTATGGGCAGTGTAGTGTGTGGAGGGAGGGGTAGCAGGGTTATGGGCAGTGTAGTGTGAGCGGGAAGGTGGAGCATAGTTAGGGGTAGTGTAGAGTGTGGAGGGAGGGAGAGTAGGGTTATGGGCAGTGTAGTGTGTGAAGAGAAGGGGAGCAGGGTTATGGGCAGTGTAGTGTGAGCGGGAATCAGGAGCATAGTTAGGGGTAGTGTAGTGTGTGGAGGGAGGGGGAGCAGGGTTAGGGGTAGTGTAGTGTGAGCGGGAAGCGGGAGCACGGTTAGGGGTAGTGTAGTGTGTGGAGGGAGGGGGAGCGGGGTTATGGGTAGTGAAGTGTGTGGAGAGAGGGGGAGCAGGGTTATGGGCAGTGTAGTGTGAGCGGGAAGCGGGAGCAAAGTTAGGGGCAGTGTAGTGTGTGGAGGGAGGGGTAGCAGGGTTATGGGCAGTGTAGTGTGTGTAGGGAGGGGGAGCAGAGTTATGGGCAGTGTAGTGTGTGGAGGGAGGCGGAGCAGGGTTATGGGCAGTGTAGTGTGTGGAGGGAGGGAGAGCAGGTTTATAGGCAGTGTAGTGTGAGCGGGAAGCGGGAGCATAGTTAGAGGTAGTGTAGTGTGTGGAGGGAGGGGTAGCAGGGTTATGGGCAGTGTAGTGTGTGGAGGGAGGGGGAGCAGTGTTATGGGCAGTGTAGTTTGTGGAGGGAGGGGGAGCAGGGTTATGGGCAGTGTAGTGTGAGCGGGAAGCTGGTGCATAGTTAGGGGTAGTGTAGTGTGTGGAGGGAGGGGGAGCAGGGTTATGGGCAGTGTAGTGTGTGGAGGGAGGGGGAGCAGGGTTATGGGCAGTGTAGTGTGAGCGGGAAGCTGGAGCATAGTTAGGGGTAGTGTAGTGTGTGGAGGGAGGGGGAGCAGCGTTATGGGCAGTGTTTAGTGTGTGGAGGGAGGGGGAGCAGGGTTATGGGCTTTGTAGTGTGTGGAGGGAGGGGGAGCAGGGTTATGGGCAGTGTAGTGTGAACGGGAAGCTGGAGCATGGTTAGGGGTAGTGTAGTGTGTGGAGGGAGGGGGAGCAGGGTTATGGGCAGTGTAGTGTGTGGAGGGAGGGGGAGCAGAGTTATGGACAGTGTAGTGTGTGGAGGGAGGGGGAGCAGGGTTATGGGCAGTGTAGTGTGTGGAGGGAGGGAAAGCTGGGTTATGGGCAGTGTAGTGTGAGCGGGAAGCGTGGGAGCATAGTTAGGGGTAATGTTGTGTGTGGAGGGAGGGGGAGCAGGGTTATGGGCAGTGTAGTGTGTGGAGGGAGGGTAAGCAGGGTTATGGGCAGTGTAGTGTGAGCGGGAAGCTGGAGCATAGTTAGGGAGGGAGAGTAGGGTTGTGGGCAGTGTTTAGTGTGCGGAGGGAAGGGGAGCAGGGTTATGGGCAGTGTAGTGTGTGGAGGGAGGGGGAGCAGGGTTATGGGCAGTGTAGTGTGAGCGGGAAGCTGGAGCATGGTTAGGGGTAGTGTAGTGTGTGGAGGGAGGGGGAGCAGGGTTATGGGCAGTGTAGTGTGTGGAGGGAGGGGGAGCAGAGTTATGGGCAGTGTAGTGTGTGGAGGGAGGGGGAGCAGGGTTATGGGCAGTGTAGTGTGAGTGGGAAGCTGGTGCATAGTTAGGGGTAGTGTAGTGTGTGGAGGGAGGGGGAGCAGGGATATGGGCAATGTAGTGTGTGGAGGAAGGGGGAGCAGGGTTATGGGCAGTGTAGTGTGAGCGGGAAGCTGGAGCATAGTTAGGGGTAGTGTAGTGTGTGGAGGGAGGGGAAGCAGGGTTATGGGCAGTGTTTAGTGTGTGGAGGGAGGGGGAGCATGGTTATGGGCAGTGTAGTGTGTGGAGGGAGGGGGAGCAGGGTTATGGGCAGTGTAGTGTGAGCGGGAAGCTGGAGCATGGTTAGGGGTAGTGTAGTGTGTGGAGGGAGGGGGAGCAGGGTTATGGGCAGTGTAGTGTGTGGAGGGAGGGGGAGCAGGGTTATGGGCAGTGTAGTATGAGCGGGAAGCTGGAGCATGGTTAGGGGTAGTGTAGTGTGTGGAGGGAGGGGGAGCAGGGTTATGGGCAGTGTAGTGTGTGGAGGGAGGGGGAGCATAGTTATGGGCAGTGTAGTGTGTGGAGGGAGGGGGAGCAGGGTTATGGGCAGTGTAGTGTGTGGAGGGAGGGAGAGCAGGGTTATGGGATTGTAGTGTGAGCGGGAAGCGAGAGCATAGTTAGGGGTAGTGTAGTGTGTGGAGGGAGGGGTAGCAGGGTTATGGGCAGTGTAGTGTGTGGAGGGAGGGGGAGCAGTGTTATGGGCAGTGTAGTGTGTGGAGTGAGGGGGAGCAGGGTTATGGGCAGTGTAGTGTGAGTGGGAAGCTGGTGCATAGTTAGGGGTAGTGTAGTGTGTGGAGGGAGGGGGAGCAGGGATATGGGCAGTGTAGTGTGTGGAGGAAGGGGGAGCAGGGTTATGGGCAGTGTAGTGTGAGCGGGAAGCTGGAGCATAGTTAGGGGTAGTGTAGTGTGTGGAGGGAGGGGAAGCAGGGTTATGGGCAGTGTTTAGTGTGTGGAGGGAGGGGGAGCATGGTTATGGGCAGTGTAGTGTGTGGAGGGAGGGGGAGCAGGGTTATGGGCAGTGTAGTGTGAGCGGGAAGCTGGAGCATGGTTAGGGGTAGTGTAGTGTGTGGAGGGAGGGGGAGCAGGGTTATGGGCAGTGTAGTGTGTGGAGGGAGGGGGAGCAGAGTTATGGGCAGTGTAGTGTGTGGAGGGAGGGGCAGCAGGGTTATGGGCAGTGTAGTGTGTGGAGGGAGGGAGAGCAGGGTTATGGGCAGTGTAGTGTGAGCGGGAAGCGTGGGAGCATAGTTAGGCGTAGTGTAGTGTGTGGAGGGAGAGGTAGCAGGTTTATGGGCAGTGTAGTGTGTGGAGGGAGGGGAAGCAGGGCTATGGGCAGTGTAGTGTGAGCGGGAAGCTGGAGCATGGTTAGGGGTAGTGTAGGGTGTGGAGGGAGGGGGAGGAGGGTTATGGGCAGTGTTTAGGGTGTGGAGTGAGGGGGAGCATGGTTATGGGCAGTGTAGTGTGTGGAGGGAGGGGGAGCAGGGTTATGGGCAGTGTAGTGTGAGCGGGAAGCTGGAGCATGGTTAGGGGTAGTGTAGTGTGTGGAGGGGGGGAGCATGGTTATGGGCAGTGTAGTGTGTGGAGGGAGGGGGAGCAGGGTTATGGGCAGTGTAGTGTGAGCTGGAAGCTGGAGCATGGTTAGGGGTAGTGTAGTGTGTGGAGGGAGGGGGAGCAGGGTTATGGGCAGTGTAGTGTGTGGAGGGAGGGGGAGCAGAGTTATGGGCAGTGTAGTGTGTGGAGGGAGGGGGAGCAGGGTTATGGGCAGTGTAGTGTGAGTGGGAAGCTGGTGCATAGTTAGGGGTAGTGTAGTGTGTGGAGGGAGGGGGAGCAGGGATATCGGCAGTGTAGTGTGTGGAGGAAGGGGGAGCAGGGTTATGGGCAGTGTAGTGTGAGCGGGAAGCTGGAGCATAGTTAGGGGTAGTGTAGTGTGTGGAGGGAGGGGAAGCAGGGTTATGGGCAGTGTTTAGTGTGTGGAGGGAGGGGGAGCATGGTTATGGGCAGTGTAGTGTGTGGAGGGAGGGGGAGCAGGGTTATGGGCAGTGTAGTGTGAGCGGGAAGCTGGAGCATGGTTAGGGGTAGTGTAGTGTGTGGAGGGAGGGGGAGCAGGGTTATGGGCAGTGTAGTGTGTGGAGGGAGGGTGAGCAGAGTTATGGGCAGTGTAGTGTGTGGAGGGAGGGGCAGCAGGGTTATGGGCAGTGTAGTGTGTGGAGGGAGGGAGAGCAGGGTTATGGGCAGTGTAGTGTGAGCGGGAAGCGTGGGAGCATAGTTAGGGGTAGTGTAGTGTGTGGAGGGAGAGGGAGCAGGTTTATGGGCAGTGTAGTGTGTGGAGGGAGGGGAAGCAGGGCTATGGGCAGTGTAGTGTGAGCGGGAAGCTGGAGCATGGTTAGGGGTAGTGTAGGGTGTGGAGGGAGGGGGAGGAGGGTTATGGGCAGTGTTTAGGGTGTGGAGTGAGGGGGAGCATGGTTATGGGCAGTGTAGTGTGTGGAGGGAGGGGGAGCAGGGTTATGGGCAGTGTAGTGTGAGCGGGAAGCTGGAGCATGGTTAGGGGTAGTGTAGTGTGTGGAGGGAGGGGGAGCATGGTTATGGGCAGTGTAGTGTGTGGAGGGAGGGGGAGCAGGGTTATGGGCAGTGTAGTGTGAGCGGGAAGGTGGAGCATGGTTAGGGGTAGTGTAGTGTGTGGAGGGAGGGGGAGCAGGGTTATGGGCAGTGTAGTGTGTGGAGGGAGGGGGAGCAGAGTTATGGGCAGTGTAGTGTGTGGAGGGAGGGGGAGCAGGGTTATGGGCAGTGTAGAGTGTGGAGGGAGGGGGAGCAGGGTTATGGGCAGTGTAGTGTGAGCGGGAAGCTGGAGCATAGTTAGGGGTAGTGTAGTGTGTGGAGGGAGGGGGAGCAGGTTTATGGGCAGTGTAGTGTGTGGAGGGACGGGGAGCAGGGTTATGGGCAGTGTAGTGTGTGGAGGGAGGGGGAGCATGGTTATGGGCAGTGTAGTGTGAACGGGAAGCTGGAGCATGGTTAGGGGTAGTGTAGTGTGGGAGGGAGGGGGAGCAGGTTTATGGGCAGTGTAGTGTGTGGAGGGAGGGGGAGCAGGGTTATGGGCAGTGTATTGTGAGCGGGAAGCTGGTGCATGGTTAGGGGTAGTGTAGTGTGTGGAGGGAGCGGGAGCAGGGTTATGGGCAGTGTAGTGTGTGGAGGGAGGGGGAGCATAGTTAGGGGTAGTGTAGTGTGTGGAGGAATGGGGAGCAGGGTTATGGGCAGTGTAGTGTGTGGAGGGAGGGGGAGCAGGGTTATGGGCAGTGTAGTGTGAGCGGGAAGCTGGAGCATAGTTAGGTGTAGTGTAGTGTGTGGAGGGAGGGGGAGCAGGGTTATGGGCAGTGTTTAGTGTGTGGAGGGAGGGGGAGCAGGGTTATGGGCAGTGTAGTGTGTGGAGGGAGGGGGAGCAGGGTTATGGGCAGTGTAGTGTGAGCGGGAAGCGTGAGCATGGTTATGGGCAGTGTAGTGTGTGGAAGGAGGGGGAGCAGGGTTATGGGCAGTGTAGTGTGAGCAGGAAGCGGGAGCATAGTTAGGGGTAGTGTAGTGTGTGGAGGAAGGGGGAGCAGGGTTATGGGCAGTGTAGTGTGAGCGCGAAGCTGGAGCATAGTTAGGGGTAGTGTTGTGTTGAGGGAGGGAGAGCCGGGGTGTGGGCAGTGTTTAGTGTGTGGAGGGAGGGGGAGCATGGTTATGGGCAGTGTAGTGTGTGGAGGGAGGGGGAGCAGGGTTATGGGCAGTGTAGTGTGAGCGGGAAGCTGGAGCATGGTTAGGAGTAGTGTAGTGTGTGGAGCGAGGGGGAGCAGGGTTATGGGCAGTGTAGTGTGTGGAGGGAGGGGGAGCAGAGTTATGGGCAGTGTAGTGTGTCGAGGGAGGGGGAGCAGGGTTATGGGCAGTGTAGTGTGTGGAGAGAGGGAGAGCAGGGTTATGGGCAGTGTAGTGTGAGCGGGAAGCGTGGGAGCATAGTTAGGGGTAGTGTAGTGTGTGGAGGGAGGGGGAGCAAGGTTATGGGCAGTGTAGTGTGTGGAGGGAGGGGGAGCAGGGTTATGGGCAGTGTAGTGTGAGCGGGAGCATAGTTAGGGGTAGTTCTAGTGTGTGGAGGGAGGGGGAGCAGGGTTATGGGCAGTGTAGTGTGAGCGGGAAGCGGGAGCATAGTTAAGGGTAGTGTAGTGTGTGGAGGGAGGGGGAGCAGGGTTATGGGCAGTGTAGTGTGTGGAGGGAGGGGGAGCAGGATTATGGGCAGTGTAGTGTGTGGAGGGAGGGGGAGCAGGGTTATGGGCAGTGTAGTGTGAGCGGGAAGCTGGAGCATAGATAGGGGTAGTGTAGTGTGTGGAGGGAGGGGGAGCAGGGTTATGGGCAGTGTAGTGTGTGGAGGAAGGGGGAGCAGGGTTATGGGCAGTGTAGTGTGAGCGGGAAGCTGGAGTATAGTTAGGGGTAGTGTAGTGTGTGGAGGGAGGGGGAGCAGGGTTATGGGCAGTGTTTAGTGTGTGGAGGGAGGGGGAGCAGGGTTATGGGCAGTGTAGTGTGTGGAGGGAGGGGGAGCAGGGTTATAGGCAGCGTAGTGTGAGCGGGAAGCTGGAGCATGGTTAGGGGTAGTGTAGTGTGTGGAGGGAGGGGGAGCAGGGTTATGGGCAGTGTTTAGTGTTTGGAGGGAGGTGGAGCAGGTTTATGGGCAGTGTAGTGTGTGGAGGGAGGGGGAGCAGGGTTATGGGCAGTGTAGTGTGTGGAGGGAGGGAGAGCAGGGTTATGGGCAGTGTAGTGTGAGCGGGAAGCGTGGGAGCATAGTTTGGGGTAGTGTAGTGTGAGGAGGGAGGGGGAGCAGGGTTATGGGCAGTGTAGTGTGTGGAGGGAGGCGAAGCAGGGCTATGGGCAGTGTAGTGTGAGCGGGAAGCTGGAGCATGGTTAGGGGTAGAGTAGGGTGTGGAGGGAGGGGGAGGAGGGTTATGGGCAGTGTAGTGTGTGGAGGGAGGGAGAGCAGGGTTATGGGCAGTGTAGAGTGTGGAGGGAGGGGGAGCAGGGTTATGGGCAGTGTAGTGTGAGCGGGAAGCTGGAGCATAGTTAGGGGTAGTGTAGTGTGTGGAGGGAGGGGGAGCAGGTTTATGGGCAGTGTAGTGTGTGGAGGGAGGGGGAGCAGGGTTATGGGCAGTGTAGTGTGTGGAGGGAGGGGGAGCATAGTTAGGGGTAGTGTAGTGTGTGGAGGGATGGGGAGCAGGGTTATGGGCAGTGTAGTGTGAGCGGGAAGCTGGAGCATAGTTAGGTGTAGTGTAGTGTGTGGAGGGAGGGGGAGCAGGGTTATGGGCAGTGTTTAGTGTGTGGAGGGAGGGGGAGCAGGGTTATGGGCAGTGTAGTGTGTGGAGGGAGGGGGAGCAGGGTTATGGGCAGTGTAGTGTGAGCGGGAAGCGTGAGCATGTTTATGGGCAGTGTAGTGTGTGGAAGGAGGGGGAGCAGGGTTATGGGCAGTGTAGTGTGAGCGGGAAGCGGGAGCATAGTTAGGGGTAGTGTAGAGTGTGGAGGAAGGGGGAGCAGGGTTATGGGCAGTGTAATGTGAGCGCGAAGCTGGAGCATAGTTAGGGGTAGTGTTGTGTTGAGGGAGGGAGAGCAGGGTTATGGGCAGTGTTTAGTGTGTGGAGGGAAAGGGAGCAGGGTTATGGGCAGTGTAGTGTGTGGGGGGAGGGGGAGCCGGGTTATAGGCAGTGTAGTGTGAGTGGGAAGCTGGAGCATGGTTAGGGGTAGTGTAGTTTGTGGAGGGAGGTGGAGCAGGTTTATGGGCAGTGTAGTGTGTGGAGGGAGGGGGAGCAGGGTTATGGGCAGTGTAGTGTGTGGAGGGAGGGGGAGCATAGTTAGGGGTAGTGTAGTGTGTTGAGGGATAGGGAGCAGGTTTATGGGCAGTGTAGTGTGTGGAGGGAGGGGGAGCAGGGTTAAGGGCAGTGTAGTGTGTGGAGGGAGGGGGAGCATGGTTATGGGCAGTGTAGTGTGAGCGGGAAGCTGGAGCATGGTTAGGGGTAGTGTAGTGTGTGGAAGGAGGGGGAGCAGGGTTAAGGACAGTGTAGTGTGTGGAGGGAGGGGGAGCATGGTTATGGGCAGTGTAGTGTGAGCGGGAAGCTGGAGCATGGTTAGGGGTAGTGTAGTGTGTGGAGGGAGGGGGAGCAGGGTTATGGGCAGTGTAGTGTGTGGAGGGAGGGGGAGCATAGTTAGGGGTAGTGTAGTGTGTGGAGGGATGTGGAGCAGGGTTATGGGCAGTGTAGTGTGAGCTGGAAGCGGGAGGATATTTAGGGGTAGTGTAGTGTGTGGAGGGACGGGGAGCAGGGTTAGGGGTGGTATAGTGTGAGCGGGAATCAGGAGCATAGTTAAGGGTAGTGTAGTGTGTGGAGGGAGGGGGAGCAGGGTTTTGGGCAGTGTAGTGTGTGGAGGGAGTGGGAGCATAGTTAGGGGTAGTGTAGTGTGTGGAGGGATGGGGAGCAGGGTTATGGGCAGTGTAGTGTGAGCGGGAAGCGGGGTGCATAGTTAGGGGTAGTGTAGTTTGTGGAGGGAGGGGGAGCAGGGTTATGGGCAGTGTAGTGTGAGCGGGAAGCGGGAGCATAGTTAGGGATAGTGTAGTGTGTGGAGGGAGGGGGAGCAGGGTTATGGGCAGTGTAGTGTGTGGAGGGAGGGGGAGCAGTGTTATGGGCAGTGTAGTGTGTGGAGGGAGGGGGAGCAGGGTTATGGGCAGTGTAGTGTGAGCGGGAATCAGGAGCATAGATAGGGGTAGTGTAGTGTGTGGAGGGAGGGGGAGCAGGGTTAAGGGCAGTGTAGTGTGTGGAGGAAGGGGGAGCAGGGTTATGGGCAGTGTAGTGTGAGCGGGAAGCTGGAGCATAGTTAGGGGTAGTGTAGTGTGTGGAGGGAGGGGGAGCAGGGTTATGGGCAGTGTTTGGTGTGTGGAGGGAGGGGGAGCAGGGTTATGGGCAGTGTAGTGTGTGGAGAGAGGGGGAGCAGGGTTATAGGCAGCGTAGTGTGAGCGGGAAGCTGGAGCATGGTTAGGGGTAGTGTAGTGTGTGGAGGGAGGTGGAGCAGGTTTATGGGCAGTGTAGTGTGTGGAGGGAGGGGGAGCAGGGTTATGGGCAGTGTAGTGTGTGGAGGGAGGGAGAGCAGGGTTATGGGCAGTGTAGTGTGAGCGGGAAGCGTGGGAGCATAGTTAGGGGTAGTGTAGTGTGTGGAGGGAGGGGGAGCAGGGTTATGGGCAGTGTCGTGTGTGGAGGGAGAGGGAGCAGGGTTATGGGCAGTGTAGTGTGAGCGGGAAGCTGGAGCATGGTTTGGGCTAGTGTAGTGTGTGGAGGGAGGGGGAGCAGGGTTATGGGCAGTGTAGTTTGTGGAGGGAGGGGGAGCAGGATTATGGGCAGTGTAGTGTGAGCGGGAAGCGGGAGCATAGTAAGGGGTAGTGTAGTGTGTGGAGGGAGGGAGAGTAGGGTTATGGGCAGTGTAGTGTGTGGAGGGAGGGGGAGCAGGGTTATGGGCAGTGTAGTGTGAGCGGGAATCAGGAGCATAGTTAGGGGTAGTGTAGTGTGTGGAGGGAGGGGGAGCAGGGTTAGGGGTTGTGTAGTGTGAGCGGGAAGCGGGAGCACGGTTAGGGGTAGTGTAGTGTGTGGAGGGAGGGGGAGCGGGGTTATGGGTAGTGTAGTGTGTGGATGGAGGGGGAGCAGAGTTATGGGCAGTGTAGTGTGAGCCGGAAGCGGGAGCATAGTTAGGGGTAGTGTAGTGTGTGGAGGGATGGGTAGCAGGGTTATGGACAGTGTAGTGTGTGGAGGGAGGGGGAGCAGAGTTATGGGCAGTGTAGTGTGTGGAGGGAGGGGGAGCAGGGTTATGGGCAGTGTAGTGTGTGGAGGGAGGGAGAGCAGGTTTATGGGCAGTGTAGTGTGAGCGGGAAGCGGGAGCATAGTTAGGGGTAGTGTAGTGTGTGGAGGGAGGGGTAGCAGGGTTATGGGCAGTATAGTGTGTGGAGGGAGGGGGAGCAGAGTTATGGGCAGTGTAGTGTGTGGAGGGAGGGTGAGCAGGGTTATGGGCAGTGTAGTGTGTGGAGGGAGGGAGAGCAGGGTTATGGGCAGTGTAGTGTGAGCGGGAAGCGTGGGAGCATAGTTAGGGGTAGTGTAGTGTGTGCAGGGAGGGGGAGCAGGGTTATGGGCAGTGTAGTGTGTGGAGGGAGGGGAAGCAGGGCTATGGGCAGTGTAGTGTGAGCGGGAAGCTGGAGCATGGTTAGGGGTAGTGTAGGGTGTGGAGGGAGGGGTAGCAGGGTTATGAGCAGTGTAGTGTGTGGAGGGAGGGGGAGCAGGGTTATGGGCAGTGTAGTGTGTGGAGGGAGGGGTAGCAGGGTTATGGGCAGTGTAGTGTGAGCGGGAAGGTGGAGCATAGTTAGGGGTAGTGTAGAGTGTGGAGGGAGGGAGAGTAGGGTTATGGGCAGTGTAGTGTGTGAAGAGAAGGGGAGCAGGGTTATGGGCAGTGTTGTGTGAGCGGGAATCAGGAGCATAGTTAGGGGTAGTGTAGTGTGTGGAGGGAGGGGGAGCAGGGTTAGGGGTAGTGTAGTGTGAGCGGGAAGCGGGAGCACGGTTAGGGGTAGTGTAGTGTGTGGAGGGAGGGGGAGCGGGGTTATGGGTAGTGAAGTGTGTGGAGAGAGGGGGAGCAGGGTTATGGGCAGTGAAGTGTGAGCGGGAAGTGGGATCAAAGTTAGGGGCAGTGTAGTGTGTGGAGGGAGGGGTAGCAGGGTTATGGGCAGTGTAGTGTGTGTAGGGAGGGGAGCAGAGTTATGGGCAGTGTAGTGTGTGGAGGGAGGGGGAGCAGGGTTATGGGCAGTGTAGTGTGTGGAGGGAGGGAGAGCAGGGTTATGGGCAGTGTAGTGTGAGCGGGAAGCTGGTGCATAGTTAGTGGTAGTGTAGTGTGTGGAGGGAGGGGGAGCAGGGTTATGGGCAGTGTAGTGTGTGGAGGGAGGGGGAGCAGGGTTATGGGCAGTGTAGTGTGAGCAGGAAGCTGGAGCATAGTTAGGGGTAGTGTAGTGTGTAGAGGGAGGTGGAGCAGGGTTATGGGCTTTGTAGTGTGTGGAGGGAGGGGGAGCAGGGTTATGGGCAGTGTAGTGTGAGCGGGAAGCTGGAGCATGGTTAGGGGTAGTGTAGTGTGTGGAGGGAGGGGGAGCAGGGTTATGGGCAGTGTAGTGTGTGGAGGGAGGGGGAGCAGAGTTATGGACAGTGTAGTGTGTGGAGGGAGGGAAAGCAGGGTTATGGGCAGTGTAGTGTGAGCGGGAAGCGTGGGAGCATAGTTAGGGGTAATGTTGTGTGTGGAGGGAGGGGGAGCAGGGTTATGGGCAGTGTAGTGTGTGGAGGGAGGGTAAGCAGGGTTATGGGCAGTGTAGTGTGAGCGGGAAGCTGGAGCATAGTTAGGGAGGGAGAGTAGGGTTGTGGGCAGTGTTTAGTGTGCGGAGGGAAGGGGAGCAGGGTTATGGGCAGTGTAGTGTGTGGAGGGAGGGGGAGCAGGGTTATGGGCAGTGTAGTGTGAGCGGGAAGCTGGAGCATGGTTAGGGGTAGTGTAGTGTGTGGAGGGAGGGGGAGCAGGGTTATGGGCAGTGTAGTGTGTGGAGGGAGGGGGAGCAGAGTTATGGGCAGTGTAGTGTGTGGAGGGAGGGGGAGCAGGGTTATGGGCAGTGTAGTGTGAGTGGGAAGCTGGTGCATAGTTAGGGGTAGTGTAGTGTGTGGAGGGAGGGGGAGCAGGGATATGGGCAGTGTAGTGTGTGGAGGAAGGGGGAGCAGGGTTATGGGCAGTGTAGTGTGAGCAGGAAGCTGGAGCATAGTTAGGGGTAGTGTAGTGTGTGGAGGGAGGGGAAGCAGGGTTATGGGCAGTGTTTAGTGTGTGGAGGGAGGGTGAGCATGGTTATGGGCAGTGTAGTGTGTGGAGGGAGGGGGAGCAGGGTTATGGGCAGTGTAGTGTGAGCGGGAAGCTGGAGCATGGTTAGGGGTAGCGTAGTGTGTGGAGGGAGGGGGAGCAGGGTTATGGGCAGTGTAGTGTGTGGAGGGAGGGGGAGCAGGGTTATGGGCAGTGTAGTATGAGCGGGAAGCTGGAGCATGGTTAGGGGTAGTGTAGTGTGTGAAGGGAGGGGGAGCAGGGTTATGGGCAGTGTAGTGTGTGGATGGAGGGGGAGCAGAGTTATGGGCAGTGTAGTGTGTGGAGGGAGGGGGAGCAGGGTTATGGGCAGTGTAGTGTGTGGAGGGAGGGAGAGCAGGGTTATGGGAGTGTAGTGTGAGCGGGAAGCGAGAGCATAGTTAGGGGTAGTGTAGTGTGTGGAGGGAGGGGTAGCAGGGTTATGGGCAGTGTAGTGTGTGGAGGGAGGGGGAGCAGTGTTATGGGCAGTGTAGTGTGTGGAGTGAGGGGGAGCAGGGTTATGGGCAGTGTAGTGTGAGTGGGAAGCTGGTGCATAGTTAGGGGTAGTGTAGTGTGTGGAGGGAGGGGGAGCAGGGATATGGGCAGTGTAGTGTGTGGAGGAAGGGGGAGCAGGGTTATGGGCAGTGTAGTGTGAGCGGGAAGCTGGAGCATAGTTAGGGGTAGTGTAGTGTGTGGAGGGAGGGGAAGCAGGGTTATGGGCAGTGTTTAGTGTGTGGAGGGAGGGGGAGCATGGTTATGGGCAGTGTAGTGTGTGGAGGGAGGGGGAGCAGGGTTATGGGCAGTGTAGTGTGAGCGGGAAGCTGGAGCATGGTTAGGGGTAGTGTAGTGTGTGGAGGGAGGGGGAGCAGGGTTATGGGCAGTGTAGTGTGTGGAGGGAGGGGGAGCAGAGTTATGGGCAGTGTAGTGTGTGGAGGGAGGGGCAGCAGGGTTATGGGCAGTGTAGTGTGTGGAGGGAGGGAGAGCAGGGTTATGGGCAGTGTAGTGTGAGCGGGAAGCGTGGGAGCATAGTTAGGCGTAGTGTAGTGTGTGGAGGGAGAGGTAGCAGGTTTATGGGCAGTGTAGTGTGTGGAGGGAGGGGAAGCAGGGCTATGGGCAGTGTAGTGTGAGCGGGAAGCTGGAGCATGGTTAGGGGTAGTGTAGGGTGTGGAGGGAGGGGGAGGAGGGTTATGGGCAGTGTTTAGGGTGTGGAGTGAGGGGGAGCATGGTTATGGGCAGTGTAGTGTGTGGAGGGAGGGGGAGCAGGGTTATGGGCAGTGTAGTGTGAGCGGGAAGCTGGAGCATGGTTAGGGGTAGTGTAGTGTGTGGAGGGGGGGAGCATGGTTATGGGCAGTGTAGTGTGTGGAGGGAGGGGGAGCAGGGTTATGGGCAGTGTAGTGTGAGCTGGAAGCTGGAGCATGGTTAGGGGTAGTGTAGTGTGTGGAGGGAGGGGGAGCAGGGTTATGGGCAGTGTAGTGTGTGGAGGGAGGGGGAGCAGAGTTATGGGCAGTGTAGTGTGTGGAGGGAGGGGGAGCAGGGTTATGGGCAGTGTAGTGTGAGTGGGAAGCTGGTGCATAGTTAGGGGTAGTGTAGTGTGTGGAGGGAGGGGGAGCAGGGATATGGGCAGTGTAGTGTGTGGAGGAAGGGGGAGCAGGGTTATGGGCAGTGTAGTGTGAGCGGGAAGCTGGAGCATAGTTAGGGGTAGTGTAGTGTGTGGAGGGAGGGGAAGCAGGGTTATGGGCAGTGTTTAGTGTGTGGAGGGAGGGGGAGCATGGTTATGGGCAGTGTAGTGTGTGGAGGGAGGGGGAGCAGGGTTATGGGCAGTGTAGTGTGAGCGGGAAGCTGGAGCATGGTTAGGGGTAGTGTAGTGTGTGGAGGGAGGGGGAGCAGGGTTATGGGCAGTGTAGTGTGTGGAGGGAGGGTGAGCAGAGTTATGGGCAGTGTAGTGTGTGGAGGGAGGGGCAGCAGGGTTATGGGCAGTGTAGTGTGTGGAGGGAAGGAGAGCAGGGTTATGGGCAGTGTAGTGTGAGCGGGAAGCGTGGGAGCATAGTTAGGGGTAGTGTAGTGTGTGGAGGGAGAGGGAGCAGGTTTATGGGCAGTGTAGTGTGTGGAGGGAGGGGAAGCAGGGCTATGGGCAGTGTAGTGTGAGCGGGAAGCTGGAGCATGGTTAGGGGTAGTGTAGGGTGTGGAGGGAGGGGGAGGAGGGTTATGGGCAGTGTTTAGGGTGTGGAGTGAGGGGGAGCATGGTTATGGGCAGTGTAGTGTGTGGAGGGAGGGGGAGCAGGGTTATGGGCAGTGTAGTGTGAGCGGGAAGCTGGAGCATGGTTAGGGGTAGTGTAGTGTGTGGAGGGAGGGGGAGCATGGTTATGGGCAGTGTAGTGTGTGGAGGGAGGGGGAGCAGGGTTATGGGCAGTGTAGTGTGAGCGGGAAGGTGGAGCATGGTTAGGGGTAGTGTAGTGTGTGGAGGGAGGGGGAGCAGGGTTATGGGCAGTGTAGTGTGTGGAGGGAGGGGGAGCAGAGTTATGGGCAGTGTAGTGTGTGGAGGGAGGGGGAGCAGGGTTATGGGCAGTGTAGAGTGTGGAGGGAGGGGGAGCAGGGTTATGGGCAGTGTAGTGTGAGCGGGAAGCTGGAGCATAGTTAGGGGTAGTGTAGTGTGTGGAGGGAGGGGGAGCAGGTTTATGGGCAGTGTAGTGTGTGGAGGGACGGGGAGCAGGGTTATGGGCAGAGTAGTGTGTGGAGGGAGGGGGAGCATGGTTATGGGCAGTGTAGTGTGAACGGGAAGCTGGAGCATGGTTAGGGGTAGTGTAGTGTGGGAGGGAGGGGGAGCAGGGTTATGGGCAGTGTAGTGTGTGGAGGGAGGGGGAGCAGGGTTATGGGCAGTGTATTGTGAGCGGGAAGCTGGTGCATGGTTAGGGGTAGTGTAGTGTGTGGAGGGAGCGGGAGCAGGGTTATGGGCAGTGTAGTGTGTGGAGGGAGGGGGAGCATAGTTAGGGGTAGTGTAGTGTGTGGAGGAATGGGGAGCAGGGTTATGGGCAGTGTAGTGTGTGGAGGGAGGGGGAGCAGGGTTATGGGCAGTGTAGTGTGAGCGGGAAGCTGGAGCATAGTTAGGTGTAGTGTAGTGTGTGGAGGGAGGGGGAGCAGGGTTATGGGCAGTGTTTAGTGTGTGGAGGGAGGGGGAGCAGGGTTATGGGCAGTGTAGTGTGTGGAGGGAGGGGGAGCAGGGTTATGGGCAGTGTAGTGTGAGCGGGAAGCGTGAGCATGGTTATGGGCAGTGTAGTGTGTGGAAGGAGGGGGAGCAGGGTTATGGGCAGTGTAGTGTGAGCAGGAAGCGGGAGCATAGTTAGGGGTAGTGTAGTGTGTGGAGGAAGGGGGAGCAGGGTTATGGGCAGTGTAGTGTGAGCGCGAAGCTGGAGCATAGTTAGGGGTAGTGTTGTGTTGAGGGAGGGAGAGCCGGGGTGTGGGCAGTGTTTAGTGTGTGGAGGGAGGGGGAGCATGGTTATGGGCAGTGTAGTGTGTGGAGGGAGGGGGAGCAGGGTTATGGGCAGTGTAGTGTGCGCGGGAAGCTGGAGCATGGTTAGGAGTAGTGTAGTGTGTGGAGCGAGGGGGAGCAGGGTTATGGGCAGTGTAGTGTGTGGAGGGAGGGGGAGCAGAGTTATGGGCAGTGTAGTGTGTGGAGGGAGGGGGAGCAGGGTTATGGGCAGTGTAGTGTGTGGAGAGAGGGAGAGCAGGGTTATGGGCAGTGTAGTGTGAGCGGGAAGCGTGGGAGCATAGTTAGGGGTAGTGTAGTGTGTGGAGGGAGGGGGAGCAAGGTTATGGGCAGTGTAGTGTGTGGAGGGAGGGGAAGCAGGGCTATGGGCAGTGTAGTGTGAGCCGGAAGCTGGAGCATGGTTAGGGGTAGTGTAGGGTGTGGAGGGAGGGGGAGGAGGGTTATGGGCAGTGTTTAGTGTGTGGAGGGAGGGGGAGCATGGTTATGGGCAGTGTAGTGTGTGGAGGGAGGGGGAGCAGGGTTATGGGCAGTGTAGTGTGAGCGGGAAGCTGGAGCATGGTTAGGGGTAGTGTAGTGTGTGGAGGGAGGGGGAGCATGGTTATGGGCAGTGTAGTGTGTGGAGGGAGGGGGAGCATGGTTATGGGCAGTGTAGTGTGTGGAGGGAGGGGGAGCAGGGTTATGGGCAGTGTAGTGTGAGCGGGAAGCTGGAGCATGGTTAGGGGTAGTGTAGTGTGTGGAGGGAGGGGGAGCAGGGTTATGGGCAGTGTAGTGTGAGCGGGAAGCTGGAGCATGGTTAGGGGTAGTGTAGTGTGTGGAAGGAGGGGGAGCAGGGTTATGGGCAGTGTAGTGTGTGGAGGGAGGGGGAGCAGAGTTATGGGCAGTGTAGTGTGTGGAGGGAGGGGGAGCAGGGTTATGGGCAGTGTAGTGTGTGGAGGGAGGGAGAGCAGGGTTATGGGCAGTGTAGTGTGAGCGGGAAGCGTGGGAGCATAGTTAGGGGTAGTGTAGTGTGTGGAGGGAGGGGGAGCAGGGTTATGGGCAGTGTAGTGTGTGGAGGGAGGGGAAGCAGGGCTATGGGCAGTGTAGTGTGAGCGGGAAGCTGGAGCATGGTTAGGGGTAGTGTAGGGTGTGGAGGGAGGGGGAGGAGGGTTATGGGCAGTGTAGTGTGTGGAGGGAGGGGGAGCAGGGTTATGGGCAGTGTAGAGTGTGGAGGGAGGGGGAGCAGGGTTATGGGCAGTGTAGTGTGAGCGGGAAGCTGGAGCATAGTTAGGGGTAGTGTAGTGTGTGGAGGGAGGGGGAGCAGGTTTATGGGCAGTGTAGTGTGTGGAGGGAGGGGGAGCAGGGTTATGGGCAGTGTAGTGTGTGGAGTAAGGGGGAGCATGGTTATGGGCAGTGTAGTGTGAGCGGGAAGCTGGAGCATGGTTAGGGGTAGTGTAGTGTGTGGAGGGAGGGGGAGCAGGGTTATGGGTAGTGTAGTGTGTGGAGGGAGGGGGAGCAGGGTTATGGGCAGTGTAGTGTGAGCGGGAAGCTGGAGCATGGTTAGGGGTAGTGTAGTGTGTGGAGGGAGCGGGAGCATGGTTATGGGCAGTGTAGTGTGTGGAGGGAGGGGGAGCAGGGTTATGGGCAGTGTAGTGTGAGCGGGAAGCTGGAGCATGGTTAGGGGTAGTGTAGTGTGTGGAGGGAGGGGGAGCAGGGTTATGGGCAGTGTAGTGTGTGGAGGGAGGGGGAGCATGGTTATGGGCAGTGTAGTGTGTGGAGGGAGGGGGAGCAGGGTTATGGGCAGTGTATTGTGAGCGGGAAGCTGGAGCATGGTTAGGGGTAGTGTAGTGTGTGGAAGGAGGGGGAGCAGGGTTATGGGCAGTGTAGTGTGTGGAGGGAGGGGGAGCAGAGTTATGGGCAGTGTAGTGTGTGGAGGGAGGGGGAGCAGGGTTATGGGCAGTGTAGTGTGTGGAGGGAGGGAGAGCAGGGTTATGGGCAGTGTAGTCTGAGCGGGAAGCGTGGGAGCATAGTTAGGGGTAGTGTAGTGTGTGGAGGGAGGGGGAGCAGGGTTATGGGCAGTGTAGTGTGTGGAGGGAGGGGAAGCAGGGCTATGGGCAGTGTAGTGTGAGCGGGAAGCTGGAGCATGGTTAGGGGTAGTGTAGGGTGTGGAAGGAGGGGGAGGAGGGTTATGGGCAGTGTAGTGTGTGGAGGGAGGGGGAGCAGGGTTATGGGCAGTGTAGAGTGTGGAGGGAGGGGGAGCAGGGTTATGGGTAGTGTAGTGTGAGCGGGAAGCTGGAGCATAGTTAGGGGTAGTGTAGTGTGTGGAGGGAGGGGGAGCAGGTTTATGGGCAGTGTAGTGTGTGGAGGGAGGGGGAGCAGGGTTATGGGCAGTGTAGTGTGTGGAGTAAGGGGGAGCATGGTTATGGGCAGTGTAGTGTGAGCGGGAAGCTGGAGCATGGTTAGGGGTAGTGTAGTGTGTGGAGGGAGGGGGAGCAGGGTTATGGGCAGTGTAGTGTGTGGAGGGAGGGGGAGCAGGGTTATGGGCAGTGTAGTGTGAGCGGGAAGCTGGACCATGGTTAGGGGTAGTGTAGTGTGTGGAGGGAGCGGGAGCAGGGTTATGGGCAGTGTAGTGTGTGGAGGGAGGGGGAGCATAGTTAGGGGTAGTGTAGTGTGTGGAGGGATGGGGAGCAGGGTTATGGGCAGTGTAGTGTGTGGAGGGAGGGGGAGCAGGGTTATGGGCAGTGTAGTGTGAGCGGGAAGCTGGAGCATAGTTAGGTGTAGTGTAGTGTGTGGAGGGAGGGGGAGCAAGGTTATGGGCAGTGTAGTGTGTGGAGGGAGGGGAAGCAGGGCTATGGGCAGTGTAGTGTGAGCGGGAAGCTGGAGCATGGTTAGGGGTAGTGTAGGGTGTGGAGGGAGGGGGAGGAGGGTTATGGGCAGTGTTTAGTGTGTGGAGGGAGGGGGAGCATGGTTATGGGCAGTGTAGTGTGTGGAGGGAGGGGGAGCAGGGTTATGGGCAGTGTAGTGTGAGCGGGAAGCTGGAGCATGGTTAGGGGTAGTGTAGTGTGTGGAGGGAGGGGGAGCAGGGTTATGGGCAGTGTAGTGTGTGGAGGGAGGGGGAGCATGGTTATGGGCAGTGTAGTGTGTGGAGGGAGGGGGAGCAGGGTTATGGGCAGTGTAGTGTGAGCGGGAAGCTGGAGCATGGTTAGGGGTAGTGTAGTGTGTGGAAGGAGGGGGAGCAGGGTTATGGGCAGTGTAGTGTGTGGAGGGAGGGGGAGCAGAGTTATGGGCAGTGTAGTGTGTGGAGGGAGGGGGAGCAGGGTTATGGGCAGTGTAGTGTGTGGAGGGAGGGAGAGCAGGGTTATGGGCAGTGTAGTGTGAGCGGGAAGCGTGGGAGCATAGTTAGGGGTAGTGTAGTGTGTGGAGGGAGGGGGAGCAGGGTTATGGGCAGTGTAGTGTGTGGAGGGAGGGGAAGCAGGGCTATGGGCAGTGTAGTGTGAGCGGGAAGCTGGAGCATTGTTAGGGGTAGTGTAGGGTGTGGAGGGAGGGGGAGGAGGGTTATGGGCAGTGTAGTGTGTGGAGGGAGGGGGAGCAGGGTTATGGGCAGTGTAGAGTGTGGAGGGAGGGGGAGCAGGGTTATGGGCAGTGTAGTGTGAGCGGGAAGCTGGAGCATAGTTAGGGGTAGTGTAGTGTGTGGAGGGAGGGGGAGCAGGTTTATGGGCAGTGTAGTGTGTGGAGGGAGGGGGAGCAGGGTTATGGGCAGTGTAGTGTGTGGAGTAAGGGGGAGCATGGTTATGGGCAGTGTAGTGTGAGCGGGAAGCTGGAGCATGGTTAGGGGTAGTGTAGTGTGTGGAGGGAGGGGGAGCAGGGTTATGGGTAGTGTAGTGTGTGGAGGGAGGGGGAGCAGGGTTATGGGCAGTGTAGTGTGAGCGGGAAGCTGGAGCATGGTTAGGGGTAGTGTAGTGTGTGGAGGGAGCGGGAGCATGGTTATGGGCAGTGTAGTGTGTGGAGGGAGGGGGAGCAGGGTTATGGGCAGTGTAGTGTGAGCGGGAAGCCGGAGCATGGTTAGGGGTAGTGTAGTGTGTGGAGGGAGGGGGAGCAGGGTTATGGGCAGTGTAGTGTGAGCGGGAAGCTGGAGCATTGTTAGGGGTAGTGTAGGGTGTGGAGGGAGGGGGAGGAGGGTTATGGGCAGTGTAGTGTGTGGAGGGAGGGGGAGCAGGGTTATGGGCAGTGTAGAGTGTGGAGGGAGGGGGAGCAGGGTTATGGGCAGTGTAGTGTGAGCGGGAAGCTGGAGCATAGTTAGGGGTAGTGTAGTGTGTGGAGGGAGGGGGAGCAGGTTTATGGGCAGTGTAGTGTGTGGAGGGAGGGGGAGCAGGGTTATGGGCAGTGTAGTGTGTGGAGTAAGGGGGAGCATGGTTATGGGCAGTGTAGTGTGAGCGGGAAGCTGGAGCATGGTTAGGGGTAGTGTAGTGTGTGGAGGGAGGGGGAGCAGGGTTATGGGTAGTGTAGTGTGTGGAGGGAGGGGGAGCAGGGTTATGGGCAGTGTAGTGTGAGCGGGAAGCTGGAGCATGGTTAGGGGTAGTGTAGTGTGTGGAGGGAGCGGGAGCATGGTTATGGGCAGTGTAGTGTGTGGAGGGAGGGGGAGCAGGGTTATGGGCAGTGTAGTGTGAGCGGGAAGCCGGAGCATGGTTAGGGGTAGTGTAGTGTGTGGAGGGAGGGGGAGCAGGGTTATGGGCAGTGTAGTGTGTGGAGGGAGGGGGAGCATGGTTATGGGCAGTGTAGTGTGTGGAGGGAGGGGGAGCAGGGTTATGGGCAGTGTATTGTGAGCGGGAAGCTGGAGCATGGTTAGGGGTAGTGTAGTGTGTGGAAGGAGGGGGAGCAGGGTTATGGGCAGTGTAGTGTGTGGAGGGAGGGGGAGCAGAGTTATGGGCAGTGTAGTGTGTGGAGGGAGGGGGAGCAGGGTTATGGGCAGTGTAGTGTGTGGAGGGAGGGAGAGCAGGGTTATGGGCAGTGTAGTCTGAGCGGGAAGCGTGGGAGCATAGTTAGGGGTAGTGTAGTGTGTGGAGGGAGGGGGAGCAGGGTTATGGGCAGTGTAGTGTGTGGAGGGAGGGGAAGCAGGGCTATGGGCAGTGTAGTGTGAGCGGGAAGCTGGAGCATGGTTAGGGGTAGTGTAGGGTGTGGAAGGAGGGGGAGGAGGGTTATGGGCAGTGTAGTGTGTGGAGGGAGGGGGAGCAGGGTTATGGGCAGTGTACAGTGTGGATGGAGGGGGAGCAGGGTTATGGGTAGTGTAGTGTGAGCGGGAAGCTGGAGCATAGTTAGGGGTAGTGTAGTGTGTGGAGGGAGGGGGAGCAGGTTTATGGGCAGTGTAGTGTGTGGAGGGAGGGGGAGCAGGGTTATGGGCAGTGTAGTGTGTGGAGTAAGGGGGAGCATGGTTATGGGCAGTGTAGTGTGAGCGGGAAGCTGGAGCATGGTTAGGGGTAGTGTAGTGTGTGGAGGGAGGGGGAGCAGGGTTATGGGCAGTGTAGTGTGTGGAGGGAGGGGGAGCAGGGTTATGGGCAGTGTAGTGTGAGCGGGAAGCTGGACCATGGTTAGGGGTAGTGTAGTGTGTGGAGGGAGCGGGAGCAGGGTTATGGGCAGTGTAGTGTGTGGAGGGAGGGGGAGCATAGTTAGGGGTAGTGTAGTGTGTGGAGGGATGGGGAGCAGGGTTATGGGCAGTGTAGTGTGTGGAGGGAGGGGGAGCAGGGTTATGGGCAGTGTAGTGTGAGCGGGAAGCTGGAGCATAGTTAGGTGTAGTGTAGTGTGTGGAGGGAGGGGGAGCAGGGTTATGGGCAGTGTTTAGTGTGTGGAGGGAGGGGGAGCAGGGTTATGGGCAGTGTAGTGTGTGGAGGGAGGGGAACAGGGTTATGGGCAGTGTAGTGTGAGCGGGAACCGTGAGCATGGTTATGGGCAGTGTAGTGTGTGGATGGAGGGGGAGCAGGGTTATGGGCAGTGTAGTGTGAGCGGGAAGCGGGAGCATAGTTAGTGGTAGTGTAGTGTGTGGAGGAAGGGGGAGCAGGGTTATGGGCAGTGTAGTGTGAGCGGGAAGCTGGAGCATAGTTAGGGGTAGTGTTGTGTTGAGGGAGGGGGAGCAGGGTTATGGGCAGTGTTTAGTGTGTGGAGGGAAGGGGAGCAGGGTTATGGGCAGTGTAGTTTGTGGAGGGAGGGGGAGCAGGATTATGGGCAGTGTAGTGTGAGCGGGAAGCGGGAGCATAGTAAGGGGTAGTGTAGTGTGTGGAGGGAGGGAGAGTAGGGTTATGGGCAGTGTAGTGTGTGGAGGGAGGGGGAGCAGGGTTATGGGCAGTATAGTGTGAGCGGGAATCAGGAGCATAGTTAGGGGTAGTGTAGTGTGTGGAGGGAGGTGGAGCAGGGATAGGGGTTGTGTAGTGTGAGCGGGAAGCGGGAGCACGGTTAGGGGTAGTGTAGTGTGTGGAGGGAGGGGGAGCGGGGTTATTGGTAGTGTAGTGTGTGGATGGAGGGGGAGCAGAGTTATGGGCAGTGTAGTGTGAGCCGGAAGCGGGAGCATAGTTAGGGGTAGTGTAGTGTGTGGAGGGATGGGTAGCAGGGTTATGGACAGTGTAGTGTGTGGAGGGAGGGGGAGCAGAGTTATGGGCAGTGTAGTGTGTGGAGGGAGGGGGAGCAGGGTTATGGGCAGTGTAGTGTGTGGAGGGAGGGAGAGCAGGTTTATGGGCAGTGTAGTGTGAGCGGGAAGCGGGAGCATAGTTAGGGGTAGTGTAGTGTGTGGAGGGAGGGGTAGCAGGGTTATGGGCAGTATAGTGTGTGGAGGGAGGGGGAGCAGAGTTATGGGCAGTGTAGTGTGTGGAGGGAGGGTGAGCAGGGTTATGGGCAGTGTAGTGTGTGGAGGGAGGGAGAGCAGGGTTATGGGCAGTGTAGTGTGAGCGGGAAGCGTGGGAGCATAGTTAGGGGTAGTGTAGTGGGTGCAGGGAGGGGGAGCAGGGTTATGGGCAGTGTAGTGTGTGGAGGGAGGGGAAGCAGGGCTATGGGCAGTGTAGTGTGAGCGGGAAGCTGGAACATGGTTAGGGGTAGTGTAGGGTGTGGAGGGAGGGGTAGCAGGGTTATGGGCAGTGTAGTGTGTGAAGAGAAGGGGAGCAGGGTTATGAGCAGTGTAGTGTGAGCGGGAATCAGGAGCATAGTTAGGGGTAGTGTAGTGTGTGGAGGGAGGGGGAGCAGGGTTAGGGGTAGTGTAGTGTGAGCGGGAAGCGGGAGCACGGTTAGGGGTAGTGTAGTGTGTGGAGGGAGGGGGAGCGGGGTTATGGGTAGTGTAGTGTGTGGAGGGAGGGGGAGCAGGGTTATGGGCAGTGTAGTGTGAGCGGGAAGCGGGAGCATAGTTAGGGGCAGTGTAGTGTGTGGAGGGAGGGGTAGCAGGGTTATGGGCAGTGTAGTGTGTGTAGGGAGGGGGAGCAGAGTTATGGGCAGTGTAGTGTGTGGAGGGAGGGGGAGCAGGATTATGGGCAGTGTAGTGTGTGGAGGGAGGGAGAGCAGGTTTATAGGCAGTGTAGTGTGAGCGGGAAGCGGGAGCATAGTTAGAGGTAGTGTAGTGTGTGGAGGGAGGGGGAGCAGTGTTATGGGCAGTGTAGTGTGTGGAGGGAGGGGGAGCAGGGTTATGGGCAGTGTAGTGTGAGCGGGAAGCTGGTGCATAGTTAGGGGTAGTGTAGTGTGTGGAGGGAGGGGGAGCAGGGTTATGGGCAGTGTAGTGTGTGGAGGGAGGGGGAGCAGGGTTATGGGCAGTGTAGTGTGAGCGGGAAGCTGGAGCATAGTTAGGGGTAGTGTAGTGTGTGGAGGGAGGGGGAGCAGCGTTATGGGCAGTGTTTAGTGTGTGGAGGGAGGGGGAGCAGGGTTATGGGCTTTGTAGTGTGTGGAGGGAGGGGGAGCAGGGTTATGGGCAGTGTAGTGTGAGCGGGAAGCTGGAGCATGGTTAGGGGTACTGTAGTGTGTGGAGGGAGGGGGAGCAGGGTTATGGGCAGTGTAGTGTGTGGAGGGAGGGGGAGCAGAGTTATGGACAGTGTAGTGTGTGGAGGGAGGGGGAGCAGGGTTATGGGCAGTGTAGTGTGTGGAGGGAGGGAAAGCAGGGTTATGGGCAGTGTAGTGTGAGCGGGAAGCGTGGGAGCATAGATAGGGGTAATGTTGTGTGTGGAGGGAGGGGGAGCAGGGTTATGGGCAGTGTAGTGTGTGGAGGGAGGGTAAGCAGGGTTATGGGCAGTGTAGTGTGAGCGGGAAGCTGGAGCATAGTTAGGGGTAGTGTAGTGTGTGGAGGGAGGGGGAGCAGGGTTATGGGCAGTGTTTAGTGTGCGGAGGGAAGGGGAGCAGGGTTATGGGCAGTGTAGTGTGTGGAGGGAGAGTGAGCAGGCTTATGGGCAGTGTAGTGTGAGCGGGAAGCTGGAGCATGGTTAGGGGTAGTGTAGTGTGTGGAGGGAGGGGGAGCAGGGTTATGGGCAGTGTAGTGTGTGGAGGGAGGGGGAGCAGAGTTCTGGGCAGTGTAGTGTGTGGAGGGAGGGGGAGCAGGGTTATGGGCAGTGTAGTGTGTGGAGGGAGGGAGAGCAGGGTTATGGGAGTGTAGTGTGAGCGGGAAGCGAGAGCATAGTTAGGGGTAGTGTAGTGTGTGGAGGGAGGGGTAGCAGGGTTATGGGCAGTGTAGTGTGTGGAGGGAGGGGGAGCAGTGTTATGGGCAGTGTAGTGTGTGGAGTGAGGGGGAGCAGGATTATGGGCAGTGTAGTGTGAGTGGGAAGCAGGTGCATAGTTAGGGGTAGTGTAGTGTGTGGAGGGAGGGGGAGCAGGGATATGGGCAGTGTAGTGTGTGGAGGAAGGGGGAGCAGGGTTATGGGCAGTGTAGTGTGAGCGGGAAGCTGGAGCATAGTTAGGGGTAGTGTAGTGTGTGGAGGGAGGGGAAGCAGGGTTATGGGCAGTGTTTAGTGTGTGGAGGGAGGGGGAGCATGGTTATGGGCAGTGTAGTGTGTGGAGGGAGGGGGAGCAGGGTTATGGGCAGTGTAGTGTGAGCGGGAAGCTGGAGCATGGTTAGGGGTAGTGTAGTGTGTGGAGGGAGGGGGAGCAGGGTTATGGGCAGTGTAGTGTGTGGAGGGAGGGGGAGCAGAGTTATGGGCAGTGTAGTGTGTGGAGGGAGGGGCAGCAGGGTTATGGGCAGTGTAGTGTGTGGAGGGAGGGAGAGCAGGGTTATGGGCAGTGTAGTGTGAGCGGGAAGCGTGGGAGCATAGTTAGGGGTAGTGTAGTGTGTGGAGGGAGAGGGAGCAGGGTTATGGGCAGTGTAGTGTGTGGAGGGAGGGGAAGCAGGGCTATGGGCAGTGTAGTGTGAGCGGGAAGCTGGAGCATGGTTAGGGGTAGTGTAGGGTGTGGAGGGAGGGGGAGGAGGGTTATGGGCAGTGTTTAGTGTGTGGAGTGAGGGGGAGCATGGTTATGGGCAGTGTAGTGTGTGGAGGGAGGGGGAGCAGGGTTATGGGCAGTGTAGTGTGAGCGGGAAGCTGGAGCATGGTTAGGGGTAGTGTAGTGTGTGGAGGGAGCGGGAGCAGGGTTATGGGCAGTGTAGTGTGTGGAGGGAGGGGGAGCATAGTTAGGGGTAGTGTAGTGTGTGGAGGGATGGGGAGCAGGGTTATGGGCAGTGTAGTGTGTGGAGGGAGGGGGAGCAGGGTTATGGGCAGTGTAGTGTGAGCGGGAAGCTGGAGCATAGTTAGGTGTAGTGTAGTGTGTGGAGGGAGGGGGAGCAGGGTTATGTGCAGTGTTTAGTGTGTGGAGGGAGGGGGAGCAGGGTTATGGGCAGTGTAGTGTGTGGAGGGAGGGGAACAGGGTTATGGGCAGTGTAGTGTGAGCGGGAAGCGTGAGCATGGTTATGGGCAGTGTAGTGTGTGGATGGAGGGGGAGCAGGGTTATGGGCAGTGTAGTGTGAGCGGGAAGCGGGAGCATAGTTAGGGGTAGTGTAGTGTGTGGAGGAAGGGGGAGCAGGGTTATGGGCAGTGTAGTGTGAGCGGGAAGCTGGAGCATAGTTAGGGGTAGTGTTGTGTTGAGGGAGGGGGTGCAGGGTTATGGGCAGTGTTTAGTGTGTGGAGGGAAGGGGAGCAGGGTTATGGGCAGTGTAGTTTGTGGAGGGAGGGGGAGCAGGATTATGGGCAGTGTAGTGTGAGCGGGAAGCGGGAGCATAGTTAGGGGTAGTGTAGTGTGTGGAGGGAGGGGTAGCAGGGTTATGGGCAGTATAGTGTGTGGAGGGAGGGGGAGCAGAGTTATGGGCAGTGTAGTGTGTGGAGGGAGGGTGAGCAGGGTTATGGGCAGTGTAGTGTGTGGAGGGAGGGAGAGCAGGGTTATGGGCAGTGTAGTGTGAGCGGGAAGCGTGGGAGCATAGTTAGGGGTAGTGTAGTGTGTGCAGGGAGGGGGAGCAGGGTTATGGGCAGTGTAGTGTGTGGAGGGAGGGGAAGCAGGGCTATGGGCAGTGTAGTGTGAGCGGGAAGCTGGAGCATGGTTAGGGGTAGTGTAGGGTGTGGAGGGAGGGGTAGCAGGGTTATGGGCAGTGTAGTGTGTGAAGAGAAAGGGAGCAGGGTTATGGGCAGTGTAGTGTGAGCGGGAATCAGGAGCATAGTTAGGGGTAGTGTAGTGTGTGGAGGGAGGGGGAGCAGGGTTAGGGGTAGTGTAGTGTGAGCGGGAAGTGGGAGCACGGTTAGGGGTAGTGTAGTGTGTGGAGGGAGGGGGAGCGGGGTTATGGGTAATGTAGTGTGTGAAGGGAGGGGGAGCAGGGTTATGGGCAGTGTAGTGTGAGCGGGAAGCGGGAGCATAGTTAGGGGCAGTGTAGTGTGTGGAGGGAGGGGTAGCAGGGTTATGGGCAGTGTAGTGTGTGTAGGGAGGGGGAGCAGAGTTATGGGCAGTGTAGTGTGTGGAGGGAGGGGGAGCAGGGTTATGGGCAGTGTAGTGTGTGGAGGGAGGGAGAGCAGGTTTATAGGCAGTGTAGTGTGAGCAGGAAGCGGGAGCATAGTTAGAGATAGTGTAGTGTGTGGAGGGAGGGGTAGCAGGGTTATGGGCAGTGTAGTGTGTGGAGGGAGGGGGAGCAGGGTTATGGGCAGTGTGGTGTGAGCGGGAAGCTGGTGCATAGTTAGGGGTAGTGTAGTGTGTGGAGGGAGGGGGAGCAGGGTTATGGGCAGTGTAGTGTGTGGAGGGAGGGGGAGCAGGGTTATGGGCAGTGTAGTGTGAGCGGGAAGCTGGAGCATAGTTAGGGGTAGTGTAGTGTGTGGAGGGAGGGGGAGCAGCGTTATGGGCAGTGTTTAGTGTGTGGAGGGAGGGGGAGCAGGGTTATGGGCTTTGTAGTGTGTGGAGGGAGGGGGAGCAGGGTTATGGGCAGTGTAGTGTGAGCGGGAAGCTGGAGCATGGTTAGGGGTAGTGTAGTGTGTGGAGGGAAGGGGAGCAGGGTTATGGGCAGTGTAGTGTGTGGAGGGAGGGGGAGCAGAGTTATGGACAGTGTAGTGTGTGGAGGGAGGGGGAGCAGGGTTATGGGCAGTGTAGTGTGTGGAGGGAGGGAAAGCAGGGTTATGGGCAGTGTAGTGTGAGCGGGAAGCGTGGGAGCATAGTTAGGGGTAATGTTGTGTGTGGAGGGAGGGGGAGCAGGGTTATGGGCAGTGTAGTGTGTGGAGGGAGGGTAAGCAGGGTTATGGGCAGTGTAGTGTGAGCGGGAAGCTGGAGCATAGTTAGGGGTAGTGTAGTGTGTGGAGGGAGGGGGAGCAGGGTTATGGGCAGTGTTTAGTGTGCGGAGGGAAGGGGAGCAGGGTTATGGGCAGTGTAGTGTGTGGAGGGAGGGGGAGCAGGGTTATGGGCAGTGTAGTGTGAGCGGGAAGCTGGAGCATGGTTAGGGGTAGTGTAGTTTGTGGAGGGAGGGGGAGCAGGGTTATGGGCAGTGTAGTGTGTGGAGGGAGGGGGAGCAGAGTTCTGGGCAGTGTAGTGTGTGGAGGGAGGGGGAGCAGGGTTATGGGCAGTGTAGTGTGTGGAGGGAGGGAGAGCAGGGTTATGGGAGTGTAGTGTGAGCGGGAAGCGAGAGCATAGTTAGGGGTAGTGTAGTGTGTGGAGGGAGGGGTAGCAGGGTTATGGGCAGTGTAGTGTGTGGAGGGAGGGGGAGCAGTGTTATGGGCAGTGTAGTGTGTGGAGTGAGGGGGAGCAGGGTTATGGGCAGTGTAGTGTGAGTGGGAAGCTGGTGCATAGTTAGGGGTAGTGTAGTGTGTGGAGGGAGGGGGAGCAGGGATATGGGCAGTGTAGTGTGTGGAGGAAGGGGGAGCAGGGTTATGGGCAGTGTAGTGTGAGCGGGAAGCTGGAGCATAGTTAGGGGTAGTGTAGTGTGTGGAGGGAGGGGAAGCAGGGTTATGGGCAGTGTTTAGTGTGTGGAGGGAGGGGGAGCATGGTTATGGGCAGTGTAGTGTGTGGAGGGAGGGGGAGCAGGGTTATGGGCAGTGTAGTGTGAGCGGGAAGCTGGAGCATGGTTAGGGGTAGTGTAGTGTGTGGAGGGAGGGGGAGCAGGGTTATGGGCAGTGTAGTGTGTGGAGGGAGGGGGAGCAGAGTTATGGGCAGTGTAGTGTGTGGAGGGAGGGGCAGCAGGGTTATGGGCAGTGTAGTGTGTGGAGGGAGGGAGAGCAGGGTTATGGGCAGTGTAGTGTGAGCGGGAAGCGTGGGAGCATAGTTAGGGGTAGTGTAGTGTGTGGAGGGAGAGGGAGCAGGGTTATGGGCAGTGTAGTGTGTGGAGGGAGGGGAAGCAGGGCTATGGGCAGTGTAGTGTGAGCGGGAAGCTGGAGCATGGTTAGTGGTAGTGTAGGGTGTGGAGGGAGGGGGAGGAGGGTTATGGGCAGTGTTTAGTGTGTGGAGTGAGGGGGAGCATGGTTATGGGCAGTGTAGTGTGTGGAGGGAGGGGGAGCAGGGTTATGGGCAGTGTAGTGTGAGCGGGAACCTGGAGCATGGTTAGGGGTAGTGTAGTGTGTGGAGGGAGGGGGAGCATGGTTATGGGCAGTGTAGTGTGTGGAGGGAGGGGGAGCAGAGTTATGGGCAGTGTAGTGTGTGGAGGGAGGGGGAGCAGGGTTATGGGCCGTGTAGTGTGTGGAGGGAGGGAGAGCAGGGTTATGGGCAGTGTAGTGTGAGCGGGAAGCGTGGGAGAATAGTTAGGTGTAGTGTAGTGTGTGGAGGGAGGGGGAGCAGGGTTATGGGCAGCGTAGTGTGTGGAGGGAGGGGAAGCAGGGCTATGGGCAGTGTAGTGTGAGCGGGAAGCTGGAGCATCGTTAGGGGTAGTGTAGGGTGTGGAGGGAGGGGGAGGAGGGTTATGGGCAGTGTAGTGTGTGGAGGGAGGGGGAGCAGGGTTATGGGCAGTGTAGAGTGTGGAGGGAGGGGGAGCAGGGTTATGGGCAGTGTAGTGTGAGCGGGAAGCTGGAGCATAGTTAGGGGTAGTGTAGTGTGTGGAGGGAGGGGGAGCAGGTTTATGGGCAGTGTAGTGTGTGGAGGGACGGGGAGCAGGGTTATGGGCAGTGTAGTGTGTGGAGGGAGGGGGAGCATGGTTATGGGCAGTGTAGTGTGAACGGGAAGCTGAAGCATGGTTAGGGGTAGTGTAGTGTGTGGAGGGAGGGGGAGCAGGGTTATGGGCAGTGTAGTGTGTGGAGGGAGGGGGAGCAGGGTTATGGGCAGTGTATTGTGAGCGGGAAGCTGGTGCATGGTTAGGGGTAGTGTAGTGTGTGGAGGGAGCGGGAGCAGGGTTATGGGCAGTGTAGTGTGTGGAGGGAGGGGGAGCATAGTTAGGGGTAGTGTAGTGTGTGGAGGAATGGGGAGCAGGGTTATGGGCAGTGTAGTGTGTGGAGGGAGGGGGAGCAGGGTTATGGGCAGTGTAGTGTGAGCGGGAAGCTGGAGCATAGTTAGGTGTAGTGTAGTGTGTGGAGGGAGGGGGAGCAGAGTTATGGGCAGTGTAGTGTGTGGAGGGCGGGGGAGCAGGGTTATGGGCAGTGTAGTGTGTGGAGGGAGGGAGAGCAGGGTTATGGGCAGTGTAGTGTGAGCGGGAAGCGTGGGAGCATAGTTAGGGGTAGTGTAGTGTGTGGAGGGAGGGGGAGCAGGGTTATGGGCAGTGTAGTGTGTGGAGGGAGGGGAAGCAGGGCTATGGGCAGTGTAGTGTGAGCGGGAAGCTGGAGCATGGTTAGGGGTAGTGTAGAGAGTGGAGGGATGGGGAGGAGGGTTATGGGCAGTGTAGTGTGTGGAGGGAGGGGGAGCAGGGTTATGGGCAGTGTAGAGTGTGGAGGGAGGGGGAGCAGGGTTATGGGCAGTGTAGTGTGAGCCGGAAGCTGGAGCATAGTTAGGGGTAGTGTAGTGTGTGGAGGGAGGGGGAGCAGGTTTATGGGCAGTGTAGTGTGTGGAGGGAGGGGGAGCAGGGTTATGGGCAGTGTAGTGTGTGGAGTAAGGGGGAGCATGGTTATGGGCAGTGTAGTGTGAGCGGGAAGCTGGAGCATGGTTAGGGGTAGTGTAGTGTGTGGAGGGAGGGGGAGCAGGGTTATGGGTAGTGTAGTGTGTGGAGGGAGGGGGAGCAGGGTTATGGGCAGTGTAGTGTGAGCGGGAAGCTGGAGCATGGTTAGGGGTGGTGTAGTGTGTGGAGGGAGCGGGAGCATGGTTATGGGCAGTGTAGTGTGTGGAGGGAGGGGGAGCAGGGTTATGGGCAGTGTAGTGTGAGCGGGAAGCTGGAGCATGGTTAGGGGTAGTGTAGTGTGTGGAGGGAGGGGGAGCAGGGTTATGGGCAGTGTAGTGTGTGGAGGGAGGGGGAGCATGGTTATGGGCAGTGTAGTGTGTGGAGGGAGGGGGAGCAGGGTTATGGGCAGTGTAGTGTGAGCGGGAAGCTGGAGCATGGTTAGGGGTAGTGTAGTGTGTGGAAGGAGGGGGAGCAGGGTTATGGGCAGTGTAGTGTGTGGAGGGAGGGGGAGCAGAGTTATGGGCAGTGCAGTGTGTGGAGGGAGGGGGAGCAGAGTTATGGGCAGTGTAGTGTGTGGAGGGAGGGAGAGCAGGGTTATGGGCAGTGTAGTGTGAGCGGGAAGCGTGGGAGCATAGTTAGGGGTAGTGTAGTGTGTGGAGGGAGGGGGAGCAGGGTTATGGGCATTGTAGTGTGTGGAGGGAGGGGAAGCAGGGCTATGGGCAGTGTAGTGTGAGCGGGAAGCTGGAGCATGGTTAGGGGTAGTGTAGGGTGTGGAGGGAGGGGGAGGAGGGTTATGGGCAGTGTAGTGTGTGGACGGAGGGGGAGCAGGGTTATGGGCAGTGTAGAGTGTGGAGGGAGGGGGAGCAGGGTTATGGGCAGTGTAGTGTGAGCGGGAAGCTGGAGCATAGTTAGGGGTAGTGTAGTGTGTGGAGGGAGGGGGAGCAGGTTTATGGGCAGTGTAGTGTGTGGAGGGAGGGGGAGCAGGGTTATGGGCAGTGTAGTGTGTGGAGTAAGGGGGAGCATGGTTATGGGCAGTGTAGTGTGAGCGGGAAGCTGGAGCATGGTTAGGGGTAGTGTAGTGTGTGGAGGGAGGGGGAGCAGGGTTATGGGCAGTGTAGTGTGTGGAGGGAGGGGGAGCAGGGTTATGGGCAGTGTAGTGTAAGCGGGAAGCTGGACCATGGTTAGGGGTAGTGTAGTGTGTGGAGGGAGCGGGAGCAGGGTTATGGGCAGTGTAGTGTGTGGAGAGAGGGGGAGCATAGTTAGGGGTAGTGTAGTGTGTGGAGGGATGGGGAGCAGGGTTATGGGCAGTGTAGTGTGTGGAGGGAGGGGGAGCAGGGTTATGGGCAGTGTAGTGTGAGCGGGAAGCTGGAGCATAGTTAGGTGTAGTGTAGTGTGTGGAGGGAGGGGGAGCAGGGTTATGGGCAGTGTTTAGTGTGTGGAGGGAGGGGGAGCAGTGTTATGGGCAGTGTAGTGTGTGGAGGGAGGGGGAGCAGGGTTATGGGCAGTGTAGTGTGAGCGGGAGGCGTGAGCATGGTTATGGGCAGTGTAGTGTGTGGATGGAGGGGGAGCAGGGTTATGGGCAGTGTAGTGTGAGCGGGAAGCGGGAGCATAGTTAGGGGTAGTGTAGTGTGTGGAGGAAGGGGGAGCAGGGTTATGGGCAGTGTAGTGTGAGCGGGAAGCTGGAGCATAGTTAGGGGTAGTGTTGTGTTGAGGGAGGGGGAGCAGGGTTAGGGGTAGTGTAGTGTGTGGAGGGAGGGGGAGCAGGGTTATGGGCAGTGTAGTGTGAGCGGGAAGTGGGAGCATAGTTAGGGGTAGTGTAGTGTGTGGAGTGAGGGGGAGCAGGGTTATGGGCAGTGTAGTGTGTGGAGGGAGAGGGAGCAGGGTTATGGGCAGTGTAGTGTGAGCGGGAAGCTGGAGCATGGTTAGGGGTAGTGTAGTGTGTGGAGGGAGGGGGAGCAGGGTCATGGGCAGTGTAGATTGTGGAGGGAGGGGGAGCAGGGTTATGGGCAATGTAGTATGAGCGGAAGCGGGAGCATAGTTAGGGGTAGTGTAGTGTGTGGAGGGAGGGGGAGTAGGGTTATGGGCAGTGTAGTGTGTGGAGGGATAGGGAGCAGGGTTATGGGCAGTGTAGTGTGTGGAGGGAGAGGGAGCAGGGTTATGGGCAGTGTAGTGTGAGCGGGAAGCTGGAGCATGGTTAGGGGTAGTGTAGTGTGTGGAGGGAGGGGGAGCAGGGTCATGGGCTGTGTAGATTGTGGAGGGAGGGGGAGCAGGGTTATGGGCAGTGTAGTGTGAGCGGAAGCGGGAGCATAGTTAGGGGTAGTGTAGTGTGTGGAGGGAGGGGGAGTAGGGTTATGGGCAGTGTAGTGTGTGGAGGGAGGGGGAGCAGGGTTATGGGCAGTGTAGTGTGAGCGGGAATCAGGAGCATAGTTAGGGGTAGTGTAGTGTGTGGAGGGAGGGGAGCAGGGTTAGGGGTAGTGTAGTGTGTGGAGGGAGGGGGAGCAGGGTTATGGGCAGTGTAGTGTGTGGAGGGAGAGGGAGCAGGGTTATGGGCAGTGTAGTGTGAGCGGGAAGCTGGAGCATGGTTAGGGGTAGTGTAGTGTGTGGAGGGAGGGGGAGCAGGGTCATGGGCAGTGTAGATTGTGGAGGGAGGGGGAGCAGGGTTATGGGCAGTGTAGTGTGAGCGGAAGCGGGAGCATAGTTAGGGGTAGTGTAGTGTGTGGAGGAAGGGGGAGTAGGGTTATGGGCAGTGTAGTGTGTGGAGGGAGGGGGAGCAGGGTTATGGGCAGTGTAGTGTGTGGAGGGAGGGGAGCAGGGTTAGGGGTAGTGTAGTGTGTGGAGGGAGGGGGAGCAGGGTTATGGGCAGTGTAGTGTGTGGAGGGAGAGGGAGCAGGGTTATGGGCAGTGTAGTGTGAGCGGGAAGCTGGAGCATGGTTAGGGGTAGTGTAGTGTGTGGAGGGAGGGGGAGCAGGGTCATGGGCAGTGTAGATTGTGGAGGGAGGGGGAGCAGGGTTATGGGCAGTGTAGTGTGAGCGGAAGCGGGAGCAAAGTTAGGGGTAGTGTAGTGTGTGGAGGGAGGGGGAGTAGGGCTATGGGCAGTGTAGTGTGTGGAGGGAGGGGGAGCAGGGTTATGGGCAGTGTAGTGTGAGCGGGAATCAGGAGCATAGTTAGGGGTAGTGTAGTGTGTGGAGGGAGGGGGAGCAGGGTTAGGGGTAGTGTAGTGTGTGGAGGGAGGGGGAGCAGGGTTATGGGCAGTGTAGTGTGAGCGGGATGTGGGAGCATAGTTAGGGGTAGTGTAGTGTGTGGAGGGAGGGGGAGCAGGGTTATGGGCAGTGTAGTGTGTGGAGGGAGGGGGAGCAGGGTTATGGGCAGTGTAGTGTGAGCGGGAAGCTGGAGCATGGTTAGGGGTAGTGTAGTGTGTGGAGGGAGGGGGAGTAGGTTTATTGGTAGTGTAGTGTGTGGAGGGAGGGGGAGCAGGGTTATGGGCAGTGTAGTGTGAGCGGGAATCAGGAGCATAGTTAGGGATAGTGTAGTGTGTGGAGGGAGGGGGAGCAGGGTTATGGGTAGTGTAGTGTGTGGAGGGAGGGGGAGCAGGGTTATGGGCAGTGTAGTGTGAGCGGAAAGTGGGAACATAGTTAGGGGTAGTGTAGTGTGTGGAGGGAGGGGGAGCAGGGTTATGCGCAGTGTAGTGTGTGGAGGGAGGGGGAGCAGGGTTATGGGCAGTGTAGTGTGAGCGGGAAGCTGGAGCATGGTTAGGGGTAGTGTAGTGTGTGGAGGGAGGGGGAGTAGGGTTATGGGCAGTGTAGTGTGTGGAGGGAGGGGGAGCAGGGTTATGGGCAGTGTAGTGTGAGCGGGAATCAGGAGCATAGTTAGGGGTAGTGTAGTGTGTGGATGGAGGGGGAGCAGGGTTATGGGCAGTGTAGTGTGTGGAGGGAGGGGGAGCAGGGTTATGGGCAGTGTAGTGTGTGGAGGGAGGGGGAGCAGGGTTAGTGTAGTGTGAGTGGGAAGTGGGAGCAGGGTTAAGAGTAGTGTAGTGCACCCAGGGAGCGGGAGCAGGGTTAGTGGTAGTGTAGTATATGCGGGGAGCGGATCTTACCAAGAGCTATGTAAGATGTGACCCATCCTTCTTGCTGGTTAATAATCTTTATTGTTCAGCATGTAATCACTGGGAGATTGTGTAATGAGGATATCATTGCAAAGAGAATTGTAACATGAATAAGGGACACTACTGTGTAACATAACCTCAATAAGGAACACTACTGTGTGGTGTAATGTGACTAATACCCCTTTCATACTGCCATAAAATAACACGGGTTATTGCAAATGAACGCGCAGCAACCCGATTTACTGTGCAGTGTGAAAGGGCCCAGTTGAAATAACCCGGCATTTCAACCTGGGTAACGAGCAGGGTTGTACACGCTTTCGACCCAACTCGCAGTGCAGTGTGAACGGGTAACCCTGGTCGAGGCGACCCGGGTCCCGTTTGCTGCATAGGGAGAGTTGGCACTTGGAGGTAAATCTCATCTCCAATCGCTGGCTGAGCAGCGATGGCGGTGATGTCATTGACCCGGCATTATTGCCGTGTCGTGCCGCTAGTCTGAAAGGGGTCTCAGCCACATCGCACCCAGGATTGAAGCGTGCACAAATTCTGGGTACGACCTGGCAAATGCGATGTAAAAGGGGTATAAGGGGCACTGGCTCTGATTCAGACCCGGTCACTAAGGCGTGATCACTCACAGATGCTTTGAGCGAGAAAGTGCAAAATTTGTGATTCCTCGCAACGCACAGCACAAGCGGGTTAGCACCCATCACAATGAAAACACACCTACCGGCCCACGTAACAGAATGAGCGACGACTACACTCGCAGTAGTATGACGGACGCAGCCATCACCCTATGCGGCTATCATGATTACTTGGCAGAGTCATGTGTTTTCATCAGAGCTATCAATGTACCCTTTAATTGCTTATGACGTGATTGCAATCAGTGTAAAACCGCACCCTTTTTAAATTATTTTTTTATTTTGAATTTCTGAGGCTGGACTTGTCAAATTTAACTTCAGGCAACTTTGTATGTCTAATTATATATTTACTCTCTCTAGAGATAAATATTTACTTATAAATATATATATATTATTAAGGCAACCCGTGCTATTAGGGTATCCAAGTGTATAATAAGTTAATATTTAAAACAAAGCACTGCCCATTGGTGTGGGTGTCAGCTCATCAGTAATATGATAACAATGGTGGTTTGTTAACAAAAAATTTGGAAAATAGCATCATCCCGTTTGTCACCACTTTTAATGCGCAAGAAAATTAAATTAAGAATATTTTTACTAAACATTGGAAAATGTTATTGATGGACCCAGTTCTGAAAGAAGTTCTCCCCAAAAAAAACCAACTGTCTTTAGGAAAGCTAAAAACCACAAATACACATTGGCACCCAGCATGCTAAGAAACCCCAATACTTCAAAACAGACTGCCTTTCACAGTTGTCCGGGTTGCTATAAATGTGGCAAATGTAATATTTGTAAATATATACATAGACAAAGAAGAACCTTTTATAATTCCACAAACAGCAAGGAATATAACATTAAACATCATCGGAATTGCAACTCCACATCAGTCATATACCTGCTAGAGTGTACCTGTGGAACCAAATATGTTGGTGAAACTAAACGACCTATAAAACTAACGATACAAGAACATATCCGAAACATCAAGAATAAAGTAGAGGGACATTTGGTATCTCAACATTTCATCCAGCATCATAATTCTAATCCAGAGGATTTGACCTTCAAAACAATCGAACATGTACAACTTGGAGAAAGGGGCGGTGATCTGGCAAATAAGTTGTCCAGAAGAGAAATGTACTGGATCTTCGAACTGGACACGATGACCACGCGAGGATTCAACGATAGCTACGAGATAGCCCCCTTTCTGTAAGACACTGGTTTGGATGGCATTTGTGAATCTGAGCAGTGATGGGTCTGGCCAGTACTTGGGTGGGTGACCACCCGTGAAGACCAGGAACTGTAGTACATCACGAGATTCACTTTCCCTACTCCGTCAGCCCGCAGCTACCTAGTAGCAGAAAACATCCTGGATCACCTGAGAAAAGACTGATCATCTCAATAAAAAGCACCTGACAAGAGAATACTACATAGCAAAGATGGAAAATTTTTAAAGCCACTCACCTCTCCCCTGGACATAGGAAAGAATATTATACTGTTACCATCAGAAAATGACTATACTTTATTTCCTCCTTTTTATTAGTTTAGTTTAATTGGACCCATCCCATGGGTTTGGTTTAAAGTGCATTTTGAATGCGGGTAATGGCCTACAGGATTTGTCCCACAGCGGTGGCAATTATTGCCACCTCCCTCCTCAGAACATCCAGAACTGGCTCCTCTTTTTCAACTGAAATACAAATGTAAATCAAATTATTTTATTACACTTTTGTAATTATATCTTAACATTTGTACATAAAAACCACCCACCATAACCATGAATATTTTGTGTGTATCCCTTCGCCGGATAGTACTGCACAGTGTTTCACATTGGCTACTGTGGTTAATGCTGCTTTCACATGCCATTATTTTCTGGTTCCTAAATTAGATATACATTGCATAATGGCATCTGTGACATATGTACCTTCATCTCCTTGGGCCAGCACTTCTTGGGCGGAAGCAGACCAATTTGAGCTTCCAGAGGAGTGGGTGGGGGAGGCAGCTTCAGGGATGGGTGATGAGGAGTGGGTGGGGGAGGCAGTTTAAGGGATAGGTGATGAGGAGTGGGTGGGGGAGGCAGTTTCAGGGATGGTGATGAGGAATGGGTGGGGGAGGCAGCTTCAGGGATGGGTGATGGGGAAGGGGGGGCATCTTCAGGGGTGGTTGGGGAGGATGGGTGGGTGGATGCATTTTCAGGGGTGGTTGGGGAGCGTGCTTCAGGGCTGGGTGGGGAGGATGGTTGGGGAGGGGGCTTCAGGGGTGGGTGGGGATTCGGCTTGTCGTGCCCTTTCTCTCCTTTGACGTAATCCTAAGAGTTGTTTAGAAAAAAAATAAACATTTAAAAATTTGCCATGACTCTGTATACATTTATGAATGTTGTAGAAATATAAATGTCAAATAGTGTTTTTTTGGGGGTTAATCCCATCAAAATCCTGACTCAGCGTGTGCAGAATTACATATGTTTTTTAAAACATGATATTCAGATCTCCCTGGTTTAGCAGAGCAAAGGCATGAGCAAAGTTGTTTTTTTTAGCGAAAATTAAAAAACCAGAGGATTACATACCTGTGTCACCCTTGTTACAATAATGCAGAGACACTGTGTAAACTGTAGCCTGACACTCAAATTGTCAGCCATCTTCTACATTTAAACAGATATGGCAGAAACCATGTTGAATAACAAATACACACACACACACACACACACAAACTCACACACACCAACACACACACTTAATGGAATCGGTATTATTTGCCGCCGGACCCATGCCTGGCGGTTGGAATCCCGACAGCGGCATCCCGGCAGAGGAGGAAATCTCGATTGTTAAAGGTAAGTATATACTAACCTGTTTCGACCCCCTAACCCTCCATTGGGGGTGCCTAACCCTAACTCCCCCCCCCAGTGCCTAACCCTAATCCCCCCTCTAACTGCCTAAACCGAACCCTACCTTCCCCGCCGCCTGAACCTAAGTTCACCGTGGGGGTACCTAACCCTAAGTCCCCCCCAGGGGTGCCTAACGCTAACCCACCCTTCCCCTAGTCTAAACCTAACCTCCCGGGGGGGTGCCTAACCCTAAGTCCCCCCCGGGAACCCTAAAGCTAACCCTCCCCCCCGCAGATATCCGTGCTCGGCGCCTGGCTTCCCTTCGATCGGGATGCTGGGCGTCGGGCTCCCAGCGTATGTCCAATGACAGGCGTCAGCATATCAACGCCTGTCTTTAGACCCTTGCCGGGATATGACAGTCGGGGAGCCGGCTGTCGGGATTAGGTCCGCCGGCTTCCCGACAGCATACCCACCTAATGACTACAACAGTTTTGCTATTTTTTCAAACACTGTATTGAAATTAGGACTTTAAACTTGTTAGCAGCCATTTTTAAAATTTTAAAAAAATGACTGCAGACCTTAATATGAAACAAACAGGCCCATTAAAATCATTACATTTTACATAAACACACACACACACACACACACACACACACATACAGAAAGGCATACACAACACAAAGCATGCACCACGCAATGCATATACAGTGCATTACTTACTTTGGCGGTTGCCCGAACGCAGTTGCTCCAGGAGGACCAGGGTCCGCCTCCGGAGATCTGACCACCTCTGTTCAAGCTGGACCACCATCCGGCGGAATCCAATGCGGCGAAGCCTTCTCCGCACCTTCGCATATGCCTGCGGGCCCCAGGCGCCAGTCCATTACCTCCGTGAGGATGCGTAGCTCACGCCTACAAAAGCTGGAGGATCTCATGATGGCAATGACAAATATTACAGTGTGCAAACTTTATATCAACTAGGGTGCAGTCTGATTGGTTTGCCATTCAATAATGGAGGAGAAACACAGGAAATTTGTTGATTTAATACATCTAAAACAACACAACACCTATCATACATCATGTGACTCACCTCATTCCACAGCTAGGATATGCCTGTGTGGCCAGTAGTACACTCCCAACACTCTGCAGAACCTTGTGAAAGTGTTTGGAATTTTGAGGGCCGCTTTTAAAGGGTGTGTTGGTCGCTTGTGCATTGCGTAGTGCACTGTGTGGTAGTGGGGCACAATAGCAGGCGCGTACACATATTGCTATAAATAGCAACGCCTGTTTTATAAATTTGCAGTCAAAAATTCTGAGGAGGCCAGTGTAAAGGACTGCATGACTGATATACATGATTTTCTGGACGAATTTGGTTTGGGCATAGCATTAGAAATTGAAGTTGTGGACTTCCAGATGTGGCTGAGAAAAGTGTGCCTGAGCCCACACCAGATGATCCTCTTCCAGCACCTACAAACATATCACCTCAAAATGTGGCTGGCTCATCAGATGGAACGATACAAGGTCAAGATAATCCTTGTCGGGTTAAGGAAACCCTCATCCAGGTGGCACTAACCAGATTCACTTTTGGACATAAGATTCCAGTTTGTTTTCGGAAAAAAAATCTGGGTGAAATTTGCCAAGATCATCAATCGGAAGCACTCCACTCATTTGGATGCATCTTTTCTGCATAAAAAGTAAGTTGTTTATATAATTTACGATCTATGGGAAACTGTCGACAAAATGTGTTTTTTTATCTTGTTTTCCAAACAAAACAAAAAAGTTGGTAGCCAAATGGTCAATATTTCTTTTTCTCTCATAACAAGATGTGGTTATAAAATAATTGTAGCAAAATTTTTCAAAAGGTTGAGTGACCTTTGCAGCCGACTCAAGACAAAGCTGAATTTGCGGAGAAAACACTTTAATGGGCCAGGGAGTCCCCTCCCTGACAGCTTGGCTTTGACCCAAAGGCAACATCAAATTTTGGGGGCCTTAGCTTGGAGGTTAGTGTTGGAGGCCAAAATAGACCATCAGGAGCCTCCACAAGATGTCCCACATGCTGAGTCTGGTAATTATTTGCATATACCTGTCTCTGTATCTGTTTATTTTTGAATTAATTTGTAAAAATAATTAGTTCTACAATTTTTTAGGAACTGACATGGCTGAAAGCCTGCAGATGGATGGGGTGATGGCACAACCTCCATCAATTGTGCCTCCCCCATCCTCCACTGCCACCCTTACCCAAGTCCTGGATGGGCTTAGGGTGGCAGTGTTAAGGCAAACAGCAGCCATTGAGACTCCCCAGGCCAGCATGTTGGAGCAAAACTCCTTTCTAAGGTCCATAAGCCAAGATGTCAGGGAGATCAAAGAACATCTGACTGGTGAGGCGGACCAGTGCCCTGCTGTGGCTGGACCGAGCTACCAGCAGGGTCCACGACGGTCCACCCGGATCTGTAAATTCAGCTTTCCGGAGTCGGCTGCAAAGAAAAAAAAAACATTTGATGATCTTGGATTTATTTCACCCAGAACTTTCCGAATGTTTATATCCAAAAATGTAATCTGGTTAGTGCCCCTTGAAGGCCCACAAGGAATGTCTTGATATTGTATCGTGCCATGTGATGGGCCTGCCACATTTTGAGGTGATGTGTTTGTAGGAGGTGGAGGAGGCACATCTGGTGGCGGCACAGGTACACTTTCCTCACCCACATCTGTGTGTCCACATCTTCATTTTCTGATGGTAATCCTAAACCAAATTCTTGCAGAAAATCATGTATTTTTAATGATAAAATTTTTTGTATTTTTATTTTTAAAAATCTTATTTTCAATAATGCATTTATAAAAAATGTTAATGAAAACATTTTGGGTTTTTGAAATTATAAAAAAAAATACTAATAAAATATTTCATTTTCCATTAAAAAATGTTTTTTGCACCTTCTTCACAAAAATAATAACCACTATATCTACTATGGTACAACAAATCTGGGTCTGGCCTGCCATAGTATTGCTAATAAGGCATGAATTTTTACTCTGGAATGGCATGCTGGGATGTGCAGTTCCACAAAAAAAACAATTTCACTTTTATAAATACAACAAAACAAAAAAAACCATGTATTTGTGAACTAAAAAAATATAAGAACTATTGTTTGTGAAGTAAAAGTTTTTTGAGATTGGTATCTTTCTTAATATCCAAATTACAAACAAAAAGAGTAAAAAAAAAATGCTAATTTACGCATCCACTTTGCTATTATACAATATTAATTGACTGCATACTGTACATCGGCAGAGGAAGAAACCATCGGCTAGACCCTGGGCTACCGCAAGCACTGTGAGTACTTCCATCGAAATAGATGCGAACTGACGTGTACAATAACGAGGCCTTTAAATTATACATGCCCTTAAAACTCCATTTTGACGGTCAGACATGCCTGCGTTTGCAGCACCCCTCCCCCGTTCACAAGCACCTTCCCCTGTTACCACCCACAAATGGCACTATCTATTACTCAAAGTAGCAGCAAGTCTGTGTACTATGAGTGCACGATTCCCCATCGCTGAAGCTGGCTTGCGCATTATACGCATGCGCACTGAGCAAAAATTGCCTGGCAGCGGGCGATTGCGCGTTAGTGACCGAGTCTGAATCAGGACCACTGTGCGGTGTAATGTGACAACGGGGCACTACCTCATGGTGTAATGTGACTAAGGGGCACTACTGTGTGGCATTATTTAAATTGGGGGTACTATTGTGTGGTCACGCTCCTTCCCAGCGAGACCACAGCTGTTTTTTTTTCCAGCATGGCTTTGTCGCATGCTCTCCCTGCTTCAATTGTGGATGGGGGCACCAATGCTCTTTATGTACACAGGGCATCAAAATGTGTAGTTACGGCTCTACTTTGGTGTGCACAGATTTTTAAAAAGCTGAGTATAAGAAGGAAAGATGACAAATAATGTAAAGGGAATAAATCAGGAACGAAAATATAGTGTTATGGCTTGTTTGAGGAAGGGGGGCCCCAAATCGGTGTCTTGCTTAGGGCCCCAAGAGGTCTAAATCCACCTCTGATCAGAGCCGTAAGTAGGCTTTTTGGTGCCCTGGGTCAGCAAGAACATTGCCCCCTCCTATTTTCTAAATAGAGACATAAGATCGGTGTGATCTCATGGGGAAGGGGTATGACAAATCTGATTTGTCCTGTACAATGATAAAGGGGTATTAATCCCTTTGTACCACTGTTATCCAGGTGTCACTGCCAAATACAGTGTGTAAATGGCTGCAGTGATGATACACAATAATTATGCATTATAACGGTGCGCACACACTAGACGATGTGCTCACGATGCGATATCATGAGCGATTTCCCTTGAACTCTCCCCGTCAGCTACCCTGCACTCCAGGACACGATATGGTGCTGCAAATTGTCCAATCTAACCAACGATCTATCGTGCATCCTTAACGATTTCCAGTAGGTCGTGGATGAGATTGGCAGATCTTGCCTGCTGTAGGCAGATGTGATGTACAACCCGCAGGTACACGCATCAGCATCGTGATCATGAGTGGACACTCACGATTTTGCCATATTTTACACAATTTGTCATTTCGATGCGTCGAAATCGGGCGAATCGTGCAAAATATCGTCTAGTTTGTATGCACCTTTACTCACCAGCTCTAGATGTAGGAGAGCACTGGTGAAGCTGCTCCTGCAGCAGGATTTGTCCATCAGAACAGCTGTGCACAAGCCTGGAGATGGCAGTGTAGATCACCGCCTGAAAGTATGGAAAGAGTGCTACTTGTAGTGTATATACAACAAATACCGGCGGTGAGATTTGTGTATGTACTGTACCCTGCACAGGCAGCTGAACTCACCGGGAAGCCAACGGACGGAATCCCGACCGCCAGCTTCCCGACTGTCTAGTCCCGGCAAGGGTTAAATGATAGGCGTCGAAATCCTGATGCCTGTCATTTTACCTACACCGGGAGCCCGACGGCCAGCATCCCGATCAAAGGTAAGCCGGGCACCGGGCGCGGACAGCCGCGGGGGGGAGGGTTAGGTTAGGGGCTCCCGGGGGGGATTTAGGGTTAGGCACCCCCCGGAAGGTTAGGTTTAGACTAGGGGAAGGGGAGGGTTAGGGTTAGGCACCCTGAGGGGAGGTTATGGTTAGGCACCCCCCAGGAGACTTAGGTTTAGGCAGCGGGGAAGGGGGGGGGTTAGGTTTAGGCACTTAGAGGGGGGGTTAAGGTAGGGCACTTGGGGGGGGGAGGTTAGAGTTAGGCACCCTTAAGGAAGAGTTAGGGTTAGGGTGGGAAAGATTAGGGTTACTTACCTTAATCTCTATTCAGGATTTTCACCAATGTCGGGCTGCGGTAAATCATACCGATCCCGAATTCCCCCGGGTGTGCTGGTAACACCTTGGTCGGGAATCGTAACTATGTTCAGGGATGCCATCAGAAATTGTGGGGCCCAGTATACATGTACCAGACATATGTGTAACATTTATTAAACATTTATACTTTAAAACCCCTCCAAGAAAATTAATTTGGATCCTCTTATACCACATGCACTTGAGACCTCCTTGTCATTCAGTTGCATTATCCTTTATTTTAAATCACTAGCAGCTCCCACACTGACAGATAGGAAGGTTACTGTAAGTACAGAGAATATATGCACCTTCAGTTGGTGGGAATAAATAGGAAGCTACAAGTGAGAATGATTATAAATAAATAAATAGAAAGGCACACACCAAACAGCGCCCGCTGCCCTGCAGTGCCCTATTCCATGACACCACTTCATTTACTTCCCTACTGACCATAAAGGTGTTGTCTACACATTGCATTAATGTTTTCTATTAAAGTGCATGTGTGTCAAGGCCCTTAGTAGATAACATCCCATTCTTTTAGACTTTAGCAGATCAACAACTATAAACAATGGAGCGGACTGTTTATTGTCAGTATTATTTGGTACAGTGAAATTTTAGTCTGACAAAAATCAAGGCATCTACATGAAGGTCTGCCAGGCATGTGTTCCAAGAGATAATTAACTGACTGCACCTATTCAGAGAAGACTAATAATAATTTGGCACAATACCATGAAACTTTTTATTTGCAGAATTTTGAAGTAACACACAATAGATGTATTGATTATTTGGAGACTCGTACCATCCACTCTGTATATTATTTCAACAAAATATAGAACTCTCAGTGTGAAAAGATGTACTAAAGAGAAATATACTAAAATATGCTATTGATTTGTGCAATCACAGTGTGATCATTTGGCCACGAGGAGCTCTATTTAATTTCAGTAAATTCATCACATTTAATTTAACCTTGGCTGAGAAAACAACATGTGAATGCTACTCATGCAATATAAACAAATATGCAGAAAAAATAAGACTCTTCAAGGGAGATTTAATTATTGGTGAAGTAAAAGTATAGAATTAATATGATGCTGGAGAGCTGGGCACTGATACTGTGACCTGTCAGCGGAGTGTGAAGTGCAGCGGGACGTGCTGGGTACAGTAGTCCGCCAGACAGATTGCTATGCCAGAATACAAAATATTTGGCCAAGGTACATGTGGTGTTGAATTTGTAATGCAGTTGTTGGTGCTGCAGGGCAAACACAGGATTTGTAGGAAGGGGTTTACAGAGAGGGGTGGAGACTGAGGTGACCTAGTATATGCCAAGTCTGTTAAACTACTGTATGTATATATATTAGAGGTGTGCACCGGCCACTTTTCATGTTTTGTTTTTGGATCTGGATCTTTCTTCGTGTTTTGGATCTGGATTGGTTTTTCCAAAACCACCCTTCCGTGTTTTGGGTTCTGGGTTTTGTGTTTTGGATCTGTATTTTTTTTTAAAAAAGCATAAAAACAGCTAAAATCACAGAATTTGTGAGTTTTTCTGCTCCTATGCTATTATTAACCTCAATAACCTTAATTTCCACTCATTTCCAGTCTATTCTGAACACCTCACACCTCACAATAGTGTTTTTATGTCCAAAAGGTTGCACCGAGGTAGCTGGATGACTATGCTAAAAGACACGAGTGGGCGGCACAAACACGTGGCCCATCTAGGAGTGACATTGCAGTGGCAGACAGGATGGCAGTTTGAAAAACTAGGCCCCAAACAGTACATAATGCAAAGAAAAAAAAGAGGTGCAAGATGGAATTGTCCTTGGGCCCTGCCACCCACCCTTATGTTGTATAAACAGGACATGCACACTTTAACAAACCAATCATTTCAGCGCCAGGGTCTGAAATGATTGGTTCGTTTGGGCCCTCACAAAACAAGCTGGCAATTAATCTGTCCCTACACAAACTGGCTCTACGGAGGCAAGATGTCGTCCTCATCCTCCTCATCCACCGATTCCTCACCCTCTTCAGTGTTGTGTACTCACAGAGTATTAATTCGTCCCCGCTGGAATCCACCACCACATGTCCCTCTGTACGTTCTGGAGGCTGATCTCCCTGGAAGAGTTGATAATTCATTTTTATGAACATCATCTTCTCCACATTTTGTGGAAGCAACCTCCTACGCCTTTCGCTGACAAGGTTCCCGGCTGCACTAAACACTCTTTCGGAGTACACACTGGAGGGGGGCAACTCAGGTAAAATAGAGCCAGTTTGTACAGGGGCCTCCAAATTGCCTCTTTTTCCTGCCAGTACAGGTACGGACTGTCTGACATGCCTACATGGATGCTGTCACCGATGTAATCCTCCACCATTCTGTCAATGGTGACAGTAGACATGTCAGAAATTGTTGCCAGGTCCTTCAGTCCGGACCAGATGTCCAAACTTGGTCCTGCCTGCCCTGCATCACCACCAGTGGGTTGCTTAGGATACCTAAGTTTTTCCTGGCAGCCCCAGTTGCGGGAGAAAATGAAGAAGGAGCCATTGACGTGTCACGTTCCGCTTCAGCTGACAGTGTTTCCACCAGCAGGTCTTTGCACCTCTGCAGGCTTGTGTCGGCTGGAAAGAGAGATACCACATAGGCTTTAAACCTAGGATCGAGCACGGTGGCCAAAATGTAGTGGTCTGATTTCAACAGATTGACCACCCTGGAATCCTGGCAAAGCGAATGAAGAGCTTCATCCACAAGTCCCACATACCGAACGGAATCGCTCCGTCTTAGCTCCTCCTTCACTTTCTCCAGCTGCTTCTGCAAAAGCCTGATGAGGGGAATGACCTGACTCAAGCTGGCAGTGTCTGAACTGACTTCACGTGTGGCAAGTTTGAAGGGCTGGAGAACCTTGCACAACACGGAAATCATTCTCCACTGCGCTTGAGTCAGGTGCATACCCCCTCCTTTGCCTATGTCATAGGTGGATGTATAGGCTTGAATGGCCTTTTGCTGCTCCTCCATCCTCTGAAGCATAAAGAGGGTTGAGTTCCACCGCGTCACAACCTCTTGCTTCAGGTGATGGTGGGGCAGGTTCAAGAGTGTTTGCTGGCGCTCCAGTCTTCGGCACGCAGTCACTGAATGGCAAAAGTGGGCAGAAATTTTTCGGGCCAACCAAAGCGTCTCTTGCACGCCCCTGTCGCTTTTCACAAAATTCTGCACCACCGAGTTTATTGTGTGAGCAAAACATGGGACGTGGTGGAATTTGCCCAGATGTAATGCCCGCACAATATTGGTGGCATTGTCAGATATCGCAAATCCCCAGAAGAGTCTAAGTGGGGTAAGCCACTGGGCGATGATTTCCCTCAGTTTCTCTAAGAGGATGTCGGCGGTGTGCCTCTTACTGAAACTGGTGATACACAGCGTAGCCTGCCTTGGAACAAGCTGGCATTTCTAAGATGATGCTACTGGTGACGCTGCTGTTGTTGCTGCGTAAGGTGATACATCTACCCAGTGGGCTGTCACAGTCATATAGTCCTTAGTCTGCCCTGTTCCACTTGTCCACATGTCCGTGGTTAAGTGGACATTGGGTACAACCGCATTTTTCAGGACACTGAGGACACTTTTTCTGACGTTTCTCTACAGTCTCGGTATCGCCTGCCTAGTGAAGTGGAATCTAGATGGGATTTGGAACCGGGGACACACTACCTCCATCAATTGTCTAAATCCCACTGCACTAATGGCGGATACCGGACGCACGTCTAACACCAACATAGCAGTCAAGGCCTCAGTTATACGTTTTCCTTCAGGATGAATGCTGTCGTACTTCATCCTCATCGCTAGGGACTGTTGGAGGGTCAATTGTTTAGTAAAAGTAGTGGTGTTCCTACTTCCTCTCTGGGATGATGAACGACTCCCAGCAGCAACAGCAGCAGCGGCAGCAGTAGGTGTAGCAATGCAGGATCCTCCAGAGGAATCCCGGATAGGAGAGTCAGTCATGCCAGTGACATGGCCTGCAGGACTACTTCCGATCCTGAGTAAGGAGGAAATTGACGAGGAGGGAGTTGAAGGTGTGGTTTGCAGGCGCTTGGATACAACAGGACAACGGGATTTAGGTGTCCCTGGACTGCTTACGGTTTTAGCCAAAGTTTCTGAACTTGACAGTAACTTTTTATGAACACGCTGCAGGTGACGTATAAGGGAGGATGTTCCTAGGTGGCTAACGTCCCTACCCCTACTTATTTCACCTTTACATATGGTACATATGGCAAGACAGTTGTTGTCCGGATTTGGATAGAAATATTGCCAGACCAAAGAGGTGGAATGTTTGGTCTTCTGCCCAGGCATGACCGTGATGGGCTTTTTCATCCCACGGGCAGCAACTGTCTCCCCCGGAGCCTGATTTAAACAAACCACATCACCATCAGAATCCTCCTTGCCAACTTCCTCCTCAGCGCCAGCTACACCAGTATCCTCATCCTGTTGTACTTCAACAGTGACATCTTCAATTTGCATATCAGCAAGTGGACTGTGGGTGCTCCTTTCAGCACTTGCAGGGTGCATGCAAATGGTGGAAAGAGCCACCTCTTCCCGTCCAGTGCTGGGAAGGACAGGCATAGCAACCGCCACCACACTTGGACTCTCCTTGGGGATTTGTGATATCTTCTTAGAACGCACAGTTCTTCGCTGTGCTTTTGCTAGATTAACTCATTTGATTTTTTTTTGTGGGAGGAGGGCTTCCATCGTCATGTGAAGCTGAACCACTAGTCATGAACATAGGGAAAGACCTTAGCCGTTCCTTGCCACTCCGTGTCGTAAATGGCATATTGGCAAGTTTACATTCCTTCTCAGATGATTTAAATGTTTTTTTTAAGGTCATTTTCCTGAACTTTGTCATTTGGGATTGTATGTGCCCTCTACTATGACATTGGGCAACGGCCTTGGCAGACGACGTTGATGGCATGTTATCGTCTATGTCATGACTAGTGGCAGCAGCTTCAGCACTAGGAGGAAGTGGTTCTTGATCTTTCCCTATTTTATTTTTATCGGAGAAAATTTGGTCCTCCATTTATGTTATATTAATATATACGTGCGGCTAAGGCGCACACAAAAACAGAAAATAATTTTTTATTTTTGTTGGAGACTAGTGCACTTTGTGGGTTACACCACCCTTTAAGAAATGAGCCAGCCGGCTCTTTACTTATGGAACACAGGCGCACGCTTGGCGCTGCTCCTTTGTTGATGCACATGCAGCTACAGTGCACACAATTCACAAAGACAGAACAAAAATAATTTTTTATTCTTTGTGGAGCGCACTTTGAGGGTTACACCACCCTTTAACAGACAGATGCACGCTTGGCGCTGCTGCTTTGAGGAGGCACGAACAGTGCACACAATTCACAAACACAGAAGAAAATATTTTATTTTTGTTGGAGTGCACTTTGGGGGTTACACCACCCTTTAAAAGACAGACACACGCTTGTCGCTGCTGCTTTGAGGATGCAGGTGCGGCTATAGCCCACACAATTCACAAAGACAGAAAAAAAAGAAGAATTTTGTATTCTTTGTGGAGCGCACTTTGAGGGTTACACCACCCTTTAACAGACAGACGCACGCTTGGCGCTGCTGCTTTGAGGATGCACGTACAGTGCAGACAACTCACAAACACAGAAGAAAATGTTTTATTTTTGTTGGAGTGCACTTTGGGGGTTACACCACCCTTTAACAGATAGACGCACGCTTGTCGCTGCTGCTTTGAGGATGCAGGTGCAGCAACAGCCCACACAATTCACAAAGACAGAAAAAAAAGGACAATTTTTTATTTTTTGTGGAGCACACTTTGAGGGTTACACCACCCTTTAACGGACAAGCCAGCCGGCCCTTTACTTATGACACAGGCGCACGCTTAGCGCTGTTCCTTTGTTGATGCACGTGCAGCCACAGTGCACACAATTCACAAACACAGAAAATATTTTTTTATTTTGTTTGGAGTGCACTTTGTGGGTTACAGCACCCTTTAACGGTCAAGCCAGCCGGCCCTTTACTTATGACACAGGCGCACGCTTGGCACTACTTTGTTGATGCACGTGCGGCTACTGCACACACAATTCACAAACACAAAAAAATATATTAAATTTTTTTTGGAGTGCACTTTGGGGGTTACAGCACCCTTTAACGGACAAGCCAGCTGGCCCTTTACTTATGGGACACAGGCGCACGCTTGGCGCTGCTCCTTTGTTGATGCACGTGCAGCCACAGTGCACACAATTCACAAACACAGAAAATATTTTTTTATTTTGTTTGGAGTGCACTTTGGGGGTTGCAGCACCCTTTAACGGTCAAGCCAGTTGGCCCTTTACTTATGACACAGGCGCACGCTTGGCGCTACTTTGTTGATGCACGTGCGGCTACTGCACACACAATTCATAAACACAAAAAAATATATTTTATTTTGGTTGGAGTGCACTTTGGGGGTTACAGCACCCTTTAACAGACAGACGCACGCTTGGCGCTGCTGCTTTGAGGATGCACGTACAGTGCAGACAATTCACAAACACAGAAGAAAATGTTTTATTTTTGTTGGAGTGCACTTTGGGGGTTACACCACCCTTTAACAGACAGACGCACGCTTGGCGCTGCTGCTTTGAGGATGCACGTACAGTGCAGACAATTCACAAACACAGAAGAAAATGTTTTATTTTTGTTGGAGTGCACTTTGGGGGTTACACCACCCTTTAACAGACAGATGCACGCTTGGCGCTGCTGCTTTGAGGATGCACGTACAGTGCAGACAATTCACAAACACAGAAGAAATGGTTTTATTTTTGTTGGAGTGCACTTTGGGGGTTACACCACCCTTTAACAGACAGATGCATGCTTGGCGCTGCTGCTTTGAGGATGCATGTACAGTGCACACAATTCACAAACACAGAAGAAAATATTTTATTTTTGTTGGAGTGCACTTTGGGGGTTACACCACCCTTTAACAGACAGACGCACGCTTGTCGCTGCCGCTTTGAGGATGCAGGTGCAGCAACAGCCCACACAATTCACAAAGACAGAAAAAAAAGGAGAATTTTTTATTTTTTGTGGAGCACACTTTAAGGGTTACACCACCCTTTAATGGACAAGCCAGCCGGCCCTTTACTTATGACACAGGCGCACGCTTGGCGCTGTTCCTTTGTTGATGCACGTGCAGCCACAGTGCACACAATTCACAAACACAGAAAATATTTTTTTATTTTGTTTGGAGTGCACTTTGTGGGTTACAGCACCCTTTAACGGTCAAGCCAGCCGGCCCTTTACTTATAACACAGGCGCACGCTTGGCACTACTTTGTTGATGCACGTGCGGCTACTGCACACACAATTCACAAACACAAAAAAATATATTTTATTTTTTTCGGAGTGCACTTTGGGGGTTACAGCACCCTTTAATGGACAAGCCAGCTGGCCCTTTACTTATGGGACACAGGCGCACGCTTGGCACTGCTCCTTTGTTGATGCACGTGCAGCCACAGTGCACACAATTCACAAACACAGAAAATATTTTTTTATTTTGTTTGGAGTGCACTTTGTGGGTTACAGCACCCTTTAACGGTCAAGCCAGTCGGCCCTTTACTTATGACACAGGCGCACGTTTGGCGCTACTTTGTTGATGCACGTGCGGCTACTGCGCACACAATTCTTAAACACAAAAAAATATATTTTATTTTGGTTGGAGTGCACTTTGGGGTTACAGCACCCTTTAACAGACAGACGCCCGCTTGGCGCTGCTGCTTTGAGGATGCACGTACAGTGCACACAATTCACAAACACAGAAGAAAATGTTTTATTTTTGTTGGAGTGCACTTTGGGGGTTACACCACCCTTTAACAGACAGACGCACGCTTGGCGCTGCTGCTTTGAGGATGCACGTACAGTGCAGACAATTCACAAACACAGAAGAAAATGTTTTATTTTTGTTGGAGTGCACTTTGGGGGTTACACCACCCTTTAACAGACAGATGCACGCTTGGCGCTGCTGCTTTGAGGATGCACGTACAGTGCAGACAATTCACAAACACAGAAGAAAAGGTTTTATTTTTGTTGGAGACACTTTGGGGGTTACACCACCCTTTAACAGACAGATGCATGCTTGGCGCTGCTGCTTTGAGGATGCACGTACAGTGCACACAATTCACAAACACAGAAAAAAATGTTTTATTTTTGTTGGAGTGCACTTTGGGGATTACACCACCCTTTAACAGACAGACGCACGCTTGGCGCTGCTGCTTTGAGGATGCACGTACAGTGCAGACAATTCACAAACACAGAAGAAAATGTTTTATTTTTGTTGGAGTGCACTTTGGGGGTTACACCACCCTTTAACAGACAGATGCACGCTTGGCGCTGCTGCTTTGAGGATGCACGTACAGTGCAGACAATTCACAAACACAGAAGAAAAGGTTTTATTTTTGTTGGAGACACTTTGGGGGTTACACCACCCTTTAACAGACAGATGCATGCTTGGCGCTGCTGCTTTGAGGATGCACGTACAGTGCACACAATTCACAAACACAGAAAAAAATGTTTTATTTTTGTTGGAGTGCACTTTGGGGATTACACCACCCTTTAACAGACAGACGCACGCTTGGCGCTGCTGCTTTGAGGATGCATGTACAGTGCACACAATTCACAAACACAGAAGAAAATATTTTATTTTTGTTGGAGTGCACTTTGGGGGTTACACCACCCTTTAACAGACAGACGCACGCTTGTCGCTGCTGCTTTGAGGATGCAGGTGCAGCAACAGCCCACACAATTCACAAAGACAAAAAAAAAGGAGAATTTTTTATTTTTAGTGGAGCACACTTTGAGGGTTACACCACCCTTTAACGGACAAGCCAGCCGGCCCTTTACTTATGACACAGGCGCACGCTTGGCGCTGTTCCTTTGTTGATGCACGTGCAGCCACAGTGCACACAATTCACAAGCACAGAAAATATTTTTTTATTTTGTTTGGAGTGCACTTTGTGGGTTACAGCACCCTTTAACGGTCAAGCCAGCCGGCCCTTTACTTATGACACAGGCGCACGCTTGGCACTACTTTGTTGATGCACGTGCGGCTACTGCGCACACAATTCACAAACACAATAAAATATATTTTATTTTTTCCGGAGTGCACTTTGGGGGTTACAGCACCCTTTAACGGACAAGCCAGCTGGCCCTTTACTTATGGGACACAGGCGCACGCTTGGCGCTGCTCCTTTGTTGATGCACGTGCAGCCACAGTGCACACAATTCACAAACACAGAAAATATTTTTTTATTTTGTTTGGAGTGCACTTTGGGGGTTACAGCACCCTTTAACGGTCAAGCCAGTCGGCCCTTTACTTATGACACAGGCGCACGCTTGCCGCTACTTTGTTGATGCACGTGCGGCTACTGCGCACACAATTCACAAACACAATAAAATATATTTTATTTTTTCCGGAGTGCACTTTGGGGGTTACAGCACCCTTTAACGGACAGACGCACGCTTGTCGCTGCTGCTTTGAGGATGCAGGTGCAGCAACAGCCCACACAATTCACAAAGACAAAAAAAAAGGAGAATTTTTTATTTTTAGTGGAGCACACTTTGAGGGTTACACCACCCTTTAACGGACAAGCCAGCCGGCCCTTTACTTATGACACAGGCGCACGCTTGGCGCTGTTCCTTTGTTGATGCACGTGCAGCCACAGTGCACACAATTCACAAGCACAGAAAATATTTTTTTATTTTGTTTGGAGTGCACTTTGTGGGTTACAGCACCCTTTAACGGTCAAGCCAGCCGGCCCTTTACTTATGACACAGGCGCACGCTTGGCACTACTTTGTTGATGCACGTGCGGCTACTGCGCACACAATTCACAAACACAATAAAATATATTTTATTTTTTCCGGAGTGCACTTTGGGGGTTACAGCACCCTTTAACGGACAAGCCAGCTGGCCCTTTACTTATGGGACACAGGCGCACGCTTGGCGCTGCTCCTTTGTTGATGCACGTGCAGCCACAGTGCACACAATTCACAAACACAGAAAATATTTTTTTATTTTGTTTGGAGTGCACTTTGGGGGTTACAGCACCCTTTAACGGTCAAGCCAGTCGGCCCTTTACTTATGACACAGGCGCACGCTTGCCGCTACTTTGTTGATGCACGTGCGGCTACTGCGCACACAATTCACAAACACAAAAAAATATATTTTATTTTGGTTGGAGTGCACTTTGGGGGTTACAGCACCCTTTAACGGGCAAGCCAGCCGCACGCTTGGCGCTACTTTGTTGATGCACGTGCGGCTACTGCGCACACAATTCACAAACACAGAAAAAATATTTATTTTTATTGCACTTGAGGGGAGCACCTCTGATGGACAGAGCACCCCCTGGACAACACTACAGCACCCCTTTAGGACTGGGACACTGCACAGGACTTTGGAGTGGACACAGCCCCTATGGACAACTGACTGCACTACACTATCCAGCCAGCCCCTATGGACTTTGGAGGAGTGGACACAGCCCCTATGGACAACAGCAGCACAGCACAACACAGCCAGCCCCTATGGACTTTGGAGGAGTGGACACAGCCCCTATGGACAACAGCAGCACAGCACAACACAGCCAGCGCCTATGGACTTTGGAGGAGTGGACACAGCCCCTATGGACAACAGCAGCACAGCACAACACAGCTAGCCCCTATGGACTTTGGAGGAGTGGACACAGCCCCTATGGACGACAGCAGCACAGCGCAGCGCAGCACAACACTACACTGCACTACACTACACTACACTACACAGCCCAGCCAGCCCTAACTCCCACCCTCCCTCTTCACTGTCCACAGCCGAGTGAGAAAATGGTGCCGACGTGGGTACCTTATATAGAATCCAAAACCCGTGAGACCCGGAAAGCGGGATGATGACGTTTTGCCTCGATTTCAGATCCGAGTCAGGCGGGAAAAGTTGAGCCTGACTCGGATCGGCCTCGGATCGGGGGGGCTCGGGGGGGGTTCGGATTTCAGAATTCCGAACCCATTCACCCCTAATATATATAATATATATATATATATGTACATACTGTATATACCAGCATATGGCAGACTCGTCTTCTTTCTTGAAAGGAATGCCACCATATGCTGGTTTTGGATACATATATATAAGCACACACATATATATATATATATATATATATATATAAATATTTAATTTATATAGACACATACACACATATATACATATACACACATACATATATAATTATATACACACACATATATATATACATACACACATATATATATATACACACACACACACACCTATACATATATATACACACACACACCCACACGCATAATACATATGCACATATATATATTGACACAGATACACATATACATTATTTGTCTACTTACATCTCCTGGTGTCAGAGGCAGCAGCAACAGAACAGGAAGTACAGAACCAGGTCCCTGACAATATTTTGCGGGTCTTTGAAAAGGAGGCGGAGCCAAATGTGACATAGGCGGGGCTTAATTGCAGACTGTGGCAGGCGGCTCATTTAAAAGAAAAAAAAATTTGGTTCATCAGGGGGATTTTCTGGGTACTCAGAAACCCCCCCTGCATGCGCTATTGCGCTGGTGGTGGTTAGTTTACACCTGGCTTTTAGATTTATTGGATCCGGTAGAACAACAAGTGGCATAAGACACAGGGATGTCACAGGTGTATATAGATAGATAGATAGATATAAGCAGCCCGGAGCATAGAGTGTTGCTGGGCATTGTAGTGCACAGGGGCTGGCTGGCAACTTTTAGCCTGGGGGGCAAATGCATGCAGGCGGCCCTGGCAGAGGAGTAGCGTGTAGCCAGGGTGCTCAAAAGAACGTGCGTGCTACGGCGCCCCCCCTCAAGTGTTCTAGGAAGGAGGCGGGTCCATATGGGATTAATGTAAGGTAAAAATAAAGATATGGGGCAGCCCCCTGTCGTAGTGCCCATATGCAGTGCCACCCTGTGCCACAGGAGGACACCCTTATGCAGGCCTCGAGTAGTGCCCCCAGTAGTGATCCCCCCTATGCAGTGCCCCTTGTGCCCCCAGTTGTAAGCCCCTTATATAGTGCCCCCAGTAATGGTAACCCTTATGCAGTGCCCCTTAAATAGTGGCCCCAGTTGTAGTCTTCCCCCTATGCAGTACCCCCACTATTGCCCTTTATATAGAGCCCCCAGCAGTGGTCCCTCGATGCAGTGCCCCCAGTGGTAGTCCCCTCCCCCCTATGTAGTGCCCCTAGTAGTAGTCCCCTCCCCCCTATGCAATGCCCCTAGTAGTAGTCCCCTCCCCTTGTAGTGCCCCTAGTAGTAGTCCCCCCCAGTAGTAGTACCCCCCTTGTAGTGCCCCCAGTAGTAGTAGTCCTGCCCTTGTAGTGCCCCCAGTAGTAGTCCCCCCCCTTGTAGTGCTCCCAGTAGTATTCCCCTCCTGTAGTGCTCCCAGTAGTCCCCCCCTTGTAGTGCTCCCAGGAGTCCCCCCCTTGTAGTGCCCCCAGTAGTATTCCCCCCTGTAGTGCTCCCAGGAGTCCCCCCCTTGTAGTGCCCCCAGTAGTATTCCCCCCCTGTAGTGCTCCCAGTAGTCACCCCCTTGTAGTGCTCCCAGGAGTCCCCCCCTTGTAGTGCCCCCAGGAGTCCCCCCCTTGTAGTGCCCCCAGGAGTCCCCCTCTTGTAGTGCTCCGAGGAGTCCCCCCCTTGTAGTGCTCCCAGGAGTCCTCCCCATTGTAGTGCTCCCAGTAGTCCCCCCCTTGTAGTGCCCCCAGGAGTCCCCCCCTTGTAGTGCCCCCAGGAGTCCCCCCCTTGTAGTGCTCCCAGTAGTCCCCCCCTTGTAGTGCCCCCAGGAGTCCCCCCCCTTGTAGTGCCCCCAGTAGTCCCCCCCTTGTAGTGCTCCCAGGAGTCCCCCCCTTGTAGTGCTCCCAGTAGTCCGTCCCTCCCGCAGTAGAGACATAATAAAAAACAAAACAAAAAAAAACACACTTACCTGACACCCGCTCCTGCTCCTGGTCCCGCCGCCGAGATCAGCTCCTCCGTCCGCCGCTTTGCATTATGGGAGTGCGTCACTCCCGTTTTACCCACTGCGGGAGCCGGAAGATGTCCGGCTCTGGCAGTGGGAGCAGCAGCCGATGAGAGTCTGTCTGACTCTCATCAGCTGCTAAAGCAAACACACAGCTGCCGGCTCCGGCGGCTGTGTGTTTGTGCTGTGTAGCGCTGACTGAACTCCGTCCGGTCAGCGCTACACACGCGGTGCAGACTGTGTCACAGTGACACAGTCTGCACCGCGGCCCGCATGACGCTGCGGCCCGGGGGGCACATGGCACCCTGCCCCCCGGCCCAGCCCACCACTGGTAGTGCACCGGGCATGAAAGCGGTAAATACACCGACGGATGTTAACACTATTGCCCCCTACTATAGTGGTGGTGACACAGTGATTTGCAGTGAGCAGTATGGGTTCCTGGATCCGTCCGTTCTCATTTAACACCATGCATGCACAGTAGCGCATGTTAGAGATCGGACCTCCTGGTTGATTTCCGGCAGGTCCTAGAGACCATCTAGTCAGCTTACCATGAGGCAGTGCAGGAGCGCACTCCTTCCAACAATGTATAGGTGATTCAAATCCATTTACAAAAGTGGAAAATATCACCCATATAGATGTTTATTTGTATAAACAGATATATTCATCCGTCACACACACATAGGAGCGGGCCTACATTCCACTTTTGAAAACTGCAAAAATCTGAGTGTATATTTTTGCAGTATTGAAATAAAAATAGTAAAAAGAGTAAAAACACCAATTTAAAGTCTATTCTACTACAAATTCTAGTCTACTACTACTTTAGAGCCACACTGGTCATTACATTCAATAATCTAGTTTTTCTCCTAAAATACTTCCTTACTTCCTGATACAGGCCCTCATTCAGAGCCGTACGCTCTGAGCAGAGCGCACGCTCTGAATGAGGGCCGGGCTCCATTTTCATGGAGCGTCCTCCTGGACGCTCGTATAGCTGTGGGTCACCACCCACAGGCTATACGAGCGTGCTTTGTGATGGCCGCGATGGTCGAGACCATCGCGACCATCGAAATTGCGAGCCGGAGCCTGCGGTTGAGGTTTTCAACCGCAAGCTCCGGAGTGATTTTGGCTCTATCAGAGCCAAAATCACTCCCACTGACATCACTAGTGATGTCAGTGGGCCGGCTTCTGACGGGAGGCGTTCCCGTGGGAACGCCCCCGTCAGGGAGGCACGCCCCCGGCACGCCCACCAAAGGGGGCGTGCTGTCAATCAACATTGACAGCACGCCCCCTTTGATCGGACACAACGAGCGAAGGACTTTCCTTCGCTCGTCGCGTCTGGCGCATGCGCACGACGGAGCTCCCTCCATCGTGCGCATGCTCAGTCCATAACATCGACCCACTTGCGAGCGGGCAGCCGCTCGCGAGTGGGTCTGAATCAGGCCCATAGTCTCCTTTATGTACAGGGCCACCAAGAGAAATTTTGTGTAACTGCTACTAAGGAGGGGGTTTGACTAAGTGTATGTAGGAGTGGCCATGCCTCATTGTGAATATTGGCACCCCTTTGTAGATACTCTACTGCCATTCAGTGGTGGCACTAAAGGGGTAGTAGTTGCACCTCTTTATTTCATGGGTCACACTTTTGATCACTGTTATAAGAAGGTCGAAATGCACCTAAAAATATCCTTATTTCGGCAGAACATTCCTGCTTCTCGAGCAGTCTTGCCTTCCACCCACAGGCCCTTTTCTGCTTGAAAATTACCTCATGCACACAACGAGTTTTATTAATAATAGTTTGCCGAGTTTCGCGTGGAAGAACATGACTGGTCTGCACAGAGCCCTGACCTCAATACCATTGAATATTTTTGTAATGAACTGTAATGCCATCTGTGTCACGCCTGAGAGTTGGTTTGGGTTGGAACAGGCATGGAAGGCTGAAGAGGAGATTTGAGAGACGAGAACGAACTTAGGTGGCTTGAGCCAGGACTTCCTCGTGTATTGATGTAAGGAGGTAGAGACACGGCAGTGGATGATGGGCCCGAAGGATGAGACCGATGGTTGGAGTTATCGGCTGGAACCAATGGTGACTGCAAGAACAAGTCTCAGTGGTAAAACCAGACTGGTGTGCAAGATGGTATAGGAGACTTGTTTACCAGATATAGTAACTGGATAAAACGGACTGGGACCATACAGATACAGAGTACCTGGGAGCCCAGCACAGAGCTGTAACTTCAGCATGAATCAATGTTGTCCTGGCAACAGAGGCCAGTCAGGAAATGGAACTTATAGGGGAGGATCCCCAGGGATTGGATGCTGCGATTAGCTGGTCTGGGAGCAGCGCTCTGAGTGGAGGAAGAGCGTCAGGTTACATGGCTGTCCAACATGGCTGTGCCCATACTGTTGTTTAGGAGGGAACTCTGGTGTGCAGCCTGTGTGCCATCATCCTGGGAAGACACGTTGTCAGTAAGGGGCTGCAGAGAGCCATTTCCATGCTCAGTGACAGAACACTGAGTGGACAGGGCAGGAGCAGCACATACAGACCTCAGCATCAGCCGGGAGTGATGTGCAGCATGAGCGGACCTTTGTGTTATCTGGGAATGATGCATGTAGTGGAAAAGCTCATTTTCCATCAAAATAGGCATAAATGCTAAGGATATTGTATTGGTAATGACATGTATTTTTTCCCTCCGGTACAGTTGTATGTAAGAATCTTTTGTGAGGGTCTGTGTACTATAATCAGTGTGTGGATAGGTGACAAAACCCCTCTGGACTAGTTGGGCAGCAGAGGTTGTAAGAAGGTCTGTTTTCCTGAATCAGCCATAAATATGTCCATCAGTATATGGCATAAAAGAAATATTTCTGTTGAATTATATGACAGCTGGCCAGGCCCTTGCTAAAACAGTCATTGAGAGCCCTGTGTTCTGTTTGGGGACAGAGGAGCTCATTCAGACCTGCTTGCTAGATGCGTTCGCATGCACCCAGCATATGCAAATCCGGCACACACCCAGCAAGGCAGGCGATCGCATGGCATGGGATAAGCACGCCCACTATGTCTTGGCGTGTGATCACTTTGTGTATGCAGATGCCCACCAGCCTGTCTTAAGGCGCCCACTTGCGCACGCCATCTCCAGGAAGTGTATGTAACCATCGGTACATAGAGGACCATCGGATGCGATCGCAGCGCTTGAGGTTGACTATACCCTGCCGCAACCACTGCGATCACTTCAGTGTGAAATACAACCAGGTGATGTGTACAATGACACTGCCTGTTAATTATACACGCCTCTGAAACGGCATTAAGACGATCAGGCACACCTGCGTTTGCACCTCCACTCCCCCATTTCTAGTGGCCTACCCATGTTACCACCCACAAACTGTTTCTCCTGTCACTCCCTCTGCTGGGCTGTCTATGCGCAGCGAGTGACCGCTTCCCGATCTTTTGCACTGGTTCACGCATGCGCACTACGATACATACGCATGTGCAGAATGTGAAAATCGGACAGCTACAAGCGAACACTTCTTAGCGAGCGGGTCTGAATCAGGTCTTGTGATCAAAGAATGGTTATTTATACAGAAAGAAACTCAAGGCCTAATTCAGACCCGCTCACGAGCGCTGAGTGCTCGCAGCGGGTCGATGTTGGCCAAGTGCGCATGCACACGACGGGGCGGCTCCGTCGTGCGCATGCGCGAGACCCGAATAACAATGGCAAAGCCGTCGTTATGGGTCTCACACCAAAGGGGGCGTGCTGTCGATGGTGATTGACAGCACGCCCCCTTTGGTGGGCGTGCCGGGGGCGTGGCTACCCAGACGGAGGCGTTCCCATGGGAACGCCTACCGTCTGGGTCCGGCCCCACTGACATCACTAGTGATGTCAGTGGGAGTGCTTTTGGCTCTGATAGAGCCAAAAGCACTCCAGGGCTTGCGGCAACGAGACCCTACCGCAAGGATCTCCTCGCAAGCCCGATGGTCACGATGGTCTTGACCATCGCGACCATCATTTTGGCCACTCGCTATAGCTGTGGGTGGTCACCCACAGCTATGCGAGCGGCCAGTAGGCCGCTCTTAACTTCAGAGGGATGGCCCTGATTCAGAGCGAGTGCTCTGTCAGAGCATCCGGCTCTGAATCAGGGCCTCAGTCTCCAGATGTGTGAATTTCCTCACCTAAATCACTGGGCACGTTTAATGACCCAAGAATATTTCCCAAGCTTCAAATTGGGCTGACTGTGTAATTAAAGAACCCCTTTTCATGTGGCCAGGAAACCCTGAGCTTCAGCCAGCTAAAATACCTACTCTGAGCTGAAAATGGTTAAAATCTCCAGGGAGGGGGTGAGGGGGGTGCATGGCAAAGGCAGGCATACAATGTGGGTCCACCCTGACCCATTGTTCATTCTGCATGAGGCTAGCGAAGAATACAGATGATCCCTAATTCATCACTGGGAAGGCCTCATCCCAGAACCATTTAATCCAACTTGATCCGAATGGTTTGTAATTTTATTTGCTTTTCTGGAAAGTGTAAGTAATGGTGTGATTCTTTTTTAACATTATTATATTCTTTGTAACTTTTTGTACATACTGTAAGCTTTGAAGACATTCTTGTATTAAACATTAATTCTAGTTCTGGATCTGTGTTTTTATGACCCAAGGCCTCATATGACTCATGTTACCTATTTTTACTAAGTGTGCATAATTGTATGGGCAGGTAAGGGCAAAGGCTTACCTTGTGTTTTAACACTAAAATTCCCCTTTGCTGGTGGCAGTTACCAGGTTTAGCTAACCACACATGCTGAGGTAACCTGTAAAAGTCACGGGCAGCGATTGTCAGATTGGCGTATCTGGAGGGTCGGCCAGCAGGACCGTGACAATGCACAGTGCGAGCGGACCTCAGCGCTAGCCTGGACAGACACCGAAGAGGTAAGAAAGTGGTTTTTAAGGGCCAGAGTGTGACAATCTGTGAGCAAGACCTTATTTATCAACATTATTGCCTGACCTCACTAATGATCTTGTGTCTGAATGGATGCATCTCAATGCAAATATGCTAGTGGAAAGTCTTTCCAGAAGTTTGGAGGTTATTATCAGGGCTGCCAAGAGCCGCACCGGGCCCAGGTGAAGGGGGCATGGCCTAATTGCAGGAGGTGTGGCCACGCCCCTTAAGAAAAAAAAGTGTGTGCTGGGCTGCTCCGCTGACTTCGAGGAGAGGGGGTAGCATAGGACTTGGGCCCCTCCAACAAGCCTGGGCCCAGGTAAATAGTACCTGCTTCCCCCCCTCTTGGCGCCCCTGGTTATTATGATAGTAATGGGAAGACCAAGTGGGACCAACTCTCTATTGCTGTCTATGGCTTTGCAATGGAGATATGGGTGTGATGTTTGGGTGCACACATACTTTTGGCATTGTCAGTTTAGACTCCGAAAATTATGTTTTTACCCATCTCCGCCCTCTATCCCCAACTAATCATAGGGGTTCCATGTCAAACCAATATGCTGTTTTAATGAAATTCCCCAGTTCAAACATTGGCAGCAATGTAGGCATCACCCCTGCTGCTGCTGTAGAAAAACAAACCTCTCCCCATCTGTCTATATGATCAGTTTATGTATTTTCTTCTCAGTATTATTAGTTCCAGAAAAAATAATTGTGTATTGCAACTTTTGTAACCAGGCACATTCAGCAACAAAAGAAATGTAAACATCTAAGGAATTTAGTAAAATGTGACGTTGTTCAGATGTTTCAAACCAATCTCAAAATCATCATAATTAAATCATGAATTTATTGGACAAACTCAATAATTCAGTAAATAACAATTGTATTCCTAAATCAAGAAAATAGTTTATTTGTACAATAGAAAATCTGGGAATTGAATTTTGTTTAAACAATCTTGTTGCTTTTCCCATGCATTTCAATGACCTATACATTCAATGTCCATGCAGAAAATAGATACATTGAAAAACAAAACATTAATACCCTTGTTCCCATGGTGCTAGTCAGGCAGGTTACCATCAATACCCAGGTAAATTTGTAACCAGCAACAGGCTAGAATAAGCTGAACTGATCCCACTATAACAGGAACTCTTGCAGAGTGGGGCACCCCTGTCATAGATGACAACAGTTGCATCCCATTCCTCAAACATTCAATGGTTACCACAGCTGGGTCATGTAGTTGTAGTTGTACATTAGCAGTAACGGCATATTTGCCACTGCTAATGTACTATGACTATCAACTCCAACCGTGTGCTGAACAGCCTGGTGCTGATTCCTTTTATGGCAGGGGACTTCTCCCTATGGGAGCGAGTTTGCACAGATGTTTTCAATACAGTATCACATATGATTAATAATAAATGATCCTTGTGCACTGGTAATGTTGGTAGGTTAGGGGATGTAACACTGAGCTGAGTGATTGGGAATGCCAATGCCAATCAGTTTATTGATTTTTCAAAAGAAACACACCCCACCATTTCTTGTGCAGAATGTTCCAAAATTGAACTTTGACTTTTGTAATCAATTCTTTCAGCAGGAACGGGTTACAGAACACCTTAGCCAGCCATTCCAGGTGACGTATCAGGTGTTCCAGGTGGCCACCCTAGATAGTAGCTCTGGGTTCCAGAATGGGGCGCAGATCACCTTAGCCAGCCATTCCAGGTGTCGGAACGGGGCACAGACCACCTTAGCCAGCCATTCCGGGTACCAGAACAGGGCGCAGACCACCTTAGTCTGCCATTCCGGGTGTGCAGACCACCTTAGTTAGCAGCTCTGGAAGCCAGAATGGGGTGCAGACCACCTTGGGTATCCCTTCCAGCTGCCACTTTGGGGCTCCCAGTACCTTAGCCATCCATTCTGGGTGCTGGAATGGGGCTCTTCACTGCATTCCTGCAAGTCCTAGTTATTTCTGAAACAAGAACTATTCCATATATTTGAGGTGTCTCGATACCATGGGGGTAACTAAACGTTTGTGGATTCCACAGCATTTTGTAGGGGCCCGTGCAGAACACACACACCTAGAGCACCCCCTCTGCATACAGTGGGGGAGGGATTTCCAAAATAACGAATCATCCATTACTTTCACCCAAACATTGAAAAACTTGGGGCAACATTTCCATATCTAACCCTTTCACTGTTGAAACAAGAAGGCTCAAGCCAACCCTCGTTACCAAGCCATTAGTAGAGGGCCAGATCTGGGTGCGGCAGTGTACACCCCCTGTCTGATCACCCTATGATGGATCAAGGCAGAATGCGTGGGATCCCTGCAGTCTTATCACAGTATGCAATACATGGGGACAGACAGGAGCTACTTGGCTCTAGGTCTATCCCCAATATTTATTTAGCATATATGCAAATGCAGAGTACATCCTAGTGACTGCTATACAGTGCACAAAACATCCCAGTGACCTCATACAGAACACAGGGCATCCTATTCTCCATAGTACACAGAACATCACAGTGACCTCCATACACTACACGAGATTCGGTCAAAATCCTGACAGTTGGGATGCCGGCGATTAGAATACCGGCGCTGGAATTCCAACACCTGTCAGAATCCCGGCGCCGGCATTCTGACGGTAAGTACTGGGGTTAGGGGCAGGGGCTGGCTGGCAACTTTCTCCATGGGGGCAGATGCAAGCAAGTGGCCCCGCTTTCTACCCACACTTGCAACGGATCTGTAGGAGGCACTAGAAATAAACACGGTAAAACATATGCACCTTGACCAAAGTGTTTCAATACACTGAAATTTTGCTTTTCTTGCTGTTTTCCCTATTATGAGCTTGTTTCTTAGTCAATCACAGCCATCCTCGTGTTCTTTTGCAGCAGTCACGTCTGCGACTTACTGCTAATGGTGCTACAAAGACCGTCCCTGGTGTACATCTGTGCGTCTGCATGTGCAACAGGGCCGGCTCGAGGCATGATCGACCAGTGCGGTCGAACGGGGACGCCACCCCATAGAGGGTGCACCCCTCCCAGCCATTCATGATTTCAGCAGGATAGTCCCATTTTTCGGGCACTGCCCCGCTGTTCCACCTATGGGACGAAGCTGGGAAGAAGAATGGATGCGCGCATGCATTCAGTGCAGGGAGAGAGCTGGGGGCAGCCCAGCTACTGTCGTAGTGCTGGGCTTGCCCCCAGCCTGACGTTAAATGGGAGGCATGCCATACGGGCAGGCCCCCAAATAGCTTCATTTAGGGGGAGTGGCCTATGGTAATCAGGCCATGCTCCCTTTTCAACAGCAAGGTTTGGGCCATCCGGGTCCCTCGCTGCACAAGGCGCGGCTCAGGGCTTGTCTTTAGATGCTCAAATACTGCTTGCTGAGTCTTCATACGCCACCCATCCACATATGGTCTCCTATGTGAATGAATGTGAATAAATCTGCATCTCAGTACACAAACACTTTCAGCCACACATGCCTGCGACACCCCCATAAGATGCAACATCACTGTGTGTCTGATTAGCCACCCTCCTCTCACCGCGCAGGAACGCCCCATAAATTTTCAATACAATTTTTCTACCGTGCGTCTAAATCTGTACAAATCTGTACAAATAAAATGCATGCACAGACAAAAAACATCTCTCCACTGCATCCGGCATCGCGGCTGTGTCCGACCCAGAATCTAGCCCTATGTGTCCCTACTTTGAGCGCTGCCTGATGTGTAAATCGGTGTCAATATATATACACACACATGTATTATAAACAATACCCCACACACATCATTTATGCCAGACCGACATAGTTTGTACACACACACACACTAATACAAAAAACAATATAGTCCTGCAATCACAGTACCAGCAGCAAATGGCCTGGTGCCTGCACAGATAAAGTGAATAAAACATGTGGAGGTGCGCCACTCATGGATCCCTTAATAGTAGTACTCCTGATGATAGTGTGAAGTAATACAGACACTAAAACATTGAAGCAAGCCATGTCACCGTGAACGCTTATTATTAAGGGATCCATGAGTGTTGCCCCTCTCTCTCTCTCTTATAAAATATATCTTTATTATTTTTCTCATAAGGATAAATTCTCATTTCTATTATTATGCATAATTATATATTCATGTTTAAACTTATTTTAATAAGTATATGATGATTATGATGAAGTTAATCACGTGATGTTTACAAATATGTGCCACTGAAACCTGTTTTACCCCTCGCCCACAAGAAACTGTACACAATACTGGAAGATAAAGGGAATCCAGCATGGAACAGTCTATGGCAAGAGCCTAAGTATGAAGCAACAGCACCCATTGGACAAAGGAAATGTACCTGAGTTATCGGACGTCGAGTGAAAGATATCCCTACCCTCGGCCAATGAAATAATAACCTGGAACAATTCCAGTTTGCAGGTCATAAATTCCTGCAAACTAGTGTTTTGTTCTATTGGAGGCTTGCCACCTAGCAACAGCAGGTGGGCAGACTACCACATACCTGGTGTTTTCTCTGAGAAACTCGATCTTTGGTAGATCAATTGGTCTCCGATGTTTGCAATGTGTGCATGCGTATAAGACGGAGTGAGCGTGTGCGAACTAGTCAATGCGATCGGGAAGCATTCACACCCTGTACATAGATGCCTCACTAGAATGAGTGTCAGGACGAGCCGTTTGTGGGTTGTGACGGGTTGGTCGATGGAAACGGTGGAGTGGTGGCGCAAATGCAGGCATGTCTGTGCATCTTAATGCGGTTTCAGAGGCGTGCATAATTAAGACACAGCATCATAATACACGTCACATGGCTGAATTACACACTGAAGCACTCGCAGTGCTTGCGGTAGGGTATGGTCAGCCACGAGTGCTGCGTATGGGTCTGCTGTTACTCGATGTTACCAATTGTTGAATACACTTCCTGGAGATGATGGGTATTGCTAAGGGAAAGTGGCCGTCTTAAGACAGGCTGGTGGGCGTCTAAATACAAACCGCGATCGCACGCCAAGACATAGTGGGTGTGCTAATGTTTTGCCGTGCAATCGCGGGATTTGCATACTTTGGCATCTGACGGCTGCGTGCGAATGCATCTAGTGAGCAGGTCTGAACCGGGCCATGAGGACCATCTTGCTGCTAGCATTATTAACTGTAATGGGAATCCTTTAGCTGTCGCTTTTGTGGCTGCTGCTCCCCGTAGGGAAAGACTTTTGAATTGGTTTGTATCTACTCCCGCCTCCCTCATGGATGCTATAATCCATCATCTGATAGTGGAGGATCTTGCTAGGTCGAAAGGGTTTCCTACAGATAATGAAGAGTTGCATGATACTATCTCTCATGGGAGCAGTCAGGGCCAAATAAGAGGACAGGCACGAAGCTACACAAAGGTTAGGTTCTGAAGAGTCGTAGATAACATCGAATTCAACTATGGGATTATTAAACAAGGAGGTTTTGGTGTAACCTTTTAGGATAATGTGGTACTCTGCAGTAGTAAGCGCTAACCATGGGTCTGAGACGTGTATAAGGGTAAGGTCAGCTCCCCTGGCCGCTATGGCTAGAGCTAACAAAGATGCTAATTTATGGGATAAAATGAAAATGTTGGAATCTGTTTCCCAGGAAGCCAGGAAAGAGAGGGAAGGCTCGATGTCCTAAGTATGTGAATATTTTGGAACTATGGGACTAGATATATGCCTCTTAATAAACGTAGGTATAGCCTGTTGTTTGTTAAGTTTGGGATCATAATAGCTAAAGCGGAACCATAAGATTTAATGGTAACTAACGCTAGGCCTGACTCGTACTTAGAAGCTAGGAAATCTAAAGATAAATGGAACAGTGAAGACTGGTGAGAAGGGTTAGTTTTGGATCGCCGAAGGTTACATTTTAATGATTGTACAATATCTAGCCCTTGTCCGGGGCCTTCAGGAGGCAATGATTAGGGCTTTTGTGGGTGATGCTAGAGCTACATCTGTTAACAGTCTAGTAATATTGCCATCTACATACATTGGGAAAGTGTCTCTAACAGGTATGGGGTACCCTGAAAAAGCATTCCTGGGATAAGCCATGGGAATTTTTGGACCTATTCGTAACTGGTTGATCAGAGGGAACCACACTCTGGAAGGCCACACAAGGTATACTATTACAATTTACGGCACTCTGTCCTCCGATGATTTTGTGTAAGACTATCAGGAGTAGAGCGGGGGGGAGGGAAAGCATACGGGCAAGTCAGATCCGTCCAAGGAAAGGACTTTGCATCCATCCTCCACACCCCTTTTGTCCATATTCTGGAAACAAAATGGTGAATCTGAGCGTTCGTAGGACTGGCGGAGAGATCTATCTGTAATCTCCAAAATGTGTGAACTATTTTCTGAAAGATTTGACTTTTCAGTGCTACTGAATCTAGGGAGAATCTTTTCTGGATAGGGACTCTGCTAATTCGTTAAACTCCCCTGGGATATAAACTGCAACCAGAAGTATGTCTCTCTGGGCTGCCCAATCCCACACTTCTAACGCCTCTTTGCATAGTGTCAAAGTCAAATAATTGAATATGATCGCTTACAATTATTATCTGACGATATAGTCTATAGTCTGACGATGTGTTACCAGGACGCTACTTTGCGTTGTGCAATTCAATGCGCACAAATGCGAATCCATCACACACATACACTGACGCATGTAACTCACACATATATATATATACATACACATAAACGATTGTATGTATATTCACATACGTACACGTAGACGCTCATATGCGTATTCACATACATACGCACATTTGCTATTACAATACACAGACGCACATATGCAAATGCATGCATATAAAAGGGTTCCTACACGTTATAGTTAATAACCAGAGTTATTAAATGTTTTGTTATTTAATAATTATGATGTAATATGTACTTAAACGAGATCTAAGGTTCAGAATACAGTGGACATGTTATGTTTGGTATCATACTAAATCCCTGTTTATTTGCAGACATCCGCATCTATCGGCAAAGAAGTCGCATCATGCGTCCGCTAGTTATGGATGATAGGGAGTTATTGCTTACAATGTTAACACTTGTATGCAGTGTTGTAGCCAGTTTTAACTAGTTGTTTGGCGGGAAGCTACACAAAGAGACCGTTGGAGGACTGAGCCATGCCCCTGATGACACCGTATGCACTGACCAATGACCAGATTATCCAGAAGCAAGAACCGATGGAAACCTGTCAACTAGTCCCTTTGTTAACTCTGAAACCTGTAAGGCATATAGGCTGTATCCCGATCTCAGTGTAGAGACATTTTCTTGCAACCGCAGACTTCTGGATTGATGACTGTATACTGGGAACAGTGTGCATGCGTATGTATCGGCTGTACTATTTTCATTGCTTTTTACTGTAATTGTTAAATCTTATATCGTGTTACTTTTCTACATAAATAACTTTTTGTGCTTTGGAACCACACGATTGGACTGGAAAGCAATTCTTTCTTAAGCGACTTGCAACGCTAAAAGAATCAATAATAGGGACGTTGACTTGGTGCCACCCATCTTGTTTACATAGGACACTACGGTTGTATTGTCCAGGCATAGCTGGATACAAACCCCTGAAAGGTGACTGGGGACTAGAGCCTGTAGAGCTAATTTTGCTGCTTGTAGTTCCAAAATGTTTATGAACAAGCAGGATTCTTCCTTTGACCAAGCACCCTTTACTGATTTTTCTTGTGAGAAACCTCCCCATATTGTTAGGGATTCATCCGTGGTGATCATCATGCAGGGAGGGGGATCCAGGAGGGGACAAGGAGGACTGAGAAGACTGTTCCATTTGGATAGTTCTGTTTTTACATTCCTGGAGAGATATATGGTGTCTGTTCAGGAATATCGGGCGTGAATCAAAGTTCTTAAGAGGCGTTGCAATTCCCTGCATAATAGCGGAACGTGTCGAAACCCCAGAGATATCGCTATAATTTTCCCAATAATTGTTGCTAAGGTGCGGAGGGTCATGCTGTACTTTTGGGAAGTTTTTTTAATTTAACCTTTTGTGCTAGCCATTTCTGTTGTTGAATGGCTAAAGAGAAAGAATGGGTGTCTAAGTCGAAACCTAAAAAGGTGATGGACTTGGTTGGAGTCAGTACTGACTTTGGGATATTTAGCATGAAACCCAGGTTTGATAACAGAGAAAGGGTTGAATCCTTGTGCTTTAAAAGGGTATCGTGGTCTGCGTATACCAAAAGTATATAATCTAGGTATATGATATATTGAACCCCTTGCTGGTGCAGGTGAGACACTAAAACTTTCAACACCTGTGTAAAGGTGTAGGGGTGGTGGAAAGGCCAAAAACCATCACTGATAAAGATTGTCTCTCCAATAGAACCTGAGGAGACGTCTGTGATTCGGGTGTATTAATATAGAGTTGAAAGCTTCTTTTAGGTCTATTTTTACTCAGAAGCTGTCCTTTGTGAGAAAGTAAGGAATGTCTGAAATGCCTTCCTTGCAAAACCTTTGATTTTAAATATCGATTAAAAGTTTTGACATCCAGGACTGGTTTTAAGGAACCATCCTGCTATTTTATAGGAAACAAATGGCTGACCCAGCCCTTTACTGCTGGGTTTGCCAATTATATCTTCCCTTGTTGTAGGACTAGAGTCAGTACATCGTTCAACAGAGGTCTGCAACTACTTGAACGAGGAGTATGAAATGCCTGTTGAGGGAAGTGGATTAAATTGAGGTTTAATCCTGACTGGATTATTTTTAGCAACCATTTGTCTGTGGTAATTTGTTGCCACTCCGCATATGATTCTTTTAGGATTTGTGGTGAAGTGAGTGTGTGTGGATATACCATAACCATGGCCTCATCTGGCATTGTTCCATGCACCTGAGGATGATTCTCGATGGGTATCATAGCATCTTTACATGAAGCCTCCTTTCTGGGCTCTCCTTGTGCCTTGAAAGTCTTGGGTCGGACCTGTGGCTCTTAGAGTCTGATCCTCTTGAAGAAAGGGCCTCCTGGGAGGCTCATTCACTTTTTTAATGTCAGAAAAGGATTTTCTAGCTTCGTGGCATGTTTTCACCTCTATAAACTGTGGGCCAAAGAGGTTGGCATCTGTAAGGTTAGGAAACTCCATGGATTTAGGAGCAAGGTCTGCCAGACCTGCACTAGTTAACCACCTAGATCTGCGGGTATTAGTGATGTGATTAAATGTTTGACCTATGATAAGAGTTGCTCTGCTAATAGCCTTAAGTAGAGCGAGCTTAGATGTCACCAAAGAATCTAGGGCACCTCCGGACTCTCCCTCTCTCTCAGCTTTATCCAGTATGAAAAGAAGAGGGCCAGCTGCATTCACTAATATGTATTGGATTTTTCTTAAAATACAATCCGTGGGCTCATTGTGTCTCTTCTCCCACACTATAGAGGCGAAAGCCGGGTCAATGTTAGGGGTAAATAGAGCAGGTACATCTGACATCCCCATATAGGAGCGCAGGACTAACTCATCTTCCTTAATAAGGGTTGCTCTAAAGGGTATTTTGTATTGGATCTTTCTTAAAATATGATCCGTGGGCTCATTGTGTCTTTTCTCCCGCACTATAGAGGCCAAAGCCCGGTCAATGTTAGGGGTAAGTAGAGCAGGTACATCTGACATCCCCATATAAGAGTGCAGGTCTAACTCATCTTTCTTAATTAGGGATTGCTCTAAAGGTGAGCTGAGCAAATTTTTGTACCTCTGAATTGCTCTTTAGGGGCTAGTGTGTGGTATATAATTTTGACGGGGGAGGTTCACCCTGCTAAAGCCACTCTGGCCATCTGTACCTCACTAAATTTGCCACCCTGTGGAGAGGCAGAGGTTCTCATTATTATCTCCTCTGACTCCCAGTCTACCGAGGAGGGTTTGCCAAATTCACTAGATTGTGGCTGTTTGGTATCGACCCCATATACAGACTGCGGGTCCCTTCATGCTGCCAGCTACGGACAGATAAATTATGCCGGCTATGGGAAGAAGTATTGTGCTTGCTCAGAGCACTGGGATGTTGCCTGCTACGGGTAATTCCTGGGAATGGGGGAATATCACCTGAACAGGTGGCCCTGGGCTTAAACTTACTTCTATTTTTATGTGATTTTTTCAGTTAATTTTGACTTCCTGAACAGGAAGGTGGCCTGGCACTTTCATGAGGAAAATTATTTGCCTCAGAGTCTGAGGAGTTAGATGTTCCCAAATTTGTGACTGGAACAGACTTTCTCCTTTTATATATAAGTACTTCAGATGAAGATGATGAGGAAGATAGTGGCCTTTTATGGGCTCTCTTCCATGAAACACTGCCAGCGGCAAAGGACATTCTGAATGAATCTGTCACAGAGACAGAAACTGTGTCCTCCATTGTTCGTTGACAGAAAAATTTGACCAGCGGTGCCTGCGCGCTTGCACGTGACCTAACGTGCACCACTCAGTGTTCAGGGCAGAGGGAGTGAAAATTCTTTCACTTTCCTCTGCCCCAGCGTATTCGGGGGGCTTGTTGCCTAACCCACCTGCTGTTGCTAGGTGGCAAGCCTCCCAACAAACAAATAAATTAACTTGCACTGATCCTTGACATAGTTGTCAAATCCGCTTACAACAAATGAAATTGAGCTCGCTATTTTTTAATTTGCGTTTACCAGCCATGTGTTGCGATATTTTTGCTTGTGCTTTTTCATGTGCGCATTGCGCGAAAGCACTATGACTTTCTGGGCAGAGGGAGAGGGGCACACAAGGGCCTGTATCTGACTATGCGACGGTCCGCAGAAAGCACATCACAGGAAGTGATGGAATACGAGGGTGCGCAGTGAAGTTACCGGTTTCCCTTTAGCTGGATTTTGGTAAGAGTGTGTGAATGTGCTATTACACTGGTAGTGCATGAGGGTAGGGGGCAGTAGGCAGAGGACGGGGTAAAATTGAAGAGGGCAGGCAAGAGGAAGAGATAAAATGGATGAAGAAAATTAGTCAGGTACATGTGGGAAAAGTTAAAACTACTGAGGCTGTTAAAGAGATAGGGGATATTGGAATTTGGCAGGTGGAATATGGGGGGAAAATTAGTCAGGTAAAGGAGGACTAGCAACAGAATGAGGTAGGAAAAGAGGGAAGAGGTAAATATATGGAGGCTGGTGTAAAGGGATTAGAAAACCAATATATGCAGATAATATGTGGGTCCCAGGGACCCCTTACTTTAAAAAATTGGGGTCCTACTCCACTGTTTCTTGGTACCATCACAAATCATGCTTTTGAACTCCCCGTATGCCCCACATAGCATCAGAACACACAACATGCCCTACACATAAACCATGGCAAGTTACACTCATATTTTCAGTGCGGATAATGCTTATAAATACATTGCCTTGATCTCACATAGGTAACAGGTGCAGTGCTGGGGGCAGAGAGGGGGAAGGGGGTAAGGGCAGGCAACAGTTAGGACAGTGCAGGGGGTGGGGTCAGGTGGCAGCTTGGGCAGTGCTAGGGGAAGGTAACAGTTGGGGTAGAGGGGGCTAAGGGCAGGCAGCAAGTGGGGTAGTGCTGGGGGCAGTGGAAGGAAGCAGTATGGTGAGAGAGGGGGTTAGAGAATGTGGTAGTTGGGGCAGGAAAGGGGGGATAAGGGTAGATAGCAGCTGGGGCAGTACTAGGGGCAAGGAGGGGGCTAGGATAGATAGTAGCTGGGGCAGTAATGTGTGCAAATAGGGAGTTAGAGTAGATAGCAGCTAGGGCAGTACTGGGGTAAATGAGGAGGTTAGGGGCAGGCAGTGCTGGGGAAAGGAAGGGGGTAAGGGTAAATAGCTGCTGGAGCAGTACTGGGGGGCAGGGAGGGAGTTAGGGGCAGGCAGTACTGGGAGCAGTGTTTGAGATACCAACTGGGGCAATACTGGGGACAAGGAGGGGGTTAGGGGCATGAAGTACTGGGGTAGGGAGGGGGTAAAGGTAGATTCCAGCTGGTGCAGTACTTAGGGCAAGGAGGGGGTTAGGGACAGGCAGTGTTGGGGAAGGGAGGGGGTAAGGGTAGATAGCAGTTGGGGCAGTACTGGAGGAAAGGAGACGGTTGGGGCAGGCAGTACTGGGTGCAGTAGCTCCTTCTTTCTGCCATGTCATCAGTGCCGTCTAATCCAGCAGGAGCTGCTGCCTCAGCTTGTCCCTCAGCACTTGGAGGACAAGCTCCAGCTACTTCCTAGCCCAGCCACTGTCCACCTACCTGGCTTTCTGTGTGCAGAGAGCTGACTGAAGGTGTCGGGGATGGAGCGCAGGCTGCTGGAGGGACCTGGCACCAACAACATGGGGAAAAAACATTGCTTGTGCAGCCAGGAGACTCACAGGGTGGCCGACGGGGAAGGTGTGCAGAGTCCAAGGATGAAGATACTGAGGGGCTGCTGAAGAACTGGATTCAAATAGCAGAGTGGCATGCTGGAAGGCAGGGATGGAGGAAGACACTGCAGGCGACATTGTGACTGGCTGGGGAGACAATATAGGCGGCGACTGGCTGTTGAGACACTGCAGGCGGCGATTGGCTGGGGAGACACTGCATGTGGCAGTTTGGCTTTGGCGCAGACGCACACAGACAGATCATAGAGTGTCCTGTGGGAAACGCACATTTCCTTAAAGTGAGTCCTAGGCAGCCATTTTAGGGTAAAAGATGCAATAGAGCATATACTGTATATGTGATCACTGAGACTGGTGAGGGGAATGAGGTAGTTACAAAGGGAGTGGTAAATGAGGGAATGAGATGGGTTACAAGGATAATTGCTAGGACTGGAAGTTAAAGTGAGGATGTGGAGTTAAAATTATTTAGGTTAGTTAAGAGTACTGGAAGTAAGGTAGAGAGTGAAAGACAAAGAGCCCCCCCCCCCAAACACACACTCAATGGCCCCCTCTACCTGCGATGGGACAGTCATCCAGCAGGAGAGGACACTAACTTTCCCACTGATCCCCTGCACTCTGCTGGCCACCCCCTCTGGACCTCCACTGATCCAACATTGATGCTGATCTGATCTGCGTTAGCCACCACCGCTCCCTGAATCCTCCAGCCGATATCCCCATACGTGCCTCCACTACCTGCTTCTACACTGCATCACCTGGACCTGCTACCTTCAATTCCTCATTGCTGGAATCCTTCTCTAAGTGGATCTGTGACCTAACTTGTCTCCTGTGCTATCATAAGTCCCATCCCTCCTACCACTCTCCCTGCTTGATCCTCTTACTATATTTACCAACTCTAGATCCCATCTTCGGTCCACAAGGGTCCCTGGCCAAGACTTAGGGGTATATAAATGTGAGAGTTTTTAGAAGTGGAGATGTTGCCAATAGCAACCAATCAGATTCTACTTAACATTTAACTAGCACCTTCTAGAAGATAATATCTAGAATCTGCTCTCATTTAACTAGCACCTTCTAGAAGATAATATCTAGAATCTGCTCTCTTGCTGTCTTCCTCAACTTCAACGTCATTCTCTTCTTGCTAAGCAATCTAATGTTGGGTACACACTAGACGATATTTTGTCCGATCCTGCGGATCGGTGCCGACATATTGTGCAGATCGTCTAGTATGTACCCACTATGTCACTGACGGTACATGCTCCCTCGTGTCATCAGCGACATCCTCCATTGCCCCTACGTGCGTGCCGAATGCAGCATGGCTTCCGCCATCGCTCTCCGCCACGGGAAGTTTGTATGCACTTGCCGATGCTGGCTCCCCCACCAGGTCCAGTCGCTGCCAAGGTCGGGCTGGGTACACATCGTTTAGTGTGTTCCAAGCTTTACTTTACATCTCTCATCTCCTGCCAATCATCCAACCCACAGCATTTTTAATTAAATGTCTTTATTACATTGAACTTCCTCGTCTCCTATCTCAGTTTGCACTTGACTCTGCCACCCTTTTTTGTACCATAATATCTTTTTCAGACTTCTCCTGTCACCCCAACACCCAGTCTGGCAACCTTGTCTTCCCCTTGTCTCACGTGTTGAGGTCCATACCCTTCTCTCCTACCACCTTAACCCTATCCCTTCTCTGGTGCCTACTCCCACATTGCCTATGTGCTCAACCTCTCCCTAGCTACCTTCTCTGCCTTCTTCAGATATGCTAGGGTCCTCCCCATTCTTTTTAAACACTTCCTTGACATCGGATTCCCTATATAACTATCACGCAATCTCTCTTCTACCCTAGGCTTCCAACTCCTTCAGCAGATTATTTACAACTGACTCCCCTCATTCCTCTACATGCACGCCCTCCTTGACTATCTCCAGTCTGCTTTTCAGCCTCTCCATTCTACCAATACCAACCTCGCCAAAGTCAGTAATGACTGCCTCCCTGCTAAATCCAAGGGTCAGTTTTCTCTACTGACATCTCGGTCTCATGGGGGCTTTTGACACCATCAACCAGCACTTCCTCCATAAAGTCATCCACTCTGTTGGCATCTGCTCTCTTAGCTGTCTAATCACTCTTTCTCAGTCTCCACACCTCTCCCACCACACCTCCTTTACCCTCACCATATCGTTGGCCTTAATTTCAGCTAACTATAAAACAGCCTTTAGGCCAGACCCTATGTTTTGTATGAAAGTTAATTTGTATGGGTCAAAAGGACCAGAACAAATTTTATATGTTGAACTTTTTCGATTGGAAAATAAAAAAGAAATTGCATATAAATGTATACTATACTATTATTTTTTGTTTATAGCCAAAGCATATGGCTAAGGTGGTCTGGCACCCAGAACGGCTGATTTAAGTGGTCTGCACCCTGTTCTGGCAACCAGAATGGCTGGCTGAAGTAGTCTGCACCCTGTTACAGAACCTGGGACAGCTATCTAGGGTGGTCTGCACTCTCTTACAGCTGGCTAAGGTGTTCTACACATCGTTATGGCACCCAGAACTGTTGGCTAGGCTGGTCAGAGCACTATTCTAGCACCCAGAACGTCTGGCTAAGGTGGTCTGGCACCCAGAACAGCTGGTTTAGGTGGTCTGTGCCCTGTTCCAGCACCTGCAACAGCAGGCTAAGGTAATCTGCACCTTGTCCCAGCACCCAGAACAGCTGGCTAAGGTAGTTTGGCACCCAGAACGGCTGGTTTAGGTGGTCTACGCCCTGTTCCAGCAACTAGAACGGTTGGCTTAGGTGGTCTGTGCCACATTCCGGCACCTGGAACGGCTGGCTCAGGTGGTCTCTGCCACATTCCGGCACCTGGAACTGCTGGCTAGGGTGGTCAGAGCACTGTTCTGGCACCGTTCCTGAAGAAAGTGATGATTAAAATAGGCAAAAATTACATTATGTAACATTCTGCACAGGACATGGTGGAGTGTTTTTTTTTTTTTTTACTCAATAAACATTGGCATACCCAATCACTCAGCTCAGGGTTGCATCCCCTAAATTACCAACATCACCAGTGCACAAGGATCATTTATTATTAATATGTTATACTGTATTGAAAACATCTGTGCAAACTTCCCCCCACCCCCTCCCCCCATGCAGCAAGTGTTGGTTGTAGCAGTAGTAGCCATCTCCATGCTGCTCCCTCCCTCTGTCTCCGAGTCCCAGCACAAGAGCACAGGTACCGGGGTGAACTGCGCGTGGCTGGTGTCAGGGCTGACAGTTTCCTTTCAGTCCGGGAGCAGCAGCTTCATACGAGGAGGCTGTAATCTCTCCCTCCTCGTTGACACCTCTCTCAGACACACCCCTGGACGGAAACGCGCAGGCTGAAGAGGTCGCTGTAGGGAGCCGGTCCGGTCCGGCGTTCCGGATTCCGGACCGGCCGCTTATCGCCCACCCCAGCTGTAATTACATCAACTCTCCTCCGAGGAATGGCTGTGACACTGTTTGTATGCTTCTACTGTTCCCTATGGCTGCTCTCTGCCTCTTCAGGTGACTCTGGACTGGTTTATGACAGCCAGGAATTTAATCTGCTACCTCCATTGCTCAAGGAGCTGTCAGAGCGCCCAGGCTGGAGGGAAGGCACGCCAGGACCCCAATCAGTAGCCATCAAGTACATGAAGAGGCTATACAAGATGTCAGCCACCAAGGAGGGATTGCCCCGGATTCACAAAAATGCACAGTACAATACAGTCAGGCTGATCCCTCCAAAAACAGAGTGCAAGCCATGTACCAAGGTGCAGATTCAAAGTTAGTATGAACATGGGTCCCCACCCAAATTAGTGCATAGTTATGTTCCAATTTATATGTGTGTATATGTGTATGTATGTATGAGTGTGTGTGTATATATGTGTGTGTGCGTGCTAAAGCCCAAACAAACTATCTCAGCTGGCTTTGTTCTGTTGCACGCTACATATTATATATATTTGAGTCTGCAGAGTGACAAACAAAAAAAAAGGCTTCAAAATGATTTGGAAAGAACTGCTTAGGTCCAAAGTTTGGGGGTATTGTAAATTGAAGATGTATGCTTGTTTTATTATTTTTGAGGTGTTTCTCTGCTGTAACATGGCATTGGTTTGTTATACCATCCTAAAGATTTATAAGACAATCCTATCTTTCTGCCTTCTTTTGAATAGGTCTGTTATGTGTTTACATCCTCAGGTGAACTTGTCTTTAGTAATTACCCTGGTATTCAACACATTGGATATAATTGTATTTCAAAACCAACTTTGTGTTTGTATCCGGGAGTGATAAAAATAGACTGCTCCCTCTGTCTAATGACATGGCTGAAAAGCACAGTAGTGATTTAAAACGGCAATATCCTCAGCAACCTAGTGCAATAATTCTACTAGAATGGTGGATCAAGATCATTAAACAAAATATATGCTGCTAAACATTATTAGAATTGAGTAAGTATATGTATGTGGCTGGCTGACTTTGAGTCTCCATTTCACCTGGTTTTAATCAGCCACATAGCCTGTGTAATTCACGTGTCCCTAATTGAAGGAATGATATAGTAAGCCTATATATGTAATGTATTAAGGCCCCCATATATCAGAGATGGATCACGGCGATCGGATCGGAAACGCCAACCGGCGGACATCGATGTTCCAAAGATCCGTTGCAGGATTGGTGAAATTCAACATGTTAAATTTCACCGATCTGCCAATCGTGATCATTTTTTGATTGTGATCGACAAATCTGTGAAATCCAACATATTGGATTTCGCCGTCCTGGCATCTCTGGATCACTGTATCACGGCGATCCGTCTCTAATGTATGGGGGTCTTTAGTTTTTATGTAGTTCTCTATAGTAATCTTGTCCAAATGACCTAAATATAGCAAGTGCCTAAAAAAAACAAAAACTAATTGGGGTCTATTTATTGAGATGTGGCGATAACATTTTCTATGATCACTTATCACAGAAAATCTATCAGCGTACCTTAGCAGAAGGCTTTGCTGGAGCATCAGAGTCATGCACTGCTACTCTGTGATATTGGCAGACAGCAGTGAGAAGAGACTTATCGCTTTGCCTGTAGTTCTGGTTCCCATACAGTCACGTGTGACTCGGCATCACTGTGTAACACAAATGCATTGCATCAGAAGCCTGAACTTGGGTATCCAAAAGCAATTTAAATAGGAAAAAAAACATTTGAGTTTTATTAGCGAATCATTTTTATCCCTTGTGTACTGCCTCTGCCAAAGCCATCCTGAGATAGCAATAGGAGGACAGTCAGTACACGTAGTGCCACTGTCTTTGTTAAATAGGCAATAACTTGCTCCCCCTTGCTTTGCCGAAGCTGTCTAGTGAGTGCCATTGTCAGCGATCTTAGATGATAGCTTTTACCAGTTGCATGATCTGTTAAATGGAAAGAAACCCTATCTTTGTTGAAAACTTCCAATTTCACTGAATTAAGGGCTCTATATGATAAATGGGGACGTATTGACCAATTTCATTCATAAATGTGGTCTTAAAATGTATTCACAAAACGACAATGGAAAGAATAGGATCATAAATATCCTGATAGGTAGCCTATATTAATATATATGAAAAAGCAATGCATTTAGCTTGCACTAAAGTAAACAGATGTAAAAAAACTGCACCTCTCATACCCCTTTTCCACTGGCCAAAATACCCAGGTTATTGCTGTGTCAACCCGGGCAGCGGCTCAGTGGAAAAGGCTTCTAGGAAAAACTCCTGGGTCGACTGACCTGGCATTTCTTCTCGGGTCTCAAGCATGGTTTTATGCGGGTAAAACCCTGATAAGGCTCAGTCCGGACCATTCCAGTTTTTACCCCGTCCCCGTTTCATACGGGGAGGTTGTAATCTCTCCCTCCCTGGTGACAGCTGTCACAGACAGTCTCCTGAATGACACACCCCTGGAAAGGACCCTCTCCCCTGGTCCCCGTTTCACTCTGGTCTGGCGTTTAGAGGAGATGTGGAGTTTCCGACGCTTGATGATGACATCTCCAAGCGCCGACACTGCACCCGTGCGCAGTGTGAACGGCGCCGTGGAAATGGGGTAAATACTGGGTCTTACCCGGCTTGGAAGTGTGTTCCAAATCCCAGGTCAGACCCAGGATTTTGATGGAAAAAGGGTATAGGTAAATCCCCTGTTAGTAAGGATCAGTCAGTAATACACAAATTCAAAACCAGAGGGTGTTATGCAGATGAAATATTTAAATATAAAATCAATGGGTCGTCTTTACTGTGTCTACAATTCCTTTCCACTAGGATCCTCAAAGGTGTAGTGTTGTAGAGGCTGATATATCCTGGGTGTTCCTAAAAATACCCTCTTACCAAAGATCACCTCACAAGAAAAAGGCCCAATGGGTGATCAATAAATAATATGCAATTTTTTAAAATTTTTGATATAAAAAATGCATATATTATAAAAATAGCTTAAGGCATAATATACAATACAGCCAATATTGTATAGCGGCTGTTCTACAGTAAGCGGCTGCTGATTGGCTGAGAACCGCATGGCTGTCAGTCAACAGCCACGAGGGTCACAGCCAATAAGCGTCCGCTCTAGAGTAAGAGTCCGCTGATTGGCTGTGACCCACACGGCTGTTGACTGACAGCCATGCGGCTTATAGCCAATCAGCGGCCGCTTACTGTAGAGCGGCCTCTGATTTGCTGGTGGCCCCTGAGAAGGACAGAAACCACCTGATCTGTGTCATTTTCCGGAGTAGAGATATGCGTTATCACATATATCTCTAAATGTCCGAAATGGTACGGGCAACTCTTCCTTTTTTTTTTTTTTTTCAAACCAAGTCTCGGGGAGTCTACTGGACAAGGGGACAGATGCTAAGCCAGGAGGTAGGTGAGTATTGGAAGCGTTAGGACTATTTGGGGCATATCTCTATCTCTATCTATCGATAGATAGATAGAGATATATATATTTCTACTTCAGGGTCCATAGGGTATCCACAGGATACCTTGGGGTATAGGTGTGACATCAGTCGCTGGGCACCATAGAGTTAAGCTTTTCAGCCTCCCAGGATGCACTAGGGTCCCCCTCCTATACCCCGCCCCCGAGCCAAGGCACCCCAGTTTAGTTTGGTGCCCGGCTGGAGTCGGGTGCACCTGTCGGAGTGGGGGCTAGAAGAGCCCCTGAAGCTTTCTTCAGTGCAGCTGTGACTGCACATCTGGTTGTACAGCATGGACAGTCAGTCCTGACGTCCATGCTGTCTTCCCTACACCCCCGCCGGTACCAGAACGCCGGTACCGATCCGGGGATGCTGGTGAGCATCTGGGGTCACAGCTAGCGGTGACCCCAGATGTTCCGGACCATGGCCGGATCCAAGGGGGACAAAGGTAAGCAGCGGGGTCCCGCGGTGGGTCCCCGCTGGTCACATGGTCCTAAGTCCCCAGGCAGGGGGCTCCCTGGGGACTGGCTGCAGCGTGGAGCCAGGCGACCAACCTGCGCTTTCCACTACCCCCTGGGACAGCGGACCGCAGCAGAGCGGTAGCGCTGCGGCGTCCCAGGGGTTAAATGCATGCCAGGGGAGCGCGCCTTCCCTGTCTCACAACCGGCGCCTCCCCCGCTGCACACAGCCCTCTCCACGCTGCCGACTGGTCCTGTGGCAGCGCTCCTCCCCCAGGCCAGCCTCCTCTCTGCTCCTCGGCGGCCATCTTCTCCAGAACGCATGGTGAACGCTGCTGGAAGCGCTGGACGGAAGCATCGTGGTCTGGGTCCCCCCGCATACCTCTCCTCCGCTGTGGTCAAGTCTGTGTATGCAGCGCTGTGTCCTACCAGGCCCTGTGTCTGCGTAGTTGAGTGATCAGCGCTGTTAGTGCAGGAATTGATTTTCTTTGCATTGTATGTGACTGTGCTAGCGCTGCTGCCTGTAACTTTTCTCTAAACTGTCAGCTTTATTACTGTCCCTGTTCTTTCTGCTAAGCCCTTGCGGTGCTGCAGGGTGGTCTCTCGCCTATTTAAGTTATAATTGGTGAGAGAGGTCACATACGTGGTGCCATCATGTCCGAAAGTGATTTTACCCTCCGGCTACAGTGTACTACGTGTAAAGTACTGTTAGCGGAGGGGGAGGGTAGCGCGGAGGGCCTTTGCCGGCAGTGTTTGTCCATGGCGCGGCCTCTTACGGTTACAGCACCGGTACAGGAGCCGCCCTGGGCTTGTTTCGCTAAGGCGCTTACAGCCTTAGTGGGCCAGTTAGCTCCGCAGCCCGCGTTTTACACCGATGGGTTTATCTCAGCAGTCAGTGGTGTCGTCACCCATGCAGGGTTTCCCACGACAATTGGTGGTACCCCACAGTCTCCCTATTTCCCCGCTCCCGGTTTCTCAGGAGCCAGCGTGGGTTAACTCCCTGACGAGTTCTGTACAGCACTTGTCGGATGGGTTGCGAGGGGAGTCTGTGATGCGGCCGCATAAACGGCCGGTGGCGTCTCTGTCGGCTCCTTATGAGGATGACGAGGGGACGTCTGATGATGGGGAGATTCTGGATCCTTACGATCAGGAACCTCTCCATACTAAGGACGCTGATGCTAAGTCCAAGGTATATATTCCTGGACTTATTCGGGCGGTCCGCACAGCCTTGGTGATTGAGGACGAAGTTCCCCCAGCGGCTAAATCTAAGTATGCCTTTTTCAAAGATGTGAAGGGCGATGCCACAGTCTTTCCTCTTTCGGGTCAGTTGGTGGACCATTTAGAGGAGGCGTGGAAACAGCCTGGCAAAAGATACCAGCCGCAGAGACGCCTGGCGGTGGCTTATCCGTTCGCGGATAATTATTTAGCAAAGTGGGAATCTCCTCCACAGGTGGATTCTCACGTGACCCGTCTTGTCCGTAGTGCCACATTGCCGATGCCATCTATGTCCTCCCTTAAGGATGCTACGGACCGCAAGGTGGAGATCTGCCTGAAGTCCGCTTATTCCCTTGCGGGGGGGGGCAGCGCGGCCGGCTATGGCCATTTGCTGGGTTGCCAGAGCGATGGAGCGCTGGGCGGATTCATTAGAGGCTTCCTTTGATTCCGACTGTCCGGCCGAACAGGCGGAGTTGATTGGTAATCTCCGTGATTCGGCCACTTATATCAACGAGGCGGCCCTAGACATTAGTACTCTGGTGTCTAGAATTTCTTCAGCAGCGGTGGCTGCTCGTCGCACCTTGTGGCTGCGATCCTGGAAGGCGGACGCAGATTCCAAAAAGGGTCTGGAGGCGTTGCCGTTTACCGGAGAAGTTCTCTTCGGTCCGGATCTGGATAGGATTGTGGCCACGCTGGCGGCAGCCAAATCGGCTTGTCTCCCGTCGGCCGCTGCTCCTTCTGGTTCTGGACCATCGTCCTTTCGGTCATCTAGGGCCCAGGGCAGGCCCAAACCACAGTCGTTTCCTCGACAGGCTGGCCCTAAGAAATCGGCCAAGCCCCGGAAGCAGGCATGGAGTACCAGACGTCCGGCCCCCAAGCCAGATGACAAGCCTGCGGCCTGACGGTCCGGGCCTCCCTTTGGGGGATCCCAGGGTGGGAGGCCGCCTGCTGCAGTTCGCCCAGTGTTGGTACGACAGACACTTGGGTTCTGGAGGTGGTTTCCCACGGATACGCCCTCTCCTTCCGGCACAGACCCCCGGCTCGATTCTTCACCACGGGTCTACCATCAGACCGGAACAAGGCTACGGAGCTGCGGAAGGTATTGCACACTATGCTCCAGGCTGGAGTTATAGTGTCTTTTCCATTCTCCCAGAGGGGCCAGGGTTTCTATTCAAATCTATTTTTGGTACAGAAACCCAATGGGTCGTATCGTCCGATTCTCAACCTCAAAGCACTCAACAAGTCTTTGCGGGTTCCGAAGTTTCGGATGGAGACCCTACGGTCCATCATTCTGGCGCTGGAACCTGGGGACTACATGGTGTCATTGGACATACAGGACGCTTACCTGCATGTCCCTATTCTTTTGCGCCATCAACAGTTCCTCAGGTTTGCAATCCGCAGCGACCACTTCCGGTTTCGGGCGTTACCTTTTGGCCTGGCAACAGCACCACGTGTTTTCACCAAGGTGATGGCGGTCATGGCGGCTTCTCTGCGGCTGCAGGGAGTCCGCATGTTGCCGTACTTGGATGACCTGTTATTGGTGGCAGGATCTCCAGAGCTCCTGTTACGCCACTTGGACCTGACCATTGCTCTGCTGCAACGGCACGGCTGGCTAATCAACTGGCAGAAGTCCACTCTAATCCCGTCTCGGAGGATTCTGCAACTTGGAGCCTTATTGGACTCGGGACAGCAAAGGATCTTCGTGACGGAGGACAAGATCTCTGCTTTACAGTCAAGGGTGCGCAGTTGTCTGCACAGCCGCCGGGTGTCCCTACACTCGGCGATGAGGTTACTGGGCTCCATGGTGTCGGTGTTCGACATGGTGGAATACGCCCAGTTTCAATCCAGATCTCTGCAGCACCTGATCCTGTCCAAGTGGAACGGGCTGCCTCAGTCTCTGAAGTCCCAGACGATTGTGATCACCCCGGAGGTTCGCCTGTCCCTTGCGTGGTGGTTGCAGACGACCCACCTCAACAAGGGACGTCCGTTCTGGATTCCAAATTGGGTCCTGTTGACAACGGACGCCAGTCTTCGGGGCTGGGGAGCAGTTTCGGGTCCACACTTGTTCCAGGGCAGGTGGACGCCGACAGAAGCGGAGCTCCCAATAAATATCTTGGAACTCCGTGCGGTCTTCAATGCTCTCCTGCAGGCACATCGGTTTCTCCAGGGTCACCCGGTGCAGGTCCAGTCGGACAACGCTACCACCGTGGCCTACATAAACAGGCAAGGAGGAACTCGCAGTCGGGCGGCTCTCGTAGAGGTCTCTCGGATCCTGGTTTGGGCGGAGCGCAATCTTCCGGCCATATCAGCGGTCTTCATCCCGGGAGTACTAAATTGGGAGGCGGACTTTGTAAGTCGACAGGACGTTCATCCGGGGGAATGGTCCCTGCACCCGGACGTTTTTCAACTGCTGGTGGACAGGTGGGGTCTTCCAAAGATCGACCTCATGGCGTCCCGGCACAACAACAAGTTGCCGGTGTACGGGTCTCGCACAAGAGACGAAGGGGTGTCTCTGGTGGATGCTCTGTCCGTCCGGTGGACGTTCCGGTTCGCATACCTGTTCCCTCCGGTCTCCCTTCCACGGGTAATCCAGAAATTCAAACAGGAAGGAGGGATGCTCCTGTTGATAGCTCCCGCGTGGCCCAGACGGCACTGGTTCTCAGACCTTCAGGGTCTGTCCGTGGACAGTCCTCTGCGGTTGCCGCTACGACCGGACCTCCTGTCTCAGGGTCCTTGTCTTCACCCGGACCTGACTCGGCTGTCTTTGACGGCGTGGCTGTTGAGACAGCCATGCTGAGGTCCTGGGGGTTTTCCAGCTCTGTGGTGCGTACCATGTTGCGAGCTCGGAAACCGTCTTCCGCGAGGATATACCATCGCGTGTGGCATACGTTCTTCCAGTGGTGTCGACCGAGAGGTTATTCACCGCGGGAGTTTCGTCTGTCTCGGATTCTCGCCTTCCTGCAAGCGGGACTAGATCATGGGCTTCGCCTTGCTTCTTTGAAGGTACAGGTTTCGGCCCTATCTGTCTGGTTTCACCGTAGGATTGCTACAATCCCGGATGTGCGCACCTTTATGCAAGGTGTTCTCCGCATTCAGCCGCCCTTTGTTCCGCCTGTGGCGCCTTGGGATTTGGCTGTGGTCCTGAGGGCTCTCCAAGGACCGCCGTTTGAACCACTGGGCTCAGTGGATCTTAAATGGCTAACAGCTAAGACTGTTTTCCTTCTGACCATTGCTTCGGCCAGACGTGTTCCTGAGTAAGGGGCTCTTTCTTGTAGACCCCCTTTCTTGGTTTTTCATTGGAACAGGGCAGTGCTCCGCACTCGGCCCGAGTTTCTTCCCAAAGTTGTTTCCCAGTTTCATGTTAACGAGGAAATCGTTGTTCCGGCCTTTAACTCACCGGGTCTTTCCGTGGGTGAGGCCTCTTTGGATGTTGTGCGGGCCTTAAGGACTTATGTTGACCGCACTTCTTCGTTTAGGAAGTCTGACGCTTTGTTTGTCCTCTATGGCTTCCGTAAAAAGGGTTGGCCTGCTTCAAAGCAAACTTTGGCAGCCTGGATCCGTATGGCTATTTCTGAAGCTTATCTTCATGAAGGCCTACCGGTTCCTCCTTCTCTGAAGGCTCATTCCACTAGGTCTGTGGGTCCTTCGTGGGCAGCTCGACGTGGTGCCTCGGCAGTTCAGATCTGCAAGGCTGCTACGTGGTCCTCTGTCCATACCTTCGTGAGGTATTACAGGTTTGACACCTTCGCCTCTCAGGATGCTTCCTTCGGGCGGCGGATTCTCCTTTCTGCACAGGAGCCCCCCCACCCTTAAAGGATACTGCTTTGGGACATCCCCAAGGTATCCTGTGGATACCCTATGGACCCTGAAGTAGAAAATATGAGATATGGTAAGAACTTACCCTTGTTATCTCTATTTTTACGAAGTCCATAGGGTTCCACAGGACTCCCGCCCTGTCGCACCTGTGCTGCAGATGGGCTTTGCTCTGGTCACCGGTTTTCCGTCTCCCTCTGGTGAGAATGTGATTCTTGTATGTGTCCAGATCTTTTTTCTCTCTCTTCCTTCTCCTCCTCCGGCCTATGGCTTGATAACTAACTGAGGTGCCTTGGCTCGGGGGCGGGGTATAGGAGGGGGACCCTAGTGCATCCTGGGAGGCTGAAAAGCTTAACTCTATGGTGCCCAGCGACTGACGTCACACCTATACCCCAAGGTATCCTGTGGAACCCTATGGACTTCGTAGAAATAGAGATAACAAGGGTAAGTTCTTACCATATCTCATATTATATTAGCATTAGTCAATTTCTCCCCTTCTATCAACAATTTTATCAATAAATAGCGACCTTGAGTATCGTTGATTTAATAATTTATGAATTTACTGAATAGAACAAGCACTCCTCTTGTCTTTGTTGTATATGACGCTGCAACATAGTCTCTAATCCAATCTCCTTGTAATATATTTTTGTCTCTAACTTTCCAGTGTGTTTCTTGAAGTACTATATCTGGTCTAAATCGTTTTAACTGTTGTTTTTTCCTTTAAATTGGGGTAATAAGGTCTGCTATAGTCCATGAATCAAACTGAATAGATTGTTTGACTCTGATTCAATGAATTGCTAGCCAAACTAGACATTTATCCAAAAAATATATTTTGGTATGGGTCTCAGTATTTTATATATATTTAACCCCTTTCAGCTTAATCCAATTAACATACTGAGGGCTGATTCAGCATTGCACATACGTTTGAGTGGCAGACATTCAGTAGGTTTTCTGAAATTTTAGATCATGTCTAAGAAGCCTTAAAGAGACATCTGAAACATAAGTTTTTTTGTCTATGGAATTTCATTGCTTTTTTTAGAATTTATTAACCACAAGGGACGGGAGCAGCAAACTGGGCCACTTGCAGGGGAGAAGTTCAACAAAATGGTACACTAGCGTGGGTGGTGGAGGGGACAGCACACAGGAGGTGTTTTGGATGCGCAGAAGGAGGGGCGGCTGCGGGCGCAGGCTGCAGGCATGCGAGGCAGTGGGGCAGTGCAGAGTAGTGGCAGCAGCGGTGCAGAGGGGCAGCAGCAGGGGACAGAGGGGTTCACTGGCGCTGATGGTCCGAGAACGATGTGCTCATGATGCAATATCGTGAACTATTTCCCTTGAACACTCCAGGACACAACGGGGGGTATTAATTTGTTTGTGTCTGGGCGTCTTATTTCTCCGCCCAGTGTTCTTCGACGTCATCGCGGCTAATCCGGCCGGTCAGGTCCTGATTCAATTGTTTTGTTGTTATTTTTATGTGGTCATGTAGAATCGGTGGGCGGCGATGTGCGCTTCTTCCCGTCCAGACTCTCTTCCCCACATATGGATGCGCTGCTGTGTTGCTGCTCCCCCTCCCTCCATGCCCACCTGCCAGTGGAGCCTCCCCGCGTGCCCAGGTGTCCTGGGCACGCTCCCTGATGACTGTCAGTGGTGCCTGCCAATCCACTGGCCGCCCGTGATAGTGAAGTGTCCAGTGAGAGCGGCGAAGCGCAGAAGGGGCGGGATCGTGGAGCAGAGGATCCCGGAGGAGGAGGGTTCCAGGCTCCGGGCTGGGTAGGAGGGGAGGCAAGCTGAGTGTGCTAGAGGAGTGTGGGGTGGATTTGGGGCCCCCTAAAGACCATGGAAGAGGAGCATCCTGACCTGGCCTTCCAGGGTTATGGTGTGTGTAATGCACATAAGTCTGTCAGCAGTGTGTATATATACTGCGTGTCTGTGTATATATATGCGTGGGTGTATATATATATATATATATATATATATACACTGCATATTATATATTCTACATATTGCAGGCAACTTACTATATATATATATATATATATATATATATATCTCTCTCTCTCTCTCTCTCTCTCTCTCTCTCTCTCTCTCTCTCTCTCTCTCTCTCTCTCTCTCTCTCTCTCTCTCTCTCTCTCTCTCTCTCTCTCTCTCTCTCTCTCTCTCTCTCTCTCGTGCTCAATTCAATAGAATGCAAATGAAATAGCGCCGGGAGGTAGCTCCCGGAGCTATTCAATTCTGCGCGCGCTTAAGGATTTCTTATTGCACCCTTCCAAGGATGGGATAACGGGCATTCTCCAGCCTAACAACGCAAAAAAAAGGTATTTTATTGAAATATTTCATTAATAATTATTACATACCAGTTAAATATTAATAAAATTCTAATATTAAAATACTTTTTACTGAAAACGCACACCCTCTAGGGGTGGTGAGAACTGACAGGTGATGAAGTGAAAAATAGGTCGACCAATATTTTTTTATCATGCCTAATTTACAACAGTTGAATAGCCCTGGCCATGTTACAGATAGGCTGAAATTTAGGCGTGATAAATCACAATCATGACCATCCGTACGGCTTGCATTTGAGAAAAAATAAATTAATAAGACACAGATGAATGGACGGATCAGTGACTTTTTTTTTTTTTTTTACTTAAATGTGGCCCCCCCCCCCCCCCCCCCCCAGCACACATCCTCCCTAAAGCACAACCAGCTCTGGGATTTTCACAGCCGGTCCTGGTTGCGAAAATACAGGGGACAAACAACATAGGGGTCCCCAGTATTTAGCACAACAAGCACTGGGCTTTTCAGAGCCAGTCCTTACCAAAACACAGCGGACAAAATATGTAGGGCTCCCCTGTATTTCGCGCAACCAGCACTGGGCTCAGCTGGTTTTGGAAATACAGGGGAAAGTGTAGGTGTCCCCTGTATTAACCATAACCAGCACGGGACCCTTTCTGGCGGGGTGGGGGTAATGCCACAGCCAGGGAATCCCTTTTACCGGGTTCCCCAGCCAAAGCATTACTCCTGACAGCTAGTCAGCCCAGGCCGGGGATCCCTGGTGAGTCGGGGACCCCCCAATAAAGGGGTCCCCCTTTCCAGGGCACCACAGGCCTGGGATGATAGCTCGGGGCTATCCCCGGCACCCCTCGGCGGCGGATGCTGGGTTGATGTGTATAAATGTGGTGCATATGAAAGAGTTAAAATATTGTCTTTTTCAGAAGAACTACAGGCCCCAGCAATCCTCCCCCGCATGCTGGTACTTGGAGAACCACAAGAGCCAGCAAGCGGGGCATTAAGGGCCCGCTAGTACCTATAGTACCCCTGTAAAAGAAATATTAAAATAAAGAACACAGATTGTTTTAATATTTTTTTTTTTTTCACCCAGGGGGTTACATGGCTGCCACCTTCCCCAGGACTTCCAAGGTTACTTCACCTGGAGGGCGGCTACATTTAAACTCTTTTACATGGCTTCCACCCATCCAGGACTTCCCCAGCATCTTCTTTCTTCGGCAGCTCTTCACTGCTGCCTCCCCGCTGTTGGACAGCTGTGCCGCTGCCTCGCGCTGGCTTATATAAGCCAGCCGAGGGGGCGGGGCGATGAAGTTGCGAGCTGTTATTAGCTCACGGCGCCCATCTGTAAATTTCAAAAATGGCGCTGACGCATTTGAAATGTACACAGAATTAACCTTAAGTTACTTTTGCAGTTCTCACCATTAAAGTCAATGGTGGGAACCATTTATTGGCTGAGAGGCAGAAGGCTCGCCTCTCTCAGCCAATGAGTGCTCCGCACCGGGATTTCTATAGCGAAATCTCGCAACGGAGCTGTCATTTGTAAGTTTGGTGGTTCGCCTAACTTTGCTTTTTTTGGGGGCCAAGCCCGGGGATGCCTACATGGACAGAAGAGGACGTGATCCATGCATAGGAGGAGGTGAGTGTGGATTTTTTATTACAGGTACCCTATGGATTCCTACTGGACAATTGGAGGGGATGGGCTTCAGGGGTACTAGGTGAGTATGTGAGAGAGTTTGTGTGCATGTATGTTTTCATAAAATTTTACTTTCAATGCTGTGTGTGTCTTGTGTTTATTTTAATATTTCTTTTGCTGGTGAACTACAGCTACCAGCAGGCCCGTAATGCCCCGAATGCTGGTACTTGTGGTTCTCCAAGTACCCGCATGCAGGGGAGGCCTGTAGTTTCACAGCAAAAGACATTTATTTTTACTATTATCAAATGCACCACACTACATAATCAACCTGGCAGCCACCGGCCAGGGGTGCCAGGGATAGCCCCGGGCTATCAGCCTAGGCCTAGGGGGCCCTGGAGAGTTGGACCCCCACAATAAAGGGGTCCCCAGTGATCCCCGGCCTTGGCTGACTAGTGGTCAGGGGTGATGCTTCGGCTGAGGGGCCCGGTGAAAGGGATCCCCTGGCTGTGGCATTACCCCCCCTGCTAGAAAGCTCCGGTTCTGGTAATTACAGGGAACCGTATGCATTTTTTCCCCCTGTATTTCCAGAACCACGACCAGCTCAGAGCCCAGTGCTGGTTGCGCTTAATACATGGGACCCCTACATCGTTTGTCCCTGTATTTTGGCAACCAGGACTGGTTCTAAATAGCCTGGTGCTGGTTGTGCTTCATTCGGGGGACCCCTACGTCGTTGTCCTCTGTATTTAGCACAACCAGTACTGGCACTCCAAAGCCCGGGGCTGGTTGTTGTTTGGGTGGTGAGGTGGCGGTCATGCTTTTTTTTTTTTTTTAACACTGGTCTTATTTTTTAAACACAGAAGCACAGACTGATCGCGCTGATTCATCTGTGCTTCGGTGTTTGTTTATTCACAGATGCAGGCATCACGGATCTCCCAGGAGATCTGTGCACGATAGATCTTGTGTTAGTTTCAAAAATGGTGCTGAGGTGCCATTTTTGTAATGGGCACCACTGCCGAACTCGGGAGAATGGCTGGCAGGGACTGGATCCTCTCAGATCCAGGCCTGCTGCCAACACAGCACCACTGCCACAAGGTCCCGCAGCCAGCACTGCCACCAGATACCGCAGCCCACACTGATGGCAGGACCAGCCACTAACACCTGCACCACCGCAGCTAACACTACCTGCCCGGATCCTGGCCGCAGCAAAAGCCCGCTTCCTTCCTCCGGGTTGCTCCTGTGCTACCGCCCGCAAAGGACAGCCATCTTTGTGCAACCAGGGGAAGCCACAGTAAGTACACCCCCCCTGCTGGAAGCACCTACTGAGACTGTGCAGCAAGTTGAAGCTCCATTTCTACTTCAGGTTCCATAGGGGGTCCACAGGGTTGACTTTGGGGTATATCTGGATCCATGGGCACCACGCAGTTAAAGCTTTGCTGCTCCCAGGATGCACTGGGTCCATCCTCCTCTATACCCCGCCCCAGCCACAGGCACAACATTACCTTAGCGCATGGGGGCTGCTTTTCAGCCCCTAAGCTTATTTTTAGAGTTAATTATTTTTCTTTTTTTGACTCTTCAGAGTGGCAACTTCAGACTGTCCATTGGACGTCTAAGCTGCCGCTCCTACAATCCCGCTGGTGACGCGGGGTTGTAGGATAGCGGTGGGACCCCAGAGTCTACACTAGCACAAGCTCTGGATTCTCCCTTGACTGCTGCCGGAGCGCCGGGGACCAGGTAAGCCGCTGGTCACTGCTTGCAGTGACCCGCGTGTAAAGCCTTTAAAACTGCAGTCGCATGCCTCCGGTCTCTGGGGATAGACCGGAGGCGCTAGCTAGTGACGGCCGGCTCCCCCTCCCCGGAGGCATACACCCGCGAGACCACTGGACCACCAGGGAGTACCATGCCGGCAGCGGGAACCGACGTCCCGGGGGTCAAATGCTAGCCAGGGGAGAGAGCCTTCCCTGTTTAGTGCTCCTCCCCTCAGCTCAGCGCACCTTTCCGCTTAGATCTGGCGATGCTGAGCTGCTTCCTCCTTCGGCCACTCCTCCTATGAGGTCTCCGGCGGCCATCTTTTATTGGTGGGCAACGCAGATCTCTCCAGGCAGTGTGCAGTCGATCCCCCTGTGTATCTCTCCCCGGCAAAAGGGTAGTGAACACAGCGCTATAGCCCTCCCAGACACTGAATCTGGGTGGTTGATTGTAGTGACAAAGTGCAGGGAATTTTACTTTCTGCATTGTATGTGACTTTTGCTAGTGCTGACTGTATCTGCTGTATTTCTACTTTACTGTCAGTCTATAACTATCCCTTTCCTTCTCCTCCAGCCCTGGCAGGTGTGTGTGGGAAGGGCTTTTCAAGGATCTCACTTATATAAATTCATGTATTTGTGAGGTCGGTCACATACTGTTGTGTGCTACATGGTGCCATATTTGTGGGCTTGTGTGCTGCATACTTGTGGGCGCACCAAGAGCTTCCCTGTTGTATTGCTATATATCTTTGTGTGTGTGTGTGTGTGTGTGTGTATATGTATATGTATATATATATATATATATTTATTTGTTAGCGTGTCTGATGAGGAAGTTAAGCGCTCTACGGCTCCCAATCTGCTCACCTGCATACGCCACGCTGCAGTGGGCAATATGGAGGATTTATCGCAGGATGGGTGTGTGTGTAAGATTTTGTCAGTTACCTGATCCCTCTAACCCCCCAACTTCGGGACAGGATCCCCCTTGGGTGGTATTTTCGCAGGTGATGGCCTCCATCATGGACCGTCTGGCGGTCCCGACTACCATCCCCCATAGGGGGTTACCACAACCAGCCATCCCCCCTTCTCCGGGACTACCACAATTATTGCAGTGTCCCCCTGGGCCTCAGACAGTTCATCCATATGCGGGGTTCCCTATGTATGTTCAGTCTCCTCCGATGACGCAGCAGTCCGTCATCCCCTCCCAGGGTCTCCCGCAAGCTAACCCACCGTGGGTGGATGTGTTCTCCAATTCTGTCCAGAATTTGGCGTCCTCTTCTTCGGATTTTCTTCGGTACGCCCTGTCCTTCCAGTACAGACCCCCTCAACAGTTCATCTGCACGAGTCTTTCCCAAGAAAAGACCAAGGCATTGCAGATCCAGGAAGCCACAGAGTCCTTGCTGAAAGCAGGGGTTGTCGTTACTGTTCTCAACGCGGGACGGGTTACTACTCTTCTCTATTTCTGGTTCTAAAACCGAATGGGTCTCATCGGCCCATTCTCAACCTCAAATCGTTGAACAAGTTCCTCAGAGAGCCCACTTTCAGGATGGAAACTTTGCATTCCATCATTCTGGTTATGGAACCGGGGGATTATATGGTCTCCCTAGATATCCATGATGCCTACCTCCATGTTCCTATAGCCCCTTCACACCAGCAGTAGCTGAGGTTTGCTATACAACATCTTCACTTCCAGTTTCAGGCTCTGCCCTTTTTATCTTTCCACGGCTTTGAAGGGTGTTCACCAAAGTGATGGCTGTCATGGCTGCCCATCTGCGCAGCCAGGGTATACGGCTTCTGCCGTATCTGGACGACCTCCTATTGCTGGCAGGCTCTCCGGAGGTCATTTTGCAACATCTACACCTGACGATCGCTTGTCTCCAGAGGATGGTTCATTTGGGAGCCCTTCTAGACTCTCGTCGGCAAAGGCTCTTCCTGACTCCAGAAAAGGTTTCCTCCCTACAACTACGAGTGAGCAGTTGTCTGAAGACTTCCCAAGTGTCGGTTCACTTGGCAATGAGAGTTCTGGGGTCCATGGTGTCGACGTTTGACATGGTGGAGTATACCCAGTATCATTCCAGGCCCCTGCAGGGGCTGATTCTATCCAAATGGAACGGGTTACCACACCTGATCAGGACTCAGATGCTTATGTTGTCTCTGTCGATGACTTCAGACAGCTCATCTCACCAAGGATCCCGGACTGGGTCCTGCTCACGACGGATGCCAGTCTCCGGGGTTGGGGGGGAGGTGTCGGGTCCCCTATCACTTCAGGGCCGTTGGACGGTGGAAGAAGCGGTTCTTCCCATCAATATTCTCGAACTTCAAGCTGTGTACAAGGCCTTCCAGTTGTCAGGTCACACTCTTCACGGAAGGGCAGTGTAAGTTCAGTCCGACAACACCACCACAGTGGCGTACATCAACCATCAAGGGGGGACTCGCAGTCGAGCAGCAATGTCGGAGGTGTCACGCATCCTGTCTTGGGCGGAATGCCACCTTCCGACCATCTCGGCAGTCTTCATTCCAGGAGTTCTCAACTGGGAAGCGGGCTTCCTCAGCAGTCACGGCTTGCATCCCGGGGAATGGTCCCTTCATCCAGATGTATTTCAACTGCTTGTGGACAAGTGGGGATTGCCGGAGGTGGACCTCATGGCCTCCCGTCACAATCGCAAATTGCCCGTGTTCGGGTCCAGGACAAGAGACGCCGGCACAAGCCTGGTGGACGCGCTGTCAGTGAAATGGACATTTCAGCTGGCGTATCTTTTCCCTTCGATAGCCTTGCTGCCTCGGGTCCTTCGGAAATTCAAACAGGACGGCGGCACGCTTCTGGTGGTGGTACTGGCTTGGCTCAGACGTCCCTGGTACTTCGATCTTCGGGGCCTATCCATCGACATTCCGTTTCTTCTACCTCAACGTCTCTTGAGACATCCGTCTTAAGGGCCCGGGGTTTTTCCAGCTCAGTCATCAGCACAATGCTACAAGCACGCAAGCCTGCTTCCGCCAGGATTTACCACAGAGCGTGGCATACTTATTTTCAATGGTGTGAGGATTCAGCCTCCCTTTGTTCCACCAGTGGCTCCTTGGAATTGGGCAGTGGTGCTTCGGGCCTTGCAGTGTCCTCCATTTGAACCTCTTGAGTTGGTGGAACTCGAGTGGATGACACTTAAGACTGTGTGTTTTTCTCCTGGCAATTGCTTCGGCCAGAAGAGTGTCAGAATTAGGCGCACTTTCTTGCCGTTCCCCTTTTCTGATTTTTCACCAGAACAAGGCACCTGTCCGGGCGTTCTTCCTAAGTCTCTAAGTTCCACATTAATTAGGAAATTGTTGTGCCGTAATTTCAGTCACTTGATCTCTCGGCTGGTGAGGCTTCCTTAGATGTTGCCCGTGCTCTCAAAGTTTTTTATTGATCGCACTATTTCCATTCACAAATCTGGTTGTTTGTTCGTCCTCTTTGGTTTTCACAAGAGGGGTTGGCCTGCCAACAAACAAACTTTGACCTGTTGGCCTCGTTTGGTTATTTGTGAAGCTTATTCACATTAGGGTTTACCTGTTCTGGCCTCTGTTAAGGCTCATTCCACTCGTTCTGTGGGTCCCTCGTGGGCTGCCGGCCGTGGCACCTCGGCTGTAAAGGCTGTGTAAGGCGGCCACCTGGTCTACCATACAGACTTTTCTACAGTTCTATAAGTTTATGGGAAAGATTTCTGGACTGCACAACCTGACTATATATATCTCAATTACCAGAACCCCAAAAGGCCCTACCCTAGAACAATAGCTATCTAATAAAACAAACCCCAAGCCTAAATTCGCCCTCTACTCCGAGTTATGCCTTCCCAAAATTCCACCTTAGACTACTGCAGAAAAGTGGTCCTAACCGGGAGTGTAAGAAAAAACTGACAATTGGAACTTTAGATTGTTCCCAAATCCTCTTTTTTTTTTTTTTACCCTGAAATTTGTCATGCAGAACCGAGCGACAGCTCTACTCGTCAGCTGGGTACCTCCAATAGCTTTTGAATTGTATCACCTCAAACACTCTCTGGAATTCTCTATGTGAGAACTGCCATTTTTTTTGCGATTCACCCTTAATATAAGTGCACGACTGTATGCATGTATGTGTATGTGTGTGTGTATATGTATGTATATATATATATATATATATATATATATATAATAATTGAAAAAAGAGCGCACTCACCCGGCTTTTCCAAAATTGAAAGGTATACTCAACAGTTTATTGCATCATGTAGTCATAGAAAGTCGACGTTTCGGTCCACACAGGGACCTTTCTCAAGACCAACAACCTGCACAGCAACCACACATAGTGAAGATGAAGCCCCATACTGACACCTGTGTGCCCTTATATACCCATAACAACGATAGTATACATCTGCAGCATAATTGCCAACCGGAAGTCACCATCTCCAAGCTCCAACATCGTTATGACCATATCTCATATCAGCCTTAGTATAACAACATCTTTAATATATAACATACCTAGTGCACCCGTTCACATTGTAACCCATCTAGGTACAGCCACGCGCTACTCAAAGCATCACGGCATACTCCCCGCAGTCTCTCTCTAAGCAAACAAGAGTATTAAATCTTTTAGTAAAAGCAGTACTTTTGATCCAATATCTACAAATCCTAGTTTAAAGACAATTTTGAGAATGGTGGACCAGGATATAAAAATCGATGCTGCTGAGAATAAAAAGAAGTTTGATAATCTGAGATTTGATGAAAGACAGGCTTTGAAATCTTTACGCAGCAATACATCTATAGTAATAAGAAATGCCGATAAAGGTGGGGCAGTGGTTATACAGGGTTTTGAGAAATATGATGCTGAGGTTAAAGAACAACTGGCTGACATCTGTACATATTCGAAGTTAGAATATAACCCGATGATTCGCATTAAGAAGGAAGTTGATGATCTCATTGATACAGCCCTTAAGTGTGGGTGGATCGATGATAGCACTGCTGAATTTTTAACTGTGGATTTTCCGGTGTGTCCTGTTATTTACACTCTCCCAAAGGTGCATAAATCGATGGTTGACCCACCTGGCAGACCTATAATATCTGCCAGGGGGTCAATTTTACAGCCAATTGCGCAGTTTCTCGATCGTTATTTACAGCCTTTAGTACAATCTACTAGGACCTATCTTCAGGATACGGGTAATTTTTTGAAAGATTTAAAATCTATTGAATCTCTGCCTCATGATGCCTTATTGGCTACTTTGGATGTAGTATCTCTATATACCTCTATACCACATGATGATGGGATAGAGGCCGTTAGGGAAGCCCTTGTACGGGGCCCATATAATGGTCCACCAATTGAGTTCATGTGTGAGCTCTTGGGTAAAGTATTGAGGTGTAACCACTTTATGTATCAGGGGGAGTACTATATCCAAATTGCGGGAACTGCTATGGGATCGAATATCGCACCCGCATATGCTAATATCTACATGAATAGATTTGAGCATAAATATATTCTGCAAGAATTTTTTGAGGATATACTGTACTTTCGTCGATTTATAGACGATATATTTTTGATATGGGGGAATGATGCCGAATCATTTAACAGTATGGTTAAATCTTTTAACGATTTGAATAGCCCTATAAAATTTACAGCATCGATTGACGCAGCAACTTTGAATTTTTTGGACGTTACTGTGTTGAAAATGGGGTGCACACTTGAATTCACCCTATATCGGAAGCCCACTGACAGAAATATGTTGTTGTGGGCCACAAGTCACCATCCAGATTCACTCAAATCGAATTTGCCTATATCTCAATTTCTGCGCATATTGAGGAACAACTCTGACAACTCCAGAGCTGAGATACAATTGGAGGAGTGTAAACGGCGATTTATTGAGAGGGGCTATCGTCCCAAGGTGGCAAAAAGGTGCCTCACCAGAGCTAAAAAGTCATTCTATATGGGATCCAATGAAGGTGGGTCCGAGAAGAACATCTCTAATAGAGTGATTCTTAACACTCGTTGTGACACCAGCCTGAAAACAGTACAGAGAACGGTGAAAAGACATTGGCCATTGGTAACCAGTGACACTGCATTTAAGAAATTACAAGGTCATCGACCACTATTGAGTGTGAAAAAACGGGACCCAATCTAAAGGACGCCCTATTGAGACCTAATATGCAACCTGTAAAATGCGGGGACGATAATTGGTTATCGCAGCAGAAAGGCTGTTATAGATGTCTCGGATGTACAACCTGTCGAGCAATGATAGTGGGGAAGTACTTTAGTCACCCACACACTGGGAGAAAGATCTACCTTCGTTATCGGTTGACCTGCCTTATGGATCATGTAATCTATTTGTTGATGTGTCCCTGTGGCCTGATGTACATTGGGAAAACGATACGCACTTTTCGCGAAAGGATGAACCAACATAGATCATCAATTTGTTTGGCCTATAACAGTGGCTCTTCTGATAAACCTGTGGCGTTGCATTTCCTCAAGGAAAATCACCAGTTGGCAACATTACGTTGTATGATGATAGATTGGATACCCCCATTATCAAGGGGTGGTGACCGAGGCTTGAAGTTACTAAAGAAGGAAGCGTGGTGGATACACCATTTGGGAACAGTGGCCCCCAGGGGCCTTAATGAGATGAATTCTTTTTCTATTTTTGTCTAAGGGCTTATCGTCTAGATTAATACCTGAGATGTTATGATTCGGTATCACTAAGTTTTTTTGTTTTAAAACAGCTGGTGATCAGGTTAATTATAATGAATGTGTTTTATATTTTTAATATGTACATGTGTTGTATTTTCATATTAGAAGTATCAAAATGGTAATTTATGGGTGTGTTCACTGACACCTGTGTGTTCTGGACCCTGACTATGAGTGATATAACGTAGATTAGGAGTTGGTATTGGGCTCTACACTTTAAGTTTTCTGGTTCATGGTAATGGACAGGGAGACTGTTATGACACTGTGGAACACTAACTGCCATTTAGTTATGTGTTCCGGATCTCTCATTCGGCTTGTGATTTGATCATGTGATCGGCTCCTAATGCAGGTGGAACGCAAGCCTGTTCAGTTGTCAGGTTATGCGTTCCACGCCTCGTAGCCACCTAGTGTGGGACTTCCTGGCTGTTTGCTTAGAGAGAGACTGCAGGGAGTATGCCGCGTTGCTTTGAGTAGCGCGTGGCTGTACCTAGATGGGTTACAATGTGAACGGGTGCACTAGGTATGTTATATATTAAAGATGTTGTTATACTAAGGCTGATATGAGATATGGTCATAACGATGTTGGAGCTTGGAGATGGTGACTTCCGGTTGGCAATTATGCTGCAGGTGTATACTATCGTTGTTATGGGTATATAAGGGCACACAGGTGTCAGTATGGGGCTTCATCTTCACTATGTGTGGTTGCTGTGCAGGTTGTTGGTCTTGAGAAAGGTCCCTGTGTGGACCGAAACGTCGACCTTCTATGACTACATGATGCAATAAACTGTTGAGTATACCTTTCAATTTTGGAAAAGCCTGGTGAGTGCGCTCTTTTTTCATTTATTTATATTGGCTCCTTTTTGGATATGCAAGCCTGAGTGTGGCACCCCAGCAAGGATGTACATTTAATAGTGAGTGCTGCTCTATTCCTGATAGATATATATATATCTATGTGTGTGTGTGTGTGTGTGTGTATATATTATGTGTGTGTGTGTGTGTGTGTGTGTGTGTGTGTGTGTGTGTGTGTGTGTATATATATATATATATATATATATATATATATATATATATATAATTATATATGGACAATGTCCCGGCACTCGTCAGAATATAAAGATAAGTGCGCAGGTGCCCTCCAAGGAACAAACAGTCCGAATTACAAAAAATAAATGGCGGCACTCAGCGTCTTGCAAAAATACAAACTCCGTTTAATCCATCCTACGACCGTTTCGGGCACATGCCCGTCATCAGGGATATGAAACACCAATACAAACAAACCGTACAATCTGGCCTTTGATGTGTTTGGGTCATTTGTGATAAGAAGCATTCCCAATTTGGACATTTTGTTAGCAATCAATTAATATTGCATCTGATTTGATAAACAAAATGTTATTAGTTATGCTATTTTGAATACCTGGTTTTGGAATAATTGGATATAAGAATTAACCTGCACTGGCTGCTCGTCTTAATGTAAACAAAATAATAATATATCTAACTGTCAGGATTCTGCCTGGAATCGGCTGTTACTTACCGCAGCGCCGGCTTCCCCTCACTAGCGAGAGCAGTGAGACGTCCGATGCAGCGGTAGGTGACTTGCTGAGTATTCTCCCCGTGGTCCAGGTGACTTCCACGCAATTCTCCAGATATGAGTTCCTGTGGCGGGGGTCATGGGCGCAGCCATCTTGGCTAAATCACCTGATAGATCCTTATCCAATGGTAGCTGTGTCAGTTCTTAGCTGACTTTTTCATCCAATGGACAGCTACCTGGAGGTATAAACAGGTAACAGGAAGTTGCCTGAGCAACTTCGGTATTTCCTAGATAGTTGCTGTTTGATTCATTCCAGGCTTCACCTGCAATCTTCCAGAGACTCTTCCCAGTGTTTTTTTCCAGTCTATACTCAGTACATCACCTATAAACTGAGCCCTAGAGATTATTTACAGTGTTCACCCTGCACTCAGATTCCAGTCTGTTCTCTGAACATCTCCCAGTGCAGATTCCCGGAGCACCACTCTGGTGCTTGCCCTGCGACAAGAGCCACAGAGTGGATAAGTGCGATGGTGCCCTCCAAGGAACAAACAGTCCGAAATACAAAAAATAAATGGCGGCACTCAGCGTCTTGCAAAAATACAAACTCTGTTTAATCCATCCTACGACCGTTTCGGGCACATGCCCGTCATCAGGGATATGAAACACCAATACAAACAAACCGTATATATATACCATAAGTGATTTACCTTAATCAGGCGATTGTCCACAGCCTGTCTGCGACGCTGCAAATCCCCAGCGGCACGTGCCCACACTGCAGCGTCACCGTCTCTGGGACGTCACAGAGCCGCGACCAGTAACCGGGCAAATCGGATGACACACCAAGCGTTGCTATAGCAGCGCAATACAATCTAAAACATAAATACAAAAAACAATGACAATATTATAACTGTATACAATGCATATCAAATAATAACAAATAAATGATAACTTAAATATAGTTGAAACAACATTTAAAGAAAATTATCTATATTAAAGAAAACACTGTAACCCCCAGGATTCATTAAGCCCTTTGGGGGCCATTGTATCCAATTTAAAAATCCAGCGACATTCAGCTTGCAATAGACTTTTAGCCCTATTACCACCTCACACTAGGAGGAATATGGTCAATGACTTTAAATCGAAGGTCCGCTACACCATGTTGCGTTGATATCCAGTGTTTAGCCACTGGTTGATCACTCTTACCAGAATTATTACCTGAACGTATGGCAGATCTATGGAGCGCCAAGCGCTCTTTGATATGTCGCTCGGTCTTACCTACATAATGTAGGCCACATGGGCAGGAAAGTAAATAAACCACAAAAGTAGTACTACAGGTAACAGGGAAACCAATATAATATTTTTTCCTAGTGTAAGGGTGATGAAAAGTGTCACCCAAGGTAGCAGATCTACAGGTGATACATCCAAGACATCCATTCTTTTGACTAAGGAAGTGAGGAGGTTTTTGCCTCAGTTTGGCGACATCTAGATGGACCAATCTATCCTTTAAATTACGGCCTCTAGTATAACAGGGCATTACTTTAGTGTTAACCAAGAGTGGAAGTTCGGCATCACTACTTAATAAGGGCCATAAGCTTTTTACAATCCGTGTGGTATCCGTGCTTCTGGTGGTATAACGATTTACCCACGGCACCTTTTTGACTGAATCTTGTTGTACAATTTTAGATTGTAAAGCAATATCACGACTAATATTACGTACCTTTTCTTTAATAGTAACTCGTGTCTATTAATAACCTCTTGCCACAAATTTATTGACCATTTTATCAAGTTGATAATCAACTTGAATAGGGTCACTAGTAATGCGTCTAACACGTAGGAATTGTGAATAGGGCAAGCCATGCCGTACAGGTAATGGATGGAAGCTATCGTGTCGTAGGATAGTGTTACGATCAGTCTCCTTGATGTATAGATCAGTACTAAGAATACGATCATCAATAAAGATACTTACATCTAAAAAATTTACATTTGCTCTATCGATTGAATAAGTAAATTGGACTTCATGGCCAGTCTGGTTATGTGTCTCAAATAGTTCCCTTAGTTCACTGAGCGATCCTAACCAAAAAATTAATAAATCGTCTATGTACCTGAAAAAAAGGACAAATTTCTCCACAATAGCTGGATTGCTGAAGAACAAATTCTGTTCAATCATATGCATATAGGCATTTGCATAAGATGGGGACACATTGGACCCCATAGCGCAGCCCGCACATTGTAGATAAAATTTGTTGTCATAAACAAAATAGTTCCTGGTGAGAACTAATTCCAACAATTTAATGAAAAGGTGTACAGGTGGACCAGTGTACAAACAATTATTACTAATTAGATTCTCCACTGCTCTAAGGCCCTCCTTGTGCGGGATACAGGTATAGAGACTCGTACTATCCGCACTGCAAAGGAGGGTCTCCGGAGGTAGTTTACCCAATTCCTTGAATTTAATCAATAAGGAGGTGGTATCCTTTAGATAGGTGGGAATGTTTTGTACACAAATGTTAAGATAGTAATCTAACATTACTGAAATAGGCTGGTACAATGATCCCCTGGCCGAGATGATAGGACGGCCAGGGGGATCTACCAAAGACTTATGTACCGTAGGCAAGGTATAAAACAAAGGTACAATGGGATAATCAACTGTCAACACACTTTCTACTTCAGGGTCCATAGGGGGTTCACAGGGTTGACCTTGGGGTATAGGTTGGGAACCAAATCCGGGCACCACGCAGTTAAAGCTTTTAGCTCCCAGGATGCACTTGGGTCCACTCTCCCTATAACCCCACCCCCAGCCAGAGGCACCTCAGTTAAGTTGGTGCCCGGCCGGAGTCGGGTCACCGTTTAGTGCAGTAGGGAGCTGATTAACAGCCCCTAAGCTATATATTTTTTCAAAGAACAGAGTTTTTTATTTTTTACTTTGGACTTTTAGAGCGGCAGCGTCGGACTGTCCATAGGACGTCTAAGCTGCCGCTCCATCACCCCACCGGTGCTGAGACGCCAGTACAGATCTGGGGATCTCAGCGGGACCCCAGAGTCTGTACTAGCCGGACTCTGCGGGCGCCCAGGACTGCTGCCGGATCCACGGGGAGCAGGTAAGGCGCGGGTCACCGCTTGCGGTGATCCGCGCATTTAATATGCAGTCCTGTGCCTCCGGTCTCCGGGGACAGACTGGAGGCGCCGGCGGGCCATCCCATACCCCGTGTGTCCACTAGACCACCAGGGACTTACTGATCGGTGCAGGGAGCCGGCGTCCCAGGAGTTAATAGCCGGCCAGGGGAGGCAGCCTTCCCTGTTACAGCGGCTCCTCCCCTCACCTCAGCGCGCCTTTCAGTATGTATAGTCTGGCGTCGCTGAGCTGCTTCCTCCGCGGGCCACGCTTCTTCTGAGGTCTCCAGCGGCCATTTTCTTGTGGTGCAGCAGAAATCTGTGGAGATGGCAGTGAGTCCAGTCCCCCTGCGTACCTCACCATCAGGTCAGTGTACACAGCGCTGTAGCCTTCCCAGACACTGAATCTGGGTAAGTTGAATGCAGTGTAATAGTGCAGTATATTATATGACATGTTTATGTATATATCTGCATGGTATGTGACTTATGCTAGTGCTGACTGTCTGTACTTAATTCTCTCACCTGTCAGTGTATATCTATCCCTTTTCTTTATCTGCCCTAATACAGCTGTACTTAGGGTGGTTCTGAGACCTCACATTTATATACTCGTTAATATTTGTGAGGTTTGTCACATACTGTTGCGTGCTGCACGTTGCCACATTTTAGTTGGAACTGTGTGTTGTATACGCTGAAAATGGGTCCCTGCGGCTAATTTTGGCATCAGTCAGGACCAGTATAGCACTGCTTGATATTTCCGCCAAGATTGGTCAGATATGTTTGACCAGGAGATAGAGCGTTATACGGCACCCATTTTTACTATCCTGCAAGTCATGTGCTGCAGGTGTTAGTGCGGAGGATTTGTTTCATAAAGTGTTCTGTGTGTGGCGTCATCTGGTGCCGGCCCCTTTCACGACCCCCTTGGGCGGTTTGTTTTCTCGGGTTCCTCTCAATTGCGGATCGCCGGGCGGGTCCCATTGTTGTACCTCACTTGGGGTTACTTCACCATACTGCCCTTTTCATCTCAGGGTATCTCGCAGTTTCTTGCACTCTTCCCCTGTGACACAGACTACCGCTCCCTGCAGGGGTTGTTCGCAGAATATGAATTCCCCCTGGTGCCACAACACTCTGTCATTCCCCTTGCAGAGATTACCACAGCCACCCTGGGTGGATGTCGTTTTCTACGAAACGCAAAGTGGCGTGGGTTGACGCCCTGTGGTTACTTCCCAGTTGGCTCTGCCGTGAACTGGATACTGTTTTGGGCTCTTTCCCTCTTACACGGGGGGAAGCCTATTTCAGGTATTATTATCCCTGCTTTGGGGCTGGTAGCAGGTCCATTCTGGTTAGAGTGAATGTTGACCTGCACTTGTATCATACACCCTCAGTCTTACGTGCCTTCGGGTTCCCTGTTGCTGACTAGCGGGTGGATCGCATGGAGGGACTCTGGCTGTTGCCAGATACGAGGTATTGCAACAGTGTTTGGCCTCCTGTCCCAAATTCCCTGAGGGTCATCACGAGTCCCTCCTGGGGTGGATGGGCGTGTTACTCGTCTGATTTCAGACGTTGACGCCTCCCATTCCTGCGTGGTCAGATTCTTTGGATCCGTAGGGGGTAACTCTGCCTGAAGTCAGTATACTCGCTTTCAGGGCTTGTTACCCATCCTACCATGGTTATAGCATGGTTGGTTAATACTATTGCATACTGAGCTGATGCATTTGTAATGTTTTTTCCCCTCCAACACGTCTGGGGTTCAAATGTATTTGGTCGCTCACGTAATATATGCAGTTGTCATAGGTGGAAATGCCTATATTGAATATCAGTCTCCTAACTTTCAGAGATTTCCGGCTGCGACTGTATCCTCCGTAATACCCTATGGCTGCGCTCTGGGAATGCAGAGGTGCAGATACCATCTATAGGGTAGATCTTGTTTGGTCCTGACCTTGACAGGATTGTAGTAACATTGGCAGTATTACTAACGACAAGTTTACCGCCTTCAGCTATGCCCACTACAAGGCCTCCGACTAAGTCTGTTAAGTCTTTTTGTCCTCTGGGTCAGCCTAAAGGTCTGTTTCTTCATAGACTGTCGGCCTCTATGAGGGCCAACATATCCAGTACCGAGCAGGCCTGGACTGCCAGCCAATCCTGCTTCTGAACCTACGGATATCTCTTCAGCCTGACGAGACAGGCCTACCACTGGGAGATGGCGATTTTCTCCGTTCGCCCGGTACTAGTGTCAAGTTGCCGCGGCTACGTGGGTAGGAGGGTACGCCCTCTCTTTGCTCAGGCGGACTCTTTCCAGGTGATTGTACGCAGGCCCTTATTCAGACCCGAACAGGGCCTTACAAATCCAGAAAGCTATACTGTTGTTGCGGTAAGCGGAGCTCATTAGGCCATCCCCACTTTCTCAGCGAGGGACTGGTTGTTCTGCTTTCTTTTTGGTGCGGTGGCTGAATGGTCCTCTTTGGCCTATTCTCTGTCTCACTTCCCTGAACCAGTTCCTAAAGCTACCTGGGCTCAGGAGGCAATCCCTAGGCTCCATCATACTATGTTTGGAACCTGGGGACTTTATGGTATCACTAGATATACAGGACGCGTGCCTACGGGTACTTACAGAGACCTTGCCTCAGCATGGACTGAGGTTTGCTGTATCACAGCACTTACAATTTTTCGGGCTCTGCCTGTTGGGACTGTCCTCAGCCCCACAGGGGTTTACCAGCGTTTTGGATTTTCTGACAGTTCTCCTGTTCAGTATATCCCAATGCTCCTGTACCTGGACGGCTTCCTGCTCTTAGCAGGATCGCCGGGGTTCTCTACAGCCAGATCAGGATGACCGTGGCTTCTTCAGGGTGCAGACGTTTAATCAACAGGGAAAAAGTCCTCCCTGCATCTCTCTCTGGGTATTCTTCACCTAGGAGCCCTGCTGGATTCTCAGAATCTGAGAATTCTTCTGGCGTAAGACGGCATCTCCACTCTTCCATTAGGAGTACATGGATGTCTACGCAGTCGACATATGTCTTTACACTCTGGGATGCATGGTCCACTATTCAGTGTCTGCCTTTGGAAGGGTGGAATGGGCTCAGTTCCATTCCAGGCCTTTCCTTAATTGGCTTATCTCCAGATGGAACGAGTTTTTCCTGTCTGATCTTGCTCTCTCCGGAGGCAAGTCGGTCCCTTTCCGGGTGGCTATGGTCATCTCGTCCAGGGTATTCTTGGCTACGGACAGTGTCTGGTTCGCATCCATTTCAGTGCAGTTGGACGTCTGTCGATTTCACCCTGTCAATTAACTTGTTGGAACTTTCACCTGTCTTGGGCCTTCACTCTGGCATAACTCTTGTTTCCCGGTGAACCTGAAAAAGTTCAGTCCAGGAGGGTCAGGGCAGTGGCTTCCTTTTTAGCAACACTGTTCGTTGGGTGGCAATGACAGGTATGTCACACATTCGGACATAGGCCCTCATTCAGAGCCGGACGCTCTGAGCAGAGCGCACGCTCTGAATGAGGGCCGTCCTCCATAATTATGTAGCGTCTCCTGGACGCTCGTATAGCTGTGGGTCACCACCCACAGCCTATATGAGCGTGCAGGTTGATGGTCGCGATGGTCTTGACCATCGTGACCATCGAGACCATCGCGACCATCGCCACTGCGAGCCGGAGCCTGCGGTTGAGTTTCTCAACCGCAAGGCCCGGAGTGATTTTGGCTCTATCAGAGCCAAAATCACTCCCACTGACATCACTAGTGATGTCAGTGGGCCGGCTTCTGACGGTAGGCGTTCCCCTGGGAACGCCCCCGTCTGGGAGGCACGCCCACCAAAGGGGGCGTGCTGTCAATCAACATCGACAGCACGCCCCCTTTGATCAGACACAACGAGCGAAGGAAAGTCCTTCGCTCGTCGCGTCTGGCGCATGCGCACGACGGAGCTCCCGCCGTCATGCGCAGTGCACACCATCGACCCACTTGCAAGCGGACAGCCGCTTGCGAGTGGGTCTGAATCATGCCCATAGTCCGAGGGTCTCCTCCCGACCATCTCGGCAGCGTTCATATCAAGTCCTCAGCCGTCACGAAGTGCATCCCGGGGACTAGTCTCTTCCCCAAGAGAGGTTTCATCTCCTGGTGAGCAGGGGGGCCCCCCTGAGGTGACCCTCCTGGCCTTCTGACTTTATCAGACTATGGTGTTACAGTCCAACTCTGGGGATTCTGCAGGCAACCTTCAGTGACTCTTTGTCGGTGAAGTGGTCCTTCCAATTTGAGTACCTGTGTTCTCCGGTCTCCCTTCTTCCTCGTGGGAAGTGTTTCAATCGAGACGGAGATGCTTTCCTGCTGGTGGCTCCTGATTGCCCCAGATGTCAGGGGTACTTGGATTTTCGGAGTCTCTCCATCGATACTCCATTCCTGCTGCTTCACTGCCCGGACCTGTTATCTCAGGGTCCTTGGTTTTGCCTTGGACCTGGGTCCCTTGTCTTTGACTGCGTCCCCTACAGTGGTCTTACGGCTTCCCTGGCTTTGTAATTGTTGGAATGATTAGAGCACATGGATCAGCTTTTGCTGGGACCTACCACAAACTGTGGCAGCCATAATTTTTATGGTATTGTACCTGTCGATCAATCCTCCGGTGTCCAGGATTTCCTGATATTCTGGCATTCCTTCCGGCTGCCTTGGGTTGCACCCTCGGCCTGGCCTTCCTGTCAGTGCGGATCTCTACACTGTCAGTATGATTAAGATATGGAATTGCTCCGCTCTGGTATCCAGTTCATCCTTTGGAGTGTTTTCTGGATTATTCCTCCATTTGTCCTCCCTAGGGACTCCTTGGGAGTTAGTAGTGGTTCTTCGTTCCCTCCGGGGACGGTCTATGGAACCGCTGGTTGTGATAGCCATTACAAGGTCTATTGCTTAGGCTCTCTCTTTCTCTCAGGGTGCTTATATCACCCAGGTGAGTGTCGGAATTGGGAGCGTTCTCATGTGGCTCCCTCTTCTGGAGGGCATCATGTCAGGGTGTGAGTTGCTCTCACCTTGTGTTTCTTCTTAGTGATTTTTAGGTTCCATATTATTCTGGAACTTATGGTATGGCCATTCAGTCCCCAGTCCTCTCGGCTGGTGTGTCCTCATTGACTGTGGTCCGGCCTCTGTGGATTTATGTGATCCGTTCAGGTTCCTTACGGAAATCGGACTCCTTATTGGTGGTCTGGGATTTCTGGTTTTAACAGGAAAGGATGGCCGGCCTATAGCCAGATGTTGGCTGGATGGCCTCGTATGTCTTCTTCAGGGGCCTCCCTTGGGTAGGCCTTTCTGTTGTTGATGCTTGTTTTTTCTCGGGCCATGTAACCCTCGTGGGCGGCTCGCTGTGGCGCCTTGGCTGTGTTGCCTTACTAGGTGGCCACGTGATCTTCTGTCCACACCTTTTTTTAAGGTTCTAGGCATTGATTTCCTTTGCCTCTCAGGATGCTTCCTTTTTGGCGACTGATTCTCCTCTCAGCACAGGAGCGTCCCCACCCTTGGTTGAACTGCTTTGGGACATCCCCAAGGTCAACCCTGTGGACCCCCTATGGACCCTGAAATAGAAAACAAGAGATATGGTAAGAACTTACCTTTGTTATCTCTGTTTCTACGAAGTCCATAGGGTCCACAGGGCGCCCGCCCTGACGCACCTGGCTTCATATGGGTTGTGTGGCTGGTCACCGGTTTTCCGTCTCCCATTTCTGTGAGTATGGTTATTGAGTGTTCCAGTTTTCTCTCTCTTTTTCTCTCCTCCTGCCTTTGGCTACTTACAAATTGAGGTGCCTCTGGCTGGGGGTGGGGTTATAGGGAGAGTGGACCCAAGTGCATCCTGGGAGCTAAAAGCTTTAACTGCGTGGTGCCCGGATTTGGTTCCCAACCTATACCCCAAGGTCAACCCTGTGGACCCTATGGACTTCGTAGAAACAGAGATAACAAAGGTAAGTTCTTACCATATCTCTTGTTTTTCAAATCTGCAGAAATCAACCCCTCATTGACTGCTTCAGACAAAACTAAATCTAGCTATTTTTTATAGTGTTTCGTAGGGTCCCTCTGCAATGGCTCATAAGTGTGATTATCTGACAATTCTCGCATACACTCCCTATCATAATTTTCGAGATCTTGTACCACTATTGATCCCCCCTTATCGGCACCCCGTATAACAATATCGGTGCGCTTTTCCAGGGATAATAATGCCTAATATTCATCTCTAGAAAGATTATTAGTAAAGAGAGATTTCTGGGGCAATTGCGCTACTTGATGGTCAACCAGCCGTGAAAAAGTCCTAATAGAGGCATTAACAGTATTTGGGTCAAATCTAGAACGAGATTTAAATTTATTTAAAGGTGGCGGTATCTCTTGTAATTGAGAACTCGGCTCTGATACAGTAGATACAGTATGTTTACCAAAATAATCTTTAAGACGTAGGCCTCTATTAAGTCTGAAAGTGTCCACTTTCCACTGAAATGCATCCGGTTTACTAGTCGGAATATACGAAAGTCCTTTTGATAAGATTTTCTCCTCTAAAGGTGTAAGGGTAGTCTTGGAAATATTAAATATGGCATTCATGTCTTGCGAGGTGGTCTCCTGGGGGCCTCTTTGCCGCGTGTTTTGCCTGCCACGGCGGGTCGGTCTGCGCTTGGGTTGTCTATTGCCGCCCTGGTGGTAACTCCTAAAGGGTATTGTTGCCCTTGGATAGAAGTAGTGGGCAGGCCTTCCACTTCACTGGCTGATGTGGACGATCCTTCATACTGACTAGTAGCCCAACGTGTCCTAGTGTATTTACGAAAAGGACACTGTCCACCTGAGGTAGAATTAAGCCATGTGTAAACCCTCTGTTGCTGATAATCAAGTTGTCCTTTGGACAATTTAGCTTTTTTAAACTTAATTAAATCGATCCTATATTGCTCAACTTGAGATTGAAGTTTGTCCAACCAATTATTATTGGTATCTTGTATTAGAGTGTTCTTCTGTTCATTCTCAAATACCACAATTTTCTTCTTAACATCCTTGAGCTCACGTGTAGTTTCATCGATAACCAAAAGGATCAGGTCCATAGAACACTTGTTGAGTATTGCTACCCATTTCCGACAGAAGGGAACACTGTATCTCCCTATAGTCGGAATGTTGTGGATTCTAAATCCACGCGGAATTTGTTTGGCTTTATGATAATCCGACAGGGAGATACCGTGATATAGGAAGTCCAGTTCTTTCTTTTTTAAACTTAACAATTCCTTATACAGTTCTTCTTTGGGTGCTACATAAAGAGTATCTCCAAGCTGTTCTTTATATAAGATGGCCTCTGCTTCAATGTCTGAGAAGCTAAACGTTTCCCCAGTGTCAATTTGGGCAAAGAGATTGTTAATCTCAGTGTTATCTTCATGCGTAGACATCATACACTAAATATTGTCAAAAAAATTATAAACCACAAATCTTCACAAGCAAGTGACAAGTGTGGTGAAAGATTCCTCACTGATGAATATATAATTAGAAAATGAGTAGAACGGTGACTTGGACTAATGTGATCCAGACTCCAGTCTGTAACACATCCATGCAGTAATAGACAATGTCCCAGCACTCGTCAGAATATAAAGATAAGTGCGAAGGTGCCCTCCAAGGAACAAACAGTCCGAAATACAAAAATTAAATGGCGGCACTCAGCGTCTTGCAAAAATACAAACTCCGTTTAATCCATCCTACGACCGTTTCGGGCACATGCCCGTCATCAGGGATATGAAACACCAATACAAACAAACCGTACAATCTGGCCTTTGATGTGTTTGGGTCATTTGTGATAAGAAGCATTCCCAATTTGGACATTTTGTTAGCAATCAATTAATATTGCATCTGATTTGATAAACAAAATGTTATTAGTTATGATATTTTGAATACCTGGTTTTGGAATAATTGGATATAAGAATTAACCTGCACTGGCTGCTCGTCTTAATGTAAACAAAATAATAATATATCTAACTGTCAGGATTCTGCCTGGGATCGGCTGTTACTTACCGCAGCGCCGGCTTCCCCTCACTAGCGAGAGCAGTGAGACGTCCGATGCAGCGGTAGGTGACTTGCTGAGTATTCTCCCCGTGGTCCAGGTGACTTCCACGCAATTCTCCAGATATGAGTTCCTGCGGCGGGGGTCATGGGCGCAGCCATCTTGGCTAAATCACCTGATAGATCCTTATCCAATGGTAGCTGTGTCAGTTCTTGACTTTCTCATCCAATGGACAGCTACCTGGAGGTATAAACAGGTAACAGGAAGTTGCCTGATCAACTTCGGTATTTCCTAGATAGTTGCAGTTTGATTCATTCCAGGCTTCACCTGCAATCTTCCAGAGACTCTTCCCAGTGTTATTTCCAGTCTATACTCAGTACATCGCCTATGTACTGAGCCCTAGAGATTATTTACAGTGTTCACTCTGCACTCAGATTCCAGTCTGTTCTCTGAACATCTCCCAGTGCAGATTCCCGGAGCACCACTCTGGTGCTTGCCCTGCGACAAGAGCCACAGAGTGTACTCAGTATATAGCCTAAGTACTGAGCCCTAGTGGCTAGTTACAGTATTTTCCCTGCATTTTGGATCTTCAGTCTGTTCTTGAAACGTTGTATCTACTGGTGCATACATACTGTGTATTCTGTACGCACAATTGTGTACAAACACTGAACCACTCTCCGGTGTGTCTAGATTCGCACGCGGTGTATTCTGTATGCATGATCGTGTACAAACTCTGAACCACTCTCTGGTGCGTCTGGATTCGCACGCTGGGTACTCGGTGCGCACAGTAGTGTACAACTAAGGATCCTCATTCTCCTGTAGTGTCAGCAGCATATCCTCATTTTCCTCATGTCAGCAGCCTACTCCTCATCGGATTCCCTTTCTCCAGTCTCCCACACTACCACTTCAGGAGGCATTTTCATTGTGCTTACTCTGTACTATTGGTACAGAGATTATAACACCAGTGGGCCATAGCGGTGTGTCTTTCTCCAGTCCCACTCGCATCGGAACCCTGACTGAGGGACCGCGACCTGCCTGCCGGTTGCAGCTAAAACCCATATCCCGCTTGGAGGGGTCACTGGTGAACACCTCCCGGCAGGTTAGACTCCGCACCCTTGGTCAGGTCTCGTCAACATCCGATGCTTGTGGATGGGGAGAACGAACATCCAGGCCCCTCGCCCCTGATTCCTTCCTTAACCCAGGACTGCAACTTTCTTGTTCGGGGTCCATAGGGTCCACAGGATCTACCTTGGGGTATATAGTTGGATCACATCCAATGCACCAAACAGCAAAGCTTTGGAGCTCCCAGCATGCACTGGTACGCCACAGGCATTCAGTTTTATTGTTTGTTGCCCGGCAAGCAAGTTGCACCTTATGCTATGCAGCAGGACTACCTAGACACTCCTAAGTTGTTTTTTTTTTTGTTGTTGTTGTTTTATGCTTTACCTTACTATTCAAAACTTTAGAGTTTAGCGGTACCAGCTGCCGATAATGACGCTATACTGTGACTCAGTCTACCTCTGCCGACGCTGAAACACCAGCACCGCTATATGCCCTGAGGTTCTCTGCATGCCTCAGTGTGGCTTAGCTAGCGGCTTAACGCTGAGGTCCGGGACTGCATTTACTCACAGATTTTACTCACAGATTTTTTTTTTTCTTGGATAAATCATTTTCTGCTTATTTCAGATCATGCCTCTATTTCTGTTCAATATTTTACGAAGATAATACAACGGCTCCAAATTGCTGGTGTTTTCCATCTTCATTGATTCATTCTGAACATTTTTGTCAATATCTAACATCTAAATGGCAGGAATTTTCAAACGATAACTCCGAACACCAGGATGACCCAGCACTTTTTTGGGCAACATCGAAAGTGGTGATTTGTGGTCAGGTCATAGGATATCAAGCTAAACGGAGATGGGAATATAAGAAAAAATTATTTTACACCATACTATAACTGAGGCTTACCAACATTATGCAAATAATATAAACTATATATTAAATAAATATATATTATAAATAAACAAACAACAATTTATTAGAAAGTTTCTTGGCAGCAAATGCTTAATTGAAATTTGAGTATATGTCACATCGTTATTACAGTTGGGGAAATAAAGCAGGATGGTTGTTGGCCAATATGACCAGAGTGCAGAAAATTAAACATCGTATACCTGTCATAAAATGGATTGAAAAGTACATAGTACAGTAGATATTTTGACACAATTTCATTCATATTATAAAACAGTATATACAGCTTCTCCTACTGATTCTATATTGCATACTAATTTGTTGAGAAATTACCAAAATTATCTGCTGCACAAAGAGAATTTTTGAATTGAGATATTGACGAACTGGAATCTGGTATCTACAGCTATATCACAACTCCATAATAAATCTCTTGGGCCCAGATGGGTGTACAGGGGAATATTATAAAATTCTATATTGTTCCTACATTTACTAGGCTTTATAAAGGGATTCATAAAAAAACATATTCCATATCCTCATTTTAATGAGGCTTATACTATAATGCTTCCTAAATCAGAAAGAGATCCAGAATTGGTTTCATCCTATCGACCCATAACTTCATTAAATCAAGATTTTAACATTTAATCTAAAATCATAGCTTCCTCTTCAGACTTTATTACCTTTATCCTTTATCTGCTCCTGATGTGCTTCTCAGCTTAGATGCTGAGAAAGCATTTGATACTGGTTCCTGGAATCATCTGTTGAGGATATTTGAAATTTGGGCATTTGGGAGTGAGTTTTCCCAGTTTTTTCAATATCTTTATTTGATTCTTATTACATCATTAATAAGTAATGGGGAATGTGGAGACCCTTTTTTAGTAAGACAAGAGGGACAAGACAGGGGTGTCCCCTATCCCCAATATTATTTAATATAGCTTTGGATCCTCTCTTGAGGATATTGCTATCATGGTCTTTTAAAGGTATACAATTGGGATCATATGAAATAAAAATTATGGCGTTTTTAGATGATTTGCTTTTGTATATTTCTTTTGAAGAGATTACTCTGGCACCAATTTTGGATAAATTTGAAAAATATGGCAAGATAACAGTGTTTACCATTAATCAAAATAAGTCTAAAGCTATGTCTCTAGGATCTTAAATATGTCGGATGGAGCGATAAATTTCATATAACGGGCTCATAACTCAATTAAATATCTTGGAAAAATGTTACCCAGAAATATTCATGATCTTTATAGTGTGAATATGTCAATTGTTATTCGAAATTCATTAGGAGAAATTGACAAATGGAAACATCTGTTTTTGTTCTACACGGGTAGAATACATTTACTAAAAAATTATTACATACCCCAAACTTTTATATCCGCTTCATATGTTGCCTGTTTTATTAACAACAACAACAACAGGTGAGAAATTAATATATTAAACTTTCCGGAAATTTATATGGCAAAATAAGAGACCTAAAATAGGTTTGAATAAATTACAGCAAACCCCAATAAATGGAGGTGAGGTGTAAATTTCCCAGATATAAAATTTTTTTATAGCCATGCTAGTATATTAAGATATATCCGCGTTTGGATACATCATACATATTTATATACAAATAGTGACCAGTATTTTGTTTCCAAATCAAAACTTACTGTCTTTTTTTATATAACATAAGGGCTTAAATAGTGATTACTCATTGCTTTTTACCTTTCATACAAAATCATGAATTTCAAAACGGTAAAGCTATGGAGCCCTTTCAAACATGGTGTTTTAGGAGTATTAATAATAAAAAAAAAAGCAATGGTGGACACAAATAGGAAAATTCCTTTATGAACACAAGATATATTAGATAAATACTCTATACCACAGTCACAGATTTTTGCAGTATATCAAGCACAACATCACGTTTATTCAGTAATTAAAAAATGTACATAGTGATTGGTTTAATTCTTTAGATGTATTATTATTGCACCCTATGATGGGGGAAAAAACTATTTCACTTCACTATAAACTTTTACACACTTATTTGGATTTGATGAAATCCCCAAGAGGATTATCCTCTTGGACACAGATTTTTCCTCACATTTCTATAGACACAATATTATGCACATTTGCTTATTCTATACATGTTATGTCTTCATCAATGTATAAAGAGATGTTTTATAATATATTTCACAACGGAAATCTTTCTCCTTACAGGCGATTTTTGATGGGATTAACAGACTTTGGATAATGTTTAAAGTGATGCGAACTTCATGCATTGCATGTGGTATTTGTTCTGCTATTAATTACTTTTGGTGTTGGGTTCCACGAATTTCTATGACTTATCTTCTAAATTATTTACCACTTTTTCCTCAATGGGCGGTTTTGGGGATTTCTCCTGTGGCAAATAAAGTAACAATCAATAGTAAATAAATGCTGCTGGTTATTTCGGTGGAAGCCCGTAAATGTATTTTACAAGTGTGGACGCAGGGAGAGCCTCCAATACTATCTTTATTCCGTGCTAAATTATATTATTCTTTTTGAATTGGTTGACTGGAAGCTTCCCTACATAGGGCCGAATTCAATTAGCCGCAAAAAGCGGCATAAATTCGCTTCATTCGCCTGTTTTGCCGCAATGTTTTCTCCATATGCGTCCCTGCTTTTTGCCCTATTCAATTGTAAAACAGGCGCAAACGTGGATAGGCAAATGTTTTATACAGTGAAACTAGCGAAAAGGACATATTTTTTGGGAGAAATCAGTCTGTACCCCATATAAAGCTTCAGTGACCCTGGGAATCAATATAGAATAGTATTAGTAGCTGTAATAAAAGTATTTAGTGAACTTATTTTGAGGCAAAGGGCTGTTATATGCATATTTGCATATATGTGGAAAAATTATAGAAAGCAATGTTTTTTTCAGAAAAATAAGTACTGTAGTTAAATTTGGGGTACATGTAAATGGATACTAGTATATTTTGATGTCTCTAAAATGAAGATTTAAAATAACGTAAAAATACACCTGCTGCAGCCTCCTGCAATCTTAAAAACACCTGTCTCATGCATATAGCCCCCCAAATAACAGGCTCCCCACATTTTCCCATTTTCCAACACTTTTTACATAAAAAGAAAAAAAGGGGGGGGTTCCAAAGGGTTCTGGATCAATTCCCCAAATTTACACCCCAAAATAGTGATTTTGCACTTCCAATTCGCGTGTCTATATGTGAAGAAACTTTTTAGCCTATTTTATCCATGGAAAGTAAAAAGTAGAATACAGGCAAAAAGCGCAAATCGGCGAAAACTTTTCTCCAAACGGCACTTTTCACAGCTAATTGAATCCGGCCCATAAAGAGAAATCTACGGAAAATGTTTTCCTAATTTGGGAAGGCTTTATAGATTCATTGGGCTTAATTCAATTCAACACGAATTGAATAGCGTCAGGAAGGAGCTCCCGGAGCTATTCAATTCGGCGCGCTGTGAAGCCCGACTGAAGGAATTCTTCTCGCACCCCTCCTTGGGTGCGAGCAGAAATCTGACTAAACTTCTAGCGCGATGCAGTTTTCTGCCATTAGTGTGGTGGAGCCAGCATCGCACCGGCCACTTATGTCGGAGAATGCCGGTTCTTGCAACTAAACACCATGTTTAAGGCTCGAACAGGACATAACAGCGTGCTGAATTTAATAGCTTCAGGAGCTCCTTCCTGGCGCTACTCAGTTCGCATTGAATTGAATTGAGCCCAGTGTCATCTGATATGAAAAGCAAGATACACAATTGTTTTCACTCAACACAGTGGTATGAAACGAGATTGATGGATGATGCATACACTATAGTTCTAGGAGAATGTAGACTTCTATCTTGCTGACCATGCTCATGATTTGATTTGCTTTGCTCCCAATTTAATAGGGATTATGATACCCTGTATTGCGATTGGCAAGATTACAGTATATATATATATATATATATATATATATATATATATATATATATATATAATGGAAATTTTAAAATGCTATTTATGCATTTAATCAAATGATGTATTTAACTGGTGTTAAAACAATGCATATTCTAAAAATTCAAGTTTATTTAAAAAAAAAAAAATTCACATTGAATATTTTTTTGGCTTGTTGCAGTGTTCCTAGGTGTTAATGGAATGTTCACCACTTACGTACATGATTATGTTTTGATCAAGCTGCAGAGAAGAGATTTTGTAATTTACCATAATATATCCCCATCTTGTAAATCTAGTGCTAATTGGTCTCTCTCTCTCTCTCTCTCTCTCTCTCTCTCTCTCTCTCTCTCTCTCTCTCTCTCTCTCTCTCTCTCTCTCTCTCTCTCTCTCTCCAGGAGACTTGAATTCCCTGGATTTGTCTTTCAATGCTGACAGTGTTACTGCTTTGGAGCAAAATCTTCGGTCTATCTTGCTTTACTCCATTAAAAAACAATACTCTTCTTTCAACATGACCTGCACCTGTGACTTGGAGATCCTTGATAATCAGCTTGCAAGCTCAGTCTGTTCTACAGTACCCCACACATTTGAATTCCAGCTCCAGAATAGACAAAGATGGGTTGAGATTGATGTTACCGCTTTCCTTCAACCATTTGTTTCAAACCGACATAGGATTCACTTGTCCTTTAATCTCACTTGTCTGAGGAACAAGCAGCACTACAATTTTGGAAGTAATGGACCTTTACAAATGATACGGTCCTTGCCATATCTACTGTTGTATTTAAATGACACAAGCAATAAAGCGTACCACCGGAGCAAAATGCATGTGGAGCCTTCTAATTGGTCTCAAAGAAGACAAATTCTTTCAAATGTCAATGATCTGAGAGAAAACCTGCATGGACACACAAGATCTCGCCGACGTAGAGGTCAAGATGTTAAAGATGACGACACAACTATTGGATCGATCTCTTATAATTTCAGCGAGCTTTTCAAGCAATACGCGTACCATCAAAATGAATGTGAGCTTCATCAATTTCGGCTTAGTTTTAGCCAACTGAACTGGGATAAATGGATCCTAGTGCCACATCGATACAATCCAGATTACTGCAAAGGAGACTGCCCTAGGGTTTCTGGCCATAAGTATGGTTCCCTGGTGCACACCATGGTTCAGAATATAATCTATGAAAAACTAGACTCCTCCATTCCTCGACCATCTTGTGTCCCATCTGAGTACCGGCCAATGAGTGTTCTTACAATTGAACCGGATAATTCTATTGCTTATAAAGAGTATCAAGATATGATTGCAACCAAATGTACCTGCCGTTAGCTTGGCCTTAAGAAGCCTTTCATCATGTACCCAACTGTATATTACGCAATTAATCAGGCTTAATGATGACATAGACACCAGTGTTTCCTGATAATGACCATATAATCAACTACACATATAAACAATAATAGTCAATTCTAAATACAGTAAGTCATTAACATAACCACTTCTCTTTGTGGTGTATATCTATCCACTGCTCCATATTTGGAAAAAGAACTTAAAAATGAAACATTCCACTTTCCGCCATAGGGCCCAAACGTAACACTATTTTTTTTTGCAATGAATCGACCTACTAGCATATATAGTGAGGAGGTTCAAAGCAATAAGCCACGTGTTTCTCACTTTAAAAGATATTTTAATGCTGCGGAGTTGTAGTTTTTAAAACCTAAAGGTCTCTAGATGCCAAGAAGGAGGTTTTAAGATAGCTGAAGCCACTTTTTTAAATGTTTAGAGGTTCTTTGGTTTTGTTTTTTATTTTAAAGAACGGATCAAATGGTTGTCCATAGGACAACTGCCCTCCTTCATCCAAGGTATCTGAGAACAAAGTTGTCTGAAGCCTAAAGACAACCTCCTATATGCAACACTGTAAAAATGCCGTCTTAAGCGAACTGTCACTAACTCGATCTAGCGATGTCTTGCAGAAATTATGTAAAACATATGAGGCTAGATCATTGTATACAAAGTGCTAGCATTCTGCAGGATCTTTCTACAGAAACAAGGAAATCAAAGTAACAATTACATTCTGCAAAATAGTCCTTAATATATTTTATTATTAAACCTCTTATTTTTGGCATCTACAAAAGAGCAGATCCACGTGCTGAGGAATTATTCACACGTGTATTAATGCTGCTTTGCACATCTTAACTGTCACATTCCCAGCTAAAGCCCTCATTTAGGGATGGGGACTCCTTGTCAACTTTAAATATTTAAAGACTGGAGTTCTCCTAATGGAAGTAGCTTTTTTAAAATCTCAATTTAGGCATACATTCCTACATGTCTTAGTGGGGTTCCCTTCTTTAGCTGGAAGGGTGCTCACTGCACATTAGTCATTTTGTAAGTGGGTTGTGATTATACTAGCACTTTATTTCTTCTATTGCGCTGCGATTTAAATGACACCCTTCCTCTTAAAATGTCTTTAATATTTCAGTAGAAATATAAGTTGTAAGAGCACATGGCTACTGTTTCCTGTGAGCAGTCGGTGATAAGCTGCTGCCCTACTCTGATGTTACCTGGTGAATCTGCTGAAATCTAGCAATCGGGCACATATGGCACAATAATTAGTATTTCCCTGTTAGACAAAAGAGAGATATTAAGTCACTGTACACAAAATTAAAAGGAAAACGCAAACCTGTCTGGCTTAATTATTTAGTGTGTGTGGGAGTTTTTGTGTGTGGTCACATTGGTTGTGAAATGATTTTACAGCTTAAATTGGTGTTTTATTTTCCCTCTGTTATTTCTGGGTTGCTGGTGAGGTTTTTCTAATAGTCTTTAGCCAGGTGTTATTAGATATGCCATGCTTATTACATAGGTCAATCACTTTTTCTTCAATTAACAATGGTGAATTACAGATAAGTGGGGGGGGGGCTTTAACCTGTAAAACTGTATAATTGCCATGGGTCCATGGTTGCTGATCTTAAAAAAATAATAATATAGAATCACTTTATATTATACTGTAACAATGGTTCCCAAAATTACTAGAAAGTTAAATAGTCTTCAAAAGTTACTGATAAACCTTCAATTTCAAACTAATAGAGACACACTTTTTTTTTTTTTTTTTAAGATGCAGGGATGAGCAAAATGGATGGGTGCATGGTCCTCCACCCTCCATTCAAAAATTAGGAGCATTGGCTATTGAATTTTGTCCAAATATGTACATACTAGAGATGTGTGCTGACCCCCGTGTATTGTTTTTTGTATTTGGATCTAGATTAACTTTCGTGTTTTGGTTCTGGTTATACAAAACCACCCTCATGTTTTGGTTTTGTATTTCAAAATATGATAATAACAGCTAAAATCACATAATTTGGGCCTGTTTTGGTTCCTGCAGTATTATTAGCCTCAAAAACATTAATTTACAGTAATTTCCAATAAATTTTGGCCACCTCATAATATTATTTTTATGCCAAAAGGTTGCACCAAGTTAGCCGGCTGACTAAGCTAAGCGACAGCAGTGTGTGGCACAAACATATGGCAGTTAAACTTCAAACATGGCACATCTAGGTAACAGAGTGACACTGCAGTGGCAGACAGGATGGCAGTTTAATATAAACTATATGATGCTATAGAATGTTTTCATTACTCAAGAACTAGATCAGAGGCCTGAGGGCAGTGCAGGTAAATAGAGGTGGAGTATGTATGTAGTGGAAAGCAGGTAAAGGGTTAGTTAGTTCATTTAATTGTTTGATTGATGAAGAAAATGTAGGAGGAAGGGAGGGTAGTATGGCCAGCAGGTCAGCCTCCTAATGTGACATGTTCTATCTAACCCTTGTCGGGAATCCTTCACTATTAACATTTGTATTATTATTATTATTATCTTTTAAAAAATGTGTAGTAATGTACAGGTATTAGAGCAATAACCAATAAAACTGTGTCTCTGTGCAAAAAGACCACCAATGCGCCCTAAAAATACAGCCCATTCTGAAAAGAAATGTGGTGCAAGATGAAATTGTCCTTTGGCCCTCCCACCCTTATGTTGGATAGTAAAAAAGACCTGCACAGTTTAACAAACCAAGCACTTTAGCGAAAAGTTTGGTTTGTTTGGGCCCCCACAAAACACTTTTTTGGCAGGATTACCTTCAATCATTAAGGAGGAGGTTGATGGTGTTGGAGATTACATGTACTGGTCCAAACTGCTGGAAGCGAATACTGAACTGCTCGTTATTTTACAAATTATTATAATTTTGTTAACATAATTTGCGAATTCATGCAATTTATTTATGAGGAGGTACCTAGATGTAGTGTTCACGCTAGGTCTGGGGCAGGGCGTCGTCCCTAGAAAGGGGTACTCCTGCGCGCATCGGAAAAGGGGGCATGGTCACGAGAAAATGGGGTGTCTTTAATACGCATCCCCTTTTCATTACTCTTGGGGGCGTGCCCGGCACTATGCACATGGCAGGCTGCCCCCAAGCTTTCTTGTCTATGTGAATAGATGGCTGTGATCTCTGCAGTGCAATTTTTCCCACCCGTGTGACACTGTGGCAACCGCAACGTTGTTTTAGCGGGCCGCCGCCAAAAGGGCAGGGTGCATTCTGCCCTTTGAAATCAGGCAGGGCGCGGTGCCCCACTTATAGTGGGAATGCTGTGATGGTTAACGTCCCTATTTATACTAACTTTGGCTTCACAAATGGTACAGATGCCTTTACAAATGTTGTCAGGATTTGAGTGAAAATAATTCCACACCCAAGAAATGGCTTTTCTGGTCTTATGCCCAGGTATGATGATGGCTTTCTTTTTATCACAAGCAAGAACTGCCAATGGTGGCTGATTTACACAAACAAAAACTTCATCATCAACATCCTCATTAGTGCCCGATAGTACACAAATATTCCCCTCATCCTCCTGTTGCACTTCCTTCACACCATCATCCTCAATTTCTAATATTTTACCATCTAATACTAGCATAGCCGTCATGGTGTCGGTGATCCGCTGTGTGACTGGGTGACAGCTGATAGAGGAAGAAAGTATAACAGACAATTGTTCTGGGACTAAGCAGCAGCAGCCATAGTGCTCAGTGATTCTTCGGAGGAATCCAGGATATGGGAGGACTCGCTTAGCCTTATCAAATTGGATGTAGGACTAGTTCCGATCATAATTGAGGATATTGATGATGTTGGTGGTGGAGACTGCAGGTGCTTGGATCTAGAAGAGAGAATGGGGGTAGCTGACGCTGGACTGCTTGTTACTTTTTTTTAAGTTTCTGATTTTGCCCAAAACTTCATGCGCGCACTGCAAATGTCCCTACCTCTGCCTACTGTGGCTTTACAAATGCTACAGATGGCAAACAATTCTCTTCCGGCTTTGGGTAAAAATAATTCCACACAAGAGATGGATTTTTTTCATATAGGCATGACAATTGCCTTCTTATCACGGGCAAGAACTGCTTCCACTGGTGCCTCACACTAAGAACATCCTCATCATCAACATCCTCATTCGTGCCTGCGTCAGCTACACAAATATCTCCCTCTTCCTGTTGCACTTCTGCCCTAGCATCCTTATTGTCTAGGTCAGAAACTTCTTGGCTTGTGCTGCTCATCCCCACAGTGGCAGAGGGTGCAGAAATGGAGGAAGGAGGAGTCTTTTTCGAGTCCAGTAAGGTTACACACAGCACTCACGGACACACTAAGGGGTATATTTACTAAAGTGCTGTTTTTTTAGAAGTGGAGATGTTGCCCATAGCAACCAGTCAGATTCTACTTAACATTTATCTAGCACCATCTAGAAAATAATAGCTAGATTTTGATTGATTGTTATCGGCAACCTCTCCACTTCTGAAAACCCGCACCTTAGTAAATATACCCTTAGACTCTCCTCAGGTATTTGTGACATTCCTGAACACAGTCTGTTCTACTTGGCTTAGTGGCTTGACTTTTGTTTTGCACTGATTTTCTGGTTTTAATTTTTTTGATATTTCAATGATGTTGCTCATAGCAACCAATCAAATTCTAGCTATTATTTTCTAGAAGTTGCTAGTTAAATGTTAAGTAGAATGTGATTGGTTGCTATGGGCAAAATCTACATTTCTAAAAACTCTCACTTTAGTAAATATACCCCTGAGTGAGAAGGGCTTGTATAGTTGTTATGAGAGACAGAAGATGCCTCACTGGCAGCAGTTGCAGAACCACCACTCAGGGGTGTATCTAGTGATCCAAGCGCCCCTGGCAATGTAATGGACTGGCGCCCCCCTATGCAGTGCCTCCAATAGTAATCCTCCAGTAGTAATCCCCCCTATGCTGCATTGCCCCCAGTAGTTGTCCCCTCCTATACAGTGCCCACAGTAGTAGTCCCCTCCTATACAGTGGCCCCAGTAGTAGTCCCCCCTATACAGTGCCCCCAGTAGTGGCCACCCCCCTAAATTGCCCCCAGTAGTGGCCAACCCTATACAGTGCTCCCAGTAGTGGCCACCCCCCCCTATACAGTGCTCCCAGTAGTGGCCACCCCCCCTATACAGTGCTCCCAGTAGTGGCCACCCCTATACAATGCTCCCAGTAGTGGCCACCCCCATACATTGCCCCCAGTAGTGGCCACCCACCCTCTAAATTGCTCCCAGTAGTGGCCCACCCCTATACAGTGCTCCCAGTAGTGGCCACCCCCATAAATTGCCCCTAGTAGTGGGAACTCCTATACAGTGCCCCCCAGTAGCGGGCACCCCCCCATAAAGTGTCCCCAGTAGCGGCCATCCCCTATTTCAGTGCCCCCCCTGTAGTGCCAGGCTTACACACACACAAACACACACGAACAAAAAAAAAATTCAACTTACATGATCCCCGCTCCTGGTGCGACCGCCGCTGTCCGCTCTGAGTCCCGGCCGCTCTTCTACTGCATGGGAGAGACGTCATGATGTATGATGTCTCTCCCATCACATGCTGCGGGGGGAGCCGGCTCCCTCCGCGGACGATGCAGCAGCAAATGAGTCTGTCTGACTCTCATTAGCTGGCTGCTATTACAAACACACAGCTGCCGGCGGTGGCTGTGTGTTTGTAAACTGTGTAGGGCACATCGCTATCACTGCGGTCTGCCCTACACTTGTGGGGCCGGGGGACTTGTCCACCCCTTGGCTACTGATGGCACTGCCGGACGGTGCCCCCCCTTTGGTCGGCGCCCCTGGCGAGTGCCATCCTGGCCAATGGGTAGATACGCCCCTGCCACCACTCATAAATAAAGCCCAAGTCCTGAGCCTTTCCTTGCCACTGCGTGTAGTGAATGGCATGTTGGGAATTTTATATTTTTCTGCAATAAATTTCTCTTATTAGAGGTGTTTTGTACTTTACCACTGTAACATATTGATTTTTGGATTTCAGATGCCCTGACGCTTTAGTAGATGACGTTGAAGGACTAGTGTTGGATTTGTCATGATGACTTGTGGCAGCAGCTGCAGTGCTAGCATTTGCTTGCTGCTTCTACTCTTCTCTCAAATTATCGTTATGCATATTATTGAGTTATCAAAGAATACACAGACGTAGTACACACAATAGAATAAATTATTTATTTTTTAAATGCACAGCACAGTTGACACTGCGACAATCTCAGCAATTATACAACTATATGTATGTGAACAAAACGCACTGGGGGACAGCGCACAGCTGTAGTACGAACAACAATAGGAATAATTATTTTTTCTTCAATTTTTTTAATGCGCAGCTCAGCTGACACTGTGTGCATTCACAGCGCTTATATGTACGTGAACAAAACACTATATCCTGCTATCTCTGGGTATCTTTTGCTGGAGGAACCTCATTGTTACTCTTGGATACCTGGCCAAGCTCCCTTCCCACAAAGTAGCGCCAGCTCATTTTTGCTGTAAAGAAGTTGAGGTGCTGTTGCTGCTTGTGGTGGAGAAGCTGCACCACACCTCACAGCAGTTAATGGCTGGGGATAAACCGCACATCTGGGGTTAATCCTGGAGCAGGTCAAGACATTTGTGCGTCACAACTTAGTATATACATCTCTGGTATTGAAAGATCAAAGAACACAAATTTTCTTGTCTGGAGGACAGACCAAAGGTATCCCCATTGCAAATGGCAAATGTTGGGTTGAAGATTATGAAGTGATGGAAGTAGGGGTGCTGGAATGACTCCTTGAGGGGGATGTTCTGGGAAAGTACCTTGAACAATGGTTGGCAGCTATCAGGCCAGATGCAGTGGATTTTTGCATCATCACCTTGCTGTCTCTGCACCAAATACCCGGTGGTAGGACGAATGGTTTCAGAACAGTTTTGAGATTGTGTTAGGAAATCAAAATAGTTGTATAGCCTCCTGGACACTCCTCCTTTTTCAAACTGTGTTTAACACTTCGTGTTTTGTGTTAAATGTATTTAATGTATGCCAGGTAAGGCCATATACACTGCTACTGTTGATTAAACATGTCTTTTTTTTTTTCTGTACTATTATGGTGCATACACACGGTCAGATTTTTCTTCAGATAACGATTTAAAAAATCATTGATATCTGAAGGAAAATCTGTCAGATGAACGATGCGCGTTCCCGATGGTCAGATAACAATATATGACATCTGATGTGTTTGCAGTCAGACTTGGCCGATTCCACTCATTTTAATGCAGTCAAAAATCGTTCAAATCGTTCATCTGACAGATCTGACAAATCTGCTTCCGTGCTAACTATTTGACAAATAGAAAGATAATCGTATCTATTTGTCAAATAGTTAGCACGGAAGCAGCTGTATCATTCCCAGGTGCGCTATTGTTAATTTTTGATAATAAGATCTGACAAATCTGACCGTGTGTATGCTCCATTAGTTGTGTAATATACCTTCAGACCAGTGGCGAATCTTACCTAGGGGCTGCGAGGCTGCACCCTCCCCCAGTAAATTAAAAGTGGAAAAATAAAAGGGAATGTCTCAGGGCGCTACAATGTTGCCACCTTAATAAACTGAATACTATAACATAAATTAAGTCTACTATAAAAAGTCTGTACAAAGAAGACATTTATATGAAGTAATTTATGCAAGTCCTTTCAATAATATAAAAGTCCTCTTCTATCCAATAGGATACTTATATGAAATATCCATGGATCAAGTCACTATTCAAATAGGAGTCTTTTCCAAGTTGCATGGAGTGTACTCTCATCTCAAATCATATGCATGGAGTGTACTCTCTTAAGTCTTATGCACTCAAAATAAACAATAGAAAGAAGAGGACATTTTATTGTTGTATTATGGGAACTTATCGGGCAGCATAACTAGGAGCGCCAGTAAAATCCTCCACTGTTCAGTGATTGGCTTCACTGTAACTGGACGTGGCTTCCTATTGGAAGCGCCACCTGGCAGTCATGCTGAAGACAGGCAGCCAGGGGGGGTGCCTCCTCCCCCTGGGACTGCCAGTCTGGGCTGCGATCCGCAGAGAGCGGCTTCCAGTGGAAGCTGCTGCTCTGCCTTTGGGGCAGCCCTACAGGACATTGTTTGCAGCCCCGAGAAGCTGGTGTTAGGCATACTTGGCGCCACCGTCTGCCAGATTCATTGAGCAGGCACTACTTTAACCCAAATGCTAGTGGGTTATATGATTGTGTGATTTGCATGGTGGTGAACCCACTAATATTTGTTCAGAAATTTGCTGTATGTGTTGCACCTGACGAATAAAAGGGAGCACTGTGGGGTCGATTCAGAGTTGCACATAAGTTGACCATAATTATATCTGCATTGGAGGTGCAGAGCAATAGGTAGAGATGTGTGCATCTATGTGACTGTACCACTCCTATCCCTACACTTGGTTTCATAGTCTTCTTCATTATATGAATTATACTTGATAACTGTATACAATTCGGAATAGCCCACATTGCGTCTACCTTCCCTTACTAAACTTAGCTTACATGCAAATGCTCCATTACCACCCAATTATGCAGACAGAATGGTCAGTTGGTTAGGTGAAAAGGAGCTAAATAATACTCTGCTAACTTTTATGCCATTTAACATCGGCCCTAAAAAAGCATTGGCTGTCGCATGATTTGTTGGGGTGTGTGTGTGTATGTGTATATATATATATATATATATATATATGAATGAGAGAGAGAGGGAGAGAATGAGAATGTAATATTGTGTTTGTTGAATGCTGCTTTGTGAGTCCTATGAACTGTTATTTGAATATGTGTTATAATTTATACCTCAGGAGAGAGAAACTCTGCAAGTATTGCTTTAAGTGAAGTGACCCATTCTAAAAAGCTTGAACTCATTAATAATGAAGTTATTTGTTTGCATCAAATTGGTTGTGCATTTACTGTGTCTGGAGGTGGGAACCCTTACCTTTCTGCTGTGGTGTGGCTAAAGGAATGAAACTGAGCTACCAAACACAGAGTCACGGAGCAAGGGTGGATTCTACATCCCACTAAAATCAGACCTGAGAAAAAGATCCAACACATGGTAACCTATCTCATTTTATTTGGGATACCACATATGTATGAGAGGCTCATCCCAAGTTATCATAATTGAAACACTCATAAAAAAATGTTTTTGCCACATAATCAATTAGGGTAATATACATCAATAACATACATTAATCTGTATTCAAAATATGTATTATTAAATTGAGCTTAAAACTGAAGTATTGCTGAATCACAATCTCTGAGGGTCAGATTCACCTGCAAGGGTCCAGGGACGCAGCCATCGGATGATCTGTGAAAAAACATGGCCATCTGAGTAACAGTTAGTTTACCCAGGATGGCTGGTGTTTTCAAATCTGATGGAGCTAGTGATGCTGCATCAGAATACACAGCCACTGGCCTCAGCACACCTTGAAAGCGGAGCTCTCCGACGCCGATCCCTTCCTGACCCCAAACAGCCGCAGTATGTAGCATTCCTGCTAGGCTGTTTTAATGGGGGGCCGCGCCCTTCACAAAATTCAAAAGGGCAGAGTGTGCCCTGCCCCTTTTGGCGGAACCTCGCTAAAACAGCCTGCCAGATGCCATCTCTACAGTGTCCCGAGGGTGAGAAAAATAGCGGTGCAGCGGTCACCGCCGGTGAATGGATGCTGGGAGCATGCACCCGGCATCAAATCACAGAGAAGGGAGTGCTTGGGGCTGCCCGCCATGTCCGGAAGAGCATGGGATGCCCCCAAGAGTGTTAGAAATGGGTTATGTCTTAAAGACGCGCACCTTTTCTTATGGCCATGCGTGCCAGAGTGCCCTTTCTCTTGGTCCGGGGCCTTGTTCAGTTCCTGGACCTAGTGAACATTAAACATGTCAATCATGCTGCTGCCAAGGGGGACTGCGACAGCGCACTAAGTAACCGATCAATAATCATCGGACTTGTAAACAAACCATTGTGTTTGTGTACACGTCTAATTCAGGCTCTAATTGCCTTATCACAAAGGAGTCATGGACACTCCTTGGGAATTTAACATCAATGCTATAGATGAGGAGAGATGCATAAATATAGCCTAGACAATGATGGAATGACTTTTTGATGGGTGGAAAATCCGGAATGTTATAGTACTGCTGTTTTACAGGGTACAGGTATGCCTCATCCACTGACCGTTACATAAACTGGGTGACGTATGACAGGAATGCCCGCAGTACCATTTGAGTACACAATTGGTAGTCTGTGGAATTGTGAAAAGCTGAAACAAAGTAACAGCGCTAATGGATAGAGAGATATTTTAAATAAATGTATATCATATACACATGGCTTGGTCAAAATGAACACAATTTAATAGGAACGTATGAAAACATGAATATACAAGCTAAAATGTGCAATATTGCAATAGGGATTGGCCCCACAACACTATAATGAGTCGCCGAGTCCAGTATCAAGTGAATAGCCGGTGAAAGTCCCAGTAAGAGGAGTACATTACCAAGTGAGTACTGTAGCAGGAGGTCCTTGCATACAAACTAAGGGCCTGATTCAGAGCCGGTCGCTATTTGCGCTCGCTCGTCCAGAAAATAGGGGTGGCTATTCAAATTAACCGTTCGCTGTTTGCGGTCTGTTAACGCCTCTAGGTCTGAACGAGCGAACAAAACTTGCGGTCGTTTTTTGGGAAACTACGCCCCCTGGCCGCTCGCATTCCTACGTCATGTCCGCTATTTATTAGATTAATCGAGTACATTGAACAGGGTATGAGCTGCTCGCTATTCTTGTGGTTGGTTTTTGCTACCACAATTTTGCGAGCAGTTCTGGCTCTAAAATAACCCAGTGACGTGGTCAATGACGCTGCTGTTTTAAATATGCACACCCATAAAACGCCCGTTTTGACCTTTAAGCACGCCTGCGATCGGATCTCCACTCCCCGTTTTCAAGCACCTTCCCCTGTTACCACCCACATACGCCTCATCCTGTCACTCAAATTAGCAGGCATTCGCTATTTTGCGAGCACATGAATTTCGGCCGCACTGACTGGTTCGCGCATGCGTATAACGATCCGTACGCATGCGCAGTTGGGCAAACATCGCTCGGAGCGAACGAGCTGCCGCTTACGAGTGGCTCTGAATCAGGCCCTAAGTACTTTAACTTGGATACGCTGTTGCCATATAGCGGTTGACTCCAAATAATGGTCCAGAAAATGGAATAAGTGTCCTCCAAGTGCTCTGGTATGTGGGGGTCCGTATGAAGGCTCAACGCGTTTCCGTGTGGAAGTATCCCGCACCTTCGTCAGGAGCAAGTGACACGGATACTTCCGCACGGAAACGCGTTGAGCCTTCATACGGACCCAAGTTATAATTTGGAGCCCCCCCTTAAAACAAGGGAAAATAAATATGGTGCTTATCTATCTATTCATCCGTCCATACGCACAAGAACACTAATATAGAATATGTGAATTTGTTTATTAAAGTAAATTTGCAGGATATCCCCCCCAAAAACCCTTTTTCGGGTATATACAGCTATGCCTTAATCACAGATAAGATAGTGACCTGTATAGTGCACTTAGCATGAGGCTCAGAGTCCTCCTGATGAAGGCGAAATCCACTTGATGTGGGGTGGGGAGCCCCCCTGATACCCCAGATAGAGGGGAAAACCACCTGATGTGGGGGCTTTGAAGACTGAGGCCCTGATTCAGAGCCGGACGCTCTGACAGAGTTCTCGCTCTGAATCAGGGCCGTCCTCTTTTTTAGCGCGGCCTCCTGGCCGCTCGCATAGCTGTGGGTTACCACCCACAGCTATGGGGAGTGGCCAAAAAGATGGTTGCGATGGTCTTGACCATCGCGACCATCAGGCTTGCGACGCAAGCCCTACAGTGCTTTTGGCTCTGTCAGAGCCAAAAGCACTCCCACTGTCATCACTTGTGATGTCAGTGGGGCTGGCCCCAGACGGTAGGTGTTCCCATGGGAGCGCCTCCGTCTGGGCATCCACACCCATGGCACGCCCACCAAAGGGGGTGTGCTGTCACCATCGACAGCACGGCCCCTTTGGTGCGAGACCCGGAGCGACGGCTTGTCCGTCGCTATCCGGGTATCGCGCATGCGCACGATGGAGCCGCCTCCGTCGTGTGCATGTGCACTGGGCCAACATCGACCCGCTTGCGAGCGTGCAGTGCTCGCGAGCGGGTCTGAATCAGGCGCAGAGTTTGAGTCAAGATACTGTAAGACTGCTACTACTGTTGTGGAACTACAAATCACAAAATGTGCAGTCTACTGCTGACTGCTTCACATGCTGGGAAGTTGCTCCACCAAAGATCTGCCCTAAGACTCAGTTGCTGGTGTCCCAGGCCCCCGTCTCCCTTGCTCTCTTACCTGCTGCTCTGGTGCATCCTTGTTGACATCCAGATCTTGGAAGATCTGCAGCCACGCATATGCTTGGGCCTGCCGCACAGGTCCGCTGCTAGAGCTGCCACCAGGGAGGAGTGGGACGGGGAGTTGTGGGTGAGGGGTGTGCCAGAGTCACACTGGCATGAGAAGCTGCTGAGGAGCAGCGACATCAATGAGCAGGGACAGGCTATAGATAGAGGGAAGTGGCATCTGATGGTCTGACATGGAGCCCTGTAGTATATGGTTATGGTAGCTTCTCAGGTGCCGGGAAGAGGTGCCATGTATTGGGCGGCCGTGACGGTACACTCTGCGTACATATATACAGCCCTAAGTGGGGTGAATATATTGTGGGCAATGGAGGAGGTGCCCCTTCAGTGCTGGCGCCCGGCAGCAGGTGCCTCCATTGTCTCCCATAGTTCTGCCCATGCATATACTGATCATAGGCTCTAGGTCAGTCTGCACAATATGCAGTGTCTATGATATATTGAGATGGCAGCCTAAAGCATTCAGCAAGGAACGCTATTCTGCTTATACGCACGCAGCTGCTTTGCTAATATCAGCGGTGCTATTTAAATGTTTGCATTCGCATTGCAGATGCAGTCTAACATACGGACGCCCACTTCCCCTTACATCTGTACACTTGCCCACCATAGCAAAACAATCGGCAACATCGAGTAACATCGGACCCAGACGCAGAGTAAAGGATGCCCAGACCTCACTCAGGAATTGCTAATGTCTGCGCATGCTATGAGTACACAGGAGGCATCTGGTAGCACAGTGGATAATTTATACACGCACATGCAATGGCATTGAAACACACTGGCACGCCTGTGCGCACGGCCACCCCCTGTCACCACCCACAAACGGCACTTCCTGTCAATCACTCTGTTGTTTGTCTGCTTAGCCTCTGCGTATGCAGTTCTGACCGCAGCATCTCGCTCGAGCACTGCGATGCATGCGCAGTGCAAATTAATTGACCGATTGCGTGTGTATATGCAACTGCGTTGCTGAATCAGGCCCTATATCATCTCTGTGTTTCTCACTTCAAAGAGGCTAATACATGACCATTTGTGGGCAGCAATGGAGGGGGAGGGGTTTGGTGACTCAAAGCAGGGTTGTTGCAACCGTTTCAGGGGCGTGTCACAGCTTGCAACTGAGATCCAGTAAGCCATCAAAATTACTCCAGCATCTTGGTTCCAGTGGTCATTCGGTGTGACCGGGTTGGGTACGGGATGCAGGCGCACGGGATCCTGATGCCGGCCACCCAACAGGGTTAGGATACCGACACCTGTCGGTAAGTATCCTAACCCTAACACTCCCTCCCCGCACCCTAAACCTAACCTTCACCTCAAGTGCCTAAACCTAACCCTCCCCCCCACTGCCTAATACTAAAGGTGCATACACACCCGATTTTTTTAATGATTATCGTTAACGATATCGTTTACTGTTCAATCGTTGAAAAAATCGTTCACTTTCTAAGTTAAAATGATGAACGATTATCATTCATGCGCATTCACATTTGTAGTTTGTAGTTCAGTCAGACTGACCAACTCAACAATTTTCATTAAGGGAATATGCAAAAATCATTTGTAGTTAAAAAAAATCGTTCATTACACTTTAACTCACTCCCTACATCTATCTCATTCAGTATCCACATTCAGGGCCTAATTCAGACCCGCTCGCGAGCGTAGGATGCTCGCAAGCGGGTAGATGGTGCCCTAATGCGCATGATGGAGGGAGCTCCGTCGTGCACATGCGCGAGACCCGTGAGCGACAGCCAAGCTGTCGCTCCGGGTCTCGCACCAAAGGGGGCGTGCTGTCGATGGTGACTGACAGCACGCCCCCTTTGGTGGGCGTGCCGGGGGTGTGGCTGCCAGACGGAGGCGTTCCCATGGGACTAATTAAGGATATGCCCACAAGCATAACCCACCATTTCTTTCTGAATTAATGGCACAACTATCTCCTCTAACCCCAAAGTGCGCTGTCTTGGAGTTATCCTGGACTCCTCCCTCTCCTTCAAACCACATATCCAGAACCTCTCGCAGTCCTGTCATTTCCATCTTAAAAGTATTTCCAAGATGAAACCCTTTCTCACCCAGGATACCACTAAAACCCTCATACACTCACTGGTCATCTCCAGATTGGACTACTGTAACCTCCTCCTATCTGGCCTCCCCAAATCCCTTCTCTCCCCTCTCCAGTCTGTTCTCAATGCTGCTGCTCGGCTCATCTTCCTCTCAAAACGCTCTCTGCATCTGCCCCCCCCCCCCTCTCCTACAAGCTCTCCACTGGCTCCCCTTCCCTTTTAGAACCCAATTTAAGGTTCTCACACTCACTTACAATGCCCTCAGCCATTCCTCTCCCATTTATATCTGTGATCTCATCTCCCTTCACTCTCCTGTCCGCCCTCTTCGTTCAACAAATGCACGCCACCTTTCATGTCAGCTGATTACTTCCTTCCACTCCCGCCACCAAGATTTTGCCCGTGCTGCTCCCCAGCTTTGGAACTCTCTCCCGCTCTCTTCCCATCAGACTCTCCACCTCTCTTCAATCCTTCAAACGGGCTCTCAAGACCCACTATTTCATCAAAGCCTTCCAGCTCTCATCTTAACTTGCTGCTACATACTCCTTCCTCCCTGCCTACCCCATCTGTGTCAATCATGTTTGTCTGTCCCTCCCCCTTAGAATTTAAGCTCCTTTGAGCAGGGCCCTCTACCCTCTTGTCCATCTCCTTACTATCCCATCATCTGCTTCTTACTCTCTACCAGGGCTCCTAACACTTGGTTGTTTTGCATTGTTGCTTATCTGGGTGTTATGGTCGTGAATGTAACAATGTATATTATCCATGTCCTGTAATGTATTGTACTGTACTGTATTGTACTGTAAGCCACTGTAAATCAATCTATTTGTTTATGTACTTTGTAAGGCGCTGCGGAACACTTGTGGCGCCATATAAATAAATTATAATAATAATAATAAAAAGCAGGCTAATACGTATGTGCACACCTGTGGGTGTACATGTATCGTATTTGCATGACCTCACCCTTACTGTACTCTGTCTACGTCATTCTACCCCATTGTTCCACATCATAAGGAGTCCGATGCACACAGGTCTGCAATTGAGCATTGTAGCGAATACTCCCAGAAGTAATCACCAGAAATTATATTTCATGAACTTTGTATGATAAAGATACTGTATTCGATGCCCTATAGATGACCTAGATCTGTGCTACAGAGGGGCTGATGGGTAAACTGAGATTTACGACCTCTGGGACTGATTCAGAAATGGACGTGCTGCGATTACAGCTGTGTTTTTGTGCGCAACGCTGCACCAAATATGTGCTAATGGTTGCAAAGATCACACGAGCATAGAGACTCCCACTGCTGCCTTCTCATCTGAATATGATGTGGCTTACCTGCGTAAATATCAGTAACATCGACGCACATTAAGCAGCCATCTTGCCCTTTCGGCAGGTCTGACCAGCCACAGATACTGCAGCTCTCATGACACACAGAGGGCTCTCTTGCTGCATAGGGGATGGCAAGAGCTAATTTATGCACATCCATGTTATCGGCGTTTAAATGGCCAGACATTGCTGCGGTTTTCTGCCCAACCCGTTATCCCCTCCAAACGCTAACTACCTGTCACTCATTTTGTGAGTGGGTTCTCTGTGTGATGCGCACTGGCAAATAATTGCTCAGTCTGTGTAAATATCGGCATTGCATCCATCTCTAAATCAGGCCCTCTGAGTCCTTTGAAGTCAGCCAGACCAGTATAGGGGGTGAGTCACAGAACTCATTAACATTTGGCACTGAGTTAACCAGAAAGGTGGAGCTAGGAGGGCCCCTGCGCAGCATAAGGGTCCAGCTCTCCCTATGCCTGTTGTCCATTCATTGGGGAGCAGCCGAAGTGCTGTGGATGCACCAAGATCTCTTATTTGTAAAACCCCCCACAACGGAGGTTCTAAGACCTCATTGTAAGTGTCCTAAAACTCTGTGCTATCCCTTTTTATTTTTATAATTGTTTGCATTTCCATTAAGGCCTGCGAACCAGGAGAGATAAGTCAGGAAGATGAAGAACTCATCAGTCAATTTATCGAGGGAGTTTATGACGTCAATGTGAAACCTCAGCTTAAACTTTTGTGCCTCCAAGATCCTACTAGCAGTTTCCTGGAGTTTTAGTGAGACAGCAATTAAAATTCTAAAGACCACTTCCCAGCAGGAACAAGTAATTGCAAATCCAGAACTAGCAGTGCAACAAGTCCAATCGACCATATCAGCAGATCCCTTAGTCGCCTTAAAGGAACAAATCGCATGTCTTTTTCAGGGGGTGACAGACATGTGTAAAGGTTTTAAGAACTTGAAGGAAAGACCCAAAAGGGAAGAGAAAGACTGGCGATCTGAAAGAAGGCCTTGCTATGACAGCCGATGGGAGGCAACTCGGAATTACGACCAACAAACTACTAATAAGTTCGATGAACTAGACTGACCGATGTGTAGATGCTGTCAAAGAAGCGGACACATCGAATGCAATTGTCAACAGTCTGGGAAATTAAAACCCAGAAGTCCTGAGCCTGAGGACCAGCCCTTAGAAAGAAAGGAGCAAATAGGTCCACTCTTCGAGGAAGGTATGAGCCTTGGTCCGATGTTGCAGAACCAAGCAAAAGCTGTCCACATGGCACATGTAGGTGATGTTACACCAGCTTGTGCAAGAAAAATTTTAGGACAAGTCGTATGGTTCCATGTGCAGCATGGTTACGGTATTTTTGTACATTATTCGGCCATCCAAAAAAACAATCCCAGAAGATATCTTCGAAGTCTGGTGGCTGGAGAGACTGTTGGGTTTGTTGTGGTAATGGGAGAGAAGGGCTTCAAAGCCACTAATGTATGTACTGGTCCAGGTGGTGTTTCAGTGCAGGGCAGCAAATATGCAATAGACCGCAATCATTATTGGCATTATCGACATTGCAGAGATCCTCCAACCAACTACCAGCAAAACTACCAACACCGTGAAGGAGGAGAAACTTCAGAAAAAGTTGAAATTGCGGCAGATAAAGAGAGTACTAATCTACAATGGCCCTACCGGAGGCGTCACTACCCACCTATTACTATTTAAGGAGGCCTAATGGACACAGACAACAATATTCTGATGTCCCAGAGTAAAGTGAGTTAATGGAGAGAACAGTTGGTCGATGAGCAGAGAAACCAAGTGGATTGGTGCAACAGGATCTGCAGGGAATAGTCCGAGCATGACTTCCTCAGGAAGCTCCATGCCAGATGACTCCAGAGTGGAGAACACCCATTCCATCATGGCCCACCATAACCAAACAGATGTGAATAGTATATGTATAGTATGTGTAAAAAAAAAATGTTTAAGAGATTGTTCTATAGTGGACTTTGAATGTTGTCTGTTGCGTGAGGACACGCAAGATTTAAGCGGGGATGTATGTAGTACCCCGCTATGTAAGTTATTATGTCTTACAGAGTGCAGCGCACTACAGCACATGTAGAAGCCATTACACAAGCAGACTACAGTTTCCAGCAATCTCTGCAGCTACTGAAGAGGTCAGCAGCAGGTCATGTGACCAGTGTCAGGTGGTCAGACATGTGATAGCTGGAAGTGAACAGCAGTTACTCAAGGAGCCTCTGAGGTGATGGTCAGAAAGGAAGATGGATGCTCTGCAGCTCTCAGAAGGTGGAAAGCCCTGAGGCAGTCTGTAACATGTCAGAGACAGACCTCAGAGATGGGAAGAGGGCAGACTGGTCTGAGACTGATGTGAAAGGTACCCAGGGAGCTGGTTATAGTGCTGCAGCCCCTGTATTCAGCATATAGAGAATATGAATGGACTACCTGCACTGGCACATAGCAATATATGAAGCACACTGAAGAGATACAATATAAAATATATGTAACAGCCACATGTGAGGATCACACCGGGCTCTGGAAGATAATACCTACCTGGAAACTGACATTAAAGTGACTACAATAGAGATATACAGTATATGCATATATATAGTGACAAATGTGCAAAGTACAAAGGGTTGCCTTCTGCCACTGGCAATCACAGTGACATCACATATAGTAGATGTAAACAATCTGGAGCATTATCTACAGCACTATACAACCTCCTGCATGCTCTGGGACTAATTTATGTGCACCTTCCAGCTCATAATTTGGGTTTGAACCCTAGAGACATTTTATTGTACTGAAATAATTTATACTGCAGTATAAAAACATTTTCAAAGTTATTGAGTTCCACTGGCAAGTGATAGAAGTTGTGCTGTATAGTATATTGGCATATTGAAAAATAGTGTCATGTATGTTATGTTATAAGGTGTTGGATATATTGGTGGACATGCAATGTAATGAAATAGTAAAGATAATTTATTTGTGTTGAATTCTAAATTTATATTTAATACCTGTGACTGACTTAAATCTAGAGACTAAGGCCCTCATTCAGAGCCGTACGCTCTGAGCAGAGCGCACGCTCTGAATGAGGGCCGGCCTCCCTGAAAATGGAGCGTCCTTCTGGACGCTCGTATAGCTGTGGGTCACCACCCACAGGCTATACGAGCGTGCATTTTGATGGCCGCGATGGTCGAGACCATCGCGACCATCGAAATTGCGAGCCGGAGCCTGCGGTTGAGGTTTTCAACCGCAAGCTCCGGAGTGATTTTGGCTCTATCAGAGCCAAAATCACTCCCACTGACATCACTAGTGATGTCAGTGGGCCGGCTTTTGACGGGAGGCGTTCCCGTGGGAACGCCCCCGTCAGGGAGGCACGCCCCCGGCACGCCTACCAAAGGGGGCGTGCTGTCAATCAACATTGACAGCACGCCCCCTTTGATCGGACACAGCGAGCGAAGGACTTTCCTTCGCTCGTCGCATCTGGCGCATGCGCACGACGGAGCTCCCTCCATCGTGCGCATGCTCAGTCCAGAACATCGACCCACTTGCGAGCGGACAGCCGCTCGCGAGTGGGTCTGAATCAGGCCCTAAGATCTATGTAGTAGGGGAACTTGCCTCTCTGAAGATAATTACCACTGTTACAAACCTGTAAAGTTACTAGAGCTATTGCGGGCTCTTGGGGATTACCACATTTGGCGCCACGAACAGGATTCGAACCTGTGCGGGGAAACCCCATTGGATTTCTTCTGACCCCTCATCACTGCACTCCATCTGACAGCTGGCATACATCACTGGTGACAGGCTACACAGTGTACAAGTTAGCTCACACCTCAGGAAAGGACTCAGTTACACAGCAGATACTTTCCATTAATAAATAGCTCCTTCTGGAAAAACAAGGACTAAAACAGCCTAACAGCTAAACTTAATTCTGAGGTGATTGAACTGCATGTGAGAGGGAGAAAACATCATATATTTTAAAACCCCACCAGTACTCCAGCAGTTATAGAGGAACCTCAAGAACCGGAAAGTGAAGCAGCACAGCAGAGTCGGCAGAATGTAATCGGGCCACAATCTCCTCTAGAACCCAAGAGCGAAGCTAGAGCGGAAGACGTCCCTCCCCAAGTAAATTACTTCAACCAGGAAAATTCTGAGGCCGCTGAACAAGAGAACGGCCCTAAAAGGGTGATTAACATGGCCATGGGAAGAGAATCAGAACTTCCTAAACCCCTTTGTACAGATTCCAGTATATTGAAGTTCGAATCCAACATCCCTACTGACAATCCTAGTGCAGATAAGGAAGAAGTGACCTATCTGTTTCCCGAGTGGTATCGCTCAGACGTCGAATACACTACGATAAGCTCTCAAGAGGTAGCAGCAATTCTGAAAAAGGCATGTAACAAGTCAGGGAAGAGACGCAAAGGATACTCTACCCATTGGATGCAGGCAATAGAATGCTCTGTAGCCGCTATGACTGTCTAAAAGTTTCAAATTAAATTGTTACTTCTATAATTGTTGTTAATAATGTTTGTCACTAACAGTTGTTCTTGCTACAATTGTAATGGAGTAGCTAAATGGTGATAGTTGCCAAACAGTTTCCTCTAATTTATTAGGAGAAGCAGATACATGGGGACATGCATCATTCTAGCAGGGAGGACTGTGATACCCCAGAAGAAATGGATATAGTTATTCAATCATATAGAGCCCGTTAGTTATATCTAAATTCATTGATGTACACCGTAATAATATATATATATGTTGATATGGTAATGTAGGAGGGCTGTAGCAATGTAATGGCACCTATATCCGGTGCCCTATTGTCCTGCTGGCCTCCCCCATCAGTGAGTGATGAACTTTTCTAAAACAGCCCCAGCACGGACCTCACCATTACCTGCAGGGGGGACTTGTGCTGGACACTGCAGTGAGGGCTAGGAGAGGTTATAAAGAGACCTGACAGTTGACAATTTCGAGGAGTGTGCCTGAGGCAGTTAAGTGGAAAGGAGCTCCTGCATTAAGTGTCCCTTACCTCAGGGACATCGGAGGTGGTGTCCAGGGAGCGGCATCCAATCCGTGTTGGTCAGAGGGCAGGATGGGCACAGAGTGAGCTGCCTGAGGGGACAAGAGAGCAGGACTCATCGGAGGTTGTGTGAGAGTATCCACAGCTGTGAGGGGAGCGCAGGAACTGGAGCTGACAGGAAGCTGCCAGGTACATAGAGGGAAGTAGCATCCATGGGACCGCCCTAAATCCTTCCCCCTCCAGAGTGACTGACAGCTGGGAGCCAGAGAGGAGGGGAGATTGCTGTTCCAGGTGCTGAAGCTGTACTACAGGGAGCAGGTCTGTCAGCTAAATACACATCACACCTTAGTACAGCACGCTGCAGATATAATAGACAGTTAGACAGCTATTATATGGTCCTAATCAGCATTAATATCTTCTGTTAGTAGAAGAATCTACAGAACTGATATATCTAGCTTTTAGCTAAACGGCTCAAGCTAAACATTTCACCATTAGTAGCTACATTAATGCCAAATCCCCTCCTTACCCTCTCTACTAAGAAGGAACAGAGGTTGAACAGATCCACTGATAAATAAGCTTGACCTGAGGTAAATCGAACTGTCAGGAGAGTATAACAGGATCCCTCAGTGGGTAAAACCTAACAGCTTACTGCTGATGTAATACACCTTTGTTATATATATATATATATATATATATATATATATATATATAAAACCTGAGAGACTGTGACAGGAAAGGTAAACTCAGGTTCTAAATAATTAGAAAACGGCATCTAAAATATGGAGGATCTGACTAGATTCAGCTTGATATACGCCGATGAGTCAGCTACTGTACATTCAGTGACAATTAAAAGAGAATATCCATCCTAAGGAGTGACAGTCCTCTTCAGGAACTATTCTTACTGTTGCTTGAAGGTCAATCATGCCAGGAGGAAAGATCGAGGAATCAGGTATTTGGACATTGGGGATTAGAGTATAGGCCCCCCTCATATGTAACTCCCAGGTGTTAACGAGACCTCTCCTGGGGCGCGGAGTCTAGTCCACCTGATGGTATTCACCAGTGACCCCTCCAAGCGGGATGTGGGCTTTGCTGCATCAAGTGAACAGGTCGCGGCCCCCAAGATTGGTACCTGGAGCAAACACTGAGTATAATGCAGGAGGACTATAATTTTTACTTGTTACTGGTACTTCAGAATTCTTGATCTTCAATTATTTCACTCGAGCAAGAGCACTATTGCTCGTCTTCTTTAGTTGCATACTTAATTCTTAACTTGGCTCATAGAATCTTCACACTTCAGCTTCAGCTACCCCAACATCTTCTTTACTTGTAGTCGATGCTTCTGTAGGACAGTTGCAATAATTCTGCCCACGCAGTACAATGTTAGGATTAGACTTGGTTTTCTCCAAGATCTCTGGGGAAGGAGTAGCTGCCTGGTCATGGGACATCTAACCAGGGACTTATATCAGAGTCTTCCATTTTGCCGACTTTTCTTTTTGTCTTTTCCTTTCACACTGGAATATCTTTTTTGTGCTCATTATTGTAGTAAGTTGCTTGTTCACGTCTTTTATCTCCATTGTTCACTTCTTACGGTGCGATGCTGTGAACCCAAGTGTCTCTTCCTTCCAGCTTTACTGTGGTAGGTGTGGTCAGTAGCACCTGGAATGTACCATTGTATCGAGGTTCAAGTGCCCTTCTCACATGTCTTTTGAAATAGATCCAGTCCCCTGGACTCAATAAAAGAGTACTATCATCAGAGTCTGGATCTGAAAGGGAATAGAATACTTGACAATGGAGGTTAGTTAAAGCTTTACACATTGCTTGTACATAGGCAGTTAAATCTTCATAGTTATGCTGTAACTGCTGAGGGAAGTAACACCCTGTCTTAGGTACTGTATCAAAGCTTATGTGTCTTTACAGAGGTGGTTCTAATAGAGAACAAAACTGTTGGTAGACATTGTAATCAGGGCCTACCTGTTCCTATTACTTTTTATACTGATGTGCAAGGCCCACTCTCAAATAGCTGTAGGTAATCTTTTTGTAGCTTCTGAAAAGGTTAGAGTGGCCTTGGGATATGTTTCTGTAAGGTCTTTACTTTTCTTTTCTGGATTACATGTTTCATACATCCCGCATGCTGCTGCATCAAATTCTGGTGCCATCCACTGCTGCCACACAATTTGGCTTTCTTTGAACAGTTCATTTTTTCATGCGTTATCTGTAACATGATTAGATACCAAGCCCTTGGTAGACACCCTTGTTGTCCTTTTTGCCAATATACCTTGTTCATTCTTTTACGGCTCCTATGTTTTATCCACGATTCCTTCTCTCCCTTGGAAACCTATTCCTGGAAGTGCTGTAAGGTGTCCTCATGGACTGGAGCTTCTTGTACTTGAACTTGGTACACAGTTACTGGGTCTTGCAATACTGCTTTCTTTGCTGCTGTATCTGTAATAGCATTGATCTTTATTTCTGGTGTCTGTTCCTTGGTAGGGGCCTGTATCTTTACAATTGCTTCTTTCAGATGTTATTTCAAGGGCAATGAATAGCTGATTAATCAAAGTTGCATGCTTGATATAATTTCTGGTTTCTTCAGGTAGGGACAACTTTGTGGATCACATACCTGGAAATTTTTTAACTGTTTGTCCTTCTGCCAAGATTCAAGCTTCTTTGAGTGCACATAATTCTTCTTCTTGTGCTGAGCACTATGGAGGTAGTGCTGTATAAGTTTAAGATGTCTGTGTTTGAAGTGTCTGTATAACCTGTGTGTATGCTCCCATTAACATAGTATCTGGAGCCATCTACATTCAGGATCTGTAAAGGAGTGTCTATTACATGATGAAGAGCCCTGACTTTAATTTACATAAGAGCTAAACAATCATGATGAGGGAAAAAAGTATGTATATTTTATTTACTACCTTTACTGACAACTTCTGACAACTTCTTCCTCCTTATTACATGATCTGTCTTCATCTGTAATATCAGTACCTTCTTCCTTATCCCATGATTCAACTTCATCTGTACTTTTTCCCATTTGAGGGATTATTTCACACGCTCATTTCCCCTCTTATGAATCATTGATATGAAGGTGAGTCACTGGATTGAGAACTTGTGCATCTTAAGATGGTTACATGAGATGTGCTTAACGAAGCCACTTCATACCTGGTTAATCTTGCAGCGGACAGGTGCTTGGTTCGTTCTTGACCAATTACTGTATAAGGTCTTGAGTTCAGTTTCTTCAGTTTTACTGGAAATACTCCTGAATTTTCAACTTAGCTTAATTTGCATGGTCCATTTTCTTCATTCTGTACTTGAGTCAGTGAATACTGTCCTATTGATACTGGGAGAGTATTTGGCTTCAGGGTAAGTTGGACAGGGTGTACTGCTAGAAGCCCCACATTGTCTTTTTTTTTGTAGCATATCTTACTTCGGACTTTCATTCCGGTGATACTGTAGCTTGTGGGGTTCTCTGCTGAGAATAATGTACAGCTGCGGTCAACTGTTCGTTCTGTTCTTTTGTGAGGCCTGAAGTTAGTACCACTCCGTCCGGAGTGTACTTGATATATGCTTTTAACTTGGATAATACATCTGCTCCCAGTAGGTTAACTGGACATTTAGGTGAAATCAAAAACTTAATTGGTACCTGTAGTTGCTCAGATCCTATCTTCATTAGTACAGGCTTACTTTCTTGTAAGTTGACTTCACTTCCTTCAAGTCCAGTTGCTGATAAAACTTTATTGGATAATAGATTGTTTGGTACCTCCTCTTCATCATAGGCTAGTTTACTCTGCTCCGCTCTTCATTAAACATTCACACTGCTGACCAGTGGGTAAAGTCATTGCTTCATTTCTTTTTGCTTCATTCTTGTCTTGATGAAATTGGTCAGCAGTATAAAGTGGGAGGTACTAGGGAGCGCCTACTTCCTATGCTTGGGTTTTATTTTGCTCTTCCTGCCATTTTTTAAATTCATCACAATCTCTTCTTATGTGACCCTGTTTCTTGCAGAAAAAACAATCCCATTTTCATCATTTTCTTAGTATCCAAAGAAATCCTCCTCTTGGTTCTGATTTTCTTTTTTTCTCTGTTTTCTATACTTTTCACTACTTGCAGTACCCAGGGAAACTCCGTTGTTCCTGCTTCTGGTTCTATTGGATGTGATTGTCCATATAGTTTCAATAATCGAGTCTTACACTTCTTTTCACGTTGTAGATCTATCATGAGGAAATCTTCTTCAGGTGTTTGTGTAGACTGGTCACGGTATTGCTTTAAGTTTTGCTCGATGTTAGGTGCTATTGGAGCGAGATTCCCTTTTTGCTTTGTTGTTCTAGCTTCTGTATCAATTGTGGTTTCTATGTCATTCGTCGCCTCTATCAGTTGGTTATTCTTGTTACAGGGGTCTGGTGCGAACAAAGCCACTATATCTTGCATACCGGACAATGCCCGGGGTCTGCATTGCTCTTAAGTTCCTTCCAAGTGTCCTGCTTCGTCAACAACACATTGGTCTTGGGTAGGACATATTGGAGGCACTTCATCTGGTGGTGGTTCTGGTGTGCCCGTGCTTATTGCTGTCATATCAGCTAGAGCTTTCTCTGACCCTGCCATTAGCTCTGGTTGCAATTTCTTGCTTTCTGATATTGTCAGATGAAGCTGTTATCTCTATATCTCAGATTATCAATTCAAAAGTCCTAAAAATACAATGAGCTTCTAAGCTATAACTCATAACGTGACTTTGCGATCATCTGAAACATCCTTTAGCAGCACACAGCTAAACAAACCATAGCTATCATCTGTACAATATATTCTAAATAACTTTCTTTCTGCTCAAAAATTTCTAATATTTTTAAACCTTGAACATTAACTTTATAAACGTTTACTTTCTCTTTGGTTGACCATTGTTTAATAAAACATTAATCCTGTACGTACTTGACATTTTCTATAATTAAAACATTTTTCTTATTCTGCATTTCTGTCATAAATCTGCATTATCTGTGATATACATAAAAGAATGCAAAAAGTGACATACCTGTGGTCGTGCATTCACGTATTAAATATGATGTGCACAGCCACAACAACTTGTAATAATTTCTTATGTTATATCAACAGCTTGGCTGTTGACGTGACTTAGGGCTTTATTTACTACAATCCGCATATTGAATGCAGATTGTAGTGTGATATTACCGAGTGAATTCGCATTGCGAATTCAGGCAATATCACAGGGATTTACTACAAATCCCTTACAGGGCCAGAGCTTGTGGTAAAGCTCTGCCCCTGCAAATCCCCTTCGGAGCCTTATCACGGTATTTTCGCAAAAAATACAGTGATTAAGTGCCCGCGCATGCGCCGACCGATCGCCGCTGCTAACCCCCCCAGTGCTAAGCCCCTCCCCCCGGTGCTAAGCCCCACCCCCATGATCATGGACCCCCCCGCGACCCCCCCTCCCCCCCCCTGTGACTCCCCCTCCCTTAATAGCACTTACCTGCCCGCTCCGGGCCTCCGGTGATGTTCTCCATTCCTCCGGTCAGGTGATCTCCCATACTGCACTGGGGCCCGATCACCTGATGACCGAGCAGCAGTGCACTATGGGAAACCAGCTGACCGGAGGGGAGAACATCACCGGAGGCCCAATCACCGGTCCCTTGAATTTTTTTTTACAGTAATAAGCTTGCGGTCTGTTTAGACCACACAGCTGATTACTGGGACCGACTCCCGGTAATAGTAAAGATAATTTATTTGTGTTGAATTCTAAATTTATATTTAATACCTGTGACTGACTTAAATCTAGAGACTAAGGCCCTCATTCAGAGCCGTACGCTCTGAGCAGAGCGCACGCTCTGAATGAGGGCCGGCCTCCATGAAAATGGAGCGTCCTTCTGGACGCTCGTATAGCTGTGGGTCACCACCCACAGGCTATACGAGCGTGCATTTTGATGGCCGCGATGGTCGAGACCATCGCGACCATCGAAATTGCGAGCCGGAGCCTGCGGTTGAGGTTTTCAACCGCAAGCTCCGGAGTGATTTTGGCTCTATCAGAGCCAAAATCACTCCCACTGACATCACTAGTGATGTCAGTGGGCCGGCTTTTGACGGGAGGCGTTCCTGTGGGAACGCCCCCGTCAGGGAGGCACGCCCCCGGCACGCCTACCAAAGGGGGCGTGCTGTCAATCAACATTGACAGCACGCCCCCTTTGATCGGACACAACGAGCGAAGGACTTTCCTTCGCTCGTCGCATCTGGCGCATGCACACGACGGAGCTCCCTCCATCATGCGCATGCTCAGTCCAGAACATCGACCCACTTGCGAGCGGACAGCCGCTCGCGAGTGGGTCTGAATCAGGCCCTAAGATCTATGTAGTAGGGGAACTTGCCTCTCTGAAGAGAATTACCACTGTTACAAACCTGTAAAGTTACTAGAGCTATTGCGGGCTCTTGGGGATTACCACATTTGGCGCCACGAACAGGATTCGAACCTGTGCGGGGAAACCCCATTGGATTTCTTCTGACCCCTCATCACTGCACTCCATCTGTCAGCTGGCATACATCACTGGTGACAGGCTACACAGTGTACAAGTTAGCTCACACCTCAGGAAAGGACTCAGTTACACAGCAGATACTTTCCATTAATAAATAGCTCCTTCTGGAAAAACAAGGACTAAAACAGCCTAACAGCTAAACTTAATTCTGAGGTGATTGAACTGCATGTGAGAGGGAGAAAACATCATATATTTTAAAACCCCGCCAGTACTCCAGCAGTTATAGAGGAACCTCAAGAACCGGAAAGTGAAGCAGCACAGCAGAGTCGGCAGAATGTAATCGGGCCACAATCTCCTCTAGAACCCAAGAGCGAAGCTAGAGCGGAAGACGTCCCTCCCCAAGTAAATTACTTCAACCAGGAAAATTCTGAGGCCACTGAACAAGAGAACGGCCCTAAAAGGGTGATTAACATGGCCATGGGAAGAGAATCAGAACTTCCTAAACCCCTTTGTACAGATTCCAGTATATTGAAGTTCGAATCCAACATCCCTACTGACAATCCTAGTGCAGATAAGGAAGAAGTGACCTATCTGTTTCCCGAGTGGTATCGCTCAGACGTCGAATACACTACGATAAACTCTCAAGAGGTAGCAGCAATTCTGAAAAAGGCATGTAACAAGTCAGGGAAGAGACGCAAAGGATACTCTACCCATTGGATGCAGGCAATAGAATGCTCTGTAGCCGCTATGACTGTCTAAAAGTTTCAAATTAAATTGTTACTTCTATAATTGTTGTTAATAATGTTTGTCACTAACAGTTGTTCTTGCTACAATTGTAATGGAGTAGCTAAATGGTGATAGTTGCCAAACAGTTTCCTCTAATTTATTAGGAGAAGCAGATACATGGGGACATGCATCATTCTAGCAGGGAGGACTGTGATACCCCAGAAGAAATGGATATAGTTATTCAATCATATAGAGCCCGTTAGTTATATCTAAATTCATTGATGTACACCGTAATAATATATATATATGTTGATATGGTAATGTAGGAGGGCTGTAGCAATGTAATGGCACCTATATCCGGTGCCCTATTGTCCTGCTGGCCTCCCCCATCAGTGAGTGATGAACTTTTCTAAAACAGCCCCAGCACGGACCTCACCATTACCTGCAGGGGGGACTTGTGCTGGACACTGCAGTGAGGGCTAGGAGAGGTTATAAAGAGACCTGACAGTTGACAATTTCGAGGAGTGTGCCTGAGGCAGTTAAGTGGAAAGGAGCTCCTGCATTAAGTGTCCCTTACCTCAGGGACATCGGAGGTGGTGTCCAGGGAGCGGCATCCAATCCGTGTTGGTCAGAGGGCAGGATGGGCACAGAGTGAGCTGCCTGAGGGGACAAGAGAGCAGGACTCATCGGAGGTTGTGTGAGAGTATCCACAGCTGTGAGGGGAGCGCAGGAACTGGAGCTGACAGGAAGCTGCCAGGTACATAGAGGGAAGTAGCATCCATGGGACCGCCCTAAATCCTTCCCCCTCCAGAGTGACTGACAGCTGGGAGCCAGAGAGGAGGGGAGATTGCTGTTCCAGGTGCTGAAGCTGTACTACAGGGAGCAGGTCTGTCAGCTAAATACACATCACACCTTAGTACAGCACGCTGCAGATATAATAGACAGTTAGACAGCTATTATATGGTCCTAATCAGCATTAATATCTTCTGTTAGTAGAAGAATCTACAGAACTGATATATCTAGCTTTTAGCTAAACGGCTCAAGCTAAACATTTCACCATTAGTAGCTACATTAATGCCAAATCCCCTCCTTACCCTCTCTACTAAGAAGGAACAGAGGTTGAACAGATCCACTGATAAATAAGCTTGACCTGAGGTAAATCGAACTGTCAGGAGAGTATAACAGGATCCCTCAGTGGGTAAAACCTAACAGCTTACTGCTGATGTAATACACCTTTGTTTTATATATATATATATATATATATATATATATATATAAAACCTGAGAGACTGTGACAGGAAAGGTAAACTCAGGTTCTAAATAATTAGAAAACGGCATCTAAAATATGGAGGATCTGACTAGATTCAGCTTGATATACGCCGATGAGTCAGCTACTGTACATTCAGTGACAATTAAAAGAGAATATCCATCCTAAGGAGTGACAGTCCTCTTCAGGAACTATTCTTACTGTTGCTTGAAGGTCAATCATGCCAGGAGGAAAGATCGAGGAATCAGGTATTTGGACATTGGGGATTAGAGTATAGGCCCCCCTCATATGTAACTCCCAGGTGTTAACGAGACCTCTCCTGGGGCGCGGAGTCTAGTCCACCTGATGGTATTCACCAGTGACCCCTCCAAGCGGGATGTGGGCTTTGCTGCATCAAGTGAACAGGTCGCGGCCCCCAAGATTGGTACCTGGAGCAAACACTGAGTATAATGCAGGAGGACTATAATTTTTACTTGTTACTGGTACTTCAGAATTCTTGATCTTCAATTATTTCACTCGAGCAAGAGCACTATTGCTCGTCTTCTTTAGTTGCATACTTAATTCTTAACTTGGCTCATAGAATCTTCACACTTCAGCTTCAGCTACCCCAACATCTTCTTTACTTGTAGTCGATGCTTCTGTAGGACAGTTGCAATAATTCTGCCCACGCAGTACAATGTTAGGATTAGACTTGGTTTTCTCCAAGATCTCTGGGGAAGGAGTAGCTGCCTGGTCATGGGACATCTAACCAGGGACTTATATCAGAGTCTTCCATTTTGCCGACTTTTCTTTTTGTCTTTTCCTTTCACACTGGAATATCTTTTTTGTGCTCATTATTGTAGTAAGTTGCTTGTTCACGTCTTTTATCTCCATTGTTCACTTCTTACGGTGCGATGCTGTGAACCCAAGTGTCTCTTCCTTCCAGCTTTACTGTGGTAGGTGTGGTCAGTAGCACCTGGAATGTACCATTGTATCGAGGTTCAAGTGCCCTTCTCACATGTCTTTTGAAATAGATCCAGTCCCCTGGACTCAATAAATGAGTACTATCATCAGAGTCTGGATCTGAAAGGGAATAGAATACTTGACAATGGAGGTTAGTTAAAGCTTTACACATTGCTTGTACATAGGCAGTTAAATCTTCATAGTTATGCTGTAACTGCTGAGGGAAGTAACACCCTGTCTTAGGTACTGTATCAAAGCTTATGTGTCTTTACAGAGGTGTTTCTAATAGAGAACAAAACTGTTGGTAGACATTGTAATCAGGGCCTACCTGTTCCTATTACTTTTTATACTGATGTGCAAGGCCCACTCTCAAATAGCTGTAGGTAATCTTTTTGTAGCTTCTGAAAAGGTTAGAGTGGCCTTGGGATATGTTTCTGTAAGGTCTTTACTTTTCTTTTCTGGATTACATGTTTCATACATCCCGCATGCTGCTGCATCAAATTCTGGTGCCATCCACTGCTGCCACACAATTTGGCTTTCTTTGAACAGTTCATTTTTTCATGCGTTATCTGTAACATGATTAGATACCAAGCCCTTGGTAGACACCCTTGTTGTCCTTTTTGCCAATATACCTTGTTCATTCTTTTACGGCTCCTATGTTTTATCCACGATTCCTTCTCTCCCTTGGAAACCTATTCCTGGAAGTGCTGTAAGGTGTCCTCATGGACTGGAGCTTCTTGTACTTGAACTTGGTACACAGTTACTGGGTCTTGCAATACTGCTTTCTTTGCTGCTGTATCTGTAATAGCATTGATCTTTATTTCTGGTGTCTGTTCCTTGGTAGGGGCCTGTATCTTTACAATTGCTTCTTTCAGATGTTATTTCAAGGGCAATGAATAGCTGATTAATCAAAGTTGCATGCTTGATATAATTTCTGGTTTCTTCAGGTAGGGACAACTGTGTGGATCACATACCTGGAAATTTTTTAACTGTTTGTCCTTCTGCCAAGATTCAAGCTTCTTTGAGTGCACATAATTCTTCTTCTTGTGCTGAGCACTATGGAGGTAGTGCTGTATAAGTTTAAGATGTCTGTGTTTGAAGTGTCTGTATAACCTGTGTGTATGCTCCCATTAACATAGTATCTGGAGCCATCTACATTCAGGATCTGTAAAGGAGTGTCTATTACATGATGAAGAGCCCTGACTTTAATTTACATAAGAGCTAAACAATCATGATGAGGGAAAAAAGTATGTATATTTTATTTACTACCTTTACTGACAACTTCTGACAACTTCTTCATCTTGATCTGTCTTCATCTGTAATATCAGTACCTTCTTCCTTATCCCATGATTCAACTTCATCTGTACTTTTTCCCATTTGAGGGATTATTTCACACGCTCATTTCCCCTCTTATGAATCATTGATATGAAGGTGAGTCACTGGATTGAGAACTTGTGCATCTTAAGATGGTTACATGAGATGTGCTTAACGAAGCCACTTCATACCTGGTTAATCTTGCAGCGGACAGGTGCTTGGTTCGTTCTTGACCAATTACTGTATAAGGTCTTGAGTTCAGTTTCTTCAGTTTTACTGGAAATACTCCTGAATTTTCAACTTAGCTTAATTTGCATGGTCCATTTTCTTCATTCTGTACTTGAGTCAGTGAATACTGTCCTATTGATACTGGGAGAGTATTTGGCTTCAGGGTAAGTTGGACAGGGTGTACTGCTAGAAGCCCCACATTGTCTTTTTTTTTGTAGCATATCTTACTTCGGACTTTCATTCCGGTGATACTGTAGCTTGTGGGGTTCTCTGCTGAGAATAATGTACAGCTGCGGTCAACTGTTCGTTCTGTTCTTTTGTGAGGCCTGAAGTTAGTACCACTCCGTCCGGAGTGTACTTGATATATGCTTTTAACTTGGATAATACATCTGCTCCCAGTAGGTTAACTGGACATTTAGGTGAAATCAAAAACTTAATTGGTACCTGTAGTTGCTCAGATCCTATCTTCATTAGTACAGGCTTACTTTCTTGTAAGTTGACTTCACTTCCTTCAAGTCCAGTTGCTGATAAAACTTTATTGGATAATAGATTGTTTGGTACCTCCTCTTCATCATAGGCTAGTTTACTCTGCTCCGCTCTTCATTAAACATTCACACTGCTGACCAGTGGGTAAAGTCATTGCTTCATTTCTTTTTGCTTCATTCTTGTCTTGATGAAATTGGTCAGCAGTATAAAGTGGGAGGTACTAGGGAGCGCCTACTTCCTATGCTTGGGTTTTATTTTGCTCTTCCTGCCATTTTTTAAATTCATCACAATCTCTTCTTATGTGACCCTGTTTCTTGCAGAAAAAACAATCCCATTTTCATCATTTTCTTAGTATCCAAAGAAATCCTCCTCTTGGTTCTGATTTTCTTTTTTTCTCTGTTTTCTATACTTTTCACTACTTGCAGTACCCAGGGAAACTCCGTTGTTCCTGCTTCTGGTTCTATTGGATGTGATTGTCCATATAGTTTCAATAATCGAGTCTTACACTTCTTTTCACGTTGTAGATCTATCATGAGGAAATCTTCTTCAGGTGTTTGTGTAGACTGGTCACGGTATTGCTTTAAGTTTTGCTCGATGTTAGGTGCTATTGGAGCGAGATTCCCTTTTTGCTTTGTTGTTCTAGCTTCTGTATCAATTGTGGTTTCTATGTCATTCGTCGCCTCTATCAGTTGGTTATTCTTGTTACAGGGGTCTGGTGCGAACAAAGCCACTATATCTTGCATACCGGACAATGCCCGGGGTCTGCATTGCTCTTAAGTTCCTTCCAAGTGTCCTGCTTCGTCAACAACACATTGGTCTTGGGTAGGACATATTGGAGGCACTTCATCTGGTGGTGGTTCTGGTGTGCCCGTGCTTATTGCTGTCATATCAGCTAGAGCTTTCTCTGACCCTGCCATTAGCTCTGGTTGCAATTTCTTGCTTTCTGATATTGTCAGATGAAGCTGTTATCTCTATATCTCAGATTATCAATTCAAAAGTCCTAAAAATACAATGAGCTTCTAAGCTATAACTCATAACGTGACTTTGCGATCATCTGAAACATCCTTTAGCAGCACACAGCTAAACAAACCATAGCTATCATCTGTACAATATATTCTAAATAACTTTCTTTCTGCTCAAAAATTTCTAATATTTTTAAACCTTGAACATTAACTTTATAAACGTTTACTTTCTCTTTGGTTGACCATTGTTTAATAAAACATTAATCCTGTACGTACTTGACATTTTCTATAATTAAAACATTTTTCTTATTCTGCATTTCTGTCATAAATCTGCATTATCTGTGATATACATAAAAGAATGCAAAAAGTGACATACCTGTGGTCGTGCATTCACGTATTAAATATGATGTGCACAGCCACAACAACTTGTAATAATTTCTTATGTTATATCAACAGCTTGGCTGTTGACGTGACTTAGGGCTTTATTTACTACAATCCGCATATTGAATGCAGATTGTAGTGTGATATTACCGAGTGAATTCGCATTGCGAATTCAGGCAATATCACAGGGATTTACTACAAATCCCTTACAGGGCCAGAGCTTGTGGTAAAGCTCTGCCCCTGCAAATCCCCTTCGGAGCCTTATCACGGTATTTTCGCAAAAAATACAGTGATTAAGTGCCCGCGCATGCGCCGACCGATCGCCGCTGCTAACCCCCCCAGTGCTAAGCCCCTCCCCCCGGTGCTAAGCCCCACCCCCATGATCATGGACCCCCCCGCGACCCCCCCTCCCCCCCCTGTGACTCCCCCTCCCTTAATAGCACTTACCTGCCCGCTCCGGGCCTCCGGTGATGTTCTCCATTCCTCCGGTCAGGTGATCTCCCATACTGCACTGGGGCCCGATCACCTGATGACCGAGCAGCAGTGCACTATGGGAAACCAGCTGACCGGAGGGGAGAACATCACCGGAGGCCCAATCACCGGTCCCTTGAATTTTTTTTTACAGTAATAAGCTTGCGGTCTGTTTAGACCACACAGCTGATTACTGGGACCGACTCCCGGTAATAGTAAAGATAATTTATTTGTGTTGAATTCTAAATTTATATTTAATACCTGTGACTGACTTAAATCTAGAGACTAAGGCCCTCATTCAGAGCCGTACGCTCTGAGCAGAGCGCACGCTCTGAATGAGGGCCGGCCTCCATGAAAATGGAGCGTCCTTCTGGACGCTCGTATAGCTGTGGGTCACCACCCACAGGCTATACGAGCGTGCATTTTGATGGCCGCGATGGTCGAGACCATCGCGACCATCGAAATTGCGAGCCGGAGCCTGCGGTTGAGGTTTTCAACCGCAAGCTCCGGAGTGATTTTGGCTCTATCAGAGCCAAAATCACTCCCACTGACATCACTAGTGATGTCAGTGGGCCGGCTTTTGACGGGAGGCGTTCCTGTGGGAACGCCCCCGTCAGGGAGGCACGCCCCCGGCACGCCTACCAAAGGGGGCGTGCTGTCAATCAACATTGACAGCACGCCCCCTTTGATCGGACACAACGAGCGAAGGACTTTCCTTCGCTCGTCGCATCTGGCGCATGCACACGACGGAGCTCCCTCCATCATGCGCATGCTCAGTCCAGAACATCGACCCACTTGCGAGCGGACAGCCGCTCGCGAGTGGGTCTGAATCAGGCCCTAAGATCTATGTAGTAGGGGAACTTGCCTCTCTGAAGAGAATTACCACTGTTACAAACCTGTAAAGTTACTAGAGCTATTGCGGGCTCTTGGGGATTACCACATTTGGCGCCACGAACAGGATTCGAACCTGTGCGGGGAAACCCCATTGGATTTCTTCTGACCCCTCATCACTGCACTCCATCTGTCAGCTGGCATACATCACTGGTGACAGGCTACACAGTGTACAAGTTAGCTCACACCTCAGGAAAGGACTCAGTTACACAGCAGATACTTTCCATTAATAAATAGCTCCTTCTGGAAAAACAAGGACTAAAACAGCCTAACAGCTAAACTTAATTCTGAGGTGATTGAACTGCATGTGAGAGGGAGAAAACATCATATATTTTAAAACCCCGCCAGTACTCCAGCAGTTATAGAGGAACCTCAAGAACCGGAAAGTGAAGCAGCACAGCAGAGTCGGCAGAATGTAATCGGGCCACAATCTCCTCTAGAACCCAAGAGCGAAGCTAGAGCGGAAGACGTCCCTCCCCAAGTAAATTACTTCAACCAGGAAAATTCTGAGGCCACTGAACAAGAGAACGGCCCTAAAAGGGTGATTAACATGGCCATGGGAAGAGAATCAGAACTTCCTAAACCCCTTTGTACAGATTCCAGTATATTGAAGTTCGAATCCAACATCCCTACTGACAATCCTAGTGCAGATAAGGAAGAAGTGACCTATCTGTTTCCCGAGTGGTATCGCTCAGACGTCGAATACACTACGATAAACTCTCAAGAGGTAGCAGCAATTCTGAAAAAGGCATGTAACAAGTCAGGGAAGAGACGCAAAGGATACTCTACCCATTGGATGCAGGCAATAGAATGCTCTGTAGCCGCTATGACTGTCTAAAAGTTTCAAATTAAATTGTTACTTCTATAATTGTTGTTAATAATGTTTGTCACTAACAGTTGTTCTTGCTACAATTGTAATGGAGTAGCTAAATGGTGATAGTTGCCAAACAGTTTCCTCTAATTTATTAGGAGAAGCAGATACATGGGGACATGCATCATTCTAGCAGGGAGGACTGTGATACCCCAGAAGAAATGGATATAGTTATTCAATCATATAGAGCCCGTTAGTTATATCTAAATTCATTGATGTACACCGTAATAATATATATATATGTTGATATGGTAATGTAGGAGGGCTGTAGCAATGTAATGGCACCTATATCCGGTGCCCTATTGTCCTGCTGGCCTCCCCCATCAGTGAGTGATGAACTTTTCTAAAACAGCCCCAGCACGGACCTCACCATTACCTGCAGGGGGGACTTGTGCTGGACACTGCAGTGAGGGCTAGGAGAGGTTATAAAGAGACCTGACAGTTGACAATTTCGAGGAGTGTGCCTGAGGCAGTTAAGTGGAAAGGAGCTCCTGCATTAAGTGTCCCTTACCTCAGGGACATCGGAGGTGGTGTCCAGGGAGCGGCATCCAATCCGTGTTGGTCAGAGGGCAGGATGGGCACAGAGTGAGCTGCCTGAGGGGACAAGAGAGCAGGACTCATCGGAGGTTGTGTGAGAGTATCCACAGCTGTGAGGGGAGCGCAGGAACTGGAGCTGACAGGAAGCTGCCAGGTACATAGAGGGAAGTAGCATCCATGGGACCGCCCTAAATCCTTCCCCCTCCAGAGTGACTGACAGCTGGGAGCCAGAGAGGAGGGGAGATTGCTGTTCCAGGTGCTGAAGCTGTACTACAGGGAGCAGGTCTGTCAGCTAAATACACATCACACCTTAGTACAGCACGCTGCAGATATAATAGACAGTTAGACAGCTATTATATGGTCCTAATCAGCATTAATATCTTCTGTTAGTAGAAGAATCTACAGAACTGATATATCTAGCTTTTAGCTAAACGGCTCAAGCTAAACATTTCACCATTAGTAGCTACATTAATGCCAAATCCCCTCCTTACCCTCTCTACTAAGAAGGAACAGAGGTTGAACAGATCCACTGATAAATAAGCTTGACCTGAGGTAAATCGAACTGTCAGGAGAGTATAACAGGATCCCTCAGTGGGTAAAACCTAACAGCTTACTGCTGATGTAATACACCTTTGTTTTATATATATATATATATATATATATATATATAAAACCTGAGAGACTGTGACAGGAAAGGTAAACTCAGGTTCTAAATAATTAGAAAACGGCATCTAAAATATGGAGGATCTGACTAGATTCAGCTTGATATACGCCGATGAGTCAGCTACTGTACATTCAGTGACAATTAAAAGAGAATATCCATCCTAAGGAGTGACAGTCCTCTTCAGGAACTATTCTTACTGTTGCTTGAAGGTCAATCATGCCAGGAGGAAAGATCGAGGAATCAGGTATTTGGACATTGGGGATTAGAGTATAGGCCCCCCTCATATGTAACTCCCAGGTGTTAACGAGACCTCTCCTGGGGCGCGGAGTCTAGTCCACCTGATGGTATTCACCAGTGACCCCTCCAAGCGGGATGTGGGCTTTGCTGCATCAAGTGAACAGGTCGCGGCCCCCAAGATTGGTACCTGGAGCAAACACTGAGTATAATGCAGGAGGACTATAATTTTTACTTGTTACTGGTACTTCAGAATTCTTGATCTTCAATTATTTCACTCGAGCAAGAGCACTATTGCTCGTCTTCTTTAGTTGCATACTTAATTCTTAACTTGGCTCATAGAATCTTCACACTTCAGCTTCAGCTACCCCAACATCTTCTTTACTTGTAGTCGATGCTTCTGTAGGACAGTTGCAATAATTCTGCCCACGCAGTACAATGTTAGGATTAGACTTGGTTTTCTCCAAGATCTCTGGGGAAGGAGTAGCTGCCTGGTCATGGGACATCTAACCAGGGACTTATATCAGAGTCTTCCATTTTGCCGACTTTTCTTTTTGTCTTTTCCTTTCACACTGGAATATCTTTTTTGTGCTCATTATTGTAGTAAGTTGCTTGTTCACGTCTTTTATCTCCATTGTTCACTTCTTACGGTGCGATGCTGTGAACCCAAGTGTCTCTTCCTTCCAGCTTTACTGTGGTAGGTGTGGTCAGTAGCACCTGGAATGTACCATTGTATCGAGGTTCAAGTGCCCTTCTCACATGTCTTTTGAAATAGATCCAGTCCCCTGGACTCAATAAATGAGTACTATCATCAGAGTCTGGATCTGAAAGGGAATAGAATACTTGACAATGGAGGTTAGTTAAAGCTTTACACATTGCTTGTACATAGGCAGTTAAATCTTCATAGTTATGCTGTAACTGCTGAGGGAAGTAACACCCTGTCTTAGGTACTGTATCAAAGCTTATGTGTCTTTACAGAGGTGTTTCTAATAGAGAACAAAACTGTTGGTAGACATTGTAATCAGGGCCTACCTGTTCCTATTACTTTTTATACTGATGTGCAAGGCCCACTCTCAAATAGCTGTAGGTAATCTTTTTGTAGCTTCTGAAAAGGTTAGAGTGGCCTTGGGATATGTTTCTGTAAGGTCTTTACTTTTCTTTTCTGGATTACATGTTTCATACATCCCGCATGCTGCTGCATCAAATTCTGGTGCCATCCACTGCTGCCACACAATTTGGCTTTCTTTGAACAGTTCATTTTTTCATGCGTTATCTGTAACATGATTAGATACCAAGCCCTTGGTAGACACCCTTGTTGTCCTTTTTGCCAATATACCTTGTTCATTCTTTTACGGCTCCTATGTTTTATCCACGATTCCTTCTCTCCCTTGGAAACCTATTCCTGGAAGTGCTGTAAGGTGTCCTCATGGACTGGAGCTTCTTGTACTTGAACTTGGTACACAGTTACTGGGTCTTGCAATACTGCTTTCTTTGCTGCTGTATCTGTAATAGCATTGATCTTTATTTCTGGTGTCTGTTCCTTGGTAGGGGCCTGTATCTTTACAATTGCTTCTTTCAGATGTTATTTCAAGGGCAATGAATAGCTGATTAATCAAAGTTGCATGCTTGATATAATTTCTGGTTTCTTCAGGTAGGGACAACTGTGTGGATCACATACCTGGAAATTTTTTAACTGTTTGTCCTTCTGCCAAGATTCAAGCTTCTTTGAGTGCACATAATTCTTCTTCTTGTGCTGAGCACTATGGAGGTAGTGCTGTATAAGTTTAAGATGTCTGTGTTTGAAGTGTCTGTATAACCTGTGTGTATGCTCCCATTAACATAGTATCTGGAGCCATCTACATTCAGGATCTGTAAAGGAGTGTCTATTACATGATGAAGAGCCCTGACTTTAATTTACATAAGAGCTAAACAATCATGATGAGGGAAAAAAGTATGTATATTTTATTTACTACCTTTACTGACAACTTCTGACAACTTCTTCATCTTGATCTGTCTTCATCTGTAATATCAGTACCTTCTTCCTTATCCCATGATTCAACTTCATCTGTACTTTTTCCCATTTGAGGGATTATTTCACACGCTCATTTCCCCTCTTATGAATCATTGATATGAAGGTGAGTCACTGGATTGAGAACTTGTGCATCTTAAGATGGTTACATGAGATGTGCTTAACGAAGCCACTTCATACCTGGTTAATCTTGCAGCGGACAGGTGCTTGGTTCGTTCTTGACCAATTACTGTATAAGGTCTTGAGTTCAGTTTCTTCAGTTTTACTGGAAATACTCCTGAATTTTCAACTTAGCTTAATTTGCATGGTCCATTTTCTTCATTCTGTACTTGAGTCAGTGAATACTGTCCTATTGATACTGGGAGAGTATTTGGCTTCAGGGTAAGTTGGACAGGGTGTACTGCTAGAAGCCCCACATTGTCTTTTTTTTTGTAGCATATCTTACTTCGGACTTTCATTCCGGTGATACTGTAGCTTGTGGGGTTCTCTGCTGAGAATAATGTACAGCTGCGGTCAACTGTTCGTTCTGTTCTTTTGTGAGGCCTGAAGTTAGTACCACTCCGTCCGGAGTGTACTTGATACATGCTTTTAACTTGGATAATACATCTGCTCCCAGTAGGTTAACTGGATATTTAGGTGAAATCAAAAACTTAATTGGTACCTGTAGTTGCTCAGATCCTATCTTCATTAGTACAGGCTTACTTTCTTGTAAGTTGACTTCACTTCCTTCAAGTCCAGTTGCTGATAAAACTTTATTGGATAATAGATTCTTTGGTACCTCCTCTTCATCATAGGCTAGTTTACTCTGCTCCGCTCTTCATTAAACATTCACACTGCTGACCAGTGGGTAAAGTCATTGCTTCATTTCTTTTTGCTTCATTCTTGTCTTGATGAAATTGGTCAGCAGTATAAAGTGGGAGGTACTAGGGAGCGCCTACTTCCTATGCTTGGGTTTTATTTTGCTCTTCCTGCCATTTTTTAAATTCGTCACAATCTCTTCTTATGTGACCCTGTTTCTTGCAGAAAAAACAATCCCATTTTCATCATTTTCTTAGTATCCAAAGAAATCCTCCTCTTGGTTCTGATTTTCTTTTTTTCTCTGTTTTCTATACTTTTCACTACTTGCAGTACCCAGGGAAACTCCGTTGTTCCTGCTTCTGGTTCTATTGGATGTGATTGTCCATATAGTTTCAATAATCGAGTCTTACACTTCTTTTCACGTTGTAGATCTATCATGAGGAAATCTTCTTCAGGTGTTTGTGTAGACTGGTCACGGTATTGCTTTAAGTTTTGCTCGATGTTAGGTGCTATTGGAGCGAGATTCCCTTTTTGCTTTGTTGTTCTAGCTTCTGTATCAATTGTGGTTTCTATGTCATTCGTCGCCTCTATCAGTTGGTTATTCTTGTTACAGGGGTCTGGTGCGAACAAAGCCACTATATCTTGCATACCGGACAATGCCCGGGGTCTGCATTGCTCTTAAGTTCCTTCCAAGTGTCCTGCTTCGTCAACAACACATTGGTCTTGGGTAGGACATATTGGAGGCACTTCATCTGGTGGTGGTTCTGGTGTGCCCGTGCTTATTGCTGTCATATCAGCTAGAGCTTTCTCTGACCCTGCCATTAGCTCTGGTTGCAATTTCTTGCTTTCTGATATTGTCAGATGAAGCTGTTATCTCTATATCTCAGATTATCAATTCAAAAGTCCTAAAAATACAATGAGCTTCTAAGCTATAACTCATAACGTGACTTTGCGATCATCTGAAACATCCTTTAGCAGCACACAGCTAAACAAACCATAGCTATCATCTGTACAATATATTCTAAATAACTTTCTTTCTGCTCAAAAATTTCTAATATTTTTAAACCTTGAACATTAACTTTATAAACGTTTACTTTCTCTTTGGTTGACCATTGTTTAATAAAACATTAATCCTGTACGTACTTGACATTTTCTATAATTAAAACATTTTTCTTATTCTGCATTTCTGTCATAAATCTGCATTATCTGTGATATACATAAAAGAATGCAAAAAGTGACATACCTGTGGTCGTGCATTCACGTATTAAATATGATGTGCACAGCCACAACAACTTGTAATAATTTCTTATGTTATATCAACAGCTTGGCTGTTGACGTGACTTAGGGCTTTATTTACTACAATCCGCATATTGAATGCAGATTGTAGTGTGATATTACCGAGTGAATTCGCATTGCGAATTCAGGCAATATCACAGGGATTTACTACAAATCCCTTACAGGGCCAGAGCTTGTGGTAAAGCTCTGCCCCTGCAAATCCCCTTCGGAGCCTTATCACGGTATTTTCGCAAAAAATACCGTGATTAAGTGCCCGCGCATGCGCCGACCGATCGCCGCTGCTAACCCCCCAGTGCTAAGCCCCTCCCCCCGGTGCTAAGCCCCACCCCCATGATCATGGACCCCCCCGCGACCCCCCCTCCCCCCCTGTGACTCCCCCTCCCTTAATAGCACTTACCTGCCCGCTCCGGGCCTCCGGTGATGTTCTCCATTCCTCCGGTCAGGTGATCTCCCATACTGCACTGGGGCCCGATCACCTGATGACAGAGCAGCAGTGCACTATGGGAAACCAGCTGACCGGAGGGGAGAACATCACCGGAGGCCCAATCACCGGTCCCTTGAATTTTTTTTTACAGTAATAAGCTTGCGGTCTGTTTAGACCACACAGCTGATTACTGGGACCGACTCCCCACTCTGCTCTCCCCGTTAGAGCAGGGCAGGAGGCCGGTAACCGGGAGAGACCCTGGATAACACCACCTCCAGGTGGCGTTATTATCACAGGGCTTCCCCCGGTATTTTTTCACATTTTATTTTTAGTAACTCTGGTCGGATCACATTTCCCATTACAGTTATGGGAAATGCGATCTGCTTACTAAAAATAAGTGATACTTAGGGCTTGGAGTAGAATTTTACGAATTCTATTCCAAATGCCCTGTAATAACTATAGGTGATACTAAAATAATGTGAAAAGGGTGTGAAAACACCCTTTTTCACATTATTTTAGTAAAAATAATGTTGATAAATAGAGCCCTTAGTCACTCCCCCCCTCTCTTTCTGCTAGCCGCTTCTTATAATCAATTTCTTTAGCAGCTTCTGAAGGAGACAGAGCTACCGCTTGCTCGCAGGATTATTCAACATTATGCAATTGCGTTCTAATAGAGGTACCTTTCTTATACATATAGAATACTGCCAGATAAATATACATTTAACCTTTGTTAATTACTGTTTACGTTGTTTAAAACAACTATTTCTTTTTATTGTGTATAATGCTTGTTCTAAGTATCCTTTCTCGTGGATTTCAATTTCCTATTGTGCAAGCTGTGACTAACTTCCCCTCACTGACTTTGTGCACAGTCATATTGGGGGGAATTCTATGTAACGCATGTATCGCTGTACATCTCGGTGTCTTGCTGGTGGTATAAATGCATTGTGGTGAAGGGGTATATGGAGCATACATATCTGATGGTATTAACAACTAGCACCCCTGATCAAAATCTGCCACATTTTAATCGGGGCCAGTCTACTCGTAACTGACATCCCTTGTCATGGGCTTGACGTCCTTTTGGAGTCCACTCTCTACTGTGACTTTCCCCCTGCCCGTGTCCCCCCCTTTGGGGTTTGCCAAGGACACACACAGGGTGCTCTGCGACCCATGAGGTGCCTCTGGTCCGGGTAATTCAACAGACCACCGGTGTAGGGATCGAATCAGGTCAGCAACACATCGGGCGACTCTCATCCGGATACTTAGCCTGGAGCCAAGGCAGCCCCACGGGTGCCGCCAACCCTTCCGTCCCGACCACCGATCCTGGACAAATCAACAGAGGCAACCCATCGGGCGTCGCCACCCTTTTGGTTGCAGCTGTGGGATATTGATCAGCAATGCATGAGGCGCCTCTCGTCCGGATACTTAGCCCGGAGCCAAGGCAGCCCACCCAGTGCGACCACTCCCCACTTGCTTTTATCTAAGCAACCCACTGGATTGCTTTGATAAAAGCACTGGATGCTGCTGGATCATAAATTTGCAACTGTGGTATGTTGCCTGGGCTTTCCCTACATTCCTACTTTCCTTACCAAATGAGGGAATATGGCCAGTATTCCCTTTCGCCTTTTGCGGCACTTGGTCACACTCCCCAGCGGGCCCCTAGAGTCCCACTCTGTCTCTAGAGTCCCACCACGTTGGTGCTATGGCTCCCAACCCCTCTTTGGGGCCATCCAGCACACGCGGGGAGCTGGTCAAGTGATGCCTGGTGTGGGCACCAATTGCCGGTATATATAATCATAGCTAGGATCCCGACACAGCTCGGGCACCGTAATTGATCTCTGTCCTATAAGGGCTGTACATGGTGTGTACTTCAATTCTTTCCTCTGCATGACCATCTTATTCTTGAGGGGGCTATTGTGGAGGGACTCCTGAAGGTGAACCTCTATTACTTCTTAATACCACAAGTAATCCCATGACAAAAGACCAGCTTCTATATGAGCAGCTATCCTGCTTCTGAGGTCAGTGTATGAACACACTATATGACCACTGACAGCTCCTTTTTCCCCCTTGCATTGGTGGTGGTACTGTCTTCTCTTTACAATACGCATTGTGGGTTTTCCTAGTGCGTCTGTTCTGGCTAACTTTACCCATCAATATGTACAGTTGGTGCAATGAAATTTAAACAAAAAATGCCATCAATACTGCAATTCTACATCTAACAAGCATTAATGTAAATTGTTTCTTTTGATCTATTAATACTTAAACCATATTCTCTAGCAGTTCTCATTTAAAAACACAAAACATCAAAACATTGCATGTACACTTTCTAAAAGTTATCTCTAACCATCCCGCTGACCATTTCCCCATAAAAAAATATATTCCCAATCATAACTTTAAAATGTTAACACATATTGCACTTTGCATATGAGAGGTTATACTGGAAAAATGCCACAAATTAGCACTTTTAATCTTTAGTTACTTACAAAACCCTGTCTGCGCAGCACAGATAAGGATACTAAATGAGGAAACATGAGAGTGAGCAGGAAAAAAGACAGTTTAAGCGTACACACACACATATAAAACAGTAGATTCCAAACACATCGGGTAAACCCGTTCAAAAAGCGTTTTTATCCTTACCACTGAACGCTCCCAGCTGCCAGAGGGATAGCCGAAACGAGTACACAGTTGCATCAAATGGCAAAGCTTTTCATGTACTCACCGGTTTTGCTTTCAACATATCCCTCGGCAGGCAGGAGATGAACTGTCAGTGTTTCCAGATTAAGCTTTTCCCATGCCAATGTCATCAGTTGTGAGCGTAGTTTTGAGAGCTGTACTACTTCCTTCGATGTATCTGGAATCAGCATTAGCTTACGTTACAAGACAAAGCAAGCAGACAAACAGACAACCATGGTTGGAGAACAAATCAGACACAGACAACAATGTAGTTACACATCATAGCACTGCGTAGACCGTTCTGGGGAACAGTACGAGTGCTGGCTTTATTTATAGGGGTCTGAAAAGGTTAGTCACCATGAGTCAGCTTTATGCATGTGTACAAACAACTTGTTTGTGCCCCCCAATACTGGCTGGACATATAGATAAGATAAACATATGACATTATGACGCATATTCTTGTTGTCTTCTTCGCCTGCCATATTGGTCAACATCTTCTATCTTGTTATCTTCAGACTGTCCAAGGGTCTCCACCCCTGATAGTACTTTATCTTCTCTACTCCAGACTGTATGGTGAACAACATGTTTTTCTGAAACTTCAAACTTATGTAGCTCTTAAAATCACTCTTAAAGCGACATACACATAGATAGAGCATTTAATAATCTAATTAAGCACTCAACACTAACACTCTGCATGAACATCGGTCATCTGAGTAACTTCAGGTTACTTAGGATGGACAGTGTTTTCATGCAGCTGAAGCTGTGTACAAGTACCCAGCCAGGGGTGCCGAGAGGTGGGGGAGCGGGTACAAATTACCCGGGCCAGGGCTTGCTGGAGGGGCCAGACAGGGGCCCAGGTCCGGCACCACTCCCTCGCCCTTCTTACATCACAGCAGCCCAGCACACACTGCTGTGTGCTGGGCTGTACTGTGAGACTGCTCGTGGCTGCTAAGAAGGAGCCACAGCAGTCTCCTATGCCTGTGGGGGGAGCAATCAAGCTGATCATGCCCCCACTGGTTATGCGCCGGGCTGAGGGGGGTCACATCAATCTCCTCGCAAGCGAGCAGTGCCGCACATTTTGTTTTACCTATGATTAGGCCACAACCCTTTTTTTTTTTTTTTTTTTTTTTTACCAGGGCCCAGTGTGGCTCTTGACGGGACTGGACCCAGCCACTGCCTTTAGCACACCCAGAAAACAGGCCCCTGTTTTTTGTCAGTGAGGCTGCGGCATCCGGGCACTGCGAGTGATCTCGCAGAAGGAGATCTGCACATTCGCAGTACAGATCCAGCACCTGCACAGATCTCCAAACATCTGAGTTGTATGTAAAGTGTTGGGTTTGCGAACAACTCTAAATCCTCTCCCATGTCATCTGTTTATTAGAATGTCCTTGCAGATTGCAGTATGTGGGCAAGACATCCAGATCCAGATCATTAAAAACATGGATCAGATACCATATTCAGAATGGAATGGGTCTGAATTCCCAGTGGCTGAATTCATATCCCGACGCCGGAAGCCCGAAGGGAGTAGATCCCGACAGGGCAGGTAAGTACCCTATCTATACTCCCCCACCTAACCCTCCCTTAGTGGTGCCTAACCCTAACCTCCCCCCATAGTGCCTAACCCTAACCTCCCCCGTGGGTGCCTAACCCTAACCCCCCCTTACCGCACCCTAAACCCAACCCTCCCTGGGGGTGCTTAACCCTAACCTCCCCCCGGGGGTGCCTAACCCTCCCCCTAATGCTAACCTCCCTCCCAAAACCTAACCCTAACCCCACTATGCTCCCTAAACCTAACCTTACCTCCCCCGTGTGGCTAACGCTAAGGGCGCCCCGGACTTACCTTATCAGTATTTCGACTCCTATCTTAAGTCCCTTGTCGGGATTCGGATGTCGGTATTGAGACCTTGCGGCCCTTCTGAGTTAGAGATGTGCGGGTTCGATTTTACCCGGTTCTTTTCGCCAAAGTTATCGCAAGTAGGGATTCGTTCTGATTTATTTTATTGGCTATCCAAAACACGTGACAACCGATAGCCAATAAGATTACGTTTTGAGATCCGAACATATCCGAGTAAAACCGAACGAGCACATCTCTATTCTGAATAGCCAAAAGGGTCTCCTCACCCACAGTTTATCAAAACATTTTTCAGGCCACCACAACAATAATCCAGAATGTCTGAAAATGATAGGCTTCTTTCAAGGACCAAGGTGAAAAACATTTTGGTGTTATCAACTAAAAACTCTATCTCCCCCTCGGGTCTTAATATAGACACTGGTTGTCAGCTTATTTATAGACTGAATTATTAATTTGGAAGCACTTTCTTAATGACTGGCTTGTTCCTTTTTATATTGTCAACTCTGTTGTTCTTTATATGGATTTAAAATTATTTTTATCACAAATTATTTTTTAGGACTTTGATTAAATTTATGTGTCTGTCCTTTATATGACCCAGAGTCTGTATCCCCAATGCATTAATTATTTTATGTATTAGTTAGCTGTGATTGCCCCTTTATGATTCTTATCACATATACCCTATGTGATCACCCTCACACACCTATACACTCACAGTAACCCAATACACAGTACCCCTCACAGTGTACTTCCACTTACTGCACACCACACCTACCCTTACAGCACAGCACACTGCTCCCTTTCCCTCAGAGTCCTCGGCAGCATTTTGAATTTGGCACCGGCCACGAGCCAATCACTGCTTGTGGACTGGCAGCCAATTAAGGGCGGCAATGCAGCCTTCCTCGATTGGCCACTGGTCAGTGAGCTGGCTCACGGCTGGCAACTAATTCAAAATGCCGCCAATCGCCCCTGATTGGCCCCCTAATCACAAGACATGATGGCTTGCTACCGACGCCAAATTTAAATAGACCCCCATAGCCACTTGTTGACTGGCGCTGGGACAGTTACAGCCCCAGGGCACACTTCAAGCACTGATTCTACCCTCTGGCCATGGGTGGCAGCGTCTCCCCTCCTTGGCCGGCGCCCCTGGTTAGTGCCATCCTGGCCAAGGGGTAGATACACCCCTGATGTGTGGCCATGTTCCCTTTTTACAGTGTGTGCTCGCCTATGGAAGAATGTTGGGGCCTATTCTAAGCCCCAGTCCATGCCTGCTTCATGTGCAAGAGGGATGAGATTGCTTAGGTCCAACAGCCCAGTGTAGTAGGTACACTGCCTTGCAGGTAAAAAAATCTATTGGCAGCAGTGCTGTTTGAATATACTGATTTTCTAGGTATATTGTCGTTAATTAATAACTGCATAATCCAGAGTGATTTAAGGTCTGGCTATATAACTATATATTAACTCCTAGATACATGAGATGCTGTTTAAGGTCTGTTTGTTTTAGAATTTTATGACTTGCATTTGGTGTGGGTGAAGTTACATGGGGGTGGGGTGTAATCAGTTACTACACATGTATGCAGGGTCGCCATCAGGGGAATCGGTTCAAATCCCGACAGCGGCTGCCCGACATGGGTAAAAATCCTGATCGTCCCCAGGTAAGTATTTACTAACCTAACCTCACCTCCTTAGGGGTGCCTAACCCTAACCTTCCCCCCAGTGCCTAACCCTAATCCCCCCTCTAAGTGCCTAAACCTAACCCCCCCTTTCCTGTCGCCTAAACCTAAGTCCCCCGGGGGGGTGCCTAACCCTAAGTCCCCCCAGGGGTGCCTAACCCTCCCTCCCCTTAGCCTAACCCTAACCTCCTGGGGGGTGCCTAACCCTAAGTCCCCCCCGGGAGCCCTAAACCTAACCCCCCTGTGCGGCTGTCCGCGCTTGGCGCCCAGCATCACTTCGATCGGAATGCCGGGCGCCAGTCACCCGGCGTCGGTAAAATGACAGGCGTCTAGATTTAGATGCCTGTCATTTAACCCTCGCCGGGATAAGGCAGTCGGGAAGCCGGCCGTCGGGATTACGTCCACCGGCTTCCCGACTGCATACCCCATCAGGGGGGGGCTGCAGGGACTGGAGTCCCGGGCTCGGACACTCGGGGGGGCCACGACCTGGCCGATCCTGCCCACCTCTCACCTCACAATAAAAGAGGCTGATAGTTATAGTCCCAGCCCAGGGCTGCCCTCCTGCTGCGCCTACCTACACCGCAGCAGACACCGCGGCCGGACACTCGGGGGGCCTGCCCACTCCTAGTACCACCCTCCCGCCTGCCACTATCCCCTTGAAATATTGGGAGTGACAGGCCTGCTCCCGCCCACGGCCCTCCCGCTCCAACTCAGCTCCTAACTATGAGGCATAGTGCGGGCGGAGCTTCTGTTCCAGATGCCTGCTCCGTCTGGTGGTGTTATCGGGGGCATATTATATCTCCTTTGCTCCAACAGCCAAATAGTGAGGTGCCAGTTTCCTAAACTCCAGCTGAACAGAGGCAGCTGTCAGTGCGTCACCGGCCGCCCCTTTTTTCTCCTGAAGCCCCCCTTGCATATTGTATTCCCCGCAGTTGTGACTCCGTGAGTACATCTTCAAGCTCATCCTATATCACCCCAAACAGTTATTTATAGTCTATTTCATCAACAAGTATTAAACAGACTTTGGAATAGTTTGGAATATAGAAACATCCACCTCTAAGATTTATAACTGAATGCATTTATTTTGATTGAGTCTGGACAGTTTTTATTTGTCATGTATACTGGTATTAGCCTATTTTAGTTTAATTTTTAGGCTATTCATTACCTTTGTGCACCCCCCCTCCCCTTGTGTGTCTAGGTTTCACTTGTATCTGTGTACTCCTCCCTGTGTTTGTGTCACTCCCCCTTGATGTCGTCCCCCTCTATATGTGTCCCCTTACCCCTGCTATCTGTCTATCCCCTGTGCCCATCACTGCACACTTTCCCATTTGCTCTGCACAGGGCCGGACTGGCCATCTGGCATTTCTGTCAAATGCCAGAAAGGCCGCTGCCAAGATGGACCGATCCAACTGCTGAAATGCCGGGAGGTGGCGGCCATTTTGGGGGGGATTTTTCTATCTATCTCCACACCACATAGAAAAATCCCCCCCAAAATGGCCACCGCCATATAGTACAAATGTAATGCAATAGCCAGATGAAGAGGGGGCTCTAGTGTCTGTAAAACATGCTAGGCTGTAGGCGGAGCTATTGCTCCCCTGTGTGCTGCACATCGCAGGTGCATCACTAGAGCACCAACCCCCCCCCTCCCCCGCGATCAAAAGAGCATCCCCAGCGGTTCCCCCCCCCCTTACCCCACGTTCACAATAGCCCCCCGCGGGTCCCCCCCGCAATCACAACATCCCCTCACCCACCGTGATGCGCCCAAGATTAATACAGTGCTTCCCCATGATCACACGTGCACCCCCCGCCCGATGATCACAGCAGCTACAACCTGCAGGTAGGTGCTGACACTTTAACCCCCTTACAGTGCTTAGTTATGTGTATATATACAGTCCGGTCCATAAATATTGGGACATTGACAGAATTTTCAGATTTTGGCCTCTATTCACCACCACAATGGTTTTGAAATGAAACAAACAAGATGTGCTTTAACTGCAGACTTTCAGATTTAATTTGAGGGTAATTACATCCAAATCAGGTGAATTACAACGGTTTCTATATGTGCCTCCCACTTTTTAAGGGGCCAAAAGTAATGGGACAAACTAAACAATCCTAAATCTAACTTTCACTTTTTAATACTTTGTTGCAAATCCTTTGCAGGCAATTACAGCCTGAAGTCTGGAACACATAGACATCACCAGACTCTGGGTTTCATCCCTGGTGCTGCTCTGTTTTGTCTTCATCAAGTGAAATGCATGCTCAATCGGATTCAGGTCAGGGGATTGACTTGGCCATTTCATAACATTCCACTTTTTAGCCTTAAAAAACTCTTTGGTTGCTTTTGCAGTATGCTTCGGGTCATTGTCCATCTGCACTGTGAAGCGCCGTCCCATGAGTTCTGAAGCATTTCACTGACTATGAGCATATAATATTGCCCGAAACACTTCAGAATTAATTCTGCTGCTTTTGTCAGCAGTCACATCATCAATAAATACAAGGGAACCAGTTCCATTGGCAGCCATACATGCCGACGCCATGACACTACCACCACCATGCTTCACTGATGAGGTGGTGTTTTGGATCATGAGCAGTTCCTTTCCTTCTCTATACTCTTCTCTTCCCATCACTCTGTTACAAGTTGATCTTTGTCTCATCTGTCCCTAGGATGTTGTTCCAGAACTGTAATGGCTTTTTTAGATGTTGTTTGGCAAACTCTAATCTGGTCTTCCTGTTTTTGTTGCTCACCAATGGTTTACATCTTGTGGTGAACCCTCTATATTCACTCTTGTGAAGTCTTCTCTTGATTGTTGACTTTGACACATATACACCTACCTCCTGGAGAGTGTTCTTGATTTGGCCAACTGTTGTGAAGGGGTTTTTCTTCACCAGGGAAATAATTATTCTGTCATCCACCACAGTTGTTTTCCGTGGTCTTCTGGGTCTTTTGGTGTTGCTGAGCTCTCCGGTGCGTTCTTTCTTTTTAAGAATGTTCCAAACAGTTGATTTGGCCACACCTAATGTTTTTGCTATCTCTCTGGTGGGTTTGTTTTGATTTTTCAGCCTAATGATGGCTTGCTTCACTTATAGTGACAGCTCTTTGGATCTCATATTGAGAGACGACAGCAACTGATTCCAAATGCAAATGTCACTCCTAGAATCAACTCCAGACCTTTTACCTGCTTAATTAAAAATGAAATAATGAGGGAATAGCTCACACCTGTCCATGAAATAGCTTTTGAGTTGATCGTCCCATTACTTTTGGCCCCTTAAAAAGTGGGAGGCACATATAGAAACCGTTGTAATTCCTACACCGTTCACCTGATTTGGATGTAATTACCCTCAAATTAAATCTGAAAGTCTGCAGTTTAAGCACATCTTGTTTGTTTCATTTCAAAGCCATTGTGGTGGTGAATAGAGGCCAAAATATGAAAATTATGTCAATGTCCCAATATTTATGCACCTGACTGTACATACATACAAAGATTCAGGTGTTTGAGCCCTTTAGTAACAATGCCACGACTAAAACGTTTTCACATTTGCTAGATCATGATGTAAAGTAAATATGTGTATATATATGTTTATATATAAATATATATGTGTGTGCATATACATCTACTGTATATATGTGTATATATACATGTGTGTGTGCATGTGTATATTGTGTATATATTTATACATATGTGTGTGTGTATATATATATATATATATATATATATATATATTTGTACATACATACTTACATAGAGTCAGGTGCTTGAACCCTTTAGTAGCAATGCCACGATTAAAACATTTCCACGTTTGCTAGATCATGATGTAAAGTGTGTGTATATATATATATATATATGTATATATATATATATATATAATGTTCTGTATTGCCACTAATTTCTAATTGGAATAAGTTGTCGAGTGGTGAGCTGCAGGCTTTAAAGAATATGGCTTTATACTCTGATATAATAATTGTTATTCAAGACCTTACAGTCTATAAAGTTGAGATTGCCAGTTACAGGATGTTAATGTGTAGAGATGTTTACCTGAAGATCCTACAGGTTCTTTTAGTACGGATCTAGTGAAGAGGTTGCACAGGGCGGTGGAGGAAAGAAAGATCTCACAAAAGTTATGTGATATGCTTATTGTAGATCACCCTGTGACACCATTATTATACACCCTACCTAAGATCCATAAGGGTTTGAACCTCTGCCTGGTAGACCCATTATCTCCTCTAGAGGATTGTTGTTCCAACCTATTTCTATTTTTCTCGATTCCTTCAACCTTGTGTGACTGGTCATCCAGATTATATTCTGGACACCACTTCTTTTCTCAACCGCTTACGTAAGGTGGATAATATTCCAAACAATAGTTTTCTATGTAGTATAGATGTTAAAAATCTATTTACTGTCATTCCTAATACTGATGGTATACGTTCGATGTGTGACTTGATTCAAGATAATCCCCTGTATTCTGGCCTTGACATTGAGTTGTTTAGGGACCTCTTGGAGATGATTTTGAGTAAAAACAATTTTTTCTATGATGGAAAGTTCTTTCTGCAGACGATTGGGTATGCGATGGGGCCCAATGTGGCCCCATCATATGCAAATGCCTTCATGTTTTCTGTGGAGAGGGAAATATTTTTCACAGATCACTATGTGTCGGACATGATAAAATTGTATGCTTGCTACATAGATGATCTATTTATGATCTGGAAGGGTTCTAAGGCACAATTTTTGTGGTAACTGAAAGACACAATGCTGTCTCAGTGAATTTTTTGGATGTAAAAATGTATTTAAAGGATGGCCAGATTGAGAGTGAATTATCTGTGAAACCTACAGATAGAAATTAGTTTCCACGTGCCCAGAGTTTCCATTAAAAATCTTTCAAGTATGGTCTCCCTTTATTCTCAGTTCTTATGTGCGGTCAGGATTTGCAGTGACGTACGTGTGGCTGAGAGTGATATTGACCTTATGATCAGCAAGTTTGTGGCATGTGGGTACAATAGTGGCACCCTCCTTAAGGCAAAACATATCATTGTCTCTAGGGACCAGTTATTGGCTGAGAGCTCTAAAATACACAGGCTAAGAAAGAGAGGATGCCATGGGGTTAATCACCATAATGTGATTAGTAATGATATTAAACTAATTACCAGTAACGTGTGGCCGATTCTTGAATCAGGCTTAGGGGTCTATTTACTAAGCAGTGAAAAAGTGATAAGGTGCCAGCCAATCAGCTCCTAACTGCCATCTCACAGGCTGTGTTTGAAAAAATGACAGTTGGGAGCTGATTGGCTGGCACCTTATCACTTTTTGCTCTGTCTCCTAACACTGCTCAGTATATAGACTCCTAAGACTTAAATCTTGAGGAGACACAGTGTTCTCCCCAGGCTGTTTTTTGCAGGTGCACCACCCGCACTAGAATCAGTATGATTTACCGCCCGACAGTGGAAGCCTGGCAGGGGTGAAGATCCCGAAGCTACAAAAGGTAAGTATTAACTAACCTAATTTCCCCCTAACCCTCCTTTAGGGGTGCCTAACCCTAACCCCCCCCCCCTTCCCCTAGCCTAAGCCTCCTGGGGGGGTGCCTAACCCTAAGTCCCCCCGGGAGCCACTAACCTAACCATCCCCTCCCCCCCCCACGGCTGTCCGCGCCCGGCTTACCTTCAATTGGTAAGCCGGGTGTCCGGCTCCTGGCGTAGATCTAATGACAGGCATCGGGATTTCGACGCCTGTCATTAGTGACTTGCCGGGATTAGACAGTCGGGAAGCCGGTGGTCAGGATTTTGTCCGACGGCTTCCCGACTGCTTCTGTATCTGGGAACTGTATAAAAAGGACCAGATCCTACAGACTTTGCAGCTTTTTCATAATCAGATGACTGGGCCTCTAATAAGAAGAGGAGAATTAATATATAAAATGTTATTTCAAGTTTAAATCATTATAACCCCACCCGGCTACCTCTTGATGCCACCCGGCTGGAAACAATTTCTGGGGAGAACACTGGAGACATGAATCATACCTTGCTATTCTCGTAATATACGTGACATAGGGGCCTATTCATTAAACCTAAAAATTCTCTAGAGATAATTAGGTTTAGAACTCGCATGGAGTTCTACCTAATTATAGGTGGAATTCATCATTCCACCTCTCCATAAGTATCTATTCCGAAAAGCTGTCATTTTTGCGATGACAGCTTTTTGGGAAATAGATACTTTTCTCTGCCTACACTACCTTATCGCATCTGGAAACAGTGCTGCGCATGCGCTGTTACATCTGTAAAACCAGCGCATGCGCAGCACTGCCTACAGATGCGTTAAGTTTGTGTACCCACTCCCCTGACTGTATGTTGCTATGTCTCTATAGTGCTATTTTTGTAAAGTATATTGAATATGCTAGGTTTATCTACAACTATTTCGTATCCATGGCTTTAATGTTTATATTGATGCCCTAGCAATGGGTGCAGGCTCGTGACATCATCAGTGGGTGTCCCGGAAGTGAAGAGTGCTGCACGTGGTGATGAGGATAAAAATGATGAGTGTGGATTTACTTGTTTATCCCTGGTGACGATGCAATAATTTCTGTAGTGTATTTATATTGTCCACTACTGTACATTTCTGTATAACACGCACTAGGTTGGATCTCCCTGTATGGGGCCTGTATATCAAATAATATTTGCGTGATTTTCCCTGAAAACCCCTGTTTTCTGGGAAAATCATGCAAATATTAAGTATGCCCCAATAGTACCATCTATATCTGACGCGGTCCCTCCATTTCTGTCACATCCACAACCCCCATAGGTTTCTATGGGGGTTGCAAAGTTATTACATTTACCAAGCTCCACAATATGAAGTGTTCCAGGGAGGCTCCCGCAGCTTACACCATCTGAAGATGGTGATAGCCCGGAACCCTCCCCAGCAATGGCCGCTGCACATTAGTAGTCAGGAGACCAGGCAAGCGCAGGAGTTCAGAAAGAGGAGTAAAGATATCGCAGATGCAGTCACTTTATTCCTAATACTGGGCATACACTGCCAGATAAAATGCCTGACATACATTCTATCAGGCAGCCTGACACCCAACAGATATTGCGGGCATACACTGTGGAGCAGATGTACTAAGCTCTGAAAGGGATAAAGTGGAGACTGATAAACCACCAGCCAATCAGCTCCATTTTTCAAACATAGCCTGTAACTTGACAGTTAGATGCTAACTGGCTGGTAGTTTATCACTTTCCAGAGCTTAGTACATCTCTACAGCGACTGTGAGATATCTGCACTCTGCTCCTGAGGAAGAGACATTGCCCCGTTCCTTCATGGTGAAGGAAAAGAGAAATGGCATACACTGCCAATTTGGCCGACATTTAACTTACAGAATATCGCAGCGGACAAACCTGCTGTTTGATCCGGCTGCCCAACCAATCGATATTTTACCCTCGGTCGCCCGCGCACACAGTACAATTATCAGGGTGATCTGCTGATATCAGGCGGATCGTCCTGATAATTGCATAACACATCACAGGGACTAGAGTTGAAGCATTATGGGCATGGGAGTAAAGGAGAGGTGTAACAAATGTCTCCAATATGCAGCAACCACACACAACTCAACTCACACCACTGCTTCACAGCAGCTCATACTATAATCATGCTGTAAATGAGAGGGAGTTGCCATGCCCTCCCATGTAATCATGCACTGCCACCATACCTGGTCCTGCCCAGTGTTTTGGCAGCCCTACTGGGACAACCCATTACCAAATGTCTAGTTTCGCCTATGTGTGTAATGGCCATTATGGTGTACGGCATAATATGCAAGGGCCATTATGGTGTGTGGCATAATGTGTAAGGGACATAACTGTGCGGTGTAATGTGACTAAGGAGCATTACTGTGTGGCATAATTTGAATTGAGGGTACTATTGTGTGGTCACGCCCTTTCCCAGCCAGACTACACCCTATTTATTTTCTAAGCGCGTCTATGGTGAGATCTTCCCCTCCTTAAGGCGTGGAGGGGGGCACTAATGCTCTTTATGTACACAGAGCACCACAATGTGTAGTTATGGCTCTGCTTTTGGTGTGCACAGATATGTCCTCCTCTGTGTTCAGCACCCCTGCCCTAAAAATTCCTACAGTGAACGCTATCTGATCCTCTACAACTGCTAAGCTAGGGATTTGTCAATTGGGAAGATGCCTTCCCTTATTTTTGTGTGTGACCTACACCAATGAAGTGCCAGCTTTACATATCCGAACCAACCAAATACCAAATGTCTGACTATGGCACATGTTTGAATCCCATGCAGGATGAGCTCTGTTGTATGTTTTTAATACAGAGAATGATGTATACTTGTATGTTGTTCTAATATTAATTATATGTGTAAGAGCATAGACTAAGAAGTGGGAGGAGTCAGGAATAGTAAGGAGAGGAGTCTATTCCAGTAATCATATGTTGACGCCAAGGTGGGCCTTTGTGTTCTTTAAATGCCAGGGCCTGTTTTTAGTCCCAGTCCGGCCCTGGCTCTGCATCCGCTACCCCCTTCTGCCATGTCTGCCATCTCCATACCTCCCTTCTTCTACTCATCAGCTGATGTTGCTGGAGTACTGCATTGCATAAGCTATGAAAGTTACGCTTTCTGGAGCTTGATACTTATAGGCACATCGCAGTCCCATAGAATTATATGGGGCTTGCTGTGATGTGGACCTTTTAATACATAATGGGATTCTTAATGCAAAAATGGGGGGCCCTGCCTATTTTGTCAGTCCCGGGCCCCACAATTTCTGATGGCAGCCCTGCATGTATGCTTCGCTATATATTTAGTAGAGTATAGGCCTGTTACAAGGCTGCATAGGTTTTTATTTCAAAGTGGTATTACATGCACAGCATAATTTAAAGAGTTAGACTGGAGATAAACAGGACGACAACAGTTAAAAAGAACTCTTTACAACTTTGAAACAATTGAAAAGGATCTTCTGAGCTTCTGGATACCCTGCAACTCAGCCACCAGCTTTCATTATAGCCTGGACACACCTTTTGCCAACACCCTGCTTCAGCTTTGCAAGCAACTACCAGTTAGTTTGCTGCACTTTAATTTTTGTATGGATATTTTTTACGACTCTACACTGTTTAAATCATTCCTGTACCACTGTCAATTTATCTCTATACCACTTGTCAGGACCCGGACTATCAGACTGCGACCAAGTCCCAGGGCGTCTGTGCCTCGCGTGCCCAGATTCAAATGCCTACTCTGGAGCGCTCACCCTGGTCGCGGTGGTGTGCAGTGTCGGCCGCGTGAAGTTACTTACTGTAGCTCTGTCTGAATGATGTCCGCCTCTCTGTGTCTTCAGTTTGCTGGCATGTCCTGTGGCTTCAGCCAATATCCTCTGGTGCATGGGTGCGGCCATATTGGTTCTGCCAGGTGGTGTATAGATCTCCAATCCTAAGGTCCCTTGTGGTCAGCTGTTGTCAAAGTTGAATAATTGCATGCAAACGCAATTCAACTGTTAACTGACGATTTGGTCGTTCGCTGCCCGATTTATGTTGGTAAAATCCACGATATAACATTGCGTGCGCACGCACCCAGTGTGCGCACGTATCCACACATTCGCACAACACTAAATAGTGAATAATATACAACACTCTCACACTAATAAACACAATATTCATGCAGGGTTTAGTTAGTAACAAGAAACAGCTTCTGTATACATGTCTGCGATAAGTAATTAAAAAAACAATACACCAGGATACTGTGAGTGTTTTACATATAAATTGGGAAGCCCTGTATATAGACAAGTATGGCTGTGGCAATTGAAATATAACCCAGACATTGATATGCACAATTGAATTTGTCTGAATTAACAATGCTCAGAGGTTTTGCTTACCAGATGCAGTGGCAACGACAAAGCAGCTGGGGGTCCCCACCCTGCTTGAAAGTGAACCTAGCTGCTTATAACACCTTGCATTATAGTTTTAAAAATATGTTAGTAAGGGATAATATGTATATATATATATATATATATATATATATATATATTAAATCCATCATACATAGACTTACATGCATAAAACTTACACACACACATAGACTCACATGCATAAACACTGCACATTACGCACAGTTGCGCTGTTTATCACAAGCACTCTACAAATAAATGCACCACGCATATTAGCAACTTTATGCAATATTTTCTTACACTTACACATACACAAATTACATAAAAAGGTTCCGCAGTAATAAAGGTTATTACCCAAAGTGTTATTTATATTTGCAATGATGTGAAGTGCATCTTATATGATATCTATGGTTTAGTACACAGGTTCTCAAACTCGGTCCTCAGGACCCCAAACAGTGCATGTTTTCCAGGTCTCCTCACAGAATCAAAAATGAAATAATTAGCGCCACCTGTGGATCAGTGAGTAATCACTGGAAAATGTGACCTGTGTGGGGTCCTGAGGACCGAGTTTGAGAACCACTGGTTATTACCCAAAGTGTTATTTATATTTGCAATGATGTGAAGTGCATGTTATATGATATCTATGGTTTAGTATATAATAAGTAGATCATGTTTGGTGCCATTCTGATCCGCTGTGTATTTGCAGATCTTCGGTTCTATCGGTGGGGAAATTGCTACAAGCATCTGCAAGTTATGAACTATAGGGAATTAGGTGATAGAATGTACAATGTATGAAGTACTCATTGCTTAGTTATGCGGCAGGAAAAAGTACACAAAGAGCCACTGGGAGGCTGAACTTCTCAAGTACAAACAGACCAATGAACTATGTCGTAACAGAAGACCAAAGAAGAAGAACCAATGAAACAATACCAGCTCATATCCATTGTATTGCCAATTCCTGAAAGAGTATATATGTGTGCTCTCTGACCCCAGTCTTGAGTCTTCTTGTTGTGCTGTTGACAGAGGTTTCTAATGCTGATGCCGGCATCTGGGCCCGGAGCGCGTGCGTATATAACAACTGTACCATGGGTCTGTATGATTTATTTGCACTAATTGTCTTTAGATCACAGCGTGTAACTATCTGTTTTTTATACTGAATAATAACTTTTTGTGCTTTGGAACCACATTCAAAGCCTGAAGGCCTTTATTTACTGATCGACTCAATACTCTAAATTGCGACAATTTTAGAAGGTATAGGTAGGATTGCATAGAGGTTTAAATCAGGTATCAATAGTTGGTCGCTCGCAGTGTTAATCACGCCACTGGTCACTCGGTAACACTCGGTAGCGATCTCTCAGCAAAAGGGTAGAGGCGCCTAACAGGAGAACGCATTGTGCCTTCGAAACCTGTTACCACTGTTGTTGCTGAGAGTCCGCTACCTGTTATTGTGATTTAGGAGCAAAGATTGAGAATCCAGGGACGAAGGAGGAAAAAGTTTGTTTTCCTTCATCAATAGTTTTTTTTTTGTTGTTTTGTGTGTTAAAAAGGGGAAGTTGCATTATTGTGTATGCGATTAAGTCGCACTATAGCGTAAAAGTCATAATACGTGTTGTGTAGTAGTCGCATTATTGTGTATATGACTAGTCGCACAATAGCGTATACGTATTTCCTGTATTGCTGCCATGTGTTTTAAACAAAGCCGTTGAGATTGCATTATCAGTGTTGCCAATAGCTGGGTGAACGTGTATTCTTTTTCTGCGCAGGAAAAAAGTGTGTAACAGTGAGCATTTGTTGGTTTAGGGTGTAACACGGTTCCTAAAATGTTAAGGGTATCGTAGGACCCTTAAGTGCTAGGCGTAGGAGATGGCCTAGTGACTCGGTAGTAGCTTACCGTTTACTATACACATAGCAGGTGTATGGGTTGTTATTTTTGTTAGGGTTCGGCTCTCAGTGTGATTACAGTATTCAGTAATCAGTTAAGCTTATTTGAGCACTGTAATTGAACCGCATAGTTTTGGCTAAGTGGCCAGTGAAAATCCATTTCTGGTAGATCAAATGTTATCCCAAATTCCAGATTCACTTTGGACCAAGGATGGACAGGACACTGGATTAATGGCAAACGTAAGTCCTGTAATGGTAAATTTAAAAAGCGGTAGGCAAGCTCCAAAAATTCCCCACTACCCATTAAAACAGGAGGTAGAATTAGGGGTTTATCCCATAATTGAGCGATTGTTACAGCAGGGAATTTTAGTTCGTACAGCTAGTGTAGCCAACAGTCCCATCTTTCCTGTAAAGAAGAGTGGTGGGAGGGGTTATAGGCTTGTACAGACCTTAGAGGGGTTAATAAGGTGGTAGAGAGCCAATTTCCCGTAGTGCCAAATTCAGCTGTCATTCTTATGCAGATCCCACCAAATGCAACCCATTTCACTGTCATTGACCTCTGTTCTGCTTTCTTCTCTGTGCCTCTTCATCCTCACTGTCAGTACCTATTCGCCTTTACATACATACAATACACATGGACACGATTGCCCCAAGGTTTCATAGACAGCCCCAGTATCTTTTCCCAGGCCTAACACGACTGTTTACAATTTTTTCAACCTGCCAATGGATCTGTTCTAATACAATATGTGGACGATTTATTGTTATGTTCTGATTCGTTTATGTCATGTTTAATTGATACTAAACTTTTGTTGCTTCATCTCTCACAAACAGGACACAAGGTTGCTAAGGACAAGCTACAGCCATACCAGTCCAGGGTTAAATATTTGGGACACTGCCTAACTCAGGGGTTACGACATCTCACAAATGACAGAATCCAGGCCATACAGACCATGACACTACCTCAGAACCAACAGCAAATTCATACCTTCTTGGGAATGTGTGGATACTGCAGAATGTGGATCCCAGGTTTTTCTATTTTGGCCTTGCCATTATAGGACTTAGGCCCTGATTCAGAGCCGGACACTCTGACAGAGCTCTCGCTCTGAATCAGGGCCGTCCCTCTTACTGTTTGGAGCGGCCTCCTGGCTGCTCACATAGCTGTGGGTGACCACCCACAGCTATAGTGAGCGGCCAAAATGATGGTTGCGATGGTCAAGACCATCACAACCATCGGGCTGGCGACGAGACCCTTACGGTAGGATCTCGCTGCCGCAAGCCCTGGAGTGCTTTTGGCTCTATCAGAGCCAAAAGCACTCCCACTGACATCACTAGTGATGTCAGTGGGGCTGGTTCCAGATGGTAGGCGTTCCCATGGGAACACCTCCGTCTGGGCAGTCACGCCCACGGCACGCTCACCAAAGGAGGCGTGCTTTTAATCACCATTGACAGCATGCCCCCTTTGGTGCAAGACCCATAATGACGGCTTGGCCGTCATTATTCAGGTCTCGCGCATGCGCACGACGGAGAGTTATGTACAGGTTATGCTGTTGTAAATGACAAAGACATCATAGAAGCCAAACCATTAGGACCACCATACTCGGCCCAAGTGGCGGAACTGGTGGCACTAAAGACTATGTGAATTAGCGGAAGGTAAATTTGTTAATATCTACACTGACTCTAGGTACGCCTTCGGGGTAGTACATGATTTCGGTGCCTTATGGCGTCTGAGAAAATTTATGACAGCAGCAGGCACACCAATTGCACATTCCAAACATCTAAAAGAACTACTAACAGCAATCTAATTGCCAAAGGCAGTGGCAGTAATTAAGTGTAAAGCCCATACATGTGAAGATGATCCGGTATCACTGGGCAACAACAGTTCAGATGAAGCTGCAAAATGGGCAGCAGGGTTAAAAAGAATATGTTATGATCAGAAATTTCTTGCGTTCAGGTTGTTTGACTGATCGTTGGGAAGGTCTGTATCAGGTGTTGGTGACGAGTACCACATCTTTGAAGGTGGCCGAGAGAGATACCTGGGTCCATTCCACTCACTGCAAAAAGGTCAACCAACTAGTGGAGAAACAAGGCGGAGAAGAGGCTGATAACGTGGACCTGTCGATTGCGAGCTTGTTCCGAGAGGATTAAAAGGTTGTAGTGAGATATCTGAACTAAAGAAATTTGCAGGTCCTTGCTGCGGCAATGGACTGGTCTGCTGTGTTCATTGTTATATTCTCTTCCAGAGTTTCCATCATCTTGGTTTGTCTGGGGATTTCCGGTTTCTCTGACGGAGGACAGATAAAGGAGATGGGAGCTGATGTTGATGTTAATGGAGTGGAGTCGAGAGGAGGAGTGCTATGGCAATCAGGGGAGTGTCTGACCAATCTTAGTACAGTAATTGTTAAGAGATCTGTGATATCTGAAATTCGGGGACAGTGTGAAGGTTTATCCTCTGAGGATTTCTGTATTTGTGAACTTTGCGGGTCCCTAGTTGATGAAAAATGTATCCAACTGTGCCAACCTAAATATAACCCGTATTGGGGTGGGTATCCTTTAGAGGATTATCATAACATGGTAGGCAATGTTTTAAATCAAACTGATTGTTGGGTGTGCTCACACACTCATTTCCATTGAATGTTTCAGAAATCTTAGAATTACAAAAAGGGAAAACGCTGAATGGAAAATTCCTCTCATCCAAGCCGCCTCATTTTAAACTCCACCAATTTCAAGTAGATAGATCAATTTTATGTTTGAACATAACCAACCCCAATAAACCAGGGAGTTGGGAAGTGATGGGAAATAACCAGACGATGACCTTCTCACTGAGAGCCAATGACTTATGAACTGTTATGCACAATTAGATCAAACGGGAAACATTTAAGGTATCGGTATACACTTAGTGATACTAAAGAAATGGTTGGTAGGGTATCAGAAGGGTATTGTGCCAAGATTATACAACCAGAGACGTGTCTTGACCAGATGGGAGAACCTGAAGTAGGATTATATGCAAGAGAAATGTGTTTAATGACAATGATGTTTTCAATCCCTTATGTTCTCCCCGATGATGTCTATTTTGTATGTGGTAGAAAAGCGTAGAAGTGACTCTCCCCGAGTTCAGAAGGTTTATGTTATTTGGGAAGAATACTTCCAGAAATTATGACCCTTACACATGGTGAAATGCTTGGTATCCACAGAAAAACCCCATCTCCATATCTTCATACACATTATGAACACCATGACAAAAGAAACATGATACCTGGTGACATACATACAGCCACACAGTTGATTAGTGAGACAACTGGCTTCCAAGTGTTGGTAGCGTTAGATCCCACCAGGATCGCTCGGGGTACTTTTAAATTTTAGATATATCCAAGATCTTGCAAAATTAATAGATAATATCACCGAGATGTATGATGACACATTTAGGTATACAGGTAAAGAGTTACAAGCTTAAGAAAAAGAACTCGTGCAACATAGACTAGTGTATTTAACAGCTGTCACAGGAGGGTACTGTGTGACATTGGCCACCCAGTTTGGTGTAAAATGTTGCACGTACATTACAAATAACACCAGTGATCCCAAGGAGGTGATAGACCGGAAGATGGATGGAATTCTGCAGTTAAAATGGGAATTCCGGAAGAACCATAATGCTTCATTGACTGAAGTTGAGGAACAGGTAGAGGAGTGGTTCGCATTGGTTGAACCCTGTAAAATGGTTCCCCGGGCTAGGAGAGTGGGTCCAGAAATTGGTTGCTACAGTTGGTAAACTTCTGATCCTCATAATCAGTGTCATCTTAGTAATTGGCTTGTGTATAAGATGTGTTCCTAATGTGTTGAGGTGTAGGAAACGAACTAGGGCAAACCGAGAAATTGAGATGGTGGTGGTAAGCGATAGAGATATGGATACCAAGATTAAGGAAGAACTGTATTACAACCCTGAATTAGAATGTACCCTTTAATAATGTGATCTGGATTTGTGTGGTTGTGCATAAATATATCGTTGATGTTATTTTAAGTCATCTTAGGTAATGCAGTCCCAATCCCCCTTCCCAAACTTCCTTTATAGGTTAGATGAGTTCCCACATCCTGCCCATGGTCCCTTAAGGATCCGCAGATGGCGTATAAGGGTTGTTTGACCCTCCTTTAGATGCATTATCTAATGGTTCAAATGACCAAACTGTGTCATACCATAATAACATTAAACGGTATATTCTCATGCATGGCTAAACAGATTCAAAACAGGTTGTGATAGCGTTTGATTGGCTATCAAAGGGTGGACTGTCGAAGTCGAATAATTGCATGCGACTGCAATTCAACTGTTATCGGATGATTTGGTCGTCCGCTGCCAGATTTATGTTGGTACAATCCACAATGTAACATTGCGTGCGCACGCACCCTGTGTGCGCACGTATCCACACATTCGCAGAACTCTAAATAGTGAATAATATACAACACTCTCACACTGACAAACACAATATTCATGCAGGGTTTAGTTAGTAACAAGAAACAGCTTCTGTATACATGTCTGAGAAAAGTAATTAAAAAACAATACACCAGGATACTGTGTTTTACATATAAATTGGGAAGCCCCGCATATAGACAAGTATGGCTGTGGCAATTGAAATATAACCCAGACATTGATATGCACAATTGAATTTGTCTGAATTAACAATGGTCAGAGGTTTTGATTACCAGACGCAGTGGCAACGACAAGCAGCTGGGGGTCCCCACCCTGCTTCAACGTGAACCTAGCTGCTTATAACACCTTGCATTATAGTTTTAAAAATATGTTAGTAAGGGATAATATATATATATATATATAAATAAATTAAATCCATCATAAATAGACTTACATGCATAAAACATACACACACACATAGACTCACATGCATAAACACTGCACATTACGCACAGTTGTGCTGTTTATCATAAGCACTCTACAAATAAATGCACCACGCATATTAGCAACTTTATGCAATATTTTCTTACACATACACAAATTACATAAAAAGGTTCTGCAGTAATAAAGGTTATTACCCAAAGTGTTATTTATATTTGCAATGATGTGAAGTGCATGTTAAATGATATGTATGGTTTAGTACACAGGTTCTCAAACTCGGTCCTCAGGACCCCAAACAGTGCATGTTTTCCAGGTCTCCTCACAGAATCAAAAATGAAATAATTAGCGCCACCTGTGGATCTTTTAAAATGTGTCAGTGAGTAATGACTGGAAAATGTGACCTGTGTGGGGTCCTGAGGACCGAGTTTGAGAACCACTGGTTTAGTACATAATAAGTAGATCATGTTTGGTGCCATTCTGATCCGCTGTGTATTTGCAGATCTCCGGTTCTATCAGTGGGGAAATCGCTACAAGCATCTGCAAGTTATGAACTATAGGGAATTAGGTGATAGAATGTACAATGTATGAAGTGTTCATTGCTTAGTTATGCGGCAGGAAAAAGTACACAAAGAGCCACTGGGAAGCTGAACTTCTCAAGTACAAACAGACCAATGAACTATGTCATAACAGAAGACCAAAGAAGAAGAACCAATGAAACAATACCAGCTCATGTCCATTGTATTGCCAATTCCTGAAAGAGTATATATGTGCACTCTCTGACCCCAGTCTTGAGTCTTCTTGCTGTGCTGTTGACGGAGGTTTCTAATGCTGATGCCGGTATCTGGGCCCGGAGCGCGTGCGTATATAACAACTGTACCTTGGGTTTGTATGATTTATTTGCGCTAATTGTCTTTAGATCACAGCGTGTAACCATCTGTTTTTTTATACTGAATAATAACTTTTTGTGCTTTGGAACCACATTCAAAGTCTGAAGGCATTTATTTACTGTGCGACTCAATGCGCTAAATTGCGACAATTTTAGAAGGTATAGGCAGGATTTTAGAAGGTATAGGTAGGATTGCATAGAGGTTTAAATCAGGTATCAATACTGTCCACATGCTCCAATCAACATTAGACACTAGGTGTAAAAGTTCATCACAGACACTCAGTCAGTGTCTGTGCAACGTCTCCTCTGGGTCTCCTTTTGGCTCCTGCCAGATCTCCATTCTATACTGTTCCTGTTGTTGCTATACTGAGCATAGCTCAGCACCCTTTTGTTTTGAACTCTTGCTGTGTATCACGTTTTCCGTAAAGACTCTCACTGCTCCCAGCACTTGTATTCAGCTCATCACTGGGTTCAGCCCAGCACCTGTACTCAGTTTATCACTGGGCACTGTCCAGAACCTGTATTCAGCTCATCACTGGGTTCAGCCCAGCACCTGTACTCAGTTCTTCACTGGTGCTGTCCAGCACCTGTATTCAGATCATCTCAGGGCTCAACCCTGCACCTATCTACAGACGCATCTCAGGGCTCAACCATGCACCTATCTACGGACTCATATCAGGGCTCAACCCTGCACCTGTCTACAGACGCATCTATGGACTTTCTCAGCAATTCCTCTAGATATCAATAAATACTCTTCCTTTATTCATACAACCTGGGTCAGTCCTCATTTCCAACATGTCCTGTCACTGTTACTCTCTGTGGAAAACTTACCTAAAGCCTCCACTGTTTGTGCTCCCAGAATCTTCTCCAGTTAAGTCTGATCCTCCGCAGGAGGTCCAATTTTCTACAGTCGTGACACCACTGTAGTATCTACCATTGTTTTAACACCTATACATCTTTAAGAATTCTTTAGCCTAAATTTAAAAGTCCTGCAACTTTAACAGCTCCAAACTCATTTTGTTTATTAGATACTATTGTATTTGAGCCTTTACATCTACCAGCACCTGTTCTTCCATTTATCTGATTTTTAGACATTTTAACTGCACTGTTCCTGTATCTCACTCTCATCACTACTACTGCCATTTTCTCTCCCAATTCCCTCATCTACACTACGTCTCTCTTTTCTTCTGCTCCCCCCCCCTCACTCAGCAGCTACATAACTCTCTCCTCTACCACCAGTTCCTATCTCTTTCCTCCCTCCATTGTCTCTTCCCCCTCCTTCCTCTCCTCTGTCTCCCTTCATCCCATCTAGTACTCTCCACCATATCACCCATAACTCCGTTATTTACTCCTATTCCACCATGGTCCTGCTATACCACCACTAAGCCCTGCACCCTCACTTTTCTCCAAGTTACCTCCTCTTCTCCACCCACACACTAAACCTCCACCTTGCCCACCACCTGCTGTCACTCTTCCTCAATCTGAAGCCCACCACATACCCACACTAACCTTATCCCCCTACTCTAAATCAATCTCAATTCCACACTACAGCAACCCTAACAATCTCCTTTTTCTCTCTCCTAACTCTGTCCCTCTCTCCTGTGTCCTCTGGAAAGCCAGTTCTATCTATAATTAACTGGTCCCTGTCCGTGACAGCTTCATTTCCAACTCCTTGAATCTCCTAGCCATCACCAAATCCTGGATTTACCCATCTGACACCACTTCTTCAGCTTTCTCCTTTCGGAGCCTCACATTCTTTCACACTCCCTGGCCTGGAGGTTGCCACTGTGTTGGGGTACTTCTATTGTCTGGTCACTCCCACCAACTATTACCTACTAAACTCTCCATTTCTTTCTTTCCATTCAATGCTCATGATATTCGCCTCTTCCAACTTCTTCAAGTAGCTATTTTTTTTTCGGCCCCCTGGCCTTAGCTCAAAATTTCTTGATAACTTTGCTTCCTGGCTCCTAATCTTCAAATGGGCTTTCAAGCTTTCCAGCGATCATCCTAACCCCCTACTCCATGTTCCGTCCTCACAATCCAGCCCATCTGTGTCACCCCTGTTTGTCTGCCCCTCCCCTTTAGAATGTAAGCTCTCTAGTAATAATAAAGAGGATGAGTTTGGGGGCAGACATTAAAATTATGTTGCACTAGTTGACCTCTGATCCCAATCCACATGAATAACGTCAAAAATATGGTGCTGGCGCTGCTCATAACACAACTGCGCTACTGCCTAGTTACCTTTATTTCCTACTTTAATTTAATATTTTTTAATTTTCTTCTAAAAGATAGAGGTGGCAACAGGGCCACCATCAAGGGGGGACTGCCGGGACTTGAGTCCCGGGCCCGAACAGAGAAGGGGGCCCGCTCGCTCATCCGCTGAACATTCGCCTGCCAGTCTGCTGCAGCTGCGCGCTCACCTGCTGCCCAAAGCACAAATGCTTCACAGTGACAAAACCTGCAAGAATTTTGTTTTGGAGAGTGAGACCCCGGCGGCCGGCGCACGTGACATCATGACATCACGCTGTGTGGCTGATAGAGAGGTCAGAGGAGCCAAGCCGCTGCTCTTTGTGAGGACTGGGGATCACCAAGAACGAAGTAGCAGTTAAGTGTGGAGGCAGGGCTGGCTGAGTATCTGGGGTGAGGCTGGCTGACTATCTGGGACTGAGGCTGGCTGGCTATCTGGGGCTTAGGCTGGCTATCTGGGGCTGAGGCTGGCTATCTGGGGCTGTGGCTGGCTGGCTATCTGGGGCTGAGGCTGGCTGGCTATCTGGGGCTGAGGCTGTCTATCTGAGGCTGGCTAGCTGAGTATCTGGCTGGCTGAGTATCTGGGGCTGAGGCTGGATGACTATCTGGGGCTTAGGCTGGCTATCTGGGGCTGAGGCTGGCATACTATCTGGGGCTTAGGCTGGCTATCTGGGGCATAGGCTGGCTATCTGGGGTTGTGGCTAGCTGAGTATCTGGGTCTGAGGCTGGCTGACTATCTGGGGCTGAGGCTGGCTGACTATCTGGGGCTGCTGGCTATCTGGGGCTTAGGCTGGCTATCTGGGGTTGTGGCTAGCTGAGTATCTGGGTCTGAGGCTGGCTGACTATCTGGGGCTGAGGCTGGCTATCTGGGGCTGAGGCTGGCTATCTGGGGCTGTAGCTGGCTGAGTGTCTGGGGCTGAGGCTGGCTGGCTATCTCGGGCTGAGGCTGGCTGACTATCTGGGGCTGAGACTGGTTGGCTATCTGGGGCTGAGGCTGGCTGACTATCTGGGGCTGAGGCTGGCTGACTATCTGGGGCTGAGGCTAGCTGACTATCTGGGGCTGAGGCTGGCTGCCTATCTGGGCTGAGGCTGGCTGGCTGCCTGGGGCTGGACTTGAGACAAATGTCAGACAGCAGACAGAAGGCTGGAGAGACAGAAGACTGGAGGTGTCAAAATTAAAAAGCCAAAAAACTGCACTGCCTGGTGTCACATTAGTGATAGACAGAAAGACTATGTAAATTATCAAGGGCATATATATGTATATATATATAAAAAAATATATACAGTCAGGTCCATAAATATTGGGACATTGACAGAATTTTCAGATTTTGGCCTCTATTCACCACCACAATGGTTTTGAAATGAAACAAACAAGATGTGCTTTAACTGCAGACTTTCAGATTTAATTTGAGGGTAATTACATCCAAATCGGGTGAACGGTGTAGGAATTACAACAGTTTCTATATGTGTCTCCCACTTTTTAAGGGGCCAAAAGTAATGGGACTATCAACTCAAAAGCTATTTCATGGACAGGTGTGGGCTATTCCCTTATTATTTGATTATCAATTAAGCAGGTAAAAGGTCTGGAGTTGATTCTAGGTGTGACATTTGCATTTGGAATCAGTTGCTGTCGTCTCTCAATATGAGATCCAAAGAGCTGTCACTATCAGTGAAGCAAGCCATCATTAGGCTGAAAAATCAAAACAAACCCATCAGAGAGATAGCAAAAACATTAGGTGTGGCCAAATCAACTGTTTGGAACATTCTTAAAAAGAAAGAACGTGCCGGAGAGCTCAGCAACACCAAAAGACCTGGAAGACCACGGAAAACAACTGTGGTGGATGACAAAAGAATTATTTCCCTGGTGAAGAAAAACCCCTTCACAACAGTTGGCCAAATCAAGAACACTCTCCAGGAGGTAGATGTATATGTGTCAAAGTCAACAATCAAGAGAAGACTTCACAAGAGTGAATATAGAGGGTTCACCACAAGATGCAAACCAGTGGTGAGCCACAAAAACAGGAAGACTAGATTAGAGTTTGCCAAACAACATCTAAAAAAGCCATTACAGTTCTGGAACAACATTCTATGGATAGATGAGACAAAGATCAACTTGTATGCAAGGAGTAGTACTGGAGCCGCACTGAAAAAAATCCTACAGGATTATAAGGTAAGTATCTCTTAGGTATACCTAAAATAGACTTTATGGATACCACACTAATGTGTATCAATATTCCTAATATGGATCATAAGACCACAGTCTAGACCTGTCACTAGGAAAGTCTATGGTGCTCCCCAGAGTCAATATGTGAACATATAAGCCAGAAGAAAAAGAAAAAAGGACCCTTGGTGGGGGCACACTATAGGTATAGAGATTTGGCCGTTAAAAATTAACTTTTATTAAATACAATTGTAAAAATTGAGCAACTGAGAGTGATTCAACAAATACAAAAACATACAATACACATATACATCAATCAAAGGAGATACACTCTCCACTATGGATTATAAATAAAGCTAGGTAGGATGGTAATAAAATAGTATAGATACAGAATGCGCCTTATGCCACAATTGAGGATACCATACCATTTAACTCCTAGACGTATATAAATAAATCCAAGGAGATATATACCTCCACTAAGGATTTAAAAGGCCAGGTAATTGAATACTATAATAGTGTGAATAAGTGTCTATGCCTATGGCCACAAACATACTCCATCAAGAAAAAAGAAATATGTTACTAAAATCTACGTTCCAACAGAATAATCTTCTGAATGTACATTGACAAACAAGGAAACACACAATACATATACAAATAAATCCAAGGAGATCTGTCCTCCACTTTGGATTATAAGTAGCCAGGCGAGATAGTCTTAATAATTGATCGTATTTGCCTATAACCACAATATGATGATAATTATAAAGAATAAATACACAGTTAGGGCATGTAATGATAAAACAATCACTGTTAATACTAGTATTTATCTCCTAATGGGATAAATCCTTATTAGACATAAGAAATAATCATACATATAGTGATATGCCCGCATGCACTGAAAATTAATGCAGACAAAATGTTGTCAGATAAACATTCCTTCAGTGAGATGATTGGATAAAATTTAATACATGTCAATAACACATATTATGCATCTCACATATAGAGATTACGAGGGATTTAACATATAAGCAGCACTGAAAAAGAGCCAGGATAAACCTCATTAGTGAATATACATGTGATAAGCTTCACAAGTTGTTAATATAACATAAGGGTATATGAACAGATGAATCGCTGGTTCCTCTAATATAATGAGCTATGATGCTGCAAATTAGAAAACAATAATGAGGTATGGAGGTGATGTAGCGAGTGTCTGTGGAATAAATCAGTGAGCTGTCTGGTTAGGTGGCCGTCTGCCCTGATGCGCTAGGCAGTGCAGGGGGTATGCGCCACTTACCTGATCAGCGTGTTGTCCTGGTTGATAGTCAGTGGTGCTGGAAATAATGCTAATGCATGCCGCTGTGTGTGGCTGGAGAACCGGAGTCACGTGTGCGCATCACGTGACCCGGAATTGTCAGTCTGACGCGCGTTTCGCCACTGGTAGGCTTGCTCACAGTTCCAACCCTGATACTCAGCTAGCCACAACCCCAGATAGGCAGCCTATGCCCCAGATAGCCAACCCCATTATATTAGAGGAACCAGCGATTCATCTGTTCATATACCCTTATGTTATATTAACAACTTGTGAAGCTTATCACATGTATATTCACTAATGAGGTTTATCCTGGCTCTTTTCAGTGCTGCTTATATGTTAAATCCCTCGTAATCTCTATATGTGAGATGCATAATATGTGTTATTGACATGTATTAAATTTTATCCAATCATCTCACTGAAGAAATGTTTATCTGACAACATTTTGTCTGGATTAATTTTCAGTGCATGCGGGCATATCACTATATGTTTGATTATTTCTTATGTCTAATAAGGATTTATCCCATTAGGAGATAAATACTAGTATTAACAGTGATTGTTTTATCGTTACATGCCCTGTGTATTTATTCTTTATAATTATCATCATATTGTGGATATAGGCAAATACGATCAATTATTAAGACTATCTCGCCTGGCTTCTTATAATCCAAAGTGGAGGACAGATCTCCTTGGATTTATTTGTATATGTATTGTGTGTTTCCTTGTTTGTCAATGTACATTCAGAAGATTATTCTGTTGGAACGTAGATTTTAGTAACATATTTCTTTTTTCTTGATGGAGTATGTTTGTGGCCATAGGCATAGACACTTATTCACACTATTATAGTATTCAATTACCTGGCCTTTTAAATCCTTAGTGGAGGTATATATCTCCTTGGATTTATTTATATACGTCTAGGAGTTAAACGGTATGGTATCAATTGTGGCCTAAGGCGCATTCTGTATCTATACTATTTTATTACCATCTTATCTAGCTTTATTTATAATCCATAGTGGAGAGTGTATCTCCTTTGATTGATGTATATGTGTATTGTATGTTTTTGTATTTGTTGAATCACTCTCAGTTGCTCAATTTTTACAATTGTATTTAATAAAAGTTAATTTTTAATGGCCAAATCTCTATACCTATAGTGTGCCCCCACCAAGAGTCCTTTTTTCTTTTTCTTCTGGCTTAAAAGATCAACTTGTACCAGAGTGATGGGAAAAGAAGACAAGGAAAGGAACTGCTCATGATCCAAAACATACCACCTCATCAGTGAAGCATGGTGGTGGTAGTGTCATGGTGTAGGCATGTATGGCTGCCAATGGAACTGGTTCTCTTGTATTTATTGATGATGTGACTGCTGACAAAAGCAGCAGAATGAATTCTGAAGTGTTTCGGGCAATATTATATGCTCATATTCAGTCAAATGCTTCAGAACTCATTGGACGGCGCTTCACAGTGCAGATGGACAATGACCCGAAGCATACTGCAAAAGCAACCAAAGAGTTTTTTAAGGCTAAAAAGTGGAATGTTATGCAATGGCCAAGTCAATCCCCTGACCTGAATCCGATTGAGCATGCATTTCACTTGATGAAGACAAAACTGAAGGGAAAATGCCCCAAGAACAAGCAGGAACTGAAGACATTTGCAGTAGAGGCCTGGCAGAGCATCACCAGGGATGAAACCCAGCGTCTGGTGATGTCTATGCGTTCCACACTTCAGGCTGTAATTGCCTGCAAAGGATTTGCAACAAAGTATTAAAAAGTGAAAGTTAGATTTAGGATTGTTTAGTTTGTCCCATTACTTTTGGCCCCTTAAAAAGTGGGAGGCACATATAGAAACCGTTGTAATTCCTACACCGTTCACCTGATTTGGATGTAATTACCCTCAAATTAAATCTGAAAGTCTGCAGTTAAACCACATCTTGTTTGTTTCATTTCAAAGCCATTGTGGTGGTGAATAGAGGCCAAAATATGAAAATTCTGTCAATGTCCCAATATTTATGGACCTGAGTGTATATATATATATATATATATGTATTAATGCCCCATTGAAAATACTTATACCCACACATAATTGCTGCTGTTCAAAAGGAGGGTGGTTGGGGGGGGGGGGCAGAGGGCGCTGCCTATATTGTCAGTCCTGGGCCCCACCATTTCTGATGGCAGCGCTGGTGGCCACTGTGGATGGGTGAGGCAGCAAATTGCATTATTTACCTGCAGCAAACCAATGCTGCTAATCACGGCATCATCACGCCCAACATTCTGCCCATTCACAAGGAAGGGGGCAGCAGGAGGTTGGACAACTGTTCTGGAATTCTGGAGGACTCCCAAAAAACGTGGGGGTCTGCCAGACGATCCAGGTTGTTGGATTTGCCGTTTGGCTGCCCGATCCAGGTCCAGAACAACTACTGGGGGTGGGGGTCGGGGTGGAAGAGGTAGACCTACATACCATAGATTTCCCTGGTACCCTATGGGCCAGTCCAATACTACTGAGAGTCAGTTAAATAAAATATATTTTAATGCACCCTTTGGCTACACATAACTAGACAATTCCAAATGTGCCGCAGAATTTGTACTTCATTAACCAAGAACCTGAAACATTATTCTGTTCCGTGACTTTCTGTATAGTGTATACTGAGCTTCTGGCTGCTGTTTGTTACCGTGAGTTAATCAAGGAGTACTAGCGTTGTGCACTGATTGGTGTTTCCGTCAGTCGGGCAGCAGGTGGCGCTGCAGGTCTCAGTGACTGATCGCTCTGGCATCAGGATATGATGTGCGGGGACCGGAACAGGAAGATGCAGCAGAAGCAGGTGACGGTGACCTGACCTGAGCTTGGCATTGGCACAGCAGCAGCGCGGACAGGGACAAGGTGAGAGCCGGGACTGGCACCGGCACCCAGATTAGGGCTCCTGAACACGGCCAGCCGCACTCCGTGTGCTTCCCCGTCCTGATGTCCTCGCCTTCTGCACCGTTCCCGGGACCTTATACACTGACCAAACATTTAGGAAATAATGCAGCTAGCGGAATCTGTGTGTCAATATGTTGGTTCTCAGTCCTCAGGACCCCACACAGGTCATGTTTTCCAGGTCAGCCAGTAGGTGCACAGGTATACACATTACTCACTAACATTTAACTAATTATTTAACTTGTGATTCTGTGAGGAGACCTGGAAAATGTACACTGTTTGGGGTCCTGAGGACCGAGTTTGAGAACCTGTGCACTATATGATGTCTGCGTCATATATCGTTCCAATCAATGTAGGAATAATATATTGTAACATATATATTGTCATGTTACAATGTTATATAATAATACTTCTTGGTACTTTGCTGTGAAAGTGACTACATGTTGTTGTTTTTCTTTTTAATACATATAATGATCTCTGTCACTTTCATAGCTCCTCCCCCTAAAGCTAGTTTAACTGTAAATCGGTACTTTGCCGTTAAAGATTGCCGTCCTGTATTTAGCTTTTTTTGCGCTGTGGTGGTTGTTAGAAGGAAGGTAGTGTCTAGCTTCCCTTTGCGGAGAGGACCCTGACGTCATTCCCTACCATCCATGTGGTCATAAAGGGGGAATATCATCTTGTAGCGAGCCATCGTGCGTGGCGAGCGAACAAGCTTCTTCTATAGGTGGACTTTATGGGCATGGAACTGCACTTCTGCCCTCACTGCCGTCACTTTCAGGTCCCTAGCGCAAAGGGGAAATTGGCTCAACCTTATAAGGAAGGGATGATCAAAAAGTGGAATTTGCCTGGATGAGAGGGAGGCTGTGTTATTTCCCCAGTAGAAGGGCATTTTCAAGCAGCGTCCGGATTGTATAGAACCTGCATGCGGCCGAAATATACTAAGCACTACTTATTGATCTAATCTTTTCTCCAAGAGGACTCAAAACACTTTACATTTGCAATAAAGACGCCATATTGCAATAGAACAATGTTTATCAAGCCAGGTCCTCATGAAACCCTAGCAGTGCATGTTTTCCAAATCATCTAGGTGGAGTACAGGTGTGATAATGGACTAACACAATCGACCTACAGGTGGTACTAATTATTCCTGAGTAGTAGTGACCATAAAAAACCCACCGGTTTGAGATGAGGCGCTATTACCTGCGTTTCCACGCTATTGCAATGGCACTTCGTCCCCAATTGAATTGACCCCAATATATGAAATGCACATACAAGATGCACTACATAGGATATCATAGGGGGATACACAAACAATGGAGATATGATTGCACATCGGGAAGGTACAGCGGCCAAAATACAATATACAAATGGCATGATGCCCACAGACTCATCAGTTTCAGAGCAGATGTAGTCACTTACATCATGTCTTATATAGTGCACATATTACGCAGTGCTTTACAGAGCAGATGTAGTCACTTACATCATGTCTTATATAGTGCACATATTACGCAGTGCTTTACAGAGCAGATGTAGTCACTTACATCATGTCTTATATAGTGCACATATTACGCAGTGCTTTACAGAGCAGATGTTGTCACTTACATCATGTCTTATATAGTGCACATATTACGCAGTGCTTTACAGAGCAGATGTAGTCACTTACATCATGTCTTATATAGTGCACATATTACGCAGTGCTTTACAGAGCAGATGTAGTCACTTACATCATGTCTCTGCGCAAGTGGAGCTTACAATCTATGGGGTAAATTTACTAAGCCATGAATTGAGATAAAGTACCAGCCAATCAGCTCCTAACTACCATGTCACAGGTTGTGTTTGAAAAATGTCAGTTAGGAGCTGATTGGCTGGCACCTTATCTGTTCACTTTATCTCCATCCAAGGCTTAGTAAATAGACACTAAAATTCCCTACCACATAAGCACACATACACAATAGGGTTATATTATTTATTTTTGTCGTCAGAGTCCAATCAACCCACCAGTGTGTTTTTGGACTGTGGGAGGAAACCCATGTAAACATAGAGAGAACGCCACACTAATGCTAACCACTGTTGCAATGCTGCCAATTTAGTAGAAATTCACTATGCACTAGGGAAGATGCAAAACTTGGCAGATACAGGCAGGAAGGGGGAGGCTGGGCAGCACAGGTTGTGGAAGGGAAGGATTGATGTAAGTCATGCTAGACAACACAGAAGAGCTTGGGACAAGATGATGGGGTACCTGCTTCCAAGAGCCAGGCAGGACATCATCATGGTAATATACTACTAAGCTACTTAATGGCATTTCTACTTTTCTCAGGATCTCATTTTGTTTGTCAACCTTTTTTCTCCTATAGCTATAGAATAAAGTATTTATTGTTTGTAAGAATAAGGAACATTTATTATACATACACGTGCTAGCTCTTCTATATCTGATATTCCATTTTCTTTTTACAGCAAATTAACCATGGGGCGACACTTCGGAGACCTTGCAAAAGTCCGTCATATCATCACCTTCACCTTGTCTCCATTTGAGCAGAGAGCGTTTGCAAACACCATATCCAAGGGGATCCCCAATATGTGGCGGAGGTTCAGCTCAAATGCCCTCACAGTACTGCCACGTAAGCTCCAAAGCAAAGCCTATATAATGATGTCTAATGCTAGTTATACAATTCTCTACATTCATTGACAGCCAGATGGATAACAGGAATACACCAGGCTGGTTTTGCTCAGAGGCACTTTTATAGTGGTTGCTCAGAGATGACCACTGTGGAAAAAGTGATACAAATGTAGGGTGCATGGGATGTAAAAAAAAAAAACAACCCCCAAGATTTTGGTATTGTCCATCAGTGCAGTGGAGACATATTTTGTGTGTGACAGCAATTTGTTAGAATGAAAAGACTTTACTAAGGAATGTTCTTACTAACATTCCTTACACCTACCTTGTCTGTGTCTGGTGCTGGCTCCTATCTAAGTGATCCAGTCACTGTATTGGTGATTACCCCGGCTTTAAAGCTACTGGGGTTGTTTCCAAGCACTATTTTCCTTTACTATTTATGAGTGATTATCCTAACCTCAGTGTTCTTGATTTACAGTAGGTATATTTGCCCTTTGAGTCAGTGTTGTGTTCCTTGGGTATTATTTATTTAGGTATTGAGGAATACATGAAGCTTACCATGGTATACCTGTATATTAGCATAGATACAATGTAGTGTATACCTTCCATATTCCCTGGGCAATGTAGTGACCTGCGATCTACTTTATGTTCACATTATGTATAGTCATCACCCGCCTATTAAGGGGCACAGGGACAGATGTACTAAGCCTTGGGGAGAGAGAGAGAGAAAGTAACAACCAATCAGCTCCTAATTGTCATTTTTCGAACACAGCTGTAACATGGCAGCTAGGAGTTGATTGGCTGGTACTTTATCTCTCTCCACTTTATCACTGTCTAAGGCTTAGTACATCTCTCCCCCCATGAGTCAAATCCGACTGCTATCAATTTTTTTATTTATTTCGTAATAAACTTATTTTTAAATTTTATTGGCAGATGAAACAAAGTAAACATTTCCATAGCAAAAAAAATTCCAGTGCAACGATATGTACACTTCAGGAAATTGTGAATTCGTAGATGAATAATTGAATTAGATAACACTGCAAATACTGAATTGAAGATGATTAAAGAGACGAGAATACAGTATGCAGGATGGCATCAGTAGTCACAAAACCATGTAAAATTATTTGCTATAGTATACAAAGGAAAAAATTATAAACCAAAAACACAGACCGTAACAACAAAAATGAAAATAAATAAGTTCCCATTTAATCTATTTATAATTTACATAAACTGTGCCAAAAGCCAATTAACTCATGGAACAAAGTTTTGGATTCCCTCCTGCTCTGAAGAACGCGGTCATGTTCCTGAGTTGCTCATGCTCTCTACTTGTGTTGGGAAATAAGAGAGAGCAGTGAATGAGTAGGTTGCCACAATCTACCTTTCTCTGTCATCCATGGGTGACACTGGGGTATAGCAGATGCGAGAGTCTGGGCGCTATGTAGTAAATCTTCCCAGCACAGGCTCCTCCCCTGCCTAATGAGGGCAGTTTTGCCATAGCAGCCAAAGTGTTATGTTTTTTTCCCCCTAAGAGCCCGGCGGCACAGTGCTTACAGTGTAATAGCCGGCACTGTGGGTGCCGCTTTGGAGTCACAGCACTGTCGCCGGAGGCAGTTGCCTTGACTGAGCGTACTCCAGCGGGGACGCTGGGGGACCAAAAACGGCATGTCGTCTTCTCACCAGTGTTATTCCCGGGAGGTCAGCCCTGGGGAGGGGTTTTTCCTGTTACCCCTCTCCCTCTGTGGACTGCCCACCAAGGAGACACTCCCCTCACACAGAGCGGCCATTTTCTCAAGCAGTATGGTCTTCTGCACTTAATTCTGCAGCTGGGAGGGTTTATATCCTCCCCTATTCCTCACAGTTCTCTGTGTAGCTATAGCACTAGTATATATACATATATTCTCCGTAAGGCACATGGTAGTGGACAAACGTTTTCAGATATTGTCATTTATTGTAAAATTCAGTTTATGCTATAAATCAGTTTGTGTTGTGTTTTTCCCATAAACACCACAACATAATTGGTTTCCTTTGCTACAGGCACACTTGTGTTTCCTTTGTGTGCATCTGCTGTGACATGATACCATAAACAGGAGGCTCCAGCTGCAGCTCTGCTTACACAAAGGTCACAAGTTCAGGTCCCATGAGATCAGCATTTTTATACAGCTGGGTATACACTGGGCGATATATCGGGCATTCAATTGAACGGGTGATTATATTGCATGCGCGTTGGTGGGTGTGTACCCCCGATATGTCTTTGAACAATGTTGTTCACAGACATATCACATCGTCTGTGCAGCACAGCAGATATCTGAAGTTATATTGGTGCATCTGCTGGGGTGTACAGGCGACCTGCCGATTACCCATACACATGCTGCAGGCACCCAGCGGTGAGTGACAGCTGAACTAGGCGGACAAATTTATATGCCCATCCAGTTGTGATGTCAGGCCTGACACATCGGGCGGATGATTGGTAAGTGTATATGCCTTACCAATCATCAGAGAGGTCGGCGGGTGGGACGACCTGTCGACCTAGTGTGTAACCAGCATAAGATTGTGCTTACCTAAGAGCTGCCATGCATCTCAACCACCGAGCAACCACTTAGCATGCACTGCTGTCTGGGTTTGAATGCCACTATAGTCTATAACCGGTGGTGAAAATATTAAGAACTGCGTGGAGCCCTTATGTTCTCCCCGTGCTTGCATGGGTAGGTATATAGATGGTGGACTCCACCGGGGCAGAGACTGAAGTGAAAGATATTCTCTGTAAAGCGCTGCAGTATATGTGTGCACTATATGAATAACTAATTTATAATATTTCACAGAGCGCACTATATATGGCATAGTTGCTTGTATACATTTATACAGCTGCTGTGGTGCCTATTTCTGGCATATGGGACATATTGCTGGAATTGCTCACAAACTAGTTGCAGCCCTAACTTTTTCGTTGATATCTATTAGTTACACGTACTGTATAGCTAGGTAAATTCCAATATATTTATGCTTTTCGTTGTGCCACATATATGTATATAAAGCCTTTTCTGTATAGCATGCTTAAGCATAACAGCCACCTTCCCAGCTTAGTCTGTGTTAAAACCAGCATCTTGCGCTTGGTGTGCCTTTATGATATTGAGCGTTACAAGAAGGATGACAGTATGGTAGTCTGTGTGTGTGTAAAATATATATTATGTATGCATGTGTAAAAATTTGAGTATACTTAATACATAGCAAATCCCTCATTCTACAGAATTTTACAGGCCATACCCTCAACATGACGAGTAGCCTTTTGCAGACTTGCAGACTTCTTTGATAGGTTGCATTATTCATGCCACACAATGTATGCCACTATTCAGACCACTCATACCACATTAGATAGGTAGTCGCTGTTTTAGGTGTTCTTCCCTAAAATGACAATAGAGTACATTTTATCACCCCCGGCTAATGCTAGATTCTCCTTGTACAGTGTTTTGCACTAATAACCTTTTGCTAATACCTATTTTTGCTGGCATTTTAGTTATTCCTTTATTTCCCGATGCGGCTTCGAACATCTCAAAGCCACATTTATAATGTGACCTTAACAAATATGTCAAACTGCATACAGTATGAGTTAATTACATCAAGTGGCTTGAGTGACCATGGCTGATGTTTACAGTATTTTTAATTACTCAGATGCAGTTTAATGCACAAACGGCCACTCTGATTACATTGATGCCTTTGCTGGTTCTATACCGATTCACATTTCCAACTTTTCTTATCTAAGTTACAGGTAAAGGTGCCCACACACTAGGCAATATTTTACACGATCAGCCCGATTCCGACGCATCGGGACAACAGATCGTGTAAAATATGTCCTAATCGTGAGTCTCTACTCACGATTACGTTGTGCGTACCCGCTGGTTGTACATCGCAACTTCAGATCTTGCCTGCTGCAGGCAAGATCTGAAAATCTCAGTCACAATGCACTGGAATAGTATAGGATGCATGGGTCAATTGGATGCACTGGAATAGTATTGGATTCATGGGTCAATTGGATAGTTTTTAACACTAAATCGTGCCCACGACTACAGGGGGAGAAATCAGAAACGATATCGGATCGTGACCTGAACGCCTAGTGTGTGGGCACCTTTAGTCATTTTGTGTGACCTCTGACCTGTCTTGCTAAAGAGTTACGACGGTGCGGATAGCATATTGTACTGGAATATCTTCTCAGATAATTACTGATATATTCACTATGGGAGGAATTCAATTCAGCGCGATGTTGAATAGCTACAGAAGGGAGCTCCTGCAGCTATTCAATTCCACATGCTGTTTGGGCAAGGGTTGGCTCTTCTGGGTATTTTCAGATTCTCAGATGTTTTCTCGGCCCGCTATTCTCCTCCCACCTACGATGACAATATTGGGGTATGAACAGCTCGTTGATTACTGCCTGTACTACAGGGTGGATAGTTCCAGGACACTGGTACGAAGATTCTTCTGGTGGTTGAGTTATCTGTCTCCAGGATGTTTTCTCTTTAGGTGTATTGTTCCACCAGTATCCTGGCTTAGGACAGTTCTTCGCAAGCTAAGGTTGGTAGGTGGTTTGGCTATTCTGATATCCCCAAATTGACCTCGTAGGGCATGCCTGTCAGTGGCTGTTCTCTGGGTTTCCTGCTCAGGCCGAACTTTCCTGTTCCGGGTCCATTCCAGTATTGGTATCTCCCTTGCTTGATGTTGACCGGGTTGCTCTTGAGACAGCCTTCCGGAAGGCCAAGGTTTTTTTTTTTTCCCCCCCAACACTTTTGTACGTCGACATGGGCCTTTGTCTAAGGTTTAGGTTTCGGCCATTTTCAGTCTAGTTCCAGAGACAGGCTGTGGTCATTTCCTGCAGTGTACTCCTACCTTCATGGGAGCGCTTCACATCCAACCATATATTCTACACTCTGTTGCCCCTTGGGACCTGGTTCAGTCCTATGGTTTCTACAATGCTTTCCTTTTTACTCTTTGGATTGGGTGTACATTTGTATGGCTTATGTGCAGGCCACTTTTCCTCCTGGATATCCCATTGGTTTTCTGGATGAGTGCCCGGTCTCCCAGATAATTTTTCAGGATGTTTCACCATGACCTTATTAGCTTTTCTTTAAAGATTATTTCTTGGCTTTGGAGCTATCAAATAATAGGATTTTCAGACTTTTGGATGTGGTGCCAGGACCTCTGGGATTATGTTGATAAGCTGAAGGTTTCAGATGCACAGCCTCTGGTTCATGCTGTATAATATAGACAGTCAGGGTTGTCATGCCTACACGCAAGCGCTAACTCGTTGGTTTTAAGGCAGTTGTCTGTCAGGTCTCGCTTTGGTGAGCATGTCTGTTCCGGTCTCTGGGTCACTTTACTTTATCAGTTGCGTCCTCCTGAGTGGCTCATCACAGTGCTTCGGCGGCACAGCTTTGTAGGGCTGCCACCTGGTCCTTTAGTGCCCACTTTCTTTAAGTTTTCTAGATTTGACACCTTTGCTTCTCACAATGCTAGTATTGGTCGTAGAGTGTTGTCTTCAGCACAGGAGCGGTGCACCCTCTCTTAGGGACAGCTCCAATGTCTCCAGTGTCCCCATGGATGAAATAGAAAACAGGATTTTTGTACTTACCAGCTAAATCCTTTTCTCTGATTCCATGGGGGACACTGGATGCCCTACCTGGAGCTCCTAGAAGTTCTTGGGGGGTTGGTTGTCTGGCAACCACCTATTCTGTATGTGCGTGTGTATGTACCTGCCTCCTCCTCCCGCTGTCCTTTTAGCTTTGTTATGGTGGATACACACTAGACGATATGTTGCCGGATTGGGCGGACATATTGTCCACATTGGCAAGTGTGTTCCCAGTATGAGTGACTATGTGCGCTCCTGTGGGGTCGTTCATTACATCAACAGATCGAGCCTACATGCTGCTCAATCTGTCAATTTGATGAACGACCCTTATGCTTGTTGATGCGGCTGCTAAACGACATATCATGCGAACATTCACCAAATCGTACGGTGTGAAACGACTGCACGATATGTAGTTCATTGCATCGTGTGTCGGTCGAGTAATGTGTACCCGGCTTTAATGTAAACTGACTTCAGGAGGCAGGAGGAGGGGTATAGAGGGGGAGGAGCCTCTGCTGTGAATATTTTAACTACTTAGTGCCAAGACTCCTTTCGCACCTGCTATAGTACCCCAATGTCTCCCGTGAACCCCATAGAATCAAAGAAAAGGATTTAACTGGCAAGTACAAAAAATTCTGGTTTTGGCCACATCAGTCCTAAGGATGCTTACACAAGTCTGGTAATGTGCTGAAGCAAATAAATGCTGTTCTCACAATAAAAACACTTGTAATTCACAGAGGGTGCAAGAAATAAATGAAACATTTGATTGTGTGATGCATCTGAAAAGAAACAGCAGTGTTTGCTGAAATTCATCATGGAGTAACGATGATGGGCGCAGAGTAAAATTGTAACAGTCTTATGTGGCTATGTTCTCTGACCTGCTGCCTTGTGTGTTATCTGTTTGGCCATGGGACATCACCATTTCACTGATAAAAGCAAACAAGCTTCATCAAACTAACATAACATTTCAGGTTATAATTGCCTATGTCACAATACTCTGTCTGTAGTTACTTGATAATAAAGCACAATTGACTAAGGAAAAGCTTACCATCGATTACGGTCTAGATTCTGATTCAGTGCAGTATGAGGTCAACCTTTATATTAAGGGAATAGGCAGTAATTCATTTCTAGTCACATTTTCAGCTATAAAACACTTTTTTGATCACTGTGAACTCTGATGTTTTATTATTATTATTATTATTATTGTATTGGCTAATAAATGGTAAAATGTCAGTATGCTGAAAACCAACTAATGTCTTTCACTTGTTTTCTTTTGCAGCCTTTATTTTGGCATATTTAGTGTATAATTGGGGAACACGAGAGCACCTGAGACTGAAGAGGAAGGACCCCTCCGTGTATGAGAATGACCAGTAAAGCAGCTAATACTGAGGCATTACAAGTCCCCTCTGCCCTTGTAAGGCGTAAAGGAATATTTATTGGGGTGTGTAATAAATTCCCTCATAATAAAGATTTTTCACACTGATATATTTTCATTCATGTTTAATGCACAAGTGACTTGGCTTTAATATCACCTATTTGGTTATTATAACGGGTTCAGTTTTAGGTATAGAGAAGTAAAGGAACACAGAGTAAGGTGGATAAGTCTAAATGCTACTTTATACATTTTGGTTTTGGCTCCGCCAATAATCCAGTGATAGAATGTGTCTGTACAATTTTATTTTGGCACATTTTCCTTCCAGTATCAGTGCTACAAGTCTGACATGAAGCTGATAGAGATTTAAAACTAATGCTGGGTACACACTGGCCGACATATCGTTGAATGGTCGAACAGACAATATATTGTGTGCCCATCGGCCAGTGTGTACAGACGATATGTCTGTGAGCGACCATCGTTCAGACATCGCATCGGCTGTGCTGCACAGCCGATGGCAGATATCTCTGCTCATTGTGCTGTGTGTACGGGTGGTCAAATATTTTATATATATATATATATATATATATATATATGTACAAAAAAATTGTTGTTCTTCATAGATTATTAAAGTAAATGTCCCAAGATGGGAACAATGGACATAATTAATGAATGATATTCCATTTATACGTTTTAAAACTTTTTTTTTATTATTTTAATGTTTCAGCCCCTGTCTAGTCCTTCTGATAAATAACAGACTAAGGACCTCATTCAGAGCCGTACGCTCTGAGCAGAGCGCACGCTCTGAATGAGGGCCGGGCTCCATTTTCATGGAGCGTCCTCCTGGACGCTCGTATAGCTGTGGGTCACCACCCACAGGCTATACGAGCGTGCATTGTGATGGCCGCGATGGTCGAGACCATCGCGACCATCGAAATTGCGAGCCGGAGCCTGCGGTTGAGGTTTTCAACCGCAAGCTCCGGAGTGATTTTGGCTCTATCAGAGCCAAAATCGCTCCCACTGACATCACTAGTGATGTCAGTGGGCCGGCTTCTGACGGGAGGCGTTCCCGTGGGAACGCCCCCGTCAGGGAGGTACGCCCACCAAAGGGGGCGTGCTGTCAATCAACATTGACAGCACGCCCCCTTTGATCGGACACAACGAGCGAAGGACTTTCCTTCGCTCGTCGCGTCTGGCGCATGCGCACGACGGAGCTCCCTCCGTCGTGCGCATGCTCAGTCCATAACATCGACCCACTTGCGAGCGGACAGCCGCTCGCGAGTGGGTCTGAATCAGGCCCTAAGATGTTCAAATAATTTGTAGGTTAAAAAAAGAATCTATTTAAGTTTTCCATTTATTAATTCTATTCATTAGCAGCATAACTAAAAGTGTTTGTGCATTTACAGTATATAAACTTAGTGCTACAGATACACAGGATTGATGGACTGAAATGAATCTTGCTGTATAATCCTCCTGCTTATGCAGTTGGATAACTGAAGGCTAAAATCCGGTATATAATTATGAAAACACATTCTGTAAAAATAAATTGCTGTAAGATGCAATACATTGTCACACCAATACATGGTGACACCAATACATTGTCACAACAATACATTATCGCACCAATATATTAAAAAGTTGTAATAAACCAGTAAAGTGTTGTAATGTTATGATGTGCAAAATAGCTAAAGACAGCAATTTAGGTTTCCTGCATTAAACACTTTTATATTGGTGACTCAAAATAAAATATCCCACATATCGCTTCATATAATATCTACTTATGAGTTTTATAATTGGTCCATATTAGTACAGGAGTGAATGTTTGTGTTATGGCTCATTATGATGAATTTATTGCAGAATGAGTTCAAGCGGTCAAGGGCAAACTGTTATGAAATCATACAGGTAATGGGATGAGTGATGGCAGCTCCTCCACCCTTCTGGTACAGTGGTGAGCAGCAGAGTAATCTATGGGTCCACGGCAATCACAGAACTACAATAGTATATTCTACCAAATCTTGTACAGGTTGAGTCTCCCATATCCAAAATGCTTGGGACCAGGGGTATTTTGGATAACGGAATATTCCGTATTTTGGAATAATTGCATACCATAATGAAATGTCTTAGGAATAGGGCCCAAATCTAAACACAGAATGTATTTATGATTTATATACACCTTATACACACAGCCTGAAGGTTATTTTATACTATATTTTTTATAATTTGTGCCTTAGACAAAGTTTGTGTACATTGAACCATCAAAAATCAAAAGTTTCATTATCTCAGCCATGGCAAAAAAATTCCGTATTTCGGAATATTTGGATATGGGAGACTCAACCTGTATTAATATCCCTGATCCTGAAGGAAACATCTGACCTTTTTTTTTTCAGTAGGTTTGGTGTAGAGCATTGCTTGATAAATGGGCATTGGTTAAATAACAACCAACATCATGCTATGCTCACATAGGGGGAAATGTATCAAATATTCTAAAGAGTGCAAGTGGAGGTTAACCATAGCAACCAATCAACTTCTAGCTAGCATTTATTAAGTAAATTCTATAAAATGATAGGTAGAAGCTGATTGGTTGCTATGACTAACTTCTCACTCTTTATAAGGGTTAATGCACGTCACCCTTAATTTCATAGCTACCTTTTCTGCTTATACAAACAGATGTCAGAAATGCTGAACTCAAGGGGTCTTTTTGAATTAAAAAAAAATATATTTCTTCAGGAGACATTGGGGTGTAGGTGGGACCTGCAGGACCGGACACCAACAGCAAAGCTTTTTAATCCCAGGATGCTTCGGTCCTTCCTCCTATACCCCGCCCACAGCCTGAGGGCACTTCAATTTCGTTGGTGTCTAGCAGGAGCTGGAATCGCCATTATAACGGGTCTGCATCAAGCAGCCCAAACTTTTATTTTATGATTTAACTTATTTTCTATTTTTACTATAACAGGCAAGCGTCCTCCGGACGTCTGTGCTGCTGCCCCATCACCCCTCCGTGACACCAAGCCTGTGCTAGGTACTCCCGGGGCTCCGAGGGGGACTAGCTAGCAGGCTTCCCGGACCCCAGACTGCAGCCCAGAATTCAAGGGACAGGTAAGGCGGAACCCTGTTCGCAGGGACCCACATTTTTACATAGTCTTACCTGCAGTCTCAGGAGACAGACCGAAGGCGCTGATGTGGACACTGGTGCGCCCATGAATCCACTAGACCACCGGGGCATATGCACTGGCGCAGGGCATATGTAGAGGCCAGGGGACCTGGTGAGGAATGGGTGAGGGCTTTGTAAGTGAGTGTAAGAGCCTTGAATTGGGTTCTGAAAGGGAATGGGAGCCAGTGGAGGGCTTGCAAAAGAGGGGAGGCAGATGTAGAGCGTTTGGAGAGGAAGATGAGCCGAGCAGCAGCATTGAGCACAGACTGGAGAGGAGAGAGATGGGATTTGGGGAGGCCAGCTAGGAGAAGGTTACAATAGTACAGTCTGGACATGACCAGTTAATGTACAAGGGTTTTGGTTAGCATCCTGGGTGAGAAAGGGTCTGATCTTGGAAATATTCTTGAGATGGAAACGACAGGACTGTGAGAGGTTCTGAATGTGTGGTTTAAAGGAGAGGGAAGAGTCCAGGATGACTCCAAGACAACGCTCTTTGGGGCTAGATGAGATAGTAATGCCATCTATTGATAAAGAAATAGTGGGACATGATGTTATGTGGGAGGGTGGGAAGACTATCAGCTCAGTCTTAGACATATTAAGTTTGAGAAATCGCTGGGACATCCAGGAAGAGATAGCAGAGAGACAGAGATACGAGTCAGTAGAGAGGGGGAAAGGTCAGGTGAGGAAAGGTAGATCTGAGTATCATCAGCATAGAGATGATAATGGAGGTCAAAAGAGCTGATGAGTTTACCTAGAGAAGTCGTATAGAGAGAGAATAGGAGAGGTCCAAGAACAGAACCTTGGGGAACACCTACTGTAAGAGGCTGTGGGGGGGGAGGAGTCGCCATGAGAGGAAACAGAGAAGGAACGGTCAGAGAGGTAGGAGGACAGCCAGGAGAGAGCAGTGTCACGTAGACCAAGGGAGTGAAGTATATGCAGCAGTAGAGGGTGGTCCATAGTGTCAAAAGCAGCAGAGAGATCAAGGAGAATGAGCAGTGAGTAGTGGCCCTTGGATTTGGCAGCTAGGAGGTCGTTGCTGACTTTTGTGAGGGCAGTTTCAGTGGAGTGGAGAGAACGGAAGCCAGACTGAAAAGGGTCAAGGAGGGAGTGGGAGGAAAGAAATGTGGTGAGGCGGTTGTAAACAATATGCTCAAGGAGTTTGGAGGCAAAAGGGAGGAGAGAGATTGGACGGTAGTTAGAGAGAATGTTAGGATCAAGGTTAGGTTTTTTAAGAATGAGGGAAACACGGGCATGCTTGAATGCAGAAGGAACAGTGCCAGATGAGAGGGAGAGATTAAGGAGGTGGGCAAGATGGGAGCAGGCAGAAGGAAAGAGGTAGCGGAGGAGGTGGGAGGGGATAGGGGAGAGGTGGAAGGGGGGGGGAGGACTGGATAAGGGCCTTAACTTCCTCTCCAGTCAAAGGGGAGAAGGATGTCAGAGTCTGTAAAATGGACGGGGAGGGGTGATCCTGGAAAGGAGGAAGTGGAGAGCTGAGGGACTGGTTGGATATGATGTCCTGACGTATGGAATCAATTTTAGATGTGAAATAGGTAGCAAAGTCAGTGGCAAAAAGCAAGGAGGGGAGACGAGGGGGTGGGCAGAGGAGGGAGTTGAAGGTGGAAAAGAGACCCTGGGGATTTGAGGACAGGGAGGAGATGAGATTCTTGAAATATGACTGTTTAGCGAGGGAAAGGGCAGCACTGTAGGATGACAGCATGAATTTGAAAGGGAGAAAATCTGCCTGAGAGCGTGATCTTCTCCACTGTCGCTCGGCGGTTCGTGAACATTTTTGCAGGTATCTGGTGCATTTGGAATGCCAGGGTTGAGGTGTGAATTTGCGAGGGTGAGTAGTGATCGCCGGAGCAACAGAGTCAAGAGCAGAAGTAAGGGAGGCATTGTATAGGGAAGCAGCTTGTTCAGCGCAGGAGAAAGAGAGGATAGGGGAGAGAAGTGAGTCAAGTAGAGAAGAAAAGAAAGCAGTGTCGATGGCTTCAATGTTACGCTTAGTGATGGTGGCTTTCGGAGGTAGTGGAGGGGAAGGAGAGGGATAGGTTAAAAGAGAGGAGGTGATGGTCAGAGAGGGGGAATGGGGAATTGGAGTAAGCAGAAATATCACAACGGTGAGTGAATACCAGATCAAGCAAATGCCCACTCGCATGGGAGGGTGAGGAGGTCCATTGGGAGAGTCCAAATGAGGAAGTGAGGGTGAGTAGTTTGGAGGCAGCAGATTCTGTGGGGATATCAATAGGAATATTGAAGTCACCAAGGATAATAGAGGGAAGGTCTGAGGAGAGAAAGTGAGTGAGCCAGGAAGCAAAGTTGTCAAGGAACTTGGAGGGAGGGCCAGGGGGACGATAGATGACAGCTACTCTGAGGTGTACTGGTTGGAAGAGGCGTATAGCATGAACTTCAAATGTGGAGAATGTAAGGGATGGTTCTGATGGTATATGTTGGTATGAGTAACCAGGGGATAGAAGGACCCCAACACCACCACCATGGCGACCCCCAGGCCTGGGGGTGTGGGAGAAGGTGAGGTCCCCATAAGAGAGAGCTGCAGGAGAAGTGGTGTCAGAGGGTAAAATCCAGGTTTCAGTAATGGCCAGGAGATTCAGGGAGTTGGAGATGAAAAGGTCATGGGTGGGGGCCAGTTTGTTACAGACTGATCTGGCATTCCAGAGGGCACAGGATAGAGTGACAGAGTTGATAGGAGAGATGTGAATGAGATTATCAGGGTTGCAATAGCGTGGAGATGAGAATACTTTGGGAGACCGAGATGAATAGAGTGTAGGGATCATGCGTGCTCCTGTGCTAGGAGGGGACCCTGTAGGAAGTGGGCAGGGAGGGAAGTTAAGGAGACGTGAATGAAAGTGGGGCGAAGTGACAGGGAGATAAGTAAGGAAGGAAAGATTACCAGTGGAGTAGTAGGATCCTTGGGGGGGGTATAAGAGAAAGAAAATGGATAATGGGAGAGGAGGGGGAGGAAGGCAGAGAGAGAAGGGGAGATAGGAGGAGATGGAGGAGACCAGGGGGAAAGGATAGAGGTGGAGTCAGAGGGCAGAACAAAAGATTAGTTAGAAACTGAGTGAAGGGAGGAGAAAACATGGTCATGGCAAGGATGAGGTAAAGTGTCAGCACAACAAAAATATATTATAGAGTTTAGAAAAAGTGGAGATAAGATGGGCGCAGAATTTGAATATTAGAGTAGAGAGTAGCAGTAGCTAGATCATGTAAGACTAGACCAAAGTGCTAATGTAAAAAGACATTTTCTACTTCAGGGTCCATAGGGTATCCACAGGATACCTTGGGGGTATAGGTGTGACGTCAGTCGCAGGGCACCAAAGAGTTAAGCTTTCAGCCTCCCAGGATGCACTAGGTCCCCCTCCTATACCCCGCCCCCGGGCCAAGGCACCCCAGTTTAGTTTGGTGCCCGGCCGGAGTCGGGTGCACCTGTTGGAGTGGGGGCTAGAAGAGCCCCTGAAGCTTTTTCTTCATGCAGCTGTGGCTGCACATCTGGATGAACAGCATGGACAGTCAGTCCTGACGTCCATGCTGTCTTCCCTACACCCCGCCGGTACCAGAACGCCGGTACTGATCCGGGGATGCTGGTGGGCATCTGGGGTCACAGCTAGCGGTGACCCCAGATGCTCCGGACCATGGCCGGATTCAAGGGGGACAGAGGTAAGCAGCGGGGTCCCGCGGTGGGTCCCCGCTGATCACATGGTCCTAAGTCCCCAGGCAGGGGGCTCCCTGGGGACTGGCTGCAGCGTGGAGCCAGGCGACCAACCTGCGCTTCCACTACCCCCTGGGACAGCGGACCGCAGCAGAGTGGTAGCGCTGCGGCGTCCCAGGGGTTAAATGCATGCCAGGGGAGCGCGCCTTCCCTGTCTCACAGCCGGCGCCTCCCCCGCTGCACACAGCCCTCTCTGCATGCTGCCGACTGGTCCTGTGGCAGCGCTCCTCCCCCAGGCCAGCTTCTCTCTGCTCCTCGGCGGCCATCTTCTCTGCAACGCATGGTGAACGCTGCTGGAAGTCTGGAAGGAAGCATCGTGGTCTGGGTTCCCCCGCATACCTCTCCTCCGCTGTGGCTCAGGTCTGTGTATGCTGCGCTGTGTCCTACCAGGCCCTGTGTCTGTGTAGTTGAGTGATCAGCGCTGTTAGTGCAGGAATTGTTATTTCTCTGCATTGTATGTGACTGTGCTAGCGCTGCCTGTAACTTTTCTTCTCTAAACTGTCAGCTTTATTACTGTCCCTGTTCTTTCTGCTAAAGCCCTTGCGGTGCGGTGCTGCAGGGTGGTCTCTCACCTATTTAATACTTAATTGGTGAGAGAGGTCACATACGTGGTGCCATCATGTCTGAAAGTGATTTTCCCCTCCGGCTACAGTGTACCACGTGCAAAGTACCGTTAGCGGAGGGGGAGGGTAGCGCGGAGGGCCTTTGCCGGCAGTGTTTGTCCATGGCGCGGCCTATTACGGTTACAGCACCGGTACAGGAGCTGCCCTGGGCTTGTTTCGCTCAGGCGTTAACAGCTTTAATGGGCCAGTTAGCTCCGCAGCCCGCGTTTACTCCGATGGGTTTGTCCCAGCAGTCTGTGGTGTCGTCACCCATGCAGGGGTTCCCACGACAATTGGTGGTACCCCACAGTCTCCCTATTTCCCCGCTCCCGGGTTCTCAGGAGCCAGCGTGGGTTAACTCCCTGACGAGTTCTGTACAGCACTTGTCGGATGTGTTGCAAGGGGAGTCTGTGATGCGGCCTCATAAAAGGCCGGTGGCGTCTCTGTCCGCTCCTTATGAGGATGACGAAGGGACGTCTGATGATGGGGAGATTCTGGATCCTTACGATAAGGAACCTCTCCATACTAAGGACGCTGATGCTAAGTCCAGAGTATATATTCCTGGACTTATTCGGGCGGTCCGCACAGCCTTGGTGATTGAGGACGAAGTTCCCCCAGCGGCTAAATCTAAGTATGCCTTTTTCAAAGATGTGAAGGGCGATGCCACAGTCTTTCCTCTTTCGGGTCAGTTGGTGGACCATTTAGAGGAGGCGTGGAAACAACCTGGCAAAAGATACCAGCCGCAGAGACGCCTGGCGGTGGCTTATCCGTTCGCGGATAATTATTTTGCTAAGTGGGAATCCCCTCCACAGGTGGATTCTCACGTGACCCGTCTTGTCCGTAGTGCCACATTGCCGATGCCATCCATGTCCTCCCTTAAGGATGCTACGGACCGCAAGGTAGAAATCTGCCTGAAGTCCGCTTATTCCCTTGCAGGGGGGGCAGCACGGCCGGCTATGGCCATTTGCTGGGTTGCCAGAGCGATGGAGCGCTGGGCGGATTCATTAGAGGCTTCTTTTGAATCCGACTGTCCGGCCGAACAGGCGGAGTTGATTGGCAATCTCCGTGATTCGGCCACCTACATCAACGAGGCGGCTCTAGACATTAGTACTCTGGTGTCTAGAATTTCTTCAGCAGCGGTAGCTGCTCGTCGCACCTTGTGGCTGCGATCCTGGAAGGCGGACGCAGATTCCAAGAAAGGTCTGGAAGCGTTGCCGTTTACCGGAGAAGTTCTCTTCGGTCCGGATCTGGATAAGATTGTGGCCACGCTGGCGGCAGCCAAATCTGCTTGTCTCCCGTCGGCCGCTGCTCCTTCTGGTTCTGGACCATCGTCCTTTCGGTCATCTAGGGCCCAGGGCAGGCCCAAACCACAGTCGTTTCCTCGACAGGCTGGCCCTAAGAAATCGGTCAAGCCCCGGAAACAGGCATGGAGTACCAGACGTCCGGCCCCCAAGCCAGATGACAAGCCTGCGGCCTGACGGTCCGGGTCTCCCCTTGGGGGATCCCAGGGTGGGAGGCCGCCTGCTGCAGTTCTCCCGGTGTTGGTCGTTCACTAAGACAGACACTTGGGTTCTGGAGGTGGTCTCCCACGGGTACGCCCTCTCCTTCCGGCACAGACCCCCGGCTCGATTCTTCACCACGGGTCTACCATCAGACCGGAACAAGGCTACGGAGCTGCGGAAGGTATTGCACACTATGCTCCAGGCTGGAGTTATAGTGCCTGTTCCATTCTCCCAGAAGGGCCAGGGTTTCTATTCAAATTTTTTTTTTGGGTACAGAAACCCAATGGGTCATATCGTCCGATTCTCAACCTCAAAGCACTCAACAAGTCTTTGCGGGTCCCGAAGTTTCGGATGGAGACCCTACGGTCCATCATTCTGGCGCTGGAACCTGGGGACTACATGGTGTCATTGGACATACAGGACGCTTACCTGCATGTCCCTATTCTTTTGCGCCATCAAGAGTTCTTTCGGTTTGCAATCCGCAGCGACCATTTCCAGTTTCGGGCGTTACCTTTTGGCCTGGCGACAGCACCACGTGTTTTCACCAAGGTGATGACGGTCATGGCGGCTTCTCTGCGGCTGCAAGGAGTCCGCATGTTGCCGTACTTGGACGACCTGTTATTGGTGACAGGATCTCCAGAGCTCCTGTTACACCACTTGGACCTGACCATTGCACTGCTGCAACGGCACGGCTGGCTAATCAATTGGCAGAAGTCCACTCTAATCCCGTCTCGGAGGATTCTGCATCTTGGAGCCTTATTGAACTCGGGACAGCAAAGGATCTTCGTGACGGAGGACAAGATCTCTGCTTTACAGTCAAGGGTGCGCAGTTGTCTGCACAGCCGCCGGGTGTCCTTACACTCGGCGATGAGGTTACTGGGCTCCATGGTGTCGGTGTTCGACATGGTGGAATACGCCCTGTTTCACTCCAGACCTCTGCAGCACCTGATCCTGTCCAAGTGGAACGGGCTGCCTCAGTCTCTGAAGTTCCAGACGATTGTGCTCACCCCGGAGGTTCGCCTGTCCCTTGCGTGGTGGTTAAAGACGACCCACCTCAACAAGGGACGTCCGTTCTGGGTTCCAAATTGGGTCCTGTTGACAACGGACGCCAGTCTTCGGGGCTGGGGAGCAGTTTCGGGTCCACACTTGTTCCAGGGCAGGTGGACGCCGACAGAAGCGGAGCTTCCAATAAATATCTTGGAACTCCGTGCGGTCTTCAATGCTCTCCTGCAGGCACAGCGGTTTCTCCAGGGTCACCCGGTGCAGGTCCAGTCGGACAATGCTACCACCGTGGCCTACATAAACAGGCAAGGAGGAACTCGCAGTCGGGCGGCTCTCGTAGAGGTCTCTCGGATCCTGGTTTGGGCGGAGCGCAATCTTCCGGCCATATCAGCGGTCTTCATCCCGGGAGTGCTAAATTGGCAGGCGGACTTTCTAAGTCGCCAGGACGTTCATCCAGGGGAATGGTCCCTGCACCCGGACGTTTTTCAACTACTGGTGGACAGGTGGGGTCTTCCAGAAATCGACCTCATGGCGTCCCGGCACAACAACAAGTTGCCGGTGTACGGGTCTCGCACAAGAGACGAAGGGGCGTCTCTGGTGGATGCTCTGTCCGTCCGGTGGACGTTCAGGTTCGCATACCTGTTCCCTCCGGTCTCCCTTCTTCCACGGGTAATCCGGAAATTCAAACAGGAAGGAGGGATGCTCCTGTTGATAGCTCCCGCGTGGCCCAGACGGCACTGGTTCTCAGACCTTCAGGGTCTGTCCGTGGACAGTCCTCTGCGGTTGCCGCTACGACCGGACATTCTGTCTCAGGGTCCTTGTCTTCACCCGGACCTGACTCGGCTGTCTTTGGCGGCGTGGCTGTTGAGACGGCCATGCTGAGGTCCCGGGGGTTTTCCAGCTCTGTGGTGCGTACCATGTTACGAGCTCGGAAACCGTCTTCCGCGAGGATATACCATCGCGTGTGGCATACGTTCTTCCAGTGGTGTCGACCGATAGGTTATGCACCGCGGGAGTTTCGTCTGTCTCGGATTCTCGCCTTCCTGCAAGCGGGACTAGATCATGGGCTTCGCCTTGCTTCTTTGAAGGTACAGGTTTCGGCCCTATCTGTCTGGTTTCACCGTAGGATTGCTACAATCCCGGATGTGCGCACCTTTATGCAAGGTGTTCTCCGTATTCAGCCGCCCTTTGTTCCACCTATGGCGCCTTGGGATTTGGCTGTGGTCCTGAGGGCTCTCCAAGGACCGCCGTTTGAACCACTGGGCTCAGTGGATATTAAATGGCTAACAGCTAAGACTGTTTTCCTTCTGGCCGTTGCTTCGGCCAGACGTGTTTCTGAGTTAGGGGCTCTTTCTTGTAGACCCCCTTTCTTGGTTTTTCATGGGAACAGGGCAGTGCTCCGCACTCGGCCCGAGTTTCTTCCCAAAGTTGTTTCCCAGTTTCATGTTAACGAGGAAATAGTTGTTCCGGCCTTTAACTCACCGGGTCTTTCCGTGGGTGAGGCCTCTTTGGATGTTGTGCGGGCCTTAAGGACTTATGTTGACCGCACTTCTTCGTTTAGGAAGTCGGACGCTTTGTTTGTCCTCTATGGCTTCCGTAAAAAGGGTTGGCCTGCTTCAAAGCAAACTTTGGCAGCCTGGATCCGTATGGCTATTTCTGAAGCTTATCTTCATGAAGGCCTACCGGTCCCTCCTTCTCTGAAGGCTCATTCCACTAGGTCTGTGGGTCCTTCGTGGGCAGCTCGACGTGGTGCCTCGGCAGTTCAGATCTGCAAGGCTGCTACGTGGTCTTCTGTCCATACCTTCGTGAGGTATTACAGGTTTGACACCTTTGCCTCTCAGGATGCTTCCTTCGGGCAGCGGATTCTCCTTTCTGCACAGGAGCGTCCCCACCCTTAAAGGATACTGCTTTGGGACATCCCCAAGGTATCCTGTGGATACCCTATGGACCCTGAAGTAGAAAATATGAGATATGGTAAGAACTTACCCTTGTTATCTCTATTTCTACGAAGTCCATAGGGTTCCACAGGACTCCCGCCCTGTCGCACCTGTGCTGCAGATGGGCTTTGCTCTGGTCACCGGTTTTCCGTCTCCCTCTGGTGAGAATGTGATTCTTGTATGTGTCCAGATCTTTGTTCTCTCTCTTCCTTCTCCTCCTCCGGCCTATGGCTTGGTAACTAACTGAGGTGCCTTGGCTCGGGGGCGGGGTATAGGAGGGGGACCTAGTGCATCCTGGGAGGCTGAAAGCTTAACTCTTTGGTGCCCTGCGACTGACGTCACACCTATACCCCCAAGGTATCCTGTGGAACCCTATGGACTTCGTAGAAATAGAGATAACAAGGGTAAGTTCTTACCATATCTCATATTATTACAGAGTTAAGCTGATATTAACAGTATTCAGTAAGATTATCTGTTAAGCACAGAGGCAGCACAAATAGTAGCAAGTGTTGGCTAGAGTTTTTGTAGCAACCAGAGTTCAGTGTTGAAAGTCCAGGTTATGCAGTCAGCAGGTATTTGTAGCAGTGAGATTTTAAAATCACCTTTGTTGATGGTTTTTCTCCAAATCTAGATTACTTTTTAGAAGTACAGATCGGTTGTTTCCCTTCTGTTCCACTTCGGTTCAACGCTGGTGTAACGCCAGTATTAATCTTAAAATGCACTTTTGAATAGTGCACTTCTGAATGGGGCTATTCCAGCCTACTAATGACCAATATGTAGGAGACCTGGCATGTTAAATTACTGATTGCTTACAAGCCCAGCACCCTCCCACTAATATGACTAGCAATAAATTGAGTTAAACAAACACACAGCACATACCACTAGGCTAATAACAGGCTCAATGAGCTAACTAACAAAGAAACTAAAAACATCAAACTAATATACTATGCAGTGATATGCTAAATAACATTGCTTATCAGCAAAAGTCTGAGACTTGTAGTCCGTTACCTAAGTACTCAGCCTGGCCAATATATATTCAGTATAGCAAAAGTCTGAGACTTGTAGTCCGTTACCTAAGTTCTCAGCCTGGCCAATATATATTCAGTATAGCAAAAGTCTGAGACTTGTAGTCCGTTACCTAAGTTCTCAGCCTGGCCAATATATATTCAGTATAGCAAAAGTCTGAGACTTGTAGTCTGTTACCTGCAGATGGCAAGACAAAAAAAGGATGCGTCAATTCAGCAGCAGAAGCAGCAGTAGATATAATTGAGAACGCTGGTGTAACGCCAGTATTAATCTTAAAATGCACTTTTGAATAGTGCACTTCTGAATGGGGCAATTCCAGCCAGGCTATTCCAGCCCACTAATTAGGCTGAAAAATCAAAACAAACTCATCATCGAGATAGCAAAAACATTAGGTGTGGCCAAATCAACTGTTTGGAACATTCTTAAAAATAAAGAACGTGCCGGAGAGCTCAGCAACACCAAAAGACCCGGAAGACCACGGAAAACAACTGTGGTGGATGACAGAAGAATTTTTTCCCTGGTGAAGAAAAACCCCTTCACAACAGTTGGCCAAATCAAGAACACTCTCCAGGAGGTAGGTGTATGTGTGTCAAAGTCAACAATCAAGAGAAGACTTCACAAGAGTGAATATAGAGGGTTCACCACAAGATGTAAACCATTGGTGAGCCTCAAAAACAGGAAGACCAGATTAGAGTTTGCCAAACAACATCTAAAAAAGCCATTACAGTTCTGGAACAACATCCTATAGACAGATGAGACAAAGATCAACTTGTACCAGAGTGATGGGAAGAGAAGGAAAGGAACTGCTCATGATCCAAAACATACCACCTCATCAGTGAAGCATGGTGGTGGTAGTGTCATGGCGTGGGCATGTATGGCTGCCAATGGAACTGGTTGCCTTGTATTTATTGATGATGTGACTGCTGACAAAAGCAGCAGAATGAATTCTGAAGTGTTTCGGGCAAAACTATATGCTCATATTCAGTCAAATGCTTCAGAACTCATTGGACGGTGCTTCACAGTGCAGATGGACAATGACCCGAAGCATACTGCAAAAGCAACCAAAGAGTTTTTCAAGGCTAAAAAGTGGAATGTTATGCAATGGCCAAGTCAATCCCTTGACCTGAATCCGATTGAGCATGCATTTCACTTGATGATGACAAAACTGAAGGGAAAATGCCCCAAGAACAAGCAGGAACTGAAGACATTTGCAGTAGAGGCCTGGCAGAGCATCACCAGGGTTGAAACCCAGCGTCTGGTGATGTCTATGTGTTCCAGACTTCAGGCTGTAATTGCCTGCAAAGGATTTGCAACAAAGTATTAGAAAGTGAACGTTAGAGTTAGGATTGTTTAGTTTGTCCCATTACTTTTGGCCCCTTAAAAAGTGGGAGGCACATATAGAAACCGTTGTAATTCCTACACCGTTCACCTGATTTGGATGCAATTATCCTCAAATTAAATCTGAAAGTCTGCAGGTAAAGCACATCTTGTTTGTTTCATTTCAAAGCCATTGTGGTGGTGAATAGAGGCCAAAATATGAAAATTCTGTCAATGTCCCAATATTTATACACCTGACTGTATATCACATTAGAGATGCTGCCTCCTACTTAGGTGAAGCAGCTATGGATACGGCTCTCATAGCCTCCAGGATATCTGCCACTTCGGTAGTGGCCCGCCGTATTGTTGTGCTACATTCCTGGAAAGTGGATTCAGACTCAAAACGGGCTCTGGAGTCTCCTGCGTTTTTCTGGAGACATCCTATTAGGTCCAGAATTAGATAAAATTGTGACTACTTTGGCAGCTTCCAAGACGGCTTTCCTGACCTCTACATATAATATAAAGCTAAAGCCTTGGACGTCATCCTTTCGGTCCTTCCGCCTTCAAGGAAAAGCCAAGAGTCAGTCCTTACCACGATAGCAGACAGCAGGCAAGGCCTCCAAGCCTAGGGCCAAACAGGCCTGGGCTACTAGACGTCCACCTCCGAAGTCTGAGGACAAGCCTACAGCCTGATGAGGCGGGCCTCTCCCTGGGGGCTCCCAAGGTGCAAGGCCAACCTCTTCAGTTCACCCAGGTTTGGCATCAAAACATGTCAGATGCCTGGGTCAGGGAAGTGGTCTCCCATGGATACGCCCTCATTCCTGAGACGACCCCCCCAACAGTTCTTTTGCACAGGACCTCCATCGGATCCAACCAAGGCCCTACTGCTCCAACAAGCCATTCAGTCTTTACTGAATTCAGGAGTAATATATCTGGTCCTCTCTTCACAACGGGGCAAGGGCTATTATTCCCTTTTCTTAGTTCAGAAGCCCAATCGGTCTCATCGGCCTATCCTCAACCTCAAATCAAAACACGTTTATCAGGGTGCCCAGGTTTGGTATGGAAACCCTCTGCTCCATTATCCTAGCTATGGAGCCTGGTGATTTTATGGTATCTCTATACATTCAGGATGCTTACCTATATGTACCTATAGCACATTATCAACAATATATCCAGTTTGCTATACTACAGCAACATTACCAATTATAGGCTTTGCCGTTCGACCTTTCAATGGCCCCCCGGGTCTTTATCAAGACCATGGCAGTTATAGCGGCCTCTCTTCGTCGTCAAGGGATCAGACTGCTCCCATATTTGAACTAGGGATGTGCAGGCTCGGTTCTACTCGGTTCCGTTCGGTTCTTTTTACCGGATCTTATTGGGTTTCAGCTGTCACGAGTTTTCGATAGCCAATAAGATTCGGTAAAAAGAACCGAACGGAACCGAGTAGAACCGAGCCTGCACATCCCTAATTTGAACGATCTCTTGCTGTTGACCAGCTCCCCAGAGATTCTTCACCACCATCTACAGGTAACCATTGTCTTTCTTCAAATACACGGTTGGCTGATCAACTGGAAGAAATCTTCCCTAACACCCTCACAAAGGATGGTACATTTGGGAGCTCTCCTGGCCTCTTGAGTTTAGATAATCTTCCTAACAGCGGACAAGATTTCAGCAATCCAGCACACACTACCAGACTGCTCCACAATCGCTGAGTGTCAATTCACTCTGCAATGCAGGCCTTGGGATCAATAGTATCCACCTTCGACATGGTGGAGTTCGCCCAGTTTCACTTCAGGCCCAAACAACATGTGATCCTCTCCAGCTGAATAGGGCTGCCCCATCTGCTCAAATCCCAGATGATGAGCCTCCCCCCAGATGTTCACCTGACCCTAGCCCGGTGGCTACATACTTCCCTTTTGAACAAGAGTCGTCCCTTTTGGATCCCAGACCGGGCTATCCTCACCACAGAGGAGAGCCAGCAGGACTCTCATTTGCTGCTGCGTCGTCTGCGGAGGGAGTCGGCTGGAGCTCACTCATAAGCTCCGTCTTCCGGCTCCCCCCACAGCATGTGATGGGAGAGACGTCATGACTTCTCTCCCATGCAGGAGAAGAGCAGGTCGGGACTCAGAGGGGACAGCGGCGGTTATGTCAGGAGCGGGGATCAGGTAAGTTGTATTTTTTTTCTTTGTGTGTGTGTATAAACCTGGCACAGCAGGGGGGGAGGGCACTGAAATAGGAGGTTGCCGTTACTGGGGGCACTTTATGGGGGGGGGCGATACTGGGGGCAATTTAGGAGGGGGGTGGCCACTACTGGGGGCACTGTATAGGGGTGGCCACTACTGGGGGAACTGTATAGGGGTGGCCACTACTGGGGCACTGTATAGGGGGGACTACTACTGGGGGCAATGCAGCATTGGCGGGACTACTACTGGGGGCAATGCAGCATAGGGGGATTACTACGGGGGGCACTGTATAGGGAGGACTACTACTGGGGGCAATGCAGCATAGGGGGGATTACTACTGGGGGCACTGCATGGGGGGAGGGGGCGCCAGTCCATTACGTTGTCAGGGGCGCTTGGTTCCCTAGATACACCCCTGGTCCAGACCATACTCAGAGCACGTAAACCGGCCTCAGCCAGGATTTACCACAGAATATGGCATATATATTTCCAATGGTGTGCTCCAAGAAACTGTGACGCGCAAGTCTTTAGAGTTTCTCAAATTCTTGCCTTTCTTCAGGCTGGACTGTATCTCTGAAAGTGCAGGGGTTTGCTTTGTCTACCTAGTTTCAGTGCAGAATTGCTACTATACCGGATGTTCACACCTTAATGCAAGGTGTTTTACATATACAACCTCCCTTTGTCCCTTCTGTGGCTCCATGGGATTTGTCAGTGGTGCTCCAAGCACTTCAGGAACCTCCATTCGAACACCTGGAATCAGTGGATATCAAGTGGCTCACTGTGAAGACTCTGTTTCTTCTGGCTATAGCTTCTTCCAGTAGGGTAATAGATTTAGGGACGCTTTCATGTCGCTCCCCCTTTTTAATATTTCATCAGGACAGGGCTGTTCTTCGTACACGCCAAGGTTTCCTTCCCAAGGTAGTTTCTCGCTTCCACCTGAATGAAGAAATTGTGGTTCTGGCATTTAATTCATTGGATGTGGTCCGTGCTCTGAAGATCCACGTGGACCACACTACTTTCATCAGGATATCGGACTCCCTCTTTGTCCTATATAGGGATGGCTAGCTAACAAACAGTCATGCGAATCCATCTGGCCAGAGTCTATCTCACAGGCGTACACGCAGACTGGCCTTCCTGTGCCGGCTTCAGTATCTGCTCATTCTACTGTGGGTCCCTTGTGGGCAGCCCGGCATGGCGCCTCAGCTGAACAGCTATGCAAGGTGGCCACCTGGTCTTCTGTCCACACCTTTCTTAGGTTTTATGCCTTTGATACATTTGCCTCAGGATTCTTCCTTCAGACGTAGAGTTCTCCTATCAGCTCAGGAGTGTTCCCGCCCTTGAACTAATGCTTTGGGTCAACCCTAATATCTCATTGTGGAGCCCTATGGATCCTGAAGAAGAAAAGGAGAGTTAGGGTAAAATTTAGTTGGTTAACTCTTTCTTCGAAGTCCATAGGGTCCACAGGGCACCCGCCCTGACGATCCTAGCTTCTATGGGTTTCTTCTCCTGTTCACTTGCTGTGGAGTGTGATTCTTCAGTGTACCAGTCTTCCTTCTCTCCTATCCTGCTCCTGCCTTGGGCTTGTTAACAAAACTGAAGTGTTCTCTGGCTGTGGGTGGGGTATAGGGGGCAGGACCAGAGCATTCTGGGGTTGAAAAGCTTTGCTGTTGGTGTCCGGTCCCACCTACACCCCATTGTCTCTCTGTGGACCCTATGGACTTTGAAGAAAGAGAGTTAACCAAGGTAAGTTTTACAATAACTCCTTATTTAAAATACATTTTAACCTACATCCAAATTGCTGCTGCTTGTGGCTTGCACCCTTACATATTTCAGATTTTCCTGCACAGGCAAAGAATCAATGGGGCTGAGCTAACACTCCAACCTTCCTCAGCACATGAACGCAATTATCTGTAACAATACAATTTAGAGGAAACAGTCTGATGATTGAACATAAACAACTGCACATTCTTCTCCTATGAGCATTTCCCCGACACACCAGGCAGGCAGACTCAATGGGGGTTATTTTGAGGTGATATTGCTGCACCGAAACAAAAAATGATAGTGACTACTAAATGCAAACATTATTACTATTTATCTAGTATTGTGTATAAACCTCATATCCAGAAAGATACATCAGTGAGGCAGTATAAAAAATGTTTTATCCACCAAACTGATTTTAACAGTTTTCAGGAATTTTTTTTTTTTTTTTAATCATATTTTATATAAATGCTCATTTACTATAAGCTGAGTATTTTTATAGACTGGCTACTACCCTTTTAATGTTAATTTTCTAATCTATTAATCTAGATAATGGTCTAGAATCATGCACAACTGTTATCTAGAATCATGCACAACTGTTATTTGTTTGCAAATAAAATGTGGAAGGAAGCAATTTACACGATTTGCAGTAAAGCGTCTTCAAGGAACCATGAGATGCTTTGTTAATTATTATTATTTTACAGCACTATAATCCATTATGCCTAATGCTGCAAGTGGTGCTTAGCCCTACAACAAGATTGCCTAAGTATAAGTCCATTCTTTATTTGTTAAACTGTATGACTCGTGTGCAAACAGTGTAATACAGCAGTAACACAATCTTCCTTGTTTACTTTATATTAACCAGTCATGTGGGAGAAGAAGTAATATTTTGATTTAAGTTTGGCAAAAAGTGTTGCAATTACTCTTGAGGTCTCTTCAGGTGTGGTACAAAATGTCGACATTCAGAACGTTGGCATATGAAATGCCGACATTCTAACTACTGATGGCAGCATATAGTTTATCACAGGGGTACTTCAGGAGATAAATACTGTAATATATGTTTAAAGAAAACTAGTTTGTATGAGTATGAGGAATAAGTTTCATGGTGTCTCATCAGTTAGGGAGGATTCTAGCTGCACTATTATGATAAAGTGTAGTCGGTAGCAGTCATTTAAATTGCAGAATAAGATTGATTTTTGAATTTTAGATGACTGCAACTTTACAACATCGGGTAGTCTCGCACAGGACTCGCTGATGCTTGAAGTCCGCAGCCTATTACATATACCCCACAGTCTATCAGGGATCCTTCTGATTAGCTCCATATTACAAAGATAACAAGCTGCCATGAACAGATGCTTTTCCGATTAACAAAATATGGAGACGTATAAATTTAGATTTAGGGTAACCTAAACCAAGCTAGAAAATGATGGTGCAACAGGATTACCCATGGTAACACCTGTCATCTGAATATAGAGTTAATTATGTTTTTTAAACATTGAAGGCATTTGGAAAGTAATGCCATAGAACATGCACTAGATATTAGTTTTAGTCGTGTGCGATAAAGTATGCAACTGCTGCAATACTTTTGCCGTAGCTATGCTGTTATGCAATACAACGTTATATCATATGTACTCCTTAGATAGAATGATAACTTACGCAGCCATTAATGTAAGGCAAACTCCAGGAAATATATAGTAGTGTTGGTCAGCGTTTTAAAGGCTGAAATGATCAGATAAAATTGAGGGTTAACACTAAATTGATTTTTGACAATCTCTATGTAATAAGTGTGTGGATTTTGGATTACGATAAGTGGAAACCAATGGCATTGTGTGAAATCAGGTTGGAGCGTATATAGTGTACAATGTGCCAGTCAATAAACAATTTCTCAATTTTAAAACTGGACATTCTGCCCTTATGCAAGTGACCTTACATCAGGACTGTCCAGCTGCCAAGACTTGGTCCCTGACCTGCCTAAGAGGGTTATTTGCTGCAGATTAATATTATGGTGCACAGAATTTATTCATATTTCTTGCACATAATGTTCTCATTTTTTTAATTCACCAACATTTTGAAAGCAATTTTATATTACATGTTGCTGCTTATCCTGTGTGGTGCAGTAATCACACCATGATAATGTTATCCCAGTGGTTGTGGATCCAGCACATCTCTCCTATATAATAGTGTATTAATCCCAGTCTCTTGGAAGTACAGGATAGAGCAGGGAAGACTAAGAGGTGTTGAATATGAGCTAGAGCAGGGGTTCCCAACCACGGTCCTCAAGGCACACTAACAGTCCAGGTTTTGAGGATAGCCATACTTGAGCACAGGTGTCTTAATTAGTACCGCAGTTATTTTGATTTAACCATCTGTGCTCAAGATTGGATATCACTAAAACCTGGACTGTTAGCGTGCCTTGAGGACCGAGGTTGGGAAACACTGAGCTAGAGGAAAGGCTTTCACTCAAGAGTTAAGGGGAGAAATGGAAGATGGTCTACAATGAGGACAGCCACAGCATTATGGAAGGAATGACTGGGGACTAGGTAAGTGGTTATGTCTGTGTGTGAAAAAGTAGAGGGTAGTGTAGGACATTAGTTATATGGGGAACAATTGGGGGTCTTTATAATGGGCCTGATTCAGGTCCAGACGTATTTTATTTATTCACGCAGGGTTCTGATTATTGGCTGTTTTGGGGAGGGACGATGCTGGGCTGCGTTCCTGGAAACCCCTCTTTTCCTGGGAGTGCGAGGACGGGGTCTCATCACGAGGATGCAGATTTTCAGGCCTTGTGATGATTATCTGAAACAATATCTACACACGCTGCTCTTGGATGGCAGATGCATGTTGGAGTTGTCTGTTCCTACACTCACCTCCTGCTGCATTTGCATTTATGTGGATGGTATTGCACAGCCACTTCCCTGCAGCTTTACAATGCCGTCCGCATCTGAATCAAGCCCAATATGCTGGACATTGGGCCTGTGTGATATTTAGAAATATGTTGGAGCTATTATATATATTTGACTGTTGGCTTATTATGATACCTCACCTCCACTTTGACCGCCCCAAACATGTAATTTACGAAGTCTTCCAAGACCATTGCATTGGTGACACTATTGGATCCACCCTCCCATCCATGTTTTCCATTATTTCTCACAGTCTTTTCACCTTTGAAATATTCTTTTCTTACCAAAGATGTATCCAAAACTTTCCTGCTTCAGCTACTGCAACCTCCTCCTTTCTGGCACTCTCCACTTTAAGCTGCCCTCCGTGCTGCTGAAACACTAATCTTCCTTTATCACACCAAGCCACATCCGTGGCACCACTTTGCACATCATTACACTGGCTCCCCATATCCTGAAGAATCAAATTACCCTACACTACAAAGCTCTTAGCAACACCAGACTTAATAAATGTCAAACCTCAACATACTTTCCCACACACCCTCATATATCTGACTTTCATCTATGCCTCCCCTTCTCTCTGCTAACCACCTCTGGCTCCTGCCTGCAAGACTGTGTTGCTACCCACCTCTAGTACATTTCCACGGAATCGGTATGTAATGGTACCGGATCTATTCCCAGCGGTCCAAATACCGAAGCCAGAATCCCGAGCAGTGAAGATCCCGACTAGGGCTGGTAAGTACCCTAACCTTCCCCTCTCCCCCACTAACCCTCCCTTAGTGGTGCATTACCCTAACCCCCCCTTTCCGCACCTAGGGGGTGCCTAAACCTAACCCTCCTCCCCGCGGCTAACAGCTAGAAAGCCCCGGCTTACCTTCGTTCGGGATGCCATGCGTCGGGATTTCAGCATCGGGCTCAAAATAGGCGTCGGGATTTAGATGCCTATCTTTAGTTCCTGGTCGAGCTTCCAGCGTTGGGATTCTGCCGGGCAGCGGTATGTTAACCGCATCTCCATTTCCACATCTGATTCTGTTATACACTCCTAGCATAAAAAAAAACTCACTCAGGGCCACCAAGAGTCGGGGGAAGCATGTATTCTTTACCTGGGCCTGTTGGAGGGGCCCGGTGCATAAGCAGAGCCTTTCTATCCTTTGTTTTTTCACCCCTGAATTTTTGTTTGTCTACCTTTATATGTCCCTGTTTCATGCCTCCCCCATCCCACTCACTGTCAATAATATTCATTTAGCTGCTTGTAAAAAATTTATTTGAAATCTCCCCCACCCCCAGACCTCTAGGTGACCCATATACTTCCTTACTATAGCTATAATTTATACTTAAATATATTTATTTTTCTATCAGACATGTTAGCAGAGAGGAACATAGGTTAGAGGGAGGAGAAAGGAAGAGGCACTACTGAGGACAACATGCATATGGAAGGGAACATTTTAGTCAGTGCTTTTAAGGTTATTATGTTTTTATTTGCTACTAGCTCCTCTGTTTCTATTCTCTATTTCTGCAGGTTCAAATATAAACTACTTTCATGTGTACGATAAATAATCCTTGCAATTTGTGACCCAAATGGGCAGTTTCACCCCTCTATAATGTTCTTTGTTTGTATTTCTTGCAAATATACACCTCTGTATTATGTCCGTGGTGTCTGTATTTTCTGCAAATCTAAACCTCTGTATTATGTCCGTGGTTTCTGTATTTTCTGCAAATCTAAACCTCTGTATTATGTCCGTGGTTTCTGTATTTTCTGCAAATCTACACCTCTGTATTATGTCCGTGGTGTCTGTATTTTCTGCAAATCTACACCTCTGTATTATGTCCGTGGTTTCTCTATTTTCTGCAAATCTAAACCTCTGTATTATGTCCGTGGTGTCTGTATTTTCTGCAAATCTAAACCTCTGTATTATGTCCGTGGTTTCTGTATTTTCTGCAAATCTACACCTCTGTATTATGTCCGTGGCGTCTGTATTTTCTGCAAATCTACACCTCTGTATTATGTCCGTGGCGTCTGTATTTTCTGCAAATCTACACCTCTGTATTATGTCCGTGGTGTCTGTATTTTCTGCAAATCTACACCTCTGTATTATGTCCGTGGTTTCTCTATTTTCTGCAAATCTAAACCTCTGTATTATGTCCGTGGCGTCTGTATTTTCTGCAAATCTACACCTCTGTATTATGTCCGTGGTGTCTGTATTTTCTGCAAATCTAAACCTCTGTATTATGTCCGTGGTTTCTGTATTTTCTGCAAATCTACACCTCTGTATTATGTCCGTGGCGTCTGTATTTTCTGCAAATCTACACCTCTGTATTATGTCCGTGGCGTCTGTATTTTCTGCAAATCTACACCTCTGTATTATGTCCGTGGTGTCTGTATTTTCTGCAAATCTACACCTCTGTATTATGTCCGTGGTTTCTCTATTTTCTGCAAATCTAAACCTCTGTATTATGTCCGTGGCGTCTGTATTTTCTGCAAATCTACACCTCTGTATTTTGTCCGTGGTGTCTGTATTTTCTGCAAATCTACACCTCTGTATTATGTCCGTGGTTTCTCTATTTTCTGCAAATCTAAACCTCTGTATTATGTCCGTGGCGTCTGTATTTTCTGCAAATCTAAACCTCTGTATTAAGTTCATGACTTCTGTAAAGCACCTTGAGTCTTTCTGGAAAAAAAAGTGGTATATAGATACAATTATTAAACTATGGGGTAAATTTACTAAGATGGGAGTTCTATTAAGAAGTGATATTGCCCATAGCAACCAATCAGATTCCAGGTATTATCTTCTAGAAGGTGCTAGATAAATGAGAAATAGAATCTGATTGGTTGCTATGGGCAACATCACTTCTTAAATAGAACTCCCATCTTAGTAAATTTACCCCTAAGTCTTCACATGTAGCTTAGGAAAGAATAAACAAAACTCGTTTGTAAAGATTATTTTAATGCATGTACAGGATTTTAAATTAATTTTACATGTTCTCTTTAAAACAATACAGACCCTGACACCATAGTGAGAGTTTATCTATTATTTCATCAGTTCTGAGCCAATGTTCCTCATGTACTACAAACATTGAATTCCAGACCATTAATAGCCGCCTGTAATTTATTATCAAGGCTGCAAAAGGAACCTAAGCCAAACGTAGGATCATTCCAAGCATAGAGACCTAAATGCAGGCAAGTCTCTGATATGCTACAGCTGCAATAAAATAGCAAAAATGCAAATATTTGTTGTTTCTCACCACATTTTATTTGATTCTAGGATGAAAAACTATTTCATTGAACATTTGTACATTTATTGTGTATTATATGTGCCTCAAAGATGAGACCTGTACATCCATGATGCGATCCTGCCGTTAAGTCCAATTTCCTACTCACAGAGATAAACGCAGAAAGTGCAGAATACTTGTATTAATATAATTGTATGCATGTGTGTGTGTGTGTGTGTATATATATATATATATATATATATATATATATATATGTGTGAATTACTTATCCATGATGTACCAAAGCAGGGAAAAAAAAAAAGCTTGTAAGTGATTGCTGCTCCTCGGTGATGTCATATCCTTGATCACCAAATACCAACTCCTACAACCACTGTGAGGAGCTCTGCTAACCAGTTTGTTAACAGCAATGCTAGGGGGTAGCATGAACAGGAAAAAAGTTTATAAACATAAATGTTTTCTGTAGTTGAGGTAGCTCTTATTACCTCTGCCTGTACAGGGCATTTCCTAAAATAAGACCAAAAACACACCTGGAACCGAGAGCCTAAACAGGACTACACTGTACCTGTCCCAGTCCCTGTATAAGCTCAATAGTGCATGGCAGGGGCCTAGACAACAGCTGGACAAACATGTCCTGGCCCCTTTTACCTCATGGGCTCTTAGACACAGCACCGCCTGGGAAAGACTGAAACAAAAAGATGCTACAGTTATCATTTCTTTCCACACGCACACCATATATTTCTGTGCAACAGTACAGTCATTGTTTAAAGATAACTAATACACAGTAAGAAGTTTCACAAAGGGTGAGCTTGGCATCAGCAATAGTAATTTCATCAGGTGATGCAGGTTCTGCTTCAGCTACACCAGTAATCATGAAGCATCAGAAAACAAAACTGGGTTGATACTTATAGCGTACGAAACCAGCAGAGATCTGGGACATATTGTCACTGAACTTTTTGATCTCCGTACTAAGAACGAAGATTTGGAAAATCGTGAACGCAGGAATAATATACGCATCCATAATATTCCAGAATCTGTTGCCCCTGATGCACTGGAATCGTATCTGAATAGACTTTTCTCCCTGATCTCAGTTCTCTTATATTACCGCTGGAAAAGGCACTTCACGCACTTCAACCTAAACCCAGGGATAATGATCCTCCCCGTGATGTCATCATGAGGTTCTTCAGTTATAAGGATAAGGAACTCGTCCTCGCCCCTACCCGGAGCAAACCTCACATTCTCTTCGACTCAGCCAACCTCGAATTCTACCGAGATCTGTCCCTCCTGACGATTGCCAAAAGGCAAGACTTCTGGGACTTGACCAAGGCTCTCTGAGACAGGAGGATCAGATACCGCTGGGGCTTCCCCTTCAAGCTTATAGTCGTCCTGGACGGCAAGACGGTTCTAATCCGAGATATCAGTGAATGTAAGGACTTGCTTCACCAGCTAGAGGAATCTGGTCCCTCTCCTGGTGGGTTTCTGACAACTCGTGAGTGACTTGCCTTCCAGCGATCATTCCTAGTGTTTATTCCCTTCAAGTTTAGTGTTTACTGATTACTGTCACTCTCCCTGTATTCATCTTGCCCCCTACCTTTCCCCTTCCCTTTTTATCCATTTTCCACATATATAATTATCTGTAGAGTGTACGGCTTTTGTTTAGGTATCATCCTCACACGATACTATTGTCTAGACAATGTTGTTTTCTATTACTTTTCTATTTGTTACTTATGCAATGTCCCTAATTGTTTCCTCTATTTAATCACTTACTGATGTCAAGATGTTATTTCTATTTCATATATTTGTTGTGATGTCTAAAGTATTGAGTTATAGTAGCAATCTCTTCTATTTCTCCCCACTGTAATTGCGATCCCTCAGCCCACACATGCTTCCTCCCTTTCCCCATCCCTGTTTCCTAGCTGCCTTACTTTAGTCTGCACATTTTTAAGGATGCCCAGTAGTCTGAGCTTTGTATTCCTCCTTAAGTTGTACTCTCTCCATGACCATTACTCCTTGACTGTACTTCTCAAATTAAATTTTTTATCTCTGATACAATATACCCCCCCTATCCCATTCACCCCACACTCCCTGGCATTCTAACCCCCCCCCCTCACCCCCTTCTCTTTTTGTCTCTCTCCATCTAGCACCTAATTAAAAAATAAAATAAACTCTTCGTCTCTCTCCATTTTTTACAGAATTCTCCTCACCTCCCCCCCTCCTGCTGCACCCAGGGGATGCTATTGCTCCCAGGCATCTCCACTCCCTTCTCTTTTTCTCCACTGTTCTGTGATATGTAATCCTTTTCTTAGATTGTGACGCTGTTAGCATAATCCTTTGCGTTTACTCTTTGCCCTAGAGCAGAGGCTCCCAACAGTTCAGGTATTAGAGATATCCATGGTTAAGCACAGGTGACTTAATTAGTACCTCAGTCAATTTGATTTAACCACCTGTGCTCAACCATGGATATCTCTAAAATCTGAACTGTTGGGGAGCCTTGAGGACCGCTTTTGGGAACCTCTGCCCTAGAGCACAGGTTCTCAAACACTGTCCTCAGGACCCCAAACAGTGCATGTTTTGCAGATCTCCTCACAGAATCACAAGGGAAATAATTAGCCCCACCCGTGGATCTCTTAAAATGTGTCAATGAGTCATGAATACACCTGTGCACCTGCTGGGTGACCTGGAAAACGTGCACTGTGTGGGGTCCTGATGGCTGAGTTTGAGAACAACTACCCTAGAGGTTCCTTAAGCTTTTTAGCTTGCTCCTCTCCGGACCACTAAGTCCCGATATCTGTATAAACTCCCCTCCCTTTCTGTACGTATGGTTTTCGTACCCATTCCCAGTTCTTTCCCTTTTCTCTGCCCACCCCTTTCCTTATTTCTCTTTCTTCTTTCTCCCATTCTTCCCCTGCGGGCTGGGGTTCCTATCTTTATATTGCTACTGCCTCTAAGTCTACCCATCCTTCTCCTGCCATGCCTCTCACTATAGCTTCCATAAAAGTCTGAGGCCTTAATACTCCTCAGAAACGATCGTACTTGTTCCGTTCTATTCAATCAATTCAGGCTGACATAGTCTTTTTACAGGAAACCCATTTTCGTACAGCTGGTCACCCTAGTCAGACCTAGCTGGTCTGCTTTCTAGACGCTTCTCCACCATGTTCTACTCCTCCAGCATGCCTAAACATAACGGAGTAGCCATTCTCATTAATAATAAATTGCCTTTTACTCAAGACTATGTATACACTGATGTGAATGGTCTGTACATCATTCTAACTGGTAGGCTTGGGCACACAGAGGTTACTATTGCCACGGTATATGCATCTTATGTAGGCTAATATAATTGCTTTTTTAATATATTGCACAAATGCTATATATGTCACTTGTTTCTCAGCGGCAATTTCAACTCCGTTCTAGACCCGATCCTAGATAAGTCTACCCCCTGGAATAATCCTTCTACTTGCCCTATATCTAGAGTTCTTAATAAACACAGCCGTTCTTTTCGATAGATGGCGTTCTCTCAATCCATCCAATAGGAATTACACCTATTCTAACCCCCATCACACATACTCCAGAATTGATTTCATCCTATGTAGTCTTCCCATTTCCAAGCTCCTCCTAGACGCGAATATTACTTATAACTAACGGTCTGACCACTCCATCGTATACTCCTCCTTTGACTTCCTGGACACTCCGGTCACCGGGCCCTCTTGATGGCTTAATGAGACCCTTCTGAAAATTCCTCATTTTCAGACTAAAATAAAAGAAGTCTTAAAAGATTGCTTCTCTCTTAGTAATCTTAGTTTGCTCTCTCTGGTCCCACTCCGATTCAAGCCTGCACTTCCACGCTGACTGGCTACTGCTCTCTCTCCAGTCCCATTCCCGTTCAAGCCTGCAGTTCAGCTCTGGCTGGCTTGTGCTCTCTTTAGTCCCATGCTGGTTCAAACATGCGGTTCTATTTTGGCTGGCTGCTGCTTTCCCCGGTCCCACTCCAGTTCAAGCCTGCAATTCCGCGGGCTGTTGCTCTCTCCGGCTACTCTGCAGTTACCTCCGGTCCCAGTCTGGTTCACGTCTCCAGTTCCACTCCACCTACTCTGCAGTTACTTCCAGTCCCATTTCGGCTACTCTGCAGTTACCTCCGCTCCCAGTCCGGTTCAATCCTTCAATTCCACTCTGGCTACTCTGCTGCTACTTCTGGTTCCAGTCCAGGTCAAGCCTGCGGTTCTACTCAGGCGTGCTCCCCTCGTCCCAGTCCAGTTCAAGTCTCCGGTTAAACTCCGGCTACTATGCTGCTAGGTCCAGGTCAAGACTCCAGCTGGTTGCTGCACCCTCCAGTACCAGTTTGGTTTAAGTCTCCAGTTCCACTCCATTTCTTATCCGGTTCTTCTACAGTCCAAGTCTGTGAGTTATTTTTCAATTCCAGCCTGCTTGTATTCTGAAGTCTCCTGGGCATCTCAAGACTCTCCTCATGCTTCCAGTGACAAATATTCTGCCACAGTGACTTCATCTACTAGCAAGTCCTCTGAGTATAACTCTCTTGCTCATTGCAGGTTCAAGTGGACTTTTACCTCACAATACTTCAGTATACTCCTGATATGCATTATACTGCTTTTACTCAGCATTGCAGCTTCTGACCTGCTCTGGGACTCACTACTCAACATACCATCGGTACCTATATCAATGGTGGTTGTTGCCCTGTGGGTCCTCTCCTAGAGTGTTGGGGTTTGTCCTGAGTTTCTGCTACAGCATTCATTCTGGTTGCTGGTGACTGGGTGCTGGATCTAGGTTCATCTTGGAGGATTTAGGCTCTAGTGATCCAGCTCTAATTGATCTGCAGCATCTATTAGACTAGACGAGGGATGCCTAAGCCGGAGACTATTTAAGAGTTCTACATTATTTGTGATGGGTAGCCTAAAGAAGCTGTTGCTAGGCAGATTCTAGTTTGTGAGGTATTTGGTTATCATTTAGGGTCAGCCAATTAAGGTTGTTAGGGGCATGTACATTTAGGTTGCACTATTTAAGGCAGAATTTGAATAAGGTTCTGCCTCTTTTTCAGTAGGAAGCCAGATAAGTCAAACCTGTATCGCTCTTGTATTACCTCAGGAGTTGTGCCAGCTTTTCTGTCCTCTACTGTTTAAGCCTCATTTTCCCTTATCATTTTTCTTAACCTTCTTGTTTATTAAATTTTGTATCTTGCATTTCTTTAGTTAATTTTACCCCAAACCTCGTTTGACCCCCCCCTTGTCTGCTTTATTTCACCACCCCTTTTTCTTTTTTATTCCTCATTGCATTTTCCTTTACCCTCCCTTTCCCTGTCAGGATGCCCCATCCCAAGCGTTCAGCACCCCCTCCCCTCCGTTTAGCGGAGGCAGCCTGCACACTCGCGGCCGCAGGCTATCGCCGGCCTGTGCTTTTAGCGGGTCCTCCTTAATCTGGGGAGCCCGCCGGAGTTCAGCCCGTTTCCCAAACGGGAGGTGAGGCGGCTCCCCATCTTCCCTCCTCCGGGCCCCTGCTGCCTGTCCGTGCAGCGGTGGCCCGGGTGCGCGCTCAAGTTGAGCGTGTGCCCCCGCGCCGGTGGAGGGAGGTGACGACCCCCCGCAAGTCGGGGATTTAGAATCCCCGACAGCGGTAGCGCAGCTGCTGGGCTTACCTCCCAGCGGTCCTGGCGTCCATCGCGGCTCCGGTGTCCTCCCTGGCTGCACGGTGGACGCTGGGGCGGGTGGGGGGTCAGGTGACAAGGTGCATGCTGGGGACAGGGAATCCCCGGCTGTGCTAATGATAAATGATGAAGCGGCAAGTGGCCTCTCTGCGGAGGTCTCAGGGCCCTTGCCAGCCGCTACCTCTGCAGGCGCCATTTTAGGGGCTGCGAGGGAGAGCTCTGCAGCTCCTGGGATGGCTGAGCCTGTCAGATATTTGAATAGGGCGCCACCTGCTGGTTCAGCTGCGTATGTGCAGGCCATGAGCACTGCAAGCTCATGGTCAGCGGGTTATAGTTTGCAACACCAGCCCACTATTTTAAACCCGCTTAATAATTTTGCGGGTTATGCTGTTAACACTTTGCACATTAATGCCCCTTTTTTTCAGGCTGTGCCGGCTGTCAGTATGGCTCGGCAGCCGTTTTTTCAGATGTCAGGGTCGCATGCGATCAGTTCGCACTTACCCTCGGTGGTCTCCTCTCCACACGCCGTGCAAACCACTTGGTCCTTAGGAGCGCACCATGTTTTTCCCCAGCATTCCGCTTTTCCCCCCCTGACAGTTTCTTACCCCTCCTACACCCCCTCGGCCCCTACTTTTAGCCAGCTTCACTATGGTCAGCCGAGTCTTTTTGGGTCGCAACAGCCACTTAGCCCACATGGCTCCTGGCACCCTGCTTACGCTTCACCTGGATCCTGGTTGCCAGCATACCCCCCGCCAATCACTCTGCAGCAGAGTTTTCCGCAATCACCAGTGGTTTCCGCTCCTTATTTTAGCCCAATTTCCACATCGAGTCAGAATTTTCCGGTTACTGCACCGCAGGCGCCTCCCATCCTCCGACCCCACCTCCCCCTCCCCCAACACCAGTTGTTGAGTCAGTGTCCTCCGTGGATGTTAACCCGTCTTTTGCCACACCTGATGTTCTCCCTAGTGTTTCAGCAGCCATTGCGGTATCAGACGTGGTGGTACGGAGAAAGAGAAACGTGTCTCGGGACAAAGTTGCGGCATCAGGGAGCAATGCTACGGGGACGGCAGGAGTGATATCGGAGGATTCGGAGCTTTCAGGCCCTTCAGGAACAGGTGAGCATACATCTGCACAGATTTCCAATGACAGTTATTCGTCTGATTCATCTACTAGCAGCGAGTCGTCGGGGTCCCCTAAACGCCCGCGGAAATTAGCAAAATTGATTGTGCACTGCATAGTCAAGAAAGCGGCAAAGAGCAAGGGTCCTGAGAAGACAGCTGCGCCTGCTGAAGTGCCACCATATTCTGATATGGTGCATTGCGCCAATATGGCTATTACGAGGGGTTTAAGGAAGAGAATACGGGAAAAGATAAGAAAGGGGAAATATATTGACATGTTTACTCTCACGGATGACATGAGGTAGGATTGGGAGAAGGCCAAGAAGACAGGTGGCATTGGGGAGAATGCTTTTCGTAGTATTCATCATTGCATGAGGGGTGTTTTAGTGTTTGCGGCTTGTTACCTTGAAACTAGGCCTGGAGAGCACATGAACATGCTTAAATACATTTATCTCGTTCACGATATGTTCTTTACTTCTCGGGGTTATGTTTGGAGAGATTACTACGAAAAATTCCGTCGTAAACAGGAAGGGAATTTGGTCATGCCTTTGGGGGTAAAAGACGTGGAAGTGTGGCTAGAGGTAACCCAGCATAATAAAAACCCATCAGAGTCAGTATAAGAAGCCGAGTGTAGTAGGGAAGGGCGGCTCAGGGCACACGGCAAAAGGTAAATGTTTTGCCTTCAATGATGGGAAATGTACTAGGGGGTCGAATTGTCGTTTTCACCACTCCTGTCGCAATTGTGGGGGAGGACACCCAGCCAAGGATTGCAAGGGCAGGGGTGGTGCTTCCCATTCGGAGCAGCGGGAGAACGCTGGGGCTAATAAATAGGGTGCCAACACCCATTATTTTGAAAGAACTTAGTAAGTGGTTGGCGCGTTATCCTTTGCGGGATGATGCTGAGTTTTCGTTTGAGGGTTTTAATTTAGGTTTTCGTTTACCCATTTCCGTTGCCTTTCAAGTAGTTGCTCGCAGAAATCTCAGGTCAGTGAGGGAGTTACCGCTGGTGGTGCAGCAGAAAGTGGATACGGAGGTTCAATTAGGACGTATGTGCGGTCCTTTTGATACAGAACCCCTGCCGGGTTTGTGCATTTCCCCCCTGGGGGTGGTGTTTAAGAAAGTACCCGGCAAATTCCGTTTAATCCAACATCTGTCTCACCCACGCGGGGGCTCTGTCAACGACGCCATTCCCGAGGAGCTTTGCAGGGTGCGGTATCAGTTGTTTGACGACGCACTGTGTTTGATTCGCGGTTTTGGCCCTGGGGCGTTGATGGCAAAGTTAGATATCGAGTCGGCTTTTCGGCTACTGCCACTACACCCCGATTCCATGCGTTATATGGGTTTTAAGTTGGAGGGTAAGTTCTACGTGGATAAGTGTCTGCCCAAGGGGTGTTCTGTTTCTTGTGCCTATTTTGAGAAATTCAGCACTTTCCTTCACTGTTGCATTGTCGCGGGCACAGGTCATTATGCCCATTATTTAGATGATTTTCTCTTTATAGGTCCAGGAAACGGCAAGATTTGTCAAGAAATTTTGTTTTCAGCCAACTCGTTGTTTCATGTTTTGGGGGTTCCAGTTGCTCAGGAAAAGACAGAGGGCCCCACTTTTCGTTTGTCCTATTTGGGTATCGAAGTCGACACCAGGGCGGGATGCTGCCGCCTCCCTGCAGATAAGGTCCAGAAGCTTTTGGAGCAAATAGAGGAATGTTTGCAGCTAGAAAGGCTTCGGTTGAAGTAGGTGCAATCCCTTTTAGGCTCTTTTAATTTTGCTTGCCGAATTATTCCTATGGGGCGGATTTTTTGCTGTAAGCTTGAGAAATCAATGGCGGGTGTGCTAAAGCCGCATCATACCATCCGCCTCTCTAGGGAAATCAAGGATGATCTTCGAGTGTGGTTTTCCTTTCTGTCAAATTTTAACCGGGAACTCATATGGCCTTCTTCTAGGGTTTTTAATTCCACTCTGCAATTATTTACTGATGCGGCTGGTTCTATGGGTTTCGGAGCATTTTTTCAAGGGGAATGGTGTGTGGCGCGTTGGCCGCTGTCAAGGGTCGCACAGGGCTCCACGACCAATCTGTTGTTGCTGGAGTTATTTCCAATAATTGTGGCTGTGGAGCTTTGGGCCACCAGATTAGCGAATCAGAGCGTGGTATTTCGATGTGACAATTTGGGGGTAGTACATGCTGTTAACAATCAGCGCTCATCTTCCCCTGAGGCTTTGAGGCATTTGATGCACCTGCTTCAACCGGAGCCTTCCTAGCTGCAAACATTCCTCTATTTGCTCCAGTTTAACATAGATTTTTCAGCAGAACACGTACCAGGGGTTGAGAATGACATAGAAGATGCTTTGTCACGTTTCCAATTTTCTTGGTTTTGCATTTTGGTGCCTGGGGCTGCCCCTATTGGCTTAACATGTCCTCCTTATGTCTGGCAGATTATCGAGCAGGCATAGCTGGACTGGCGCGTAAGTCTTTGGCACCATCTACATTACGGGCATACACATCTGCGTGGCAGGACTGGGAGGCTTACAGGGTTAAGTATGGGGATGCGGGTAAGTCACAGGAGGATTGCTTGTTAGCGTTTGTTTGGGGTCACTACGAAAGGGGTAGATCTAGGGCTGCTGCATTAGCAGGCATTTCCTTTAATTCGAAGTTTTACCAGAGACCTGATCCCACCAAGACATTTGTGCTATCTAGGGCTCATAAAGGTTGGGCCAGAGATAGACCTGCTTCTGCGGATGACCGCAGGCCCATTGATTTAAGATTGCTTCGGGACCTTATGTCAATATTGCCATCGGTGGCTGCGAATGATTTTGAAGCCTTGCTTTTCCGGTATGCTTTTTCATTTGCTTTTTTCGGTGCCTTTCGGGTCAGTGAGCTGGTGGCGGTTAATAGAGTTCGTAGGTCACCGGATTGCTGTCCAGAAACGTGCTGATTAAAAAAGAATCAGTCTTGTGTAAAATTCCCCGTTCTAAAACGGATCAGACTGGCCGTGGGAAGTGGGTTTCCCTTAAATCTCATGCCATACCTGACATCTGCCCTTTGCGCCTCGGGGGCCTTTACAGTCAAGCGAAGCCGGCGGGGGGTTTCCAATTTTTAGTCATGTAGATTCTTCCCCTCTTACGAAATTTCAGTTTGCGGCAGTTTTTAGGCAATGTTTGCTTGCTTTGGGCTTGAAGAGTGAGGACTATGGTACTCACTCATTTCACATCAGCGCTGCTACGTGCGCTGCGGCTGAAGGAATGCCAGCGGCTGCTATTCAGCAGATGGGGAGGTGGAAATCAGCTGCTTTTAAAAGTTATGTTCATTGCGATAAGTTGTGATGTTGCGCCTGTTGCGCCAACCCAGAAACGCTACTTACCCGTCAGTTTTTGAAAGATTAGCTTTCAAAAACTGGGGTGTGAAGGGATTTTTTAAATTTTTCCTCCGCGGGGGCCTTAATTTACAATTGGCTATACAAGTGGTCCACGGGAGGTTCTTTTAAGTTTTCTCCTTCGCCTGGGTTTATGTACTAACATTGTACGTCGCATGTGTTTTCGTTTACATTGGTTTTGGGTTCACAAGTACATTATATGACGGTTAGGTGTTTTCTTTTTCAGCATCCATGGGCTCTGCGGAGCAAGTATTGCTGGTGGGCCACTCCTATATGTTTTGGGCTGAAAGACACCCTCTAGCTAAAAGAGCGGTTATGCTAATGGGTGGCCGCACAGTTAGATGGTTAGGAGTTCGAGGATTGCATTGGGATTCCCTTTTGGGTCTGATTTTTAGCCATGAGAGGCAATGATGCCGTCCTGATTGGTTGATTATACATTTAGGAGGTAATGATGTAGGTCAGATCAAAGGCATCGAGTTGATACTAAGAGTCAGAGAGGATTTGGATAGGGTGTTGTCCCATTGGCCGGGGGTACTTTTAGCGTGGTCGGAAATTGTACCTCGTTTTAATTGGAGAGGGTCTGTAGATGTGGTTGCTTTGGACAAAGCAAGGAAGAAGGTAAATATTGCAGTGGCTAAGTTTGTGTTGGCTGCCAGGGGTGTTGTAATTAGGCACCCTCTTTTGGTTCTGGAGAATGCCCACTATTTTAGGTCAGATGGGATACATTTATCGCCTTTGGGGATGGGAATTTTTCTTAAAGGTATTTTTGCTGTTTTTGATTAGCTATTTTGTTGTTGGGTGGCAGGTTGCGGTTCATGGAACCTGGCGTGGCGGGAAGGCGCTACTAACCAGCGGCCACATGTGGCGTAAGCGGTCGTTGTGAAGCACTTACCCTTTTGAAGGACGGTGAGTGAGTCCTACCTATGTGGTTTGGACAATCGGGCACTATTCTTTGCGGAAGTGTCCGGACTGTGCCAAAGTAAGGGGCGGTGAGACTTGCACAGCGCAGGGTACGCATTTTTGAGAGGTGGGGGCGTTTTAGTCGTCCCCCAGTTTTTGTAGTAAGATTTATATGGGCTAGAGCTAGGTAGTGGTAGCGCCTTCTTTTGCCACCCTCTTTAATTAAATTTGCAATTTAGTAATTAAACCAATTCTAATTCGACCTAAGCTATCGTTGTCTGTGTGGCTATTTCATTTAGAAGTTAAGCTTAGCATAAGAGGTTATTATGTTTTTATCACAATATATGTATGAACGCCTTAGACTAGACGAGGGATGCCTAAGCCGGAGACTATTTAAGAGTTCTACATTATTTGTGATGGGTAGCCTAAAGAAGCTGTTGCTAGGCAGATTCTAGTTTGTGAGGTATTTGGTTATCATTTAGGGTCAGCCAATTAAGGTTGTTAGGGGTGTGTACATTTAGGCTGTACTATTTAAGGCAGAATTTGAATAAGGTTCTGCCTCTTTTTCAGTTGGAAGCCCCACCCTCCCTGCCCAAAACCGTGTGTTTGTCTTTATATTGTTTGTCTTTACTAAAATTTATTAGATTAGTGGGCGGGAAGGCGCTACTAACCCACGGCCACATGTGGAGTAAGCAGTCGTTGTGAAGCACTTGCCCTTTTGAAGGACGGCGAGTGGGTCCTACCTATGAGGGTTGGACAATCGGGCGCTATTCTTTGCGGAAGTGTCCGGACTGTGCCAAAGTAAGGGGCGGTGAGACTTGCACAGCGCAGGTTACGCATTTTTGAGAGGTGGGGGCGTTTTAGACGTCCCCCAGTTTTTTGTTGTAAGATTTATATGGGCTAGAGCTAGGTAGAGATGAGCGGTTCGGATTCTGTGGAATCCGAACCGCTCCGAACATTGGGGATCCGAGTCCACCCGAACCCTGTTCGGGTGTTCACCGCCTGACTCGGATCCCCGTTCGGGGCCGAACGGCGGCCGCCTGATGTCGGATTCTCACTAGAGAATCCGACATCAGGTCTCCTCGCGTGTAGGGCAGAGCGCAGTGATAGCGCTCTGCCCTACACAGACACAGACACACAGCCGCCAGCGGCAGCTGTGTGTTTGTTACAGCAGCCAATGAGAGTCACACAGACTCTCATTGGCTGCTGCACGGAGGGAGCCGGCTGGAGCTCACACATGAGCTCCGTCTTCCGGCTCCCTCCTCAGCGTGTGACAGAGCGGACGGCGCGGGAGCGGGGATACAGGTAAGTTTTATTTTTTTAATTTTTTTACTTGTCAAAGGTCCGGGGGCGCTACTGGGGGGGGGGGGTCTGCACTACTGGGGGGGTCTGCTACTGGGGGGGGGCTATACTACTGGGGGGGCCATACTACAGAGGGGCCTGCTACTGGGGGGGCTATACTACTGGGGGGGGGTCTGCACTACTGGGGGGGGTCTGCTACTGGGGGAGGCAATACTACTGGGGGGGCCATACTACAGAGGGGCCTGCTACTGGGGGGGCTATACTACTGGGGGGGGGTCTGCTACTGGGGGGGCCATACTACTGGGGGGGATCTGCACTATTGGGGGGCCATACTACAGAGGGGCCTGCTACTGGGGGGGGCTATACTACTGGGGGGGTCTGCACTACTGGGGGGGGTCTGCTACTGGGCAGGGCTATACTACTGGGGGGCCATACTACAGAGGGGCCTGCTACTGGGGGGGGCTATACTACTGGGGGGGGTCTGCTACTGGGGGGGCCATACTACTGAGGGGCCTGCTACTGGGGGGGGCCATACTACTGGGGGGGCCTACTACAGGGGGGGCCATACTACAGGGGGGGCCCATACTACAGGGGGGGCTACTACTGGAGCAGCCTACTACTGGGGGGGCCTGCTACTGGGGGAGCCATACTACTGGGGGAGCCATACTACTGGGGGGGCATACTACTGGGTGGCATGCTAATGGGGGGCATACTACTGGGGGGGCCTGCTAATGGGGGACATACTACTGGGGGGGCCTGCTAATGGGGGGCATACTACTGGGGAGCATTCAACTGGGGGCACTGCATAGTGGACCGTACTACTAAGGGGACTGCATAGGGGGCACCACTGCTGGGGGACATTGTGTAAGGGACACCGCTACTGTGGGCATTGTGTAAAAGGGTCACTACTGTGGGCATTGTGTAAAAGGGGCACTACTGTGTGTCGTAACATAAATAAGAGACACTACTTTATGGTGTAATGTGAATCAGGCCCTATGTGCGGTGTAATGCTAATAAGATTGTGCACTGTGACTCCTAGGGCCGTAGCCCACTTTGTAAACAAGTACTGTGACTCTGCTGGCCGTACCCCACTGGGTGGGTGCACTACTTTTCATTTCTGCCACTGCTGTGTGGCAATGTGTCATAGATGTGCTTTATACTGTGGTGTCTGTGTCGTTGTGCCGCTGCTTTGTCGCTTAGTAACCAGTCAGCTCACTGCAACCTTTGGCCAATAATGTTGAAAACAATATTATAAGCTGTGATATGGTCTAAATTGACTGGAAATTAATGTTATTGAGGTTAATAATACTCTAGGAAGAAAAAAAAGACCAATTTATGTGATTTTAGCTTTTTTTGTCAATTTTTGTAAAAAAATCCAAATCCAAATCCAAATCCAAAGCCAGTCACCGCAGTTTGGCAAATCCAAATCCAAATCCAAAGCCGGACGACGAATTAGAACCAAATCCAAATCCAAATCCGGCAAAAATGGTCCGGCGCACATCCCTAGAGCTAGGTAGTGGTAGCGCCTTCTTTTCCACCCTCTTTAATTAAATTTGCAATTTAGTAAATAAACCAATTCTAATTCGACCTAAGCTATCGTTGTCTGTGTGGTTATTTCATTTAAAAGTTAAGCTTAGCATAAGAGGTTATTATGTTTTTATCACAATATATGTATGAACGCCTTAGCAGATTCCAGTCGGGCTAACGATTACCTGAATTACTTGCTGTGCTGTCCCCTGAGTTCTCAAACACTGGTTCCAGGCCCTTATCCATATATTCAGGATAAGGGGTTGAATTCCACTCAATTTGTTCCAGGGGCAGATTGGGAGCCTTGCAGGTATCACTGATCTTTCTGAAGGCCCCAGGCATTTACCACATGGGTCTCACCCATGAGTAGACCTCTGATCCTATCACCACTATTCTGCTACAGTCCGTCGGGTCCCGACTCTGATTTAAGAGAGCTGGTATTTTTGGGTAGATGGAAATAAGGAGGTACGTGGGTCATGGGGCTATAGAGTTAATTGTATTGTTAGCAGAAGTGACACTTATCCTCTTAAGGTGCCCACACACATAGCGACATTTTACACGATTTGGCCGATTTCGACGAATCGTGACGACAAATCGGGTAAAAAAAGTACAAATCGTGAGTTTATACTCACGAGCACGATGCCGATGCGCGGCCCCGCTCGTCGTATATCGCATCTTCTGATCTGCCGTGCTATAGGGCAGATTAGCCAACCATGAACCCGATGGACGCCGATCGTGAGTGTTTTTTTCCTCACGATGAATCGTACGATTCATCACACAATGCAGAATTTGACTGACAGAAGCCTGGACACGCCCCATCGCCATCTTGTGCAGCATCGTGTATGGAGCAAGTCAGTCGCACTTTGGGAGCCTGCACACTGGATTTTTGTTTTGTTGGATATTTGGTGAGTATTTGTACAGTTTGCAACCACACTGACCACCAATATGTGCTCCCCACTGCCCACCAATGTATGCCCCCAGGCAATAAATGCATGACCCAGCCACCGCCCGCCTCAATACGGCGGGCGGTGGCTGGGTCATGCATTAAGCTCCCCCACTGCCCACCAATGTGTGCCCACAGGCAATAAATGCATGACCCAGCCACCGCCCGCCGTATTGAGGCGGGCGGTGGCTGGGTCATGCATTAAGCTCCCCCACTGCCCACCAATGTGTGCCCCCAGGCAATAAATGCATGACCCAGCCACCGCCCGCCGTATTGAGGCGGGCGGTGGCTGGGTCATTCATTAAGCTCCCCCACTGCCCACCAATGTGTGTAATACCTCAAATAAATAAATAAACACGTTTTTTCCAAAAAAACACCATACATTACATTTAAAAACACACATTATTTCAAGCTGGGGGTCTTCTACCTTTCGGTCTCCAGCTGTTGTGGAACTACAGATCCCAGGATGACCTGCCACCCACCTTTGAAACTATTTTTAGGGCATCCTGGGATCTGTAGTTCTACCACAACGACAGGCCCAAAGGTGGAAAACCCATACTGTCAAAGAAAAACATTATATTACCAAGCAATAAACACATAACATTCCTGTAAAAGAAAACATGATTAGAATACCATAACAAACCTTTAAAAGCCTGTAAAAAAGAAAATATTAAAACATTAAAAATGTGAACTATAACAACATTACATTTTCCAAAACTATATACACAAATATTTAAATGTCCTTTTTTTTCTTATTCATAGATAATGTCCATGGATTCAGAACGTGAATTCGTTACAGGATTCATTGAAATCCTGCACTCGAAAGACTGTCTGTGGAAGATCAGTTCTCGGAAGTACCACAATAAGTCGCAGAAGTTGGCCGCACTCGAGGAACTGTTTGTGTATACAAAAAAATACATATCTGATGCAGACCTGAAAACTGTACGGCAAAAGATACAAAATCTCAGGACAGTATACATCAAAGAAAAAAAGAAGGTGGATGACTCCAAAAAATCAGGAGCAGCTACAGATGAAATATATACTCCTGCGCTGTGGTACTACCAAATGATGTCATTCATCAGTGAACAAGAGCCTCAAAGGGAATCAATCATCTTGATGTCTGAGCGTGAGGGAGATGAGGAGGTTGCAGAAGTCTTGGTAAGTAGTGACACAGTTTAAACCAAAATCCTTAATGTTTTTGTTGTTAAATCCCAAATGTCCAATTTAGTCAGTAGTTCACAGATAGTCCTCCTGCCATGGTACAGCACCTGGTCCATTGAAATAGGTCATGTACTCCTCCCTCACTTCTTTGGCACGTGCGGTGGATGTTGTTGTAGTTGTTGGTGCAGACACAGATGTCAAATGTTCAATGTCCTCCAGGGGTCCTACATCTTCTGGTCTAGCTGGGACTGGTCCTCGTTGAGTAGATTTTCTTCGCAGAAAGTTGTGCAGCACACAGCACGCCATCACGACCCAGTCTATCTTCTCCACATGTAGATTGATGGTGGTGTGGAAAATGCGGAAGCGGTTGCTCATTATTCCAAACGCATTTTCCACAATGCGCCGTGCCCGGGATAGACGGTAGTTGTATATCCTTTTCTCTCTGGTCAGGCCCCTGTGTGCAAATGGCTTCATCACATGTTCATGTAATGCAAAAGCCTCGTCTGCAACGAAAACGTAATTTAGGCCGTGCTTTGTCTGGTCCAGTGAGGGCAGGTTGAGGGTTTTGTTGGCGAGTCTCTGGTAGAAAGCCGTCTTTTTGAAGGATCCACCATCTGAAGCACGCCCATTCTTGCTGACATCCACAAACAGAAATTCGTAGTTGGCATTCACCACTGCCATGAGAACGATGCTGAAGAATCCTTTGTAGTTGTAGTAATATGATCCGGTGTTGGCAGGTGGGTTGATGCGGATGTGTTTCCCATCGATGGCTCCTCCGCAGTTAGGGAAATTCCAACGTTGTTCAAAATCTTCCGCGATGCAAGTCCACTCCTCCACGGTGTTAGGAATCTGTAAAAATAGGAAAAAAGATGTTAAAACATGACTATAATATTTTTTATATCTTTTTTCCCTATATAGACTCCCACCCAAGACCCTGATTTAACATCCACACCGGACCTCAGTCTGCTCGGTGGTGACAGTGATCCGGAGAATAGCACACAAGTGGAAACTCCACTTCCACCTGGACCCTCATCTTCGCAACAACCCCAAAAAAAAAAAAAAAAAAAGGCAGAAAGGAGAATTTTACAGAACGAGAGGACCATTTTTTACAAAACGCAGAACGGCTGCTGCAGAAACCCCCAGATGCAATTGATGATTTCACAGCTCATGTGAACAGCACATTGAGAAATCTGGATGCAGATATCCAAAAAAAATTTTTACGGTTAAACTACGACCTCTTGAGTCGCTGTATGAGCAAAAATATCTCAAATTCGACATACATTGCAGATCCAATGCTATTTTCCCCTGCCCCAAATAGGTATGTCCGCCCCCCCCCTGCCCAGTTAGATATTACTCCCCCACCAAGCACCAGCACCACCTTGTATAATGCTCTGCTGGATGCAGCAGATGAGTCGCCCCAATATACAGAGATGTAAATTTGTTCTATATTGTAATATCACCAAATTTTATGAATTCCAATCGGTGCTGCTGCATGGGATAGGGTGGTGATGACGCCATTTGAACAAGGTCACTACGCACATGGCACAAGTACACATAGCTGGAAGCCGGGGCCACAATGTGTACTTGTGCCATGTGTGTATTGGCCTGTTCAAACTGGCGTCTGACCCACCCTATCACATACAGCCGGCTACCTATTGGGATTCATTAAATTTGGTGATATTTAATTTGGTTGTTTTCTTGTCTTGATTTTAATGTCACCAAATTTTATGAATTCCAATCGGTGCTTGCTGCATGGGATAGGGTGGTGATGACGCCATTTGAACAAGGTCACTACGCACATGGCACAAGTACACATAGGTGGAAGCCGGGGCCACAATGTGTACTTGTGCCATGTGTGTATTGGCCTGTTCAAACTGGCGTCTGACCCACCCTATCACATACAGCCGGCTACCTATTGAGATTCATAAAATTTGGTGATAATGTTCTTTTGTAAAGTTGTAATAAAAAAGTATTTTGCACACAGTTTAGTGCACACTTTCAGTTGCCTGCAGGTCAGTGCACATTGTATTAAAAGAAGGCAATTTCTTGCTTTATATGTTGAGTAAAAAATAAATATAAAAATTTTTCTTTGCACAAGAAACCAATGTGTGGTGTTTTTTTTTTAACTTACCTTGCAATACTGGTACTGTAGCACTTTTACGATGGCTTTGCAGGTCTCCGGAATGATGACTCCCAAAGACTGAGGTGAGATGAGTGTCCCAAACTTTAGGTCTTCCAGTGACCTTCCTGTAGCCAGGTATCTCAGGGTAGCCACCAGTCTGTCTTCAGCAGGGATTGCCCTCCGCCACCTTGTGTCCTATCTCTTGATGTGGGGGGTCACCAGATGCAGCAATTCTTGGAAGTTGGCATCATCCATGCGCAGGTAGTTCCTAGTGTCCTCCGGGTTGTTCTCCTTGATCTCTATCAGCAGGGACATGTGAGAGCGGGTATCCCTTTGTAGCAGCCACTCCTTGGTCCAGCATGCTCTCGTCCTTCTTCGCTGGGCCCTCTTCCTAATCTCCCGGACCCCGGCTTCAGCGACCAACACTTTATACTGATAGGGACGCATCAGTACAGAATTCAGGAACAGGATAGAATGCAGGTAGGTAGCACACACTTGCAGGTAGAATAAACTTTGTATAAGGCAAGCCAAATACAAAGAGCACAGTAGCAATGTACAGGATTCAGCAGGAATACACCTAGCCTCATCTAGTAGCAGAGCAGAATGTACACAGAGTTTAAAGGGTTCCTGCTGTTTATACTCCCTAGATAGCCCCTCCCATTGTTATGGCTATTTAAATTTCCCACCAATAGTCAAGAGCCTGTTTTATTTTTTTTTTAAACTCACGATTTGTTATGTCCAATCTCACGATGCGTACGATCCGATAGATCGTGAGATCGTAAGACAGATTGGGTGTCTTTTTTCCCAAATCGTGATCACGACGGCAAGGGAGCTCCCGTGAAAGTTCATGAGGAAATTGGCCATAAAATCGTATCGTGAGCACATCGGTATATGTGTGGGCACCTTTAGCTTCTCACATCAGCATTATGCTAGTTATTTGTAGCAGGAGACAGTATAACAGTGAAATAAACATTGAGTGACAGTGTCATTGTAAAATCCACATCCAGTGTAAACTCCAGATATTATCCAGTATCCTTGGAATTACATTTTTAGAATGCAGACTAAGACCTGATGCAGCTCTTGAAATTTATTCTCTTAAATACTACACACTGTATCAGCTGGCACAGGGGGTTGAGGGCGTTTGATCAGTATGTTTAGCAGTCTAAAGGGGCCTATCCATTACCCGACTTTGTGAACAATCCAACCAAAACCAGGAGGATTTGGTCGCATTGTTCACAAAGTCGTGTAATGGATAACCGGCAAGGATCAGCGATGCGCATGCACTCTGGATCCTTGCCGTCCCCAACTGTTTACTGAACAGGCCCGTCAACCTGACGACGCTCGTCAGGTGTGGCATGTTCAGAGATAGGAGGTCGGAGTCCTTCACTGAATGATGTTCAGTGAACGCCGTTCAGTGCGGGCACTGCGCCTCGCGACCTGAAGGTCTGAACGCTAGACATTCAGACTCTCAGGTCGCCTAATGGATAGGCTCCTTAACTACCGTGTTTCCCCGATAATAAGACACTCTTATTTTTTTTTTGGTTCAAAAAAACATAGGGCTTATTTTCGGGGTAGGTCTTATATTAATTAACATTGACAGCAGTGCCCCTTATGCAGGCCCCCTTGTAGAAGTGCCCCTTATGCAGGCCCCCCCTGCAGGCCCCCTTGTAGAAGTGCCCCTTATGCAGGCCCCCTTGTAGAAGTGCCCCTTATGCAGGCCCCCTTGTAGAAGTGCCCCTTGTAGAAGTGCCCCTTATGCAGGCCCCCTTGTAGAAGTGCCCCTTATGCAGGCCCCCCCCCTGCAGGCCCCCTTGTAGAAGTGCCCCTTATGCAGGCCCCCTTGTAGAAGTGCCCCTTATGCAGGCCCCCTTGTAGAAGTGCCCCTTATGCAGGCCCCCCCTGCAGGCCCCCTTGTAGAAGTGCCCCTTATGCAGGCCCCCCCCTGCAGGCCCCCTTGTAGAAGTGCCCCTTATGCAGGCCCCCTTGTAGAAGTGCCCCTTATGCAGGCCACCCCCTTGCAGGCCCCCTTGTAGAAGTGCCGCTTATGCAGGCCCCCCCCTGTAGCAGTGTCCCTTATTGCAGTGCACTTACCTGACTCGCCGCCGTCCGGGATGTCGCTCTCACTTGCGCGCTGACTGGATCTAACATGATCCAGCAGGCGCGGCCGCACAGGATCCTCAGCGCGTGGGTGACGTCATGACATCACCCGCGCACTGCATGACTGGGAACGCTGGTCTCTGCAGCGTTCCCAGCTCAAAATGAGATTCAGGTAGGTCTTATTTTCGGGGTAGGGCTTAATTTGGACCGGGTTACAAAATTAAGGGTAGGGCTTATTATCGGGGAAACACTGTAATACAGGTGGAGTTGCATTGTAAACAGCATCACAACTGCAGGCAGACAAACTTTCTTGGGATTTGAAAAGTGTAGCCAGAGAGAAAAGAAAGTTTTACCTGTGAAGAAAAGAGAGATTTTATATTTGTACACCACTTGAGGTCAGTATAGTTTGGTTGAAAATTAATGTACTTTGAGCCTGAGTGAATATACACCCAGCAGCTATAGTATTAAAACCACCTCCCCCCTCGTGCTGCCAAAACAGCTCTGACATGCTGAGGCATAGAATCCACAAGCAGGGACGTAACTAGTGCGGTGCGGCTGTCACAGGAAGCCTGGGAGGAACCAGCTGCGACTACAATCTCTATTTGAAGGGCTCCCAGCTCCTTCTCTGCTCTCTGGAGCCAGGTTTCTGTACACAAACCCCCTCATTTCACCCCTAACTGATTTATGAAGGAATCATAGCCTTCCTATACCACTTTATATTAGAGATGAGCGGTTCGGATTCTGTGGAATCCGAACCGCTCCGAACATTGGGGATCCGGATCCGAACGGCGGCCGCCTGATGTCGGATTCTCACTAGAGAATCCGACATCAGGGCTCCTATTGTGTAGGGCAGAGCGCACAGCCCTACACAGACACAAACACACAGCCGCCAGCGGCAGCTGTGTGTTTGTTACAGCAGCCAATGAGAGTCACACAGACTCTCATTGGCTGCTGCACGGAGGGAGCCGGCTGGAGCTCACACATGAGCTCCGTCTTCCGGCTCCCTCCTCAGCGTGTGACAGCAGAGCGGACGGCGCGGAAGCGGGGATACAGGTAAGTTTTTATTTGTGCAAGGGCCGGGGGCGCTACTGGGGGGGGTCTGCTACTGGGGGGGTCTGCTACTGGGGGTGCGGGGGGGCCATACTACTGGGGGGGGTCTGCTACTGGGGGGGGCCATACTACTGAGGGGCTATACTACTGGGGGGGCTATACTACTGAGGGGCCTGCTACTGGGGGGGCTATGCTACTGGGGGGGCGCATACTACTGGGGGGGGCATACTACTGGGGGGGCTTACTACTACTGGGTGGGGCCTGCTACTGGGGCAGCCTACTACAGGGGGGGGCATACTACAGGGGGGGCTACTACTGGGGCAGCCTACTACAGGGGGGGGCTACTACTGGGGGGGGGCTGCTACTGGGGCAGCCTACTCCTGGGGGGACCATACTACTGGGGGGGCATACTACTGGGTGGCATGCTAATGGGGGGCATTCTGCTGGGGGCACTGCATAGTGGACCCTACTACTAAGGGGACTGCATAGGGGGCACCACTGCTGGGGGCATTGTGTAAGGGACACCGCTACTGTGGGCATTGTGTAAAAGGGGCACTACTGTGGGCATTGTGTAAAAGGGTCACTACTGTGGGCATTGTGTAAAAGGGACACTACTGTGTGTCGTAACATAAATAAGAGACACTACTTTATGGTGTAATGTGAATCAGGCCCTATGTGCGGTTTAATGTGAATAAGATTGTGCACTGTGACTCCTTGGGCCGTAGCCCACTATGTAAACAAGTACTGTAATTCTGCTGGCCGTACCCCACTGGGTGGGTGCACTACTTTTCATTTCTGCCACTGCTGTGTGGCAATGTGTCATAGATGTGCTTTATACTGTGGTGTCTGTGTCGTGCCGCTGCTTTGTTGCTTAGTAATAGTAACCAGTCAGCTCACTGCAACCTTTGGCCTATAATGTTGAAAACAATATTATAAGCTGTGATATGGTCTAAATTGACTGGAAATTATTGTTATTGAGGTTAATAATACTCTAGGAAGAAAAAAAAGACCAATTTATGTGATTTTAGCTTTTTTTGTCAATTTTTGTAAACAAATCCAAATCCAAAGCCAGTCACCGCAGTTTGGCAAATCCAAATCCAAAGCCGGACGACGAATTAGAACCAAATCCAAATCCGGCAAAAATGGTCCGGCGCACATCCCTACTTTATATCATATACCCAAAAGATCAGGAAGACTTTTTTTTCTTTTTCTTAAATGAATATTTTTATTTATTTATAATACTTATCATATGCTAATCACCATTCATTTACTCCTTTAATGAAAACTAAGTGGGAAGATAGTGCACATATACATCATTTACACTTATAACGTATAAGCAGCAAAATAATTTGCATATTTGCAAATGATTTTGCTGCTAGACGATTATAAATGAAGCAATATGTGCACTATCTACCTGTTTAGTTCACATTAAAAGATTAAATGAATGGTGACTAGCATATGGTAAGTATTGTAAACCAAAAAATCTATATATTAAAAAAAATATAGTCGCGCTAATCCTACTAGACAGTGCCGGCATGAAGCGGTAGGCGTCACTAGTGTTGGTGTCACCCGGTGTTGTAATGCACGGTGACATTGCCCCCCTTCAACCGAAAAAAAAAATTGGGACAAAGGTGCGCAGCTCCGCGAACTCTTCCCCCTTACCAGTCCAGCAGTCACACTGTGCTCCTCCCAGAATGCCAGGCGCACCCGGTGGGCGTGGCTTAATCACTGGGTAGCAGTGCTTAAAGTGGTCCTAAAGACATGGTGGAATGACCCCTCTCCCCTGGCGAGTCATAAAAAAAAATGACAACGTGCGCCTAAGGCCTGTGGCGCAAAAAAAGTACGTGATCTCAAAAGAAAGGGGCATGGTCATACAATACTATCCCCAATTCAAATTACGCCACACAGTAACACAATCCTATCCACATTACACCGCACATAGTGCTCCTGATTCACATTACATCATAAAGTAGTGTCCCTTATTTATGTTCTGACACACAGTAGTGCCCATTTTACACAATGACCACATTATTGACCCTTATACACAATGCCCACAGTAGTAGTGCCCCTTATGCAATGCCCCTGTAGCTGTGCCCATTATGCAGTTCCCCCTTTAGTAGTGCCCCTGTATGCAATGCCCCCTGTAGTTGTGCCCTGTATGCAATGCCCGCTGTATTAGAGCCCATTATGCAGTGCCCCCTGTATTATAACCCTTTATACAATGCCCCCTGTATTAAAGCCCATTATGCAATGCCTCCTGTATTAGAGCCCCTTACGCTATGCCCCCAGTAGTACCCCTTATGCAGTGCCACCAGTATAGCCCCTTATACAATACCCCCAGGAGCTCCTCTAATGCAGTGCCCCTTATACAATACCCCCAGTAGTGCACCTTATTCAGTACCCTTATACAGTACCCCCAGTAGTGCCCCTTATGCAGTGCCCTTATACAGTACCCCCAGTAGTGCTCTTATTCAATACCCCCAGTAGTGCACCTTATGCAGCGCCCTTATACAGTACCCCCAGTAGTGCCTCCAGACAGTAGTACCCTTATACAGTACCCCCAGTAGTGCTCTTATGCAGTGCCCCTTATACAATACCTCTGGAGCTCCCCTTATCTAGTGCTCCTTATACAATACCCCCAGTAGTGCCCCCTATAGTGCCCCTTATACACTACCCCAGGAGCTCCCCTTATGCAGTGCCCCATATGTTGTGCCCCCTATACATTACCCCCAGTAGTGCCCCATATGCTGTGCCCCCAGTAGTGCCCTTATACTGTGCCCCCTATATAGTACCCCCAGTAGTGCCCCTATGCAGTGGCCCCAGAACGTCCCCAGTAATGCCCCTTATGCTGTGCCCCCTCCCCTGTGCAATACTACTTACCTTTCTTTCAGGCTGGCTTGCACTAGGGGTGTCCGGGGACGCACCTCCTTCTCCCTCCGGCGTGCCGCATACGTCATGACGTCACCGAGGCCGGCGTCCAGAGCCACACACAGGCACAGAGAGATGCTCTGTGCTTTGTGCCTGTGTGTGGTTCTGGACGCCGGCCGTGGTGAGGGAATGAAGTGACCCCCGGCGGCGGCGTGCAGAGCCAGGCATTTTGGGATCAGCGAGGGTGCGGTGGTGCCGGGGAAGGGGTGTGCTAGCAGAAGACGTTTCTGTGGATGGGGTACAGCCCGCAGGTGTGTGTGCTGCTCTTTTTGGTGTCACCCCCTTGAAGGGTGACACCCAGTTCGGCCCGCCACTGCTGTCCCCGCTCTGCTGACCTTTATTTTTAAGGAGTCTGTGGGAGCCACAATGGTTCAAGACACAGGCTAATGAGACTGAGATGCTGTGTCAGTGACGTCACTGTCAGTAAGTCGCTGGGCACTCTCTCTGACACTCCTATTAGGACCTGGCCATTCTCCGCTGCTTTCATTCATTGTTACCTCCGACTGCGAGGTGAGCAAGCTCCTCCTGGCTCACCACACAGAAGAAGATACAAGGTGTGGACTCAGCTGGCCTGGACAGTGGAACAGCAGAAAGAGGAGATACATAAGCAGACCTAGACTATTGCAGTGTGTGACTATGTGGCAGTTTGTGTGACTATGGGGGCAGACTATGGAGCAGTGTGTAACTATTTGGCAGTACATGTGACTATGGGGGCAGACTATGGAGCAGTGTGTAACTATTTGGTAGTACATGTGACTATGGGGGCAGACTATGGGGCAGTGCATGTGACTATGGGGCAGTCCATCGAGTCATGAAGTAATTTGGACATTTCTTGAATTTTTTCTGTCAGAAATGTGTATGGCAGTGAGGAAGTGATGTGTGAGGCAGTGATGTACTGCTTTGGGATGTAGTTATAAGACCGTCGGTCTCAATACCAACATCCGGATCCCGACAAGGGACTTGAGATAGATGTTGAAATACCAAAGCCTATCTTAATCCCAATGGAACGCAGAACGGTTCCAGCCCAAACGAGGTAAGTCCAGGGCGCCCTTTGAATTAGCCGCGGGGGGGAGAGGGTTAGGTTTAGGGAGCGTAGCAGGGTTAGGCTCCCCTAGTGGGAGGGTTAGGTACCCCCAGGAGGAGGTTAGGCACCCTCCCCGGGAGGCTAGGTTTAGGGTGTGGTAAGGGGGGGTTAGGGCTAGGCACACCCGCGGGGAGGTTAGGGTTAGGCACCACTAAGGGAGGGCTAGGAGGGGTAGGGATAGGGTACTTACCTGCCCTGTCGGGATCTTCTCCCTCTCGGCTGCCGGCATCAGGATGTGAACCGGCAGCTATTCAGCCACCGGACCTTCATACCCATTCCGCTGCTTTTCAGTGAGCAGTGTGTCTCTGTCTCTGGGAGATGTTATTGTTTACACTTGTGGAGTGATGCAGCTGTGGCTTTTTGATGAGGTTCAGATTACAGTTGAAAGTAGACCAAGCGTGAGATATGCGAGCATTTAGACATAATGCAGGTCAGGTGGTCTAGTGTGTCCAGGGCCGGTGCTAGGGTGTTCAGTGCCACCCTCCCTCCCATTTTTTTATAAAGGGACAGCATGCCGAAGGAACGTGCCACAAAAAGGGGCATAGCCACACAATAGTACCCCCCAATTCAAACTACGCCACAGTAGCACAATCGTATTCACTTTACACCGCACGTAGGACCTCGCTCTGAATGAGGGCGGCCGCTTTTCTTTTGAAAGGCGGCCTGCTGGCCGCTCACTAAGCTGTGGGTTACCATCGGGACTTGCGACGAGACCCTTGCGGTAGGGTCTCATCTACCGCAAGCCCCATTTAGCTTCCCGCTCTAACAGAGCAGGAAGCTGCCTACTGACATCACAGCAGCTAAGTCCAATGACGCAGCTCCTGTGCTAATAACGTACAACCCTGAATCAGCCCTTAGGTCCATAAGATTATCAATCTAGGATGAAAATTGTTATTTGTCCGTCTCAATACAAAACTGTTGTTTTTCATCCATCATTCAGTTGTTGTCCTTGTTTAAGTTTATGTTTTGTTTTATTTTTGTATAATGACCTATCTGATGTAAGTTTTAAATATATAATCTTAATGTATTGATATAACAAATTTATATTAAACTTAGGTCCTGATTCAGAGATGGATGGAATTGCACAGCTGCACACAAGCGTCTGTGCAATTCTGTCCACTTAAAATGCAGAAGGAGGTGTCAGACACCTCCTTGCTGCATCTGCGTGATCCTAGTGCTGCAAACGAGGTCGCAGCCTGGGGCCACTGTCAGAACAATCGTGACCATCGTTCACGATTATTGTCCCTTCGGCCAGGCTGCGGGAGCTAAAGCTTCTCAAGGCCTAGCCGGGTCCTCACAGCTTGCGAGGCCAGGAAGTCTGCGTGCACCCACACAAATCCTGGACTTGTCTCTCCTGGAAAACAGGGGGCAACGCGCCCCCCGTTTCTGGGAATGATGCCAGTGATTTGCAGTTTAAACTAGAACTATTCAACCTAGTATCTGTAGTGTATGGTGTGTCAGTTTATAATATGAGAAACTGAAAATGTGAATAATTGATTCGCATTCTATAAAAGAGGCAAAGCAGATTTCCTTATTCTTGCACTAGTGACTTTGTTCAGTATTTTATAGGTTTATAGGACAAGTGCTACAAGTAAAAATAAAACTTGACAGCACGCCCCCTTTGATCGGACACAACGAGCGAAGGACTTTCCTTCGCTCGTCGCGTCTGGCGCATGCGCACGACGGAGCTCCCTCCGTCGTGCGCATGCTCAGTCCATAACATTGACCCACTTGCGAGCAGACAGCCGCTCGCGAGTGGGTCTGAATCAGGCCCTTTGTTTGCTATGGTAGTGCTCACATGACATCAGAATACACATGTGATATGACATGCTGATGCAACCTAATTCGTGATATACTAATTTATTGTAAGGGTGGAATAACAATCTCCTGAAGAAGTTCTATAAGGAAATAAACGTGTGAGGTTGAAAAGTTTTTCTATTGTCTATCCTTCTGTCTTCCATACCTTCAGTGTACTTGTTTTAATTGATGTATGTGCAATATGTGTTTCTGTTTGACTAAAGCTGTGGTTGTGTAAATACTACACCATAATGTCAGCTTGTACAATTAGTTTTTTTGTAGTATCGAGCTAATCATTGAAGGATGGGAGAACCATAAGGATTCCGATCACTCAGATAAGCCTTTATTATATGTTGTACAGAGGGATTCTGTTTTCATGATTACTATGTTCAATTTGTAAGATGTATTACACTATAACCTTATTTATCTTCTCCTGGTATTGGAGATCCAGGCTGCTGCTTTATTACTAAAGAGAAATAAAAAGATACACAAGACAAACATTGCACATACAGTAGTTGTGTTACGCAGGCACTTTAACTTGTGTAGGTTATATGGGTGCGTGTGATCTGAATTTATTGCACTATATATGTTTTCTCTTTCTATTTAAATCACATACTGTATAACCGGATTTGTGGGGTAAAATCTATTATAACATATGGTATTGAGGCCTTTTTTGTGCAATCTAATCCATGTTACTGGTGATGAGTAAGGTTTTGCCTTATATCCAGTATGCATAAATCAAGTGTGCATTGTACAGTATTACACCATTGGGCGCCCTTGTCCTCTCTCCCTGCTGCTGGATCCTACCTGTTTGAACCGGAGTGTTGATATTACCTGTTTGAACAACAGTATTCTGAAGGCAGCACTTGTGTTATCACGAAAGTATGCTGAACTAAACATGCTGCATGGACTAAGCGTGTATTATACTGTACAGCAAGGATAAGCACTACTAATGATTCTTAACCTGGGCCATGAGCACCATTATACAGTACCTTTCTCTCTCGCTATATATATTATATATATACAGTATATATTATATACACACACAGGGCTATTTTTCAGCAGGAACCTCTCATTAACTACAATGTAATGTCATGGGCCAAAATGTATCTTCCATAAGATAAGTTTTATTTTAAAGGCCCTTTTGAGTGCCTTTTCTAAATACTATATATATATATATATATATATATATATTATTACCAGTTACTTGTATAGCGCACACATATTCCGCAAGCCCTTTACATAGTATATATATAATTTGTTTCCATAGCTCCACCCACAGTTCCTGGACCTTTTTTCCAGAAAAATTGCCCAGTGTTATACATATATATACTAGGGGTGAGCGGGTTCGGATTTCTGAAATCCGAACCCCCCCGAGCCCCCCCGATCCGAGTCAGGCTCGACTTTTCCCGCCTGACTCGGATCTGAAATCGAGGCAAAACGTCATCATCCCGCCTTCCGAGTCTCGCGGGTTTTGGATCCTATATAAGGTACCCGCGTCGGCGCCATTTTCTCACTCGGCTGTGGACAGTGAAGAGGGAGGGTGGGAGTTAGGGCTGTGTAGTGTAGTGTAGTGTAGTGCTGCTGTTGTCCACTACTTCAAAGTCCATAGGGGCTGGCTGTGTTGTGCTGTGCTGCTGTTGTTAATAGGGGCTGTGTCCACTACTTCAAAGTCCATAGGGGCTGGCTGGACTGTGTTGTGCAGTCAGTTCTCCATAGGGGCTGTGTCCACTCCAAAGTCCTGTGCAGTGTCCCAGTCCTAAAGGAGTGCTGTAGTGTTGTCCAGGGGGTGCTCTGTCCATCAGGGGTGCTCCCCCCAAGTGCTAAAAAAATAATATATTTTCTGTGTTTGTGAATTGTGTGCGCAGTAGCCGCACGTGCATCAACAAAGTAGTGCCAAGCGTGCGCCTGTGTCATAAGTAAAGGGCCGGCTGGCTTGACCGTTAAAGGGTGCTGTAACCCCCGAAAGTACACTCCAGTCCAAACCAAAAAAAAATTATTTTCTGTGTTTGTGAATTGTGTGCGCAGTAGCCGCACGTGCATCAACAAAGTAGTGCCAAGCGTGCGCCTGTGTCATAAGTAAAGGGCCGGCTGGCTTGACCGTTAAGGGTGCTGTAACCCCCGAAAGTACACTCCAGTCCAAACCAAAAAAAAAATTATTTTCTGTGTTTGTGAATTGTGTGCGCAGTAGCCGCACGTGCATCAACAAAGTAGTGCCAAGCGTGCGCCTGTGTCATAAGTAAAGGGCCGGCTGGCTTGACCGTTAAAGGGTGCTGTAACCCCCAAAGTACACTCCAGTCCAAACCAAAAAAAAAATTATTTTCTGTGTTTGTGAATTGTGTGCGCAGTAGCCGCACGTGCATCAACAAAGTAGTGCCAAGCGTGCGCCTGTGTCATAAGTAAAGGGCCGGCTGGCTTGACCGTTAAAGGGTGCTGTAACCCCCGAAAGTACACTCCAGTCCAAACCAAAAAAAAATTATTTTCTGTGTTTGTGAATTGTGTGCGCAGTAGCCGCACGTGCATCAACAAAGTAGTGCCAAGCGTGCACCTGTGTCATAAGTAAAGGGCCGGCTGGCTTGACCGTTAAGGGTGCTGTAACCCCCGAAAGTACACTCCAGTCCAAACCAAAAAAAAAAATATTTTCTGTGTTTAGCCGCACGTATATATCAAATCGATATAACATAAATGGAGGACCAAACTTTCTCCGATAAAAATAAAATAGAGAAAGATCAAGAACCACTTCCTCCTAGTGCTGAAGCTGCTGCCACTAGTCATGACATAGACGATAACATGCCATCAACGTCGTCTGCCAAGGCCGATGCCCAATGTCATAGTAGAGGGCACATACAATCCCAAATGGCAAAGTTCAGGAAAATGACCTTGAAAAAGACATTTAAATCAGCTGAAGAGAAACGTAAACTTGCCAATATGCCATTTACGACACGGAGTGGCAAGGAACGGTTAAGGTCGATCCCTAGTATGTTCATGACTAGTGGTTCAGCTTCACATGACGATGGAAGCCCTCCTCCCACTAAAAAAATCAAAAGAGTTAAGCTGGCAAAAGCACAGCGAAGAACTGTGCTTTCTAAGAAGATATCACAAATCCCCAAGGAGAGTCCAAGTGTGGTGGTGGTTGCGATGCCTGACCTTCCCAGCACTGGACGGGAAGAGGTGGCTCTTTCCACCATTTGCACGCCCCCTGCAAGTGCTGAAAGGAGCACCCACAGTCCACTTGCTGATATGCAAATTGAAGATGTCACTGTTGAAGTACAACAGGATGAGGATACTGGTGTAGCTGGCGCTGAGGAGGAAGTTGGCGAGGAGGATTCTGATGGTGATGTGGTTTGTTTAAATCAGGCTCCGGGGGAGACAGTTGTTGTCCGTGGGATAAAAAAGCCCATCACGGTCATGCCTGGGCAGAAGACCAAACATTCCACCTCTTTGGTCTGGCAATATTTCTATCCAAATCCGGACAACAACTGTCTTGCCATATGTACCATATGTAAAGGTGAAATAAGTAGGGGTAGGGATGTCAACCACCTAGGAACATCCTCCCTTATACGGCTCCTGCAGCGCGTTCATAAAAAGTTACTGTCAAGTTCAGAAACTTTGGCTAAGACCGTAAGCAGTCCAGGGACACCTAAATCCCGTTGTCCTGTTGTATCCAAGCGCCTGCAAACCACACCGTCAACTCCCTCCTCGTCAATTTCCTCCTTAGTCAGGATCGGAAGTAGTCCTGCAGGCCATGTCACTGGCATGACTGACTCTCCTATCCGGGATTCCTCTGGAGGATCCTGCATTGCTACGCCTACTGCTGCCGCTGCTGCTGCTGTTGCTGCTGCTGGGAGTCGTTCATCATCCCAGAGAGGAAGTAGGAACACCACTACTTTTACTAAACAATTGACCCTCCAACAGTCCTTAGCGAGGAGGATGAAGTACGACAGCAGTCATCCTGAAGCAAAACGTATAACTGAGGCCTTGACTGCTATGTTGGTGTTAGACGTGCGTCCGGTATCCGCCATTAGTGCAGTGGGATTTAGACAATTGATGGAGGTAGTGTGTCCCCGGTTCCAAATCCCGTCTAGATTCCACTTCACTAGGCAGGCGATACCGAGACTGTACAGAAACGTCAGAAAAAGTGTCCTCAGTGTCCTGAAAAATGCCATTGTACACAATGTCCACTTAACCACGGACATGTGGACAAGTGGAACAGGGCAGACTAAGGACTATATGACTGTGACAGCCCACTGGGTAGATGTATCACCTTACGCAGCAACAGCAGCAGCGTCACCAGTAGCAGCATCTCAGAAATGCCAGCTCGTTACAAGGCAGGCTACGCTGTGTATCACCGGTTTCAGTAAGAGGCACACCGCCGACAACCTCTTAGAGAAACTGAGGGAAATCATCGCCCAGTGGCTTACCCCACTTAGACTCTCCTGGGGATTTGTGATATCTGACAACGCCACCAATATTGTGCGGGCATTACATCTGGGCAAATTCCAGCACGTCCCATGTTTTGCTCACACAATAAACTTGGTGGTGCAGAATTTTCTGAAAAGCGACAGGGGCGTGCAGGAGACGCTTTGGGTGGCCCGAAAAATTTCTGGCCACTTTCGCCATTCAGCGACTGCGTGCCGAAGACTGGAGCGCCAGCAAACACTCTTGAACCTGCCCCGCCATCACCTGAAGCAAGAGGTTGTGACGCGGTGGAACTCAACCCTCTATATGCTTCAGAGGATGGAGGAGCAGCAAAAGGCCATACAAGCCTATACATCCACCTATGACATAGGCAAAGGAGGGGGTATGCACCTGACTCAAGCGCAGTGGAGAATGATTTCCGTGTTGTGCAAGGTTCTCCAGCCCTTCGAACTTGCCACACGTGAAGTCAGTTCAGACACTGCCAGCTTGAGTCAGGTCATTCCCCTCATCAGGCTTTTGCAGAAGCAGCTGGAGAAAGTGAAGGAGGAGCTAAGACGGAGCGATTCCGCTCGGCATGTGGGACTTGTGGATGAAGCCCTTCATTCGCTTTGCCAGGATTCCAGGGTGGTCAATCTGTTGAAATCAGACCACTACGTTTTGGCCACCGTGCTCGATCCTAGGTTTAAAGCCTATGTGGTGTCTCTCTTTCCGGCCGACACAAGCCTGCAGAGGTGCAAAGACCTGCTGGTGAACACACTGTCAGCTGAAGCGGAACGTGACACGTCAACGGCTCCTTCTTCATTTTCTTCTGCAACTGGGGCTGCCAGGAAAAAACTTAGGTATCCTAAGCAACCCGCTGGCGGTGATGCAGGGCAGGCAGGACCAAGTTTGGACATCTGGTCCGGACTGAAGGACCTGGCAACAATTTCTGACATGTCTACTGTCACTGCATATGATACTGTCACCATTGACAGAATGGTGGAGGATTACATCGGTGACAGCATCCAAGTAGGCATGGCAGACAGTCCATACCTGTACTGGCAGGAAAAAGAGGCAATTTGGAGGCCCCTGTACAAACTGGCTCTATTTTACCTGAGTTGCCCCCCCTCCAGTGTGTACTCCGAAAGAGTGTTTAGTGCAGCCGGGAACCTTGTCAGCGAAAGGCGTAGGAGGTTGCTTCCACAGAATGTGGAGAAGATGATGTTCATCAAAATGAATTATCAGCTCTTCCAGGGAGACCAGCCTCCAGAAGGTACAGAGGGACCTGTGGTGGTGGATTCAAGTGGGGACGAGTTAATACTTTGTGAGGATGAGGATGTACACACTGAAGAGGGTGAGGAATCGGTGGATGAGGAGGATGAGGATGACATCTTGCCTCCATAGAGCCAGTTTGTGCAGGGACACATTAATTGCCAGCTTGTTTTGTGGGGGCCCAAACGAACCAATCATTTCAGCCACAGTTGTGTGGCAGACCCTGGCGCTGAAATGATTGGTTTGTTAAAGTGTGCATGTCCTGTTTATACAACATAAGGGTGGGTGGGAGGGCCCAAGGACAATTCCATCTTGCACCTCTTTTTTTTCTTTGCATTATGTACAGTTTGGGGCCTAGTTTTTCAAACTGCCATCCTGTCTGCCACTGCAGTTTCACGCCTAGATGGGTCACGTGTTTGTGCCGCCCACTCGTGTCGCTTAGCATAGTCATCCAGCTACCTCGGTGCAACGTTTTGGACATAAAAACACTATTGTGAGGTGTGAGGTGTTCAGAATAGACTGGAAATGAGTGGAAATTAAGGTTATTGAGGTTAATAATAGCATAGGAGCAGAAAAACCTACAAATTCTGTGATTTTAGCTGTTTTTATGCTTTTTTTAAAAAAAATACAGATCCAAAACACAAAACCCAGAACCCAAAACACGGAAGGGTGGTTTTGGCAAAACCAATCCAGATCCAAAACACGAAGAAAGATCCAAAACCAAAACACAAAACACGAAAAGTGGCCGGTGCACACCCCTAATATATACATATATATATATATTAGGGGTGTGCACCGGCCACTTTTCGTGTTTTGTGTTTTGGTTTTGGATCTGGATCTTTCTTTGTGTTTTGGATCTGGATTGGTTTTGCCAAAACCACCCTTCCGTGTTTTGGGTTCTGGGTTTTGTGTTTTGGATCTGTATTTTTTTTAAAAAAAGCATAAAAACAGCTAAAATCACAGAATTTGTTGGTTTCTCTGCTCCTATGCTATTATTAACCTCAATAACCTTAATTTCCACTCATTTCCAGTCTATTCTGAACACCTCACACCTCACAATAGTGTTTTCATGTCCAAAAGGTTGCACCGAAGTAGCTGGATGACTATGCTAAGCGACACGAGTGGGCGGCACAAACACGTGACCCATCTAGGAGTGACACTGCAGTGGCAGACAGGATGGCAGTTAGAAAAACTAGGCCCCAAACTGTACATAATGCAAAGAAAAAAAAGAAGTGCAAGATGGAATTGTCCTTGGGCCCTCCCACCCACCCTTATGTTGTATAAACAGGACATGCACACTTTAACAAATCAATCATTTCAGCGCCAGGGTCTGCCACACAACTGTGGCTGAAATGATTGGTTCGTTTGGGCCCCCACAAAACAAGCTGGCAATTAATGTGTCCCTGCACAAACTGGCTCTACGGAGGCAAGATGTCATCCTCATCCTCCTCATCCACCGATTCCTCACCCTCTTCAGTGTGTACATCCTCATCCTCACAAAGTATTAACTCGTCCCCACTTGAATCCACCACCACAGGTCCCTCTGTACCTTCTGGAGGCTGGTCTCCCTGGAAGAGCTGATAATTCATTTTGATGAACATCATCTTCTCCACATTCTGTGGAAGCAACCTCCTACGCCTTTCGCTGACAAGGTTCCCGGCTGCACTAAACACTCTTTCGGAGTACACACTGGAGGGGGGGCAACTCAGGTAAAATAGAGCCAGCTTGTACAGGGGCCTCCAAATTGCCTCTTTTTCCTGCCAGTACAGGTATGGACTGTCTGACATGCCTACTTGGATGCTGTCACCGATGTAATCCTCCACCATTCTGTCAATGGTGACAGTATCATATGCAGTGACAGTAGACATGTCAGAAATTGTTGGCAGGTCCTTCAGTCCGGACCAGATGTCCAAACTTGGTCCTGCCTGCCCTGCATCACCGCCAGCGGGTTGCTTAGGATACCTAAGTTTTTTCCTGGCAGCCCCAGTTGCGGGAGAAAATGAAGAAGGAGCCGTTGACGTGTCACGTTCCGCTTCAGCTGACAGTGTGTTCACCAGCAGGTCTTTGCACCTCTGCAGGCTTGTGTCGGCCGGAAAGAGAGACACCACATAGGCTTTAAACCTAGGATCAAGCACGGTGGCCAAAATGTAGTGGTCTGATTTCAACAGATTGACCACCCTGGAATCCTGGCAAAGCGAATGAAGGGCTTCATCCACAAGTCCCACATGCCGAGTGGAATCGCTCCGTCTTAGCTCCTCCTTCACTTTCTCCAGCTGCTTCTGCAAAAGCCTGATGAGGGGAATGACCTGACTCAAGCTGGCTGTGTCTGAACTGACTTCACGTGTGGCAAGTTCGAAGGGCTGGAGAACCTTGCACAACACGGAAATCATTCTCCACTGCGCTTGAGTCAGGTGCATACCCCCTCCTTTGCCTATGTCATAGGTGGATGTATAGGCTTGTATGGCCTTTTGCTGCTCCTCCATCCTCTGAAGCATATAGAGGGTTGAGTTCCACCGCGTCACAACCTCTTGCTTCAGGTGATGGCGGGGCAGGTTCAAGAGTGTTTGCTGGCGCTCCAGTCTTCGGCACGCAGTCGCTGAATGGCGAAAGTGGCCAGAAATTTTTCGGGCCACCCAAAGCGTCTCCTGCACGCCCCTGTCGCTTTTCAGAAAATTCTGCACCACCAAGTTTATTGTGTGAGCAAAACATGGGACGTGCTGGAATTTGCCCAGATGTAATGCCCGCACAATATTGGTGGCGTTGTCAGATATCACAAATCCCCAGGAGAGTCTAAGTGGGGTAAGCCACTGGGCGATGATTTCCCTCAGTTTCTCTAAGAGGTTGTCGGCGGTGTGCCTCTTACTGAAACCAGTGATACACAGCGTAGCCTGCCTTGTAACGAGCTGGCGTTTCTGAGATGCTGCTACTGGTGACGCTGCTGCTGTTGCTGCGTAAGGTGATACATCTACCCAGTGGGCTGTCACAGTCATATAGTCCTTAGTCTGCCCTGTTCCACTTGTCCACATGTCCGTGGTTAAGTGGACATTGTGTACAACGGCATTTTTCAGGACACTGAGGACACTTTTTCTGACGTTTCTGTACAGTCTCGGTATCGCCTGCCTAGTGAAGTGGAATCTAGACGGGATTTGGAACCGGGGACACACTACCTCCATCAATTGTCTAAATCCCACTGCACTAATGGCGGATACCGGACGCACGTCTAACACCAACATAGCAGTCAAGGCCTCAGTTATACGTTTTGCTTCAGGATGACTGCTGTCGTACTTCATCCTCCTCGCTAAGGACTGTTGGAGGGTCAATTGTTTAGTAAAAGTAGTGGTGTTCCTACTTCCTCTCTGGGATGATGAACGACTCCCAGCAGCAGCAACAGCAGCAGCAGCGGCAGCAGTAGGCGTAGCAATGCAGGATCCTCCAGAGGAATCCCGGATAGGAGAGTCAGTCATGCCAGTGACATGGCCTGCAGGACTACTTCCGATCCTGACTAAGGAGGAAATTGACGAGGAGGGAGTTGACGGTGTGGTTTGCAGGCGCTTGGATACAACAGGACAACGGGATTTAGGTGTCCCTGGACTGCTTACGGTCTTAGCCAAAGTTTCTGAACTTGACAGTAACTTTTTATGAACGCGCTGCAGGTGCCGTATAAGGGAGGATGTTCCTAGGTGGTTGACGTCCCTACCCCTACTTATTTCACCTTTACATATGGTACATATGGCAAGACAGTTGTTGTCCGGATTTGGATAGAAATATTGCCAGACCAAAGAGGTGGAATGTTTGGTCTTCTGCCCAGGCATGACCGTGATGGGCTTTTTCATCCCACGGACAACAACTGTCTCCCCCGGAGCCTGATTTAAACAAACCACATCACCATCAGAATCCTCCTCGCCAACTTCCTCCTCAGCGCCAGCTACACCAGTATCCTCATCCTGTTGTACTTCAACAGTGACATCTTCAATTTGCATATCAGCAAGTGGACTGTGGGTGCTCCTTTCAGCACTTGCAGGGGGCGTGCAAATGGTGGAAAGAGCCACCTCTTCCCGTCCAGTGCTGGGAAGGTCAGGCATCGCAACCACCACCACACTTGGACTCTCCTTGGGGATTTGTGATATCTTCTTAGAAAGCACAGTTCTTCGCTGTGCTTTTGCCAGCTTAACTCTTTTGATTTTTTTAGTGGGAGGAGGGCTTCCATCGTCATGTGAAGCTGAACCACTAGTCATGAACATACTAGGGATCGACCTTAACCGTTCCTTGCCACTCCGTGTCGTAAATGGCATATTGGCAAGTTTACGTTTCTCTTCAGCTGATTTAAATGTCTTTTTCAAGGTCATTTTCCTGAACTTTGCCATTTGGGATTGTATGTGCCCTCTACTATGACATTGGGCATCGGCCTTGGCAGACGACGTTGATGGCATGTTATCGTCTATGTCATGACTAGTGGCAGCAGCTTCAGCACTAGGAGGAAGTGGTTCTTGATCTTTCTCTATTTTATTTTTATCGGGGAAAGTTTGGTCCTCCATTTATGTTATATCGATTTGATATATACGTGCGGCTAAACACAGAAAATATTTTTTTTTTTGGTTTGGACTGGAGTGTACTTTCAGGGGTTACAGCACCCTTTAACGGTCAAGCCAGCCGGCCCTTTACTTATGACACAGGCGCACGCTTGGCACTACTTTGTTGATGCACGTGCGGCTACTGCGCACACAATTCACAAACACAGAAAATAATTTTTTTTTGGTTTGGACTGGAGTGTACTTTGGGGGTTACAGCACCCTTTAACGGTCAAGCCAGCCGGCCCTTTACTTATGACACAGGCGCACTCTTGGCACTACTTTGTTGATGCACGTGCGGCTACTGCGCACACAATTCACAAACACAGAAAATAATTTTTTTTTTGGTTTGGACTGGAGTGTACTTTCGGGGGTTACAGCACCCTTTAACGGTCAAGCCAGCCGGCCCTTTACTTATGACACAGGCGCACGCTTGGCACTACTTTGTTGATGCACGTGCGGCTACTGCGCACACAATTCACAAACACAGAAAATAATTTTTTTTTTGGTTTGGACTGGAGTGTACTTTGGGGGTTACAGCACCCTTTAACGGTCAAGCCAGCCGGCCCTTTACTTATGACACAGGCGCACTCTTGGCACTACTTTGTTGATGCACGTGCGGCTACTGCGCACACAATTCACAAACACAGAAAATAATTTTTTTTTTGGTTTGGACTGGAGTGTACTTTCGGGGGTTACAGCACCCTTTAACGGTCAAGCCAGCCGGCCCTTTACTTATGACACAGGCGCACGCTTGGCACTACTTTGTTGATGCACGTGCGGCTACTGCGCACACAATTCACAAACACAGAAAATAATTTTTTTTTTGGTTTGGACTGGAGTGTACTTTCGGGGGTTACAGCACCCTTAACGGTCAAGCCAGCCGGCCCTTTACTTATGACACAGGCGCACGCTTGGCACTACTTTGTTGATGCACGTGCGGCTACTGCGCACACAATTCACAAACACAGAAAATAATTTTTTTTTTGGTTTGGACTGGAGTGTACTTTCGGGGGTTACAGCACCCTTTAACGGTCAAGCCAGCCGGCCCTTTACTTATGACACAGGCGCACGCTTGGCACTACTTTGTTGATGCACGTGCGGCTACTGCGCACACAATTCACAAACACAGAAAATAATTTTTTTTTTGGTTTGGACTGGAGTGTACTTTGGGGGTTACAGCACCCTTTAACGGTCAAGCCAGCCGGCCCTTTACTTATGACACAGGCGCACTCTTGGCACTACTTTGTTGATGCACGTGCGGCTACTGCGCACACAATTCACAAACACAGAAAATAATTTTTTTTTTGGTTTGGACTGGAGTGTACTTTCGGGGGTTACAGCACCCTTTAACGGTCAAGCCAGCCGGCCCTTTACTTATGACACAGGCGCACGCTTGGCACTACTTTGTTGATGCACGTGCGGCTACTGCGCACACAATTCACAAACACAGAAAATATATATTTTTTTGGTTTGGACTGGAGTGTACTTTGGGGGTTACAGCACCCTTTAACGGTCAAGCCAGCCGGCCCTTTACTTATGACACAGGCGCACGCTTGGCACTACTTTGTTGATGCACGTGCGGCTACTGCGCACACAATTCACAAACACAGAAAATAATTTTTTTTTTGGTTTGGACTGGAGTGTACTTTCGGGGGTTACAGCACCCTTAACGGTCAAGCCAGCCGGCCCTTTACTTATGACACAGGCGCACGCTTGGCACTACTTTGTTGATGCACGTGCGGCTACTGCGCACACAATTCACAAACACAGAAAATAATTTTTTTTTGGTTTGGACTGGAGTGTACTTTCGGGGGTTACAGCACCCTTTAACGGTCAAGCCAGCCGGCCCTTTACTTATGACACAGGCGCACGCTTGGCACTACTTTGTTGATGCACGTGCGGCTACTGCGCACACAATTCACAAACACAGAAAATAATTTTTTTTTTGGTTTGGACTGGAGTGTACTTTGGGGGTTACAGCACCCTTTAACGGTCAAGCCAGCCGGCCCTTTACTTATGACACAGGCGCACGCTTGGCACTACTTTGTTGATGCACGTGCGGCTACTGCGCACACAATTCACAAACACAGAAAATAATTTTTTTTTTGGTTTGGACTGGAGTGTACTTTCGGGGGTTACAGCACCCTTAACGGTCAAGCCAGCCGGCCCTTTACTTATGACACAGGCGCACGCTTGGCACTACTTTGTTGATGCACGTGCGGCTACTGCGCACACAATTCACAAACACAGAAAATAATTTTTTTTTTGGTTTGGACTGGAGTGTACTTTCGGGGGTTACAGCACCCTTAACGGTCAAGCCAGCCGGCCCTTTACTTATGACACAGGCGCACGCTTGGCACTACTTTGTTGATGCACGTGCGGCTACTGCGCACACAATTCACAAACACAGAAAATAATTTTTTTTTGGTTTGGACTGGAGTGTACTTTCGGGGGTTACAGCACCCTTTAACGGTCAAGCCAGCCGGCCCTTTACTTATGACACAGGCGCACGCTTGGCACTACTTTGTTGATGCACGTGCGGCTACTGCGCACACAATTCACAAACACAGAAAATAATTTTTTTTTTGGTTTGGACTGGAGTGTACTTTGGGGGTTACAGCACCCTTTAACGGTCAAGCCAGCCGGCCCTTTACTTATGACACAGGCGCACGCTTGGCACTACTTTGTTGATGCACGTGCGGCTACTGCGCACACAATTCACAAACACAGAAAATAATTTTTTTTTTGGTTTGGACTGGAGTGTACTTTCGGGGGTTACAGCACCCTTAACGGTCAAGCCAGCCGGCCCTTTACTTATGACACAGGCGCACGCTTGGCACTACTTTGTTGATGCACGTGCGGCTACTGCGCACACAATTCACAAACACAGAAAATAATTTTTTTTTTGGTTTGGACTGGAGTGTACTTTGGGGGTTACAGCACCCTTTAACGGTCAAGCCAGCCGGCCCTTTACTTATGACACAGGCGCACGCTTGGCACTACTTTGTTGATGCACGTGCGGCTACTGCGCACACAATTCACAAACACAGAAAATATATTATTTTTTTAGCACTTGGGGGGAGCACCCCTGATGGACAGAGCACCCCCTGGACAACACTACAGCACTCCTTTAGGACTGGGACACTGCACAGGACTTTGGAGTGGACACAGCCCCTATGGAGAACTGACTGCACAACACAGTCCAGCCAGCCCCTATGGACTTTGAAGTAGTGGACACAGCCCCTATTAACAACAGCAGCACAGCACAACACAGCCAGCCCCTATGGACTTTGAAGTAGTGGACAACAGCAGCACTACACTACACTACACTACACAGCCCTAACTCCCACCCTCCCTCTTCACTGTCCACAGCCGAGTGAGAAAATGGCGCCGACGCGGGTACCTTATATAGGATCCAAAACCCGCGAGACTCGGAAGGCGGGATGATGACGTTTTGCCTCGATTTCAGATCCGAGTCAGGCGGGAAAAGTCGAGCCTGACTCGGATCAGACTCGGATCGGGGGGGTTCGGGGGGGTTCGGATTTCAGAAATCCGAACCCGCTCACCCCTAATATATATATATATATTTATTTCTTTATTAACAGTTTCTTATATAGCGCAACATATTCCTTTGTGCTTCATATACACACACCTTCATCATTCAGATTGACACCAGAATGTCAACTTTCAGTATATCGACAGCTGATTTTAGACTAGGGTTAGCATTAATTAGGAAGTCAATAAGAAAACATATTGTTGACATGCCGACATTGTGACTGTGGACTTTTTGGACCACACCTCATGTAATAACACAGGGCAAATTCAGAAAGTTGTGGAAAAGTTTCAAATAATGTACAGATGTAACGGTGAAAATTTCGATTAAATTCTGTATTTTGGGAGGGCGATGACTGTGCACTTCTCCTCATGGCTCTTATGAGAATATGGATTGCCGTACTTTTCAGTGGTTTACCACCTCATTCATTGTAAGAGCTATAAAAAGCCAAGTGCTTAACATAAAATTTGCCTCTCAAAGTCCACCAAAACCGTGAATGCTAACAGCATCCAGACGTCAGCGGGACAAGGGTTAGAGTACCATGACAGTGGGACATTGAGAAATGCTGGCAGTGTTAATATAGTCAGTTAGTAGGTATTAACTTATTAAATGTAACTTGCACTCTGCCCTTTTTCAGGCCACAAGTGATGCAATCAGTCCAGCCCATTGTGCATAAAGTTACCGGCAGGAACAAGATGCTTCCTTACCACTGCACCTGACCTTGCAGGATCAGCCAACAGCATGGGTCTACAGCATGGGACAGCTATCTTTGTGCTGTGTATCTTGTTAGTACATCAGGTGAGCCTAAATAAACAATACCATTGCTGGGAATGTAGATCTTTCCTTCTTGCATACTTTCTGCTAAGAAATACATTTGGAGTTTGTAAGGCATCTGAAGGTTGTAGCTGCTTTTCCTGTTTGAGTGAGATCCAGGATGCTGTTTAAGAAATCTACAAATTATAATTAATGACATGTAGCATAATGTACAAATGTGTTGTAAGCAACAGTACCCACCAGACTTATAATTATATTCTAATTAGCTTTGATCAGTCTTATAATATATAATTAAACTATTTTATTAAAATATAATATATAATTTAGTCTTATAATTAAACTAATAATGATAATAATCAAGATAAAGCTAAGTTGCTATAGATATGGCCCATTTAAGCTCGGTGCAGCATGTGATTAATTAAGCAGGATAGTTTGCAGATAGATCATGTTATCCTTACCTATAACATAACAATCCCAGGCCCCAGAGTCATAGAGATACTGGAAACTATATCCAGGGCTGCACAGCAGACTAGTATCCGTTACTCAAGGTGAGGTTCATCTAGTTGGAAAATGAATTAGAAAAAGGAAATCATGATCTCCTGGCTGGCATGTGGAACTTTCTCCTTCAATGGCAATAAATAATATTCTGGATTAACTTCTCCAAAACACCATATTTTAAGTTTTACATTTAAAGAATAGTGAAATGACAAAAATATGTATGACATGAAATAGAAATATATTCTCATATTTATATACCTCTGCTTATGTGAACAAATGTTTTGTTTTGTGGTCAACCTTGTTTACGTTAATTATTTTAGGTGAGGAGGATATATGGTATGTGACCGAGATTCTGACCAATTATCAGCAAGGAACAACAAAAACATAATAATCCCGTCGTTATCACACAATTCTAACTATAATTGTATGTACAGTCTAGTCCTGGGGTATTCAACATGTTGCCCTCTAACTGTGGTGGATGTACACATCCCAGTATGTCCTGCAACAGTTTTACTATTAGGGCATGCTGAGATATGTAGTTCCACTAAAGCTGGAGGGCAGCATGTTGAATACCCTTGTACATTTACAGATGTGTCCACACTCATCTTACCTCTGTGTGCTAGAAGTCATATTAAACATAACGCGTGAAGCGCCGTGCGACTCGGTAGCGCTGAGTGCCTTTTCACCTCAAAATCATCTTATTCACACATCAATGTGAATAAGTAGCGCAAGCAGCTTCTGCTGATTACAATGATATACAGCATGCCTATGTTCTCTGTGTGACTGCGGGTGTATCTGCATGCGTAATGCTACGTTATAGTGTCAGCGGTTGTGACACTAACGTAGTGCAAGGAAGTAAGATATATGTGGAGTGGACACATCTGTATATACAAAAAACAGTTATAATAATTTTCAATTGTTTGTAATTACCATCATACTGTCTATTTCAGATTCAACAATTATCTGCTTGAATCACCTTCTATCAGTACTGTAATTTATAACAGTCATTACATGGTTTTGTCAAATTCAAGGTAATATCGTTTTAGAGTCTCAGGTGATGCAATCCATAGCGCAAGGGTCTTTCCAAATTATGGAGTAATTAACATCTGACACGTACTTTCCCGCAATCTTTGCTTATGGTGGGTAGCAGGTCATGTTTTCAGGATTTCTGTCTGGAAACTGGTGGAATAATTACTGACCAAGCAAAACTGATTGACCTGTGCATGATTTTAAAAAAATCCTGAAAACATGACCTGTTGGTGGTACTGGATTACATTTGAGAACCCCTGATTTAAATGATATGCTCCTTTGAGCTGATGCAGTTGACCAAATGAAATGATTAAATAGGAAGATGCATTGGTTTGCTCAGTCCTGATTTATCAATTGATCAGGTAGTCTAAAGGTGCCCCATACACGGTGCGATGCACCGTTTAGGGCGACTGCCGATCAGTCGGCAGACGGATCGTGCTGTCACCGCTGGCAATCGTGCAGTCCCCGCAGACCGCGCGTTGTGCCGGCTTCCCCCTCCTTCATCTGAATGGGATCGTACATCGCATCCCGGATCAGATGGTTTTGCAGGAAGACCTAGGGATGCGATGTACGACCCCGCGGGAGCGCGCAGCACGATATCAGGTACGATATATCGTGCCCATACACGGTACGATATAGCACCTATATCGTGCCGTGCATGGGCGCCTTTACGGTGACTGGCACATACATCTTTATGAAGGTTTGTAGGATGGTGACTGTCACTGGTAGATCAGTATAAATACCCCAGGCTGATAACATTATTATACTCGCAGATCTGTAGCCGCATTTTAGGAAAAAAAAAGCAGCTGAGCCCACAAAAGAAAATCTATACAGTAGCTGACAACACAAAAAGCTGTAAGAAAATGGACTTTCAGTGAGATAAACAAATGTTTCCTGATTTATGGAGGTTTAGGAGTAAGTTCAGATTTGTGCATATTCCCAGGGAACATTACAGCTGCTCCATTATACCCCAGACACTTAATGAATTAATCCTGCTTGTGTTAATTTGAGTGCGATAACATTTATTCAACAATATGGAAATATAAAATATATTAAAATTCATACACAGGTAATAACATTTGAATGAAGCATTATTTCTATTAAATTATTTAAGGAAAAACAAATTAGAACATATTTTAAATATGCTAAATGTAATTTAATTTTGCAGTTATTAATTTATGGAAGTGTAGATAGTTTTATATAGATGCCTCCTAAAGAGTTGGGAAGTTGACCATAGCAACCAATCAGCTTCTAATTTATTATTATTATCCTTTATTTATATGGCGCCACAAGGGTTCTGCAGCGCCTTACACAGTACATAATGGTACGCTACTCAGCAGCGTACCTTGCGGGCATGACTCGAGTATAAGCCGAGGGGGGCTTTTTCAGCACAAAAAATGTGCTGAAAAACTCGGCTTATACTCGAGTATATACGGTAATTAAGTGAAGGAGAAGCACATGAGGAGAGAGGCCCCTGCTCGTGAGAGCTTACATTCTACTTATCATTTTATAGAATGTACTTTAAAAATTCTAGCTAGAAGCTGATTGGCTGCTGTGTGTTAAGGCACACATCCACTAGACTATTATATTGAGCGATTGAACGATAACGATATCGTTCGATCATCGTTTGAAAATCATTTGCAGATTGTGTAAAAAAAATAGTCTAAAATGACCAGCGATGCTCGCTCCTGCTGGTCATTTAGACATCTATCATCGCACAAATATGTTGTACAACCTGACGATATCATCTGGTTCAACATGTTTGCAGATGATTGATGAGCCTGCACTGAACGACTGTGCATTCAGTGTAGGCACATCACAGACAAACGACTGCATGATTACAATGTCATAATCGTGCAGTCTTTTGTCTGTCGTCTAGTAAATGTGTGCCTTAACTTTCCCACTCTTAGAAGGTTTAATACACCCGCCCTCCCAAAGAAGATATGACTAACTGGAAATGAGAGTGGCCTTGCTCAGAATGCACTTGTTTGGGTGGATTTGGGGCATGTACTAACTGGAAATGTGGGCAGTTAAGCAGTATTACCAAGTTTACTATATCATAACTTATACAAGATGGAGAATAAGATAACTGATGCTATGAGCAAGGTCTAACCTTTTATAATGCTCCTGTATGAAATCAAAGTCTGGGGAAAAAGAGGTCTCATCTTATGTTCTTGTTGGCACCACCAAGTGCAGAGACATCGTTCTAGAACAGAGGTTCCCATATTACAGTCCAGGGTTTAAGGATATCCATGCTTGAGTCCAGATAGTACCTCAGTCAATTTGATTTAAGTAATTAAGTCACCTGAGCTCATGCATGAACATCCTTAAAACATGGACTGTAATGGTGGAGTTTGGGATCCTCTGCAGTAGAGGATATTAGGACTTGCTTTGTAAAACTCCTACAGACAATGAGATGCCTGTATAACCACCTGCCCTGGCAGAAAGACGTGTAACAATTTAAAACATTAATTCATCATTTTAATGTTGTTGTGTCCTAGCTTCATTGAGTAACTGTGATTTATGATTTTTATTAACATTATAAAATACCCTAGCCAATTAGAAAACTTATTGTAAGGAACTCTCTTCTCAGCTGACAGCAACTCCCCTTTGTAATGTTGGCTCCAAAACAGCAGTGAGGCTAAGAAGGATGACGCCATTTTGGAGAGGACTGTCCTTGCGTCCTGTTGGCGCCTCTTGTAGAGATGATACTGAATGTCTTACAAGACTGTGCAGGTAATTCACCAACATGACCTCCACCATATAATACAATTACACCTATTAAAAAATAGATTATGAGTGGAGAAATGAATAACAATGGATTTAATGAAACCAGGAATTAAATTATTTTTGGAATAAACATCCTCTTTATAGGATAATTGTATAGTTAGTAACCGGGCGCTTTATTGATTTTGTGTAATGTTGTATTACTGTGAATTATACACAAGTATTTTGGTTCCTGTATTAATATTGTTTAATTTAAATAAAGGTATGAAAATAAATGCAATTCCATGTAGGCTGTTCATGTATGAACAAAAAGTCACTCAAGTGGGTACACGGTATGCAGTCAGGATGCCGACGGTCTTAATGCCGACCATCGGCATCCCGACTGTCTAATCCCGGCAAGGGTCTAATGACACGCATCGAAATCCCGTCGTCTGTCATTTTACCTATGCCAGGAGCCCGACGCCCGGCATTCCGATCGAAGGTAAGCCGGGCACCAGGCGCGGATAGCCGCGGGGGGGAGGGTTAGGTTAGGGGCTTCCAGGGGAGTTAGGCATCCACCTTGGAGGATTAGGCTAGGGGAAGGGGGGGGGGTTTAGGGTTAGGCAGCGGGGAAGGGGGGGTTTCGTTTAGGCACTTTAAGGGGGGTTAGGCAACTCTAAAGGAGGGTTGGGGGGGTTAGGTTAGTTAGTACTTACCTTTAGCGCAGTCTGGATCTTCAGTGGTGCCAGTCTCCAGCGTAAATGCGGTCCTGGCTAACCGCCAGTACACACAGCACAATCTGTGGGTGCTGCACAGCTGACGCGATGTCTGTGGACATTGTTGTTCACAGACATATCGTCTGTACACACCGGCCGACGTGCATTCAGTTATCGGCCAGTGTGTACCCAGCATTACAGTACAGAACATAAACATGGTTTATAAACATTGCTGCATCAGCAGTCACAATACCCAATTAGGCAGCAGGGTGCCAGAACCCAAGGGATAGGTGTGGTTGTAGGCAGTGGGGAGTAAATTATAGTACAAGTAAGGGTAGGAGAAGCACTTGAGGGAAGAGGGCCCTGCTTATGACAGCTTACATTCTTAAGGGGAAGGGCAGACAGACAGGGGTGACACAGTGGGGAGAGACAGAGAGCAGGGGGGCATGGAGTAGTGGGTTAGTATGAGAGCTGGATAGCTTTGATAAGGAAGCCCCACACCGCACACCCTACACCCAGAATATACTTACCTTGTGCCGGCAAGTCAGTCCCTCCTCTGCAGTGCCGTTTTTTCAGTGATATCTTCACTGCGCAGTGAAAGCAAATATTCTGGTACTGCGCCAGAACCATTGCTCACTTATGCACATGCACCATCTTCCCGAATATCACTGGGAAGATGGCGCCGTGGAGTACCCTCTTGCTGGCACAAGGTAAGACTTGGAGGGGGCCCTCTGCACACAGGCCTACCACGGGCACCCCTGGTAATATCTGCACTGTAAATGCCCATTAATCAGTTTGTACGCCAAGAGCACACAAATAAAGTGGATGCGCATATATAGATAAAAAGCTCTAATGAATATTATTTAAAGTCCAACATGAAATAAGATCAATGTTGTTCAAGAAGATGTTAAATATATTTGTGCCAACCTGTCCTTCTCTGTAATGGGGCACATCCACTAGACGATTTTAGCCTTGTCAAACCTCTAAACGATTTTCCCTTGAATTTTCCCTTGAAATTTGATCTTCCACTCTGAACGATTTGTAAACGATTTTTAAACAATTGAACGATATCGTTATCGTTCAATCGCCTGCTAAAATAGTCTAGTGGATGTGCCCCATAACTCCCACTCTTTTCCCCATGTGTAATAACATAGGAAAAAGGATCACAGGTACTGCATAGTAACCCGTACTGTACATCACAGGTACTGCATAGTAACCCGTACTGTACATCACAGGTACTGCACCGTAACACGTACATCACAGGTACTGCACAGTAACACGTACTGTACATCACAGGTACTGCATAGTAACCCGTACTGTACATCACAGGTACTGCATAGTAACTCGAACTGTACATCACAGGTACTGCACAGTAATCCGTACATCACAGGTACTGCACAGTAACCCGTACATCACAGGTACTGCACAGTAACCCGTACATCACAGGTACTGCACAGTAACCCGTACATCACAGGTACTGCACAGTAACCCGTACATCACAGGTACTGCACAGTAACCCGTACATCACAGGTACTGCACAGTAACCCGTACATCACAGGTACTGCACAGTAACCCGTACATCACAGGTACTGCACAGTAACCCGTACATCACAGGTACTGCACAGTAACCCGTACATCACAGGTACTGCACAGTAACCTGTACATCACAGGTACTGCACAGTAACCTGTACATCACAGGTACTGCACAGTAACACGTACATCACAGGTACTGCATAGTAACACGTACTGTACATCACAGGTACTGCATAGTAACACGTACTGTACATCATAGGTACTGCATAGTAACACGTACTGTACATCACAGGTACTGCATAGTAACACGTACTGTACATCATAGGTACTGCATAAGTAACACGTACTGCATAGTAACACGTACTATACATCACAGGTACTGCATAGTAACACGTACTGTACATCACAGGTACTGCATAGTAACCCGTACTGTACATCACAGGTACTGCACCGTAACACGTACATCACAGGTACTGCACAGTAACACGTAGTGTACATCACAGGTACTGCACAGTAGCACGTACTGTACATCACAGGTACTGCATAGTAACCCGTACTGTACATCACAGGTACTGCATAGTAACTCGTACTGTACATCACAGGTACTGCACAGTAACCCGTACATCACAGGTATTGCACAGTAACCCGTACATCACAGGTACTGCACAGTAACCCGTACATCACAGGTACTGTACAGTAACCCGTACATCACAGGTACTGAACAGTAACCCGTACATCACAGGTACTGAACAGTAACCCGTACATCACAGGTACTGCACAGTAACCCGTACATCACAGGTACTGCATAGTAACCCGTACTGTACATCACAGGTAATGCATAGTATCCCGTACTGTACATCACAGGTACTGCATAGTAACCCGTACTGTACATCACAGGTACTGCATAGTAACCCGTACTGTACATCACAGGTACTGCATAGTAACACGTACTGCATAGTAACACGTACTGTACATCACAGGTACTGCACAGTAACCCGTACATCACAGGTACTGCACAGTAACCCGTACATCACAGGTACTGCACAGTAACCCGTACTGTACATCACAGGTACTGCACAGTAACCCGTACTGTACATCACAGGTACTGCACAGTAACCCGTACTGTACATCACAGGTACTGCATAGTAACACGTACTGTACATCACAGGTACTGCATAGTAACACGTACTGCATAGTAACACGTACTGTACATCACAGGTACTGCATAGTAACACGTACTGTACATCACAGGAAATGTTAAAACCTAAAAACATTTTGAGAGCTTTGGGCTACCACATGAATGGAATAGACAATCTATGTTTATCTCTTTCAGGAAGAACCGCTGCTCCTTAAAGACATATGCAGACTAAGGCAAGAACTCGGTGGTGGCGTTATCAACAGCAATAAGGAATATATAACGCATCAGTTAACGCAGATAAAACTAGTTCTTTCTGCTTACATACAAGATTATTTATTTATTTTTGAGCTTACCTATGTAAAACTTGCACTCATGATTTGTGTATATTTATTGATATGTAACAAAGTATTTTCTAAGCATCATTTTGTTTGTGAGGCACTCACTGGTAGTCATCACTTATTGCAGATGGCGTATTACACCTCTATAATACAATGTAAATACTGGGGAATAATGGCCTCCGCAGGTGCTGGTAAGCCTGGTATACAGTATTTTACACTCAAAGTAAAGTTTCCCAAATGCTATAGCTAATATCATATCAAATGCTTTATTTACATGAACACCATTGATTAAGTTCTTTCACAAGATGGTCCTGCAAATAGACAGTAGATGCCCTGAGGACCGCGTTTAGGAGCCTTACACTATAGGCCATTCATTACTTACAATGCAAATCATTAAGCCCAATAAGTTGATATAAAAAAAGGCTTCTTAAAAACTAATAATAATAATTTACGTGCATATCGCAGATCCTGAAATTCTTCTATCCTAAGCACGGGTCAGTGGATTTTGCACATTGCAGTGATTGCACTGAGCGTAAAAGTTTGTGGGTCCCAGGGACTCCTCACTTTGGAAAACTGGGGTCCTACTCCACTTTTTTTGGATCCCACCACATACTATCGGAGTGAGGACAGGTAACAGTTGGGGTAGAAGGGGTTAAGGGCAAGCAGCAGTTGGGGTAAAGCTAAGGGTTAAGGCAGGAAGAAGTTGGGGTAGAGGGTAGTAAGTGCAGAAAGCAGTTGCGACATTGCTTGGGGCAAGGAGGGGGCTAGGGGCAGGCAGTTATGGGGGTAGGGAGGGGGCAGGGGTAGATAGCTGGCGCAGTACTGAGGGGCAAGGAGGGGGTTAGGGGCTTTCTCTAGCATTGCACTGAAGGGTCCCATCACACATTGGCAACACTGCTCAAACGTGTTCCAGCAAACACCGGCACTGCACAGCAGGGTCCCATGGGACAGTGATGACAAGATTGTGGAGGGGCATTTGGCAGTGATCACATGGTGGAGGGGCACGGGGCAGTGCTGACATGATGGGGTAAGGACTATAGGGCCCTGACATGATGGTGCTTGGAAAGGGGTGGGGGGGCAATTCCTAGAAAAACAATAGGTGAATGGTTAGGTAAAAAAAAAAAAAGGACAGCGACAAGATGGCTTTACCCAAACAGTACTGGCATGAATACATTTAACATACACACCTGACAAGTCAGATAATGGGAACGGTCAGCAACATTGTAGAGTTGCCGCTTGTGGGAGGAGCCCCGGCCACTTATCTCTCTATATTGGCGGGATTGGGGTAGTGATCCTGGAGCCTGTTTCCAGCAGCTGTGTGGGTGCACCTTCAGAGCAGTGCAGCAGCTGTGCTGTCACTGCATCATATAGGATCTGGGCCATCTTTTGCCGCTACTCTAGGCTGGTGCCCGGCTGGCCACAGCAGCTGGTGCTCAGTGTGTGTCATCCTACTGTATATTAGAGATGGATAGTGAGTGAGTGTCTCAACACACTGACTCGAATCATTCAGATGAGTGAATGATTCGAGTCACTCAGTGTCTGGTGTCTCGAGACACCCACCTCCCCTAGCCTCTCTGTCAGTGGTAGCTAGTGAATTGCAGCTCCGCCCCCTACACTGCTGATCCGACCTGATCATACTTCAGATCAGCAGTGTAGGGGGCGGAGCTGTCAGCGACTCACTCTGAGTCGTGCAGCTACTGCCAGGGCTGTGCACTAACTCTCCTGAGTCAGTGCAGAGGCTTGAGCTGGACTGCGGGGGGCGGAGCTGTCAGCGACTCACTCTGAGTCGCTGGCTCCCCTGCTGGCTACAGCGCTTGCTCTATCTAAAGAGCCGTGTCTCGAGACACTGAGTTGAGCCATGAGGCTCAACTCAGTGTAGTGAATCGATATACATCCCAACTGTATATAATATTGGATTGAGAGGGACAAGGAGATGCTTCCGCTCATGCTGATTGGATGGGGTGACGCTGGGGAAGTTATTGGGCAGGCTGGCTGTCTGGCTGCTGTGACCTGCACAGAGTGCATCCTGCAGGACCCACTCATTTTTAAAAAGTAAGTCCCTCCTTTGCTGTAGCGCTTATTTTGCGATCACTGTATTGCAATATGTGGAAATAACATTCCGTGGGCCACATATACTACTCTGAAAAGTGATAAACTGGAGAGTTATAAACCGCCAGCCAATCAGCTCCCAACTGTCATTTTTCAAACAGCCTGTAACATGACAGTTAGGAGCTGATTGGCTGGTCAGTTATCACTCTCCACTTAATCACTTTTCAGAGCTTAGTACATCTTCCACCCTCTTTTATGGTGAATTTATGGTATATTTGGTGAGTGCAGATTTTTCCTTTTTTTAAAAAACAATAAACAATTTGGTCATTGATTGCATTCCAGTTGAGAATATGGTGAGAGCAATGCCTTTGTGGCCAAAAGACTGTTCCTTTCTGTATTCAATGTAGTGTCACCTGTGCTGTGCTTACTGTGCAGTGTGGCACTGATGCCGATGTGAGTTCATCGAATTCCAACGGACAGTATAAATTAGACTAGGAATATGGGGTCTATGTACTAAGCCTTGGAGGGAGATAAAGTGCCAACCTATCAGCTCCTGTCATTTTTCAAACACAGCCAATAAAGTGACAGGAGCTGATTGGTTGGTACCTTATCTCCATCCACTTTATCGTCTTTTAAGATTGGCATGAGAGAATGCATGTATCCCTACAGGAATGCTGCAGATAAAGTCTACCAAATGCTACTGGGCTTTCTGTTGATTTCTCACAGGACGACATACAGAACAGCACGTACACATTCAGATGGGAACTGTGACTTTTAGACAGAGAATAGTAGTAAATGCAGCCTGCTGATTAGACCAAATGTAAGATAAAAAGGAGACCTTTACTGCCTAAAACCTTAACCATTAATTGGCTATTACAGATAAATATTTTCTTTTTTATTTAACACAGAAAGTGGAAATGGAGCATAAGTGCAAACCAAAAGAATATTGATACTTTTTTAAAAAAAAACATTTTTATTGGCATCCAAAATACAATACAACAAATATATTATAAGGAAATTAGTCAATGTAACAATTAACATACATTAAGATATGCATGTGAGACAAATCTATTAGCATAGACAAAATACTCCAACATGGAATTACAGTATTGAAAGTCATACAATACAGCGTATTAGTGGTGTATAATATTCTCATATAACTCATTGGAAAAAAAAAAAGAAAAAACCATTTAGTAGAATTCTCTATCACCACACCCCTAATGACCATACAAATAAGACTGAACACCAACATTTTACAATTTTTTTTTTGTTGTTGAAAATCTGTTTATTATTTCAAATAAAACATTATACATTACAGCAGTATATAGAAAAAAGTTTTCAAAATTACAAATTTCAAAACAGTGGTATAAAAGAACCATAAATATTATGCACATATTTGAAATATACATCAAATTCCTTAACTGGAATAAAAATTATTCTAAAGTTCGAAGGCAGATATTTGGCCACATATTCAGAAATTTAAGTACACAATACCATAAACTGCATTATAGTACAAATACAATAGTAATAACATAATAATATAAAATTAAATAAAGAAAAGGGGGAGATTAAAAAAAAAAGGAGGGTGGAACAGAATAAGGGGGAATGGAGGATATTCAATCATATGATAATTGAGAATGAATTGTCTCTGTGATCAAGGATGTTCCTAAATGAGGCAATTCCGAACATGGTCAGGATCAACCCCTGCCAATAATTTTGACATAACAAAATACATTAAGCAACCAAATAGGCGTCATCCTCCATGTCACATTTCTATATAAATACCAAGATGTGGTCTAGAATACTTTTAACACTTTCGACTGTGTGGAGTCGAGCGACTCAATAGAGGCACCCCATTTGTTATAAAAGGAGACTACACCAGTCTCTAATGCTGGAAATACAGCTTGCCTGTCATAGTATAAGGTAGTGAGCAGTAGTGATTTTACTGAGCCCAAAAATGAGGGAGTAGAGGTGGTCCAACTACATAATATCACTTTTGTAGCAATGGTTACAATAACCATTAGGAGAGGGATTATAGATGTTTTTTATCCACACCAAGGTTCCAATCCCTAAAATTGGCACACACAAGTGCCAAAGGATCACTTCTAAGTTGTAGATGAAATATATTATTAATAAAACTACTACCTTCCCCCAGAATTTGCGTATTTTCAGACACAACCATAAATTGTGAAAAAAAAGTTGAGTTTGGGCGTCTACATTTGAGACAGTTACCCGACTCCTCCGCCACCATGAAGCTCCTGCGAGCTTGTGATATATATACTCTATTGATAGTCTTGATATGGACAGCCTGTAGCCTGTAGCCAGGAGCAGGGCAAGAATCTCAGGGTGGAGTCATAATGTGTAAGCAAGTCATCAGCTGAGGTTACAGATGGTATGTCTCTACCCCATGACGCTACTGTTTGTTTCCATACTCGATCGCATGATTTACCAACAAGATCCAGTGTAAGATATTTAGTTTTGTATGGATGAAGTATTATAAATGACAACAGGTTATGTAGCAAATCCGGAGAATTTAGAGATAGGATTTGTGACATAATAGAGCGAGCAAAGTGAACTATTTGGAGATACATAAAAAATTGCCTATGGGGTATACCATTTGTATTATGTAAAACACTAAAAGGCATGACAATTCTGCCAGGATCAAAGACATCTTTCACCATAGAAATTCCCTTATCTTTCCACTGAAAGAACAAAGTTATCTAACCCTGGGGGGAACAGCGGGTTACCTACAAACGGGACATATTTAGAACTAGTATATGGCCTATTAAGTTTCAATCATATAGTGCGCCAAGCTGCATAAGTGTCATGAAATAATACATTGGTGAGAATGTAAGCGGGAATAAGACACTTAGGAGAATGAAGTTGTGCGGCCGCCGAATACGGTCCAAACATGACTTAGTTGTTGTGTGTGTATAGGCGTCTCTACACAATAACCAGTCGCTGATGTATCTGAAATGTACAGCCCTCATGAACGTAAGAATATCAGGCAGTCCCAAACCCAATTTCGCTCTGGGCAATTGCAATTTAGCCACTGCAATACGCGGATGACCTCCTTTCCATAAAAAGGAAGTAAACAGTTTGGTAATAACCTTCACATCTGATAAACCTAAACAAACAGGCAGCATTTGAATCGGGTAGGACAACTTGGGGAAAGCTACACTTTTAATGAGAGCTATTCTACCCAAAAGGGAAAGGGGCAGCATTTTCCAGACATCTAGCAATTTGATTAATTGTGATATAATAGGGGTGTAATTTAAACGATATAATGATGGTAAAGATACTGGGATGTTAATACCAAGGTACTTGAATTGGGTAGGAGAAATGCGAAAATGACTATAAGCCAGATGTTACAAATCAGTAGGGGAGATATTGGCGATAGGCATCAGTTCAGATTTAGGGAGGTTAATTTTGTACCCCGCAAATGAGCCAAAATTAGAAACAATGTAATTATTGCCGGGATGGAAGAAACTGGGTCAGATACGAACAGGAGCATGTCGTCTGCAAATAAGGACAATTTAAGTTCAGAAGATCCCATAGAAATACCTATGAAATCGATGGATGCTCGCAGAGCGATTGCAAGTGGTTCCAGCGCCACAGCAAATAGAAGGGGAGATAGGGGACACCCCTGCCGAGTACCTTTCTGAACATAAAATGAGGAAGACAGATAACCGTTGCTAGACATCTGGGTAACTGGGGAAGAATACAATGTTGACAAAAGAGATATAAATTGACTAGGGAAACCAAATTTAGATAAAGTGCAGTAAAGGTGATCCCATGTGACTAGGTCAAACGCCTTTTCAGCGTCCATTGAAATAATGGACTTGGGTAAACTATCAGAAGTCAGGGCTGTCGACTGTATCACAGAAATCACCTTGCGTATATTTATAGCAGAATGGCATCCCCAAATAAAGCCTGTCTGGTCTGAGGCAATAATATGAGGCAAAATTAATTTCACTCTATCAGAGATTATTTTCATGAACAATTTGTAATCTGTGTCTAATAATGATATGGGCCTATAAAACGCTGGGAGTAGTGGATCACAACCCGGCTTAGGAAGTACTTTAATAGTAGCAGAATTAAAATGTGGAGGGATATAGCTATTCGGGAGAATAGAATTATAGAAAGAAACTAGGGGTGGGCAAATACTATTTTGTAGTATTTTAAAAAATTCCCTAGAAAAGCCATCTGGGCCAGGAGATTTTAACGTCTTTAATTTTTTAATACCCGCCGTAACTTCTTCCAAAGTAATTGGGGTAATAAGCCTGTCAGCCTGTTCCTGAGTAATAATAGGAAGAGTAGTATGTTCCCAGAATTTCTGCTTCTTACTTTCGGCAATGTATAGATCTGAATAAAGGTCTTTATAAAAGTTACCAAACAGGTCAGCGATATCTTCACCTTTTTTTAACCATATTGCCATAAGGGCCCAAGATGGATACAATCAAGGCGGGGGAAGAATGACTCCAAATCAAATTAGAGAGGAGGCGGCCTGTTTTATTGCCATGTTTATAGAAGTAACAATTTTTAGTAAAAGTATGGCGGACAGCAAACTGATCGACAACATCATCAAAGTGAGATTTTGCTTTTAAATATATTTCTTTATTAGAGGGGGAAGGATTAACATTAACATTTTTATAGAAGTTAGTTAAGTCAGACTGGGCCTGCAGATACAATTTGGAGCATTCTTTTTTATGTTTGGAAACGTAAGCTATAATTTCCCCTCTGAGGACAGATTTGGCAGTTTGTCAATACAAAGAAGGGTTCTCCTTGTGAATATTATTATTAGTTTCATATTCACACCACTTTGCTTCCAACATGCTACGAAATTTAACAGAGTTTGCAAGATATGCTACAAAACGCCATGGTCTGTAAGAACCACCATCAACCACTGGAGCCATAAGAAACCATATTAATGCATGGTCCGAAAGACCAGTGGGTTCAATACCGGAATCCTCCACTCTAGGTAAGAGAGGTTCAGACAATAAAATATAATCAATCCTAGACAAAGTGGAGTGAGCAGCTGACAGACAAGTGTATTCCCGGTCAGTGGGGTGTAACACTCTCCAAACATCCAGTAACCGCAATTCCGAGGCCATTAAAGATATACCTAGTGAGGGGGGATTACGTACACGAGTTTGGGGGCGTTGTCTAACCATGTATTCTGAGACTACCATATTAAAATCACCTGCAAATATGATAGATGAGTCTAAATGTACAGATAATTTAGCTAATAGTGCTTGTAAAAAGCGCTTGGAATAAACATTGGGAGCATATAAATTGCATATGATAAACTTGTCACCCAAAATATTCACATCTGATCTTGTATATCTACCAGAGGGGTCAGCATATAAAGAAATAGGTGTGAGAGAGAGCTGATTTCTAACCAACGTGACAACACCTCTTTTTTTTAGAGGAATACGAGGCTGAACACAGAACTGAATAGCCCATACAATTAAGCTTAAGGACTTCAGGTGGCAGCAAGTAAGTCGTTTGTATCATAATGACATCTATATTCAGTTTTCTTGCGTTTGATGGGGGAATTAATCCCACCAACATTCCATGAACTAAACTTCAATGGGGCCATATCAGAGGATGAAGAAATATAAAAATATCAGCACATATGTATCAATTGCAATATATAATGAGGTTAGTAAAAAGTAAATAGATGTTATAAACAATACCAATGGGATCACATAATTGATAGCGAAGATATCTTGAAAAAAGATTATCCTGATTGAAGTGAAAGGAGCAAAAAAATAGGGAAGTTGCATAAAAGAAACTATAAAAAAATAAATGGGGGGAAATAAAAGTGAGGGTACAATCTTCATAACTAGAAATAATAGAATGAAAACCAAGCAAGGCAAACGTAACCTTGCAGGCCATCAGGCCACAATTGGGACTTCCTAGCAATAAGAATAGTCAGCTACAGCAAACAATATCTGTATTACTGGGACATGGCGCTAAGGAGCCGCAGCTAGTGAACGCATTCCACATTAAGTAAGCAGCCATGGACAGTATAGCAACAAATATCATATAGCAGTGGAATGCATACATGTAAATAGTGACAGAATAGTCGCCACAGCGACAATAACATAGTCATTCAACAGTATAAAATTAATACAACATAGGATCTTTAGAGATCAAAATGACAATATACATAAGCGTAACAAAACACATCCATAATTATATGAGAAATAAAAAATGGATTACGAGTATATGTATAAGACATAGGGGATAACTGATATAACAACTATCAGTCACCTAGGAGTCTGCATGAGGAGGAGAAGAATCACCATTCACAGCTTCAGCTCCATCCCGAAGATATGCTGTTGTGTCATCTGGGGTTGAGAAATCCAAGTAGGAATTTTCAGTAAACAGACGAAGTCTTGCTGGAAAGATTAAAGCTTTACGGCGATTTTCTTTGACAAGACCAGCACAAACTGAAGTAAAAGCTTTACAAGCCCTGTTTACTTCCGAAGAATAATCTTGGAAGATGAATAGCTTATGACCCTCCCAAACCAAGGAGTACCTTCTCCTAGAAGCTTGCCATAGCGCTTCACGGTGCAGAAAAATCAAGCAACGAAATATCCCCACCCTCGGCCGGGCGTCTGGTTAGCTGCGGGGCGGACCAATACGGTGTGCTCATTCGACAGTCATGTCAGTGCAAGAAAAAACGATTACCAGCAAGTCCAGCAAGGATGTAGTAATAAAACATGATAGGGATTCACCCTTAATGGATTCGGGCAATCCCACAATGCGTAGATTGTTCCGGCGTGAACGGTTCTCTAAATTGTCCAATTTATTATGAGTGTAGAGATGCTGCTTATGAAGAGTATCATACTGTTGTTTCAGTGTGAACACATCTTGGAACACTTCTCCCACTTTAGCTTCATTAACCTGCACATTTTTCTGCAGTGCCTGCCTGAAGGAATCTACCTGTTCCTGCATCAGAGGGGCCATGGTGTCTCTTATAGCCTTCACTATATCAGCATAGGCGGCTAAGACAGGAGCAGGGATTTCCCCACTCTGAGAGAGAGCTGCTGACAGAGGTGAAGGGGAAGCTTGGGGCTGTGTTTGCAGGGAGGTCGCAGCCGCCATCTTGGATTCGCACTTCTCCCGATCTGAGTGCTGGCGCTGTTGTTTACTAGGCATGGAGAGAAGTAAATACCTCTCCATGCACTGCTGGGACTCTCCCTGTGGTAGCGGTGGTGGTATTCTGGCTCTTAAGACCCTCGGTGGGGCCCAAAAATGGGTTGTTAGCTGCTGGCTTCCAGGAGCAGCACTACACCGCGGCCATCTCCGTTTGGGGGCAGAGCCGGAAGTCCAACATTTTAATATTTTGTAACAAGGAAGTAAAAGTAAATGGAGGGAAAGAAAGAAAGATAAAGGAAAAGAAGGTAGGAAGAGATTGGGGAGACTTATTGCCACTTTACCCATAAGAAAAATAAAAATACACAGACGCGGAAGAAAAGAGACTATCTTCTCGCCATTAAGTGATACTATGTAGCAATGCCCAAGAGGTATTATCAAAAATGTTCATGATATGTTCTGAAGAGACTTTAGGTAAATATTCCAAATACCATTCTTACTTTTTGTGAAATCTAGCAACCCCATTCTCGATATTGACAAGAGCGCTGCGTCTTTCAAAATATAATATTGCGAGCAGCTCAGCTTTCACCTCAGCTATCGACGGTGAAGTTGAAGTATTGCCTGTGTAATATGGTTTTCTCAGCTAGTGTGACAAGTATAGCTAAAAGCGGTATACATTTCTTCGGTAAACTGGCTTGGGTCCAAAGTGTAAAATCTGCTACTAAGAACGTCTCAAAGGAAAAAGTCAAGGTGACCTTCACCAAATCCATTATGAAATTGTGAAGTTTGTACCAGAACTTTCTGATTTTAGAGCACTGCCACACATTGTGAATAAAGGTTGCAGAAGTAGAGTGACATTTTGGACAAATACTAGAAACATCATGTGAAATAGCATGTCTGCGACACACACTCCCTATTCATACATTTGAAGTGAATTTCCTTTCATTTAGCTGAGCCGACAAAGCGCATAATGAGTGGAATATTAGACAGAAGAGCTTCAGATCAGTATAGAGGAATCTCAATTTAAGTTTTGTAGAGGCACAAAGTATAAGCATGAATAGCAATGTACATTCAGTCATAGGAAGGCAGTTGGTGCTAGGGGGTAACTTACTAAAAATATAGTGTCTAGCTTGTAAATATAGGAAAAATAGTGAATGTGGTAGATCGTATTTAGTTTGAAGTTCCTGGTAAAAATAGAGTCGCCCTCCAGGGTCAAATATGTTCTGGATTGCCGCTATCCCTTTCTGTTTCTAGGTAATGTAGTGAGAAATGGAGAGAGACGATGAAAAGGCTGAATTACCCCATAGTGGTATAAAATTCATAAAAGTGGGGTCTGATCCTTATTTCTTGTGTATAGCCAGCCAAGCCTTATAGGTATCATGAAATAGTAAGTTATGAAAAATGGCAATAGGTATTTTAGAGCGAGGCTGGTGTAAGCTGCAGACGCACTACAATTGAATACTTATGTGTCACATGACACGCTAGCTCCATACAGCCTCTGTGCTGCAAGTCTGGTCAGAAGGAAAAAAGCTTCTGCAGCATTCCTTCATCTACTCCTTTTGTATACAAACCAGTACTGAGAATACCTGATTAATGCTAAATACTATGGATAGATGAAACAAATAGCTTCAGTCTCCTATGGATGTTGTACAATTATTGAATATAATTTTATCCTATTATGATTTATTCCACGATATCACATCATTGGGCAAATTATCTGCTATTTATATTTTCACCCAAGACACAATCTGCCTGGAATTTAGAAACACTTATGGCAGAAACTTAAACATTGATATGAATAATAATTATTTATACATTTATTTGCATTATTATTCCTATCATTCTTTGATGTAATCTTGAACAAATTATAGTTCAATATATTTTTCTCTGTTAAAAGGTGATAACTTTGACCAATGTTGCTACTGTACCTACAGTATTTTAAACTAATATCATTCAAAGTTATGTTTCATATATTCACATTTTCAAATGAATAAAGAGAGCCCCCACAAAGGTATCTAACAATGCAGGTCAATAGTTGTTTATTAATATTAAGGAGCCACTGGGGACTCTCAACAGTTCCAGGAGAAATCACCAGGACCTGCGCTGCAGAAGCAGTCACTCACAGCAGCAGCCCACGGAACAGCAGCCAGGATCCCTTATACGGAGACCAGCGGGACACAGGGGGTCCGGACAGCATCACAGGGAACTGGAGGGAAACAGACGTAGGTCAACTGCAGATCCCAGGAATAGCAGCCAGGATCCCTTACATAATAATTATAGAGGGACAAGTGCTCTGTAGCAGTATTGGATGAAAAAGTGAGGTATGGGGAAGAGGGAATTGGAGAAAAGGGGCAGTCTGGTGGCGTGAGTGGTCCTATAATTCACGTAGTGCTACTGTAGTTAATATATGTGTACACATGTAAGAACCCTCATATACGTGTGAATTAATGAGGAAAATGTAACTCTACACTCTAACTATATAGAGTAATCAATGTAAATAAGCTTGAGTAGCAATAATGAACGTGGATAGATATTTGTAAAAGTATTGCACGTTTTATTATATTGCTAAGAGATGGAGTCGCAGTGCTCCGGTATCCTGTGCACAGATGCACATGGAGGTAGTATATAAACTGGTGGTATACCTAAAAATGACCAAATGGGTAATGTATCAGAACAGGATAAAGTTACTAAATGAGGGATGAGAGTAGAAATGGGTACGTGAATGTAACACAGTCAATATAGTCTGGTGATACACGAGGTGTGTGGGCTGTGTCTGGTAGGGTGGAGTCCCATATCCCCCAGGTGCACTAGACTCACCAACAGCGTCCTTTGTGTCCACCACCTGGTGGACTCCGGATGCCGGAACAAAGCCTTGGAAACCCGATGTCCTGTGTCCCCGAATAGTGCAGCATGCCGTCCATGCGCTGCTGGGCAAGTCACTCCACATTGCTGAGGTGCGAACTTTATGGGTCCTGCGATCTCGCGGGCTCCAGGCTCAGTGTCCTCGGCAGCGGCTGAACTCGGTCGGGATACTGAGGAGACTAATGGAGAATGGTGCTGGGTTGGTGAGAGGAGATGTGTGAATGATGGTAGTATTCAGATGTCCAATGCATTTCAGCCTTCTCAGAGGCCTTTGTCAAGGATCCCTTACATGAAGACCAGCAGGACACAGGAGGTCCGGACAGCAAGGCATCATCACAGGGAACTGGAGGGAAATAGCCGCAGGTCAACTGCAGATCGAAGGGACAGCTGCCAGGATCTCTTAAACAGGGAGCAACAGAGAAGATGGCCACAGCATACAGGAGGTCTAGACAGCAAGGCAGCATCACAGGGAACTGGAGGGAAACAGCCGCAGGTCAACAGCGGAACCCTGATGTCATCACACCGCCCAGAGAAGCCATTTGCTTGGGGAGACCTCCACAGTGCCACAATTGGTATTTGTGATATACCTGACACTGGTGATTAACCGGATTCACTGCCTTTGATGATGAATGACTGGAACTGGAAACTTGGAACGATGGACTGATGCCAGAAGGAACTTGGAGGAACTGGACTGGGACCGACAGGAAGGTTTACTGAGCTGGACGGGGTACCAGTAGATGGGCTTGCAGATGAATGGCAGCACGGAAGCTGCTTGGTGCAGCTGGGAAGCTGTGTAGAGACTGATGGTAGCACAGGAGCTACTTGGTGTGGCTAGGGAGTCGTAGATGGTTGATAGTAGCGAGGAAGCTACTGGTTGCGGCTTGGGAGCCATAGTTGATAGATGAAGCATGGAAGCTACTGGTTGTGGCTTGGGAGCTGTAGTTGATAGATGAAGCGTGGAAGCTACTGGTTGTGGCTTGGGAGCCATAGATGATAGATGGTAGAGTGGAAGCTATTTGTTGCGGCTTGGGAGCCATAGTTGATAGATGGTAGCGTGGAAGCTACTTGTTGTGGATTGGGAGCCGTAGTTGATAGATGGTAGCGTGGAAGCTACTGGTTGTGGCTTGGGAGCCATAGATGATAGATGGTAGCGTGGAAGCTACTTGTTGCAGCTTGGGAGCCGTAGTTGATAGATGGTAGCGTGGAAGCTACTTGGTGCAGCTGGGAAGCCGTGTAGAGACTGATGGTAGCACGGGAGCTATGTGGAGTGGCTAGGGAGTCGTAAGGTGAGCAGTGGTAGCTCAGGAGCTACTCTGTGTGGCTAGTGAGCCGTGAGGTTAACGGTGGTAGTATGGCAGCTACTAGGCATGGCTGGGTAGCCATAAGGGGACTGATGGTAGCATGGGAGCTACGTGGAGTGGCTAGGGAGTTGTAAGGTGAGTGGTGGTAGCTCGGGAGCTACTCGTTGCGGCTGGGTAGCCATAAGGGGACTGATGATAGCTCGGAAGCTACTTGGAGCGGCTAGGGAGCCGTGAGGTGAGTGATAGTAGCACGGGAGCTACTTGTCATGGCTAGGGAGCTGCAGGTGGTTGGTGGTAGCATGGAAGCTAATGGTTGCGGCTTGGGAGCCGTAGTTGATAGATGATAGTGTGGAAGCTACTGGTTGTGGCTTGGGAGCTGTAGATGATAGATGGTAGCGTGGAAGCTACTTGTTGCGGCTTGGGAGCCGTAGTTGATAGATGGTAGCGTGGAAGCTACTTGTTGTGGCTTGGGAGCCGTAGTTGATAGATGGTAGCGTGGAAGCTACTGGTTTCGGCTTGGGAGCCGTAGATGATAGATGGTAGTGTGGAAGCTACTTGTTGTGGCTTTGGAGCCGTAGATGATAGATGGTAGCGTGGAAGCTACTGGTTGTGGCTTGGGAGCCGTAGATGATAGATGGTAGCATGGAAGCTACTTGTTGCAGCTTGGGAAGCCGAATGGAGATGGCGGTAGCAGGATTGCTGGACTCAGCAGGTTTTCAGATAGAACTGGTTTAGGAACCAGCAGGAGCCTGGGATACACTTGTACTCAGAGGTACAGCTTTAGCATAAGCTGTACACCACGGAACTTAAGGAGATGTTCAGGCTCAGAATGTTATCTGGGGAGGATATATATACCCTGTGTCTGGCAGCAATTGGAGGATACGGACAGGTGGTCTGGCAGTAGTATTCTGAGTGGTGGAAGGCACAACATGCAGAGGGAGTAATCATCTCTGCAGCCCTTGAGAATCAGGACCACACCTGCAATTCCAATTAAGACTAGCAAAGCTCACAGACAGAGGAGAGTCCAAGTGGCTTATCACTGTGGGAAGGAGAGCAGTCTGCACACACAGAAATGTTACAACCAGCATGATTCAGAGCAGATCTCCCAGGTGAATTACAAACACAGATCCATGGAGCAACTGGCAGAGGTAAGTCTCAAAGCAAAGGTAAAAACTAGCCAGGGTTGTGACACACAGTCAGTAGGAAAGCTGGCAGAAGACCATCAATGTGGCGTCTGGTGTCCGCAGCTGGCAGAGGCTCCAGAATGAAACAGAGCGGCGGGGAGAGTCATACCGCAATAGGAGCCTGACAAAATCACACTCAGGGCAGCAGGAGATCGGATGCTGGTAAGAGGTAAAGGCAGTCCTCTGAAGGTGACAGGAGGTATATGCTGGATATGCAGGCTGGATAGCAACAAGAAGCCCTACTCCACGACTGTCCAGGCCAGGCCCCTCCACATCGTACATTTCCAAGTCAGACTCCATTTCCCATATCTCCATATGGTCCATTTCCAAGTTAGACTCCATTTGCCTTTTGCACAGGATGGCTGTGCTGATATAAACTAAGAGCATAACGATGATGAAGTAAGAGGCCCTTTGCCGGATGAAATTGGCATATTTCATTATATCATGACGGAGGGAAATGGTGTTTCTAGAAAAGAAAGGAGAATTGTTAAATAGATCTGTGTATTTCATACCAATGTACAGAACACGTGAACACACAAAATGAAATACACCAAATACACCAATAATATATAATAAATGTCAAGAATAGAATAATTATCCTACCAAAATATAAAACATTTGTGTATATAAGGTATGTTTGAATTCCTTTGAAAAGCCCATTGTTGCACTCACTGGGAGGGATGCAGAGTTGAACACAAGTCCATTTCCGGTGTATCTTGTTTTCTCAGCACATGTTCTGGAACTAAGGGCTCCATTGAACGAGACTAAAGAGGTTAAGTCCTCCTTTCAGTATTTAACAAACAGCAGTAAGCTGTTACCGTACCACTTCCACCATCTATAGATTGCGATAGCGATATGCACCCTATTGCCGGCAATGGGGAAACAGGAACAGCCTTCCAGGAATTGGTGAGTCCACGTTGGGTGTAGGTGTAGACTGGACATCGCACATGACAGAACAGCTCATCGCTGGCAGTGATAGGCTGCCAGCAACAATGTGGAGGATGCCGCCAAGGAGAGGGATGTTGCTGGACCTCGCTATAGGAGTAAGTAATGCTAAATACCAAAGGCATATTCATTATCACTGTAATACTAAACTAAATATGCTGCTGGTAATAAGGATTGTTAGTAATTGGGGTCCTCTGTGTACGCAACTACAGGTAATGCCGAGCCGTACGCATCTCTTGCATCTCCAGTTGCAACTGAGTAATCATAACTAGGGTGATGTTATGTGGGGTAAGTTCAAAGAGGATGTACTGACGGCATTGCAGGTTATGCAGAATTGTACCAAGGCTGGGGCTGGAGCAAGTGTGCACAGATTATGAGGATGGCTATGAAATGGGTAGTCCAGCCACAGAGATGAGTACAATGCTGCAATTGGTGACTATAGGCATTTAGTTCTGTGCATGCAATGTGGGAGCAATTATGGGCAACCTGCAATCAGCCCCAGTGTGTGTCATTTGTGAGACCCGGACATAAAGTTAATAATTTCTAATCTATAGAAATAAATGGACAACCTAAGGTATGTAAATGCAAAATGTATGTAATGGTCATGAGGTAGAAATGGCTATGAACATAATGTACACTGTATTACATGTAACATTAGCAAAAATTCACCTCATGATTTCCTTGTTGGTTCCCAGATCTTTCACCTTCTGTCCACATGTGGTGCTGCGGGTGGGTAGTTGTTCTGTCACCTGTCCACATGTGGTGCTGCGGTTGGGTAGTTGTTCTGCCACCTGTCCACATGTGGTGCTGCGGGTGGGTAGTTGTTCTGCCACCTGTCCACATGTGGTGCTGCGGGTGGGTAGTTGTTCTGCCACCTGTCCACATGTGGTGCTGTGGCTGGGTAGTTTTGCTGTCACCTTCTGTACATGTCTGGTGCTGTGGGTGGTTAGTTGTTCTGAAACAGCAGCAAGAATACACTTATTAAACTGGGACACATTGTGTGTTATGTTCAGACCAGAAAGACCAAGATAATGAAGTTGTTCTGCTGTATGTATGCGATCCTGAGTACACAACTGTAAGTGCTTATTGTCAATGCTCATACATGGAATACTTATTACAATTTGTAATAGTGACTGTGTAATATACACAGATCACATCACTACTCACAGTGGATGTCTGGTAATCCGTTTATAAAATGCACCATCATATTCTGCAGCCTGAATCGGTATGAAATACTGATGACTGAAAAGTCCATGGTTCTCATACCGATGCCAGAAGCCTGAAGGGAGAACATCCCAACAGTAGCTCGTAAGTATTCTAACCCTCCCTTGATGGTGCCTAACCCTAAAACTCCTGGGGTGGTGCATAACCCTAATCTCCCCCCCGGGGGTGCATAACCCTAACCTCCACCCCGCCTTCCCCTAGGCTAACCCTAATATGGGAATATGTATCAGATGCAGAAAGGAGGATAATGGGTCACGAAACACATGGTGTTCTGCAGTCTGGCATTATATTGTCTTGTCTATTTTTAACCAAAATCTGACCTCTAATAGAGTAACAATGTAGAGTTTAGTGCATAGTCTGGAACATAAAACCTAAAGGAGGGGTGGAACAAAGACAGTGGGATCCACTGGGGATTTCCCGTGTACCCCTGTGGGCCAGTCCAACCTGCTCCCAGCAGTGTGTTTCCAAAACCACATGCTGGGGTAAATTTACTAAAGTGAGAGTTTTTAGAAGTGAGTTTTAAAAGTGATGTTGCCCATAGCAACCAATCAGATTCTAGCTATTATCTCCTAGAGGGTGCTTGTTAAATGTTAAGTAGAATCTGATTGGTTGCTATGGGCTATGAACTTTAGTAAATTTACCCCGCTGACTCTCTGAACTGTATGAATCAGCATGAGCCTGGGGCGTCCCATTATATCTGCCACACACTCCATGCTTATGCCCATGTGGCCAGGCAGTGTGTTGTCTATGGGTGCCAGCATGTGCAAGACTTCAGAGGTTTTGCCAAACCTTGTGAATACCAGACCTCGGGGAAATAATTGATTGAGTTATAACTTCATATATTCCACCCATACTAATTCTGTGGCAGAATCAGTCCTCTATTTAAAAGTGTTTCAGTCAGGAGAATAACATTAAGCAAGTGGTTTTCTGTATATATGTTTGTTCAGGGGCATATTTAGAGAGGAGGGGGCCACTTTCCAGGAGTTCTGTGTAGCACCTCTCCAGCCGACATGGGACATCAGAGAGGTAAGTACTTGGAGGTATGGGTGCAGGGTGTGCGGTTGGGCCTCCCTGGACCCAGGGGCCCGTGTGCCACGCACACCCTGCACCCATTCTAGATACACCCATGGTTTCTTTGTGTGTATGAAATCTTACCTTCACTCCCAGAAGGTTCCTGCAGCCCGGGGTCATTGCACTCACTCTCTCCCATGTTCTGCTGGCCACGCATCTGTCAGTAATATAATTTTTTATGTCAAATTGCAGTACACTTAAAGCACTTACAGTAATAAATGTAAACACAAATGCAATAGGCTTCATGACCTTGAAAGGATTTTGGAGTCTATTTAGTAAGAAGCACAAAATCAGCAACATATATTTGGCTTTTCTTAACAGAGATTGCACAGAATTGATAAAAGTATACCTGCCAGGACAAGACTAGCAAAAAAGACCTGTCCCAGCTCGGAGATACCTCACACGCTGTGGGCTCTTTTTGCTGTCTTATGCATATGTAAAACCCTGCAACATATACCTGTATCCCAGTACAAGCACCAATCAGGGAGTGACCCATGAGAGCATTGCAATGTGGGAGAAAGCGGAGAAATATCTTTTCTCTCTACCAGTGTGAGCGCTCATAACTCCATCTAGAGATGGCAGCAAGTATTGAACAAGAGATGAGAATAAATCTGTGAACTGACTGCACTTTTCTCTTTACTACAGACAACGAAGTCCAATATATTGTTTTCTACAGCTAAAATGCTGGATAAAAGCCAGTTTTAGGTTTACTAAATAGCCCCTTTTGTGGGTTTTCATTCAAGGCTGTGAGAGGAACATGGTCATACTAGGAAAAATGGCGGCACTAAGAATCCAAGGGGCCCCACCTAGGTGGAGGAATCCTTTAGGAAAGTATCATCTTAGATGGCGGCACAGCTTTAAAAATGCTGCCATGCATTTTCCCCTATACCCCAACACTATTCACCCTCATTTAAAAGTTTTCTACTGCAACACTAAAAAGATTATACTTTTCATATCACAAAGAATATAACATGCATAAATACTACAACACGACCATGAGCTCTGTATTCAAATAATTATTCATTTTAACTAGAAAGTCACAATGCATGAAACTTTAGACTGCCAGGCCTGTAGCTGCCGCATCCCCTGCAAAGGCTGTAGTTCTGCCCCTGACGGTCTGCAATGACACCGGTAGTGATCCTACTGCTCAGAGAGAGCAGAAAGACTGGATCGTGCTCTTATGTGTGAAAAACTAAAAAATTATCAGTCAAGTTGGCACTGCTGGGCGGGCTGGGCACAGTGGTGGTGGGTGTGTCTAGGGGCATGATGACGTGTCATCACAGCATCGCTCCCAACTATGCAATACAGCATTTACCAGCATTGTGAAGTGGTAGGTGGAGGCACGATGACATGATTCAACGCAAATTGAATCATCGGCTGCCTGTGCCGCCCACTACATTGGTGAAGGGGGTGTCCTCGGCTGGATGCCCCAGCCTGTGGGAGATTTATCTCTCTCTCCAGGTGGCTGGGAGCGCCACCCAATTTTTGTGAGCCTCCCGGCCATTCCAGGAGTTTAGGCAAGTATGGTACAAGTATATAGTATATGTATTGCAGATCCTTTAATTTGATTTACTGTAGACTGGAGCAGACAGACAAGTGCTAGACATAAGTATCTGTCACTACCACTTAGCAATAAAAATAGATCTGTATACTTGAATAAGTTTGAGGAAAGATAAGCACCCTGATTAGTGATGGAATATTGCTAGTTCACCAGGAGTTAAAGGAGAGGAGGGTAGTCAGGATTGTGTCCATCAATATAATAGCCTATGGCAGTAATAAGGGGCAGGTTCCCTACTATTCATTATAAATAGTCTGGAAGAGGAGCCATCTTCCTCTTTTCCAGCTCTGGAACCCCACCCACCCGTCTAAACTGTTTTATATGCAATTCTTGTTTAATGTTGTTGGACTGTGCAATTTTCATGTTTTCCTTCCAACAGGTGGAGGTGCAGCCTGGCGGGAAGCAGTGCTCCTAGACGGCCTATTATAGCGTAAGAGTGCCTGGGTAGCATTTGCTTTTTGGTAGCGGCAAGTTGGTCATTCTCCTTAGGGGCGGACCGGGCTATCATCTTAGGGAGGGGTCTAGACTGTGCCAATTAAGGGAGAATGGTTATGCCTCAGGCCAGTTTGTGCCGGTCAGGGATCCTCCTCTTATTATTTAGTCACATATATTTGCCGGGCTGTGGCCTTGGAACACTGCTTTTTTACTGCCACCATCTTTCTAATTACAATTTGATCAATAAATTTCATCTGTGTCCTCTTTCAATTCCACATAGGTGACCGTGTGGTTATTTCTAGTTAGTAGTTAAGTGAGTGAATTAGCATAATGTAAGATTCAAACAATGGGTGACTTATGTCACTGAAGCAATGTATATTAGAATAAAGGCAGGCCCCAGTCTTGGATCACTCATTGAGCACAACATATGTCCGTGTAGCATGGATCAATAGCATGCTATGGAATTTTAACTCACCTCTCCCAGTTCTTCATGTTTGTCATGTTGTTGTGTCATAGATGTTTTTAAAATACTGGGGCATTTAATAGCAAACTCTACTGCATCGAACCAGCAGCTTCCTAGTATAAAGAGAATGAGGACATTATACTGTAAGAATGCATACAAGTGATCAAGTGCTGGAAGTGCCCAGGAACCACAAACGTACACTCACCCCCCTGAGCATGCACAAGGCTGGTGAATGTTGTACTTACCTCTATTTGTATATTACTATAACAACAATCTAGTCAAAGTACGCCTCCAGTATACACCAACATTATATTCATGTTACAGGAATAATATTTCTATATTTGTCAAAAGAATTTCACTATGGGATCTATGTATCAAGCCTTGGAGAGAGATAAATTGGATAGAGCTAAAGGACCTGATTCATTATGGATCTCAACTGTGCAACAGCGTATGCAGATCGGCTGATGGTGCGTACTGCGCATGCATCACAGTGCGCGTGTGTGAGTTAGCATTGTGATCACACTGCAATCACTTACGCAGCTATAAAGCCATTGCAGAGTGATGGGATGTCAGCGTTTGGGGGTGGTGATGGGTAAGTGGTTGGAGAAATGCAGGTGTGCCTGTCCGTTTGAACGCCATTTCCTGGGCGCGTATAAGTTAGCCACTGCGATGGCATACGCAGCTTGAGTACTCACTGCGTGCGACAACAGTTAAAATTTAAAAGTTAAAAGGTCAGACCTGTTGTAATTGTGCATGAGGTGACGATTTTACTCGATGGTACCGATGTATACGCAGGTCTGCGAGGCCTTACAGATATGCGAAAGCGGAAGTGGGCGTCTCTATACTGGCTTTGCGTTTGCAAATATTAGCATATTTTTGCATCAGTAATGCGTGCATAATCACAGCTACGATCGCAATAGCAATCCGTAGTGAATCAGGCCCAAAGTACCAATCAGCTTCTAACTGTCCCATTATAGGGTGTTTGAAAAATGACAGGAGCAGATTGATTGGTACTTTGGGGCCTATTTACTAAGCCATGGATGGAGATAAAGGGAAAGGAAATAAAGTACCAGCCAATCAGCTCCTAACTGCCATATCACAGGCTGTGTTGAAAACTGATGTTTTTGGAGGTTTGGCCGATTACTGCATATGCACCAAGCCACTTTGATGCGGTGCATAACTCCATCTTTAGAAGGCATTACCATATAGAATCCTATGGGCTTCTAATCACACTTCCCCCTGCGAAGGATCCAAAACAGATCCCTCACAGAACCCCGGGTAACGCATGCGTCACTTGAAGTGTGTGCAGAAGGACTCCTGGGTCCTAAACACAGTAGTCCTTCTGTCACAAAGGACAGCTTTTACCTTGAGAGCTGTCCTTTGTGATTTTTTTCAAAGCATACTATGTTAGTAAATGCCATTATGCTTGCGATGAGTGTCAGGATGCATTGCATTCAAAATGTGATATGTCATGCATCCTACCCCCCATGTTATTTATCAGTAAAAACCTTCTATTTATTAAGTCACAATTATTATACGAGGGCTGATTGAAAAGTAATGAGACTGCCTATTTTTCTGTACCATAGGTAGATGTGGCAACGCTATGCTGGTTATTGTGAAGGTCATACATTGCTGTGTCTGAACCTATGGTTGGACGGCCGTAGTCTGCTTTGCTTGGTCACAGTAAGTGGAAGATCTTTGTACATTTCGTGATGTGTGATTGAATTTTGCGATAAACTTGGAAAAAGTGAAAATGAAACTCATGAAATGTTACGGCAAGCATACGGTGGAGAAACAATTAGACGTGCTGCAGTATTTCGGTAGTGGAAGCACTTCAAAGAGGGTAATACTGTATATCGGTGACTGACTAAGTGTGTTTATGGAGACCAACCACCATGGTTACAGATGTCAACAAGATGTTGCAAAATGACAGAAGGGTAACTGTATGCAAAATTTCGGCTGCACATTACATCACATTTGAACGGGTTCAGCATATTGTGACAAAGGAACTGAAAATGCATCGCGTGTGTGCTAGGTGGGTACCCAGAAATCTCACAGAAGAGTAGATGTAACAACGAGTTGAATCCTGCAAGAACACCATTTGAATGTCGGCGAGAGGATATCCGATTTCCTGACATTGATTGTGATGTGTGACAAATCGTGGATTCGTCACTATGATCCGGAATCCAAAAAACAGTCCAGTGTATGGAAACGCGCAAATTTGCTTCTGCCCAAAATATTTTGTGTGATTCTTTCGTCGTGTAAAGTCATGCTTCTGCTGTTCTTTATGGCGCACGGTATGATCCTACAGCACTGGGTTCACCATGGACAATTAATGGTGATTACTATGAAATGTCCTGAAAACCCATTTGCATGGAGCCATGAGGAAGAAAAGACCACATTTGCTGAAGAAACAGTGGTTTTGCTCCAAGACAATGCCTGACCACATGTTGCTGCTGTTGCTTTGGCAGCACTGACTGAAATTAATGGGACAGCACTGGAACACCCTCCATATAGCCCGGAATTAGCGCCCTATGATTTCTGGGCATTCCCAACCCTGAAAAAACAACTGTGCAGAAAGAAGTTCTCAACAGAGGTTGAAGTGAAAAATGCCACAGCTGCAACACTAAAAGTGATGTCACCAAACAGTCTACTGCTGAATGTGACGGACGCTACTTTGAAAGATAAACTTTTCAGATCCTGAGGAGTCATCTGATTCTGAATAAAAAAAAAATCAGTCTCATTACTTTTCAATCAGCCCTCGTAAAGTATGTCTTGTGTAGTTTCAGATATGTAGTCACTTGATATTCATGTCCATGTCCTCTCTTTCCATGAAACTTAGAAACATATGGTTGCTACTCCCCAGATTATTACTTCTGCACTATACATAGCAGCCACAAAGGGCCTGATTCTGAGTAGGACACTTCACCCCCATGAGTGCATCTTTCCCGGTATTACTTCTGTGACTTTACTTCTGGACCATCTCTGTGTCCACACAGCCACCTCCCAGTCACCACACAGAAATTCCCAATACATTTTCAAGACATTTTCTAGGCCGCGCATCTCAGTCACGATTCTTTGGCATGGACTCTGGACACATGCGCAGAAGAAAATAAATCACTCCTCTACGTCCAACATCAACATTATGTCTGACTCAGAATCACGCCCAATGTGTGCTTACTGCCCATCTTACAGAGTAATGTGACCTTAATGCTCCTGTAAGCCGTTTTTTATTACATCAGATGCTTTAAAGCCTTTAAAAAAAAAGAAGAGAAGCTGCTAGAATTGGGCACTATCCTATCTGTAGTGTGAGCCTGATACAGAGTTGTGCGCACACCCTGTGGTTCCCATACAACTCCGATGGTTGTGATGCATGTGCAGATCTTATACTGTGAGATCCCTCATAGTGCCCCCTAAGCCACAGCACGATTGACATGCTGCCATCGTTTGGGGACAGGGAAGGGGTAGTGACAGCCAATGTCCCAAAAAATGGCATCGTCAGCCATGTTTTCTTGGTGTGCCAAGGCCAGTGCCTGCATCTTCTGACACAGCTTCACTGGCCCTGGCAGCATGAAATACATGGCCATCCTGAGTAACCTGAGGGTCACATAAATGGCCGATGTTCACACAAGTGAGCGCGGAGTCAGCAGCAGATCACAGAAGCTAGCAGGATGTACATATTACACAGGACGCCTCCTGCAGCATTAGCACAGTGGATGTGTGATAGGGTACAAGTCTGTATCAGGCCTATGGTACATGGCTCCATTGTGCGGATATGGAGAGCTACATGTTTAATCCATAAATTCTAGGTGGGAGCTGTTGGCTCAGATTGTAATTGGCAGCAATAAAATGTAACAAAACCATCACAGATCAATACAAAGAGGAAGGCACTTTCCTTATAGCAAAACTATCCCCCATCCCCATAGGAACATAACAGCTTACCATTCCATTCTGTTGGTGCACGAATGATCATGTAGTGGACTGGGAGAGGTAGTGTGAAGGATGGAATAGTTTCACCATTAGGCCCCTAAAATTCAGATATAATTATTTGTAGGGGATAGTCAATATATTAAGTCAACCACACATACAATATTCATATTACTGTGAATCCTATGATTTATACAATAGATCTTGTAAAATGTATAATTGCTAAGCCAGCATGCAATAAAATACATTGATATTTCTATCAGTAGTTGTAATGTCTTACAAATGTAATAGTGTACAAAGCTCTGCTTACCGTAACACCCCATATAGATCGTTTATTAGGATGACGGAGTTTGAAACTGAATCCATTTTTCTGTGATGGGTACTCACTAATGTCACACAGTGTCAGGTGGATGGTGCCAACCCACTGCTGTAAATTGGGGGACTTATATAGAAGCATCACTCCTGGTTTTAGGATGCACCATAGCTTCATCCAGCCTTTGAATGTTCCTCGAATCTAGATGAAAACACACAATCTTTAACTAATGTGAAGATAAGTAAATTCAAATCCAAGTCACCAAGCCAAAATGGGTGTAATTGGATTGTCTTTACTCTGTGTGGAAAAATAAAACTTCATCTAGACTAAGCTCAAAGCAGCCAATGTTTCTGTAGGATAGTATAATTCTAGACAAAAGTAACTGTACTGCAGTCATATTATTTATTAATTAACACATATTTTGCAGTTATTTTACAGACACTATTTCAGTCATTCACATCAGTCCGTGCCCCAGCAGAGCTTACAATCTATATTCCCTACCACATAGAAACATGCACAGGGCTTCATCTATTATCAGAAGCCAATTAACCTACCAGTACTGTACGTACAACATTCCCGAAACTACACAAGCTGATGGCACCAAACACCTATTCTCTCTGGGATAGTGAGTAGATGATACCGGGAGGGTTTCACAATGCTGCTTGCTAGAAAAGAGCAGTTTAGATCAACTCATGCTCTATCTATACATGTACCCCAGTCTGAGAGGAATCACTCAGTGCTACCCAGATTTCCCCAAACAGTGTATGGTCATCAAGACACAAGAACTGTACAGTCACATTAAGCAATTGAAGCTCCCATTATTTTGGACCTAGCATATATTTTATACAAGATAGCATTGTGCTTCTGGTAAATACAATATAAACCATTGTTCCTTGCCACCAGAATTGTCATGCTTTTTTTTATTAACAAATTAGGTTAAGAAAATCAGTAATAAAACTATTTTTGTATATAAAAACTAGCACCATCCTGGGGGTGTGTCTTGCAGACCCCTGAATAATTATCCTAAGACATCAGTAACATTATCCTCCCCACCCCTGTAGCATTTTTCAATCACCCTTGTAGAACCCCCAGTAGCATTCCCCTGCTGTTGGTGCCCCCTGTAGCATTAACCCACCACCCGTTTTCTATTCCCATCACTTCTGTAAACTTTGTACACCCCTGTAGGATTACCTGTGCCCCTCCGCATACACACACACCACCTCAGTGACCATAGATCTCTATTTGACATTTCAAACCCCCGCCCACCCAATGATCCTAGATCTCCTTATTTGCGGCCCCTCCAAGCATTTTTGAAGTTTCAGAATGGAGACCTGAAGGCATTCTAAGGCACACAAAGGACACGTAACATTGGCTATCGCAGAACGCTGATATCACAGACTTTCCAGGAAGGGGAAATGATTTCCTCCAATCTGAGTCTGCCAGAAATGTCCAATGAGGATGAGAGCCTGCAGTTGTATGGGACAGCACAGTGTCTGGGAAAGACCACCTGCCTGTGGTTACACCCTATGTGACCATTCCAGGTAAGTGGTTACAGGATCATCATTCTAGTTATTAGTTATGGTTTGCTTCACCTTCAGCCAATCAGACTTCACATTGAATGATGGGTCAGTCTGGATGTTGATGCATTTTGTAGTCACCACTTTCTTCTCTTTGCCAGTTTTGTTTTGGACCTGAAATTATAGCACAAAGAAGCACATTAAGCAGGTGCAGAGAACAAGGGTTTTCATGTAAAAACAAAAAACATTTAGGTAATGTGACCTTGGGTAATTGCCTTTATCAATGTCATTGTTTGGGAAACCAGTAAGAATTATCAACTACTGAAGGGAACATCTTATATAATATTAGGGGAAATCTTATAAAATATGCTGCAAAACTAAAGGCCCTTAAGCATTATACATATATGCACTGCTGAACGCAGATTCCTGACCATCAGGAATCTGCAAATGCACAGGACCCATTCTGTACATGTGCAGAATAGGTCCTGTGTCATCACATGCAGGTCCCCATATGCCTCTGCCTGATTGACAGAGTAATTTACGGGGTGGTGCAGTAGCAGGGACAGCCGGCATTTCTGGAAATGGGGGTGTGTTGTCCCTCGTTTTCTGGGAATGGCAAGGCCAGGATCTGCATTCACAGATGCAGTTTCCTGGCCTCACAAGCCAGCCAGCCTGCATAAGCTAAGGTTTACTCAGCCTGAGCTGAGTAGCAATGGTTATCCCAGAATGCGACCATGGCCACAGTACTGAGATCGTTAATGCAACAGGGGCTGTCAGACACCTCTTGCTGCATTTGCAAGGAAGGATTTGCCAAGCTGCTTGCATGCCGCTTTGGAACTCCGTCTATTACTGAATCACTCACTAAGTCAGGAGCGTTTCTAAAGAGGAGGGGGCCCTTGTGCACTCTCTGTCCGGCGGATGTGCTCAGCGCAGCAGCACTGGTAATCTCTGGGCACTAGAGTGTGCCCGGAGTCTACAGCCCATGCGCAGGTCACACTAGGGTTATTTCCCTAGTGCGCATACGCAGAAAACTGGAAAAATGGCAGTAGCTGCCATTTTACAGGTGTTTTCTACAGCGAGACAGCTCGGTGCGGGACTTCAGAGGGGTGAGTAATTAAAACACATGGGTGCAGGGTGTGCGGTGTGGGGGGCCCCTGTACCCAGGGGCCCATGTGCACCGCACACCCTGCACCCATTATAAATACGCCCCTGCCCTAAGAGTTCATATATCAATAAATAAGTAAAATAAAAACAATATGATTATTTCTCTCACATCACTAGGGCCTCAATCCTTTCTGAAATGTAATCCATATCATAGTGAGGGAATTGGTAGTAACACAAGTATGGAGACACTTTGTATTAAACTACAATACATAGCTGGTGCCTGAAAATGCACAATGTATAATAGCCTGTGTATAGCTGTAACCTCTCCAGTATACTATCTAATCTGTTCCCTTGCTCATACCTGAAGAATGGCAGCATGTATTTAGTGGGCCTATAGATCACTGACCCTCTGAATGTAGCAGTACATAATATTTTACCAAGAAAATGTATCACAATAGGCACAAGGGAGGAGGGGGGGTCTATGCAAAGTAATTGCTTTGCTTTCGTCAGTAGCGTAATGCTCCATTAAAAGGCTCTGCGGCAATCATACGGTAATTCTTTATTGCACATGTGCTGACTGTAGATGACCTGCATTCTCACTAGCATGGTTCAGAGGCCAGCAAATGGCAGCTGTAATCACTGGGGCAATGGGGAGGAGCTTGATCAGCAGCAGCTGGGAGAGCTGAGTCTTCTATGTTGTTTCTCCTCACTGGCAACTAATCCATGTCCATAACACATCACAGTTTTTCTCTTAAGATAAAGCTGTAATAACCTATTTCACTTGCTAATAAGCAGATAAAGGGGTTATCACTGCTTAATAAATAGACCACTATTTATCATTCAATGTTTGCGGCATATACCTCAAAAACACCCGTTTTCAAGGGACACCTGCAAATACTAATTATCACCTGGAATTATGAAGCAGGGGCTGTAGCACATCTCTCCATATCTGCCGCAGTCCTTGCTTTTCCTACTGCACCCGCAGCCTCCATTGGTTTCTATGGGGGCTGCAAAGCTGTCAGATTCTGCTGCTTGGACTCTGCTGCTTCCATCATTAAACTCTCATTTTGCAATTTCTTATCTCTATTGCCATCCTGTACAGCCTGGTACAGCCTGTCACATGCAACCCTGACCTCACACACCTCCATGACAGGTTATGATCTCCCAAAAAATCAGCACACAAATAATCTGTGCATGTGATGATATGAATAGCTACAGATTGTTCTATCCACATTCACTTAATAGCTGGGACATTCCAGACAAGCAGACATTGAAGACTAATATGAATCTATAGCCACTGGCGCTGCAAAATGGAATGTTGTATAAGTACTAATTGAATTAATTGATGCAAGTGTTTCTACGCAGCTGTTGTGGTTGCAAGCCAAAAGAAAGCACAAAAAGATATTGGCTATTTTGTAAACACTTTTTGATGTTATATGTTTTCTGGACACATTGTATATGTGTATCTATATTCATGTGTGTTTCATTGGCCAATAATGTCTGTTTTTTATATTATAAAATTCGTATATTTTATCAATAGATTTTTTATTTTATACTTTGCATAGCTGTTATATATTTGTGATATTTACCTAATTTGACCTAAAATTATCAATTTAGGTCTCAGGTGTTACACAGCACTGTTGATTATCTTATTTTAGACATTGAAGACTTACTACAGAATGGTGCTCAGTCATTAGTCACACCCATACTGACAAGGAGAGTTGGTTTACAGAACTAGAAATCACATCTGAGAGGGTAGTTTTCAGGTTTCTATCCTCACTTCAGATTGGAGAATTTTACTCAGCAGCAAATATCTCATCAACCACTTAGGGATAAATTTACTAAGTGGTGGCTTACAAGAGTCACCGCTTCTCATTGTATTTAAGCAGGGAAATTATAAACAGCAAGACTATTCAAGGCAAAATGCACTGAGTTTCTTTGAATAGTAATAACTTCCTAAATTTCCTGTTTGAACATGATAAGAAAGCCATTGCTTAGTAACTTTACCCCTATGTCTGACTTTAGCATATACATTATCATTACAAAAGGCTACAGTGGGAAGTCAGAGCAAGAAATTCACTTTCATAATTAAAATTTCAATTTAGAAGTTATTTTAAAGGAGATTATCAATAAGTCTCTAACTCTGTCTCAGATATTAAGGAAGTGTTCCTATAAATCAATTATTAATGGATTATAAAATATTGATCTAGGATCAGTAGATATGTCATATCTTGTATATGATAAAGTAATAGAGAACAGAAATAAAATAGTAGCCATCACAAATAATTCACAACCATGAAAACTTTCCTAGGAACATTATATTAGTAGGTTTAAGTTATGTATCTAGGACACTGATGACATACAGCAAGTCTACCATGGGACCACATAAATGTATTGTGGAAGCATACTGTGAGTTCCACATGCTAGTAAATATGCTGTCAAATACATACAGAAATACATACACTCGTGGGCAAGCTATCTAATTGTTAAATTAAGTTATAAAAAAAAATCAATATAGAAAACAAACAAATACTAAATAGTATTAATAAAAAGCATATAAGTATAAGAAAAATTGTTAGTACTAGTTCATGGCTTAAATAGAAAGGTGATTTCATTATTCTCAGAATGGTTCAGTGCTTACAACTGTCCTACCAATATATTGTATTGAGGTCCTCACTATGGGGGAGATTTATTAAATCTTAGAGGGGTCTATTTACTAAGCCTTGGATTCAGATAAAGTGAACTGAGATAAAGGGGTGGATTCAATTAGCTGAGAAGAGTCAAGGTCAGTGAAAATCGCAATGTTTTCACCTCATTCGCCTGTTTGAACGTGATGTTTTCTCCATGCGCGTCCCCACTTTTTGCCCTATTCAATTCCAAAACAGTCTAAAGTGCAGATAGGTGAATGTAGTTATTAGCAAAACTAGCGAAAAGTACAGCATATATTGGGGAAATCAGTCTGTACCCCATAAAAAGCCCAACTGACCCTGGGAATCAATATAGAAGAGTATAAATAGCCCTAATAAAAGTACTTAGTGATCTTATATTGAGTCAAAGAGCTGTTATATGCATATTTGCATAAGTGTGTAACAATTATATAATGCAATGTTTTTTTGAGAAAAATAAGTCATGTAGTTACATTTGGGGTACATGTAAATGGGTATTAGTATATTTTGGTGTCTCTTAAGTGAAGATTTAAAATAAAAATAAAAAATACACCTGCTGCAGCCTCTTGCAATCATAAAACACCTGTCTCTACCTTTTAGCCCCCCAAAATACCAGGCCCACTACTTTTTACCCATTTTCCAACACTTTTTACATTTTTGTCCCAAAACTTACGTGTTTTTTGGGGTGAATTAAGATAATTTTTTTGCCTAATTAGTCATTAGGGGGGTGTCCAAAGGGTTCTGAACCAAGTCCCCACATTTGTACCCCAAAATATGGATTTTGCCCTTATTTTCTCCTGCCTTTTGCTGGAGAAGCTTTTTTGCCTGTTTTTGCCTATGGAGCTTTCTAGGCGCAAAATGACCTAGAATTGAATACGGCGATACTTTGAAAACTGCGAAAACTGCAGATCGGCAAAAACTTTTAGCTGATCTCGGATTTTCACGATTCATTGAATCCGCCCCAAAGTATCAGCCAACCAGCTCCTAACTGTCATTTTTCAAACACAGCCTGTGACAAAGCAGTTAGGAGCTGATTGGCTGGTACTTTATCTCGGTTCACTTTATCTCCATCCAAGACTCAGTAAATAGACCCCAGAGAGAGATAAAGTGGAGAGAGAAAGTACCAACTGAAAGTCTTCTAACTGTCATTGTACAGGGGCTGTGCTAGAAACATGACAGAAGCTGGTTGGCTGTTACTTTATCTATAAATCTCCCCAATTATGATGATATTTTACTGCCAGCAAGATACACAGATTGCACTGACAAATCAGGCAGGTTACAGACCACTGCAATTTGAGGTAACTAAGAGTTTACCTTAAGAGACGCCTTTTTTGGCAGGTTGCTGGTGGTGGCAGCAGTAATGTCCTGTGTAGAGCTGGGGCATAATTCAGACTCCAACTACAAATAATAATATATGGAGAAAAGAGATAAAAGATTTATTATAATTTGTATTTGAAACAAAATAAAATATTTAATATATATAGTAAAGCATGTACTTCATTTTAAACTATAACTAGCAGCATTAAAATTGTATAACTGCATTTACCTAGACTAAAATACAGAATTTGTCTGCATACACTTTATTATCACTTGTCTAGAGCTCTCTGTCCTGCACGTGACACCGTTTGACATTCTATCTGGTTCTACAATATACTATCTGACAATCTACCTGGTTCTACAAAACACTATCTGACAATCTACCTGGTTCTACAATACACTATCTGACAATCTACCTGGTTCTACAATACACTATCTGACAATCTAGCTGGTTCTACAATACACTATCTGACAATCTACCTGGTTCTACAATACACTATCTGACAATCTACCTGGTTCTACAATACACTATCTGACAATCTACCTGGTTCTACAATACACTATCTGACAATCTACCTGGTTCTACAATACACTATCTGACAATCTACCTGGTTCTACAATACACTATCTGACAATCTACCTGGTTCTACAATACACTATCTGACAATCTACCTGGTTCTACAATACACTATCTGACAATCTACCTGGTTCTACAATACACTATCTGACAATCTACCTGGTTCTACAATACACCTTTGAATCTTGTTTAATAGAAAATGGATTTTGTTTTTGTTTTTTCAATATTTTCCTTATATAGATTATCCTTGTACCAGATAACTGTCTAAGCTACCCTAAGTGACTAGTAAGGTCACCTAGCAGAAGTGGGTAGGAAAAGGCTTACCTTGCTCTTGGACATTACACTTGATGACTTTTTTTCCCTTTCTTCCTCTTCATTATTTCTTTGGTTAAATCCTAAGGTGGAAAAATAGATTTTACCACTCAAATATAAAAATAATTAAAAAAGGAGAAATTTGGCATTGCCAGCACTGGTGAAACCCAAGTGCCAGCACAAGCAAGCAGTATAAGACGGGTACAAACAAATTTTAAGAAACTTACCTCTTTTGCGAAAAGAGAATTTAGAGCATAAGCTGTACATGGCTGTATACACATCACATGTACAACATAAAATGCACAGCATGAACTGCACAACATAAACAGCATAACATGGAATGCATGACATCACAATGACTGCCATTTATGATCTCATACATGTTAAACAAAATTTGCATAATTTATGCAAGTGTTTACTATGTTAAAGAGAATGTACAGTATATCACTGCTAAATTACTATAGGCCTAAAAATTAAAGCATTAAACAGGCAAGAAGTGGTCTACCTGTGGATAAAGACAGAAAAAAGTTTAACAAAACACCTCACAATTCATATTTTGTAAATAAAATATTTACATCTTTTTTTAAATAAAATATGTTCTCAACTATGAAAAAAATTGTTTAGCCAGTAAAGTTAAGTAATAAGCCACATTTTTACACCCCAAATTGGCTACTGGGAGTATAGGCCAATCAGAAATTATGGCTAACATTTAATATTATGGGCTATATTCAATTAGCGGCGATATTATCGCACCTGCGATAATATCACCGATTTTTCAGCGATATTATCACATCGGCGATAATTTATCGCAGATTTTTCTTGTGAAAATGGAGAAAACTTTTCTCCATTTTAAAAAAGGGGAACATATGCAAAATCCCTAATTTTGGGTAAAAATGTGGGGATTTCTTACAGAACCCTTTGGACAGCCCCGCTAAAGATACTTTAGTAAAAAAAAATGGTAAATTGCGTACTTTGGCGAAAAACGAACGCTGAGATTTCGGTCAAATTTATTCATTTATTTTTTTTAAATGCGTTTAATGTATTGGGGCTGTTATTTCGGAGGGCCATAAAATGCGGCAAGTGTTTTAAACATTGCACGTGGCTGGCGCAGGCATTTTTTTAGCAGTTTTATAAAACCACCTGCACCAGCCACGTGCATTGTTTAAAACACTTGGCGCATCCTTATGGCCCTCCGAAATACCAGTCCCAAAATGTTAAATGCATTTTATATGAAAAAAAAATTTAGTACGTTATTGGGCTCTCTGTATGTGATGTAGCAATAGCATGGGCAGAGAAAACGGAGTTCATGCTCTGGGCGCTGGCTGTGGGCACTGTCCAGTGCGCATTAGAACTTTTTTTGTCTACAGTTGTAATGGATTGCTGGGGACACTTTCCCAACCCCTGACATAATAGAGATGACTGGGGTTCCTGTGGGAACATCACATCTATAATATATAATTGGCCACATGCAGCCTCTCTCTGTTACAATGGGGTTGTAACTTTATGTCCCCAGTCACTTGCTGTGGTTCTTTTAACCTCTACTCCTACCGCCTCATTGAACTCTGCTTCCCCCCACTTTACCTATGCTCCCACCCACCAATGATGTTTGCTCTACCCCAGTATTATCTTAACATATGGGCATGTGGGACCCCAGTATAGCTGAAATAGGTGAATGGAAAATGTTATTTCAAGACTGAATAATCCCCCTGCTATATACAGTATATACATTTCATGTATTTATATAGGAACAATATATGTATGGTAAATCATATGTTAATTCATATATTGACACAATGTTAAATTGTTAAAAAATAATATTTTATTTATTTAAGTATAAATTCATATATTGTGAACATGTTTATGTGAACGTATAGCACCACATCTCTATGCCATTATATTGCTCAGTACTATATTTCCCCCCTCTAATAAAGAACTAGTGTAATCTTCTGACAGCCTGGACTATGTGGTGCTGTGGGAGGAGCTTGAGCCAGGGTCTCTCCTATTTAAACAGAAAAAGGAGGGAATCCCTGCTGATATGAGGACTGGGGGAAGGTTATATAAGGTCTGGCAACGGATCATTGGAGGAGGTGCGTCTGAGACCTGCGCTGTGTCTCTTACCTCAGTGTCAGAGGAGACTTGTTGGCGACATGACTGGATAGTCTGCGGGGACCGGAGCTCCGGAGTGACAGGACAGTACCGGAGTGAAGTGCTGTCTAGCTGTATCCCCACACGGAACAGTGCTGACTGAGAGGCAGAGAGTGGGAAGCAGATCCAGGTGGAGATGCATCAGAGCTCGGCCTTCTCCCTTCGGTGACCAGCCGGGTATAGCAGTGTATGGAGGCCTGGCTCTCTCAGTCGGGGGTTGAGCTGGAGGAAGACCAGGGCGGTGCAGTGAGTAGTAAAGACAGCCTCCTCTAACATACTCACCATTTAGGCACAGCTCCCAGGGTCAGATAGGGGACCGGCTAATTACCCCTCAGCAAGGATACACGTAGCCTCATAAGAAGTAATACAATAAATATCCAGGTTAGAGAACAACAGGAAAACAATATACAGTATAATCTTTCTCAGTTACAATCGCAGAGAGGGAATTAAACAGACAGGTAGAACTAAGTACAAGTGCAGAGACCAGAAAGGAAAGTCTTCAGTGTTATTGCAGGAGTCAGATGTTTATCAACGTTAATAGCTGTTTAATTGAGCTCGTTAACAAACTATTACAAGCAGTAGAAATAACATTTGCCTCTCAGAGATGGACAGCTCCATTCACTGCGTAGTAAAACCAACAGTTTAGGAAAAGCATCTTCAAACGTCATCCCGGCCACTCGTTTGCAAACACTATTTAACAATAAACAATCACTTGCATGTAGTGATAATGCTCAGGTGTAATGTGAAAGTTAGGAGGGACACATGTTCGCTGCTTTATTTAAAACTAAAAATATAACTTAGGGGTCTATTTACTAAGCAGTGTTAGGAGACAAAGTGAAAAGTGATAAGGTGCCAGCCAATCAGCTCCCAACTGTCAGTTTTCAAACACACCCTGTGAGATGGCAGTTAGGAGCTGATTGGCTGGTACCTTATCAGTTTCTTATCACTTATCACTCTGTCTCCTAACACTGCTTAGTAAATACTCTCAATGTGTTATCACTGACCTTCTTGTTCACATTGGTGACAGTGTGCCCTTATTCTCTATTATTGGTGGATATTTTGCATTGCATTATTGTTGGTATATGTGTTATGAACCCATTTCTTAACAGCTGTACAGACTGCAGCAGACAGTGAATGGCTGTCAGCTTGTCGATTGGTGGATGGCTGTAGCTATCCACCAATCAGAGTGCTGACAGCCAGTCACTGTATGGAAGTATGTGGAGAGATGGCATGAAAATGAAGGAGGGGTAAGTATTGGACGGTGGAGGCGGTGGGTTTCCAATTGTAGGGGCCCCAGTGCATTGCTCTGCCCAGGGCCTAAGATGCTGTTAAGATGGCCCTGATGTACCCAGATTATATTTACTCTATCCCCTCACTGAACTCTGCTCCTTACCCCAACTGTTCCTTGTTCTTTTCCCACACTGCCCACTGCTTCTTCCCCCCACTGAGCTTCTGCCCACAACTTTTTCACTTTTTCCCAACTTTATAGAAATAAAAGCACAAATCTAGTAAGCTTCATGCCAGTATAAGTGATAGATTTTTTTGTAAATCAATAATTTTTTTTTTAAAATGTAATATTTGGGGCACTCATTTTTCATTAGTATAGTAAAAACTTTAAAATATTAGACAATTACATAGCATATGTATATTATAGTAGATACAAACTTCTTAAGTGGAAAGCTTCTGCTTCATACAATGCTCTGGAGAAGCAACAGAGGCAAAGCAGATCGAACAGAATACATGTTGGAAGGTAGGTGGCTGTCAAATCAATGACACTTCACTTTTTCATGTGCCATTTGCCCTTCAGTCTTCTGTAAGGTGCTGAGGACAGGGGTAGAAAGGGAGGAAGGGGGGACAATAAAAATTCATGTTTGTCTTATTATTTTGGTTTTGGTGGCGACGAATTATGTTGGAGCAATCACTAAATCATTGAATCAATATGTTTTTATTTTTTTCCTGTTGGGACAATGTGTGTCTTTTTTTTTCCCTGTCAGGGACAATGTGTGTGTTTTTTCTGGGGCTGGCCAGGTCCATAAGCACAATGATAAAGCCAAAGACAGAGAAAGGGTAGTATGAATACAGGATAAGATAGAGAGAATCCCTATGGCTCATAACGATGGATCCCACAGGGGTGAGTAGGGAGCAAACAGCATGAGCCATTAGAGTGTAACCACTAAGTGGGCAGACAGACAGAAATAACAGATGATGATGTACCAGAGATCACTAATTGTGTCTGCTGTCAACTTTTGGAATGCCCCCACTCTCCAACTCCAATGTGTATGGAATTATGTTACTATTCACAGCTTGCTGAAAGTTTAACAGTATTTATTAAACTGGGGATATGAAGGAATATAATATGATTGGGAGCCATACAGGCTGGAAAAGAAAAATGGGATTGCACACTGTTTACAAAAAGTAACAGGAACTGAGAATTGCACATGGGTTGCAAAGAGTCAAATGAGCTGAGGATTGCACAGTAAATATTTAAGGATTTGTAAATGGAAATTCCTTATATTTAAATACTGACCTAAGGATCAGTACAATTCCTTTTTTTCTGAATATCAAATTATATTTTTAGTATCTATATTTTTAATCCATCATTAATATTGAATTTAATTTAAATAAAAGAACATTAGGTAAGTGATGTTGGATTCAGAGGATATCGTTGGAGGGGGTATAAAACATTCCCAATAAGAGAATAGGGTAACAAAATCAATCATGGTTAGAATCATAATGATAACTAAATATTTCACTAAGCATACAAGTCAAGGCAGTTCAACATTAAAGGATTTATTTAAGACAAAAGGTAAGACATTGAAAGGAGGTTGGACATGAAAATGTCGCACCCTCTTTGTCAGAGTAGAACTTGTGCCAGGAACACCACATCATCAAGGGTGACCTTGATTTCAAAATGATAGTGAACCTTAGATACAATCCTAGCAATGGAGGGGAAAGAATTAGACTTCCAACGTTGAGTCATGGCCATTCTGGTCACCACCAAAATATGAACCAAAATGGGGACAGAAGGGGTAAAAATAAAGAGGAGCACCAACCCCGACTCTAGGTGCACAGTTCTGCTGAGAACTGAAGATTTCAAGATTTCAATTTAAATACTTCCTATACACAAAAATGTGGTATAATGTGCAAAGAGTGCCACACTTATGCCGTCAAAATTTGGAGCTGTCGGACCAGATAGTATGCAGCTTATTATGTGTAAGATACAACCTATGAAGCAATTTCAACTGCATCTCTGAGTAGTACAGACATTGCAACATACAGTAGTATAAGCAGTCTGATAGATACCCTCCCTCTGGGCATTAAGAGTGTTCTTTGGAGAGCTGACTCCAACTTCTCTTCAACTGCGCTGAAAGGTGACAGTGTAATGGTTGTCTGGGGGTCCAGAAGACCAACATACCTTAAGGTGAGAGACACCAGGAGACGTAGGGTGAAATCAAAGTAAGTGACTTTATTGTCACAAAAAAGAGGCAAGAACATATAAAAGAATAATCCAAAGTAGGAACGGTGCGGCTGAACGGCGATGGTATGGCTGAACACTAATGGTTCAGCTAGGGAGCCAATGGTGTGGCTAAAGAGCCGATGGTGTGGCTAAGGTGCCAATGATGTGGCTGGATAGCAAGTAAAGTGGTCCGGAGGCCGATGTTGGGGCTTGGGAGCCGATGATGCGGCTTAAGAGCCGCACATGACTGAAATTTGGGGTGTAGCCTCATTTCCATAGGCCACACCTTTTGCGTGATGTTGTTTGGAGGCTGCAGTGGTGGGGGTCCCCAACCTCCCGATTTGACCACCCGCAGGTCACTTCGGCCCATGGGTGGAACAGCGGAAAAGTACCGTCCCACTGAAATCGGGATGTTGGGGAGGTGTGCGTCCTCTATGGGTGTGCCCTTGTTTGACCGCACTGGTTGAACACCCTTGGAGCCGGCCCTGCTAAGCACACTTCAGTGCTCTGAAGTATACAATCATGTGTACGATCGCTGGTGTCATCCCGGCGGCACTAAGTGCACTTCAGCGGCCAGAGCAGACTACCCAGTGTACCACTGCTGGTGTCATCCTGGCGGCACTCAGAGCACCCCAGTGTCTCCTTGCCAAGTTCATCCACCCTCTAGGCTGCTGCACAGCCTGGAGGCCGCCTCACAGCCCATAGGCTGTGACTACTTTCAGTGACTGTTGTTACGTGTCCTCAGGCCACAACCAGCCCAGAGGCTGCTACCGGCCCAAAGGCCGCACCTCATCCTACTGGACCTCAGGTCACAACCAGCCCAGAGGCTGCTATCGGCCCAAAGGCACCTACTGGCCCTCAGGCCACAATCACCCCAGAGGCTGTTACTGGCCCAAAGGCCGCACCTCAACCTATTGGCCCTCAGGCCACAACCAGCCTGGGCTGTTACTGGTCCAAAGGCCGCATCTCATGTTACTGGCCCACAAGCCACAGCAAACCAGGCACCTCCAACCCTCAAGGCTGCTTCCGGCCCAAAGGCCGCATCTCATCCTTCTGACCCACAGGCCACAGACTATCAGTTATCTTCAGCCCTCAAGGCTGCTACACAGCCGCATCAAGCCAAGATATACTGACTCTCAAGGCCATAGCGGGACTAATACCCAATTCTTAGACTTGAGCCTTGGCACAAACCAATCATTTCAGCCACAAGTGGCAGTCCCTGTCGCTGAAGTGATTGGTTTGTTAAACTGTGAATGTCCTGTTTCATATACACAACATAAGGGTGGGTTGGAGGGTTGAAAGGTGTCAAAGCTGGATAATTGGCTGAGACAAGATCAGTTTAAAATTGGATCGCAGCGATGCCATCTTGCGACTGGCCGCAAGACGCCATCTTGGAAATGAGATCGCAAGACGCCATTTTTCTGTTAGATGCCTTGTAACATATGCCCTCTCCTTTAGGACCAATGGTATTAGCAACAAACTTCTCTATTGTGCTGTCTATGTCTGGGGGGTATAAATATGTGTGCTCTGACCCTGGGTTTCTAGCCTTTATGCTGAATGCTGATTGACGGGGGTTTCTTGCTGATGCCTACATCTGGTCCAGAAAGCGCTGCGTATGTATAACTGTACTTGGGTCTGTATAATTCCTTTGCGCTAGAATTGTATTTAAGATCATAGCGTGTAACTGAATGTACTTTTACTTGAATAATACTTTGTGCTTTGGAACCACAGGTTCTAGGTCTGGAGTATTTATTTACTGTATGACTGCGTACGCAAAATAGCATCATCCTTAGAGGTTTATAGGCAGGATATCAGAAGATATAGGCAGGGGTGTATAGAGGTTCAAAGGCAGTATCGTTAAAGGACAATTCCATCTTGCACCTTTTTACTTTCCATTATGTGCTGGTTGGGTCATTGCAGCCTGACAATTTTAATGTTATGGTTTATGAATGTCCAGAAATTGTAATGGCCACAGACAGCATGTCCTGCATGCCCCTTTCATTTTTTTTTTTAAAGAAAATTCTGAACCAATTGCTGCTTGTTGTGTCAAGAGGCCCTTAAGGCTGCTACATGGCCCAAAGGCCGCATCCTGCTTCAAGGCCCAAAGGCCACCTGTCGTCACTCCTCACTAACCCTCAAGGCTGTAATGGCTGCAACTTGCCAAGAGTTCCAGGCCTCAAGGCTGTTGTAGGACTGGTTCCTTCCTAATCATAGCTCTGTATTCCACTACTACTCATGCTGGAGGCTGCATCAACAATTAACTATGAACTATCAATTCTTCAGCTAGGGCTGCACCAATTTATCAATATCAACTCTTCTTACTTCAGCCAGTGGCTGCACCAATTATCAATATCAACTCTTTTTACTTCAGCCAGGGGCTGCACCAATTATCAATTCTCCAGCCAGGGGCTGCACCAATTATCTATTCTTCAGCCAGGGGCTGCACCAATTATCAATTCTTCAGCCAGGGGCTGCACCAATTATCAATTCTTCAGCCAGGGGCTGCACCAGTTATCAATACTTCAGCCAGGGGCTGCACCAATTATCAATTCTTCAGCCTGGAGCTGCACCAATATATCAATATCAAATCTTCTTACTTCAGCCAGTGGCTGCACCAATTATCAATATCAACTCTTCTTACTTCAGCCAGTGGCTGCACCAATTATCAATTCTTCAGCCACTGGCTGCACCAATTATCAAGTATCAACTCTTCTTACTTACATCAGTGGCTGCGCCAACTATCAACTATCAATTCTTCAATCCTCAAGGGGTACCCCAACCATCATCTTTGCACAGTCCTCAACTTTATTTGTCACTCAGTTTTGAGCCAGCTAGCTGGATGCAACCTTTTGGCCCTTAACTAGATGAAAAAAATCAATATTGTGAGCTGGGAGGTGGTCAAAATTGACTGGAAATGAGTGGAGATAAATGTTATTGAGGTTAATAATACTGTAGGTACAAAAAAAAGCCAATTTTATGTGATTTTTATCTGTTTTTATGATTTTTAAGAAAAAATCCAGATCCAAAACCAAAACTGAAAAACAAAACACGGAGGTGAGGTTTTGGCAAAACCAATCCAGATCAAAAGCCAGCGGAGATCCAGATCCACAACCAAAGCCAAAACACAGGGGTCAGCGCACATCTCTAAAAATAAGCTATAAGTACCGCTATACAGAGATATATGCATTTTGATTTTGTGTATACTTGCAACAGAAGAGACATAACTGGGGTGTGACAGGGCATTCTCACGTAGGCAACATTGAGTCAGGGCATCCTGTGCATCCTAAGCACACCTGGATTTAAGTGAAAATATAATTTTTGGAGACAGATTTTTGCACTTAGTATAAGAAAGGTGCAGGGGCATTTCTAGAGAGGAGGGGGCCCGTGTGCAGTCTCTGACAGGGGTGTAACATTCCAGCACTGGTTCCCCTAGCAAGACTTTTTGAGAAGAATCAGAATGCCAGATCAGCATCACAAAGCTCCCACTTTGCATTTCTGAAGATTTGTAGAGCCCGATGCATGAACAGTGAAGAACCGGGCTGAGGACTGTGCTGAGGTGATGAGGGCTGAGGACTGTGCTGAGGTGATGAGGGCTGAGGACTGTGCTGAGATGATGAGGGGCTGAGGGACTGTGTTGAGGTGATTAGGGGCTGAAAATGGTGCTGAGGGACTGATGACTGTGCTGAGGTGATAAGAGGCTGAAAATGGTGCTGAGGGGCTGAGGACTGTGCTGAGGTGATGAGAGGCTGAAAATGGTGCTGAGGTGATGAGGGGCTGACGTCTGTGCTGAGGTGATGAGAGTCTGAAAATGGTGCTGAGGTGATGAGGGTGAAAGGTTGCGGCCTAGGATGGGCCATTACTCACCACAGCACCGGCTTCCCCTGATTCCTCGGGTGGTCAGACATCAGGTGCGGCGGTGCGTGACATGCTGAGCATTATGCTTAGATCCATGTGGACATCCATGAGCTGTGCTGTGCCTTGGTTGCTGCAGTTGCCATCATGGATGCAGCCATGACAGTTCACATCACCTGACTACGCTTTACCCAATGGTAGCATGGTGGTGGTCAGCTGATGCTGTCCACCAATGATCTGCTACCTTAGGGTATAAAGCCAGTCTCCGGACAGAAGGAAGTTGCCTGTGCAATGTTGTCGCTACCTTGTGTATACTTGCTGTTATCCTGTTCCAGGTTCCCTACGTGATGTCCTCGAGTCTCTAGTACCAACTCCTTGTGCAACAGTGCGTCCGAACATCTGGCCTGTGTGCGATACAAGTGCCAACTCCTTGTGCAACAGTGCGTCTAAACATCCTGGCTGTGTGCAATACAAGTGCCAACTCCTTGTGCAACAGTGCATCTGAACATCTTGCCTGTGTGCGATACAAGTGCCAACTCCTTGTGCAACAGTGCGTCCGAACATCTTGCCTGTGTGCAAATACAAGTACCACCTTCTGACGCAACTTCTCATTAAATACCCCTTTTTAGTGTACAGCTATGAGTGCCACTCCTTGGCACAACAGTGCCTCAAGCACTTGCCTTTATATCCATACGAGTATCAGTTCTCAGTGCAAAGGTAGTTCTTGTAGAAGTATATCTTGTTGAAGCTGGATAATTGGCTGAGACAGGATCGGTTTAAAATTAGATCTGCGTGACGCCATTTTGCGAATGGCAATGAGACGCTATTTTGCGATTGGCCGCCCAGCGCCATTTTAGTGAAATTCGCAACTATAAGTACATAAGGCGATGCTATTATTTAGCATCGTGCGATTCCCACGCAATAGAAAGAAGTTAAAAGTCCTCACCATATAAATACAGACAGTCGCTAAAATATATAAACTAATTATCCCTGCAAGACATGCACCATAGTGTGCTCCACAAAACACATAGTCGCACAATGCTAACTAGCGTCTTTTCCCAATTCCCCAATACTTACACACTGCACACTTACATGAAAGGTTCCCTAGTATTAAAGTGTAATATTCAAGGTTTATTCAGTGATTATTAATGTTGTGTAATAAAGGTTATTTGATATCTAAGGTTTAATACATGGTAAGCAGACCGTGTCTGGTGTTGTACTGATCCACTGTGTCTCCACAGATTTCCGGTATCATCAGTGAGAAGGTAGAACATGCATCTGCAAACTATGGACTATAGAGAGTTAAAACATTAAAATGTACTCTGTAATGTTAGCAGCTTAGATTAGCATGCAGCGGGAAAAAGGACACAAAGGGCGGTTGGAGGCTGTTTTTGTCTATTTGAAATTGTCCTATAAACTATCCTGTAACAGAAACACCTTTAAGAAGAAAAAATGGAATCATGCAAAACTTGCCTATTGTATTGCCAATCCCTGATAGAGTATATATGTGCGATCCCTGACCCCAGTCTTGAGTCTTCCTGCTGTGCTGTTGACGGAGGTTTCTAATGCTGATGCCGGTATCTGGGCCCAGAGCGCATGCGTATGTAACAACTGTACCTTGGGTCTGTATGATTTATTTGCACTAATTGTCTTTAGATCACAGCGTGTAACCATCTGTTTTTATACTGAATAATAACTTTTTGTGCTTTGGAAACACATTCAAAGTCTGAAGGCCTTTATTTACTGTGCAACTCATTACGCTGAATTGCGACAATTTTAGAAGGTATAGGCAGGATTTAGAAGGTATAGGTAGGATTGCATAGAGGTTTAAATTAGGTATCCATAATCTCTTGGGCCATTGTCTATTTGTCTCCATTCCCACGGTATCAGATACCTGTCCAAAGGGCCGCGACCTGCTTGCTGGGTGCAGCTTAAACCCATATCCCACTTGGAGGGGTCACTGGTGAACAGCTCTCAGCTGGTTAGACTCTGCGTCTTTGGACAGATCTTGTCAACGTTTGATATTCGTGGATGAGATCATATATACAGGCCCGATGCCTCCACCTTCTCTCTCCGCCAGCGACCTCAGCTTCAATCCCATCAGTAGGGGATTCCTTTAATCCAAACACGACAGTTTGCACAGGCCCAATGGAAGCTAAGGAGTCCCAGGCTACGGGGGCATTACAAGAGCTTGCCACCCACATGGACAACCAAGAGGCAGCACAACATCAGGAGGGTCAATACCTACATGAGCTTTCTGGACAGCTGGTGTCAATTCAAGGGACTCTAGCCACGCTCCTTCCTACTCCCATGGTGGTAGCACCTTCTACTCCACCAATCTAATCTTCGGTTCCTAGTGGTTCTAGGTCCCATCTTCAGCTGGCGTCACCGGAACGTTTTGATGCTGCCAGGGATTTATCAACCAGTGTGAGATCCAGTTTGAATGTCTACCACAGAATTTCCCCACGCCTAGATCGAAGGTGGCATACATTATTTCTTTATTGTCAGGAACAGCTTTGGACTGGGTTTCTCTGCTATGGGAACGAGCAGTTATCTCTAATCACTTTACTTTCAGTTTTCCGTGATGCTCTTGCTATTGTACATGCACCATCTGCTTGGCATTCCAGAGTTTGCAGTGTATCACAACAAATATCACTGATATCTGCTGTGGTCACTCGTAGATACATTAAGGGGAGGGGATCCTAACTATTTCCGGGTACCTCCACAAATATTCTTTTATAAACAGGATACTAGTCTTCTAGTAGCTAGTTTTTTAGTTTTTTTTATGGCTGGAATGTGGAGCATTATTACTGTGTCACAATCCGGGGGTTCTCTAGTATTTGAGAGGAAATACAGAACAAGATCAAGTCACTTACAGCTTAGATGCCGTAACAAGTAAGAATCTCAGGTGATTAAATATTTGACAAATGTTTTTCTCTTTTTGGTATCAGTCAACAATTTACTGCCAGCTGAATGTAGCCACATCAAACCAAGGTAACTGACATTGATTTTGCTAAAATATATGCAAAATTCTATAACCTATGCAAATGATTACTGATAAGGCATTTACTTCTGTTACTTCTGACAGAATAGCTCAGTAACACTGGTCTTGGATTATTGGGGCATTACACATACAGTATATGTGCAGCTCAGTTATATAGGACTGTTTCTCTTCTATGAGGGAGTACACACCACACTTGTCGACTTTTTGGCTGCCCCCTCCAGGAGGGGACAGCCAGGTTGGCAGACTCATCACAGCAGGGTATGTGACATTGGTATAGGTGGGCGGTGTGGGGCAATCACATCATTGTGGCTCCACCCCCATTATACAGTGCCGATATTACAGTAATTGAAATGCAGGGTATGGCTACAAATCGCATCCTTTATCTCAGTAAGTGGGCGCTGTAGGTGGGGGGGCAGCTATGGTGGATGGGGCGGGCAGGTGACTGCTAGCTCCGTGAGACTTGCCTACTCTTCCAGCTTTTCATTAGCCTCCAGTCCGTTCCCAAGAGAGTTGCCGAGTATGGTACACACTGAGAGGCTGATGCACAGCTGAACGTATGCCTGACTGCAGAGCTTATCTTGCATGAATTCAAACTGTACATGCATAAAGTCAACACAGGTACAATATTTATTTTGTTGTTTTTTATGTCACATTGTTTCAGTCTACAGCTTTAAGACACCAAGACCACTAATACATCTGCAAGACATTTAGATCTTGTTAGCACAGGGTCTTGGATATGGGAGTCACAGATCTTGCCTTGCTTCTCGGACGTGAGCCCCTTAATATTTGGGACGCCAGTATAGAGGAGCCTTGACGATTGGCCTGGCGCTTATTCATATATTTGCAAATATGTGTAACCAATACCTCTAAATCTCTATTATTATGTAGGATTTAAGTATTGTTTTTGCTGCTGTGTGCTGGAGGGCAAATCTCTCTTTTTTTCTATGTGCTGGGAAGGGCAGGAGGATCATGGATGAGAGATTTATAATGCAGCTACCATAATCATTATCAGCAGCATGCTCCAAGGGCTGGGGCACCTGTGCATATTTCTACAGCCTCCATGAACACCTCTCCCCAGCTACCGAACATTGTGGTGAGCACAATGTACCCTGTATTTCCTGGGCTTCTTGTTGAGCTTTCTCACCATGGTACCCCCGTGCAAGAACAGCGCTGACTTCCATGGGAGGTGCCTCCTGTTCACCAAGGGCATGTAGCTGAGAGGGAACATCATGCTTAAGAGAGAGAGCATTTCATGGTGAAGGAGTGGTGTACGGAGTCTGGCTGCAGGTTCAGCATAGGAATGGACATCGGAATCTGATGGTTACTAATCATCAAAATTTTTGTTCCGATGGTAGTGTTTTTACCATTTGATGGTGGCAGTCCAAAGGTTGCCATCATTCAATGGAAATCATTTGATAGTGTTTCGATGGTTGTTGGGGTTTTTTAATTCCTGATAGCTATGTCTCTCTTGGCTCCTTCCTGGCTACTGTGGGCCTGATTCAGAGCCGCTCGTAAGCGGCCGCTCGTTCGCTCCGAGTGATGTTCGCACATCTGCGCATGCATATATTGGTTGTAATGCGCATGCGCCAACCAGTCAGTGCGGTTGAAAATCGTGTGCTCGCAAAATAGCGAATGCCTGCTAATTTGAGTGACAGGATGAGGCGTTTGTGGGTGGTAACAGGGGAAGGTGCTTGAAAACAGGTTGTGGAGATCCGAACGCAGGCGTGACAAATGGTCAAAACGGGTGTTTTAAGGGTGTGCATAATTAACAAAGTAGCGTCATCGACCACGCCAGTTGGTTGTCTTTTAGCTTGAACTGCTCGCATGATTGCGGTAGGATAATGCTACCACAAGAATAGCGAGCAGTTCATACACCTTTCAATGTACTCGATTAATCTAATAAATAGCGGAAATGACGTATGATGCAAACGGCCAAGGGGCATCTTTACAAAATAGCGAGCTCATGTTTCAGATGCTCGCTCAGACGTAGAGGCATCAACAGACCGCAAAGAGCGAGCGCTCAATTTAAATAGCCAGCCCCTTTTTCTGAACGAGCGTCCGCAAATAGCGTCTGGCTCTGAATCAGGCCCTGTGTCTGTATCAGAGCATCTTCATGGGTTCGTTGGAGACTCTCTCTCAATCTCTGTCTGCCTCAGACCTGACCCTATTTAGTCCCTGACTTCCTCCCCTCTCTAGGCTGCTGCTAAGCAATTGGGCACATTGCTATCTCTGATTGGCTCTCACCGTCTCAGAGAGGCAGTCAAAGTGCAGCTTTCGGCCATGAAGCAGCAGTTAGTTACTCACAGAGCACAATAGTGTGTTCTGTGATTTTCTTCATTCCAAGTCTCAGTTTCAGATGAAGTCCAAAAGATCAGTAGAGGTACACACCAGTAGAATGAAAAAAGTTCCAACCTGTAAAGAGGATCAAATTATTTTTTTATATAAATGAGAATTAGCCTTACTAGTGTCGAAACCAAATAATTGGGTAGGACAGAATCTGTTTGCCAATCAGGAAAACCTGCACGAAGCCATCTTGTGAATGGCAGCAAGACTCCATTTTAGAAAGGAAAGCTTACACAAGCGCCATTTTGTCAAAAATACATAGTACGCAATCCACAGTGCAAAATTGATAAAGTAGCAATTTTGCTACTCACAACGCAAAGTTGCTAAAAAGTAGCACGAACAGCTTTTTAACAATCTTCCCCTAACACCTACCGACGGTGTTTAGCAGACATAAAATAACTTTGCAACATATTAAAATCACCACAAACTTATATTTGAGCAATAGCAAAGTAGTGGTGTTTTCCCCTGCATTCACATTAACACATACGCGATGTAGCAAAAAGTAGCAAATTAGTGGTGTTTTCCCTGCACTTCATGTTAAACATAGGACAACGCAAAATAGCTATTTAGACGCACAGCCAGCTTTTTAGTGACCTTTCCCAAAACCATACTGGCATGCTCACACACATACACAGAAGCCTTTCCAACTTAGTGCTGGTCGCTAAGTGCCCCACAGACCCTCAAACACACAACACAATTTAGTGTCATTTCTCCCCGCATACACATTTAAAAGTAATGGTCCCGCAGCGCGAAAGGAATGATTATTATTTGGTTTAATCGCAATGTCAGCATATAAAGAAATGAATGTTTTCTGTAACTATGGCTTAGTAAATGACAATTGGACCGTGTTTGGTGTCGTACTGATCTACTCTGTTCCCACAGCGTTCTGGTGGCATCGGTGAGGAGATCAGAACATGCGGCTATGAAATATGAATGTTAGAGAGAATAACTTCTTGAAATGTTGTATGCCATAGTTAGATTAGATTTATTATGCAGCGGGAAGGTGAACACAATCAGGCTGTTAGAGGCTGGGTTGAGTCTTTGCACTGACCTATGAATTGTACCGTAATGGAAGAAGCAAGAAGAGGAACCAATGAGAACCTGCCAACGTATTGTATTGCTTATCCCAGTACGGGTATATATGTGAGTGCTCTGAAACAGGATGCCAGTCTGCGGTGTTCCTGTTATGCTGTTTCGACAAAGGTCTCATTATTGATGCCGGTATCTGGTCCCAGAGCGCACGCGTATGTATTGACTGTACCTTATGACCTAATATTTGTACAATTTATTTTGCGCTCATTGTTAGATCATAGCGTGGTAACATCTGTACTTTTACCTGAATAATAATCTTTAGCGCGTTGGACCGCTATTCAACTGTCTTAGAGTTTTATTAAGGGTATAATTAAACACAATGCTAATTAGTGACATCTTGTGGTTTTAGAAGGTATAGGCAGGTTTTCTCTTAGAGATTTATAGGCAGGAATGTACTAAAAGTTTATTTATGATTCAACACTAGGAGATGCCTCAGAACCCAACACTAGACTAGACCACACAGACATCAATCTACCTCATTTAAGTGTTCGGAAAGTAGCCAAGTACCAGACCTTTAAAAATAAAGTAATTTAAACACACTGGTATTAAGTGTATGTATATTGACACTCAGGCTCAGACTGGGCCACCGCAAATTTGAGGTTTTCCCCGATGGGCCCCGTGGCTGAGAGATTTGCCCCCTTCCATGAGTGGGCGGGGCTTGCAGTTCAGCGGATCTCCAGCAGCGCATATTGTACCGGAGCAAGTTATGTGGCTGTTGGTGATAATCATCAGGGCAGGCCACACTACTGCTGTCCATTTATGTTACATCATGCTTCTGTCTCCGAGGGCCTGTCCCTTTTTTCTTTGTGAAACTCCACCCTCTTTTCTCAGTGAAACCCCGCCCCTTTCTCCACTATACCTTATCCCTGCACTTCTCCTCCCCTAGTCACCTCCTGTTCCATCCTGCTTCCTCTCCAGTCTCCTCCTTCCACCCGCCCCATATTTATACTTATTAAAAACATCCGGATATGATCACAGCCATGAAAATGTTGCCAGTGCCCAGTGTGTGCTGAGCATGCGCACGTCCCCTGATGCCATGTATGTGCAAGGCTATAATGCAGACATGTACACTGATGACATGTATGTGTGAGGCTATAATGCACATGTGCCCTGATGACATGTATGTGTGAAGTTATAATGCACACATGTGCCCTGATGACATGTATGTGTGAGGCTATAATGCACACATGTGCGCTGATGACATGTATGTGCGAGGCTATGTTTTTGGTCCTCCATCTGTGTGCACTAAGGAATAGGGAAGTCACCTCCTCCACTGATCTGTCGGGCTAGGAGATAAGCACTAAGATATCACCATGCACAGTTCCTGCACTCTTTTGCTTGTTTTCTAGATGTTACTTGGAGTATTGGTTTTCCAGGCATTCCGTATAATAACTGCTATCACTGTGCAGTGCACACACATTTAGCTTTTCTTATGTTTGTATGTGCGATTCTCCCTGGTAGATTGTATATTTATACTAGAAGTTGTTTTTTGCTCTATACTTACCACTGTCTTTTAAGCTCTCCCATCCCACCATTTACTTCTCCTTCTCTCTTTCCCTTTGTTATTTCATCTCTCTCTCTCTCCTTCCCCATCTGTCTATTCCTCTTTTTCCCTCTGACACTGTTTCCCATTTTTCTCTCCCATTATTATTACTAGCTTCTTTCTTTCTGTCCCCCTACTCTGTCTCTATCAGGCCTATTTATTAATGATCACATTTGCAATGCAATCTGGACATGACATTACGGCCATGATCGCACTGTAAGATGTGATCATAGCACGGGAATGTATCATCTGGCACACACAGGGACAGGGGCTCCTAAAGAAGCCCATCCCTACAATGGGGGATGCCACTGCCAATGGGAATGGAGGGATATCTCTGATACCTGCTGCGGTCCCTCTGTCATACATCCGGGGAAAACTTCATATTTGCGGTTAACCCCCAAAAACAGGTGTTTTTGGAGATGAAACCACAAATATGCAATGATAAATGGGCCCCTGTATACTCATCTCTATCTTCTTATCCTGTCTTGCTGTTTTTCCCATCCCCCTCCTGTCACTCTTTCTCTTATCTGGAACTCTCTCCTGTCTCTTCCTCTCCTCCCCAGCTCTGTGTCTTAGGGCTCCCTTTAATAACAATACCAACTACCAGTGGCATATTTCATTTAGCATCACTGTGATACTTACAAATATGCCACCTGTACAGCGAGGTCCAGCAGTGTCTTTCCCCAATACATCCGCTGCTGAGTAGCTGGCAGTGTAACCCTGCCGGCATCTTTAGAGAGTCATAAACAGCTGTACCGCTGCTTGCTAAAATCTGAGCGGATGTCATAACCTCTTTAGCAAGTACGTACGGGAGGTATAGCGTCAGGGAGTAGTAATGTTGAAAGCTATTTCAGTGGGTAAGGGATGGTGTCTCTGTGTAGAAGTGGGTAAGAGGTAGTATTATTGTAGCAAAGTAATTGGTACAGATTAAGCATAATGAGTCTTTGCGCAGAACACTTGTATTGCACCTGTATTTACCCCCTTACACAAACTGCATACTTTTACCTCCATTGTGCTACTTTATCCTTACTTTGCTTATAGTGTACTAGGTACTTGGTATTAGTGTTTTGGGCAGCTAAGATGTATTGTCCATGACACGCTAACCGGGGCTACAGTATTATACAAGATTTAAGAATAGATGAGAACACATTTGTACGTATCTTCATTTTTGTGTATTGTATGGTGCAGTGTGTCATGAGAACATAGAAACTAGTACACCATACACAGTAGATTGTCACATCCTGTCAGTGGGCCCCTACCACTGCATCTCCCTGGTGGGCCTTTCATGTCCCAGTCCGACACTGTTGCACTACAATTGAATACTTATGTGTCACATGACACGCTAGCTCCATACAGCCTCTGTGCTGCAAGTCTGGTCAGAAGGAAAAAAGCTTCTGCAGCATTCCTTCATCTACTCCTTTTGTATACAAACCAGTACTGAGAATACCTGATTAATGCTAAATACTATGGATAGATGAAACAAATAGCTTCAGTCTCCTATGGATGTTGTACAATTATTGAATATAATTTTATCCTATTATGATTTATTCCACGATATCACATCATTGGGCAAATTATCTGCTATTTATATTTTCACCCAAGACACAATCTGCCTGGAATTTAGAAACACTTATGGCAGAAACTTAAACATTGATATGAATAATAATTATTTATACATTTATTTGCATTATTATTCCTATCATTCTTTGATGTAATCTTGAACAAATTATAGTTCAATATATTTTTCTCTGTTAAAAGGTGATAACTTTGACCAATGTTGCTACTGTACCTACAGTATTTTAAACTAATATCATTCAAAGTTATGTTTCATATATTCACATTTTCAAATGAATAAAGAGTGCCCCCACAAAGGTATCTATCAATGCAGTTCAATAGTTGTTTATTAATATTAAGGAGCCACTGGGGACTCTCAACAGTTCCAGGAGAAATCACCAGGACCTGCGCTGAAGAAGCAGTCACACACAGCAGCAGCCCACGGAACAGCAGCCAGGATCCCTTATACGGAGACCAACGGGACACAGGGGGTCCGGACAGCATCACAGGGAACTGGAGGGAAACAGACGTAGGTCAACTGCAGATCCCAGGAATAACAGCCAGGATCCCTTACATAATAATTATAGAGGGACAAGTGCTCTGTAGCAGTATTGGATGAAAAAGTGAGGTATGGGGAAGAGGGAATTGGAGAAAAGGGGCAGCCTGGTGGCGTGAGTGGTCCTATAATTCACGTAGTGCTACTGTAGTTAATATATGTGTACACATGTAAGAACCCTCATATACGTGTGAATTAATGAGGAAAATGTAACTCTACACTCTATATAGAGTAATCAATGTAAATAAGCATGAGTAGCAATAATGAACGTGGATAGATATTTGTAAAAGTATTGCACGTTTTATTATATTGCTAAGAGATGGAGTCGCAGTGCTCCGGTATCCTGTGCACAGATGCACATGGAGGTAGTATATAAACTGGTGGTATACCTAAAAATGACCAAATGGGTAATGTATCAGAACAGGATAAAGTTACTGAATGAGGGATGAGAGTAGAAATGGGTACGTGAATGTAACACAGTCAATATAGTCTGGTGATGCACGAGGTGTGTGGGCTGTGTCTGGTAGGGTGGAGTCCCATATCCCCCAGGTGCACTAGACTCACCAACAGCGTCCTTTGTGTCCACCACCTGGTGGACTCCGGATGCCGGAACAAAGCCTTGGAAACCCGATGTCCTGTGTCCCCGAATAGTGCAGCATGCCGTCCATGCGCTGCTGGGCAAGTCACTCCACATTGCTGAGGTGCGAACTTTATGGGTCCTGCGATCTCGCGGGCTCCAGGCTCAGTGTCCTCGGCAGCGGCTGAACTCGGTCGGGATACTGAGGAGACTAATGGAGAATGGTGCTGGGTTGGTGAGAGGAGATGTGTGAATGATGGTAGTATTCAGATGTCCAATGCATTTCAGCCTTCTCAGAGGCCTTTGTCAAGGATCCCTTACATGAAGACCAGCAGGACACAGGAGGTCCGGACAGCAAGGCATCATCACAGGGAACTGGAGGGAAATAGCCGCAGGTCAACTGCAGATCGAAGGGACAGCTGCCAGGATCTCTTAAACAGGGAGCAACAGAGAAGATGGCCACAGCATACAGGAGGTCTAGACAGCAAGGCAGCATCACAGGGAACTGGAGGGAAACAGCCGCAGGTCAACAGCGGAACCCTGATGTCATCACACCGCCCAGAGAAGCCATTTGCTTGGGGAGACCTCCACAGTGCCACAATTGGTATTTGTGATATACCTGACACTGGTGATTAACCGGATTCACTGCCTTTGATGATGAATGACTGGAACTGGAAACTTGGAACGATGGACTGGTGCCAGAAAGAACTTGGAGGAACTGGACTGGGACCGACAGGAAGGTTTACTGAGCTGGACGGGGTACCAGTAGATGGGCTTGCAGATGAATGGCAGCACGGAAGCTGCTTGGTGCAGCTGGGAAGCTGTGTAGAGACTGATGGTAGCACAGGAGCTACTTGGTGTGGCTAGGGAGTCGTAGATGGTTGATAGTAGCGAGGAAGCTACTGGTTGCGGCTTGGGAGCCGTAGTTGATAGATGAAGCATGGAAGCTACTGGTTGTGGCTTGGGAGCTGTAGTTGATAGATGAAGCGTGGAAGCTACTGGTTGTGGCTTGGGAGCCATAGATGATAGATGGTAGAGTGGAAGCTATTTGTTGCGGCTTGGGAGCCATAGTTGATAGATGGTAGCGTGGAAGCTACTTGTTGTGGATTGGGAGCCGTATTTGATAGATGGTAGCGTGGAAGCTACTGGTTGTGGCTTGGGAGCCATAGATGATAGATGGTAGCGTGGAAGGTACTTGTTGCAGCTTGGGAGCCGTAGTTGATAGATGGTAGCGTGGAAGCTACTTGGTGCGGCTGGGAAGCCGTGTAGAGACTGATGGTAGCACGGAAGCTACGTGGAGTGGCTAGGGAGTCGTAAGGTGAGCAGTGGTAGCTCAGGAGCTACTCTGTGTGGCTAGTGAGCCGTGAGGTTAACGGTGGTAGTATGGCAGCTACTAGGCATGGCTGGGTAGCCATAAGGGGACTGATGGTAGCACGGGAGCTACGTGGAGTGACTAGGGAGTTGTAAGGTGAGTGGTGGTAGCTCGGGAGCTACTCGTTGCGGCTGGGTAGCCATAAGGGGACTGATGATAGCTCGGAAGCTACTTGGAGCGGCTAGGGAGCCGTGAGGTGAGTGATAGCAGCACGGGAGCTACTTGTCATGGCTAGGGAGCTGCAGGTGGTTGGTGGTAGCATGGAAGCTAATGGTTGCGGCTTGGGAGCCGTAGTTGATAGATGATAGTGTGGAAGCTACTGGTTGTGGCTTGGGAGCTGTAGATGATAGATGGTAGCGTGGAAGCTACTTGTTGCGGCTTGGGAGCCGTAGTTGATAGATGGTAGCGTGGAAGCTACTTGTTGTGGCTTGGGAGCCGTAGTTGATAGATGGTAGCGTGGAAGCTACTGGTTTCGGCTTGGGAGCCGTAGATGATAGATGGTAGTGTGGAAGCTACTTGTTGTGGCTTTGGAGCCGTAGATGATAGATGGTAGCGTGGAAGCTACTGGTTGCGGCTTGGGAGCCGTAGATGATAGATGGTAGCATGGAAGCTACTTGTTGCAGCTTGGGAAGCCGAATGGAGATGGCGGTAGCAGGATTGCTGGACTCAGCAGGTTTTCAGATAGAACTGGTTTAGGAACCAGCAGGAGCCTGGGATACACTTGTACTCAGAGGTACAGCTTTAGCATATGCTGTACACCACGGAACTTAAGGAGATGTTCAGGCTCAGAATGTTATCAGGGGAGGATATATATACCCTGTGTCTGGCAGCAATTGGAGGATACGGACAGGTGGTCTGGCAGTAGTATTCTGAGTGGTGGAAGGCACAACATGCAGAGGGAGTAATCATCTCTGCAGCCCTTGAGAATCAGGACCACACCTGCAATTCCAATTAAGACTAGCAAAGCTCACAGACAGAGGAGAGTCCAAGTGGCTTATCACTGTGGGAAGGAGAGCAGTCTGCACACACAGAAATGTTACAACCAGCATGATTCAGAGCAGATCTCCCAGGTGAATTACAAACACAGATCCATGGAGCAACTGGCAGAGGTAAGTCTCAAAGCAAAGGTAAAAACTAGCCAGGGTTGTGACACACAGTCAGTAGGAAAGCTGGCAGAAGACCATCAATGTGGCGTCTGGTGTCCGCAGCTGGCAGAGGCTCCAGAATGAAACAGAGCGGCGGGGAGAGTCATACCGCAATAGGAGCCTGACAAAATCACACTCAGGGCAGCAGGAGATCGGATGCTGGTAAGAGGTAAAGGCAGTCCTCTGAAGGTGACAGGAGGTATATGCTGGATATGCAGGCTGGATAGCAACAAGAAGCCCTACTCCACGACTGTCCAGGCCAGGCCCCTCCACATCGTACATTTCCAAGTCAGACTCCATTTCCCATATCTCCATATGGTCCATTTCCAAGTTAGACTCCATTTGCCATTTGCACAGGATGGCTGTGCTGATATAAACTAAGAGCATAAGGATGATGAAGTAAGAGGCCCTTTGCCGGATGAAATTGGCATATTTCATTATATCATGACGGAGGGAAATGGTGTTTCTAGAAAAGAAAGGAGAATTGTTAAATAGATCTGTGTATTTCATACCAATGTACAGAACACGTGAACAGACAAAATGAAATAGACACCAAATACACCAATAATATATAATAAATGTCAAGAATAGAATAATTATCCTACCAAAATATAAAACATTTGTGTATATAAGGTATGTTAGAATTCCTTTGAAAAGCCCATTGTTGCACTCACTGGGAGTGATGCAGAGTTGAACACAAGTCCATTTCCGGTGTATCTTGTTTTCTCAGCACATGTTCTGGAACTAAGGGCTCCATTGAACGAGACTAAAGAGGTTAAGTCCTCCTTTCAGTATTTAACAAACAGCAGTAAGCTGTTACCGTACCACTTCCACCATCTATAGATTGCGATAGCGATATGGACCCTATTGCCGGCAATGGGGAAACAGGAACAGCCTTCCAGGCATTGGTGAGTCCACGTTGGGTGTAGGTGTAGACTGGACATCGCACATGACAGAACAGCTCATCGCTGGCAGTGATAGGCTGCCAGCAACAATGTGGAGGATGCTGCCAAGGAGAGGGATGTTGCTGGACCTCGCTGGAGAAGTAATGCTAAATACCAAAGGCATATTCATTATCACTGTAATACTAAACTAAATATGCTGCTGGTAATAAGGATTGTTAGTAATTGGGGTCCTCTGTGTACGCAACTACAGGTAATGCCGAGCCGTACGCATCTCTTGCATCTCCAGTTGCAACTGAGTAATCATAACTGGGGTGATGTTATGTGGGGTAAGTTCAAAGAGGATGTACTGACGGCATTGCAGGTTATGCAGAATTGTACCAAGGCTGGGGCTGAAGCAAGTGTGCACAGATTATGAGGATGGCTATGAAATGGGTGGTCCAGCCACAGAGATGAGTACAATGCTGCAATTGGTGACTATAGGCATTTAGTTCTGTGCATGCAATGTGGGAGCAATTATGGGCAACCTGCAATCAGCCCCAGTGTGTGTCATTTGTGAGACCCGGACATAAAGTTAATAATTTCTAATCTATAGAAATAAATGGACAACCTAAGGTATGTAAATGCAAAATGTATGTAATGGTCATGAGGTAGAAATGGCTATGAACATAATGTACACTGTATTACATGTAACATTAGCAAAAATTCACCTCATGATTTCCTTGTTGGTTCCCAGATCTTTCACCTTCTGTCCACATGTGGTGCTGCGGGTGGGTAGTTGTTCTGTCACCTGTCCACATGTGGTGCTGCGGTTGGGTAGTTGTTCTGCCACCTGTCCACATGTGGTGCTGCGGGTGGGTAGTTGTTCTGCCACCTGTCCACATGTGGTGCTGCGGGTGGGTAGTTGTTCTGCCACCTGTCCACATGTGGTGCTGTGGCTGGGTAGTTTTGCTGTCACCTTCTGTACATGTCTGGTGCTGTGGGTGGTTAGTTGTTCTGAAACAGCAGCAAGAATACACTTATTAAACTGGGACACATTGTGTGTTATGTTCAGACCAGAAAGACCAAGATAATGAAGTTGTTCTGCTGTATGTATGCGATCCTGAGTACACAACTGTAAGTGCTTATTGTCAATGCTCATACATGGAATACTTATTACAATTTGTAATAGTGACTGTGTAATATACACAGATCACATCACTACTCACAGTGGATGTCTGGTAATCCGTTTATAAAATGCACCATCATATTCTGCAGCCTGAATCGGTATGAAATACTGATGACTGAAAAGTCAATGGTTCTCATACCGATGCCAGAAGCCCGAAGGGAGAACATCCCAACAGTAGCTCGTAAGTATTCTAACCCTCCCTTGATGGTGCCTAACCCTAAAACTCCTGGGGTGGTGCATAACCCTAATCTCCCCCCCGGGGGTGCATAACCCTAACCTCCACCCCGCCTTCCCCTAGGCTAACCCTAATATGGGAATATGTATCAGATGCAGAAAGGAGGATAATGGGTCACGAAGCACATGGTGTTCTGCAGTCTGGCATTATATTGTCTTGTCTATTTTTAACCAAAATCTGACCTCTAATAGAATAACAATGTAGAATTTAGTGCATAGTCTGGAACATAAAACCTAAAGGAGGGGTGGAACAAAGACAGTGGGATCCACTGGGGATTTCCCGTGTACCCCTGTGGGCCAGTCCAACCTGCTCCCAGCAGTGTGTTTCCAAAACCACATGCTGGGGTAAATTTACTAAAGTGAGAGTTTTTAGAAGTGAGTTTTAAAAGTGATGTTGCCCATAGCAACCAATCAGATTCTAGCTATTATCTCCTAGAGGGTGCTTGTTAAATGTTAAGTAGAATCTGATTGGTTGCTATGGGCTATGAACTTTAGTAAATTTACCCCGCTGACTCTCTGAACTGTATGAATCAGCATGAGCCTGGGGCGTCCCATTATATCTGCCACACACTCCATGCTTATGCCCATGTGGCCAGGCAGTGTGTTGTCTATGGGTGCCAGCATGTGCAAGACTTCAGAGGTTTTGCCAAACCTTGTGAATACCAGACCTCGGAGAAATAATTGATTGAGTTATAACTTCATATATTCCACCCATACTAATTCTGTGGCAGAATCAGTCCTCTATTTAAAAGTGTTTCAGTCAGGAGAATAACATTAAGCAAGTGGATTTCTGTATATATGTTTGTTCAGGGGCATATTTAGAGAGGAGGGGGCCACTTTCCAGGAGTTCTGTGTAGCACCTCTCCAGCTGACATGGGACATCAGAGAGGTAAGTACTTGGAGGTATGGGTGCAGGGTGTGCGGTTGGGCCTCCCTGGACCCAGGGGCCCGTGTGCCACGCACACCCTGCACCCATTCTAGATACACCCATGGTTTCTTTGTGTGTATGAAATCTTACCTTCACTCCCAGAAGGTTCCTGCAGCCCGGGGTCAGTGCACTCACTCTCTCCCATGTTCTGCTGGCCACGCATCTGTCAGTAATATAATTTTTTATGTCAAATTGCAGTACACTTAAAGCACTTACAGTAATAAATGTAAACACAAATGCAATAGGCTTCATGACCTTGAAAGGATTTTGGAGTCTATTTAGTAAGAAGCACAAAATCAGCAACATATATTTGGCTTTTCTTAACAGAGATTGCACAGAATTGATAAAAGTATACCTGCCAGGACAAGACTAGTAAAAAAGACCTGTCCCAGCTCGGAGAAACCTCACAGGCTGTGGGCTCTTTTTGCTGTCTTACGCAAATGTAAAATCATGCAACATATACCTGTATCCCAGTACAAGCACCAATCAGGGAGTGACCCATGAGAGCGTTGCAATGTGGGAGAAAGCGGAGAAATATCTTTTCTCTCTACCAGTGCGAGCGCTCATAACTCCATCTAGAGATGGCAGCAAGTATTGAACAAGAGATGAGGATAAATCTGTGAACTGACTGCACTTTTCTCTTTACTACAGACAACGAAGTCCAATATATTGTTTTCTACAGCTAAAATGCTGGATAAAAGCCAGTTTTAGGTTTACTAAATAGACCCTTTTGTGGGGTTTCATTCAAGACTGTGAGAGGAACATGGTCATACTAGGAAAAATGGCGGCACTAAGAATCCAAGGGGCCCCACCTAGGTGGAGGAATCCTTTAGAAAAGTATCATCTTAGATGGCGGCACAGCTTTAAAAATGCTGCCATGCATTTTCCCCTATACCCCAACACTATTCACCCTCATTTAGAAGTGCAAGTTTTCTACTGCAACACTAAAAAGATTATACTTTTCATATCACAAAGAATATAACATGCATAAATACTACAACACGACCATGAGCTCTGTATTCAAATAATTATTCATTTTAACTAGAAAGTCACAATGCATGAAACTTTAGACTGCCAGGCCTGTAGCTGCCGCATCCCCTGCAAAGGCTGTAGTTCTGCCCCTGAGGGTCTGCAATGACACCGGTAGTGATCCTACTGCTCAGAGAAAGCAGAAAGACTGGATCTTGCTCTTATGTGTGAAAAACTAAAAAATTATCAGTCAAGTTGGCACTGCTGGGCGGGCTGGGCACAGTGGTGGTGGGTGTGTCTGGGGGCATGATGACGTGTCATCACAGCATCGCTCCCAACTATGCAATGCAGCATTTACCAGCATTGTGAAGTGGTAGGTGGAGGCACGATGACATGATTCAACGCAAATTGAATCATCGGCTGCCTGTGCCGCCCACTACATTCGTGAAGGGGGTGTCCTCGGCTGGATGCCCCAGCCTGTGGGAGATTTATCTCTCTCTCCAGGTGGCTGGGAGTGCCACCTGGAGAGAGAGCCTGCCACCCAATTTTTGTGAGCCTCCCGGCCATTCCAGGAGTTTAGGCAAGTATGGTACAAGTATATAGTATATGTATTGCAGATCCTTTCATTTGATTTACTGTAGACTGGAGCAGACAGACAAGTGCTAGACATAAGTATCTGTCACTACCACTTAGCAATAAAAATAGATCTGTATACTTGAATAAGTTTGAGGAAAGATAAGCACCCTGATTAGTGATGGAATATTGCTAGTTCACCAGGGGTTAAAGGAGAGGAGGGTAGTCAGGATTGTGTCCATCAATATAATAGCCTATGGCAGTAATAAGGGGCAGGTTCCCTACTATTCATTATAAATAGTCTGGAAGAGGAGCCATCTTCCTCTTTTCCAGCTCTGGAACCCCACCCACCCGTCTAAGCTGTTTTATATGCAATTCTTGTTTAATGTTGTTGGACTGTGCAATTTTCATGTTTTCCTTCCAACAGGTGGAGGTGCAGCCTGGCGGGAAGCAGTGCTCCTAGACGGCCTATTATAGCGTAAGAGTGCATGGGTAGCATTTGCTTTTTGGTAGCGGCAAGTTGGTTATTCTCCTTAGGGGCGGACCGGGCTATCATCTTAGGGAGGGGTCTAGACTGTGCCAATTAAGGGAGAATGGTTATGCCTCAGGCCAGTTTGTGCCAGGCAGGGATCCGCCTCTTATTATTTAGTCACATATATTTGCCGGGCTGTGGCCTTGGAACACTGCTTTTTTACTGCCACCATCTTTCTAATTACAATTTGATCAATAAATTTCATCTGTGTCCTCTTTCAATTCCACATAGGTGACCGTGTGGTTATTTCTAGTTAGTAGTTAAGTGAGTGAATTAGCATAATGTAAGATTCAAACAATGGGTGACTTATGTCACTGAAGCAATGTATATTAGAATAAAGGCAGGCCCCAGTCTTGGATCACTCATTGAGCACAACATATGTCCGTGTAGCATGGATCAATAGCATGCTATGGAATTTTAACTCACCTCTCCCAGTTCTTCATGTTTGTCATGTTGTTGTGTCATAGATGTTTTTAAAATACTGGGGCATTTAATAGCAAACTCTACTGCATCGAACCAGCAGCTTCCTAGTATAAAGAGAATGAGGACATTATACTGTAAGAATGCATACAAGTGATCAAGTGCTGGAAGTGCCCAGGAACCACAAACGTACACTCACCCCCCTGAGCATGCACAAGGCTGGTGAATGTTGTACTTACCTCTATTTGTATATTACTATAACAATCTAGTCAAAGTACACCTCCAGTATACACCAACATTATATTCATGTTACAGGAATAATATTTCTATATTTGTCAAAAGAATTTCACTATGGGATCTATGTATCAAGCCTTGGAGAGAGATAAATTGGATAGAGCTAAAGGACCTGATTCATTATGGATCTCAACTGTGCAACAGCGTATGCAGATCGGCTGATGGTGCGTACTGCGCATGCATCACAGTGCGCGTGTGTGAGTTAGCATTGTGATCACACTGCAATCACTTACGCAGCTATAAAGCCATTGCAGAGTGATGGGATGTCAGCGTTTGGGGGTGGTGATGGGTAAGTGGTTGGAGAAATGCAGGTGTGCCTGTCCGTTTGAACGCCGTTTCCTGGGCGTGTATAAGTTAGCCACTGCGATGGCATACGCAGCTTGAGTACTCACTGCGTGCGACAACAGTTACAATTTAAAAGTTAAAAGGTCAGACCTGTTGTAATTGTGCATGAGGTGACGATTTTACTCGATGGTACCGATGTATACGCAGGTCTGCGAGGCCTTACAGATATGCGAAAGCGGAAGTGGGCGTCTCTATACTGGCTTTGCATTTGCAAATATTAGCATATTTTTGCATCAGTAATGCGTGCATAATCACAGCTACGATCGCAATAGCAATCCGTAGTGAATCAGGCCCAAAGTACCAATCAGCTTCTAACTGTCCCTTTATAGGGTGTTTGAAAAATGACAGGAGCAGATTGATTGGTACTTTGGGGCCTATTTACTAAGCCATGGATGGAGATAAAGGGAAAGGAAATAAAGTACCTGCCAATCAGCTCCTAACTGCCATATCACAGGCTGTGTTGAAAACTGATGTTTTTGGAGGTTTGGCCGATTACTGCATATGCACCAAGCCACTTTGATGCGGTGCATAACTCCATCTTTAGAAGGTATTACCATATAGAATCCTATGGGCTTCTAATCACACTTCCCCCTGCGAAGGATCCAAAACAGATCCCTCACAGAACCCCGGGTAACGCATGCGTCACTTGAAGTGTGTGCAGAAGGACTCCTGGGTCCTAAACACAGTAGTCCTTCTGTCACAAAGGACAGCTTTTACCTTGAGAGCTGTCCTTTGTGATTTTTTTCAAAGCATACTATGTTAGTAAATGCCATTATGCTTGCGATGAGTGTCAGGATGCATTGCATTCAAAATGTGATATGTCATGCATCCTACCCCCCATGTTATTTATCAGTAAAAACCTTCTATTTATTAAGTCACAATTATTATACGAGGGCTGATTGAAAAGTAATGAGACTGCCTATTTTTCTGTACCATAGGTAGACGTGGCAACGCTATGCTGGTTATTGTGAAGGTCATACATTGCTGTGTCTGAACCTATGGTTGGACGGCCGTAGTCTGCTTTGCTTGGTCACAGTAAGTGGAAGATCTTTGTACATTTCGTGATGTGTGATTGAATTTTGCGATAAACTTGGAAAAAGTGAAAATGAAACTAATGAAATGTTACGGCAAGCATACGGTGGAGAAACAATTAGACGTGCTGCAGTATTTCGGTAGTGGATGCACTTCAAAGAGGGTAATACTGTACATCGTTGACTGACGAAGTGTGTTTATGGAGACCAACCACCATGGTTACAGATGTCAACAAGATGTTGCAAAATGACAGAAGGGTAACTGTATGCAAAATTTCGGCTTCACATTACATCACATTCGAACGGGTTCAGCATATTGTGACAAAGGAACTGAAAATGCATCGCGTGTGTGCTAGGTGGGTACCCAGAAATCTCACAGAAGAGTAGATGTAACGACGAGTTGAATCCTGCAAGAACACCATTTGAATGTCGGCAAGAGGATACCCGATTTCCTGACATTGATTGTGATGTGTGACAAATTGTGGATTCGTCACTATGATCCGGAATCCAAAAAACAGTCCAGTGTATTGAAACGCGCAAATTTGCTTCTGCCCAAAATATTTTGTGTGATTCTTTCTTCGTGTAAAGTCATGGTTCTGCTGTTCTTTATGGCGCACGGTATGATCCTACAGCACTGGGTTCACCATGGACAATTAATGGTGATTACTATGAAATGTCCTGAAAACCCATTTGCATGGAGCCATGAGGAAGAAAAGACCACATTTGCTGAAGAAACAGTGGTTTTGCTCCAAGACAATGCCTGACATGTTGCTGCTGTTGCTTTGGCAGCACTGACTGAAATTAATGGGACAGCACTGGAACACCCTCCATATAGCCCGGAATTAGCGCCCTATGATTTCTGGGCATTCCCAACCCTGAAAAAACAACTGTGCAGAAAGAAGTTCTCAACAGAGGTTGAAGTGAAAAATGCCACAGCTGCAACACTAAAAGTGATGTCACCAAACAGTCTACTGCTGAATGTGACGGACGCTACTTTTAAAAATAAACTTTTCAGATCCTGAGGAGTCATCTGATTCTGAATAAAAAAAAATCAGTCTCATTACTTTTCAATCAGCCCTCGTAAAGTATGACTTGTGTAGTTTCAGATATGTAGTCACTTGATATTCAAGTCCATGTCCTCTCTTTCCATGAAACTTAGGAACATATGGTTGCTACTCCCCAGTTTATTACTTCTGCACTATACATAGCAGCCACAAAGGGCCAGATTCTGAGTAGGACACTTCACCCCCATGAGTGCATCTTTCCCGGTATTACTTCTGTGACTTTACTTCTGGACCATCTCTGTGTCCACACAGCCACCTCCCAGTCACCACACAGAAATTCCCAATACATTTTCAAGACATTTTCTATGCCGCGCATCTCAGTCACGATTCTTTGGCATGGACTCTGGACACATGCGCAGAAGAAAATAAATCACTCCTCTACGTCCAACATCAACATTATGTCTGACTCAGAATCACGCCCAATGTGTGCTTACTGCCCATCTTACAGAGTAATGTGACCTTAATGCTCCTGTAAGCCGTTTTTTATTACATCAGATGCTTTAAAGCCTTTAAAAAAAAGAAGAGAAGCTGCTAGAATTGGGCACTATCCTATCTGTAGTGTGAGCCTGATACAGAGTTGTGCGCACACCCTGTGGTTCCCATACAACTCCGATGGTTGTGATGCATGTGCAGATCTTATACTGTGAGATCCCTCATAGTGCCCCCTAAGCCACAGCACGATTGACATGCTGCCATCGTTTGGGGACAGGGAAGGGGTAGTGACAGCCAATGTCCCAAAAAATGGCATCGTCAGCCATGTTTTCTTGGTGTGCCAAGGCCAGTGCCTGCATCTTCTAACACAGCTTCACTGGCCCTGGCAGCATGAAATACACGGCCATCCTGAGTAACCTGAGGGTCACATAAATGGCCGATGTTCACACAAGTGAGCGCGGAGTCAGCAGCAGATCACAGAAGCCAGCAGGATGTACATATTACACAGGACGCCTCCTGCAGCATTAGCACAGTGGCTGTGTGATAGGGTACAAGTCTGTATCAGGCCTATGGTACATGGCTCCATTGTGCGGATATGGAGAGCTGCATGTTTAATCCATAAATTCTAGGTGGGAGCTGTTGGCTCAGATTGTAATTGGCAGCAATAAAATGTAACAAAACCATCACAGAGCAATACAAAGAGGAAGGCACTTTCCTTATAGCAAAACTATCCCCCATCCCCATAGGAACATAACAGCTTACCATTCCATTCTGTTGGTGCACGAATGATCATGTAGTGGACTGGGAGAGGTAGTGTGAAGGATGGAATAGTTTCACCATTAGGTCCCTAAAATTCAGATATAATTATTTGTAGGGGATAGTCAATATATTAAGTCAACCACACATACAATATTCATATTACTGTGAATCCTATGATTTATACAATAGATCTTGTAAAATGTATAATTGCTAAGCCAGCATGCACTAAAATACATTGATATTTCTATAGTAGTTGTAATGTCTTACAAATGTAATAGTGTACAAAGCTCTGCTTACCGTAACACCCCATATAGATCGTTTATTAGGATGACGGAATTTGAAACTGAATCCATTTTTCTGTGATGGGTACTCACTAATGTCACACAGTGTCAGGTGGATGGTGCCAACCCACTGCTGTAAATTGGGGGACTTATATAGAAGCATCACTCCTGGTTTTAGGATGCACCATAGCTTCATCCAGCCTTTGAATGTTCCTCGAATCTAGATGAAAACACACAATCTTTAACTAATGTGAAGATAAGTAAATTCAAATCCAAGTCACCTAGCCAAAATGGGTGTAATTGGATTGTCTTTACTCTGTGTGGAAAAATAAAACTTCATCTAGACTAAGCTCAAAGCAGCCAATGTTTCTGTAGGATAGTATAATTCTAGACAAAAGTAACTGTACTGCAGTCATATTATTTATTAATTAACACACATATTTTGCAGTTATTTTACAGACACTATTTCAGTCATTCACATCAGTCCGTGCCCCAGCAGAGCTTACAATCTATATTCCCTACCACATAGAAACATGCACAGGGCTTCATCTATTATCAGAAGCCAATTAACCTACCAGTACTGTACGTACAACATTCCCGAAACTACACAAGCTGATGGCACCAAACACCTATTCTCTCTGGGATAGTGAGTAGATGATACCAGGAGGGTTTCACAATGCTGCTTGCTAGAAAAGTGCAGTTTAGATCAACTCATGCTCTATCTATACATGTACCCCAGTCTGAGATGAATCACTCAGTGCTACCCAGATTTCCCCAAACAATGTGTGGTCATCAAGACACAAGGACTGTACAGTCACATTAAGCAATTGAAGCTCCCATTATTTTGGACCTAGCATATATTTTATACAAGATAGCATTGTGCTTCTGGTAAATACAATATAAACCATTGTTCCTTGCCACCAGAATTGTCATGGTTTTTTTTATTAACAAATTAGGTTAAGAAAATCAGTAATAAAACAATTTTTGTATATAAAAACTAGCACCATCCTGGGGGTGTGTCTAGCAGACCCCTGAATAATTATCCTAAGACATCAGTAACATTATCCTCCCCACCCCTGTAGCATTTTTCAATCACCCTTGTAGAACCCCCAGTAGCATTCCCCTGCTGTTGGTGCCCCCTGTAGCATTAACCCACCACCCGTTTTCTATTCCCATCACTTCTGTAAACTTTGTACACCCCTGTAGGATTACCTGTGCCCCTCCGCATACACACACACCACCTCAGTGACCATAGATCTCTTATTTGACATTTCAAACCCCCGCCCACCCAATGATCCTAGATCTCCTTATTTGCGGCCCCTCCAAGCATTTTTGAAGTTTCAGAATGGAGACCTGAAGGCATTCTAAGGCACACAAAGGTCACGTAACATTGGCTATCGCAGAACGCTGATGTCACAGACTTTCCAGGAAGGGGAAATGATTTCCTCCAATCTGAGTCTGCCAGAAATGTCCAATGAGGATGAGAGCCTGCAGTTGTATGGGACAGCACAGTGTCTGGGAAAGACCACCTACCTGTGGTTACACCCTATGTGACCATTCCAGGTAAGTGGTTACAGGATCATCATTCTAGTTATTAGTTATGGTTTGCTTCATCTTCAGCCAATCAGACTTCACATTGAATGATGGGTCAGTCTGGATGTTGATGCATTTTGTAGTCACCACTTTCTTCTCTTTGCCAGTTTTGTTTTGGACCTGAAATTATAGCACAAAGAAGCACATTAAGCAGGTGCAGAGAACAAGGGTTTTCATGTAAAAACAAAAAACATTTAGGTAATGTGACCTTGGGTAATTGCCTTTATCAATGTCATTGTTTAGGAAACCAGTAAGAATTATCAACTACTGAAGGGAACATCTTATATAATATTAGAGGAAATCTCATAAAATATGCTACAGAACTAAAGGCCCTTAAGCATTATACATATATGCACTGCTGAACGCAGATTCCTGACCATCAGGAATCTGCAAATGCACAGGACCCATTCTGTACATGTGCAGAATAGGTCCTGTGTCATCACATGCAGGTCCCCATATGCCTCTGCCTGATTGACAAAGTAATTTACGGGGTGGTGCAGTAGCAGGGACAGCCGGCATTTCTGGAAATGGGGGTGTGTTGTCCCTCGTTTTCTGGGAATGGCAAGGCCAGGATCTGCATTCACAGATGCAGTTTCCTGGCCTCACAAGCCAGCCAGCCTGCATAAGCTAAGGTTTACTCAGCCTGAGCTGAGTAGCAATGGTTATCCCAGAATGCGACCATGGCCACAGTACTGAGATCGTTAATGCAACAGGGGCTGTCAGACACCTCTTGCTGCATTTGCAAGGAAGGATTTGCCAAGCTGCTTGCATGCCGCTTTGTAACTCCGTCTATTACTGAATCACTCACTAAGTCAGGAGCGTTTCTAAAGAGGAGGGGGCCCGTGTGCACTCTCTGTCCGGCGGATGTGCTCAGCGCAGCAGCACTGGTAATCTCTGGGCACTAGAGTGTGCCCGGAGTCTACAGCCCATGCGCAGGTCACACTAGGGTTATTTCCCTAGTGCGCATATGCAGAAAACTGGAAAAATGGCAGTAGCTGCCATTTTACAGGTGTTTTCTACAGCGAGACAGCTCGGCGCGGGACTTCAGAGGGGTGAGTAATTAAAACATATGGGTGCAGGGTGTGCGGTGTGGGGGCCCCCTGTACCCAGGGGCCCATGTGCACCGCACACCCTGCACCCATTATAAATACGCCCCTGCCCTAAGAGTTCATATATCAATAAATAAGTAAAATAAAAACAATATGATTATTTCTCTCACATCACTAGGGCCTCAATCCTTTCTGAAATGTAATCCATATCATAGTGAGGGAATTGGTAGTAGCACAAGTATGGAGACACTTTGTATTAAACTACAATACATAGCTGGTGCCTGAAAATGCACAATGTATAATAGCCTGTGTATAGCTGTAACCTCTCCAGTATACTATCTAATCTGTACCCTTGCTCATACCTGAAGAATGGCAGCATGTATTTAGTGGGCCTATAGATCACTGACCCTCTGAATGTAGCAGTACATAATATTTTACCAAGAAAATGTATCACAATAGGCACAAGGGAGGAGGGGGGTCTATGCAAAGTAATTGCTTTGCTTTCGTCAGTAGCGTAATGCTCCATTAAAAGGCTCTGCGGCAATCATACGGTAATTCTTTATTGCACATGTGCTGACTGGAGAGGACCTGCATTCTCACTAGCATGGTTCAGAGGCCAGCAAATGGCAGCTGTAATCACTGGGGCAATGGGGAGGAGCTTGATCAGCAGCAGCTGGGAGAGCTGAGTCTTCTATGTTGTTTCTCCTCACTGGCAACTAATCCATGTCCATAACACATCACAGTTTTTCTCTTAAGATAAAGCTGTGATAACCTATTTCACTTGCTAATAAGCAGATAAAGGGGTTATCACTGCTTAATAAATAGACCACTATTTATCATTCAATGTTTGTGGCATATACCTCAAAAACACCCGTTTTCAAGGGACACCTGCAAATACTAATTATCACCTGGAATTATGAAGCAGGGGCTGTAGCACATCTCTCCATATCTGCCGCAGTCCTTGCTTTTCCTAATGCACCTGCAGCCTCCATTGGTTTCTATGGGGCTGCAAAGCTGTCAGATTCTGCTGCTTGGACTCTGCTGCTTCCATCATTAAACTCTCATTTTGCAATTTCTTATCTCTATTGCCATCCTGTACAGCCTGGTACAGCCTGTCACATGCAACCCTGACCTCACACACCTCCATGACAGGTTATGATCTCCCAAAAAATCAGCACATGAATAATCTGTGCATGTGATGATATGAATAGCTACAGATTGTTCTATCCACATTCACTTAATAGCTGGGACATTCCAGACAAGCAGACATTGAAGACTAATATGAATCTATAGCCACTGGCGCTGCAAAATGGAATGTTGTATAAGTACTAATTGAATTAATTGATGCAAGTGTTTCTACGCAGCTGTTGTGGTTGCAAGCCAAAAGAAAGCACAAAAAGATATTGGCTATTTTGTAAACACTTTTTGATGTTATATGTTTTCTGGACACATTGTATATGTGTATCTATATTCATGTGTGTTTCATTGGCCAATAATGTCTGTTTTTTATATTATAAAATTCGTATATTTTATCAATAGATTTTTTATTTTATACTTTGCATAGCTGTTATATATTTGTGATATTTACCTAATTTGACCTAAAATTATCAATTTAGGTCTCAGGTGTTACACAGCACTGTTGATTATCTTATTTTAGACATTGAAGACTTACTACAGAATGGTGCTCAGTCATTAGTCACACCCATACTGACAAGGAGAGTTGGTTTACAGAACTAGAAATCACATCTGAGAGGGTAGTTTTCAGGTTTCTATCCTCACTTCAGATTGGAGAATTTTACTCAGCAGCAAATATCTCATCAACCACTTAGGGATAAATTTACTAAGTGGTGGCTTACAAGAGTCACCGCTTCTCATTGTATTTAAGCAGGGAAATTATAAACAGCAAGACTATTCAAGGCAAAATGCACTGAGTTTCTTTGAATAGTAATAACTTCCTAAATTTCCTGTTTGAACATGATAAGAAAGCCATTGCTTAGTAACTTTACCCCTATGTCTGACTTTAGCATATACATTATCATTACAAAAGGCTACAGTGGGAAGTCAGAGCAAGAAATTCACTTTCATAATTAAAATTTCAATTTAGAAGTTATTTTAAAGGAGATTATCAATAAGTCTCTAACTCTGTCTCAGATATTAAGGAAGTGTTCCTATACAACAATTATTAATGGATTATAAAATATTGATCTAGGATCAGTAGATATGTCATATCTTGTATATGATAAAGTAATAGAGAACAGAAACAAAATAGTAGCCATCACAAATAATTCACAACCATGAAAACTTTCCTAGGAACATTATATTAGTAGGTTTAAGTTATGTATCTAGGACACTGATGACATACAGCAAGTCTACCATGGGACCACATAAATGTATTGTGGAAGCATACTGTGAGTTCCACATGCTAGTAACTATGCTGTCAAATACATACAGAAATACATACACTCGTGGGCAAGCTATCTAATTGTTAAATGAAGTTATAAAAAAAAATCAATATAGAAAACAAACAAATACTAAATAGTATTAATAAAAAGCATATAAGTATAAGAAAAATTGTTATTAGTAGTTCATGGCTTAAATAGAAAGGTGATTTCATTATTATCAGAATGGTTCAGTGCTTACAACTGTCCTACCAATATATTGTATTGAGGTCCTCACTATGGGGGAGATTTATTAAATCTTAGAGGGGTCTATTTACTAAGCCTTGGATTCAGATAAAGTGAACTGAGATAAAGGGGTGGATTCAATTAGCTGAGAAGAGTCAAGGTCAGTGAAAATCGCAATGTTTTCACCTCATTCGCCTGTTTGAACGTGATGTTTTCTCCATGCGCGTCCCCACTTTTTGCCCTATTCAATTCCAAAACAGTCTAAAGTGCAGATAGGTGAATGTAGTTATTAGCAAAACTAGCGAAAAGTACAGCATATATTGGGGAAATCAGTCTGTACCCCATAAAAAGCCCAACTGACCCTGGGAATCAATATAGAAGAGTATAAATAGCCCTAATAAAAGTACTTAGTGATCTTATATTGAGTCAAAGAGCTGTTATATGCATATTTGCATAAGTGTGTAACAATTATATAATGCAATGTTTTTTTGAGAAAAATAAGTCATGTAGTTACATTTGGGGTACATGTAAATGGGTATTAGTATATTTTGGTGTCTCTTAAGTGAAGATTTAAAATAAAAATAAAAAATACACCTGCTGCAGCCTCTTGCAATCATAAAACACCTGTCTCTACCTTTTAGCCCCCCAAAATACCAGGCCCACTACTTTTTACCCATTTTCCAACACTTTTTACATTTTTGTCCCAAAACTTACGTGTTTTTTGGGGTGAATTAAGATAATTTTTTTGCCTAATTAGTCATTAGGGGGGTGTCCAAAGGGTTCTGAACCAAGTCCCCACATTTGTACCCCAAAATATGGATTTTGCCCTTATTTTCTCCTGCCTTTTGCTGGAGAAGCTTTTTTGCCTGTTTTTGCCTATGGAGCTTTCTAGGCGCAAAATGACCTAGAATTGAATATGACGATACTTTGAAAACTGCGAAAACTGCAGATCGGCAAAAACTTTTAGCTGATCTCGGATTTTCACGATTCATTGAATCCGCCCCAAAGTATCAGCCAACCAGCTCCTAACTGTCATTTTTCAAACACAGCCTGTGACAAAGCAGTTAGGAGCTGATTGGCTGGTACTTTATCTCGGTTCACTTTATCTCCATCCAAGACTCAGTAAATAGACCCCAGAGAGAGATAAAGTGGAGAGAGAAAGTACCAACTGATCGTCTTCTAACTGTCATTGTACAGGGGCTGTGCTAGAAACATGACAGAAGCTGGTTGGCTGTTACTTTATCTATAAATCTCCCCAATTATGATGATATTTTACTGCCAGCAAGATACACAGATTGCACTGACAAATCAGGCAGGTTACAGACCACTGCAATTTGAGGTAACTAAGAGTTTACCTTAAGAGACGCCTTTTTTGGCAGGTTGCTGGTGGTGGCAGCAGTAATGTCCTGTGTAGAGCTGGGGCATAATTCAGACTCCAACTACAAATAATAATATAGATAGGGGGCACAAGAAAACAAACATTGGAGAAAAGAGATAAAAGATTTATTATAATTTGTATTTGAAACAAAATAAAATATTTAATATATATAGTAAAGCATGTACTTCATTTTAAACTATTACCAGCAGCATTAAAATTGTATAACTGCATTTACCTAGACTTAAATACAGAATTTGTCTGCATACACTTTATTATCACTTGTCTAGAGCTCTCTGTCCTGCACGTGACACCGTTTGACATTCTATCTGGTTCTACAATATACTATCTGACAATCTACCTGGTTCTACAATACACTATCTGACAATCTACCTGGTTCTACAAAACACTATCTGACAGTCTACCTGGTTCTACAATACACTATCTGACAATCTACCTGGTTCTACAATACACTATCTGACAATCTACCTGGTTCTACAATACACTATCTGACAATCTACCTGGTTCTACAATACACTATCTGACAATCTACCTGGTTCTACAAAACACTATCTGACAATCTACCTAGTTCTACAATACACTATCTGACAATCTACCTGGTTCTACAATACACTATCTGACAATCTACCTGGTTCTACAATACACTATCTGACAATCTACCTGGTTCTACAATACACTATCTGACAATCTACCTGGTTCTCCAATACACTATCTGACAATCTACCTGGTTCTACAATACACTATCTGACAATCTACCTGGTTCTACAATACACCTTTGAATCTTGTTTAATAGAAAATGGATTTTGTTTTTGTTTTTTCAATATTTTCCTTATATAGATTATCCTTGTACCAGATAACTGTCTAAGCTACCCTAAGTGACTAGTAAGGTCACCTAGCAGAAGTGGGTAGGAAAAGGCTTACCTTGCTCTTGGATATTACACTTGATGACTTTTTTTCCCTTTCTTCCTCTTCATTATTTCTTTGGTTAAATCCTAAGGTGCAAAAATAGATTTTACAACTCAAATATAAAAATAATTAAAAAAGGCGAAATTTGGCATTGCCAGCACTGGTGAAACCCAAGTGCCAGCACAAGCAAGCAGTATAAGACGGGTACAAACAAATTTTAAGAAACTTACCTCTTTTGCGAAAAGAGAATTTAGAGCATAAGCTGTACATGGCTGTATACACATCACATGTACAACATAAAATGCACAGCATGAACTGCACAACATAAACAGCATAACATGGAATGCATGACATCACAATGACTGCCATTTATGATCTCATACATGTTAAACAAAATTTGCATAATTTATGCAAGTGTTTACTATGTTAAAGAGAATGTACAGTATATCACTGCTAAATTACTATAGGCCTAAAAATTAAAGCATTAAACAGGCAAGAAGTGGTCTACCTGTGGATAAAGACAGAAAAAAGTTTAACAAAACACCTCACAATTCATATTTTTTAAATAAAATATTTACATCTTTTTTTAAATAAAATATGTTCTCAACTATGAAAAAAATTGTTTAGCCAGTAAAGTTAAGTAATAAGCCACATTTTTACACCCCAAATTGGCTACAGGGAGTATAGGCCAATCAGAAATTATGGCTAACATTTAATATTATGGGCTATATTCAATTAGCGGCGATATTATCGCCCCTGCGATAATATCACTGATTTTTCAGCGATAATTTATCGCAGATTTTTCATGTGAAAGTGGAGTAAACTTTTCTCCATTTTAAAAAAGGGGAACATATGCAAAATCCCAAATTTTGGGTAAAAATGTGGGGATTTCTTACAGAACCCTTTGGACAGCCCCGCTAAAGATACTTTAGTAAAAAAAAATGGTAAATTGCGTACTTTGGCGAAAAACGAAGATTTCGGTCAAATTTATTCATTTTTTTTTTTTAAATGCGTTTAATGTATTGGGGCTGTTATTTCGGAGGCAAGTGTTTTAAACATTGCACGTGGCTGGCGCAGGCATTTTTTTAGTGGTTTTATAAAACCACCTGCACCAGCCACGTGCAATGTTTAAAACACTTGGCGCATCCTTATGGCCCTCCGAAATACCAGACCCAAAATGTTAAATGCATTTTATATGAAAAAAAAATTTAGTACGCTATTGGGCTCTCTGCATGTGATGTAGCATGGGCAGAGAAAACGGAGTTCATGCTCTGGGCGCTGGCTGTGGGCACTGTCCAGTGCGCATTAGAACTTTTTTTGTCTACAGTTGTAATGGATTGCTGGGGACACTTTCCCAATCCCTGACATAATAGAGATGACTGGGGTTCCTGTGGGAACATCACATCTATAATATATAATTGGCCACATGCAGCCTCTCTCTGTTACAATGGGGTTGTAACTTTATGTCCCCAATCACTTGCTGTGGTTCTTTTAACCTCTACTCCTACCTCCTCATTGAACTCTGCTTCCCCCCACTTTACCTATGATCCCACTCCCCAATGATGTTTGCTCTACCCCAGTATTATCTTAACATATGGGCATGTGGGACCCCAGTATAGCTGTAATAGGTGACTGGAAAATGTTATTTCAAGACTGAATAATCCCCTTGCTATATACAGTATATAAATTTCATGTATTTATATAGGAATAATATATGTATGGTAAATCATATGTTAATTCATATATTTACACAATGTTAAATAGTTAAAAAATAGTATTTTATTTATTTAAGTATAAATTCATATATTGTGAACATGTTTATGTGAACTTATGGCACCACATCTCTATGCCATTATATTGCTCAGTACTATATTTCCCCCCTCTAATAAAGAACTAGTGTACTCTTCCTACAGCCTGGACTATGTGGTGCTGTGGGAGGAGCTTGAGCCAGGGGCTCTCCTATTTAAACAGAAAAAGGAGGGAATCCCTGCTGATATGAGGACTGGGGGAAGGTTATATAAGGTCTGGCAATGGATCATTGGAGGAGGTGCGTCTGAGACCTGCACTGTGTCTCTTACCTCAGTGTCAGAGGAGACTTGTTGGCGGCATGACTGGCTAGTCTGCGGGGACCGGAGCTCCGGAGTGACAGGACAGTACCGGAGTGAAGTGCTGTCTAGCTGCATCCTCACACAGAACAGTGCTGACTGAGAGGCAGAGAGTGGGAAGCAGATCCAGGTGGAGATGCATCAGAGCTCGGCCTTCTCCCTTCGGTGACCAGCCGGGTATAGCAGTGTATGGAGGCCTGGCTCTCTCAGTTGGGGGTTGAGCTGGAGGAAGACCAGGGCGGTGCAGTGAGTAGTAAAGACAGCCTCCTCTAACATACTCACCATTTAGGCACAGCTCCCAGGGTCAGATAGGGGACCGGCTAATTACCCCTCAGCAAGGATACACGCAGCCTCATAAGAAGTAATACAATAAATATCCAGGTTAGAGAACAACAGGAAAACAATATACAGTATAATCTTTCTCAGTTACAATCGCAGAGAGGGAATTAAACAGACAGGTAGAACTAAATACAAGTGCAGAGACCAGAAAGGAAAGTCTTCAGTGTTATTGCAGGAGTCAGATGTTTATCGATGTTAATAGCTGTTTAACCACTTACCTGGCATGGTCGTATCAGATACAACCACACCAGGCTGGGCTTTCCCTGACATGGTCACATATGATACGACTAGTCAGGAATGGCCACTAGGCGGCTATGGGAAGTTAATCTTCCCACTGCCGCCTATATCAGAGGGACCTTCTGGTCCCTCTACACCCGCGGCTCCCCCTCCTTTGTGTCCCGATCACTGCTGGCCACAGTGATCGGGCATCTGGCGGCACCCCCCTCCTGGCGCGGCTGCAGGCTCCAGTATATCCCGATCACTGTGGCCAGCAGTGATCAGGCAGCCCACCCCCTTCAGTGAGAAGCAGCAGCGGTGGCTCTGGTAGCCGCCGCTGCTGCTATGCATCGGAGCCGCCAGCGGAACACTCTTCCGCTGCAGCTCCGGGAACACACAGTGATCACACTGATCACTGTGTAGAAGCAGCAGCAGCGTGGCTCTGGAAGCCGCCGCCGCTGCTGCTGAGTAGCCGGGACGCCAGCGGGACACCCTCCCGCTGTGGCTCCGGCACAGCAGTGATCACATAGTGATCACTGGCTGAGCAGAAGCAGCAGCGGAGGCTCTGGTAGCCGCCGCTGCTGCTATGTATCGGAGCTGCCAGCGGGAGACCCTCCCGCTGCGGCTCCGGGAACACACAGTGATCAGTGTGATCACTGTGTAGAAGCAGCAGCAGCAGCGTGGCTCTGGTAGCCGCCGCCGCTGCTGCTGAGTAGCCAGGCCGCCAGCGGGACACTCTCCCGCTGTGGCTCTGGCACAGCAGTGATCACATAGTGATCACTGGCTGAGCAGAAGCAGCAGAGGTGGCTCTGGTAGCCGCCGCTATGCTATGGGTCCGGGCCGCCAGCGGGAGACCCTCCCGCTGCGGCTCCGGCAGTGATCACACAGTGATCACTGGCTGCACATAGAGAGCAGCGGCGGATCTGGTAGCCGCCGCTGTTCTAAGTATCTGGGCCACTCCCTCCAGCCTCAGCTGCTCCTCCTCCCCCATAATGCCCACATATATAAGGGGCCTTGCCATAATAAAATATATAATATGCATATATATATATATGTATATATATATGCATATGCGCATATATATATATATATATATGTACATATATATATATATATACGCATATATATATATATATATATGTGTGTATATATATATATATATATGCATATGTGTATATATAAATATATATATATATATATATATATATGCATATATATATATGCATATGTGTATATATATATGCATATATATATATATATATATATATATACATATATCCATATATATATATGCATATAGATACATATATGTTCTATATGTATATATACATATATGTTCTATATATATATATGCATATATATATATGTGTTCGATAGATAGCCTCTGTTTAGGGATGTCAACAAACCATCGATGGTTTGCAAACATCGATGGTCTGACTGAAAACAAGTGGTTTTCCAATTTTGGTGGCCATTAATGTTGCACCATCGATGGTAGCCATCAATCGATGTTTAGGAAACATCGACAATTGTGGTCTACACAGATCTTGCCCAATCGCTAAACAATTGATGGCTTCTAACGATGGTTGAACCATCAATGGTACAGCTGTCAATGGCCATCACTACAGTATAACATAAAAAGTGCTATTTTTATGGTATACTGGGTTTAAAAAAAAAATAAATTTCAAATAAAATAGTGATGGATAAGTTTAAAATTATGTTCTTGACCTAATTCAATCATAAAAGAAACCGACAATTTTGGAGCGGTTTTTGGAAAAAGAAATCGTCAGTTAAGTGGTAAATTGAGCTCGTTAATAAACTATTACAAGCAGTAGAAATAACATTTGCCTCTCAGAGATGGACAGCTCCATTCACTGCGTAGTAAAACCAACAGTTTAGGAAAAGCATCTTCAAACGTCATCCCGGCCACTCGTTTGCAAACACTAATTAACAATAAACAATCACTTGCATGTAGTGATAATGCTCAGGTGTAATGTGAAAGTTAGGAGTGACACATGTTCGATGCTTTATTTAAAACTAAAAATATCACTTAGGGGTCTATTTACTAAGCAGTGTTAGGAGACAAAGTGAAAAGTGATAAGGTGCCAGCCAATCAGCTCCCAACTGTCATTTTTCAAACACAGCCTGTGAGATGGCAGTTAGGAGCTGATTGGCTGGTATCTTATCACTTTCGTATCACTTATCGCTCTGTCTCCAAACACTGCTTAGTAAATACACTTAATGTGTTATCACTGACCTTCTTGTTCACATTGGTGACAGTGTGCCCTTATTCTTTTTTATTGGTGGATATTTTGCATTGCATCATTGTTGGTATATGTGTTATGAAGCCATTTCTTAACAGCTGTACAGACTGCAGTAGACAGTGAATGGCTGTCAGCTTGCCGATTGGTGGATGGCTGTAGCTATCCACCAATCAGAGTGCTGACAGCCAGTCACTGTATGGAAGTATGTGGAGAGATGGCATGAAAACGTAGGAGGGGTAAGTATTGGACGGTGGAGGCAGTAGGTTTCCAATTGTAGGGGCCCCAGTGCATTGCTCTGCCAGGGCCTAAGATGCTGTTAAGATGGCCCTGATGTACCCAGATTATATTTACTCTGTCCCCTCGCTGAACTCTGCTCCTTCCCCCAACTGTTCCTTGTTCTTTTCCCACACTGCCCACTGCTTCTTCCCCCCACTGAGCTTCTGCCCACAACTTTTTCACTTTTTCCCAACTTTATAGAAATAAAAGCACAAATCTAGTAAGCTTCATGCCAGTATAAGTGATAGATTTTTTTGTAAATCAATAATTTTTTTAAAAAAAATGTAATATTTGGGGCACTCATTGTTTATTAGTATAGTAAAAACTTTTAAATATTAGACAATTACATAGCATATGTATATTATAGTAGATACAAGCTTCTTAAGTGGATAGCTTCTGCTTTATACAATGCTCTGGAGAAGCAACAGAGGCAAAGCAGACCGAACAGAATACATGTTGGAAGGTAGGTGGCTGTCAAATCAATGACACTTCACTTTTTCCTGTGCCATTGGCCCTTCAGTCTTCTGTAAGGTGTTGAGGACAGGCGTGGAAAGGGAGGAGGGGGGACAATAAAAATTAATGTTTGTTTTATTATTTTGGTTTTGGTGGCGACGAATTATGTTGGAGCAATCACTAAATCATTGAATCAATATGTTTTTATTTTTTTCCTGTTGGGACAATGTGTGTCTTTTTTTTCCCTGTCAGGGACAATGTGTGTGTTTTTTCTGGGGCTGGCAGGTCCATAAGCACAATGATAAAACCAAAGACAGAGAAAGGGTAGTATGAATACAGGATAAGATAGAGAGAATCCCTATGGCTCATAACGATGGATCCCACAGGGGTGAGTAGGGAGCAAACAGCATGAGCCATTAGAGTGTAACCACTAAGTGGGCAGACAGACAGAAATGACAGATGATGATGTACCAGATCACCAATTGTGTCTCCTGTCAACTTTTGGAATGCCCCCACTCTCCAACTCCAATGTGTATAGAATTATGTTACTATTCACAGCTTGCTGAAAGTTTAACAGTATTTATTAAACTGGGGATATGAAGGAATATAATATGATTGGGAGCCATACAGGCTGGAAAAGAAAAATGGGATTGCACACTGTTTACAAAAAGTAATAGGAACTGAGAATTGCACATGGGTTGCAAAGAGTCAAATGAGCTGAGGATTGCACAGTAAATAAGGATTTGTAAATGGAAATTCCTTATATTTAAATACTGACCTAAGGATTAGTACAATTCCTTTTTTTCTGAATATCAAATTATATTTTTATTATCTATATTTTTAATCCATCATTAATATTTAATTTAATTTAAATAAAAGAACATTAGGTAAGTGATGTTGGATTCAGAGGATATCATTGGAGCGGGTATAAAACATTCCCAATAAGAGAATAGGGTAACAAAATCAATCATGGTTAGAATCATAATGATAACTAAATATTTCACTAAGCATACAAGTCAAGGCAGTTCAACATTAAAGGATTTATTTAAGACAAAAGGTAAGACATTGAAAGGAGGTTGGACATGAAAATGTCGCACCCTCTTTGTCAGAGTAGAACTTGTGCCAGGAACACCACATCATCAAGGGTGACCTTGATTTCAAAATGATAGTGAACCTTAGATACAATCCTAGCAATGGGGGGGAAAGAATTAGACTTCCAACGTTGAGTCATGGCCATTCTGGTCACCACCAAAATATGAACCAAAATGGGGACAGAAGGGGTAAAAATAAAGAGGAGCACCAACCCCGACTCTGGGTGCACAGTTCTGCTGAGAACTGAAGATTTCAATTTCAACTGCATCTCTGAGTGTTACAGACATTGCAACATACAGTAGTATATAAGCAGTCTGATAGATACCCTCCCTCTGGGCATTAAGAGTGTTCTTTGGAGAGCTGACTCCAACTTCTCTTCAACTGCGGTGAAAGGTGACAGTGTAATGGTTGTCTGGGGGTCCAGAAAACCAACATACCTTAAGGAGAGAGACCCCAGGAGATGTAGGGTGAAATCAAAGTAAGTGACTTTATTATCACAAAAAAAAGCCAAGAACGTATAAAAGAATAGTCCAAAGTAGGAACGGTGCGGCTGAACGGCGATGGTACGGCAGAACACTAATGGTTTAGCTAGGGAGCCAATGGTGTTGCTCAAGAGCCTGATGGTGTGGCTAAGGTGCCAATGATGTGGCTGGATAGCAAGTAAAGTGGTCCGGAGGCCGATGATGTGGCTTTAGAGCCATTGGTGCGGCAAGGTACCGATGATGTGGCTGGAGAGCAAGTAGAGTGGCCGGAGGCTAATGTTGCGGCTTGGGAGCTGATGATGTGGCTTAGGAGCCATTGGAGCAGCTTGGAAGCAGGGAAACAATCTGTGCACTGGTGCGGCTTGGAAGCCAGGAGGCAGGCTGTGCAATAGTGCGGCTTGGAAGTTGGGAAACAGTTTGTGCACTGGTGCGGCTTGGAAGCTAGGAAACAGTCTGTGTACTGATGTTTAGACAGTATAACTGGCACACAGTGCAGGGCTGGCTGTAACTTAAGAGAAGCAGGACCCAATCAGAGCCGTCTCCAGCAGAGAGTAATTCCTAATCACAGGCTGATGTGCACTTGAGATCTGCAGAGAGGCAGGTGATTAGTAACACCTAAGATAAAAACACAGACAGGAATAACAGGCTATGAACTGAACACAGACAAAACAGGATTAGATGCAGTCTCCAGTAGTGACCAAGACTGGGAACTGCCACCAAGATGATCCGCTACCTGCGGATCCTAACAGTGAGATATCTGTAAAGAAAGGAGATGGTGATTCTGGATGCTCTCATAATAAGCTTGGACCACAGATGAGAAGGTGGCACACAGAGAACATGGGGTACTTTGTTCACAGTCAGTAGCCAGTGCCTGATGTGTAGGTTTTTAAAGACATCTGTCCACCGCAAGTGGATTGGTCACATACGGCCTGATTAGGTCTGGGAATAGAGTAAGAAATAACAAATAACTGTGTACCTGGACAAACCATGTTGCAATACAAGGGCTGCATATACATTAGGGGTGAGCGGGTTCGGATTTCTGAAATCCGAACCCCCCCGAGCCCCCCCGATCCGAGGCCGATCCGAGTCAGGCTCGACTTTTCCCGCCTGACTTGGATCTGAAATCGAGGCAAAACGTCATCATCCCGCCTTCCGGGTCTCTCGGGTTTTGGATCCTATATAAGGTACCCGCGTCGGCGCCATTTTCTCACTCGGCTGTGGACAGTGAAGAGGGAGGGTGGGAGTTAGGGCTGGCTGGGCTGTGTAGTGTAGTGTAGTGCAGAGTAGTGTTGTGCTGTGCTGTGCTGTGCTGCGCTGAGCTGCTGTTGTCCATAGGGGCTGTGTCCACTACTTCAAAGTCCATAGGGGCTGGCTGTGTTGTGCTGTGCTGCTGTTGTTAATAGGGGCTGTGTCAACTACTTCAAAGTCCATAGGGGCTGGCTGGACTGTGTTGTGCAGTCAGTTGTCCATAGGGGCTGTGTCCACTCCAAAGTCCTGTGCAGTGTCCCAGTCCTAAAAGGGTGCTGTAGTGTTGTCTAGGGGGTGCTCTGTCCATCAGGGGTGCTCCCCCCAAGTGCTAAAAAAAATAATATTTTTTCTGTGTTTGTGAATTGTGTGCGCAGTAGCCGCACGTGCATCAACAAAGTAGTGCCAAGCGTGCTCCTGTGTCATAAGTAAAGGCCCGGCTGGCTTGACCATTAAAGGGTGCTGTAACTCCCAAAGTACACTCCAAACCAAATAAAAAAATATTTTCTGTGTTTGTGAATTGTGTGCGCAGTAGCCGCACGTGCATCAACAAAGTAGTGCCAAGCGTGCGCCTGTGTCATAAGTAAGGGGCCGGCTGGCTTGACCGTTAAAGGGTGCTGTAACCCCCAAAGTACACTCCAAACCAAATAAAAAAATATTTTCTGTGTAAGTGAATTGTGTGCGCAGTAGCCGCACGTGCATCAACAAAGTAGTGCCAAGCGTGCGCCTGTGTCATAAGTAAAGGGCCGGCTGGCTTGACTGTTAAAGGGTGCTGTAACCCCCAAAGTACACTCCAAACCAAATAAAAAAATATTTTCTGTGTTTGTGAATTGTGTGCGCAGTAGCCGCATGTGCATCAACAAAGTAGTGCCAAGCGTGCGCCTGTGTCATAAGTAAAGGGCCGGCTGGCTTGACCGTTAAAGGGTGCTGTAACCCCCAAAGTACACTCCAAAGCAAAGAAATAAATATTTTCTGTGTTTGTGAATTGTGTGCGCAGTAGCCGCACGTGCATCAACAAAGTAGTGCCAAGCGTGCGTCTGTGTCATAAGTAAAGGGCCGGCTGGCTTGACCGTTAAAGGGTGCTGTAACCCCCAAAGTACACTCCAAACCAAATAAAAAAATATTTTCTGTGTTTGTGAATTGTGTGCACTGTGGCTGCACGTGCATCAACAAAGTAGTGCCAAGCGTGCGCCTGTGTCCCATAAATAAAGGGCCGGCTGGATTGACCACTAAAGGGTGCTGTAACCCCCAAAGGGCACTCCAAACAAAATAAAAATATATATTTTTTGTGTTTGTCCCATAAGTAAAGAGCCGGCTGGCTCATTTCTTAAAGGGTGGTGTAACCCACAAAGTGCACTACTCTCCAGCAAAAATAAAATAATATTTTCTGTGTTTGTGTGCGCCTTAGCCGCACGTATATATCAAATAAGATAAATGGAGGACCAAACTTTCTCCGATAAAAATAAAATAGGGAAAGATCAAAAACCACTTCCTCCTAGTGCTGTTGCTGCTGCTGGGAGTTGTTCATCATCCCAGAGAGGAAGTAGGAACACCACTACTTTTACTAAACAATTGACCCTCCAACAGTCCCTAGCGATGAGCATGAAGTACGACAGCAGTCATCCTGAAGCAAAACGTATAACTGATGCCTTGACTGCTATGTTGGTGTTAGACGTGCGTCCGGTATCCACCATTAGTGCAGTGGGATTTAGACAATTGATGGAGTTAGTGTGTCCCTGGTTCCAAATCCTGTCTAGATTCCACCTGCATCCTCAAAGCAGCAGCGACAAGCGTGCGTCTGTCTGTTAAAGGGTGGTGACACCCTCAAAGTGTGCTCCACAAACAATAAAAATATTCTTCTTTTTTTTCTGTCTTTGTGAAATGTGTGGGCTGTAGCCGCACCTGCATCCTTAAAGCAGCAGCGACAAGCGTGCGTCTGTCTGTTAAAGGGTGGTGACACCCTCAAAGTGTGCTCCACAAACAATAAAAATATTCTTTTTTTTTCTGTCTTTGTGAATTGTGTGGGCTGTAGCCGCACTTGCATCCTCAAAGCAGTAGTGACAAGCGTGCGTCTGTCTGTTAAAGGGTGGTGTAACCCTCAAAGTGCTCCAAAAAATAAAAAACTATTAATTTTATGTGTTTGTGACTTGTGTGCGATGTAGCCGTACATGCATCAACACAGTAGCAGCGCCAAGCATGCGCCTGTGTCATAAGTCAATGTAGATTTGGACATCTGATCCGGACTGAAGGACGTGCCAACAATTTCTAACAAGTCTACTTTCACTGCATATGATACTGTCCTCAAAGCAGCAGCGACAAGCGTGCATCTGTCTGTTAAAGGGTGGTGTAACCCTCAAAGTGCGCTCCACAAACAATAAAAATATTCTTTTTTTTCTGTCTTTGTGAAATGTGTGGGCTGTAGCCGCACCTGCATCCTTAAAGCAGCAGCGACAAGCGTGCATCTGTCTGTTAAAGGGTGGTGTAACCCTCAAAGTGCGCTCCACAAACAATAAAAAAATTCTTCTTTTTTTTCTGTCTTTGTGAAATGTGTGGGCTGTAGCCACACCTGCATCCTTAAAGCAGCAGCGACAAGTGTGCGTCTGTCTGTTAAAGGATTACATCAGTGACAGCATCCAAGTAGGCATGTCAGACAGTCCGTACCTGTACTGGCAGGAAAAAGAAGCAATTTGGAGGTCCCTGTACAAACTGGCTCTATTTTACTTGAGTTGCCCCCCTTCTAGTGTGTACTCCGAAAGAGTGTTTAGTGCAGCCAGGAACCTTGTCAGCGAAAGGCGTAGGAGGTTGCTTCCACAAAAAGTGGAGAAGATGATGTTCATAAAATGAATTATCAACTCTTCCAGGGAGACCAGCCTCCAGAACGTACAGAGGGACCTGTGGTTGTGGATTCCAGCGGGGACGAATTAATACTCTGTGAGGATGAGGATGTACACAACACTGAAGAGGGTGAGGAATCGGTGGATGAGGAGGATGAGGACGACATCTTGCCTCCATAGAGCCAGTTTGTGCAGGGACAGATTAATTGCCAGCTTGTTTTGTGGGGGCCCAAACGAACCAATCATTTCAGCCACAGTCGTGTAGAAGACCCTGGCGCTGAAATGATTGGTTTGTTAAAGTGTGCATGTCCTGTTTATACAACATAAGGGTGGGTGGGAGGGCCCAAGGACAATTCCATCTTGCACCTCTTTTTTTTCTTTGAATTATGTACTGTTTGGGGCCTAGTTTTTCAAACTGCCATCCTGTCTGCCACTGCAGTGTCACTCCTGGATGGACCACGTGTTTGTGCCGCCCACTCGTATCTCTTAGCATAGTCATTCAGCTACCTCGGTGCAACCTTTTGGATATAAAAACACTATTGTGAGGTGTGAGGTGTTCAGAATAGACTGGAAATTAGTGAAAATTAAGGTTATTGAGGTTAATAATAGCATAGGAACAGAAAAACCCACAAATTCTGTGATTTTAGCTGTTTTTATGCTTTTTAAAAAAAAAATACAGATCCAAAACACAAAACACGGAAGGGTGGTTTTGGCAAAACCAATCCAGATCCAAAACACGAAGAAAGATCCAGATCCAAAACACGAAAAGTGGCCGGTGCACACCCCTAATATACATACATTATTTTTGCATGGTAAATCCTGGCTGTTTTTGCATGTAGCTCTCAAATGCTGGATAGCTTTATTTTTATACTGCAATTTAGATGTTAGATTGGACGTACCCCTCCCAAATCTAACTCTCTCTGCACATTTTAAAACTGCCCCACTTGCAGTGCAACATGGTTTTACCAAGGTGCACATTTACTTGCTCTTTCTTACTATATTCCCAACTCTAAAACAGGCCTAAGGAGACATTGGCCTATATATTCAAAGCGACGGCTTTAAACAGAAAATTTAAAGTGGCACTCGCATTCAGTGTAAAGCACGCTGGGCTTTTTACATTGGATGTAAGTGCCGCTTTAAATGTTCAGCTCCAACCTGCTAAGAAGCAGCCGCCACATTGTTTAAAAAGGTCTGCATCAAGCCGAGCTAACCGATCCCACACTACCACTTCATACACAATAGTCAGCAACTGATTACACATTGGGTATTATTATCATTGTTATTATTATCCTTTATTTATATGGTTCCACAAGGGTTCAGCAGCTCCTAACAAAGTACATAAACAGTTGAGCAGAACAAGAGAACAGTGACTTACAGTACAAGACATTGCAGGACAAGTACATATTATATGAACTAGGGGTGTGCACCGGCGACTTTTCATGTTTTGGTTTTGGATCTGGATCTTTCTTTGTGTTTTGGATCTGGATTGGTTTTGCCAAAACCACCCTTCCGTGTTTTGGGTTCTGGGTTTTGTGTTTTGGATCTGTATTTTTTTTTTAAAAAAGCATAAAAACAACTAAAATCACAGAATTTGTGTGTTTTTCTGCTCCTATGCTATTATCAACCTCAATAACCTTCATTTCCAGTCTATTCTGAACACCTCACACCTCACAATAGTGTTTTTATGTCCAAAAGGTTGCACCGAGGTAGCTGGATGACTATGCTAAGCGACACGAGTGGGCGGCACAAACACGTGGCCCATCTAGGAGTGACACTGCAGAGGAAGACAGGATGGCAGTTTGAAAAACTAGGCCCAAACAGTACATAATGCAAAGAAAAAAAAGAGGTGCAAGATGGAATTGTCCTTGGGCCCTCCCACCCACCCTTATGTTGTATAAACAGGACATGCACACTTTAACAAACCAATCATTTCAGCGCCAGGGTCTGCCACACAACTGTGGCTGAAATGATTGGTTCGTTTGGGCCCCCACCAAACAAGCTGGCAATTAATCTGTCCCTGCACAAACTGGCTCTACGTAGGCAAGATGTCGTCCTCATCCTCCTCATCCACTGATTCCTCACCCTCTTCAGTGTTGTGTACATCCTCATCCTCACAGAGTATTAACTCATCCCCGCTGGAATCCACCACCACATGTCCCTCTGTACGTTCTGGAGGCTGGTCTCCCTGGAAGAGATGATAATTAATTTTTATGAACATCATCTCCACATTTTGTGGAAGCAACCTCCTATGCCTTTTGCTGACAAGGTTCCCAGCTGCACTAAACACTCTTTCGGAGTACACACTGGAGAGGGGGCAACTCAGGTAAAATAGAGCCAGTTTGTACAGGGGCCTCCAAATTGCCTCTTTTTCCTGCCAGTACAGGTACAGACTGTCTGACATGCCTACTTGGATGCTGTCACCGATGTAATCCTCCACCATTCTGTCAATGGTGACAGTATCATATGCACTGACAGTAGACATGTCAGAAATTGTTGCCAGGTCCTTCAGTCCGGACCAGAACTTGGTCCTGCCTGCCTTGCATCACCACCAGCGGGTTGCTTAGGATACCTAAGTTTTTTCCTGGCAGCCCCAGTTGCGGGAGAAAATGAAGAAGGAGCTGTTGACGTGTCACGTTCCGCTTCAGCTGACAGTGTTTTCACCAGCAGGTCTTTATACCTCTGCAGGCTTGTGTCGGCCGGAAAGAGAGATACCACATAGGCTTTAAACCTAGGATCGAGCACGGTGGCCAAAATGTAGTGGTCTGATTTCAACAGATTGACCACTCTGGAATCCTGGCAAAGCGAATGAAGGGCTTCATCCACAAGTCCCACATGCCGAGCGGAATCGCTCCATCTTAGCTCCTTCTTCACTTTCTCCAGCTGCTTCTGCAAAAGCCTGATGAGGGGAATGACCTGACTCAAGCTGGCAGTGTCTGAACTGACTTCACATGTGGCAAGTTCTAAGGGCTGGAGAACCTTGCACAACACGGATATCATTCTCTACTGCACTTGAGTCAGGTGCATAACCCCTCCTTTGCCTATGTCATAGGTGGATGTATAGGCTTGAATGGCCTTTTGCTGCTCCTCCATCCTCTGAAGCATATAGAGGGTTGAGTTCCACCGCATCACAACCTCTTGCATCAGGTGATGGCGGGGCAGGTTCAAGAGTGTTTGCTGGTGCTCCAGTCTTCGGCACGCAGTTGCTGAATGGCGAAAGTGGCCAGAAATTTTTCGGGCCACCCAAAGCATCTCCTGCATGCCCCTGTCGCTTTTCAGAAAATTCTGCACCACCAAGTTTATTGTGTGAGGAAAACATGGGACGTGCTGGAATTTGCCCAGTTGTAATGCCCGCACAATATTGGTGGCGTTGTCAGATATCACAAATCCCCAGGAGAGTCTAAGTGCGGTAAGCCACTGGGCGATGATTTCCCTCAGTTTCTCTAAGAGGTTGTCGGCAGTGTGCCTCTTACTGAAACCGGTGATACACAGCGCAGCCTGCCTTGGAACGAGCTGGCGTTTCTAAGATGCTGCTACTGGTGATGCTGCTGTTGTTGCTGCGTAAGGTGATACATCTACCCAGTGGGCTGTCACAGTCATATAGTCCTTAGTCTGCCCTGTTCCACTTGTCCACATGTCCGTGGTTAAGTGGACATTAGGTACAACCGCATTTTTCAGGACACTGAGGACACTTTTTCTGACGTTTCTGTACAGTCCCGGTGTCACCTGCCTAGTGAAGTGGAATCTAGACGGGATTTGGAACCGGGGACACACTACCTCCATCAATTGCCTAAATCCCACTGCACTAGTGGCGGATACCGGATGCACATCTAACACCAACATAGCAGTCAAGGCCTCAGTTGTACGTTTTGCTTCAGGATGACTGCTGTCGTACTTCATCCTCCTCGCTAAGGACTGTTGGAGGGTGAATTGTTTAGTAAAAGTAGTGGTGTTCCTACTTCCTCTCTGGGATGATGAACGACTCCCAGCAGCAGCAACAGCAGCAGCAGCAGCAGGAGGCGTAGCAATGCAGGATCCTCCGAAGGAATCAAGAATAGGAGAGCCTGTCATGCCAGTGACATGGCCTGCAGGATTACTTCCGATCCTGACTAAGGAGGAAATTGACGAGGAGGGAGTTGACGGTGTGGTTTGCAGGCGCTTGGATACAACAGGACAACGGGATTTAGGTGTCCCTGGACTGCTTACGGTCTTAGCCAAAGTTTCTGAACTTGACAGTAACTTTTTATGAACGCGCTGCTGGTGCCAAAAAAGGGAGGATGTTCCTAGGTGGTTAATGTCCCTACCCCTACTTATTTCACCTTTACATATGGTACATATGGCAAGACAATTGTCCGGATTTGGATAGAAATATTGCCAGACCAAAGAGGTGGAATGTTTGGTCTTCTGCCCAGGCATGACCGTGATGGGCTTTTTCATCCCACAGACAACAACTGTCTCCCCCGGAGCCTGATTTAAACAAACCACATCACCATCAGAATCCTCCTCGCCAACTTCCTCCTCAGCGCCAGCTACACCAGTATCCTCATCCTGTTGTACTTCAACAGTGACATCTTCAATTTGCATATCAGCAAGTGGACTGTGGGTGCTACTTTCAGCACTTGCAGGGGGCGTGCAAATGGTGGGAAGAGGCACCTCTTCCTGTCCAGTGCTGGGAAGGTCAGGCATCGCAACCACCACCACACTTGGACTCTCCTTGGGGATTTGTGATATCTTCTTAGAATGCACAGTTCTTCGCTGTGCTTTTGCCAGCTTAACTCGTTTGATTTTTTTAGCGGGAGGAGGGCTTCCATCGTCATGTGAAGCTGAACCACTAGTCATGAACATAGGGAAAAACCTTAGCCGTTCCTTGCCATTCCATGTCGTAAATGGCATTTTGGCAAGTTTACGTTTCTATTCAGATGATTTAAATGTTTTATTCAAGGTCATTTTCCTGAACTTTGTCATTTGGGATTGTATGTGCCCTCTACTATGACATTGGGCATCGGCCTTGGCAGATGACGTTGATGGCATGTTAACGTCTATGTCATGACTAGCGGCAGCAACTTCAGCACTAGAAAATAATTTTTTATTTTTGTTGGAGACTAGTACACTTTGTGGGTTAAGAAATGAGCCAGCCGGCTCTTTACTTATGGGACACAGGCACACGCTTGGCGCTGCTCCTTTGTTGATGCATGTGCAGCTACAGCCCACACAATTCACTAAGACAGAAAAAAAAGAAGAATTTTTTATTCTTTGTGGAGCGCACTTTGGGGGTTACACCACCCTTTAACAGACAGACGCACGCTTGGCGCTGCTCCTTTGTTGATGCACGTGCAGCCACAGTGCACACAATTCACAAACACAGAAAATATTTTTTTATTTTGTTTGGAGTGTCCTTTAGGGGTTACAGCACCCTTTAACAGACAAGCCAGCCGGCCCTTTACTTATGGGACACAGGCACATGCTTGGCGCTGCTCCTTTGTTGATGCACGTGCAGCCACAGTGCACACAATTCACAAACACAGAAAATATATATTTTTTTTGTTTGGAGTGTACTTTGGGGGTTACAGCACCCTTTAACAGACAAGCCAGCTGGCCATTTTTTTATGGGACACAGGCGCACGCTTGGCGCTGCTCCTTTGTTGATGCACGTGTAGCCACAGTGTACACAATTCACAAACACAGAAAATATTTTTTTATTTTGTTTGGAGTGCCCTTTGGGGGTTACAGTACCCTATAACAGACAAGCCAGCCGGCCCTTTACTTATGGGACACAGGCGCACGCTTGGCGCTGCTCCTTTGTTGATGCACGTGCAGCCACAGTGCACACAATTCACAAACACAGAAAATATATTTTTTTTTTGTTTGGAGTGTACTTTGGTGGTTACAGCACCCTTTAACAGACAAGCCAGCTGGCCCTTTACTTATGGGACACAGGCGTATGCTTGGCGCTGCTCCTTTGTTGATGCACGTGCAGCCACAGTGCACACAATTCACAAACAGAGAAAATATTTTTTTATTTTGTTTGGAGTTCCCTTTGGAGGTTACAGCACCCTTTAACAGACAAGCCAGCTGGCCCTTTACTTAAGGGACACAGGCGCACGCTTGGCGCTGCTCCTTTGTTGATGCACGTGCAGCCACAGTGCACACAATTCACAAACACAGAAAATATATATATATTTTTTTTTTAGTGTACTTTGGGGGTTACAGCACCCTTCAATGGTAAAGCCAGCCGGCCCTTTACCTATGACACAGGCGCACGCTTGGCGCTACTTTGTTGATGCACGTGTGGCTACAGCGCACACAATTCATAAACACAAAAAAATATATATTTTTATTTTGTTTGGAGTGCCCTTTGGGGGTTACAGCACCCTTTAACGGACAAGCCAGCCGGCCTTTTAGTTATGGGACACAGGAGCATGCTTGGCGCTGCTCCTTTGTTGAGGCACGTGCAGCTACAGTGCACACAATTCACAAACACAGAAATTATTTTTTAATTTTGTTTGGAGTGCCCTTTGGGGGTTACAGCACCCTTTAACAGACAAGCCAGCCGGACCTTTACTTATGGGACACAGGCGCACGCTTGGCGCTGCTCCTTTGTTAATGCACGTGTAGCCACAGTGCACACAATTCACAAACACAGAAAAAATATTTATTTTTTTTTGCACTTGGGGGGAGCACCCCTGATGGACAGAGCACCCCCTGGACAACACTATAGCACCCCTGTAGAACTGGGACACTGCACAGGACACAGCCCCTATGGACAACTGACTGCACAACACAGTCCAGCCAGCCCCTATGGACTTTGGAGGAGTGGACACAGGGTCTCATTCAGAGCTGCTCATAAGCGGACGTACACTCGTTCTGAGCGATGTTCACCCATCTGCGCATGCGTACGGTTTGTAAAACGCATGCGCGAACCAGTCAGTGCGGACGAAAATCGTTTGTTCGTTATATAGCGAATGCCTGCTGTTTTGAGTGACAGGAGGAGGCGTATGTGGGTGGTAACAGGGGAAGGTGCTTGAAAACAGGGAGTGGAATTCAGAACGCAGGCGTGGTTAAAGGTCAAAATGGGCGTTTTATGGGTGTGCATAATTAATACAGCAGCGCCATTGACCACGTCACTTGGTTGTTTTATAGTCAGAACTGCTCGCAATATAGTGGTAGGAAAAACCAGCCACAAGAATAGCGAGCAGTTCATACACTGATCGATGTACTCAATTAATCTAATAAATAGCAGACATGACGTATGATGCGAGCGGCCAGGGGGCGTATTTTTCAAATAAACGACCGCATGTTTTGTTCGCTCGTTCAGACATAGAGGTGGCAACAGACATCAAAGAGCGAACGGTTCATTTGAATAGCCACCCCCTTTTTCTGAACGAGCGAGCGCTAATAGCGTCCGGCTCTGAATCAGACCCACAGCCCCTATGGACAACAGCAGCACAGCGTAGCACAGCACAGCACAACACTACACTGTACTACGCTACACTACACAGCCCAGCCAGCCCTAACTCCCACCCTCCCTCTTCACTGTCCACAGCCGAGTGAGAAAATGGCGCTGACGCAGGTACCTTATATAGGATCCAAAACCCGCGAGACCCGGAAGGCGGGATGATGACGTTTTGCCTCGATTTCAGATCCGAGTCAGGCGGGAAAAGTCGAGCCTGACTCGGATCGGCCTCAGATCGGGGGGGTTCGGATTTCAGAAATCCGAACCCACTCACCCCTAATATGAACTAGGGATGAGCGGGTTCGGTTGCCTGAGAACCAAACCCACCTGAACTGAGTCAGCTTGGGTTTTCCAGCCTGACTCGGGTTTGGAAACGAGGCCACACATCATCATCCCACTGTCAGATACTAGCGGGTTTTGGATTCTATAAAGGTCCAGCAATCACCGCCATTTTTTATTCTGGTTGTGGAGAGTGAAGAGGGAGGGAGCTGGGAGCTGTGCTGTGCTGCACAGGGGCTGGCTACAGTTGTGTTGCTTAAGGGCTGGTTGTTGTCCATATAATGGGCTGGCTGGCTGTTGTTGTGACGGAGGTTGTCCTGTCCATCCATAGGGGCTGGTTGTCTGTTGTCCATATATAGGGGCTGGCTAGCTGTTGTCCTGTCCACAATCGCTGGTGTCATCCCGGCAGCACTAAGCGGGGTCTGAGCATCCTGTGCTGGCCCAGTACATAGCGCCCTGTAATCGCGCGTGGTGCAGCCGCATATGACTGAAATTGGGGGTGTGGCCTCATTTCCATAGGCCATGCCCTTTGCGTGATGTTGTTTGGAGGCTGCGGTGGTGGGGGTCCCCAACCTCCCGATTTGACCACCCGCAGGTCACTTCGGCCCATGGGTGGAACAGCGGGACAGTACCGTCCCACTGAAATCGGGATGTTGGGGATGTGTGCGTCCTCTATGGGTGGCGCCCTTGTGCGACCGCACTGGTTGAACACCCTTAGAGCTGGCCCTGCTAAGCACACTTCAGTGCCCTGAAGTACGCAATCATGTGTACGATCACTGGTGTCATCCCAGCGGCACTAAGTGCACTTCAGCGGCCAGAGCACACTACCCAGTGTACCACTGATGGTGTCATCCTGGCGGCACTCAGAGCACCCCAGTGTCTCCTTGCTAAGTTCATCCAGCCCTCAAGGCTGCTGCACAGCCTGGAGGCCACCTCACAGCCCATAGGCTGTGACTCCTTTCAGTGACTGTTGTTACGGGTCCTCAGGCCACAACCAGCCCAGAGGCTGCTACCGGCCCAAAGGCCGCACCTCATCCTACTGGACCTCAGGTCACAACCAGCCCAGAGGCTGCTATCAGCCCAAAGGCACCTACTGGCCCTCAGGTCACAATCACCCCAGAGGCTGTTACCGCCCAAAGGCCGCACCTCAACCTATTGGCCCTCAGGCCACAACCAGCCTGGGCTGTTACTGGTCCAAAGGCCGCATCTCATCTTACTGGCCCACAAGCCACAGCAAACCAGGCACCTCCAGCCCTCAAGGCTGCTTCCGGCCCAAAGGCTGCATCTCATCCTACTGGCCCACAGGCCACAGCCTATCAGTTATCTTCAGCCCTCAAGGCTGCTATACAGCCGCATCAAGACAAGGTATACCGGCCCTCAAGGCCGTAGCTGGACTAATACCCAAGCGCCATTTTAGATAAACTCACACTTTAGTACATGTGGTGATATTACTATTAGCATCATGCGGATGCATCTTACACCATTTCTCATACACACATTAATACGCACAATTGCGCTGTTAACTAGTCGCATATTAGCGAATGCATAAGATCTTGTATGAAAATGCAGACTATTAGCTTCATGCATGCGCATCTGCCCCAAGTTAACTAGCATCTTTACTTCAAACCCCACATACTCACACATTATATATTCACATACAAGGTTCCATAAGCTTTAAGGTATAAGATTCACGTATGCACATTTACTATAATTGCTATGAAATAAAGATTATTTTGTAACTAAGGTTTTATATGTGATAAGTAAGCCATGTTTGGTATTGTACTGATGCGTACTCTCTCAACAGTATTCCGGTAACATCGATGTAGAGATCGCAACAGGCATTCTCAACTTATGGACCGCAGAGACTTCAAGCAACAAAATGTACATTATATGACCAACTGTTAGGATTTGCATGAGGCGGGAAACCAGAGACCACCAGTTGTTAGAGGCTGGACTGTGTCTATTTGAACCAACCTGTTAGATGCCTTGTAACATATGCCCTCTCCTTTAGGACCAATGGTATTAGCAACAAACTTCTCTATTGTGTTGTCTATTTCTGGGGGGTATAAATATGTGTGCTCTGACCCTGGGTTTCTAGTCTTCGTGCTGAATGCTGATTGACGGGGGTTTCTTGCTGATGCCTACATCTGGTCCAGAAAGCGCTGCGTATGCATAACTATACTTGGGTCTGTATAATTCCTTTGTGCTAGAATTGTATTTAAGATCATAGCGTTGCTTTGGAACCAAAGGTTCTAGGTCTGGAGTCTTTATTTACTCTATGACTGCGTATGCAAAATAGCATCATCCTTAGAGGTTTATAGGCAGGATATCAGAAGGTATAGGCAGGGGTGTATAGAGGTTCAGGCAGTATCGTTAGTTGGGGGCTCGTAGTGAAGTCACTTACCCACTCACACGGCACATACGGTTATCGATATCTCACCAAAGGGTGGAGTGGCCACATGCAGGGTTTACCTGCATCCGCTCGGTGCTGAGAGATCGCTACTCGTTTTCGTGTGAGCCAGGGACGCTGACTAGAATCCAGGGACAAGAGAGGAAAAAGTTTGTCTTCCTTTGTTGATAGAACATAACATTTAAAGGGGTGCCGCAGTAATGAACACGCGGCTGAGTCGCAGTTTTGCGCACAGTAAAGATGCACTTTTGTGTACGCAGCTAAAGGTTGTCATACGGTTGTGTGTTAGTTGCATTATTGTGTATGCGACTGGTCGCACAATAGCGTATACATACTTCCGGTTGTGCTGCCACATGTTTAAACAAAACCATTGAGTTTACATTATCAATTGTTGCTAAATATTTGGGTTAACGTGTATTGTTCTGCGCAGGAAAAAAGTGTGTAACTTTGTTTACGGTGTAACACGGGACCTAAATGTTAAGGGTATCGTAGGACCCTTAAGTGCTAGACGCAGGAGTTGGCCAAGTGACTCGGTTGCAGCTTACCGTTTACTTTACACAAAGCAGGTGTATGGTTTGTTATTTTTGTTAGGGTTCAGCCCCCAGTGTGATTATAGCGTTCAGTAATCAATGTGTGTGATCTGTTAGGCTTATTTGAACACTATAATTGAACTGCATAATCTTGGCTAGATTGTGATTGTGAGCTGGTGGGAGAGTGGACGAAATCAACTGGAATACAAAGGGTACTTTGCTGCCCCCTAGCAGTTGAGAAGTAGTCAAAAAGGGATTGCTGAGCGGAAGCAGCCTTTACTTCCATAGGTGAGTGGAAGCGTCTAGAGGTCCTCCATAAGGTTTGTGAATACACCTTTTTTCCAAGACGTTCGCAGGTAAGTGAAAGTATCTTGACTGTCTTTCACCAGTTTAAATCTTTATTGAAAAACGTAGGAGTTGTCTCAGAATGGGAGCCACGCAAACAATAGAGATGTTAGACAATGATGTGCTGCTAATGGAAGTGCCGCTTGGATCGGCCCGTCGTATTAAACATACTAAATACGGTACTTATGCAATAAGGTATTGTGATGTATGGTTTAAAATGACGATGAAGAGTGTTAGACCGTTTCCCAGAATTGGTAGTTTTGATAAAGATGTATTACATAATGTCCGGGATCACATCAGTCTGATGCGCTCCCGGGAGAAAAAGGTCAAATATTATGAATGTTTAAAGTTGTGGCAGCATGAAGGGGATGCGTGGCTTAAAAATGCGCAAGCGACGCAAACTAGCGTTGCGAGCGCATTGCCAGAGAATACATCCATGATGCTGAATTGCAATGCGGGCGAGCCACAAAATGGCGCACACATGCAGCAAGGTAGCATTGCGGAAGGTATTGCCAGCAGTTCACGCGCACCACCCCCACCTTATGTGGATGGAGGTGCAAGTACAGTTATCAAAAATACCCATAAAAATGTAACAAGCAATTTGTACCCTCTCTGAAGCAACTATAAAGAAAATGTTCATGATGTGGATGATGAACCTATTGTAATGTCTGCCATTTCCCATGCTGTACAAATGATAGATGCTACGCCACGACAATCACGAGTGGTGCCGCCATCTCCATCGGTAACAGCAAGGGAAGTGCTAACACCCTCTGCACCCGTAAAGGAAGTTGTTAATACCATACGTAGCAGCAACAGATTAAACCCCCAGCCAGGTAATAAGGTCAAAGGTAGCAGCGCTACCGGTCTGCATCCCTTTAGGACAATAACTGTTCTGAATGGAAATGCAGATGCGAACGGTGTAGTGCCCATGAGGGAAGTGGTAATGCATTGTCCTTGGACAAGAGTAGAACTAAATTCCATCATAAATGATTTCCCCGATCCCAAAAAAGAACTAGCCAAATGTCAAAGATTTTTGAGGAATTTGGGTAGTTCTCATGAGCCAACTAATAAAGATTGGCGGGTGGTGTTAAGGGCCTGTCTACCACGCTATACCGACATGACAAAATTTATCACCGATTATGTATTGGATGGTGACGTTCCCTTAACAGACCAAATAAACCAAGGTAACATTTCCCGCATTGTAACTCAATTGGGTATATATTTTCCGGTAGTAGTTAACTGGAACAAAATTTTCACCATAAAGCAAAAGGAGAGTGAATCTGCAGAAGAGTATTGTGACCGGGCTCTGCAGGCTATCACCCAGTACACTGGGATAGAAGATTTTAAAGATAGCACTCACCACAGGGGAATGAAAGTCACGGTATTCATGGACGGTCTTAAGGAAAACTTAAAGACTCGGGTTCAGACCTCACAACCTGGCTGGAGGAGAGTTACAATAGATACACTCATAGAATCTGCCATAGAACATGATAAGAACATCTCAAAGAAGAGAGAGACCCAGAGCAAAAAACTAATGGCTGTCAATATTCAAGCTCTGGAAGGAATGACGGTAACATCACAGCCAACAGACACACTTGCATCTACACACACACACCTACACCTGAACAGTTATATGCCCTCACTAATCCCACGCAACAGCAAACACAGCTCTATTCTACTAACCTTACACAACCACAGGTCCCACACTACTCACAAACTTCATATCCCCCACTATACCCTTATCCTCCCTATCCCTACCCATATCCACCACCTTTTCCCCCTGCTCAATCCTCACAATAACCCGTGTCTTCATCCGATCCGATACAATGTTTTAATTGTAACCAACCAGGACATTTAATTAAAAACTGCAGAGTAAAAAGTGTAGGACCCCCAAACCAGAGAGTACCTGGATATCCCCATAAGGGATATGCACAGAGAACAGCAAATGTCCAGCAGGCACCAGCTCCAATTGTGGCCATTAATGCTTTATTGGAGAATGGTAGCCAACGCTAGGGGTCAGATCATACCTGTAGTCTACAGATAGTCAGGTTAACGGGAAGTACTAAGGAAGGACCGGTCATGATGGTTGATGTAGCTGGTACTGAATATCCTTTTCTTGAAGACACAGGGGCGACCAGGTCAGTGATAAAATCTCCCATTAATTTACAGGTGACCAATGAGACAGTACCAGCAATGGGTGTAACAGGTAAAGTGGAACATTATCCTTTAACAAAGTCCACAGAGGTTACTATTGGGCCATTGCATACCAAGCATTCTTTTCTTTTGGCTGCTGTGGCTCCTACTAACCTGCTGGGTAGAGACTTGTTATGTAAGATGGGATGTGTTATATATTGCACCCCTGATGGTGTATTTTTAGATATCCCTGAGAGAGTTGCGCACGAGGTGCGGGATATGTTGGACACTCCCCAAAGGATAATGTATCACTCTACCAGTTTAAATGAAAATCCTTCCCAGGTAGATCAAATGTCCCAAATTCCAGATTCCCTTTAGACTAAGTATGGACAGGACACTGGATTAATGGCAAACGTAAGACCCGTAATGGTAAATTTGAAAAGCGGTAGGCAAGCTCCAAAAATTCCCCAGTACACACTAAAACAGGAGGTAGAATTAGGGGTTTTTCCAATAATTGAATGATTATTGCAACAGGGAATTTTAGTCCATACAGCTAGTGTAGCCAACAGTCCCATCTTTCCGGTGAAAAAGAGAGGTGGGAGGAGTTATAGGCTGGTACAAGACCTTAGAGGTGTTAATAAGGTCGTAGAGAGCCAATTCCCCGTAGTGCCAAATCCAGCTGTCATCCTGATGCAGATCCCACCAAATGCAACCCATTTCTCTGTCATTGACCTCTGTTCTGCTTTCTTCTCTGTGCCTCTCCACCCTGACTGTCAGTATCTATTCGCATTTACATATAGAGGTGTGCAATATACATGGATACGGTTGCCCCAAGGTTTCATAGACAGCCCCAGTATCTTTTCCCAGGCATTGCACGACTTTTTACAATCTTTTCAACCTGCCAATAGATCTATTCTAATTCAATATGTGGATGATTTATTGCTGTGTTCTGATTCGTTTATGTCATGTTTGAATGATACTAAACTTTTGTTGCTTCATCTCTCGCATACAGGACACAAGGTGGCTAAGGACAAACTACAGCCATGCCAATCCAGAGTAAAATATTTGGGACACTGCCTAACCCAGGGGTTAAGACATCTCACAAATGATAGAATCCAAGCCATACAGAACATGACACTGCCGCAGAATCAACAGCAAATTCGTACCTTCTTGGGAATGTGTGGATACTGTACAATGTGGATCCCAGGTTTTTCTATTTTGGCCTTGCCTTTACAGGACTTAATTGCTTCCTCAAAGCCCGATCGTGACATGCACACAGAGGAATCAGAGCAGGCTTTCCTTAATCTTAAGTATAGTCTGACAAAAGCACCTGCATTGGGAATACCTGATTATGAAAAACCTGTTGATTTGTATTGTACGGAAGCCGATGGTTGTGCTGCAGGTTTCCTTACATAAAAACATGGTGATGCCAGTAGGCTCATAGCATACTACAGTGCCCAATTGGACACTGTGGCAAGATCACTCCCCACCTGTGTGAGAAGTGTAGCAGCTACCGCTCTATTGGTTAGTAAAAGTGAGGAAGTAGTATTGGGTCATGATATGATTGTATACACTCCCCATGCTGTATCTGCTCTGCTGAATTCTTCTCAAACCAGACACGTCTCTTCGGCTAGGTTTACCAAATGGGAACTAGCTCTAATCGCACCTGCAAACATCACTGTTAAACGTTGCAGCACACTGAATCCAGCAACATATTTACCATATGTACAACATGATGTACAAAGGGTGGAAGGAGACCAGTTGCTGGCGGTGGGTGAGTTCAGCGGACGTAATGATACACACGATTGTATGGAATATCTGAATCAGACCTTTACTGCTAGACCTGACATACACGACACACCTTTAGAGAAGGTAGATGTGACTTTTTACATGGATGGGAGTTGTCATAGACAAACAGACACAGGTGAATTATGTACTGGTTATGCTGTTGTAAATGACACAGACATCATAGAAGCTAAACCTCTTGGTCCTCCTCACTCAGCCCAAGTGGCAGAGTTAGTAGCACTAAAAAGAGCATGTGAACTGGCAGCAGGCAAATCTGCTAACATTTACACTGACTCGAGGTACGCGTTCGGGGTGGTGCACGATTTCGGGGCTCTATGGTGTCTGAGAAATTTTATGACAGCAGCAGGCACACCATTTGCACATTCCCGACACATAAAACATCTTTTAGAAGCAATCCAACTGCCCAAAGCGGTGGCAGTAATCAAATGTAAAGCCCCCATACATGTGAGGATGATCTGGTGTCACTGGGCAACAACAGAGCCGATGAAGCTGCAAAATGGGCAGCAGGGTTAAAAATGTTTTCTCCCAATGAAAAAATTATGTCTTTCCAAACAATTGATATGCTGAAATTAATTGAGATGCAAAATTTGTGTTCAATTCAGGAAAAGTCCATTTGGAAGGCCAAGGGATGTGGGCAAGAGTCCTCCGGGCTCTGGAGGGACGGACAAGGTAAGCCAGTAGCCCCCAAGGCATATTACCCCAGCCTGGCTGAGGCAGCACATGGTCTGACTCATCTGGGAAAGCAAGGTATGTGCAAGTTGGTGAGAGCATACTGGTGCGCACCAGGTTTTTCTTCACAAGCAGAAAAGATAGCAATGTCCTGTCTGACCTGCTTGAGGAAGAACATAGGGAAAGCGATCCCTACCGAATCGGCCCACATTCCACCGACTGATGGACCCTTCCAGGTGATACAAATTGATTTAATCAAATTACCACCCTGCAGGAATCTTACGTATGTATTAGTGTGCACTGACGTATTTTCTAATTGGGTTGAGGCCTACCCAGCGGCCACTAATACTGCTGCGTTTACTGCCAAGAAAATAGTTCAGGAATTTGTATGCAGGTACGGTATCCCTAAAATCATTGAGAGTGACAGGGGTACTCATTTCACAGGTGATGTTTTTCAAAATATGTGTAAGCTGATGGGTATTAATAGTCGACTTCACACCCCTACCGACCGCAAGCCAGTGCCAAGGTAGAGAGGATGAACGGGACTATTAAAAATAAGTTGAGTAAAATCATGGCAGAGACTGGACTAGGATGGCCAGGAGCATTACCTTTGGTCCCACATAGTATAAGGACCACTCCTAGACCCCCTCTAAATCTGGCCCCCTTTGAAATACTGTTCGGTAGACAACCTCATTTGATTATAAGTCCACAGGAAGACTTGAAGGGTAACAACGAGGTAACTGTAAAGTATCTTATATCAATGAGTAAGCAGTTAAAACAAGAGCAGCAGAAACTGAAATTGTTGTCCAATGATATGCCTGAAACTAACTGTCATGATGTTGAACCAGGAGAATATGTTATGATCAGAAATTTCTTGTGTTCAGGTTGTTTGACTGATCGGTGGGAAGGTCCATACCAGGTGCTGCTGATAAGTACTACATCTTTGAAGGTGGGTGAGAGAGATACCTGGGTCCATTCCGCTCACTGCAAAAAGGTCAATCAACCGGTGGAGAAACAAGTCTGAGACAAAGCTGATAGCGCGGACCTGTCGCTCACGAGCTTGTTCCGGGAGGATTGAAAAGGTAGTAGTGAGATACCTGAACTAAAAGAAATCTGCAGGTCTTGTTTTGGCAATGGACGTGCCTGCTTTGTTCATTTTCATGTTCTCTTTTAGAGTGTTCACCATCCTAGTCGGTTCGGGAATGTCCGGTTTCTGTGAAGGGGGACCGATTGTGGAGAGAGGAGTTGATGGCAGTGCTGATGGAGTGAAGTCAGAAGGAGTGCAATGCCAATCAGGGGAGTGTCTGACCAATTTTACTACTGTTATTGTTAAGATAGCTGTTATTCCGGATACTCGGGGATGGTGTGGAGGTTAATCGTCTGAAGATTCCTGTATTTGTGAGCTTTGTGGGTCCCTAGTTGATGAGAATTGTATCCAATGGTGCCAGCCTAAATATAACCCGTACTGGGGTGGGTATCCTTTAGAGGATTATCATAGCATGGTAGGCAAAGTGTTAAATCAAACTGATTGCTGAGTGTGTTCACATGTGCCACAGGGACAGCATTGGTGCCATTTCCACTGAATATCACGGACATTTTAGAATTACAAAAAGGGAAAACATTGGATGGAAAATTACTCTCATCCAAACCACCTCATTTCAAACTCTATCAATTCCAAGTAGATAGATCACTTTTGTGTTTAAACATAACCAACCCCAATAAACCCGGGAGTTGGGAAGTGACAGGGAATAATCGGACAGTGACCTTCTTAAAAAAAGAGCTGATAATGAGTCCATAAACCATGATCTGTTACACTCAATTACACTCAATTAAATCAAGTGGGAGACATTTTAGGTACCTGTATGCATTGAGTTCCACCAAAGAAATTATTGGTAAGGTGCCAGATGGTTATTGTGCTAAAATAATACAGCCAGAGACTTGCATGTACCAGATGGAAGACCCAGAAATAGGATTGTTTGCAAGGGAAATGTGCTTAATGATAATGATGCATACCATTCCTTATGTTCTCCCTGATAATGTATATTTTATATGTGGAAGAAAAGCGTATAAGTGGCTCTCCCCGAGTTCCGAAAGTTTGTGTTACCTGGGAAGAGTAGTCCCAGAAGTTATGACCCTCACACATGTTGAAATGCTTGGTATACATAAAAACACACCATCACCATATCTTCACACGCAATATGAACACAGAGGCAAACAAAATATGATACCTGGTGACGTGCATAAAGCCACTCAGTTAATTAGTGAGACAACTGGCTTTCAAGTTTTAGTCGCATTGGATCCCACCAGGATCGCTCGGGGTACATTAAATTTTAGATATATTCTGGAACTTGCTAAATTAATAGATAATATCACCGAGATGTACGATGACACATTCAGCTATACAGGGAGAGAATTGCAAGCATACAAGAAAGTACTGGTGCAACACAAGGTAGTGTTAAATTAATTAACTGCTGTTACTGGAGGGTACTGCGTAACTTTGGCCACCCAAATTGGAGTAAAATGTTGCACCTATGTCACCAATGATACCAGCGACCCCAAGGAGGTGATAGACCGAAAGATGGATGAAATTCTGCAGCTAAAATGGGAATTTCATAAGAACCATAATGCTTCAGTGGCTGAAGTAGGGGAGAAGATAGAAGGATGGGTTTCATGGCTGAACCCAGTGAAATGGTTCTCAGGTCTAGGGGAATCGGTCCAGGAAGTGATCACCAGCATAGGCAAATTCTTAATCCTTATACTGATTGTCATCATAATAATTGGCATATGTGTCCAGTGTGTTCTTATTGTGTTGAAGTGTGTAAAATGTAGAAATAGAGTAAAACGAAAGAACGAAATTATAATGGTGGTCAGTATGAACACTGAGGTAAATACAGAACTGCATTACAACTCTGAACTAGGAAATACAATCATTTAATGTATTATATTTAGACCTGCATAGAATGTATTATTGAAATGTTATTTTTTAAACACCTCAGATAATGTAAAGTCTCAAATTTCCCCTTCAAGACTGCCTTTATAGGACTGGTGTATACCCACACCTTTCACATGATCTTCCAAGATCCGAGGTGTGCGTATAATAGTAGTTTTATGTCCCCACTCAGAGACACATTATTGATGGATTAAGAAGCACCTTGTGCCATCCCATAATAACACTAAATAGTGTATAAATGTAAGCCTAAAGATTATTTTTTAAAATCAGATTGTGATAGCATGTTGTTCGCTATCAAAGGGTGGACTGTCGAAGCTGGAAAATTGGCGGACACAAGATCAGTTTAAAATTGGTTCGCAGCGATGCCATCTTGTGACTGGTCGCAAGACACCATCTTGGAAATGAGATCGCATGACACCATTTTTCGAATGGCCTCCCAAGCGCTATTTTAGACAAAACTCACACTTTAGTACTTATGGCGATATTACTATTAGCATCATGCGATTGCATCTTACACCATTTCTCATACACACATTAATATGCACAATTGCGCTGTTAACTAGTTGCATATTAGCGAATGCATAAGATCTTGTATGAAAACGCCGAATATTAGCTTCATGCACGCACATCTGCCCCAAGTTAACTAGTGTCTTTACGTCAAACCCCACATACTCACACATTACATATTCACATACAAGGTTCCATAAGCTTTAAGGTATAAGATTCAAGTATGCACATTTACTATAATTGCTATGAAATAAAGATTATTTTGTAACTAAGGTTTTATATGTGATAAGTAAGCCATGTTTGGTATTGTACTGATGCGTACTCTCTCAACAGTATTCTGGTAACATCGATGTAGAGATCGCAACAGGCATTCTCAACTTATGGACCGCAGAGACTTCAAGCAACAAAATGTACATTATATGACCAACTGTTAGGATTTGCATGAGGCGGGAAACCAGAGACCACCAGTTGTTAGAGGCTGGACTGTGTCTATTTGAACCAACCTGTTAGATGCCTTGTAACATATGCCCTCTCCTTTAGGACCAATGTTATTAGCAACTAACTTCTCTATTGTGCTGTCTATTTCTGGGGGGTATAAATATGTGTGCTCTGACCCTGGGTTTCTAGTCTTCGTGCTGAATGCTGATTGATGGGGGTTTCTTGCTGATGCCTACATCTGGTCCAGAAAGCACTGCGTATGTATAACTGTACTTGGGTCTGTATAATTCCTTTGCGCTAGAATTGTATTTAAGATCATAGCGTGTAACTGACGGTACTTTTACTTGAATAATACTTTGTGCTTTGGAACCACAGGTTCTAGGTCTGGAGTCTTTATTTACTGTATGACTGCGTACGCAAAATAGCGTCATCCTAAGATGTTTATAGGCAGGATATCAGAAGGTATAGGCAGGGGTGTATAGAGGTTCAAAGGCAGTATCGTTAAAGGACAATTCCATCTTGCACCTTTTTACTTTCCATTATGTGCTGGTTGGGTCATTGCAGCCTGACATTTTTAATGTTATGGTTTATGAATGTCCAGAAATTGTAATGGCCACAGACAGCATCTCCTGCATGCCCCTTTAATTTTTTTTTGTTTAAGAAAATTCTGAACCAATTGCTGCTTGTTGTGTTAAGAGGTCCTTAAGGCTGCTACATGGCCCAAAGGCCGCATCCTGCTTCATGGCCCAAAGACCACCTGTCGTCACTCCTCACTAGCCCTCAAGGCTGTAACGGCTGCAACTTGCCAAGAGTTCCAGGCCTCAAGGTTGTTGCAGGACTGGTTCCTTCCTAATCATAGCTCTGTATTCCACTACTACTCATGCTGGAGGTTGCATCAACAATTAACTATCAACTATCAATTCTTCAGCTAGGGCTGCACCAATTTATCAATATCAACTCTTCTTACTTCAGCCAGTGGCTGCACCAATTATCAATATCAAATCTTCTTACTTCAGCCAGGGGCTGCACCAATTATCAATTCTTCAGCCAGGGGCTGCACCAATTATCAATTCTTCAGCCAGGGGCTGCACCAATTATCAATTCTTCAGCCAGGGGCTGCACCAATTATCAATACTTCAGCCAGGGGCTGCACCAAGTATCAATTCTTCAGCCAGGAGCTGCACCAATATATCAATATCAAATCTTCTTACTTCAGCCAGTGGCTGCACCAATTATCAATATCAACTCTTCTTACTTCAGCCAGTGGCTGCACCAATTATCAATTCTTCAGCCTCTGGCTGCACCAATTATCAAGTATCAACTCTTCTTACTCAGTTTTGAGCCAGCTAGCTGGATGCAACCTTTTGGACCTTAACTAGATGAAAAATATCAATATCGTGAGCTGGGAGGTGGTCAAAATTTACTGGAAATGAGTGGAACTAAATGTTATTGAGGTTAATAATACTGTGGGTACAAAAAAAGCCAATTTTATGTGATTTTTATCTATTTTTATGATTTTTAAGAAAAAATCCAGATCCAAAACCAAAACTGAAAAACAAAACACGGAGGTGAGGTTTTGGCAAAACCAATCCAGATCAAAAGCCAGAGGAGATCCAGATCCACAACCAAAACCAAAATACAGGGGTCAGCGCACATTTCTAAAAATAAGCTACAAGTACCGCTATACAGAGATATATGCATTTTGATTTTGTGTATACTTGCAACAGAAGAGACATAACTGGGGAGTGACAGGGCATTCTCACGTAGACAACATTGAGTCAGGGCATCCTGTGCATCCTAAGCACATCTGGATTTAAGCGAAAATATAATTTTTGGAGACAGATTTTTGCACTTAGTATAAGAAAGGTGCAGGGGCATTTCTAGAGAGGAGGGGGCCCGTGTGCAGTCTCTGACAGGGGTGTAACATTCCAGCACTGGTGCCCCTAGCAAGACTTTTTGAGAAGAATCAGAATGCCAGATCAGCATCACAAAGCTCCGCATTTCTGAAGATTTGTAGAGCCCGATGCATGAACAGTGAAAAACCGGGCTGAGGTCTGTGCTGAGGTGATGAGAGGCTGAAAATGGTGCTGAGGTGGTGAGGGTGAAAGGTTGCGGCCTAGGATCAGCCGTTAGTCACCACAGCACCGGTTTCCCCTGATCCCTTGGGTGGTCAGACATCAGGTGCGGTGGTGCGTGACATGCTGAGCATTATACTTAGAGCCATGTGGACATCAATGAGCGGTGCTGAGCCTTGGTTGCTGCAGTTGCCATCATGGATGCAGCCATGACAGTTCACATCACCTGACTACCCTTTACCCAATGGTAGCATGATGGTGGTCAGCTGACGCTGTCCACCAATGATCTGCTACCTTAGGGTATAAAGCCAGTCTCCGGACAGAAGGAAGTTGCCTGTGCAACGTTGTCGCTACCTTGTGTATACTTGCTATTATCCTGTTCCAGGTTCCCCATGTGATGTCCTCGAGTCTCTAGTACCAACTCCTAGTGCAACAGTGCGTCCGAACATCTGGCCTGTGTGCGATACAAGTGCCAACTCCTTGTGCAACAGTGTGTACGAACATCTTGTCTGTGTGCGATACAAGTGCCAACTCCTTTTGCAACAGTGCGTCTGAACATCCTGCCTTTGTGCAATACAAGTGCCAACTCCTTGTGCAACAGTGCATCTGAACATCTTGCCTGTGTGCGATACAAGTGCCAACTCCTTGTGCAACAGTGCGTCCGAACATCTTGCCTGTGTGCAAATACAAGTACCATCTGACGCAACATCTCATTAAATACCCCTTTTTATTATACAGCTATGAGTGCCACTCCTTGGCACAACAGTGCCTCAAGCACTTGCCTTTATATCCATACGAGTATCAGTGCTAAGTGCAAAGGTACTTCTTGTAGAAGTATATCTTGTTGAAGCTGGATAATTGGCTGAGACAGGATCGGTTTAAAATTAGATCTGCGTGACGCCATTTTGCGATTGGCCACCCAGCACCAATTTAGTGAAACTCTCCACTCTAAGTACATAAGGCGATCCTATTATTTAGCGTTGTGCGATTCCCACGCACTAGAAAGAAGTTAAAAGTCCTCACCATATAAATACAGTCACTAAAACATATAAACTAATAATCCCTGCAAGACATGCACCATTGGGCCTGATTCAGACCCACTCGTGAGTGGCTGTCCGCTCGCAAGTGGGTCGATGGTCTGCACTGAGCATGCGCACGACGGAGGGAGCTCCGTCGTGCGCATGCGCCAGACGCGACGAGCGAAGGACTTTCCTTCGCTCGTTGTGTCTGATCAAAGGGGGCGTGCTGTCGATGTTGATTGACAGCACGCCCCCTTTGGTGGGCGTGCTGGGGGCGTGCCTCCCTGATGGGGGCGTTCCCAACCTCAACTGCAGGCTCCGGCTCACAGTTTCGATGGTCGCGATGGTCAAGACCATCGCGGCCATCAAACTGCACGCTCGTATTGGCTGTGGGTGGTGACCCACAGCTATACGAGCATCCAGGAGGATGCTCCATTTTTATGGAGGGCGGCCCTCATTCAGAGCATGCGCTCTGCTCAGAGCGTACGGCTCTGAATGAGGGCCATAGTGTGCTCCACAAATCACATAGTCGCACAACGCTAACTTTTCCCAATTCCCCAATACTTACACACTGCACACTTACATGAAAGGTTCCCTAGTATTAAAGTGTAATATTCAAGGTTTATTCAGTGATTATTAATGTTGTGTAATAAAGGTTATTTGATATCTAAGGTTTAATACATGGTAAGCAGACCGTGGGCCTGATTCAGAGCCGCTTGTAAGCGGCCGCTCGTTCTTTCCGAGCGATGTTCGCACATCTGCGCATGCGTATGGGTCTTAGTACGCATGCGCGAACCAGTCGGTGCAGTCAGAAATCGTGTGCTCGCAAAATAGCGAATGCCTGCTAATTTGAGTGACAGAGTGAGGCGTTTGTGGGTGGTAACAGGGGAAGGTGCTTGAAAACGGTGAGTGGAGATCCGAACACAGGCGTGCCAAATGGTCAAAACGGGTGTTTTAAGGGTGTGCATGATTAACAAAGCAGCGTCATCGACCACGTCAGTTGGGTGTCTTTTAGCCAGAACTGCTCGCATGATTGCGGTAGGAAAATGCAACCACAAGAATAGCGAGCAGTTCATTCACCTTTCGATGTACTCGATTAATCTAATAAATAGCGGAGATGACGTATGATGCGAGCGGCCAAGGGGGCGTTTTTTACAAAATAACGTCCGCATGTTTTGTTCGCTCGTTCAGACATAGAGGCGTCAACAGACCGCAGAGAGCGAATGGTAAATTTAAATAGACAGCCCCTTTTTCTGGACGAGCAAGCGCAAATAGCGTCCGGCTCTGAATGAGGTCCCGTGTCTGGTGTTGTACTGATCCACTGTATCTCCACAGATTTCCGGTATCATCGGTGAGAAGGTCAGAACATGCATCTGCAAACTATGGACTATAGAGAGTTAAAACATTAAAATGTACTCTGTAATGTTAGCAGCTTAGATTAGCATGCAGTGGGAAAAAGGACACAAAGGGCGGTTGGAGGCTGTTTGTGTCTATTTGAAATTGGCCTATAAACTATCCTGTAACAGAAACACCTTTAAGAAGAAAAAATGGAATCATGCCAAACTTGCCTATTGTGTTGCCTATCCCTGAAAGAGTATATATGTGGGATCCCTGACCCCAGTCTTGAGTCTTCCTGCTGTGCTGTTGACGGAGGTTTCTAATGCTGATGCCGGTATCTGGGCCCAGAGCGCATGCGTATGTAACAACTGTACCTTGGGTCTGTATGATTTATTTGCGCTAATTGTCTTTAGATCACAGCGTGTAACCATCTGTTTTTATACTGAATAATAACTTTTTGTGCTTTGGAACTACATTCAAAGTCTGAAGGCCTTTATTTACTGTGCAACTCATTACGCTGAAATGCGACAATTTTAGAAGATATAGGGCCTGATTCAGACCCACTCGCGAGCGGCTGTCCGCTCGCAAGTGGGTCGATGTTATGCACTGAGCATGCACACGACGGAGGGAGCTCCGTCGTGCGCATGCGCCTGACGCGACGAGCGAAGGAAAGTCCTTTGCTCGTTGTGTCCGATCAAAGGGGGTGTGCTGTCAATGTTGATTGACAGCACGCCCCCTTTGGTGGGCGTGCCGGGGGCGTGCCTCCCTGACGGGGGCGTTCCCACGGGAACGCCTCCCGTCAGAAGCCGGCCCACTGACATCACTAGTGATGTCAGTGGGAGTGATTATGGCTCTGATAGAGCCAAAATCACTCCGGAGCTTGCGGTTGAAAACCTCAACCGCAGGCTCCGGCTCGCAATTTCGATGGTCGCGATGGTCTCGACCATCGCGGCCATCAAAAAGCACGCTCGTATAGCCTGTGGGTGGTGACCCACAGCTATACGAGCGTCCAGGAGGACGCTCCATGAAAATGGAGCCCGGCCCTCATTCAGAGCGTGCGCTCTGCTCAGAGCGTACGGCTCTGAATGAGAGCCATAGTCAGGATTCAGAAGGTATAGGTAGGATTGCATAGAGGTTTAAATTAGGTATCCATAGTTGGGGGCTTGCAGTGTTAATCATGCTACTGGTCACTTGGTAACACTCGGTAGCGATCTCTCAGCAAAAGGGTGGAGGCGCCTAACAGGAGAACGCATTGTGCCTTCGAAATCTGCTACCACTGTTGTTTCTGAGAGTCCGCTACCTGTTATTGTGGCTTTAGGAGCGCTGATTGAGAATCCAGGGAAGAGGGAGGAAAAAGTTTGTTTTCCTTCATCGATAGTTTCTTTTTGTGTTCGAAAGGGGAAGTCGCATTATTGTGTATGCGACCAAGTCGCAATATAGCGTAAAAGTCATAATACGTGTTGTGTAGTAGTCGCATTATTGTGTATGCGACTAGTCGCACAATAGCGTATATGTATTTACGGTATTGCTGCCACATGTTTTAAACAAATCCGTTGAGAGTGCACTGTGATATTGATAGAGAGCATTGTTGTAAACATCTTGATCAGTGTTACCATAGTCTAGGAAAATATGTATTTTTCTGCGCAGGAAAAAAGGTGTGTAACAGTGAGAATTTGTTGGTTTAGGGTGTAACACGGTTCCTAAAAGGTTAAGGCCAGGGTATCGTGGGACCCTTAAGTGCTAGGCACAGGAGTTGGCCTAGTGACTCGGTAGTAGCTTACCGTTTAATATACACATAGCAGGTGTATGGGTTGTTATTTTTGTTAGGGTTCAGCTCTCAGTGTGATTACAGTATTCAGTAATCAGTTAGGATTATTTGAGCATTGTAATTGAACCGCATAGTTTTGGCTAAACTGTGATTGTGAACTGAAGAGAGGGTGGATGAAATCACTGAAAAAAAAAGGGTAAGTATTACCCCCTAACAGTTGAAAGGTAGTCAAAAAGGGATTTTGTGTAGAAGCAACTTCTTCCATAGGTGCGTGGAAGCATCTACATTTCTTCCATAGGGTTTGTGGACACGTTTCCAAGACGTCCACAGATAAGTGAAAGTGTCTTGAGTGTCTTTCACCGGTTTAAATCTTTATTGAAAAATGTGGGGGTTTTCCCAAGATGGGAGCCACGCAAACAGTAGAGATGTTAGATGATGATGTGCTGCTGGTGGAAGCGCCGCTTGGGACGGCACGCCATATTATGCATACTAAGTATGGTGCTTATGCAATTAGGTAGTGTGATGTATGGTTTAAGATGATGATGAAGAGTGTTAGACCGTTTCCCAGAATTGGTAGCTTTGAGAAGGATGTATTGAACAATGTCCGAGATAGCATCAGTATGGTGAAGGGGATGCATGGCTTAAAGGTGTGCAAGTGACGCAAACTAGCATTGCGAGCACATTACCGGAGAGTACACCCACAGCGCTAAACTGCAGTGCGTGTGTGCCGCAAGATAGCGCGCACGTGCAGCAAGGTAGCATTGTGGAAGGTATTGCCAGTGGTTCACGTGCACCACCACCGCCGTATGCGGATGGGGTGCAGGTACAGTTGTTGAAAAAAACCATAAAAATTTAACAAGTAATTTATACCCTCTCTTAAGTAATCATAAGGAAAATGTTTATAATGCGGATGATGAGCCTATTGTTATGTCTGCCATTTCCCATGCTGTACACATGTTAGATGCTCCACCATGACAAGCACAAGTGGTGCCGCCATCTCCATCAGTGATAGTACAGGAAGTGTTAACATCCACTGCACCCGTAGAGGAAGTGGTTAACCCTATACATAGAAGTAATAGACTAAACCCCCAGCCAGGTAATAATGTCAAAAGTAGCAGTGCGGCCGGTCTGCATCCCATCCGGACAATAACTGTTCCGAATGGGAATGCGGATGCGAATGGTGTAGTGCCCACAAGGGAGGTAGCAATGCATTGTTCTTGGACAAGAGTGGAGCTAAATGCCATAATTAATGATTTCCCCGGTCCTAAAAAGGAATTAGCCAAATGCCAAAGATTTTTGAAAAATTTGGGTAGTTCTCACGAGCCAACCAATAAAGATTGGCGAGTGGTGTTAAGGGCTTGTCTTCCACGCAATACCGACGTGACAAAATTTATCACGGATTGTGTATTGGATGGAGATGTTCCCTTAACAGACAAAGTTAACCAAGGTAACATTTCCCACATTGTAACTCAATTGAGTGTATATTTTCTAGTAGTAGTTAAATGGAGCAAAATTTTCACCATAAAACAAAAAGAGAGTGAATCTGCAGAGGATTATTGTAATCAAGCTCTGCAGGCTATCACCCAGTACACTGGGTTAGAAGACATTAAAGATAGCACTCATCACAGGGGAATGATTGTCACTGTACTTATGGATGGTCTAAAAGAGAACCTAAAGACCCGAGCTCAGAACACGCAACCTGGCTGGAGGGGAGTCACTGTAGACACCCTCATAGAATCCGCTATTGAACATGATAAAAACATCTCTAAGAAGAGAGAGACCCAGAGCGAGAAACTAATGGCTGTTAGTATTCAAGCTCTAGAAGGAATGACGGTAACATCACAGCCAGCAGACACACCTACACCTGCACCTGCACAGCTACACGTCCTCACCAATCCGGTACCACCGCAAACACAGCCCTACCCCACATATCACACACAACCACAACACCCATACTATCCACAACCACCATATTTCCCTCAATATCCTTACCCATACCCACCACCTTTCCCTCCCGCTCAACCCACACAGCAATCCTTTCATCCACCCCACTCACGAAAGTGCTTCAACTGCAACCAAGTGGGACATGTAAACAGGAACTGCACTGTGAAGAAGGTAGGGCCCCCTAACCAGGGAGTACCTGGATATCCCCATATGGGATATACACAGAGAACAGTAAATGTCCAATAGACACCAGCTCCAATTGTGACTGTAAATGCTGTATTGGAGAGTGGGAGTCAACGCTAGGGGTCAGGTCATACCTGTAGTCTACAGATAGGTTAACGGGAAGTACTAGGGTAGAACCGGTAATGATGGTTGATGTAGCTGGTTACTAAATATCCTTTTTTTGTAGACACAGGGGCGACCAGGTCGGTGATAAAATCTCCCATTAATTTACAGGTAACCAGCAAAACAGTACCAGCAATGGGTGTAACGGGTAAAGTGCAACATTATCCTTTAATAAAATCCACAGAGGTCACTATCAGGCCATTGCATACCAGGCATTCTTTTCTCCTGGCAGCAGCGGCTCCTACTAACCTACTGGGAAGGAATTTGTTATGTAAGATGGGATGTGTCATATATTCTACCCCTGATGGTGTATTTCTAGATATCCCAGAGAGAGTTGCGCACGAGGTGAGGGATATGTTAGGAGCAGCTGCATATAAAGAATGAAAATAAAAAAGTGAAGTACATATATATTAAACACACACAGTTAAGGGTTAAAATGTGTTAGAAAGGAAAATGTGTTATAATGCGGTGCCCTGAGACAGATTAACCAACGCAATCCAGGGGGACCCACACCCCAAAAATGAACCAAAGTTGCACTACAGTATATAACTTGTAGGACTTATCTAGAATTGTGCCTAATACAGTATGCAGCTGCAGCTGCTCCTAACTATCTCTTTACACTGCACTTTTCTTACTATGGTGGTGCCCTGGGGCAGCTTGGCAGGGCTAGTTTTGGGGGGTCCTGCACTCTGGATTTGATCTTAGTATGTTAGGGACCTACCCGAAAGAGGTTAACTGGATATGGTGGGTAGGCCCATAACCTTGGCCATGATTATGCTAAAAACCTCTATTGATTGCAAAATTTTATTGCATTTATATATATTATTAATAATTTGAAGTTGTGCACCTGAGATTTGTCTGTTTCTGTGCCTGCAAAAAGTCTCATCAGGTAGCACCTCCCATCATATATATAGTCAGGTTGTGCTGTCCAGAAATCTTTCCCATATGCTCCATTTAATGTGCTTTATTGCACTTCTGAGGGAAAGGAGACGCCCTCATTCTGGATTAACACCCTTCCTTATTGGTTTAAAAGCATGGAGTATGGTAATGTATATGCACACTGTATTAGGCACAATTCTTGATAAGTCCTACAAGTTATATACTGTAGTGCAACTTTGGTTCATTTATGGGGTGTGGGTCCCCCTGGATTGCGTTGGTTAATCTGTCTCAGGGCACCGCATTATAACACATTTTCCTTTCTAACACATTTTAACCCTTCACTGTGTGTGTTTAATATATATGTACTTAACTTTTTTATTCTCATTCTTTATATGCAGCTGCTCCAAACTATCTCTTTACACTGCACTTTTCTTACTATGGTGGTGCCCTGGGGAAGCTTGGCTGGGCTAGTTTTGGGGGACCCTGCGCTCTGGATTGAATCCTAGTATGTTAGGGACCTACCCAAAAGAGGTTACCTGGATATGGAGGGTAGGCCCATAACCTTGGCCATGATTATGCTAAAAACCTCTATTGATTGCAAAATTTTATTGCATTTATATATATTATTATTAATTTGGAGTTGTGCACCTGAGATTTGTCTGTTTCTGTGCCAATCTTTTCAACCTGCCAATGGATCTGTTCTAATACAATATGTGGCCAATTTATTGTTATGTTCTGATTCATTTATGTCATGTTTAAATGATACTAAACTTTTGTTGCTTCATCTCTCGCAAACAGCACACAAGGTTGCTAAGGACAAATTACAGCCATGCCAGTCCAGGGTTAAATATTTGGGACACTGCCTAACTCAGGGGTTACCGCATCTCACAAATTACAGAATCCAGGCCATACAGAACATGACACTGCCACAGAATCAACACCAAATTCGTACCTTCTTAGGAGTGTGTGGATACTGCAGAATGTAGATCCCAGGTGTTTCTATTTTGGCCTTGCCATTACGGGACTTTGGGCCTGATTCAGAGCCGCTCACTCTGAAACAGGGCTGGGCTTTTTTTTTTTAGGGAAAATGAGATGGATGATGTCCCTGAGATGGATGATGTCCCTGAATCACCTTCTGACCCACATAAATTGGTCAGAAATTTTAATTTCTCCCCCAAAACCAATCTGGGGGCTAGGCCTAAAAATAGAACTAATCAGCCACAAAGAAAATGGGATTTTCTCAATCGAGAAAAAGACTGGAGGATATCGTCATATCACAATCAATATCTACCCCTACAGGTGAAAACATCAAAAAGATCAAGAGATATAGGGGAAAGAGAGGAATGGGTAGAAGGAGATCTCAGATGCCCAAGGTTCCACTAAATGGGTCAGGTGTTTTTAATTTATCAAATAGACCTCTAAATGAATTTGAATTACAGCTTCTCTCTAAGGGTTTAAATTTTGGCCCTAGTGCAAACCCTAACCTTTTTAATCTTTTTTCAGAGCTTAATCGCTACGTAAGGTCACTATGCAGGCAACGATATTTTTACTCTAAAATCAAAAAGGATAAATTGGAGGAGTGTGATGACTCAATAATTTTAGATGTAAATGATTTGGAATGCCTCTCCATGTTGGAAGCATTACAAGTAGAGGGTGGAACTAATGAACAGGAGATTAAAATTTAAGAAAAAAATCTAATTTTTTTCCTCTCAGTCATAAAAGTCCAAACATTCAGTTGTTTTATAAAAATACACTAAAGGAGTTCCAGATGTTGTGCAATCCAAACCCTATAAAAGATTTGGGGAAGAGAAATTTGTCATATGGAGAGAGGATGGCCCTTAGGAATCTTCAGGATGATGACTCAATCGTAATAAAATCTGCCGATAAGGGCGGTGGAGTCATCATCCTGAATAAGCAGGATTATGTCAAGGAGGCTTTAAGACAGCTTCAGGATGTATCCTTCTATCAAATTTTGGGTAGTGATCCAACATTGTTGTACCAGAAGGAGCTTAAGATACTATTGGAAGATGCACGAGATAGCAATATCATCAACAAGGAGGAATTTCACTTTTTATTTATTTGTCACCCTATTACACCAGTTTTTTATTATTTACCTAAAATTCACAAGTCTTTAGTTACACCACCAGGGCGTCCTATTATTTCCTGTATTAATGCACTCACTTCTAATTTATCTTGTTATGTTGATCACTTTTTGCAGGTTCACGTTGCCGCTCAGAGGTCACACATCCAGGATACTGTTGATTTATTGGATAAGTTAAAAAATATTACCTGGCATCAGGGTTATGGATTTTTTACCCTGGATGTTCAGGCACTCTACACTAACATCCCTCATGAGGCAGGTATTTCTGCAGTTGAAAAGATACTGAATAATGATGTCAATACCTCTGAGGGGCAACGTGATTTTCTGTTGAATTGTATACAATTTATTTTGACACATAACAATTTAATTTTTTACTCCACCCACTATTTACAAATTCATGGAATGGCCATGGGCACCAGATTCACCCCCAGCTTCACCAATATATACATGGGTGCCTTTGAGGATTTGTATATATATGGGATGGACCAGCGGGGGCGAGTCTGGTGTTCTATGGCCGGTACATAGATGACATTTTCTTTATTTGGGATGGGGATTTTCATTCAGTTACTCACTTCACCAATTTTTTAATAATAACATGATGAATTTAAAATTCACTTCACATTTTAGTCACTTGTCGATTGATTTTTTGGACGTCACATTATCAGTTGTTGATGATAGGGTTATCTCGACTCTTTATACAAAAAATGTAGACTGTAGCTCTTATTTGCATTATACTAGTGGACATCACCGCCCATGGGTCCAAAATATCCCAAAAAGTCAAATGGGTAGGATCAGGCGCAATTGTCCAGAGATATCGACTTTGAAGTACATGCAAATAAATTAAAAGAAAATGTTCTAGATAGGGGTTATCCCTTGGGATTGATAGAGGATGCTAAAATTCATGCTGAAACAATTCATAAAAATAAATGTGTACAGAATTTTGATCCTCATATAAACAATAAAAATAACATAACTGATTCTAATGAAAAAAAAAAAGAAAAAAGAACTGTTCTTACTAATGGGTTAAGAGAAGCTAAAGTCACTACAAGAAAAGACACTTCTCTATTATTTATCTCACAATTTAATAACGAATCCAGACGTATTAGTACTATAATCAATAGAAATTATAAAATTTTACATTTTGATCCAATACTGTCTGGTATCATTGCACCTAAGCCTAGTATAGTTTATAAAAAAAATAGGAACCTTAAGAGTTTCCTAGCCCCAAGCAGTTTTAATAGCAATATGACTACAGATGAGAAAGTGGAGTCTTGGATACCCAAGAAACCACAGGGTTGTTATACTTGTAATCATATGAGATGTCTAACTTGTAGACATATTGTCAACAAAAGTAAACAAGTAGTATCAGTTAAGACAGGTGCAACATTCAATATTAATTATTTTATTAATTGTGAGTCAGTTTATGTTATATATGTTTTACATTGTAGTTGTCCTTTTCAATATGTAGGTCGTACTACACGGACTCTAAAAGAACGGTTCCGTGAACATAGATTGAATATTTTAAAGGGCAAAGAGGGACATAGTGTCTCTAGACATTTTCTAGAAAAGCATCAGAAGAATCCTGATTGCCTTAGAGTTATGGGGGTTGAATTAATTAAGAAAACTGCAAGAGGGGGGGACAGATATAAATTTTTATGTGAAGCTGAATCTAAATGGATTTTCAGACTCCAATCTTTATCTCCAGACGGTTTAAATGAAGCATTGGAGTTCTATGATTAGAACTTTAATTGGGATGTGACTTTGCCGGTCCATATAGACTGTGCGGTTATTGGACGGGTCGTCACATTCCTTATTTTATTAGCCTATTAGATATTGGAATATTCCATCATTGATCTGTCATGGTTGTTCCCTTACCTCCAATTATTTGGTTTCCTAACCTGCTACCCTCCTCCTCTTCTTTTATGTAGTTTTACATGCTTGTTCACATTCTTTTATGATGGTACTATGGCCCTCATTCAGAGCCGCTCGCTATTTGCTGTCGTTCGTTCTAAAACAAAGGGTGGCTATTCAAATGAACCATTCGCTAATTGCGGTCTGTTCATGCCTCTAAGTCTGAACGAGCGAGCAAAACTTGCGGTTGTAATTTTGAAAAATACGCCCCCTGGCCGCTCGCATCCTACGTCATGTCCGCTATTTATTAGATTAATTGAGTACATTGAACAGCGTATGAACTGCTCGCTATTCTTGTGGCTGGTTTTTTCAACCGCTATTTTGCGAGCAGTTCGGAGTAAAAAAAAACCAAGTGACGTGGTCAATGAAGCTGCTGTATTAATTATGCACTCCCTTAAAATTCCCGTTTTGACCTTTAAGCACACCTGCGATCTAATTCCACACCCCCGTTTTCAAGCACCTTCCCCTGTTAACACCCACATACGCCTCCCTCTGTCACTCAAAATAGCAGGCATTCGCTATATAGCGAACAAACGATTTTCGGCCGCACTGACTGGTTCGCACATGCGTATTAAAATCCGTACGCATGCGCAGATGTGCGAACATCGGTCAGAACGAACGAGCGGCCGCTTACGAGCGGCTCTGAATCAGGGCCTATGCTATTAGTAATGCCATCATATATGTGATTACCATATTAATTAGTGGTACGGTTCTATGCATAACCCTCACAAATTTATATTTGAGTTATTTAGGTTAGGGGGCCCCATATTCTATTGATAGTTTATCGATGGACATATGTATAATTGTGTGGGTACGCATCTAGAATAGCACATTGCGCATTCCCCTTTTTTTTGTGTCTATCTGTATAATTGTATGTATATATGTGCATGTGCGCATTTATATATGTGTATATGTATGTATGTACATTATCTATGTATGCACATATATGTCTATACGGATATGTATGAATGTCTTTAGGAATTTAGAAATGTATATATTTATTTATTAATATTTATTATTTATCAATTATTCATTATTATTTATTATTTAATATAATTAATATTTATATATTTATATATTATTTTAGATTATATTATTTATTTTGTCGATGAGAGAAATAGCTGTGTGTGTGTATATTTGCACATGTTAATATCTACCATTCTAATGATTAAATCGGTCCAATTAATATTCTTTTAAATAATCTTTTTAAGATTTAGTTGTCGATTATATATTTGTCCTTTTGGTCCACTTAGCTCTGTCATGTTTTCTGTTGAGACAATAGGCTTACAACTTTTGAATAGGGGTTTATGCACGCGTGTGCACATGCGTATATTTGTGTATGCTGTGATAAATATAAATATTCACATGCGATGCATATATAACGATTTGTGTTCCCTTTCATTATTTGATAATTCATTGATAATGGAATACAAGTAGAAATTATTAGAATATTTATTGAATTAGTTCATGATATTGTTAAAGATATATTTTTTTATATATTTTTTTTTGTTTTGTATATATACACATGAGTTGAAACATCATTATATAGGTCTGATTAAGACAAACCATTATGGGTTAAAAATAACTACCCTATTATCCAATGATCTCCATCTGGATACTATATATATGATTAATGAAACATAGGAGAGCATTTCAGCTTGAAAAAGGATACAGGAGTATCCGAAACGCATTGCTGTGCTGTCTTCACTCACATTATTGGAACTTCTCCCTATTCTAATATTTAAGAACTTTTGTCTGCCACTGACTACTGCTTGGCTTGGATAAGAGGTATCATCCTTCACCGCAAACCGGCAGCTCCTCTTGCTGGCTTCAACAGACGGGAGATACATCTACCCACCGCCAGCTGACGTCTCTATTAACAGCATCGAGTGCTCCCTTCAAACAGGAGAGATGGAAGGTATTATCCCTCATATTAGCTGGTGGCTCTGCTATCAGTTCCCATTGCTGGGCTAATTAGACGGGAGGACAGTTCCTTTCACCGCTAGCCGAAGTCTCCGCTAAACAGCTTCCACTGCGCACTCTGAGATTGAGCATTTTTCATCACACGTGGATTTCAGATGGAGGTTTATACCGGCCAGAGAGGAATTGTGCCCCGCTATACTACCACTGTATCAGCTGCTGGCTCCCGACTTTGAGCCATATAAGGACTACTAGTCTCATGATTAGAGACTGTGTTGCCTCATTCACAGGTACACTATAGACTTTGCTATTGTTTGTTCACATTGTTGCAGCTGATGCTGTGTAGTTAACTGATTACTATCAGGACTTTCATTTTGCTATACAGTGTCCAATTGTTGTCAGTCTTACAGCTAAAGCTGACTAAACTACTCGGGACTTTGCCACAACCATTGATTGGTGTTTTACTGTGATTGGGCGCACAATAAAGTCCCATTACTAATAGGGAGAATTACCTAGTAACAAGTTATAGTGTTATTTCTATATGCTAGAGCGCCTATTAGGCTCTCCAGTCACTTTGGTATTATCCTCTGCCACAGGTGTTAGTGGAGACCTATTATTGGAGCCTGATCAACTCCTCTATTTGTTTCCTCTCCCTGTGCAATTTTTAATATATGTTGTAATATGTGCAAATATATATAGTGGAGTCCTATACTGTGTTCTCCTTTTTTATGTGTATACATGGTACCATATATCACTGTGTTTTTAAGGAAATGAAATTGATTTATTGACAGAATACGCAGTTGTGTTTCTTGTCTCAACAGTAATATCAGAGCACAGTAAATTCTCTCTAATTTTGCTATAGTGAGGTTGGCAATCACCTCTGTACCTACTGCTGCATTGATATTGATTTTGAGTCTCTGGCGCTAAGGTTTTTGTGTGTGTGTGTAATTACAGTGTTGCTACTGTACCTACAGTATTTTAAACTAATATCATTCACAGTTATGTTTCATATATTCACATTTTCAAATGAATAAAGAGTGCCCCCACAAAGGTATCTAACAATGCAGGTCAATAGTTGTTTATTAATATTAAGGAGCCACTGGGGACTCTCAATAGTTCCAGGAGAAATCACCAGGACCTGCGCTGAAGAAGCAGGCATACACAGCAGCAGCAGCCCACGGAACAGCAGCCAGGATCCCTTATGCGGAAACCAGCGGGACACAGGTGGTCCGGACAGCATCACAGGGAACTGGAGGGAAACAGACGTAGGTCAACTGCAGATCCCAGGAATAGCAGCCAGGATCCCTTACATAATAATTATAGAGGGACAAGTGCTCTGTAGCAGTATTGGATGAAAAAATGAGGTATGGGGAAGAGGGAATTGGAGAAAAGGGGCAGCCTGGTGTTGTGAGTGGTCCTATAACTCACGTAGTGCTACTGTAGATAATATATGTGTACACATGTAAGAACCCTCATATACATGTAAATTAATGAGGAAAAGGTAACTCTACACTCTAACTATATAGAGTAATCAATGTACATAAGCTTGAGTAGCAATAATGAACGTGGATAGATAGTTGTAAAAGTATTGCACGTTTTATTATATTACTAAGAAATGGAGTCACAGTGCTCCGGTATCCTGTGCACAGATGCACATGGAGGTTGTATATAAACTGGTGGTATACCTAAAAATGACCAAATGGGTAATGTATAAGAACAGGATAAAGTCACTGAATGAGGGATGAGAGTAGAAATGGGTACATGAATGTAACACAGTCAATATAGTCTGGTGATACACAAGGTGTGTGGGCTGTGTCTGGTGGGGTGGAGTCCAGTATCCCCCAGGTGCACGAGACTCACCCTCAGTGTCCTTTGTGTCCACCTCCTGGTGGACTCCGGATGCCGGCACAAAGCCTTGGAAACCCGATGTCCTGTGTCCCCGAATAGTTCAGCACGCCGTCCATGCACTGCTGGGCAAGTCACTCCACACTGCTGAGGCGCGAGACTTCCGGGTCCCGCGATCTCGTGGGCTCCAGGCTCAGCATCCTCAGCAGCAGCTGAACTCGGTCAGGATACCGAGGAGACTAATGGAGAATGGTGCTGGGTTTGTGAGAGGAGATGTGTGAATGATGGTAGTATTCAGATGTCCAATGCATTTTAGCCTTCTCAGAGGCCTTTGTCAAGGATCCCTTACATGAAGACCAGCAGGACACAGGAGGTTCGGACAACTGGAGGGAAATAGCCGCAGGTCAACAGCAGATCGAAGGGACAGCTTCCAGGATCTCTTAAACAGAGATCAGCAGAGAAGATGGCCACAGCATGCAGGAGGTCTAGACAGCAAGGCAGCATCACAGGGAACTGGAGGGAAACAGCCGCAGGTCAACAGCGGAACCCTGATGTCATCACACCGCCCAGAGAAGCCATTTGCTGGGGGAGACCTCCACAGTGTCACAATTGGTGTTTGTGATTTACCTGACACTGGTGATGAACCGGAATTCACTGCCTTTGATGATGAATGACTGGAACTGGAAACTTGGAACATTGGAGTGGGACCAGAAGGAACTTGGAGGAACCGGACTGGGACTGGCAGGAAGGCTTACTGAGCTGGATTGGGTACCATAGATGGGCTTGCAGATGGATGGCAGCACGGAAGCTACTTGGTGCAGCTGGGAAGCCGTGTAGAGACTGATGGTAGCACGGGAGCTACGTGGAGTGGCTAGGGAGTCGTAAGGTGAGCGGTGGTAGCTCAGGAGCTACTTGGTGCGGCTAGTGATCCGTGAGATGAACGGTGGTAGCATAGGAGCTACTAGATGTGGCTGGGTAGCCGTAAGGGGACTTATGGTAGCATGGGAGCTACGTGGAGTGGCCAGGGAGTCGTAAGGTGAGCGGTGGTAGCTCGGGAGCTACTCGGTGCGGCTAGTGAGCCGTGAGGTGAACGGTGCTAGCACAGGAGCTACTAGGTGTGGCTGGGTAGCCATAAGGGGACTGATGGTAGCTTGGAAGCTACTTGGAGTGGCTAGGGAGCTGTGAGGTGAGTGATAGTAGCACAGGAGCTAATTGGTGTGGCTAGGGAGTCATAGATGGTTGATAGTAGCAGGGAAGCTACTGGTTGTGGCTTGGGAGCCGTAGTTGATAGATAAAGCGTGGAAGCTACTGGTTGTGGCTTGGGAGCCATAGATGATAGATGGTAGAGTGGAAGCTATTTCTTGCGGCTTGGGAGCCGTAGTTGATAGATGGTAGTGTGGAAGCTACTTGGCGTGGCTGGGAAGCCATGTAGAGACAGATGGTAGCACAGGAGCTACGTGGAGTGGCTAGGGAGTCGTAAGGTGAGCAGTGGTAGCTCAAGAGCTACTCAGTGCGGCTAGTGAGCCGTAAGGTGAACGGTGGTAGTACGGCAGCTACTAGGTGCAGCTGGGTAGCTGGTAGGGGACTGATGGTAGCAGGGGAGCTACGTGGAGTGGCTAGGGAGTTGTAAGGTGAGCGGTGGTAGCTCGGGAGATACTCGGTGTGGCTGGGTAACTGTTAGGGGACTGATGGTAGCTTGGAAGCTACTTGGAGTGGCTAGGGAGCCGTGAGGTGAGTGATAGTAGCACGGGAGCTACTTGTCATGGCTAGGGAGCTGTAGGTGGTTGGTGGTAGTGTGGAAGCTACTGGTTGCAGCTTGGGAGCCATAGATGATAGATGGTAGCGTGGAAGCTACTTGTTGCAGCTTGGGAGCCATAGTTGATAGATGGTAGCGTGGAAGCTACTGCTTGCGGCTTGGGAGCCGTAGTTGATAGATGGTAGCGTGGAAGCTACTGATTGCGGCTTGGGAGCCATAGATGATAGATGGTAGTGTGGAAGCTACTTGTTGCAGCTTGGAAGCCGTAGTTGATAGATGGTAGCGTGGAAGCTACTGGTGGTGGCTTGGGAGCTGTAGATGATAGATGGTAATGTGGAAGCTACTTGTTGCGGCTTGGGAAGCCGAATGGAGATGGCGGTAGCAGGATTGCTGGACTCAGCAGGTTTTCAGATAGAACTGGTCTAGGAACCAGCAGGAGCCTGGGATACACTTGTACTCAGAGGTACAGCTTTAGCATAAGCTGTACACCATGGAACATAATGAGATGTTCAGGCTCAGAATGCTATCAGGGGAGGATATATATACCCTGGATCTGGCAGCAATTGGAGGATATGGACAGGTGATCTGGCAGTAGTATTCTGAGTGGTGGAAGGCACAACATGCAGAGGGATTAATCATCTCTGCAGCCCTTGAGAATCAGGACCACACCTGCAATTCCAATTAAGACTGGCAACGCTCACAGACAGAGGAGAGTCCAGGTGGCTAATCACTGTGGGAAGGAGAGCAGTTTGCACACACAGAAATGTTATAACCAGCATGATTTAGAGCAGATCTCCCAGGTGAATTACAAACACAGATCCATGGAGCAGCTGGCAGAGGTAAGTCTCAAAGCAAAGGTAAAAACTAGCCAGGGTTGTGACACACAGTCAGTAGGAAAGCTGGCAGAAGACCATCAATGTGGCGTCTGGTGTCCGCAGCTGGCAGAGGCTCCAGAATGAAACAGAGCGGCGGGGAGAGTCATACCACAATAGGAGCCTGACAAAATCACACTCAGGGCAGCAGGAGATCGGATGCTGGTAAGAGGTAAAGGCAGTCCTCTGAAGGTAACAGGAGGTATATGCTGGATATACAGGCTGGATAGCAACAAGAAGCCCTACTCCACAACTGTCCAGGCCAGGCCCCTCCACATCGTACATTTCCAAGTCAGACTCCATTTCCCACATCTCCATATGGCCCATTTCCAAGTTAGACTCCATTTGCCATTTGCACAGGATGGCTGTGCTGATATAAACTAAGGGTCTGATTCAGACCCACTCGCGAGTGGCTGTCCGCTCGCAAGTGGGTCGATGTTATGCACTGAGCATGCGCACGACGGAGGGAGCTCCGTCGTGTGCATGCGCCAGACGCGACGAGCGAAGGAAAGTCCTTCGCTCGTTGTGTCCGATCAAAGGGGGCGTGCTGTCAATGTTGATTGACAGCACGCCCCCTTTGGTGGGCGTGCCGGGGGTGTGCCTCCCTGATGGGGGCATTCCCACGGGAACGCCTCCCGTCAGAAGCCGGCCCACTGACATCACTAGTGATGTCAGTGGGAGTGATTTTGGCTCTGATAGAGCCAAAATCACTCCAGAGCTTGCGGTTGAAAACCTCAACCGCAGGCTCCGGCTCGCAATTTCGATGGTCGCGATGGTCTCGACCATCGCGGCCATCACAAAGCACGCTCGTATAGCCTGTGGGTGGTGACCCACAGCTATACGAGTGTCCAGGAGGAAGCTCCATGAAAATGGAGCCCGGCCCTCATTCAGAGCGTGCGCTCTGCTCAGAGCGTATGGCTCTGAATGAGGGCCTAAGAGCATAAGGATGATGAAGTAAAAGGCCCTTTGCCGGATGAAATTGGCATATTTCATTATATCATGACGGAGGGAAATGGTGTTTCTAGAAAAGAAAGGAGAATTGTTAAATAGATCTGTGTATTTCATAGCAATGTACAGAACACGTGAACAGACAAAATGAAATAGACACCAAATACACCAATCATATGTAATAAATGTCAAGAATAGAATAATTACCCTACCAAAATATAAAACATTTGTGTATATAAGGTATGTTAGAATTCCTTTGAAAAGCCCATTGTTGCACTCACTGGGAGTGATGCAGAGTTGAACACAAGTCCATTTCCGGTGTATCTTGTTTTCTCAGCACACATGTTCTGGAACTAAGGGCTCCATTTAACCAGACTAAAGAGGTTAAGTCCTCCTTTCAGTATTTAACAAACAGCAGTAAGCTGTTACCGTACCACTTCTGCCATTGATAGATTGCGATAGCGATATGGACCCTATTGCTGGCAATGGGGAAACAGGAACAGCCTTCCAGGCATTGGCGAGTCCACGTTGGGTGTAGGTGTAGACTGGACATCGCGCATGACAGAACAGCTCATCGCTGGCAGTTATAGGCTGCCAGCAACAATGTGGAGGATGCAGCCAAGGAGAGGGATGTCGCTGGACCTCGCTGGAGGAGTAAATAGTGCTAAATACCAAAGGCATATTTATTATCACTGTAATACTAAACTAAATATGTTGCTGGCAATAAGGATCGTTAGTAATTGGGGTCCTCTGTGTACGCAACTACAGGTAATGCCGAGCCGTACACGTCTCTTGCATCTCCAGTTGCAACTGAGTAATCATAACTGGGGTGATGTTATGTGGGGTAAGTTCAAAGAGGATGTACTGACGGCAGAATTGTACCAAGGCTGGGGCTGGAGCAAGTGTGCACAGATTATGGGGATGGCTATGAAATGTGTGGTCCAGCCACAGAGATGAGTACAATGCTGCAATTGGTGACTATAGGCATTTAGTTCTGTGCATGCAATGCGGGAGCAATTATGGGCAACCTGCAATCAGTGCTGCATCTGCCCCAGTGTGTGTCATTTATGAGACCAGGACATAAAGTTAATAATTTCTAATCTATAGAAATAAAAGGACAACCTAAGGTATGTAAATGCAAAATGTATGTAATGGTCATGAGGTAGAAATGGCTATGAACATAATGTACACTGTATTACATGTAACATTAGCAAAAATTCACCTCATGATTTCCTTGTTGCTTCCCAGATCTTTCACCTTCTGTCCACATGTGGTCCTGCGGGTGGATAGTTGTTCTGCCACCTTCTGTCCACATGTGGTGCTGCGGGTGGGTAGTTGTTCTGTCACCGTCTGTACACATGTGGTGCTGCGAGTGGGTAGTTGTTCTGCCACCTGTCCACATGTGGTGCTGCGGGTGGGTAGTTGTTCTGCCACCTGTCCACATGTGGTGCTGTGGCTGGGTAGTTTTGCTGTCACCTTCTGTACATGTCTGGTGCTGTGTGTGGTTAGTTGTTCTGAAACAGCAGCAAGAATACACTTATTATACTGGGACACATTGTGTGTTATGTTCAGACCAGAAAGACCAAGATGATGAAGTTGTTCTGCTGTATGTATGCAATCCTGAGTACACCATTGTAAGTGCTTATTGTCAATGCTCATACATGGAACACTTATTCCAATTTGTAATAGTAACTATGTAATATACACAGATCACATCACTACTCACAGTGGATGTCTGGTAATCCGTTTATAAAATGCACCATCATATTCTGCAGCCTTAATCGGTATGAAATACTGACGACTGAAAAGTCACTGGTTCTCATACCGATGCCAGAAGCCCAAAGGGAGAACATCCCAACAGCAGCTCGTAAGTATGCTAACCCTCCCTTGGTGGTGCCTAACCCTAAAACTCCTGGGGTGGTGCATAACCCTAATCTCCCCCCCGGGGGTGCATAACCCTAACCTCCACCCCGCCTTCCTCTAGGCTAACCCTAATATGGGAATATGTATCAGATGCAGAAAGGAAGATAATGGGTCACGAAGCACATGGTGTTCTGCAGTCTGGCATTATATTGTCTTGTCTATTTTTAACCAAAAACTGACCCTCTAATAGAGTAACAATGTAGAATTTAGTGCATAGTTTTGAACATAACACCTAAAGGAGGGGTGGACCAAAGGCAGTGGGACCCACTGGGGATTTCCCCTGTACCCCTGTGGGCCAGTCCAACCTGCTCCCGGCAGTGTGTTTCCAAAACCACACGCTGGGTAAATTTACTAAAGTGAGAGTTTTTAGAACTGAGTTTTAAAAGTGATGTTGCCCATAGCAACCAATCAGATTCTAGCTATTATCTCCTAGAGGGTGCTAGTTAAATGTTAAGTAGAATCTGATTGGTTGCTATGGGCAACATCACTTCTAAAACTCACTTCTAAAAACTCTCACTTTAGTAAATAAACCCCGCTGACTCTCTGAACTGTATGAATCAGCATGAGCCTTGGGCGTCCCATGATATCTGCCACACACTCCATGCTTATGCCCATGTGGCCAGGCAGTGTGTTGTCTATGGGTACCAGTATGTGCAAGATTTCAGAGACTTGGCCAAACCTTGTGAATACCAGACCTCGGGGAAATAATGGAATGAGTTCTAACTTCATATATTTCACCCATACTAATTCTGTGGCAGAATCAGTCCTCTATTTAAAAGTGTTTCAGTCAGGAGAATTACATTAAGCAAGTGGATTTCTGTACATATGTTTGTTCAGGGGCATATTTAGAGAGGAGGGGGCCACTTTCCAGGAGTTCTGTGTAGCACCTCTCCAGCCGACGTGGGACATCAGAGAGGTAAGTACTTGGAGGTATGGGTGCAGGGTGTGCGGTTGGGCCTCCCTGGACCCAGGGGCCCATGTGCCCCGCACACCCTGCACCCATTCTAGATACACCCCTGGTTTCTTTGTATGTATGAAATCTTACCTTCACTCCCAGAAGGTTCCTGCAGCCCGGGGTCAGTGCCCTCACTCTCTCCCATGTTCTGCTGGCCACGCATCTGTCAGTCATACAATTTTTTATGTCAAATTGCAGTACACTTAAAGCACTTACAGTAATAAATGTAAACACAAATGCAATAGGCTTCATGACCTTGAAAGGATTTTGGAGTCTATTTAGTAAGAAGCACAAAATCACCAACATATATTTGGCTTTTCTTGACAGAGATTGCACAGAATTTATAAACGTATACCAGCCAGGACAAGACTAGCAAAAAAGACCTGTCTCAGCTCGGAGACACCTCACACGCTGTGGGCTCTTTTTGCTGTCTTATGCAAATGTAAAATCATGCAACATATATCTATATCCCAGTACAAGCACAAATCAGGGAGTGACCCATGAGAGCGTTGCAATGTGGGAGAAAGCGGAGAAATATCTTTTCTCTCTACCAGTGCGAGCGCTCATAACTCCATCTAGAGATGGCAGCAAGTATTGAACAAGAGATGAGGATAAATCTGTGAACTGACTGCACTTTTCTCTTTACTATAGACAACGAAGTCCAATATATTGTTTTCTATAGCTAAATGCTGGATAAAAGCCAGTTTTAGGTTTACTAAATAGACCTTTTTGTGGGTTTTCATTCAAGGCTGTGAGAGGAACATGGTCATACTAGGAAAAATGGCGGCACTAAGAATCCAAGGGGCCCCACCTAGGTGGAGGAATCCTTTAGGAAAGTATCATCTTAGATGGCGGCACAGCTTTGAAAATGCTGCCATGCATTATCCCCTATACCCCAACACTGACGCAACACTATTCACCCTCATTTACAAGTGCAAGTTTTCTACTGCAACACTAAAAGATTATACTTTTCATATCACAAAGAATATAACATGCATAAATACTACAACACGACCATGAGCTCTGTATTCAAATAATTATTCATTTTAACTAGAAAGTCACAATGCATGAAACTTTAGACTGCCAGGCCTGTAGCTGCCGCATCACCTGCAAAGGCTGTAGTTCTGCCCCTGACGGTCTGCAATGACTCCGGTAGTGATCCTACTGCTCAGAGAAAGCAGAAAGACTGGATCTTGCTCTTATGTGTGCAAAACTAAAAAATTATCAGTCAAGTTGGCACTGCTGGGCGGGCTGGGCACAGTGGTGGTGGGTGTGTCTGGGGGCGTGATGACGTGTCATCATAGCATCGCTCCTAACTATGCAATGCAGCATTTACCAGCATTGTGAAGTGCTAGGTGGAGGCACGATGACGTGATTCAACGCAAATTGAATCATCGGCCGCCTGTGCCGCCCACTACATTCGTCAAGGAGGTGTCCTCGGCTGGATGGCCCCAGCCTTGGGAGATTTATCTCTCTCTCCAGGTGGCTGGGAGCACCACCCAATTTTTGTGAGCCTCCCGGCCATTCCAGGAGTTTAGGCAAGTATGGTACAAGTATACAGTATATGTATTGCAGATCCTTTAATTTGATTTACTGTAGACTGGAGCAGACAGACAAGTGCTAGACATAAGTATCTGTCACTACCACTTAGCAATAAAAATAGATCCGAATACTTGAATAAGTTTGAGGAAAGATAAGCACCCCGATTAGTGATGGAATATTGCTAGTTCACCAGGGGTTAAAGGAGAGGAGGGTAGTCAGGATTGTGTCCATCAAAATAATAGCCTATGGCAGTAATAAGGGGCAGGTTCCCTACTATTCATTATAAATAGTCTGGAAGAGGAGCCATCTTCCTCTTTTCCAGTTCTGGAACCCCACCCACCCGTCTAAGCGGTTTTATATGCAATTCTTGTTTAATGTTGTTGGACTGTGCAATTTTCATGTTTTCCTTCCAACAGGTGGAGGTGCAGCCTGGCGGGAAGCAGTGCTCCTAGGCGGCCTATTATAGCGTAAGAGTGCCAGGGTAGCATTTGTTTTTGGGTAGCGGCAAGTTGGTCATTCTCCTTTGGGGGGACCGGGCCATCATCTTAGGGAGGGGTCAAGGCTGTGCCAATTAAGGGAGAATGGTTATGCCTCAGGCCAGTTTGCGCCTGGCAGGGATCTGCCTCTTATTATTTAGTCAAATATATTTGCCAGGCTGTGGCCTTGAGCACTGCTTTTTTACTGCCACCATCTTTCTAATTACAATTTGATCAATAAATTTCATCTGTGTCCTCTTTCAATTCCACATAGGTGTCCGTGTGGTTATTTCTAGTTAGTAGTTAAGTTAGTGAATTAGCATAATGTAAGATTCAAACAATGGGTGACTTACGTCACTTGAAGCAATGTATATTACAGAATAAAGGCAGGCCCCAGTCTTGGATCACTCATTGAGCACAACATTTGTCCATGTAGCATGGATCAATAGCATGCTACGGAATTTTAACTCACCTCTCCCAGTTCTTCATGTTTGTCATGTTGTTGTGTCATAGATGTTTTTAAAATACTGGGGCATTTAATAGCAAACTCTACTGCATTGAACCAGCAGCTTCCTAGTATAAAGAGAATGAGGACATTATACTGTAAGAATGCATACAAGTGATCAAGTGCTGGAAGTGCCCAGGAACCACAAATGTACACTCACCCCCTGAGCACACACAAGGCTGATGATTGTTGTACTTACCTCTATTTGTATATTACTATAACAATCTATTCAAAGTACGCCTCCAGCATACACCAACATTATATTCATGTTACAGGAATAATATTTCTATATTTGTCAAAAGAATTTCATTATGGGATCTATGTATCAAGCCTTGGAGAGAGATAAATTGGATAGAGCTAAAGGACCTGATTCATTATGGATCTCAACTGTGCAACAGCGTATGCAGATCGGTCGATGGTGCGTATGTCGCATGCATCACAGTGCGCGTGTGTGAGTTAGCATTATGATCACACTGCAATCACTTACACAGCTATAAAGCCATTGCAGAGTGATGGGACGTCAGCGTTTGGGGGTGGTGATGGGTAAGTGGTTGGAGAAATGCAGGTGTGCCTGTCCGTTTGAACGCCGTTTCCTGGGCATGCATGTTAGCCACTGTGATGGCATACGCAGCTTGAGTACTCACTGCGTGCGACAACAGTTACAATTTCTGAGTAAGGTCAGACCTGTTGTAATTGTGCATGAGGTGACGATGTTACTCGATGGTACCGATGTATACGCAGGTCTGCGAGGCCTTACAGATATGCGAAAGCGGTAGTGGGCGTCTATATACTGGCTTTGCGGTTGCAAATATTAGCATATTTTTGCATCAGTAATGCGTGCATAATCACAGCTACGATCGCAATAGCAATCCGTAGTGAATCAGGCCCAAAGTACCAATCAGCTTCTAACTGTCCCTTTATAGGGTGTTTGAAAAATGACAGGAGCAGATTGATTGGTACTTTGGGGCCTATTTACTAAGCCATGGATGGAGATAAAGGGAAATGAAATAAAGTACCAGCCAATCAGCTCCTAACTGCCATATCACAGGCTGTGTTGAAAACTGATGTTTTTGGAGGTTTGGCCGATTACTGTATATGCACCAAGCCACTTTGATGCGGTGCCTAACTCCATCTTTAGAAGGCATTACCATATAGAATCCTATGGGCTTCTATTCACACTTCCCCCTGCGAAGGATCCAAAACAGATCCCTCACAGAACCCCAGGTAACGCATGTGTCACTTGAAGTGTGTGCAGAAGGACTCCTGGGTCCTAAACACAGTAGTCCTTCTGTCACAAAGGACAGCTTTTACCTTGAGAGCTGTCCTTTGTGATTTTTTTCAAAGCATACTATGTTAGTAAATGCCATTATGCTTGCGATGAGTGTCAGGATGCATTGCATTCAAAATGTGATATGTCATGCATCCCACCCCCCATGTTATTTATCAGTAAAAACCTTCTATTCATTAAGTCACAATTATTATACGAGGGCTGATTGAAAAGTAATGAGACTGCCTATTTTTCTGTACGTGGCAACGCTATGCTGGTGATTGTGAAGGTCATACATTGCTGTGTCTGAACCTAAGGTTGGACGGCCGTAGTCTGCTTTGTTTGGTCACAGCAAGTGGAAGATCTTTGTACATTTCGTGATGTGTGATTGAATTTTGCGATAAACTTGGAAAAAGCGAAAATTAAACTCATGAAATGTTACGGCAAGCATACGGTGGAGAAACAATTAGACGTGCTGCAGTATTTCGGTAGTGGAAGCACTTCAAAGAGGGTAATACATCAGTGACTGATGAAGTGTGTTTATGGAGACCAACCACCGCGGTTACACATGTCAACAAGATGTTGCAAAATGACAGAAGGTTACTGTATGCAAAATTTTGGCTTCACATTACATCACATTCGCATGGGTTCAGCATATTGTGACAAAGGAACAGAAAATGCATCGCGTGTGTGCTAGGTGGGTACCCAGAAATCTCACAGAAGAGTAGATGTAACGATGAGTTGAATCATGCAAGAACACCATTTGAATGTCGGAGAGGATACCCGATTTCCTGACATTGATTGTGACGTGTGATGAATCGTGGATTCATCACTATGATCCGGAATCCAAAAAACAGTCCAGTGTATGGAAACACGCAAATTTGCTTCTGCCCAAAATATTTTGTGTGATTCTTTCGTCGTGTAAAGTCATGCTTCTGCTGTTCTTAAAGGCGCATGGTATGATCCTACAGCACTGGGTTCACCATGGACAATTAATGGTGATTACTATGAAATGTCCTGAAAACCCATTTGCATGGAGCCATGAGGAAGAAAAGACCACATTTGCTGAAGAAACAGTGGTTTTGCTCCAAGACAATGCCTGACCAAATGTTGCTGCTGTTGCTTTGGCAGCACTGACTGAAATTAATGGGACAGCACTGGAACACCCTCCATATAGCCGGGAATTAGCGCCCTATGATTTCTGGGCATTCCCAACCCTGAAAAAACAACTGTGCAGAAAGAAGTTCCCAACAGAGGTTGAAGTGAAAAATGCCACAGCTGCAACACTAAAAGTGATGTCACCAAACAGTCTACTGCTGAATGTGACGGACGCTACTTTGAAAGATAAACTTTTCAGATCCTGAGGAGTCATCTGATTCTGAATAAAAAAAAATCAGTCTCATTACTTTTCAATCAGCCCTCGTAAAGTATGTCTTGTGTAGTTTCAGATATGTAGTCACTTGATATTCAAGTCCATGTCCTCTCTTTCCATGAAACTTAGGAACATATGGTTGCTACTCCCCAGTTTATTACTTCTGCACTATACAAAGCAGCCACAAAGGGCCTGATTCTGAGTAGGATACTTCACCCCAATGACTGCATCTTTCCCGGTATTACTTCTGTGACTTTACTTCTGGATCATCTCTGTGTCCACACAGCCACCTCCCAGTCACCACACAGAAATTCCCAATACATTTTCAAGACATTTTCTAGGCCGCGCATCTCAGTCATGATTCTTTGCGCACGGACTCTGGACACATGCGCAGAAAAAAATAAATCACTCCTCTACGTCCAACATCAACATCATGTCTGACTCAGAATCACGCCCAATGTATGCTTACTGCCCATCTTACAGAGTAATGTGACCTTAATGCTCCTGTAAGCCGGTTTTTATTACATCAGATGCTTTAAAGCCTTTAAAAAAAAAGAAGAGAAGCTGCTAGAATTGGGCACCATCCTATCTGTAGTGTGAGCCTGATACAGAGTTGTGCGCACACCCGGTGGTTCCCATACTCCGATGGTTGTGATGCATGTGCAGATCTTATACTGTGAGTAGTGCCCCCTAAGCCACAGCACGATTGACATGCTGCCATCGTTTGGGGACAGGGAAGGGGTAGTGACAGCCAATGTCCCAAAAAATGGCGTCGTCAACCTTGTTTTCATGGTGTGCCAAGGCCAGTGCCTGCATCTTCTGACACAGCTTCACTGGCCCTGGCAGCATGAAATACACGGCCATCCTGAGTAACCTGAGGGTCACATAAATGGCCGATGTTCAAACAAGTGAGCGCGGAGTCAGCAGCAGATCACAGAAGCCAGCAGGATGTACATATTACACAGGATGCCTCCTGCAGCATTAGCACAGTGGCTGTATGATAAGGTACAAGTCTGTATCAGGCCTATGGTACATGGTTCCATTGTGCGGATATGGAGAGCTGCATGTTTAATCCATAAATTCTAGGTGGGAGCTGTTGGCTCAGATTGTAATTGGCAGCAATAAAATGTAACAAAACCATCACAGAGCAATACAAAGAGGAAGGCACTTTCCTTATAGCAAAACTATCCCCCATCCCCATAGGAACATAACAGCTTACCATTCCATTCTGTTGGTGCACGAATGATCATGTAGTGGACTGGGAGAGGTAGTGTGAAGGATGGAATAGTTTCACCATTAGGCCCCTAAAATTCAGATATAATTATTTGTAGGGGATAGTCAATATATTAAGTCAACCACACATACAATATTCATATTACTGTGAATCCTATGATTTATACAATAGATCTTGTAAAATGTATAATTGCTAAGCCAGCATGCACTAAAATACATTGATATTTCTATCAGTAGTTGTAATGTCTTACAAATGTAATAGTGTACAAAGCTCTGCTTACCGTAACACCCCATATAGATCGCTTATTAGGATGACGGAGTTTGAAACTGAATCCATTTTTCTGTGATGGGTACTCACTAATGTCACACAGTGTCAGGTGGATGGTGCCAACCCACTGCTGTAAATTGGGGGACTTATATAGAAGCATCACTCCTGGTTTTAGGATGCACCATAGCTTCATCCAGCCTTTGAATGTTCCTCGAATCTAGATGAAAACACACAATCTTTAATTAATGTGAAGATAAGTAAATCCAAATCCAAGTCACCAAGCCAAAAATGGGTGTAATTGGATTGTCTTTACTCTGTGTGGAAAAATAAAACTTCATCTAGACTAAGCTCAAAGCAGCCAATGGTTCTATAGGATAGTATAATTCTAGACAAAAGTAACTGTACTGCAGTCATATTATTTATTAATTAACACATATTTTGCAGTTATTTTACAGACACTATTTCAGTAATTCACATCAGTCCGTGCCCCAGCAGAGCTTACAATCTATATTCCCTACCACATAGAAACATGCACAGGGCTTCACCTATTATCAGAAGCCAATTAACCTACCAGTACTGTACGTACAACATTCCCGAAACTACACAAGCTGATGGCACCAAACACCTATTCTCTCTGGGATAGTGAGTAGATGATACCGGGAGGGTTTCACAAAGCTGCTTGCTAGAAAAGTGCAGTTTAGATCAACTCATGCTCTATCTATACATGTTCCCCAGTCTGAGATGAATCACTCAGTGCTACCCAGATTTCCCCAAACAGTGTGTGGTCATCAAGACACAAGAACTGTACAGTCACATTAAGCAATTGAAGCTCCCATTATTTTGGACCTAGCATATATTTTATACAAGATAGCATTGTGCTTCTGATAAATACAATATAAACCATTGTTCCATGCCACCAGAATTGTCATGTTTTTTTTATTAACAAATTAGGTTAAGAAAATCAGTAATAAAACAATTTTTGTATATAAAAACTAGCACCATCCTGGGGGTGTGTCTGGCAGACCCCTGAATAATTATCCTAAGACATCAGTAACATTATCCTCCCCACCCCTGTAGCATTTTTCAATCACCCTTGTAGAACCCCCAGTAGCATTCCCCTGCTGTTGGTGCCCCCTGTAGCATTAACCCACCACCTGTTTTCTATTCCCATCACTTCTGTAAACTTTGTACACCCCCTGTATCATTACCTGTGCCCCCCCATACACACACACCACCTCAGTGACCATAGATCTCTATTTGACATTTCAAACCCCCGCCCACCCAATGATCCTAGATCTCCTTATTTGCGGCCCCTCCAAGAATTTTTGAAGTTTCAAAATGGAGACCTGAAGGCATTCTAAGGCACACAAAGGACACGTAACATTGGCTATCGCAGAACGCTGATGTCACAAACTTTCCAGGAAGGGGAAATGATTTACTCCAATCTGAGTCTGCCAAAAATGTCCAATGAGGATGAGAGCCTGCAGTTGTATGGGACGGCACAGTGTCTGGGAAAGACCACCTGCCTGTGGTTACACCCTATGTGACCATTCCAGGTAAGTGGTTACAGGATCATCATTCTAGTTATTAGTTATGGTTTGCTTCACCTTCAGCCAATCAGACTTCACATTGAATGATGGGTCAGTCTGGATGTTGATGCATTTTGTAGTTACCACTTTCTTCTCTTTGCCAGTTTTGTTTTGGACCTGAAATTATAGCACAAAGAAGCACATTAAGCAGGTGCAGAGAACAAGGGTTTTCATGTAAAAACAAAAAACATTTAGGTAATGTAACCTTGGGTAATTGCCTTTATCAATGTCATTGTTTGGGAAACCAGTAAGAATTATCAACTACTGAAGGGAACATCTTATATAATATTAGAGGAAATCTCATAAAATATGCTACAGAACTAAAGGCCCTTCAGCATTATACATATATGCACTGCCGAACGCAGATTCCTGATCATCAGGAATCTGCAAATGCACAGGACCCATTCTGTACATGTGCAGGTCCTGTGTCATCGCACGCAGGTCCCCGTATGCCTCTGCCTGATTGACAGACAGAGTCATTTACGGGGTGGTGCAGTAGCAGGGCCAGCCGGCATTTCTGGAAATGGGGGTGTGTTGTCCCTCATTTTCTGAGAATGGCAAGGCCAGGATCTGCATTCACAGATGCAGTTTCCTGGCCTCATAAGCCAGCCAGCCTGCGTAAGCAAAGGTTTACTCAGCCTGAGCTGAGTAGCAATGGTTATCCCAGTATGCGACCATGGCCACAGTGCTGAGATCGTTAATGCAGCAGGGGCTGTCAGACACCTCTTGCTGCATTTGCAAGGAAGGATTTGCCAAGCTGCTTGCGTGCCGCTTTATTACTCCGTCTATTACTGAATCACCCACTAAGTCAGGAGCGTTTCTAAAGAGGAGGGGGCCCATGTGCACTCTCTGTCCGGCGGATGTGCTCAGCGCAGCAGCACCTGTAATCTCTGGGCACTAGAGTGTGCCCGGAGTCTACAGCCCATGCGCAGGTCACACTAGGGTTATTTCCCTAGTGCGCATATGCAGAACACTGGGAAAATGGCAGCAGCTGCCATTTTACAGGTGTTTTCTCCAGCGAGACAGCTCGGCGCGGGACTTCAGAGGGGTGAGTAATTAAAACATATGGGTGCAGGGTGTGCAGTGTGGGGGGCCCCCTGTACCCAGGGGCCCATGTGCACCGCATACACTGCACCCATTATAAATACGCCCCTGCCCTAAGTGTCCATATATCAATAAATAAGTAAAATAAAAACAAAATGATTATTTCTCTCACATCACTAGGGCCTCAATCCTTTCTGAAATGTAATCCATATCATAGTGAGGGAATTGGTAGTAACACAAGTATGGAGACACTTTGTATTATACTGCAATACATAGCTGGTGCCTGAAAATGCACAATGTATAATAGCCTGTGTATAGCTGTAACCTCTCCAGTATACTATCTAATCTGTACCCTTGCTCATACCTGAAGAATGGCAGCATGTACTTAGTGGGCCTATAGATCACTGACCCTCTGAATGTAGCAGTACATAATATAGTACCAAGAAAATGTATCATAATAGGCACAAGGGAGGGGGGGTCTATGCAAAGTAATTGCTTTGCTTTCATCAGTAGCATAATGCTCCATCAAAAGGCTCCGCGGCAATCATACGGTAATTCTTTATTGCACATGTGCTGACTGTAGAGGACCTGCATTCTCACTAGCATGGTTCAGAGGCCAGCAAATGGCAGCTGTAATCACTGGGGCAATGGGGAGGAGCTTGATCAGCAGCAGCTGGGAGAGCTGAGTCTTCTATGTTGTTTCTCCTCACTGGCAACTAATCCATGTCCATAACAACATCACAGTTTTTCTCTTAAGATAAAGCTGTAATAACCTATTTCACTTGCTAATAAGCAGATAAAGGGGTTATCACTGCTTAATAAATAGACCACTATTTATCATTCAATGTTTGTGGCATATACCTCAAAAACACCCGTTTTCAAGGGACACCTGCAAATACTAATTATCACCTGGAATTATGAAGCAGGGGCTGTAGCACATCTCTCCATATCTGCCGCAGTCCTTGCTTTTCCTAATGCACCCGCAGCCTCCATTGGTTTCTATGGGGGCTGCAAAGCTGTCAGATTCTGCTGCTTGGACTCTGCTGCTTCCATCATTAAACTCTCATTTTGCAATTTCTTATTTATTTATTTATTTTATTTATTTATTATCAGTTATTTATCAGTCCAGAAGACCAACATACCTTAAGGTGAGAGACACCAGGAGACGTAGGGTAAAATCAAAGTAAGTGACTTTATTGTCACAAAAAAGAGGCAAGAACATATAAAAGAATAGTCCAAAGTAGGAACGGTGCGGCTGAACGGTGATGGTATGGCTGAACACTAATGGTTCAGCTAGGGAGCCAATGGTGTGGCTAAAGAGCCGATGGTGTGGCTAAGGTGCCAATGATGTGGCTGGATAGCAAATAAAGTGGTCCGGAGGCCGATGTTGGGGCTTGGGAGCTGATGATGCGGCTTAAGAGCCGCACATGACTGAAATTTAGGGTGTAGCCTCATTTCCATAGGCCACACCTTTTGCGTGATGTTGTTTGGAGGCTGCAGTGGTGGGGGTCCCCAACCTCCCGATTTGACCACCCGCAGGTCACTTCGGCCCATGGGTGGAACAGCGGAAAAGTACCATCCCACTGAAATCGGGATGTTGGGGAGGTGTGCGTCCTCTATGGGTGGCGCCCTTGTTCGACCGCACTGGTCGAACACCCTTGGAGCCGGCCCTGCTAAGCACACTTCAGTGCTCTGAAGTACGCAATCATGTGTACGATCGCTGGTGTCATCCCGGCGGCACTAAGTGCACTTCAGCGGCCAGAGCACACTACCCAGTGTACCACTGCTGGTGTCATCCTGGCGGCACTCAGAGCACCCCAGTGTCTCCTTGCCAAGTTCATCCACCCTCCAGGCTGCTGCACAGCCTGGAGGATGCCTCACAGCCCATAGGCTGTGACTACTTTCAGTGACTGTTGTTATGGGTCCTCAGGCCACAACCAGCCCAGAGGCTGCTACCGGCCCAAAGGCCGCACCTCATCCTACTGGACCTCAGGTCACAACCAGCCCAGAGGCTGCTATCGGCCCAAAGGCACCTACTGGCCCTCAGGCCACAATCACACCAGAGGCTGTTACCGGCCCAAAGGCTGCACCTCAACCTATTGGCCCTCAGGCCACAACCAGCCTGGGCTGTTACCGGTCCAAAGGCCGCATCTCATGTTACTGGCCCACAAGCCACAGCAAACCAGGCACCTCCAACCCTCAAGGCTGCTTCCGGCCCAAAGGCCGCATCTCATCCTACTGACCCACAGGCCACAGACTATCAGTTATCTTCAGCCCTCAAGGCTGCTACACAGCCGCATCAAGCCAAGGTATACTGGCCCTCAAGGCCGTAGCTGGACTAATACCCAATTCTTAGACTTGAGCCTTGGCACAAACCAATCATTTCAGCCACAAGTGGCAGTCCCTGTCGCTGAAGGGATTGGATTGTTAAACTGTGAATGTCCTGTTTCATATACACAACATAAGGGTGGGTTGGAGGGTTGAAAGGTGTCAAAGCTGGATAATTGGCTGAGACAAGATCAGTTTAAAATTGGATCGCAGCGATGCCATCTTGCGACTGGCCGCAAGACGCCATCTTGGAAATGAGATCGCAAGATGCCATTTTTCTGTTAGATGCCTTGTAACATATGCCCTCTCCTTTAGGACCAATGGTATTAGCAACAAACTTCTCTATTGTGCTGTCTATGTCTGGGGGGTATAAATATGTGTGCTCTGACCCTGGGTTTCTAGTCTTCGTGCTGAATGCTGATTGACGGTGGTTTCTTGCTGATGCCTACATCTGGTCCAGAAAGCACTGCGTATGTATAACTGTACTTGGGTCTGTATAATTCCTTTGCGCTAGAATTGTATTTAAGATCATAGCATGTAACTGACTGTACTTTTATCAGATATATACTTTTATCAGGATATCAGAAGGTGTAGGCAGGGGTGTATAGAGGTTCAAAGGCAGTATCATTAGTTGGGGGCTCATAGTGAAGTCACTTACCCACTCACACGGCACATACGGTTATCGATATCTCACCAAAGGGTGGAGTGGCCACATGCAGGGTTTACCTGCAACCGCTCGGTGCTGAGAGATCACTACCAATTTTCGTGTGAGCCAGGGACGCTGACTAGAATCCAGGGACAAGAGAGGAAAAAGTTTGTTTTCCTTTGTTGATAGAACCTAACATTTAAAGGGGTGCCGCAGTATTGAACACGCGGCTGAGTTGCAGTTTTGCGCACAGTAAAGACGCACTTTTGTGTACGCAGCTAAAGGTTGTCATACGGTTGTGTGGTAGTCGCATTATTTTGTATACGACTGGTCGCACAATAGCGTATATGTACTTCCGGTTGTGCTGCCACATGTTTAAACAAAGCCACTGAGTTTACATTATCAATTGTTGCTAAATATCTGGGTTAACGTGTATTTTTCTGCGCAGGAAAAAAGTGTGTAACTGTGTGTGTTTGTTTAGGGTGTAACAAGGGACCTAAATGTTAAGGGTATCGTAGGACCCTTAAGTGCTAGGCGCAGGAGTTGGCCTAGTGACTCGGTAGCAACTTACCGTTTACTTTACACAAAGCAGGTGTATGGTTTGTTATTTTAGTTAGGGTTCGGCCCCCAGCGTGATTATAGTGTTCAGTAATCAATGTGTGTGATCTGTTAGGCTTATTTGAACACTATAATTGAACCGCATAATCTTGGCTAGATTGTGATTGTGAGCTGGTGGGAGAGTGGACGAAATCAACTGGAATACAAAGGGTACTTTGCTGCCCCCTAGCAGTTGAGAAGTAGTCAAAAAGGGATTGCTGAGCGGAAGCGGCCTTTACTTCCATAGGTGAGTGGAAGCGTCTAGAGGTCCTCCATAAGGTTTGCGAATACACCTTTTTTCCAAGACGTTCGCAGGTAAGTGAAAGTATCTTGACTGTCTTTCACCAGTTTAAATCTTTATTGAAAAACGTAGGAGTTGTCTCAGAATGGGAGCCACGCAAACAATAGAGATGTTAGACAATGATGTGCTGCTAATGGAAGTGCCACTTGGATCGGCCCGTTGTATTATGCATACTAAATATGGTACTTATGCAATAAGGTATTGTGATGTATGGTTTAAAATGACGATGAAGAGTGTTAAACCGTTTCCCAGAATTGGTAGTTTTGATAAAGATGTATAAGATAATGTCTGGGATCACATCAGTCTGATGCGCTCCCAAGAGAAAAAGGTCAAATACGGTATTATGAATGTTTAAAGTTGTGGCAGCATGAAGGGGATGCATGGCTTAAAAATGCGCAAGCGACGCAAACTAGCGTTGCGAGCGCATTGCCAGAGAATACATCCATGACACTGAATTGCAATGCGGGTGAGCCGCAAAATGGCGCGCACGTGCAACAAGGTAGTGTTGCGGAAGGTATTGCCAGCAGTTCACGCACACCACCCCCACCTTATGTGGATGGAGGTGCAAGTACAGTTATCAAAAATACCCATAAAAATGTAACAAGCAATTTGTACCCTCTCTTAATCAACTATAAAGAAAATGTTCATGATATGGATGATGAGCCTATTGTAATGTCTGCCATTTCCCATGCTGTACAAATGATAGATGCTACACCACGACAATCATGAATGGTGCCGCCATCTCCATTGGTAACAGCAAGGGAAGTGCTAACACCCTCTGCACCCGTAAAGGAAGTTGTTAATACCATACATAGCAGCAACAGATTAAACCACCAGCCAGGTAATAAGGTCAAAGGTAGCAGTGCTCCCGGTCTGCATCCCATTCGGACAATAACTGTTCCGAATGGAAATTTAGATGCGAACGGTATAGTGCCCACGAGGGAAGTGGTAATGCATTTTCCTTGGACAAGAGTAGAACTAAATTCCATCATAAATGATTTCCCCGATCCCAAAAAGAACTAGCCAAATGTCAAAGATTTTTGAGGAATTTGGGTAGTTCTCATGAGCCAACTAATAAAGATTGGCGGGTGGTGTTAAGGGCCTGTCTACCACGCAATACCGACGTGACAAAATTTATCAAGGATTGTGTATTGGAAAGTGACGTTCCCTTAACAGACCAAGTAAACCAAGGTAACATTTCCCGCATTGTAACTCAATTGGGTATATATTTTCCGGTAGTAGTTAACTGGAACAAAATTTTCACCATAAAGCAAAAGGAGAGTGAATCTGCAGTGTCACAATCCTGGCTAGTTTTTACCTTTTGTGACTTACCTCTGCCAGCTGCTCCATGGATCTGTGTTTGTAATTCTCCTGTGGGACATCTGCTCTGGCTGAATCATGCTGGCTGTGACAACCCTGTGTGTGCAGACTGCTCTCCTCCCCACACTGATTAATCACCTGGACCCTGCTCTGTCTGTGAGCATTGCTAGTCTTAATTGGAATCACAGGTGTGGTCCTGATTCTCAAGGGCTGCAGAGATGATTACTCCCTCTGCATGTTGTGCCTTGCTCAACTCAGAATGCCACTGCCACACCACCTGTCTGTATCCACCAATCGCTGCCAGACTCTAGGTATATAGATCCTCCTCTAATAGCACTCAGTGCTTGAACATCTCGTTATGTCCCATGGTATACAACTTGTGCTATAGCTGTACCTCTGAGTACCAGTATGTCCCAGCCACCCAGCTACCAGCGTCTACCCACAGCTATCTGGCCGCTCCACGTAGCCACCCAGCTACCAGCGTCTACCCACGGCTATCCGGCTGCTCCACATAGCCACCCAGCTACCAGCATCTACCCATGGCTAACCGGGCTCTCCATGTAGCCACCCAGCTACCAGCGTCTACCCACGGCTATCTGGCCGCTCCACGTAGCCACCCAGCTACCAGCGTCTACCCACGGCTATCCGGCCACTCCACGTAGCCACCCAGCTACCAGGGTCTACCCACGGCTATCTGGCCACTCCACGTAGCCACCCAGCTACCAGCATCTACCCACGGCTATCTGGCCGCTCCACGTAGCCACCCAGCTACCAGCATCTACCCACGGCTATCCGGCCGCTCCACGTAGCCACCCCGCTACCAGCGTCTTCCCAAAACTATCCAGACGCTCCATGTAGCCACCCAGCTACCAGCGTCTACCCACGGCTATCTGGCCACTCCATGTAGCCACCCAGCTACCAGCGTCTACCCATGGCTATCCGGCCGCTCCACGTAGCCTCCCAGCTACCAGCATCTACACACAGCTATCCAGCCGCTCCACGTAGCCACCCAGCTACCAATGTCGACCCACAGCTTCCCAAGCCACAACAAGTAGCTTCCATGCTACCATCCATCTGCAAGACCATCTACTAGTAACCCGACCAGCTCAGTCAGCCTTCCTGCCAGTCCCAGTCCGGTTCCTCCAAGTCCACTCACCTCATGGCTCATTAGCTGCACCAAGTAGCTTCCGTGCTACCATCCATCTGCAAGCTCATCTACTGTTACCCTGAGCAGCTCAGTCAGTCTACCTGCCGGTCCCAGTCCGGTCCCTCCAAGTTCCTTCTGGTCTCACTCCAACGTTTCAAGTTTCCAGTTCCAGTCACTCATCACCAAAGGCAGATCTCACTGCTACCCACTTCTTATATTAAAAGAGCTATTCATGGTTCCAGTGCAGCCGGCCTCCAGTGATTATAGTTCATCACCTGAGACAGGTAACTCACTAGCACCAACTGTGACATGCAGAAGAGTATTGCGACTGGGCTCTGCAGGCTATCACCCAGTACACTGAGATAGAAGATATTAAAGATAGCACTCACCACAGGGGAATGATAGTCACGGTACTCATGGACGGTCTTAAGGAAAACTTAAAGACTCGGGTTCAGACCTTACAACCTGGCTGGAGGAGAGTCACAATAGATACACTCATAGAATCTGCCATAGAACATGATAAGAACATCTCAAAGAAGAGAGAGACCCAGAGCGAAAAACGAATGGCTGTCAGTATTCAAGCTCTGGAAGGAATGACTGTAACATCACAGCCAACAGACACACTTGCATCTACACACACACCTACACCTGAACAGTTATATGTCCTCACTAATCCCACGCAACAGCAAACACAGCTCTATTCTACTAACCCTACACAACCACAGCTCCCACACTACTCACAAACTTCATATCCCCCACAATACCCTTATCCTCCATATCCCTACCCATATCCACCACCTTTTCCCCCTGCTCAAACCTCACAACAACCCGTGTCTTCATCCAATCCACGAATATGTTTTACTTGTAACCAGCCAGGACATTTAATTAAAAACTGCAGAGTAAAAAGGGTAGGACCCCCAAACCAGAGAGTACCTGGATATCCCCATAAGGGATATGCACAGAGAACAGCAAATGTCCAGCAGGCACCAGCTCCAATTGTGGCCATTAATGCTTTATTGGAGAATGATAGCGAATGCTAGGAGTCAGGTCATACCTGTAGTCTACAGATAGTCAGGTTAACGGGAAGTACTAGGGAAGAACCGGTCATGATGGTTGATGTAGCTGGTACTGAATATCCTTTTCTTGTAGACACAGGGGCGACCAGGTCAGTGATAAAATCTCCTGTTAATTTACAGGTGACCAACGAGACAGTACCAACAATGGGTGTAACAGGTAAAGTGGAACATTATCCTTTAACAAAGTCCACAGAGGTTACTATTGGGCTGTTGCATACCAAGCATTCTTTTCTTTTGGCTGCTGTGGCTCCTACTAACCTGCTGGGTAGAGACTTGTTATGTAAGATGGGATGTGTTATATATTGCACCCCTGATGGTGTATTTTTAGATATCCCTGAGAGAGTTGCGCACGAGTTCAAATGAAAATCCATCCCAGGTAGATCAAATGTTGTTCCAAATTCCAGATTCCCTTTGGACTAAGGATGGACAGGACACTGGATTAATGGCAAACGTAAGCCCCGTAATGGTAAATTTGAAAAGCAGTAGGCAAGCTCCAAAAATTCCCCAGTATCCATTAAAACAGGAGGTAGAATTAGGGGTTTTTCCAATAATTGAATGATTATTGCAACAGGGAATTTTAGTCCATACAGCTAGTGTAGCCAACAGTCCCATCTTTCCTGTGAAAAAGAGTGGTGGGAGGAGTTATAGGCTGGTACAAGACCTTAGAGGTGTTAATAAGGTTGTAGAGAGCCAATTCCCCGTAGTGCCAAATCCAGCTGTCATCCTGATGCAGATCCCACCAAATGCAACCCATTTCACTGTCATTGACCTCTGTTCTGCTTTCTTCTCTGTGCCTCTCCACCCTGACTGTCAGTATCTATTCGCATTTACATACAGAGGTGTGCAATATACATGGACACGGTTGCCCCAAGGTTTCATAGACAGCCCAGTATCTTTTCCCAGGCATTGCATGACTGTTTACAATCTTTTCAACCTGCCAATGGATCTGTTCTAATTCAATATGTGGACGATTTATTGCTGTGTTCTGATTTGTTTATGTCATGTTTGAATGATACTAAACTTTTGTTGTTTCATCTCTCACATACAGGACACAAGGTGTCTAAGGACAAACTACAGCCGTGCCAATCCAGAGTAAAATATTTGGGACACTGCTTAACCCAGGGGTTAAGACATCTCACAAATGATAGAATCCAAGCCATACAGAGCATGGCACTGCCGCAGAATCAACAGTAAATTCATACCTTCTTGGGAATGTGTGGATACTGTACAATGTGGATCCCAGCTTTTTCTATTTTGGCCTTGCCTTTACAGGACTTAATCTCTTCCCCAAAGCCCGATCATGTCATACACACAGAGGAATCAGAGCAAGCTTTCCTTAATCTTAAGTATAGTCTGACAAAAGCACCTGCATTGGGAATACCTGATTATGAAAAACCTGTTGATTTGTATTGTACGGAAGCCGATGGTTGTGCTGCAAGTGTCCTTACACAAAAACATGGTGATGCCAGTAGGCTCGTAGCATACTACAGTGCCAAATTGGACACTGTGGCGAGATCACTCCTCACCTGTTTGAGAAGTGTAGCAGCTACCGCTCTATTGGTGAGTAAAAGTGAGGACATAGTATTGGGTTATGATATGATTGTATACACTCCCCATGCTGTATCTGCTCTGCTGAATTCTGCTCAAACCAGACACGTCTCTTCGGCTAGGTTTACCAAATGGGAACTAGCTCTAATCGCACCTGCAAACATCACTTTTAAATGTTGCAGCACGCTGAATCCAGCAACGTATTTACCATATGTACAACATGATGTACAAAGGGTGGAAGGAGACGAGTTGCTGGCGGTGGGTGAGTTCAGCGGACATAATGATACACACGATTGTATGGAATATCTGAATCAGACCTTTACTGCTAGACCTGACATACACGACACACCTTTAGAGAAGGTAGATGTGACTTTTTACATGGATGGGAGTTGTCATAGACAAACAGACACAGGTGAATTATGTACAGGTTATGCTGTTGTAAATGACACAGACAGAAGCTAAACCTCTTGGCCCTCCTCACTCAGCCCAGGTGGCAGAGTTAGTAGCACTAAAAAGAGCATGTGAACTGGCAGCAGGCAAATCTGCTAACATTTACACTGACTCGAGGTACGCATTCGGGGTGGTGCACGATTTCGGGGCTCTATGGCATCTGAGAAATTTTATGACAGCAGCAGGCACACCATTTGCACATTCCCGACACATAAAACATCTTTTAGAAGCAATCCAACTGCCCAAAGCGGTGGCAGTAATCAAGTGTAAAACCCATACATGTGAGGATGATCCGGTGGTCACTGGGCAACAACAGAGCCGATGAAGTGGCAAAATGGGCAGCAGGGTTAAAAATGTTTTCTCCCAATGAAAAAATTATGTCTTTCCAAACAACTGATATGCTGAAATTAATTGAGATGCAAAATTTGTGTTCAATTTAGGAAACAGGAAAAGTCCATTTGGAAGTCCAAGGGATGTGGACAAGAGTCCTCTGGGCTCTGGAGGGACAGACAAGGTAAGCCAGTAGCCCCCAAGGCATATTACCCCAGCCTGGCTGAGGCAGCACACGGTCTGACTCATCTGGGAAAGCAAGGTATGTGCAAGTTGGTGAGAGCATACTGGTGCGCACCAGGTTTTTCTTCACAAGCAGAAAAGATAGCAATGTCCTGTCTGACCTGCTTGAGGAAGAACATAGTGAAACCGATCCCTACAGAACCGTCCCACATTCCACCGACTGATGGACCTTTCCAGATGATACAAATTGATTTCATCCAATTACCACCCTGCAGGAATCTTAAGTATGTATTAGTGTGCACTGACATATTTTCTAATTGGGTTGAGGCCTACCCAGTGGCCACTAATACTGCTGCGTTTACTGCCAAGAAAATAGTTCAGGAATTTGTATGCAGGTACGGTATCCCTAAAATCATTGAGAGTGACAGGGGTACTCATTTCACAGGTGATGTTTTTCAAAATATGTGTAAGCTGATGGGTATAAATAGTCGACTTCACACCCCCTACCAACCGCAAGCCAGTGCCAAGGTAAAGAGGATGAATGGGACTATTAAAATAAGTTGAGTAAAATCATGGCAGAGACTGGACTAGGATGGCCAGAAGCGTTACCTTAGATCCCACATAGTATAAGGACCACTCCTAGACCCCCTCTAAATCTGTCCCCATTTGAAATACTGTTCGGTAGACAACCTCATTTGATTATAAGTCAACAGGAAGACTTGAAGGGTAACAACGAGGTAACTGTAAAGTATCTTATATCAATGAGTAAGCAGTTAAAACAATAGCAGCAGAAACTGAAATTGTAGTCCAATGATATGCCTGAAACTAACTGTCATGATGTTGAACCAGGAGAATATGTTATGATCAGAAATTTCATGCATTCAGGTTGTTTGACTGATCGGTGGGAAGGTCCATACCAGGTGCTGCTGACAAGTACTACATCTTTGAAGGTGGCTGAGAGAGATACCTGGGTACATTCCACTCACTGCAAAAAGGTCAATCAACTGGTGGAGAAACAAGTCGGAGACCAGGCTGATAGCGTGGACCTGTCGCTCACGAGCTTGTTCCGGGAGGATTGAAAAGGTCGTAGTGAGATACCTGAACTAAAAGAAATCTGCAGGTCTTGTTGTGGCAATGGATAGGCCTGCTGTGTTAATTTTCATGTTCTCTTTTAGAGTGTTCACCATCCTGGTCGGTTCGGGAATGTCCGGTTTCTGTGAAGGGGGACCGTTTGTGGAGAGGGGAGTGGATGGCAGTGCTGATGGAGTGGAGTCAGAAGGAGTGCAATGCCAATCAGGGGAGTGTCTGACCAATCTTAGTACTGTTATTGTTAAGAGAGCTGTTATTCTGGATACTCGGGGACGGTGTGGAGGTTTATCGTCTTAAGATTCCTGTATTTGTGAGCTTTGTGGATCCCTAGTTGATGAGAATTGTATCCAACGTTGCCAGCCTAAATATAACCCGTACTGGGGCGGGTATCCTTTAGAGGATTATCATAGCATGGTAGGCAAAGTGTTAAATCAAAGTGATTGCTGGGTGTATTACAGGGACAGCATAATATAGGGTCTGGTGCCATTTCCGCTGAATATCACGGAAATTATAGAATTACACAAAGGGAAAACATTGGATGGAAAATTACTCTCATCCAAAACACCTCATTTCAAACTCTATCAATTCCAAGTAGATAGATCACTTTTGTGTTTAAACATAATCAACCCCAATAAACCCGGGAGTTGGGAAGTGACAGGGAATAATCAAGATGATGACCTTCTCACAAAGAGCTGATAATGAGTCCATAAACCATGATCTGTTACACTCAATTAAATCTAGTGGGAGACATTTTAGGTACCGGTATGCATTGAGTTCCACCAAAGAAATTATTGGTAAGGTGCCAGATGGTTATTGTGCTAAAATAATACAGCCAGAGACTTGCATGTACCAGATGGAAGACCCAGATATAGGATTGTTTGCAAGGGAAATGTTCTTAATGATAATGATGCATACCATTCCTTATGTTCTCCCTGATAAAGTATATTTTATACGTGGAAGAAAAGCGTATAAGTGGCTCTCCCTGAGTTCCGAAGGTTTGTGTTACCTGGGAAGAGTAGTCCCAGAAGTTAAGACCCTCACACATGTTGAAATGCTTGGTGTACATAAAAACACAGCGTCAACATATCTTCACACGCAATATGAACACAGAGGCAAACGAAATATGTTACCTGGTGACGTGCATAAAGCCACTCAGTTAATTAGTGAGACAACTGGCTTTCCAGTTTTAGTCACATTGGATCCCACCAGGATCGCTCGGGGTACATTAAATTTTAGATATATTCAGGAACTTGCTAAATTAATAGGTAATATCACCGAGATGTACGATGACACATTCAGGTATACAGGGAGAGAATTGCAAGCATACAAGAAAGAACTGGTGCAACACAAGCTAGTGTTAAATTATTTAACTGCTGTTACTGGAGGGTACTGCGTAACTTTGGCCACCCAATTTGGAGTAAAATGTTGCACCTATGTCACCAATGATACCAGCGACCCCAAGGAGGTGATAGACCGAAAGATGGATGAAATTCTGCAGCTAAAATGGGAATTTCTTAAGAACCATAATGCTTCAGTGGCTGAAGTAGGGGAGAAGATAGAAGGATGGGTTTCATGGCTGAACCCAGTGAAATGGTTCTCAGGTCTAGGGGAATGGGTCCAGGAAGTGATCGCCAGCATAGGCAAATTCTTAATCCTTATACTGATTGTCATCATAATAATTGGCATATGTGTCCGGTGTGTTCCTATTGTGTTGAAGTGTGGAAAATGTAGAAAAAGAGTAAAATGAAAGAACGAAATTATGATGGTGGTCAGTATGAATACTGAGGTAAATATAGAACTGCATTACAACCCTGAACTAGGAAATACCATCATTTAATGTATTATATTTAGACCTGCATAGAATGTATTATTGAAATTTTATTTTTTAAACACCTCAGATAATGTAAAGTGCCAAATTTCCCCTTCAAGACTGCCTTTATAGGACTGGTGTATCTCCACACCTTTCACATGATCTTCCAAGATCCACGGTGTGCGTTTAATAGTAGTTTTATGTCCCCACTCAGAGGCACATTATTGATGGATTAAGAACCACCATGTGCCATCCCATAATAACACTAAATAGTATATAAATGTAAGCCTAAAGGTTATATTTTAAAATCAGATTGTGATAGCATGTTGTTCGCTATCAAAGGGTGGACTGTTGAAGTTGGATAATTGGCTGAGACAAGATCAGTTTAAAATTGGATCGCAGCGACGCCATCTTGCGACTAGTCACAAGACGCCATCTTGGAAATGAGATCGCAAGACGCCATTTTTCGAATGGCCGCCTTAGCGCCATTTTAGATAAACTCACACTTTAGTACTTGTGGTGATATTACTATTAGCATCATGCGATTGCATCTTACACCATTTCTCATACACACATTAATACGCACAATTGTGCTGTTAACTAGTCGCATATTAGCGAATGCATAAGATCTTGTATGAAAACGCATAGTATTAGCTTCATGCACGCGCATCTGCCCCAAGTTAACTAGCATCTTTACGTCAAACCCCACATACTCACACATTACATATTCACATACAAGGTTCAATAAGCTTTAAGGTATAAGATTCAAGTATACACATTTACTATAATTGCTATGAAATAAAGATTATTTTGTAACTAAGGTTTTATATGTGATAAGTAAGCCATGTTTGATATTGTACTGATGCGTACTCTCTCAACAGTATTCCGGTAACATCGATGTAGAGATCGCAACAGGCATTCTCAACTTATGGACCGCAGAGACTTCAAGCAACAAAATGTACATTATATGACCAACTGTTAGGATTTGCATGAGGCGGGAAACCAGAGACCACCAGTTGTTAGAGGCTGGACTGTGTCTATTTGAACCAACCTGTTAGATGCCTTGTAACATATGCCCTCTCCTTTAGGACCAATTGTATTAACAACTAACTTCTCTATTGTGTTGTATATTTCTGGGGGGTATAAATATGTGTGCTCTGACCCTGGGTTTCTAGTCTTCGTGCTGAATGCTGATTGATGGGGGTTTCTTGCTGATGCCTACATCTGGTCCAGAAAGCGCTGCATATGTATAACTGTACTTGGGTCTGTATAATTCCTTTGCGCTAGAATTGTATTTAAGATCATAGCGTGTAACTGACTGTACTTTTACTTGAATAATACTTTGTGCTTTGGAACCACAGGTTCTAGGTCTGGAGTCTTTATTTACTGTATGACTGCGTACGCAAAATAGCATCATCCTTAGAGGTTTATAGGCAGGATATCAGAAGATATAGGCAGGGGTGTATAGAGGTTCAAAGGCAGTATCGTTAAAGGACATTTCCATCTTGCACCTTTTTACTTTCCATTATGTGCTGGTTGGGTCATTGCAGCCTGACATTTTTAATGTTATGGTTTATGAATGTCCAGAAATTGTAATGGCCACAGACAGCATGTCCTGCATGCCCCTTTCATTTTTTTTTTTAAAGAAAATTCTGAACCAATTGCTGCTTGTTGTGTCAAGAGGCCCTTAAGGCTGCAACATGGCCCAAAGGCCGCATCCTGCTTCACGGCCCAAAGGCCACCTGTCGTCACTCCTCACTAACCCTCAAGGCTGTAATGGCTGCAACTTGCCAAGAGTTCCAGGCCTCAAGGCTGTTGTAGGACTGGTTCCTTCCTAATCATAGCTCTGTATTCCACTACTAGGAGGCTGCATCAACAATTAACTATGAACTATCAATTCTTCAGCTAGGGCTGCACCAATTTATCAATATCAACTCTTCTTACTTCAGCCAGTGGCTGCACCAATTATCAATATCAACTCTTTTTACTTCAGCCAGGGGCTGCACCAATTATCAATTCTCCAGCCAGGGGCTGCACCAATTATCTATTCTTCAGCCAGGGGCTGCACCAATTATCAATTCTTCAGCCAGGGGCTGCACCAATTATCAATTCTTCAGCCAGGGGCTGCACCAGTTATCAATACTTCAGCCAGGGGCTGCACCAATTATCAATTCTTCAGCCAGGAGCTGCACCAATATATCAATATCAAATCTTCTTAATTCAGCCAGTGGCTGCACCAATTATCAATATCAACTCTTCTTACTTCAGCCAGTGGCTGCACCAATTATCAATTCTTCAGCCACTGGCTGCACCAATTATCAAGTATCAACTCTTCTTACTTCAGCCAGTGCTTGCGCCAACTATCAACTATCAATTCTTTAGCCAGTGGCTGCCCCAATTATCAAGTATCAACTCTTCTTACTTACATCAGTGGCTGCGCCAACTATCAACTATCAATTCTTCAATCCTCAAGGGGTACCCCAACCATCATCTTTGCACAGTCCTCAACTTTATTTGTCACTCAGTTTTGAGCCAGCTAGCTGGATGCAACCTTTTGGCCCTTAACTAGATGAAAAAAATCAATATCGTGAGCTGGGAGGTGGTCAAAATTGACTGGAGACGAGTGGAAATAAATGTTATTGAGGTTAATAATACTGTAGGTACAAAAAAAGCCAATTTTATGTGATTTTTATCTGTTTTTATGATTTTTAAGAAAAAATCCAGATCCAAAACCAAAACTGAAAAACAAAACACGGAGGTGAGGTTTTGGCAAAACCAATCCAGATCAAAAGCCAGCGGAGATCCAGATCCACAACCAAAACCAAAACACAGGGGTCAGCGCACATCTCTAAAAATAAGCTATAAGTACCGCTATACAGAGATATATGCATTTTGATTTTGTTTATATTTGCAACAGAAGAGATATAACTGGGGTGTGACAGGGCATTCTCACGTAGGCAACATTGAGTCAGGGCATCCTGTGCATCCTAAGCACACCTGGATTTAAGTGAAAATATAATTTTTGGAGACAGATTTTTGCACTTAATATAAGAAAGGTGCAGGGGCATTTCTAGAGAGGAGGGGGCCCGTGGGCAGTCTCTGACAGGGGTGTAACATTCCAGCACTGGTTCCCCTAGCAAGACTTTTTGAGAAGAATCAGAATGCCAGATCAGCATCACAAAGCTCCCACTTTGCATTTCTGAAGATTTGTAGAGCCCGTTGCATGAACAGTGAAGAACCGGGCTGAGGACTGTGATGAGGTGATGAGGGCTGAGGACTGTGCTGAGGTGATGAGGCACTGAGGGACTGTGTTGAGGTGATTAGGGGCTGAAAATGGTGCTGAGGGACTGATGACTGTGCTGAGGTGATAAGAGGCTGAAAATGGAGCTGAGGGGCTGAGGACTGTGCTGAGGTGATGAGAGGCTGAAAATGGTGCTGAGGTGATGAGGGTGAAAGGTTGCAGCCTAGGAACGGACATTACTCACCACAGCACCGGCTTCCCCTGATCCCTCGGGTGGTCAGACATCAGGTGCGGCGGTGCGTGACATGCTGAGCATTATGCTTAGATCCATGTGGACATCCATGAGCTGTGCTGAGCCTTGGTTGCTGCAGTTGCCATCATGGATGCAGCCATGACAGTTCACATCACCTGACTACGCTTTACCCAATGGTAGCATGGTGGTGGTCAGCTGATGCTGTCCACCAATGATCTGCTACCTTAGGGTATAAAGCCAGTCTCCGGACAGAAGGAAGTTGCCTGTGCAATGTTGTCGCTACCTTGTGTATACTTGCTGTTATCCTGTTCCAGGTTCCCTACGTGATGTCCTCGAGTCTCTAGTACCAACTCCTTGTGCAACAGTGCGTCCGAACATCTGGCCTGTGTGAGATACAAGTGCCAACTCCTTGTGCAACAGTGTGTCCGAACATCTTGTCTGTGTGCGATACAAGTGCCAACTCCTTTGCAACAGTGCGTCTAAACATCCTGCCTGTGTGCAATACAAGTGCCAACTCCTTGTGCAACAGTGCATCTGAACATCTTGCCTGTGTGCGATACAAGTGCCAACTCCTTGTGCAACAGTGCGTCCGAACATCTTGCATGTGTGCAATTACAAGTACCATCTTCTGACGCAACTTCTCATTAAATACCCCTTTTTAGTGTACAGCTATGAGTGCCACTCCTTGGCACAACAGTGCCTTAAGCACTTGCCTTTATATCCATACGAGTATCAGTTCTCAGTGCAAAGGTAGTTCTTGTAGAAGTATATCTTGTTGAAGCTGGATAATTGGCTGAGACAGGATCGGTTTAAAATTAGATCTGCGTGACGCCATTTTGCGAATGGCAATGAGACGCCATTTTGCGATTGGCCGCCCAGTGCCATTTTAGTGAAACTCGCAACTATAAGTACATAAGGCGATGCTATTATTTAGCATCGTGCAATTCCCACGCAATAGAAAGAAGTTACAAGTCCTCACCATATAAATACAGACAGTTGCTAAAACATATAAACTAATTATCCCTGCAAGACATGCACCATAGTGTGCTCCACAAAACACATAGTCGCACAATGCTAACTAGCGTCTTTTCCCAATTCCCCAATACTTACACACTGCACACTTACATGAAAGGTTCCCTAGTATTAAAGTGTAATATTCAAGGTTTATTCAGTGATTATTAATGTTGTGTAATAAAGGTTATTTGATATCTACGGTTTAATACATGGTAAGCAGACCGTGTCTGGTGTTGTACTGATCCACTGTGTTTCCACAGATTTCCGGTATCATCAGTGAGAAGGTCAGAACATGCATCTGCAAACTATGGACTATAGAGAGTTAAAACATTAAAATGTACTCTGTAATGTTAGCAGCTTAGATTAGCATGCAGCGGGAAAAAGGACACAAAGGGCGGTTGGAGGCTGTTTGTGTCTATTTGAAATTGTCCTATACACTATCCTGTAACAGAAACACCTTTAAGAAGAAAAAATGGAATCATGCCAAATTTGCCTATTGTATTGCCAATCCCTGAAAGAGTATATATGTGCGATCCCTGACCCCAGTCTTGAGTCTTCCTGCTGTGCTGTTGACGGAGGTTTCTAATGCTGATGCCGGTATCTGGACCCAGAGCGCATGCGTATGTAACAACTGTACCTTGGGTCTGTATGATTTATTTGCACTAATTGTCTTTAGATCACAGCATGTAACCATCTGTTTTTATACTGAATAATAACTTTTTGTGCTTTGGAACCACATTCAAAGTCTGAAGGCCTTTATTTACTGTGCAACTCATTACGCTGAATTGCGACAATTTTAGAAGGTTTTAATAGGCAGGATTTAGAAGGTATAGGTAGGATTGCATAGAGGTTTAAATTAGGTATCCATAATCTCTTGGGCCATTGTCTATTTGTCTCCATTTCCATGGTATCAGATACCTGTCCAAAGGACCGCGACCTGCTTGCTGGGTGCAGCTTAAACCCATATCCCACTTGGAGGGGTCACTGGTGAACAGCTCCCAGCTGGTTAGACTCTGCGCCTTTGGACAGATCTTGTCAACGTTTGATATTCGTGGATGAGATCATATATACAGGCCCGATGCCTCCACCTTCTCTCTCCGCCAGCGACCTCAGCTTCAATCCCCTCAGTAGGGGATTCCTTTAATCCAAACACGACAGTTTGCACAGGCCCAATGGAAGCTAAGGAGTCCCAGGCTACGGGGGCATTACAAGAGCTTGCCACCCACATGGACAACCAAGAGGCAGCACAACATCAGGAGGGTCAATACCTACATGAGCTTTCTGGACAGCTGGTGTCAATTCAAGGGACTCTAGCCACGCTCCTTCCTTCTTCCATGGTGGTAGCACCTCCTACTCCACCAATCTAATCTTCGGTTCCTAGTGGCTCTAGGTCCCGTCTTCAGCTGGCGTCACCGGAACATTTTGATGCTGCCAGGGATTTATCAACCAGTGTGAGATCCAGTTTGAATGTCTACCACAGAATTTCCCCACACCTAGATCGAAGGTGGCATACATTATTTCTTTATTGTCAGGAACAGCTTTGGACTGGGTTTCTCTGCTATGGGAACGAGCAGTTATCTCTAATCACTTTACTTTCAGTTTTCCGTGATGCTCTTGCTATTGTACATGCACCATCTGCTTGGCATTCCAGAGTTTGCAGTGTATCACAACAAATATCACTGATATCTGCTGTGGTCACTCGTAGATACATTAAGGGGAGGGGATCCTAACTATTTCCGGGTACCTCCACAAATATTCTTTTATAAACAGGATCCTAGTCTTCTAGTAGCTAGGTTTTAAGGAGTTTTTTATGGCTGGAATGTGGAGCATTATTACTGTGTCACAATCCGGGGGTTCTCTAGTATTTGAGAGGAAATACAGAACAAGATCAAGTCACTTACAGCTTAGATGCCGTAACAAGTAAGAATCTCAGGTGATTAAATATTTGACAAATGTTTTTCTCTTTTTGGTATCAGTCAACAATATACTTCCAGCTGAATGTAGCCACATCAAACCAAGGTAACTGACAATGATTTTGCTAAAATATATGCAAAATTCTATAACCTATGCAAATGATTACTGATAAGGCATTTACTTCTGTTACTTCTGACAGAATAGCTCAGTAACACTGGTCTTGGATTATTGGGGCATTACACATACAGTATATGTGCAGCTCAGTTATATAGGACTGTTTCTCTTCTATGAGGGAGTACACACCACACTTGCCGACTTTTTGGCTGCCCCCTCCAGGAGGGGACAGCCAGGTTGGCAGACTCATCACAGCAGGGTATGTGACATTGGTATAGGTGGGCGGTGTGGGGCAATCACATCATTGTGGCTCCACCCCCATTATACAGTGCCGATATTACAGTAATTGAAATGCAGGGTATGGCTACAAATCGCATCCTTTATCTCAGTAAGTGGGCGCTGTAGGTGGGGGGGGCAGCTATGGTGGATGGGGCGGGCAGGTGGCTGCTAGCTCCATGAGACTTGCCTACTCTTCCAGATTTTTAGTAGCCTCCAGTCCGTTCCCAAGAGAGTTGGCGAGTATGGTACACACTGAGAGGCTGATGCACAACTGAACGTATGCCTGACTGCAGAGCTTATCTTGCATGAATTCAAACTGTACATGCATAAAGTCAACACAGGTACAATATTTATTTTGTTGTTTTTTACGTCACATTGTTTCAGTCTACAGCTTTAAGACACCAAGACCACTAATACATCTGCAAGACGTTTAGATCTTGTTAGCACAGGGTCTTGGATATGGGAGTCACAGATCTTGCACTTAGTTATGTTCTACTGTAAACTGTATATATGCACTTCCCTACACATCACTCTGTATGAACCCTAAAGAGAGCTTCCATGGCTGGCTATGTATATCATTGTATATTGCCAAATAGCGACCCGCCCCAGCATCACATGGGAGCAATTTCATCTTGCCACAGCCCCTTGCATCTCATAACAACCCCCTGCTTCTCACTCCTGCCCCCTGCATCTCACCAGTGTCACAACCCCCATTGCTGTTGCCCTGCAGCTGTAGCCTTGTCACTGGGATGTGCTGGGAAGGGCAGGAGGATCATGGATGAGAGATTTATAATGTAGCTACCATAATCATTATTAGCAGCATGTTCCCAGGGCTGGGGCACCTGTGCATATTTCTACAGCCTCCATGCACACCTCTCCCCAGCTACCGAACATGGTGGTGAGCACAATGTACCCTGTATTTCCTGGGCTTCTTGTTGAGCTTTCTCACCATGGTACCCCCATGCAAGAACAGTGCTGACTTCCATGGGAGGTGCCTCCTGTTCACCAAGGGCATGTAGCTGAGAGGGAACATCATGCTTAAGAGAGAGCATTTCATGGTGAAGGAGTGGTGTATGGAGTCTGCCTGCAGGTTCAGCATAGGAATGGACATCGGAATCTGATGGTTACTAATCATCAATATTTTTGTTCCGATGGTAGTGTTTTTACCATTTGATGGTGGCAGTCCAAAGTTTGCCATCATTCAATGGAAATCATTTGATAGTGTTTCGATGGTTGTTGGGTTTTTTTAATTCCTGATAGCTATGTCTCTCTTGGCTCCTCCTGGCTACTGTGGGCCTGATTCAGAGCCGCTCGTAAGCGGCCGCTCGTTCGCTCCGAGCGATGTTTGCACATCTGTGCATGCGTATGGGTTGTAATGCGCATGCGCCAACCAGTCAGTGCGGTCGAAAATCATGTGCTCACAAAATAGCAAATGCCTGCTAATTTGAGTGACAGGATGAGGCGTTTGTGGGTGGTAACAGGGGAAGGTGCTTGAAAACAGGCTGTGGAGATCCGAACGCAAGCGTGACAAACGGTCAAAATGGGTGTTTTAAGGGTGTGCATAATTAACAAAGTAGCGTCATCGACCACGTCAGTTGGTTGTCTTTTAGCCTGAACTGCTCGCATGATTGCGGTAGGATAATGCTACCACAAGAATAGCGAGCAGTTCATACACCTTTCGATGTACTCGATTAATCTAATAAATAGAGGAGATGACGTATGATGCGAACGGCCAAGGGGCATCTTTACAAAATAGCGAGCTCATGTTTCAGATGCTCGCTCAGACGTAGAGGCGTCAACAGACCGCAAAGAGCAAGCGCTCAATTTAAATAGCCAGCCCCTTTTTCTGAACGAGCATCCGCAAATAGCGTCTGGCTCTGAATCAGGCCCTGTGTCTGTATCAGAGCATCTTCATGGGTTCGTTGGAGACTCTCTCTCAATCTCTGTCTGCCTCAGACCTGACCCTATTTAGTCCCCGACTTCCTCCCCTCTCTAGGCTGCTGCTAAGCAATTGGGCACATTGCTATCTCTGATTGGCTCTCACCATTTCAGAGAGGCAGTCAAAGTGCAGCTTTCGGCCATGAAGCAGCAGTTAGTTACTCACAGAGCACAATAGTGTGTTCTGTGATTTTCTTCATTCCAAGTCTCAGTTTCAGATGAAGTCCAAAAGATCAGTAGAGGTACACACCAGTAGAATGAAAAAAGTTCCAACCTGTAAAGAGGATCAAATAATTTTTTTATATAAATGAGAATTAGCCTTACTAGTGTCGAAACCGAATAATTGGGTAGGACAGAATCTGTTTGCCAATCAGGAAAACCTGCACGACGCCATCTTGTGAATGGCAGCAAGACTCCATTTTAGAAAGGAAAGCTTACACAAGCGCCATTTTGTCAAAAATACATAGTACGCAATCCACAGTGCAAAATTGATAAAAGTAGCAATTTTGCTACTCACAACGCAAAGTTGCTAAAAAGTAGCATGAACAGCTTTTTAACAATCTTCCCCTAACACCTACCGATGGTGTTTAGCAGACATAAAATAACTTTGCAACACATTAAAATCACCACAAACTTATATTTGAGCAATAGCAAAGTAGTGGTGTTTTCCCCTGCATTCACATTAACACATACGCGATGTAGCAAAAAGTAGCAAATTAGTGGTGTTTTCCCTGCACTTCATGTTAAACATAGGACAACACAAAATAGCTATTTAGACGCACAGTCAGCTTTTTAGTGACCTTTCCCAAAACCATACTGGCATGCTCACACACATACACAGAAGCCTTTCCAACTTAGTGCTGGTCGCTAAGTGCCCCACAGACCCTCAAACACACAACACAATTTAGTGTCATTTCTCCCTGCATACACATTTAAAAGCAATGGTCCCGCAGCGCGAAAGGAATGATTATTATTTGGTTTAATCGCAATGTCAGCATATAAAGAAATGAATGTTTTCTGTAACTATGGCTTAGTAAATGACAATTGGACCGTGTTTGGAGTCGTACTGATCTACTCTGTTCCCACAGCGTTCTGGTGGCATCGGTGAGGAGATCAGAACATGTGGCTATGAAATATGAATGTTAGAGAGAATAACTTCTTGAATGTTGTATGCCATAGTTAGATTAGATTTATTATGCAGCGGGAAGGTGAACACAATCTGGCTGTTAGAGGCTGGGTTGAGTCTTTGCACTGACCTATGAATTGTACCGTAATGGAAGAAGCAAGAAGAGGAACCAATGAGAACCTGCCAACGTATTCTATTGTATTGCTTATCCCAGTACGGGTATATATGTGAGTGCTCTGAAACAGGATGCCAGTCTGCGGTGTTCCTGTTATGCTGTTTCGACAAAGGTCTCATTATTGATGCCGGTATCTGGTCCGAGAGTGCACGCGTATGTATTGACTGTACCTTATGACCTAATATTTGTACAATTTATTTTGCGCTCATTGTTAGATCATAGCGTGGTAACATCTGTACTTTTACCTGAATAATAATCTTTAGCGCGTTGGACCGCTATTCAACTGTCTTAGAGTTTTATTAAGGGTATAATTAAACACAATGCTAATTAGTGACATCTTGTGGTTTTAGAAGGTATAGGCAGGTTTTGTCTTAGAGGTTTTAGGTAGATGAATCTTAGAGATTTATAGGCAGGAATGTACTAAAGGTTTATTTATGATTCAACACTAGGAGATGCCTCAGAACCCAACACTAGACTAGACCACACAGACATCAATCTACCTCATTTAAGTGTTCGGAAAGTAGCCAAGTACCAGACCTTTAAAAATAAAGTAATTTAAACACACTGGTATTAAGTGTATGTATATTGACACTCAGGCTCAGACTGGGCCACCGCAAATTTGGGGTTTTCCCCGATGGGCCCCGTGGCTGAGAGACCTGCCCCCTTCCATGAGTGGGCGGGGCTTGCAGTTCAGCGGATCTCCAGCAGCGCATATTGTACCTGAGCAAGTTATGTGGCTGTTGGTGATAATCATCAGGGCTGGCCACACTACTGCTGTCCATTTATGTTACATCACGCTTCTGTCTCCGAGGGCCTGTCCCTTTTTTCTTTGTGAAACTCCACCCTCTTTTCTCAGTGAAACCCCGCCCCTTTCTCCGCTATACCTTATCCCTGCACTTCTCATACCCTAGTCACCTCCTGTTCCATCCTGCTTCCTCTCCAATCTCCTCCTTCCACCCGCCTGCCCCATATTCCTACTTATTAAAAACATCCGGATACGATCACAGCCATGAACATGTTGCCAGTGCCCAGTGTGTGCTGAGCATGCGCACGTCCCCTGATGCAATGTATGTGCAAGGCTATAATGCACACATGTGCCCTGATGCCATGTATGTGCAAGGCTATAATGCAGACATGTACGCTGATGACATGTATGTGTGAGGCTATAATGCACACATGTGCCCTGATGACATGTATGTGTGAGGCTATAATGTGCATGTGCCCTGATGACATGTATGTGCGAAGTTATAATGCACACATGTGCCCTGATGACATGTATGTGCGAGGCTATAATGCACACATGTGCGCTGATGACATGTATGTGCAAGGCTATGTTTTTGGTCCTCCATCTGTGTGCACTAAGGAATAGGGAAGTCACCTCCTCCACTGATCTGTCGGGCTAGGAGATAAGCACTAAGATATCACCATGCACAGTTCCTGCACTCTTTTGCTTGTTTTCTAGATGTTACTTGGAGTATTGGTTTTCCAGGCATTCCGTATAATAACTGCTATCACTGTGCAGTGCACACACATTTAGCTTTTCTTATGTTTGTATGTGCGATTCTCCCTGGTAGATTGTATATTTATACTAGAAGTTGTTTTTTGCTCTATACTTACCACTGTCTTTTAAGCTCTCCAATCCCACCATTTATTTCTCCTTCTCTCTTTCCCTTTGTTATTTTATCTCTCTTTCTCTCTCCTTCCCCATCTGTCTATTCCTCTTTTTCCCTCTGACACTGTTTCCCATTTTTCTCTCCCATTATTATTACTAGTTTCATTCTTTCTTTCTCCCCCTACTCTGTCTCTATCAGGCCTATTTATTAATGATCACATTTGCAATGCAATCTGGACATGACATTACGGCCATGATCGCACTGTAAGATGTGATCATAGCACGGGAATGTATCATCTGGCACACACAGGGACAGGGGCTCCAAAAGAAGCCCATCCCTACAATGGGGGATGCCACTGCCAATGGGAATGGAGGGATATCTCTGATACCTGCTGCGGTCCCTCTGTCATACATCTGGGGAAAACTTCATATTTGCGGTTAACCCCCAAAAACAGGTGTTTTTGGTGATGAAACCACAAATATGCAATGATAAATGGGCCCCTGTATACCCATCTCTATCTTCTTATCCTGTCTTGCTGTTTTTCCCATCCCCCTCCTGTCACTCTTTGTCTTATCTGGAACTCTCTCCTGTCTCTTCCTCTCCTCCCCCGCTCTGTGTCTTAGGGCTCCCTTTAATAACAATACCAACTACCAGTGGCATATTTAATTTAGCATCACTGTGATACTTACAAATATGCCACCTGTACAGCGAGGTCCAGCAGTGTCTTTCCCCAATACATCCGCTGCTGAGTAGCTGGCAGTGTAACCCTGCCGGCATCTTTAGAGAGTCATAAACAGCTGTACCGCTGCTTGCTAAAATCTGAGCGGATGTCATAACCTCTTTACCAAGTACGAACGGGAGGTATAGCATCAGGGGGTAGTAATGTTGAAAGCTATTTCAGTGGGTAAGGGATGGTGTCTCTGTGTAGAAGTGGGTAAGAGGTAGTATTATTGTAGCAAAGTAATTGGTACAGATTAAGCATAACGATGCTTTGTGCAGAACACTTGTATTGCACCTGTATTTACCCCCTTACACAAACTGCATACTTTTACCTCCATTGTGCTACTTTTTCCTTACTTTGCTTATAGTGTACTAGGTACTTGGTATTAGTGTTTTGGGCAGCTAAGATGCATTGTCCAAGACATGCTAACTGGGGCTACAGTATTATACAAGATTTAAGAATAGATGAGAACATATTTGTACGTATCTTCATTTTTGTGTAATGTATGGTGCAGTGTGTCTTGAGAACATAGGCCCTGATTCAGAGCCGGACGCTCTGACCAGAGCGCTCACTCTGAATCAGGGCCCACCTCCATTAATATGGAGCATCCTCCTGGACGCTCGTATAGCTGTGGGTCACCACCCACAGCATATACGAGCATGCAGGATGATGGTCGCGATGGTCTTCACCATCGAAACTGCGAGCAAAAGCCTGCGGTTGAGTTTTTCAACCGTAAGGCCAGGAGTGATTTTGGCTCTATCAGAGCCAAAATCACTCCCACTCACATCACTAGTGATGTCAGTGGGGCCGGCTTCAGACGGTAGGCATTCCCTTGGGAACGCGTCCGTCTGGCAGGCACGCCCCTGGCATGCCCACCAAAGGGGGCATGCTGTCAGTCAACATCGACAGCACGCCCCCTTTGATGAGACACTCCGAGCGAAGGAAAGTCCTTCGCTCGTCAGGTCTCGTGCATGCGCACGATGGAGCTCCCTCCGTCGTGCGCATGCGCAGTGCGGCCCATCGACCCACTTGCGAGTGGACAGCCGCTCGCGAGTGGGTCTGAATGAGGGCCATAGAGACTAGTACACCATACACAGTAGATTGTCACGTCCTCTCAGTGGGCCCCTACCACTGCATCTCCCTGGTGGGCCTTTCATGTCCCAGTCCGACACTGTTGCACTACAATTGCATACTTATGTGTCACATGACACGCTAGCTCCATACAGCCTCTGTGCTGCAAGTCTGGTCAGAAGGAAAAAAGCTTCTGCAGCATTCCTTCATCTACTCCTTTTGTATACAAACCAGTACTGAGAATACCTGATTAATGCTAAATACTATGGATAGATGAAACAAATAGCTTCAGTCTCCTATGGATGTTGTACAATTATTGAATATAATTTTATCCTATTATGATTTATTCCACGATATATCACATCATAGGGCAAATTATCTGCTATTTATATTTTCACCCAAGACACAATCTGCCTGGAATTTAGAAACACTTATGGCAGAAACTTAAACATTGATATGAATAATAATTATTTATTCATTTATTTGCATTATTATTCCTATCATTCTTTGATGTAATCTTGAACAAATTATAGTTCAATATATTTTTCTCTGTTAAAAGGTGATAACTTTGACCAATGTTGCTACTGTACCTACAGTATTTTAAACTAAAATCATTCAAAGTTATGTTTCATATATTCACATTTTCAAATGAATAAAGAGAGCCCCCACAAAGGTATCTATCAATGCAGGTCAATAGTTGTTTATTAATATTAAGGAGCCACTGGGGACTCTCAACAGTTCCAGGAGAAATCACCAGGACCTGCGCTGCAGAAGCAGTCACACACAGCAGCAGCCCACGGAACAGCAGCCAGGATCCCTTATATGGAGACCAGCGGGACACAGGGGGTCCGGACAGCATCACAGGGAACTGGAGGGAAACAGACGCAGGTCAACTGCAGATCCCAGGAATAGCAGCCAGGATCCCTTACATAATAATTATAGAGGGACAAGTGCTCTGTAGCAGTATTGGATGAAAAAATGAGGTATGGGGAAGAGGGAATTGGAGCAAAGGGGCAGCCTGGTGGCATGAGTGGTCCTATAACTCACGTAGTGCTACTGTAGATAATATATGTGTACACATGTAAGAACCCTCATATACGTGTGAATTAATGAGGAAAATGTAACTCTACACTCTAACTATATAGAGTAATCAATGTAAATAAGCTTGAGTAGCAATAATGAACGTGGATAGATATTTGTAAAAGTATTGCATGTTTTATTATATTGCTAAGAAATGGAGTCACAGTGCTCCGGTATCCTGTGCACAGATGCACATGGAGGTAGTATATAAACTGGTGGTATACCTAAAAATGACCAAATGGGTAATGTATCAGAACAGGATAAAGTTACTGAATGAGGGATGAGAGTAGAAATAGGTACGTGAATGTAACACAGTCAATATAGTCTGGTGATACACGAGGTGTGTGGGCTGTGTCTGGTAGGGTGGAGTCCCATATCCCCCAGGTGCACTAGACTCACCCTCAGCGTCCTTTGTGTCCACCACCTGGTGGACTCCGGATGCCGGAACAAAGCCTAGGAAACCCGATGTCCTGTGTCCCCGAATAGTGCAGCATGCCGTCCATGTGCTGCTGGGCAAGTCAGTCCACACTGCTGAGGCGTGAATCTTACGGGTCAAGCGATCTCACGGGCTCCAGGCTCAGTGTCCTCGGCAGCGGCTGAACTCGGTCAGGATACTGAGGAGACTAATGGAGAATGATGCTGGGTTGGTGAGAGGAGATGTGTGAATGATGGTAGTATTCAGATGTCCAATGCATTTCAGCCTTCTCAGAGGCCTTTGTCAAGGATCCCTTACATGAAGACCAGCAGGACACAGGAGGTCCGGACAGCAAGGCATCATCACAGGGAACTGGAGGGAAATAGCCGCAGGTCAACCGCAGATCGAAGGGACAGCTGCCAGGATCTCTTAAACAGGGAGCAACAGAGAAGATGGCCACAGCATACAGGAGGTCTAGACAGCAAGGCAGTATCACAGGGAACTGGAGGGAAACAGCCGCCGGTCAACAGCGGAACCCTGATGTCATCACACCGCCCAGAGAAGCCATTTGCTTGGGGAGACCTCCACAGTGCCACAATTGGTGTTTGTGATTTACCTGACACTGGTGATTAACCGGATTTACTGCCTTTGATGATGAATGACTGGAACTGGAAACTTGGAACGTTGGACTGGGACCAGAAGGAACTTGGAGGAACCGGACTGGGACCGACAGGAAGGTTTACTGAGCTGGACAGGGTACCAGTAGATGGGCTTGCAGATGAATGGCAGCACAGAAGCTACTTGGTGCAGCGGGGAAGCCGTGTAGAGACTGATGGTAGCACAGGAGCTACGTGGAGTGGCTAGGGAGTCATAAGCTGAGCCGTGGTAGCTTAGGAGCTACTCGGTGTGGCTAGTGAGCCATGAGGTGAATGGTGGTAGCAAGGGAGCTACTAGGTGTGGCTGGGTAGCCGTAAGGGGACTGATGGTAGCACGGGAGCTACATGGAGTGGCTAGGGAGTCGTAAGGTGAGCAGTGGTAGCTCGGGAGCTACTCAGTGCGGCTAGTGAGCCGTGAGGTGAACGGTGGTAGCACAGGAGCTACTATGTGCGGCTGGTTAGCCATAAGGGGACTGATGGTAGCTCAGAAGCTACATGGAGCAGCTAGGGAGCCATGAGGTGAGTGATAGTAACACAGGAGCTACTTGGTGTGGCTAGGGAGTCGTAGATGGTTGATAGTAGCAAGGAAGCTACTGGTTGTGGCTTGGGAGCCATAGTTGATAGATGAAGCATGGAAGTTACTGGTTGTGGCTTGGGAGCCATAGATGATAGATGGTAGAGTGGAAGCTATTTGTTGCGGCTTGGGAGCCGTAGTTGATAGATGGTAGCGTGGAAGCTCCTTGTTGCAGATTGGGAGCCATAGTTGATAGATGGTAGCGTGGAAGCTACTAGTTGTGGCTTGGGAGCCATAGATGATAGATGGTAGCGTGGAAGCTACTTGTTGCAGCTTGGGAGCCATAGTTGATAGATGGTAGTGTGGAAGCTACTTGGTGCGGCTGGGAAGCCGTGTAGAGACTGATGGTAGCACGGGAGCTACGTGGAGTGGCTAGGGAGTCGTAAGGTGAGCAGTGGTAGCTCAGGAGCTACTCTGTGTGGCTAGTGAGCAGTGAGGTTAACGGTGGTAGTACGGCAGCTACTAGGCATGGCTGGGTAGCCATAAGGGGACTGATGATAGCACGGGAGCTATGTGGAGTGGCTAGGGAGTTGTAAGGTGAGTGGTGGTAGCTCAGGAGCTACTCGTTGTGGCTGGGTAGCCATAAGGGGACTGATGATAGCTCGGAAGCTACTTGGAGCGGCTAGGGAGCCGTGAGGTGAGTGATAGTAGCACGGGAGCTACTTGTCATGGCTAGGGAGCTGCAGGTGGTTGGTGGTAGCATGGAAGCTAATGGTTGCGGCTTGGGAGCTGTAGTTGATAGATGATAGTGTGGAAGCTACTGGTTGTGGCTTGGGAGCTATAGATGATAGATGGTAGCGTGGAAGCTACTTGTTGCGGCTTGGGAGCCGTAGTTGATAGATGGTAGCGTGGAAGCTACTGGTTGCGGCTTGGGAGCCGCAGATGATAGATGGTAGCGTGGAAGCTATTTGTTGTGGCTTTGGAGCCATAGTTGATAGATGGTAGCGTGGAAGCTACTGGTGGCGGCTTGGGAGCTGTAGATGATAGATGGTAGCGTGGAAGCTACTGGTTGCGGCTTGGGAGCCGTAGATGATAGATGGTAGCATGGAAGCTACTTGTTGCAGCTTGGGAAGCCGAATGGAGATGGCGGTAGCAGGATTTCTGGACTCAGCAGGTTTTCAGATAGAACTGGTCTAGGAACCAGCAGGAGCCTGGGATACACTTGTACTCAGAGGTACAGCTTTAGCATAAGCTGTACACCACGGAACGTATGGAGATGTTCAGGCTCAGAATGTTATCAGGGGAGGATATATATACCCTGTGTCTGGCAGCAATTGGAGGATACGGACAGGTGGTCTGGCAGTATTATTCTGAGTGGTGGAAGGCACAACATGCAGAGGGAGTAATCATCTCTGCAGCCCTTGAGAATCAGGACCACACCTGCAATTCCAATTAAGACTAGCAAAGCTCACAGACAGAGGAGAGTCCAAGTGGCTTATCACTGTGGGAAGGAGAGCAGTCTGCACACACAGAAATGTTACAACCAGCATGATTCAGAGCAGATCTCCCAGGTGAATTACAAACACAGATCCATGGAGCAGCTGGCAGAGGTAAGTCTCAAAGCAAAGGTAAAAACTAGCCAGGGTTGTGACACACAGTCAGTAGGAAAGCTGGCAGAAGACCATCAATGTGGCGTCTGGTGTCCGCAGCTGGCAGAGGCTCCAGAATGAAACAGAGCGGCGGAGAGAGTCATACCGCAATAGGAGCCTGACAAAATCACACTCAGGGCAGCAGGAGATCGGATGCTGGTAAGAGGTAAAGGCAGTCCTCTGAAGGTGACAGGAGGTATATGCTGAATATGCAGGCTGGATAGCAACAAGAAGCCCTACTCCATGACTGTCCAGGCCAGGACCCTTCACATCGTACATTTCCAAGTCAGACTCCATTTCCCATATCTCCATATGGTCCATTTCCAAGTTAGACTCCATTTGCCATTTGCACAGGATGGCTGTGCTGATATAAACTAAGAGCATAAGGATGATGAAGTAAGAGGCCCTTTGCCGGATGAAATTGGCATATTTCATTATATCATGACGGAGGGAAATGGTGTTTCTAGAAAAGAAAGGAGAATTGTTAAATAGATCTGTGTATTTCATAGCAATGTACAGAACACGTGAACAGACAAAATGAAATAGACACCAAATACACCAATAATATATAATAAATGTCAAGAATAGAATAATTATCCTACCAAAATATAAAACATTTGTGTATATAGTATGTTAGAATTCCTTTGAAAAGCCCATTGTTGCACTCACTGGGAGTGATGCAGAGTTGAACACAAGTCCATTTCCGGTGTATCTTGATTTCTCAGCACGCATGTTCTGGAACTAAGGGCTCCATTTAACGAGACTAAAGAGGTTAAGTCCTCCTTTCAGTATTTAACAAACAGCAGTAAGCTGTTACCGTACCACTTCCACCATCTATAGATTGCGATAGCGATATGGACCCTATTGCCGGCAATGGGGAAACAGGAACAGCCTTCCAGGCATTGGCGAGTCCACATTGGGTGTAGGTGTAGACTGGACATCACGCATGACAGAACAGCTCATCGCTGGCAGTTATAGGCTGCCGGCAACAATGTGGAGGATGCCGCCAAGGAGAGGGATGTTGCTGGACCTCGCTGGAGGAGTAAGTAATGCTAAATACCAAAGGCATATTCATTATCACTGTAATACTAAACTAAATATGCTGCTGGTAATAAGGATCGTTAGTAATTGGGGTCCTCTGTGTACGCAACTACAGGTAATGCTGAGCCGTACGCATCTCTTGCATCTCCAGTTGCAACTGAGTAATCATAACTGGGGTGATGTTATGTGGGGTAAGTTCAAAGAGGATGTACTGATGGCATTGCAGGTTACGCAGAATTGTACCAAGGCTGGGGCTGGAGCAAGTGTGCACAGATTATGAGGATGGCTATGAAATGGGTGGTCCAGCCACAGAGATGAGTACAATGCTGCAATTGGTGACTATAGGCATTTAGTTCTGTGCATGCAATGCGGGAGCAATTATGGGCAACCTGCAATCAGCGCTGCATCTGCCCCAGTGTGTGTCATTTGTGAGACCGGGACATAAATTTAATAATTTCGAATCTATAGAAATAAATGGACAACCTAAGGTATGGAAATGCAAAATGTATGTAATGGTCATGAGGTAGAAATGGCTATGAACATAATGTACACTGTATTACATGTAACATTAGCAAAAATTCACCTCATGATTTCCTTGTTGGTTCCCAGATCTTTCACCTTCTGTCCACATGTGGTGCTGCGGGTGGGTAGTTGTTCTACCACCTGTCCACATGTGGTGCTGCGGGTGGGTAGTTGTTCTGCCACCTGTCCACATGTGGTGCTGCGGGTGGGTAGTTGTTCTGCCACCTGTCCACATGTGGTGCTGTGGCTGGGTAGTTTTGCTGTCACCTTCTGTACATGTCTGGTGCTGTGGGTGGTTAGTTGTTCTGAAACAGCAGCAAGAATACACTTATTAAACTGGGACACATTGTGTGTTATGTTCAGACCAGAAAGACCAAGATGATGAAGTTGTTCTGCTGTATGTATGCGATCCTGAGTACACAACTGTAAGTGCTTATTGTCAATGCTCATACATGGAACACTTATTACAATTTGTAATAGTGACTGTGTAATATACACAGATCACATCACTACTCACAGTGGATGTCTAGTAATCTGTTTATAAAATGCACCATCATATTCTGCAGCCTGAATCGGTATGAAATACTGATGACTGAAAAGTCACTGGTTCTCATACCGATGCCAAAAGCCCGAAGGGAGAACATCCCAACAGCAGCTTGTAAGTATTCTAACCCTCCCTTTGTGGTGCCTAACCCTAAAACTCCTGGGGTGGTGCATAACCCTAATCCCCCCCCCCGGGGGTGCATAACCCTAACCTCCACCCCGCCTTCCCCTAGGCTAACCCTAATATGGGAATATGTATCAGATGCAGAAAGGAGGATAATGGGTCAAGAAGCACATGGTGTTCTGCAGTCTGGCATTATATTGTCTTGTCTTTTTTTAACCAAAAACTGACCATCTAATAGAGTAACAATGTAGAATTTAGTGCATAGTCTGGAACATAAAACCTAAAGGAGGGGTGGACCAAAGGCAGTGGGATCCACAGGGGATTTCCCCTGTACCCCTGTGGGCCAGTCCAACCTGCTCCCGGCAGTGTGTTTCCAAAACCACACGCTGGGTAAATTTACTAAAGTGAGAGATTTTAGAAGTGAGTTTTAAAAGTGATGTTGCCCATAGCAACCAATCAGATTCTAGCTATTATCTCCTAGAGAGTGCTTGTTAAATGTTAAGTAGAATCTGATTGGTTGCTATGGGCTATGAACTTTAGTAAATTTACCCCGCTGACTCTCTGAACTGTATGAATCAGCATGAGCCTGGGGCATCCCATGATATCTGCCACACACTCCATGCTTATGCCCATGTGGCCAGGCAGTGTGTTGTCTATGGGTGCCAGCATGTGCAAGACTTCAGAGGCTTTGCCAAACCTTGTGAATACCAGACCTCAGGGAAATAATGGAATGAGTTATAACTTCAAATATTCCACCCATACTAATTCTGTGGCAGAATCAGTCCTCTATTTAAAAGTGTTTCTGTCAGGAGAATAACATTAAGCAAGTGGATTTCTGTATATATGTTTGTTCAGGGGCATATTTAGAGAGGAGGGGGCCACTTTCCAGAAGTTCTGTGTAGCACCTCTCCAGCCGACATGGGACATGAGAGAGGTAAGTCCTTGGAGGTATGGGTGCAGGGTGTGCGGTTGGGCCTCCCTAGACCCAGGGGCCCGTGTGCCCCGCACACCCTGCACCCATTCTAGATACAACCATGGTTTCTTTGTGTGTATGAAATCTTACCTTCACTCCCAGAAGGTTCCTGCAGCCCGGGGTCAGTGCCCTCACTCTCTCCCATGTTCTGCTGGCCACACATCTGTCAGTAATATAATTTTTTATGTCAAATTGCAGTACACTTAAAGCACATACAGTAATAAATGTAAACACAAATGCAATAGGCTTTATGACTTTGAAAGGATTTTGGAGTCTATTTAGTAAGAAGCACAAAATCAGCAACATATATTTGGCTTTTCTTAACAGAGATTGCACAGAATTTATAAAAGTATACCTGCCAGGACAAGACTAGCAAAAAAGACCTGTCCCAGCTCGGAGAAACCTCACAGGCTGTGGGCTCTTTTTGCTGTCTTACACATATGTAAAATCATGCAACATATACCTGTATCCCAGTACAAGCACCAATCAGGGAGTGACCCATGAGAGCGTTGCAATGTGGGAGAAAGCGGAGAAATATCTTTTCTCTCTACCAGTGTGAGCGCTCATAACTCCATCTAGAGATGGCAGCAAGTATTGAACAAGAGATGAGAATAAATCTGTGAACTGACTGCACTTTTCTCTTTACTACAGACAACGAAGTCCAATATATTGTTTTCTACAGCTAAAATGCTGATAAAAGCCAGTTTTAGGTTTACTAGTAGCCCCTTTTGTGGTTTTTCATTCAAGGCTGTGAGAGGAACATGGTCATACTAGGAAAAATGGCGGCACTAAGAATCCAAGGGGCCCCACCTAGGTGGAGGAATCCTTTAGGAAAGTATCATCTTAGATGGCGGCACAGCTTTAAAAATGCTGCCATGCATTTTACCCTATACCCCAACACTGACCCAACACTATTCACCCTCATTTAAAAGTTTTCTACTGCAACACTAAAAAGATTATACTTTTCATATCACAAAGAATATAACATGCATAAATACTACAACACGACCATGAGCTCTGTATTCAAATAATTATTCATTTTAACTAGAAAGTCACAATGCATGAAACTTTAGACTGCCAGGCCTGTAGCTGCCGCATCCCCTGCAAAGGCTGTAGTTCTGCCCCTGACGGTCTGCAATGACACCGGTAGTGATCCTACTGCTCAGAGAGAGCAGAAAGACTGGATCGTGCTCTTATGTGTGAAAAACTAAAAAATTATCAGTCAAGTTGGCACTGCTGGGCGGGCTGGGCACAGTGGTGGTGGGTGTGTCTGGGGCGTGATAACGTGTCATCACAGCATCGCTCCCAACTATGCAATGCAGCATTTACCAGCATTGTGAAGTGGTAGGTGGAGGCATGATGACGTGATTCAATGCAAATTGAATCATCGGCCACCTGTGCCGCCCACTACATTGGTGAAGGGGGTGTGCTTGGCTGGATGGCCCCAGCCTTGGGAGAGTTATCTCTCTCTCCAGGTGGCTGGGAGCATCACCCAATTTTTGTGAGCCTCCCGGCCATTCCAGGAGTTTAGGCAAGTATGGTACAAGTATAAAGTATATGTATTGCTGATACTTTAATTTGATTTACTGTAGACTGGAGCAGACAGACAAGTACTAGACATAAGTATCTGTCACTACCACTTAGCAATAAAAATAGATCTGTATACTTGAATAAGTTTGAGGAAAGATAAGCACCCCGATTAGTGATGGAATATTGCTAGTTCGCCAGGGGTTAAAGGAGAGGAGGGTAGTCAGGATTGTGTCTATCAAAATAATAGCCTATGGCAGTAATAAGGGGCAGGTTCCCTACTATTCATTATAAATAGTCTGGAAGAGGAGCCATCTTCCTCTTTTCCAGTTCTGGAACCCCACCCACCCGTCTAAGCTGTTTTATATGCAATTCTTGTTTAATGTTGTTGGACTGTGCAATTTTCCTGTTTTCCTTCCAACAGGTGGAGGTGCAGCCTGGCGGGAAGCAGTGCTCCTAGGCAGCCTATTATAGCGTAAGAGTGCCTGGGTAGCATTTGCTTTTTGGTAGCAGCAAGTTGGTCATTCTCCTTAGGGGGAGACTGAGCCATCATCTTAGGGAGGGGTCAAGGCTGTGCCAATTAAGGGAGAATGGTTATGCCTCAGGCCAGTTTGCGCCCGGCAGGGATCCGCCATCTTATTATTTAGTCAAATATATTTGCCGGCCTGTGGCCTTGGAGCACTGCTTTTTTACTGCCACCATCTTTCTAATTACAGTTTGAGCAATAAATTTTGTCTGTGTCCTCTTTCAATTCCACATAGGTGTCCGTGTGGTTATTTCTAGTTAGTAGTTAAGTTAGTGAATTAGCATAATGTAAGATTCAAACAATGGGTGACTTACGTCACTTGAAGCAATGTATATTACAGAATAAAGGCAGGCCCCAGTCTTGGATCACTCATTGAGCACAACATATGTCCGTGTAGCATGGATCAATAGCATGCTATGGAATTTGAACTCACCTCTCCCAGTTCTTCATGTTTGTCATGTTGTTGTGTCATAGATGTTTTTAAAATACTGGGGCATTTAATAGCAAACTCTACTGCATTGAACCAGCAGCTTCCTAGTATAAAGAGAATGAGGACATTATACTGTAAGTAGGCATACAAGTGATCAAGTGCTGGAAGTGCCCAGGAACCACAAACGTACACTCACCCCCTGAGCACACACAAGGCTGGTGATTGTTGTACTTACCTCTATTTGTATATTACTATAACAATCTAGTCAAAGTACGCCTCCAGTATACACCAACATTATATTCATGTTACAGGAATAATTTTACTATATTTGTCAAAAGAATTTCACTATGGGATCTATGTATCAAGCCTTGGAGAGAGATAAATTGGATAGAGCTAAAGGACCTGATTCATTATGGATCTCAACTGTGCAACAGCGTATGCAGATCGGCTGATGGTGCGTACTGCGCATGCATCACAGTGCACGTGTGTGAGTTAGCATTGTGATCACACTGCAATCACTTACGCAGCTATAAAGCCATTGCAGAGTGATGGGACGTCAGCGTTTGGGGGTGGTGATGGGTAAGTGGTTGGAGAAATGCAGGAGTGCCTGTCCATTTGAACGCCGTTTCCTGGGCGTGCATAAGTTAGCCACTGTGATAGCATACGCAGCTTGAGTACTCACTGCGTGCGACACCAGTTACAATTTAAAAGTTAAAAGGTCAGACCTGTTGTAATTGTGCATGAGGTGATGATGTTACTCGATGGTACCGATGTATACGCAGGTCTGCGAGGCCTTACAGATATGCGAAAGCGGAAGTGGGCGTCTCTATACTGGCTTTGCATTTGCAAATATTAGCATATTTTTGCATCAGTAATGCGTGCATAATCACAGCTACGATCGCAATAGCAGTCCATAGTGAATCAGGCCCAAAGTACCAATCAGCTTCTAACTGTCCCTTTATAGGGTGTTTGAAAAATGACAGGAGCAGATTGATTGGTACTTTGGGGCCTATTTACTAAGCCTTGGATGGAGATAAAGGGAAAGGGAATAAAGTACCAGCCAATCAGCTCCTAACTATCATATCACAGGCTGTGTTGAAAACTGATGTTTTTGGAGGTTTGGTCACTTACTGCATATGCACCAAGTCACTTTGATGCGGTGCGTAACTCCATCTTTAGAAGGCATTACCATATAGAATCCTATGGGCTTCTAATCACACTTCCCCCTGCGAAGGATCCAAAACAGATCCCTCCCAGAACCCCGGGTAACGCATGCGTCACTTGAAGTGTGTGCAGAAGGACTCCTGGGTCCTAAATACAGTAGTCCTTCTGTCACAAAGGACAGCTTTTACCTTGAGAGCTGTCCTTTGTGATTTTTTTCAAAGCATACTATGTTAGTAAATGCCATTATGCTTGCGATGAGTGTCAGGATGCATTGCATTCAAAATGTGATATGTCATGCATCCCACCCCCCATGTTATTTATCAGTAAAAACCTTCTATTTATTAAGTCACAATTATTATATGAGGGCTGATTGAAATGTAATGAGACTGCCTATTTTTCTGTACCATAGGTAGACGTGGCAACGCTATGCTGGTTATTGTGAAGCTCATACATCCATGTGTCTGAACCTATGGTGGGACGGCCGTAGTCTGCTTTGTTTGGTCACAGAAGATCTTTGTACATTTCGTCATGGCGGATGAGGAAGACATGGCTGTGAGATTACATCAGAGATGTGTGATTGAATTTTGCGATAAACTTGGAAAAAGCGAAAATGAAACTCATGAAAAGTTACGGCAAGCATACGGTGGAGAAACAATTAGACGTGCTGCAGTATTTCGGTAGTGGAAGCACTTCAAAGAGGGTAATACATCGGTGACTGATGAAGTGTGTTTATGGAGACCAACCACCGCGGTTACAGATATCAACAAGATGTTGCAAAATGACAGAAGGTAACTGTATGCAAAATTTCAACTTCACATTACATCACATTCGAACGGGTTCAGCATATTGTGACAAAGGAACAGAAAATGCATCGTGTGTGTGCTAGGTGGGTACCCAGAAATCTCACAGAAGAGTAGATGTAACGACGAGTTGAATCATGCAAGAACACCATTTGAATGTCGGCGAGAGGATACCCGATTTCCTGACATTGATTGTGACGTGTGACGAATCGTGGATTCATCACTATGATCCGGAATCCAAAAAACAGTCCAGTGTATGGAAACGCGCAAATTTGCTTCTGCCCAAAATATTTTGTGTGATTCTTTCATCGTGTAAAGTCATGGTTCTGCTGTTCTTTATGGCGCACGGTATGATCCTACAGCACTGGGTTCACCATGGACAATTCATGGTGATTACTATGAAATGTCCTGAAAACCCATTTGCATGGAGCCATGAGGAAGAAAAGATCACATTTGCTGAAGAAACAGTGGTTTTGTTCCAAGACAATGCCTGACCACATGTTGCTGCTGTTGCTTTGGCAGCACTGACTGAAATTAATGGGACAGCACTGGAACACCCTCCATATAGCCCGGAATTAGCGCCCTATGATTTCTGGGCATTCCCAACCCTGAAAAAACAACTGTGCAGAAAGAAGTTCTCAACAGAGGATGAAGTGAAAAATGCCACAGCTGCAACACTAAAAGTGATGTCACCAAACAGTCTACTGCTGAATGTGACGGACTCTACTTTGAAAGATAAACTTTTCAGATCCTGAGGAGTCATCTGATTCTGAATAAAAAAAAATCAGTCTCATTACTTTTCAATCAGCCCTCGTAAAGTATGTCTTGTGTAGTTTCAGATATGTAGTCACTTGATATTCAAGTCCATGTCCTCTCTTTCCATGAAACTTAGGAACATATGGTTGCTACTCCCCAGTTTATTACTTCTGCACTATACATAGCAGCCACAAAGGACCTGATTCTGAGTAGGGCACTTCACCCCCATGAGTGCATCTTTCTCGGTATTACTTCTGTGACTTTATTTCTGGACCATCTCTGTGTCCACACAGCCACCTCCCAGTCACCACACAGAAATTCCCAATACATTTTCAAGACATTTTCTAGGCCGTGTATCTCAGTCGCGATTCTTTGTGCACGGACTATGGACACATGCGCAGAAGAAAATAAATCACTCCTCTACGTCCAACATCAACATTATGTCTGACTCAGAATCACACCCAATGTGTGCTTACTGCCCATCTTACAGAGTAATGTGACCTTAATGCTCCTGTAAGCCGGTTTTTATTACAACAGATGCTTTAAAGCCTTTAAAAAAAAAGAAGAGAAGCTGCTAGAATTGGGCACCATCCTATCTGTAGTGTGAGCCTGATACAGAGTTGTGTGCACACACGATGGTTCCCATATAACTCCGATGGTTGTGATGCATGTGCAGATCTTATACTGTGAGATCCCTCATAGTGCCCCCTAAGCCACAGCACGATTGACATGCTGTCATCGTTTGGGGACAGGGAAGGGGTAGTGACAGCCAATGTCCCAAAAAATGGCGTCGTCAGCCATGTTTTCTTGGTGTGCCAAGGCCAGTGCCTGCATCTTCTGACACAGCTTCACTGGCCCTGGCAGCATGAAATACACGGCCATCCTGAGTAACCTGAGGGTCACATAAATGGCCGATGTTCACACAAGTGAGCGCGGAGTCAGCAGCAGATCACAGAAGCCAGCAGGATGTACATATTACACAGGATGCCTCCTGCAGCATTATCACAGTGGCTGTATGATAGGGTACAAGTCTGTATCAGGCCTAGGGTACATGGCTCCATTGTACGGATATGGAGAGCTGCATGTTTAATCCATAAATTCTAGGTGGGAGCTGTTGGCTCAGATTGTAATTGGCAGCAATAAAATGTAACAAAACCATCACAGAGCAATACAAAGAGGAAGGCACTTTCCTTATAGCAAAACTATCCCCCATCCTCATAGGAACATAACAGCTTACCATTCCATTCTGTTGGTGCACGAATGATCATATAGTGGACTGGGAGAGGTAGTGTGAAGGATGGAATAGTTTCACCATTAGGCCCCTAAAATTCAGATATAATTATTTGTAGGGGATAGTCAATATATTAAGTCAACCACACATACAATATTCATATTACTGTGAATCCTATGATTTATACAATAGATCTTGTAAAATGTATAATTGCTAAGCCAGCATGCACTAAAATACATGATCCTTTCCATAATATTTCTATCAGTAGTTGTAATGTCTTACAAATGTAATAGTGTACAAAGCTCTGCTTACCGTAACACCCCATATAGATCGTTTATTAGGATGACGGAGTTTGAAACTGAATCCATTTTTCTGTGATGGGTACTCACTAATGTCACACAGTGTCAGGTGGATGGTGCCAACCCACTGCTGTAAATTGGGGGACTTATATAGAAGCATCACTCCTGGTTTTAGGATGCACCATAGCTTCATCCAGCCTTTGAATGTTCCTCGAATCTAGATGAAAACACACAATCTTTAACTAATGTGAAGATAAGTAAATTCAAATCCAAGTCACCAAGCCAAAATGGGTGTAATTGGATTGTCTTTACTCTGTGTGGAAAAATAAAACTTCATCTAGACTAAGCTCAAAGCAGCCAATGTTTCTGTAGGATAGTATAATTCTAGACAAAAGTAACTGTACTGCAGTCATATTATTTATTAATTAACACACATATTTTGCAGTTATTTTACAGACACTATTTCAGTCATTCACATCAGTCCGTGCCCCAGCAGAGCTTACAATCTATATTCCCTACCACATAGAAACATGCACAGGGCTTCATCTATTATCAGAAGCCAATTAACCTACCAGTACTGTACGTACAACATTCCCCAAACTACACAAGCTGATGGCACCAAACACCTATTCTCTCTGGGATAGTGAGTAGATGATACCAGGAGGGTTTCACAATGCTGCTTGCAAGAAAAGTGCAGTTTAGATCAACTCATGCTCTATCTATACATGTACCCCAGTCTGAGATGAATCACTCAGTGCTACCCAGATTTCCCCAAACAGTGTGTGGTCATCAAGACACAAGGACTGTACAGTCACATTAAGCAATTGAAGCTCCCATTATTTTGGACCTAGCATATATTTTATACAAGATAGCATTATGCTTCTGGTAAATACAATATAAACCATTGTTCCTTGCCACCAGAATTGTCATGGTTTTTTTATTAACAAATTAGGTTAAGAAAATCAGTAATAAAACAATTTTTGTATATAAAAACTAGCACCATCCTGGGGGTGTGTCTAGCAGACCCCTGAATAATTATCCTAAGACATCAGTAACATTATCCTCCCCACCCCTGTAGCATTTTTCAATCACCCTTGTAGAACCCCCAGTAGCATTCCCCTGCTGTTGGTGCCCCCTGTAGCATTAACCCACCACCCGTTTTCTATTCCCATCACTTCTGTAAACTTTGTACACCCCTGTAGGATTACCTGTGCCCCTCCGCATACACACACACCACCTCAGTGACCATAGATCTCTATTTGACATTTCAAACCCCCACCCACCCAATGATCCTAGATCTCCTTATTTGCGGCCCCTCCAAGCATTTTTGAAGTTTCAAAATGGAGACCTGAAGGCATTCTAAGGCACACAAAGGACACGTAACATTGGCTATCGCAGAATGCTGATGTCACAGACTTTCCAGGAAGGGGAAATGATTTCCTCCAATCTGAGTCTGCCAGAAATGTCCAATGAGGATGAGAGCCTGCAGTTGTATGGGACAGCACAGTGTCTGGGAAAGACCCCCTGCCTGTGGCTACACCCTATGTGACCATTCCAGGTAAGTGGTTACAGGATCATCATTCTAGTTATTAGTTATGGTTTGCTTCACCTTCAGCCAATCAGACTTCACATTGAATGATGGGTCAGTCTGGATGTTGATGCATTTTGTAGTCACCACTTTCTTCTCTTTGCCAGTTTTGTTTTGGACCTGAAATTATAGCACAGAGAAGCACATTAAGCAGGTGCAGAGAACAAGGTTTTTCATGTAAAAACAAAAAACATTTAGGTAATGTGACCTTGGGTAATTGCCTTTATCAATGTCATTGTTTGGGAAACTAGTAAGAATTATCAACTACTGAAGGGAACATCTTATATAATATTACGGGAAATCTTATAAAATATGCTGCAAAACTAAAGGCCCTTAAGCATTATACATATACTGACCATCAGGAATCTGCAAATGCACAGGACCCATTCTGTACATGTGCAGAATAGGTCCTGTGTCATCACATGCAGGTCCCCATATGCCTCTGCCTGATTGACAGAGTAATTTTTCGGGGTGGTGCAGTAGCAGGGACAGCCGGCATTTCTGGAAATGGGGGTGTGTTGTCCCTCGTTTTCTGGGAATGGCAAGGCCAGGATCTGCATTCACAGATGCAGTTTCCTGGCCTCACAAGCCAGCCAGCCTGCATAAGCTAAGGTTTACTCAGCCTGAGCTGAGTAGCAATGGTTATCCCAGAATGCGACCATGGCCACAGTACTGAGATCGTTAAGGCAACAGGGGCTGTCAGACACCTCTTGCTGCATTTGCAAGGAAGGATTTGCCAAGCTGCTTGCATGCCGCTTTGTAACTCCGTCTATTACTGAATCACTCACTAAGTCAGGAGCGTTTCTAAAGAGGAGGGGGCCCTTGTGCACTCTCTGTCCGGCGGATGTGCTCAGCGCAGCAGCACTGGTAATCTCTGGGCACTAGAGTGTGCCCGGAGTCTACAGCCCATGCGCAGGTCACACTAGGGTTATTTCCCTAGTGTGCATACGCAGAAAACTGGAAAAATGGCAGTAGCTGCCATTTTACAGGTGTTTTCTACAGCGAGACAGCTCGGCGCGGGACTTCAGAGGGGTGAGTAATTAAAACATATGGGTGCAGGGTGTGCGGTGTGGGGGCCCCCTGTACCCAGGGGCCCATGTGCACCGCACACCCTGCATCCATTATAAATACGCCCCTGCCCTAAGAGTTCATATATCAATAAATAAGTAAAATAAAAACAATATGATTATTTCTCTCACATCACTAGGGCCTCAATCCTTTCTGAAATGTAATCCATATCATAGTGAGGGAATTGGTAGTAACACAAGTATGGAGACACTTTGTATTAAACTATAATACATAGCTGGTGCCTGAAAATGCACAATGTATAATAGCCTGTGTATAGCTGTAACCTCTCCAGTATACTATCTAATCTGTTCCCTTGCTCATACCTGAAGAATGGCAGCATGTATTTAGTGGGCCTATAGATCACTGACCCTCTGAATGTAGCAGTACATAATATTTTACCAAGAAAATGTATCACAATAGGCACAAGGGAGGAGGGGGGGTCTATGCAAAGTAATTGCTTTGCTTTCGTCAGTAGCATAATGCTCCATTAAAAGGCTCTGCGGCAATCATACGGTAATTCTATATTGCACATGTGCTGACTGGAGAGGACCTGCATTCTCACTAGCATGGTTCAGAGGCCAGCAAATGGCAGCTGTAATCACTGGGGCAATGGGGAGGAGCTTGATCAGCAGCAGCTGGGAGAGCTGAGTCTTCTATGTTGTTTCGCCTCACTGGCAACTAATCCATGTCCATAACACATCACAGTTTTTCTCTTAAGATAAAGCTGTAATAACCTATTTCACTTGCTAATAAGCAGATAAAGGGGTTATCACTGCTTAATAAATAGACCACTATTTATCATTCAATGTTTGTGGCATATACCTCAAAAACACCTGTTTTCAAGGGACACCTGCAAATACTAATTATCACCTGGAATTATGAAGCAGGGGCTGTAGCACATCTCTCCATATCTGCCGCAGTCCTTGCTTTTCCTAATGCACCCGCAGCCTCCATTGGTTTCTATGGGGGCTGCAAAGCTGTCAGATTCTGCTGCTTGGACTCTGCTGCTTCCATCATTAAACTCTCATTTTGCAATTTCTTATCTCTATTGCCATCCTGTACAGCCTGGTACAGCCTGTCACATGCAACCCTGACCTCACACACCTCCATGACAGGTTATGATCTCCCAAAAAATCAGCACATGAATAATCTGTGCATGTGATGATATGAATAGCTACAGATTGTTCTATCCACATTCACTTAAAAGCTGGGACATTCCAGACAAGCAGACATTGAAGACTAATATGAATCTATAGCCACTGGCGCTGCAAAATGGAATGTTGTATAAGTACTAATTGAATTAGTTGATGCAAGTGTTTCTACGCAGCTGTTGTGGTTGCAAGCCAAAAGAAAGCACAAAAAGATACTGGCTGTTTTGTAAACACTTTTTGATGTTATATGTTTTCTGGACACATTGTATATGTGTATCTATATTCATGTGTGTTTCATTGGCCAATAATGTCTGTTTTTTTATATTATAAAATTCATATATTTTATCAATAGATTTTCTATTGTATACTTTGCATAGCTGTTATATATTTGTGATATTTACCTAATTTACCTAAAATTATCAATTTAGGTCTCAGGTGTTACACAGCACTGTTGATTATCTTATTTTAGACATTGAAGACTTACTACAGAATGGTGCTCAGTCATTAGTCACACCCATACTGACAAGGAGAGTTGGTTTACAGAACTAGAAATCACATCTGAGAGGGTAGTTTTCAGGTTTCTATCCTCACTTCAGATTGGAGAATTTTACTCAGCAGCAAATATCTCATCAACCACTTAGGGATAAATTTACTAAGTGGTGGCTTACAAGAGTCACCGCTTCTCATCGTATTTAAGCAGGGAAATTATAAACAGCAAGACTATTCAAGGCAAAATGCACTGAGTTTCTTTGAATAGTAATAACTTCCTAAATTTCCTGTTTGAACATGATAAGAAAGCCATTGCTTAGTAACTTTACCCCTATGTCTGACTTTAGCATATACATTATCATTACAAAAGGCTACAGTGGGAAGTCAGAGCAAGAAATTCACTTTCATAATTAAAATGTCAATTTAGAAGTTATTTTAAAGGAGATTATCAATAAGTCTCTAACTCAGTCTCAGATATTAAGGAAGTGTTCCTATACAACAATTATTAATGGATTATAAAATATTGATCTAGGATCAGTAGATATGTCATATCTTGTATATGATAAAGTAATAGAGAACAGAAACAAAATAGTAGCCATCACAAATAATTCACAACCATGAAAACTTTCCTAGGAACATTATATTAGTAGGTTTAAGTTATGTATCTAGGACACTGATGACATACAGCAAGTCTACCATGTGACCACATAAATGTATTGTGGAAGCATACTGTGAGTTCCACATGCTAGTAACTATGCTGTCAAATACATACAGAAATACATACACTCGTGGGCAAGCTATCTAATTGTTAAATTAAGTTACAAAAAAAAATCAATATAGAAAACAAACAAATACTAAATAGTATTAATAAAAAGCATATAAGTATAAGAAAAATTGTTATTAGTAGTTCATGGCTTAAATAGAAAGGTGATTTCATTATTATCAGAATGGTTCAGTGCTTACAACTGTCCTACCAATATATTGTATTGAGGTCCTCACTATGGGGGAGATTTATTAAATCTTAGAGGGGTCTATTTACTAAGCCTTGGATTCAGATAAAGTGAACTGAGATAAAGGGGTGGATTCAATTAGCTGAGAAGAGTCAAGGTCAGTGAAAATCGCAATGTTTTCACCTCATTCGCCTGTTTGAACGTGATGTTTTCTCCATGCGCGTCCCCACTTTTTGCCCTATTCAATTCCAAAACAGTCTAAAGTGCAGATAGGTGAATGTAGTTATTAGCAAAACTAGCGAAAAGTACAGCATATATTGGGGAAATCAGTCTGTACCCCATAAAAAGCCCAACTGACCCTGGGAATCAATATAGAAGAGTATAAATAGCCCTAATAAAAGTACTTAGTGATCTTATATTGAGTCAAAGAGCTGTTATATGCATATTTGCATAAGTGTGTAACAATTATATAATGCAATGTTTTTTTGAGAAAAATAAGTCATGTAGTTACATTTGGGGTACATGTAAATGGGTATTAGTATATTTTGGTGTCTCTTAAGTGAAGATTTAAAATAAAAATAAAAAATACACCTGCTGCAGCCTCTTGCAATCATAAAACACCTGTCTCTACCTTTTAGCCCCCCAAAATACCAGGCCCACTACTTTTTACCCATTTTCCAACACTTTTTACATTTTTGTCCCAAAACTTACGTGTTTTTTGAGGTGAATTAAGATCATTTTTTTGCCTAATTAGTCATTAGGGGGGTGTCCAAAGGGTTCTGAACCAAGTCCCCACATTTGTACCCCAAAATATGGATTTTGCCCTTATTTTCTCCGGGAGAAGCTTTTTTGCCTGTTTTTGCCTATGAAGTTTTCTAGGCGCAAAATGACCTAGAATTGAATATGACGATACTTTGAAAACTGCGAAAAACTGCAGATCGGCAAAAACTTTTAGCTGCTCTCGGATTTTCACGATTCATTGAATCCGCCCCAAAGTATCAGCCAACAAGCTCCTAACTGTCATTTTTCAAACACAGCCTGTGACAAAGCAGTTAGGAGCTGATTGGCTGGTACTTTATCTCGGTTCACTTTATCTCCATCCAAGACTCAGTAAATAGGCCCCAGAGAGAGATAAAGTGGAGAGAGAAAGTACCAACTGATCGTCTTCTAACTGTCATTGTACAGGGGCTGTGCTAGAAACATGACAGAAGCTGGTTGGCTGTTACTTTATCTATAAATCTCCCCAATTATGATGATATTTTACTGCCAGCAAGATACACAGATTGCACTGACAAATCAGGCAGGTTACAGACCAGTGCAATTTGAGGTAACTAAGAGTTTACCTTAAGAGACGCCTTTTTTGGCAGGTTGCTGGTGGTGGCAGCAGTAATGTCCTGTGTAGAGCTGGGGCATAATTCAGACTCCAACTACAAATAATAATATAGATAGGGGGCACAAGAAAACAAACATTGGAGAAAAGAGATAAAATATTTATTATAATTTGTATTTGAAACAAAATAAAATATTTAATATATATAGTAAAGCATGTACTTCATTTTAAACTATAACCAGCAGCATTAAAATTGTATAACTGCATTTACCTAGACTTAATTACAGAATTTGTCTGCATACACTTTATTATCACTTATCTAGAGCTCTCTGTCCTGCACGTGACACCGTTTGACATTCTATCTGGTTCTACAATATACTATCTGACAATCTACCTGGTTCTACAAAACACTATCTGACAATCTACCTGGTTCTACAATACACTATCTGACAATCTACCTGGTTCTACAATACACTATCTGACAATCTACCTGGTTCTACAATACACTATCTGACAATCTACCTGGTTCTACAATACACTATCTGACAATCTACCTGGTTCTACAATACACTATCTGACAATCTACCTGGTTCTACAATACACTATCTGACAATCTACCTGGTTCTACAATACACTATCTGACAATCTACCTGGTTCTACAATACACTATCTGACAATCTACCTGGTTCTACAATACACCTTTGAATCTTGTTTAATAGAAAATGGATTTTGTTTTTGTTTTTTCAATATTTTCCTTATATAGATTATCCTTGTACCAGATAACTGTCTAAGCTACCCTAAGTGACTAGTAAGGTCACCTAGCAGAAGTGGGTAGGAAAAGGCTTACCTTGCTCTTGGATATTACACTTGATGACTTTTTTTCCCTTTCTTCCTCTTCATTATTTCTTTGGTTAAATCCTAAGGTGCAAAAATAGATTTTACCACTCAAATATAAAAATAATTAAAAAAGGAGAAATTTGGCATTGCCAGCACTGGTGAAACCCAAGTGCCAGCACAAGCAAGCAGTATAAGACGGGTACAAACAAATTTTAAGAAACTTACCTCTTTTGCGAAAAGAGAATTTAGAGCATAAGCTGTACATGGCTGTATACACATCACATGTACAACATAAAATGCACAGCATGAACTGCACAACATAAACAGCATAACATGGAATGCATGACATCACAATGACTGCCATTTATGATCTCATACATGTTAAACAAAATTTGCATAATTTATGCAAGTGTTTACTATGTTAAAGAGAATGTACAGTATATCACTGCTAAATTACTATAGGCCTAAAAATTAAAGCATTAAACAGGCAAGAAGTGGTCTACCTGTGGATAAAGACAGAAAAAAGTTTAACAAAACACCTCACAATTCATATTTTGTAAATAAAATATTTACATCTTTTTTTAAATAAAATATGTTCTCAACTATGAAAAAAATTGTTTAGCCAGTACAGTTAATTAATAAGCCACATTTTTACACCCCAAATTGGCTACTGGGAGTAGAGGCCAATCAGAAATTATGGCTAACATTTAATATTATGGGCTATATTCAATTAGCGGCGATATTATCGCACCTGCGATAATATCACCGATTTTTCAGCGATATTATCACATCGGCGATAATTTATCGCAGATTTTTCTTGTGAAAATGGAGAAAACTTTTCTCCATTTTAAAAAAGGGGAACATATGCAAAATCCTTAATTTTGGGTAAAAATGTGGGGATTTCTTACAGAACCCTTTGGACAGCCCCGCTAAAGATACTTTAGTAAAAAAAAATGGTAAATTGCGTACTTTGGCGAAAAACGAACGCTGAGATTTCGGTCAAATTTATTCATTTATTTTTTTTAAATGCGTTTAATGTATTGGGGCTGTTATTTCGGAGGGCCATAAAATGCGGCAAGTGTTTTAAACATTGCACGTGGCTGGCGCAGGCATTTTTTTAGCAGTTTTATAAAACCACCTGCACCAGCCACGTGCATTGTTTAAAACACTTGGCGCATCCTTATGGCCCTCCGAAATACCAGTCCCAAAATGTTAAATGCATTTTATATGAAAAAAAAATTTAGTACGTTATTGGGCTCTCTGCATGTGATGTAGCATGGTCAGAGAAAACGGAGTTCATGCTCTGGGCGCTGGCTGTGGGCACTGTCCAGTGCGCATTAGAACTTTTTTTGTCTACATTTGTAATGGATTGCTGGGGACACTTTCCCAATCCCTGACATAATAGAGATGACTGGGGTTCCTGTGGGAACATCACATCTATAATATATAATTGGCCACATGCAGCCTCTCTCTGTTACAATGGGGTTGTAACTTTATGTCCCCAGTCACTTGCTGTGGTTCTTTTAACCTCTACTCCTACCTCCTCATTGAACTCTGCTTTCCCCCACTTTACCTATGATCCCACTCCCCAATGATGTTTGCTCTACCCCACTATTATCTTAACATATGGGCATGTGGGACCCCAGTATAGCTGAAATAGGTGAATGGAAAATGTTATTTCAAGACTGAATAATCCCCCTGCTATATACAGTATATAAATTTCATGTATTTATATAGGAACAATATATGTATGGTAAATCATATGTTAATTCATATATTGACACAATGTTAAATAGTTAAAAAATAATATTTTATTTATTTAAGTATAAATTCATATATTGTGAACATGTTTATCTGAACGTATAGCACCACATCTCTATGCCATTATATTGCTCAGTACTATATTTCCCCCCTCTAATAAAGAACTAGTGTACTCTTCCTACAGCCTGGACTATGTGGTGCTGTGGGAGGAGCTTGAGCCAGGGGCTCTCCTATTTAAACAGAAAAAGGAGGGAATCCCTGCTGATATGAGGACTGGGGGAAGGTTATATAAGGTCTGGCAACGGATCATTGGAGGAGGTGCGTCTGAGACCTGCGCTGTGTCTCTTACCTCAGTGTCAGAGGAGACTTGTTGGCGACATGACTGGATAGTCTGCGGGGACCGGAGCTCCGGAGTGACAGGACAGTACCGGAGTGAAGTGCTGTCTAGCTGTATCCCCACACAGAACAGTGCTGACTGAGAGGCAGAGAGTGGGAAGCAGATCCAGGTGGAGATGCATCAGAGCTCGGCCTTCTCCCTTCGGTGACCAGCCGGGTATAGCAGTGTATGGAGGCCTGGCTCTCTCAGTCGGGGGTTGAGCTGGAGGAAGACCAGGTTAGCGCAGTGAGTAGTAAAGACAGCCTCCTCTAACATACTCACCATTTAGGCACAGCTCCCAGGGTCAGATAGGGGACCGGCTAATTACCCCTCAGCAAGGATACACGCAGCCTCATAAGAAGTAATACAATAAATATCCAGGTTAGAGAGCAACAGGAAAACAATATACAGTATAATCTTTCTCAGTTACAATCACAGAGGGGGAATTAAACAGACAGGTAGAACTAAGTACAAGTGCAGAGACCAGAAAGGAAAGTCTTCAGTGTTATTGCAGGAGTCAGATGTTTATCAACGTTAATAGCTGTTTAATTGAGCTCGTTAACAAACTATTACAAGCAGTAGAAATTACATTTGCCTCTCAGAGATGGACAGCTCCATTCACTGCGTAGTAAAACCAACAATTTAGGAAAAGCATCTTCAAACGTCATCCCGGCCACTCGTTTGCAAACACTAATTAACAATAAACAATCACTTGCATGTAGTGATAATGCTCAGGTGTAATGTGAAAGTTAGGAGTGACACATGTTCGCTGCTTTATTTAAAACTAAAAATATAACTATGGGGTCTATTTACTAAGCAGTGTTAGGAGACAAAGTGATAAGGTGCCAGCCAATCAGCTCCCAACTGTCATTTTTCAAACACACCCTGTGAGATGGCAGTTAGGAGCTGATTGGCTGGTACCTTATCAGTTTCTTATCACTTATCACTCTGTTTCCTAACACTGCTTAGTAAATACACTTAATGTGTTATCACTGACCTTCTTGTTCACATTGGTGACAGTGTGCCCTTATTCTCTTTTATCGGTGGATATTTTGCATTGCATCATTGTTGGTATATGTGTTATGAACCCATTTCTTAACAGCTGTACAGACTGCAGCAGACAGTGAATGGCTGTTAGCTTGTCGATTGGTGGATGGCTGTAGCTATCCACCAATCAGAGTGCTGACAGCCAGTCACTGTATGGAAGTATGTGGAGAGATGGCATGAAAATGAAGGAGGGGTAAGTATTGGATGGTGGAGGCGGTGGGTTTCCAATTGTAGGGGCCCCAGTGCATTGCTCTGCCCAGGGCCTAAGATGCTGTTAAGATGGCCCTGATGTACCCAGATTATATTTACTCTATCCCCTCACTGAACTCTGCTCCTTACCCCAACTGTTCCTTGTTCTTTTCCCACACTGCCCACTGCTTCTTCCCCCCACTGAGCTTCTGCCCACAACTTTTTCACTTTTTCCCAACTTTATAGAAATAAAAGCACAAATCTAGTAAGCTTCATGCCAGTATAAGTGATAGATTTTTTTGTAAATCAATATTTTTTTTTTTTAAATGTAATATTTGGGGCACTCATTTTTTATTAGTATAGTAAAAACTTAAAAATATTAGACAATTACATAGCATATGTATATTATAGTAGATACAAGCTTCTTAAGTGGATAGCTTCTGCTTCATACAATGCTCTGGAGAAGCAACAGAGGCAAAGCAGATCGAACAGAATACATGTTGGAAGGTAGGTGGCTGTCAAATCAATGACACTTCACTTTTTCATGTGCCATTTGCCCTTCAGTCTTCTGTAAGGTGCTGAGGACAGGGGTGGAAAGGGAGGAAGGGGGGACAATAAAAATTCATGTTTGTCTTATTATTTTGGTTTTGGTGGTGACGAATTATGTTGGAGCAATCACTAAATCATTGAATCAATATGTTTTTATTTTTTTCCTGTTGGGACAATGTGTGTCTTTTTTTTTTCCCTGTCAGGGACAATGTGTGTGTTTTTTCTGGGGCTGGCCAGGTCCATAAGCACAATGATAAAACCAAAGACAGAGAAAGGGTAGTATGAATACAGGATAAGATAGAGAGAATCCCTATGGCTCATAACGATGGATCCCACAGGGGTGAGTAGGGAGCAAACAGCATGAGCCATTAGAGTGTAACCACTAAGTGGGCAGACAGACAGAAATAACAGATGATGATGTACCAGAGATCACTAATTGTGTCTGCTGTCAACTTTTGGAATGCCCCCACTCTCCAACTCCAATGTGTATGGAATTATGTTACTATTCACAGCTTGCTGAAAGTTTAACAGTATTTATTAAACTGGGGATATGAAGGAATATAATATGATTGGGAGCCATACAGGCTGGAAAAGAAAAATGGGATTGCACACTGTTTACAAAAAGTAACAGGAACTGAGAATTGCACATGGGTTGCAAAGAGTCAAATGAGCTGAGGATTGCACAGTAAATATTTAAGGATTTGTAAATGGAAATTCCTTATATTTAAATACTGACCTAAGGATCAGTACAATTCCTTTTTTTCTGAATATCAAATTATATTTTTATTAACTATATTTTTAATCCATCATTAATATTGAATTTAATTTAAATAAAAGAACATTAGGTAAGTGATGTTGGATTCAGAGGATATCGTTGGAGGGGGTATAAAACATTCCCAATAAGAGAATAGGGTAACAAAATCAATCATGGTTAGAATCATAATGATAACTAAATATTTCACTAAGCATACAAGTCAAGGCAGTTCAACATTAAAGGATTTATTTAAGACAAAAGGTAAGACATTGAAAGGAGGTTGGACATGAAAATGTCGCACCCTCTTTGTCAGAGTAGAACTTGTGCCAGGAACACCACATCATCAAGGGTGACCTTGATTTCAAAATGATAGTGAACCTTAGATACAATCCTAGCAATGGAGGGGAAAGAATTAGACTTCCAACGTTGAGTCATGGCCATTCTGGTCACCACCAAAATATGAACCAAAATGGGGACAGAAGGGGTAAAAATAAAGAGGAGCACCAACCCCGACTCTAGGTGCACAGTTCTGCTGAGAACTGAAGATTTCAAGATTTCAATTTAAATACTTCCTATACACAAAAATGTGGTATAATGTGCAAAGAGTGCCTCACTTATGCCGTCAAAATTTGGAGCTGTCGGACCAGATAGTATGCAGCTTATTATGTGTAAGATACAACCTATGAAGCAATTTCAACTGCATCTCTGAGTAGTACAGACATTGCAACATACAGTAGTATAAGCAGTCTGATAGATACCCTCCCTCTGGGCATTAAGAGTGTTCTTTGGAGAGCTGACTCCAACTTCTCTTCAACTGCGCTGAAAGGTGACAGTGTAATGGTTGTCTGGGGGTCCAGAAGACCAACATACCTTAAGGTGAGAGACACCAGGAGACGTAGGGTGAAATCAAAGTAAGTGACTTTATTGTCACAAAAAAGAGGCAAGAACATATAAAAGAATAGTCCAAAGTAGGAACGGTGCGGCTGAACGGTGATGGTATGGCTGAACACTAATGGTTCAGCTAGGGAGCCAATGGTGTGGCTAAAGAGCTGATGGTGTGGCTAAGGTGACAATGATGTGGCTGGATAGCAAGTAAAGTGGTCCGGAGGCCGATGTTGGGGCTTGGGAGCCGATGATGCGGCTTAAGAGCCGCACATGACTGAAATTTGGGGTGTAGCCTCATTTCCATAGGCCACACCTTTTGCGTGATGTTGCTTGGAGGCTGCAGTGGTGGGGGTCCCCAACCTCCCGATTTGACCACCCGCAGGTCACTTCGGCCCATGGGTGGAACAGCGGAAAAGTACCGTCCCACTGAAATCGGGATGTTGGGGAGGTGTGCGTCCTCTATGGGTGCGCCCTTGTTCGACCGCACTGGTCAAACACCCTTGGAGCCGGCCCTGCTAAGCACACTTCAGTGCTCTGAAGTATGCAATCATGTGTACGATCGCTGGTGTCATCCCGGCGGCACTAAGTGCACTTCAGCGGCCAGAGCACACTACCCAGTGTACCACTGCTGGTATCATCCTGGCGGCACTCAGAGCACCCCAGTGTCTCCTTGCCAAGTTCATCCACCCTCAAGGCTGCTGCACAGCCTGGAGGCCGCCTCACAGCCCATAGGCTGTGACTACTTTCAGTGACTGTTGTTACGTGTCCTCAGGCCACAACCAGCCCAGAGGCTGCTACCGGCCCAAAGGCCGCACCTCATCCTACTGGACCTCAGGTCACAACCAGCCCAGAGGCTGCTATCGGCCCAAAGGCACCTACTGGCCCTCAGGCCACAATCACCCCAGAGGCTGTTACCGGCCCAAAGGCCGCACCTCAACCTATTGGCCCTCAGGCCACAACCAGCCTGGGCTGTTACCGGTCCAAAGGCCGCATCTCATGTTACTGGCCCACAAGCCACAGCAAACCAGGCACCTCCAACCCTCAAGGCTGCTTCCGGCCCAAAGGCCGCATCTCATCCTTCTGACCCACAGGCCACAGACTATCAGTTATCTTCAGCCCTCAAGGCTGCTACACAGCCGCATCAAGCCAAGATATACTGGCTCTCAAGGCCGTAGCGGGACTAATACCCAATTCTTAGACTTGAGCCTTGGCACAAACCAATCATTTCAGCCACAAGTGGCAGTCCCTGTCGCTGAAGTGATTGGTTTGTTAAACTGTGAATGTCCTGTTTCATATACACAACATAAGGGTGGGTTGGAGGGTTGAAAGGTGTCAAAGCTGGATAACTGGCTGAGACAAGATCAGTTTAAAATTGGATCGCAGCGATGCCATCTTGCGACTGGCCGCAAGACGCCATCTTGGAAATGAGATCGCAAGACGCCATTTTTCTGTTAGATGCCTTGTAACATATGCCCTCTCCTTTAGGACCAATGGTATTAGCAACAAACTTCTCTATTGTGCTGTCTATGTCTGGGGGGTATAAATATGTGTGCTCTGACCCTGGGTTTCTAGTCTTCATGCTGAATGCTGATTGACGGGGGTTTCTTGCTGATGCCTACATCAGATATTTACTTTTATCAGGATATCAGAAGGTATAGGCAGGGGTGTATAGAGGTTCAAAGGCAGTATCGTTAGTTGGGGGCTCATAGTGAAGTCACTTACCCACTCACACGGCACATACGGTTATCGATATCTCACCAAAGGGTGGAGTGGCCACATGCAGGGTTTACCTGCAACCGCTCGGTGCTGAGAGATCACTACCAATTTTCGTGTGAGCCAGGGACGCTGACTAGAATCCAGGGACAAGAGAGGAAAAAGTTTATTTTCCTTTGTTGATAGAACCTAACATTTAAAGGGGTGCCGCAGTATTGAACACGCGGCTGAGTTGCAGTTTTGCGCACAGTAAAGACGCACTTTTGTGTACGCAGCTAAAGGTTGTCATACGGTTGTGTGGTAGTCGCATTATTTTGTATGCGACTGGTCGCACAATAGCGTATATGTACTTCCGGTTGTGCTGCCACATGTTTAAACAAAGCCACTGAGTTTACATTATCAATTGTTGCTAAATATCTGGGTTAACGTGTATTTTTCTGCGCAGGAAAAAAGTGTGTAACTGTGTGTGTTTGTTTAGGGTGTAACAAGGGACCTAAATGTTAAGGGTATCGTAGGACCCTTAAGTGCTAGGCGCAGGAGTTGGCCTAGTGACTCGGTAGCAGATTACCGTTTACTTTACACAAAGCAGGTGTATGGTTTGTTATTTTACTTAGGGTTCGGCCCCCAGCGTGATTATAGTGTTCAGTAATCAATGTGTGTGATCTGTTAGGCTTATTTGAACACTATAATTGAACCGCATAATCTTGGCTAGATTGTGATTGTGAGCTGGTGGGAGAGTGGACGAAATCAACTGGAATACAAAGGGTACTTTGCTGCCCCCTAGCAGTTGAGAAGTAGTCAAAAAGGGATTGCTGAGCGGAAGCGGCCTTTACTTCCATAGGTGAGTGGAAGCGTCTAGAGGTCCTCCATAAGGTTTGCGAATACACCTTTTTTCCAAGACGTTCGCAGGTAAGTGAAAGTATCTTGACTGTCTTTCACCAGTTTAAATCTTTATAGAAAAACGTAGGAGTTGTCTCAGAATGGGAGCCACGCAAACAATAGAGATGTTAGACAATGATGTGCTGCTAATGGAAGTGCCACTTGGATCGGCCCGTTGTATTATGCATACTAAATATGGTACTTATGCAATAAGGTATTGTGATGTATGGTTTAAAATGACGATGAAGAGTGTTAGACTGTTTCCCAGAATTGGTAGTTTTGATAAAGATGTATTAGATAATGTCCGAGATCACATCAGTCTGATGCGCTCCCGAGAGAAAAAGGTCAAATACGGTATTATGAATGTTTAAAGTTGTGGCAGCATGAAGGGGATGCATGGCTTAAAAATGCGCAAGCGACGCAAACTAGCGTTGCGAGCGCATTGCCAGAGAATACATCCATGACGCTAAATTGCGCACGTGCAGCAAGGTAGTGTTGCGGAAGGTATTGCCAGCAGTTCACACACACCACCCCCACCTTATGTGGATGGAGGTGCAAGTACAGTTATCAAAAATACCCATAAAAATGTAACAAGCAATTTGTACCCTCTCTACAGCAACTATAAAGAAAATGTTCAAGATATGGATGATGAGCCTATTGTAATGTCTGCCATTTTCCATGCTGTACAAATGATAGATGCTACACCACGACAATCATGAATGGTGCTGCCATCTCCATCGGTAACAGCAAGGGAAGTGCTAACACCCTCTGCACCCGTAGAGGAAGTTGTTAATACCATACGTAGCAGCAACAGATTAAACCCCCAGCCAGGTAATAAGGTCAAAGGTAGCAGCGCTCCCGGTCTGCATCCCATTCGGACAATAACTGTTCCGAATGGAAATGAAGATGCGAATGGTGTAGTGCCCACGAGGGAAGTGGTAATGCATTTTCCTTGGACAAGAGTAGAACTAAATTCCATCATAAATGATTTCCCCGATTCCAAAAAGAACTAGTCAAATGTCAAAGATTTTTGAGGAATTTGGGTAGTTCTCATGAGCAAACTAATAAAGATTGGCGGGAGGTGTTAAGGGCCTGTCTACCACGCAATACCGACGTGACAAAATTTATCAAGGATTGTGTATTGGATAGTGACGTTCCCTTAACAGACCAAATAAACCAAGGTAACATTTCTGGCATTGTAACTCAATTGGGTATATATTTTCCGGTAGTAGTTAACTGGAACAAAATTTTCACCATAAAGCAAAAGGAGAGTGAATCTGCAGTGTCACAATCCTGGCTAGTTTTTACCTTTTGTGACTTACCTCTGCCAGCTGCTCCATGGATCTGTGTTTGTAATTTTCCTGTGGGACATCTGCTCTGGCTGAATCATGCTGGCTGTGACAACCCTGTGTGTAGACTGCTCTCCTCCCCACACTGATTAATCACCTGGACCCTGCTCTGTCTGTGAGCATTGCTAGTCTTAATTGGAATCACAGGTGTGGTCCTGATTATCAAGGGCTGCAGAGATGATTACTCCCTCTGCATGTTGTGCCTTGCTCCACTCAGAATGCCACTGCCACACCACCTGTCTGTATCCACCAATCGCTGCCAGACTCTAGGTATATAGATCCTCCTCTAATAGCACTCAGTGCTTGAACATCTCATTACGTCCCATGGTGTACAACTTGTGCTATAGCTGTACCTCTGACTACCAGTATGTCCCAGCCACCCAGCTACCAGCATCTACCCACAGCTATCTGGCCGCTCCACGTAGCCACCCAGCTACCAGCGTCTACCCACGGCTATCCGGCCGCTCCACGTAGCCACCCAGCTACCATCGTCTACCCACGGCTTACCGGCGGCTCCATGTAGCCACCCAGCTACCAGCGTCTACCCACGGCTATCCGGCCACTCCACGTAGCCACCCAGCTACCAGGGTCTACCCACGGCTATCCAGCCGCTCCACGTAGCCACCCAGCTATCAGCGTCTACCCACGGCTATCCGGCCACTCCACGTAGCCACCCAGCTACCAGCATCTACCCATGGCTATCCGGCCGCTCCACGTAGCCACCCCACTACCAGCGTCTACCCAAAACTATCCAGACGCTCCATGTAGCCACCCAGCTTCCAGCGTCTACCCATGGCTATCTGGCCACTCCATGTAGCCACCCAGCTACCAGCGTCTACCCACAGCTATCCAGCCGCTCCACGTAGCCACCCAGCTACCAACGTCGACCCACGGCTAACCGGCCTCTCCATGTAGCCACCCAGCTACCAGCATCTACCCACGGCTATCTGGCCGCTCCACGTAGCCACCCAGCTACCAGCGTCTACCCACAGCTATCCGGCTGCTCCACGTAGCCACCCAGCTACCAGGGTCTACCCACGGCTATCCGGCCACTCCACGTAGCCACCCAGCTACCAGCATCTACCCACGGCTATCTGGCCGTTCCACGTAGCCACCCAGCTACCAGCATCTACCCACGGCTATCCGGCCGCTCCACGTAGCCACCCCGCTACCAGCGTCTACCCAAAACTATCCAGACGCTCCATGTAGCCACCCAGCTACCAGCGTCTACCCACGGCTATCTGGCCGCTCCATGTAGCCACCCAGCTACCAGCATCTACCCATGGCTATCCGGCCGCTCCACGTAGCCACCCAGCTACCAGCATCTACCCACACCTATCCAGCCGCTCCACATAGCCACCCAGCTACCAACATCGACCCACGGCTTCCCAAGCCACAACAAGTAGCTTCCATGCTACCATCCATCTGCAAGACCATCTACTAGTAACCAGACCAGCTCAGTCAGCCTTCCTGCCAGTCCCAGTCCGGATCCTCCAAGTCCACTCACCTCACGGCTCATTAGCTGCATCAAGTAGCTTCCGTGCTACCATCCATCTGCAAGCTCATCTACTGTTACCCCGAGCAGCTCAGTCAGTCTACCTGCCGGTCCCAGTCCGGTCCCTCCAAGTTCCTTCTGGTCTCACTCCAACGTTTCAAGTTTCCAGTTCCAGTCACTCATCACCAAAGGCAGTTCTCACTGCTACCCACTTCTTATATTAAAAGAGCTATTCATGGTTCCAGTGCAGCCGGCCTCCAGTGATTACAGTTCATCACCTGAGACAGGTAACTCACTAGCACCAACTGTGACATGCAGAAGAGTATTGCGACTGGGCTCTGCAGGCTATCACCCAGTACACTGAGGTAGAATATATTAAAGATAGCACTCACCACAGGGGAATGATAGTCACGGTACTCATGGACGGTCTTAAGGAAAACTTAAAGACTCGGGTTCAGACCTTACAACCTGGCTGGAGTAGAGTCAGAATAGATACACTCATAGAATCTGCCATAGAACATGATAAGAACATCTCAAAGAAGAGAGAGACCCAGAGCGAAAAACGAATGGCTGTCAGTATTCAAGCTCTGGAAGGAATGACAGTAACATCACAGCCAACAGACACACTTGCATCTACACACACACCTACACCTGAACAGTTATATGTCCTCACTAATCCCACGCAACAGCAAACACAGCTCTATTCTACTAACCCTACACAACCACAGCTCCCACACTACTCACAAACTTCATATCCCCCACAATACCCTTTTCCTTCATATCCCTACCCATATCCACCACCTTTTCCCCCTGCTCAAACCTCACAACAACCTGTATCTTCATCCAATCCACGAATATGTTTTACTTGTAACCAGCCAGGACATTTAATTAAAAACTGCAGAGTAAAAAGGGTAGGACCCCCAAACCAGAGAGTACCTGGATATCCCCATAAGGGATATGCACAGAGAACAGCAAATGTCCAGCAGGCACCAGCTCCAATTGTGGCCGTTAATGCTTTATTGGAGAATGGTAGCGAACGCTAGGGGTCAGGTCATACCTGTAGTCTACAGATAGTCAGGTTAACGGGAAGTACTAGGGAAGAACCGGTCATGATGGTTGATGTAGCTGGTACTGAATATCCTTTTCTTGTAGACACAGGGGCGACCAGGTCAGTGATAAAATCTCCCGTTAATTTACAGGTGACCAACGAGACAGTACCAACAATGGGTGTAACAGGTAAAGTGGAACATTATCCTTTAACAAAGTCCACAGAGGTTACTATTGGGCTGTTGCATACCAAGCATTCTTTTCTTTTGGCTGCTGTGGCTCCTACTAACCTGCTGGGTAGAGACTTGTTATGTAAGATGGGATGTGTTATATATTGCACCCCTGATGGTGTATTTTTAGATATCCCTGAGAGAGTTGCGCACGAGTTCAAATGAAAATCCATCCCAGGTAGATCAAATGTTGTTCCAAATTCCAGATTCCCTTTGGACTAAGGATGGACAGGACACTGGATTAATGGCAAACGTAAGACCCGTAATGGTAAATTTGAAAAGCGGTAGGCAAGCTCCAAAAATTCCCCAGTATCCATTAAAACAGGAGGTAGAATTAGGGGTTTTTCCAATAATTGAACGATTATTGCAACAGGGAATTTTAGTTTGTACATCTAGTGTAGCCAACAGTCCCATCTTTCCGGTGAAAAAGAGTGGTGGGAGGAGTTATAGGCTGGTACAAGACCTTAGAGGTGTTAATAAGGTCGTAGAGAGCCAATTCCCCGTAGTGCCAAATCCAGCTGTCATCCTGATGCAGATCCCACCAAATGCAACCCATTTCACTGTCATTGACCTCTGTTCTGCTTTCTTCTCTGTGCCTCTCCACCCTGACTGTCAGTATCTATTTGCATTTACATACAGAGGTGTGCAATATACAAGGACACGGTTGCCCCAAGGTTTCATAGACAGCCCAGTATCTTTTCCCAGGCATTGCATGACTGTTTACAATCTTTTCAACCTGCCAATGGATCTGTTCTAATTCAATATGTGGAAGATTTATTGCTGTGTTCTGATTTGTTTATGTCATGTTTGAATGATACTAAACTTTTGTTGCTTCATCTCTCACATACAGGACACAAGGTGGCTAAGGACAAACTACAGCCGTGCCAATCCAGAGTAAAATATTTGGGACACTGCTTAACCCAGGGGTTAAGACATCTCACAAATGATAGAATCCAAGCCATACAGAGCATGACACTTCCGCAGAATCAACAGTAAATTCATACCTTCTTGGGAATGTGTGGATACTGTACAATGTGGATCCCAGCTTTTTCTATTTTGGCCTTGCCTTTACAGGACTTAATCTCTTCCCCAAAGCCCGATCATGTCATACACACAGAGGAATCAGAGCAAGCTTTCCTTAATCTTAAGTATAGACTGACAAAAGCACCTGCATTGGGAATACCTGATTATGAAAAACCTGTTGATTTGTATTGTACGGAAGCCGATGGTTGTGCTGCAGGTGTCCTTACACAAAAACATGGTGATGCCAGTAGGCTCGTAGCATACTACAGTGCCAAATTGGACACTGTGGCGAGATCACTCCTCACCTGTTTGAGAAGTGTAGCAGCTACCGCTCTATTGGTGAGTAAAAGTGAGGACATAGTATTGGGTTATGATATGATTGTATACACTCCCCATGCTGTATCTGCTCTGCTGAATTCTGCTCAAACCAGACACGTCTCTTCGGCTAGGTTTACCAAATGGGAACTAGCTCTAATCGCACCTGCAAACATCACTGTTAAACGTTGCAGCACGCTGAATCCAGCAACGTATTTACCATATGTACAACATGATGTACAAAGGGTGGAAGGAGACAAGTTGCTGGCGGTGGGTGAGTTCAGCGGACATAATGATACACACGATTGTATGGAATATCTGAATCAGACCTTTACTGCTAGACCTGACATACACGACACACCTTTAGAGAAGGTAGATGTGACTTTTTACATGGATGGGAGTTGTCATAGACAAACAGACACAGGTGAATTATGTACAGGTTATGCTGTTGTAAATGACACAGACAGAAGCTAAACCTCTTGGCCCTCCTCACTCAGCCCAAGGGGCAGAGTTAGTAGCACTAAAAAGAGCATGTGAACTGGCAGCAGGCAAATCTGCTAACATTTACACTGACTCGAGGTACGCGTTCGGGGTGGTGCACGATTTCGGGGCTCTATGGCATCTGAGAAATTTTATGACAGCAGCAGGCACACCATTTGCACATTCCCGACACATAAAACATCTTTTAGAAGCAATCCAACTGCCCAAAGCGGTGGCAGTAATCAAGTGTAAAACCCATACATGTGAGGATGATCCGGTGTCACTGGGCAACAACAGAGCCGATGAAGCGGCAAAATGGGCAGCAGGGTTAAAAATGTTTTCTCCCAATGAAAAAATTATGTCTTTCCAAACAACTGATATGCTGAAATTAATTGAGATGCAAAATTTGTGTTCAATTCAGGAAAAGTCCATTTGGAAGGCCAAGGGATGTGGACAAGAGTCCTCTGGGCTCTGGAACGACAGACAAGGTAAGCCAGTAGCCCCCAAGGCATATTACCCCAGCCTGGCTGAGGCAGCACACGGTCTGACTCATCTGGGAAAGCAAGGTATGTGCAAGTTGGTGAGAGCATACTGGTGCGCACCAGGTTTTTCTTCACAAGCAGAAAAGATAGCAATGTCCTGTCTGACCTGCTTGAGGAAGAACATAGTGAAACCGATCCCTACCGAACCGTCCCACATTCCACCGACTGATGGACCTTTCCAGGTGATACAAATTGATTTCATCCAATTACCACCCTGCATGAATCTTAAGTATGTATTAGTGTGCACTGACGTATTTTCTAATTGGGTTGAGGCCAACCCAGTGGCCACTAATACTGCTGCATTTACTGCCAAGACAATAGTTCAGGAATTTGTATGCAGGTACGGTATCCCTAAAATCATTGAGAGTGACAGGGGTACTCATTTCACAGGTGATGTTTTTCAAAATATGTGTAAGCTGATGGGTATAAATAGTCGACTTCACACCCCCTACCAACCGCAAGCCAGTGCCAAGGTAAAGAGGATGAATGGGACTATTAAAAATAAGTTGAGTAAAATCATGGCAGAGACTGGACTAGGATGGCCAGAAGCGTTACCTTAGATCCCACATAGTATAAGGACCACTCCTAGACCCCCTCTAAATCTGTCCCCATTTGAAATACTGTTCGGTAGACAACATCATTTGATTATAAGTCAACAGGAAGACTTGAAGGGTAACAACGAGGTAACTGTAAAGTATCTTATATCAATGAGTAAGCAGTTAAAACAATAGCAGCAGAAACTGAAATTGTTGTCCAATGATATGCCTGAAACTAACTGTCATGATGTTGAACCAGGAGAATATGTTATGATCAGAAATTTCTTGCATTCAGGTTGTTTGACTGATCGGTGGGAAGGTCCATACCAGGTGCTGCTGACAAGTACTACATCTTTGAAGGTGGCTGAGAGAGATACCTGGGTACATTCCACTCACTGCAAAAAGGTCAATCAACCGGTGGAGAAACAAGTCGGAGACCAGGCTGATAGCATGGACCTGTCGCTAACGAGCTTGTTCCGGGAGGATTGAAAAGGTCGTAGTGAGATACCTGAACTAAAAGAAATCTGCAGGTCTTGTTGTGGCAATGGATAGGCCTGCTGTGTTAATTTTCATGTTCTCTTTTAGAGTGTTCACCATCCTGGTCGGTTCGGGAATGTCCGGTTTCTGTGAAGGGGGACCGATTGTGGAGAGGGGAGTGGATGGCAGTGCTGATGGAGTGGAGTCAGAAGGAGTGCAATGCCAATCAGGGGAGTGTCTGACCAATCTTAGTACTGTTATTGTTAAGAGAGCTGTTATTCCGGATACTCGGGGACGGTGTGGAGGTTTATCGTCTGAAGATTCCTGTATTTGTGAGCTTTGTGGATCCCTAGTTGATGAGAATTGTATCCAACGTTGCCAGCCTAAATATAACCCGTACTGGGGTGGGTATCCTTTAGAGGATTATCATAGCATGGTAGGCAAAGTGTTAAATCAAACTGATTGCTGTGTGTGTTACAGGGACAGCATAATATAGGGTCTGGTGCCATTTCCGCTGAATATCACGGAAATTATAGAATTACACAAAGGGAAAGCATTGGATGGAAAATTACTCTCATCCAAACCACCTCATTTCAAACTCTATCAATTCCAAGTAGATAGATCACTTTTGTGTTTAAACATAACCAACCCCAATAAACCCGGGAGTTGGGAAGTGACAGGGAATAATCAGACGATGACCTCACAAAGAGCTGATAATGAGTCCATAAACCATGATCTGTTACACTCAATTAAATCTAGTGGGAGACATTTTAGGTACCGGTATGCATTGGGTTCCACCAAAGAAATTATTGGTAAGGTGCCAGATGGTTATTGTGCTAAAATAATACAGCCAGAGACTTGCATGTACCAGATGGAAGACCCAGATATAGGATTGTTTGCAAGGGAAATGTTCTTAATGATAATGATGCATACCATTCCTTATGTTCTCCCTGATAAAGTATATTTTATACGTGGAAGAAAAGCGTATAAGTGGTTCTCCCCGAGTTCCGAAGGTTTGTGTTACCTGGGAAGAGTAGTCCCAGAAGTTAAGACCCTCACCCATGTTGAAATGCTTGGTGTACATAAAAACACAGCGTCAACATATCTTCACACGCAATAAGAACACAGAGGCAAACGAAATATGTTACCTGGTGACGTGCATAAAGCCACTAAGTTAATTAGTGAGACAACTGGCTTTCCAGTTTTAGTCACATTGGATCCCACCAGGATCGCTCGGGGTACATTAAATTTTAGATATATTCAGGAACTTGCTAAATTAATAGGTAATATCACCGAGATGTACGATGACACATTCAGGTATACAGGGAGAGAATTGCAAGCGTACAAGAAAGAACTGGTGCAACACAAGCTAGTGTTAAATTATTGAAATGCTGTTACTGGAGGGTACTGCGTAACTTTGGCCACCCAATTTGGAGTAAAATGTTGCACCTATGTCACCAATGATACCAGCGACCCCAAGGAGGTGATAGACCGAAAGATGGATGAAATTCTGCAGCTAAAATGGGAATTTCTTAAGAACCATAATGCTTCAGTGGCTGAAGTAGGGGAGAAGATAGAAGGATGGGTTTCATGGCTGAACCCAGTGAAATGGTTCTCAGGTCTAGGGGAATGGGTCCAGGAAGTGATCGCCAGCATAGGCAAATTCTTAATCCTTATACTGATTGTCATCATAATAATTGGCAGATGTGTCCGGTGTGTTCCTATTGTGTTGAAGTGTGGAAAATGTAGAAAAAGAGTAAAATGAAAGAACGAAATTATGATGGTGGTCAGTATGAATACTGAGGTAAATACAGAACTGCATTACAACCCTGAACTAGGAAATACCATCATTTAATGTATTATATTTAGACCTGCATAGAATGTATTATTGAAATTTTATTTTTTAAACACCTCAGATAATGTAAAGTGCCAAATTTCCCCTTCAAGACTGCCTTTATAGGACTGGTGTATCCCCACACCTTTCACATGATCTTCCAAGATCCATGGTGTGCGTTTAATAGTAGTTTTATGTCCCCACTCAGAGACACATTATTGATGGATTAAGAACCACCTTGTGCCATCCCATAATAACACTAAATAGTATATAAATGTAAGCCTAAAGATTATATTTTAAAATCAGATTGTGATAGCATGTTGTTCGCTATCAAAGGGTGGACTGTTGAAGCTGGATAATTGGCTGAGACAAGATCAGTTTAAAATTGGATCGCAGCGACGCCATCTTGCGACTAGTCGCAAGATGCCATCTTGGAAATGAGATCGCAAGACGCCATTTTTCGAATGGCGGCCTTAGCGCCATTTTAGATAAACTCACACTTTAGTACTTGTGGTGATATTACTATTAGCATCATGCGATTGCATCTTACACCATTTCTCATACACACATTAATATGCACAATTGTGCTGTTAACTAGTCGCATATTAGCGAATGCATAAGATCTTGTATGAAAACGCCGAATATTAGCTTCATGCACGCGCATCTGCCCCAAGTTAACTAGCATCTTTACGTCAAACCCCACATACTCACACATTACATATTCACATACAAGGTTCCATAAGCTTTAAGGTATAAGATTCAAGTATACACATTTACTATAATTGCTATGAAATAAAGATTATTTTGTAACTAAGGTTTTATATGTGATAAGTAAGCCATGTTTGATATTGTACTGATGCGTACTCTCTCAACAGTATTCCGGTAACATCGATGTAGAGATCACAACAGGCATTCTCAACTTATGGACCGCAGAGACTTCAAGCAACAAAATGTACATTATATGACCAACTGTTAGGATTTGCATGAGGCGGGAAACCAGAGACCACCAGTTGTTAGAGGCTGGACTGTGTCTATTTGAACCAACCTGTTAGATGCCTTGTAACATATGCCCTCTCCTTTAGGACCAATTGTATTAACAACTAACTTCTCTATTGTGTTGTATATTTCTGGGGGGTATAAATATGTGTGCTCTGACCCTGGGTTTCTAGTCTTCGTGCTGAATGCTGATTGATGGGGGTTTCTTGCTGATGCCTACATCTGGTCCAGAAAGCGCTGCATATGTATAACTGTACTTGGGTCTGTATAATTCCTTTGCGCTAGAATTGTATTTAAGATCATAGCGTGTAACTGACTGTACTTTTACTTGAATAATACTTTGTACTTTGGAACCACAGGTTCTAGGTCTGGAGTCTTTATTTACTGTATGACTGCGTATGCAAAATAGCATCATCCTTAGAGGTTTATAGGCAGGATATCAGAAGATATAGGCAGGGGTGTATAGAGGTTCAAAGGCAGTATCGTTAAAGGACAATTCCATCTTGCACCTTTTTACTTTCCATTATGTGCTGGTTGGGTCATTGCAGCCTGACATTTTTAATGTTATGGTTTATGAATGTCCAGAAATTGTAATGGCCACAGACAGCATGTCCTGCATGCCCCTTTCATTTTTTTTTTAAAGAAAATTCTGAACCAATTGCTGCTTGTTGTGTCAAGAGGCCCTTAAGGCTGCTACATGGCCCAAAGGCCGCATCCTGCTTCACGGCCCAAAGGCCACCTGTCGTCACTCCTCACTAACCCTCAAGGCTGTAATGGCTGCAACTTGCCAAGAGTTCCAGGCCTCAAGGCTGTTGTAGGACTGGTTCCTTCCTAATCATAGCTCTGTATTCCACTACTACTCCTGCTGAAGGCTGCATCAACAATTAACTATCAACTATCAATTCTTCAGCTAGGGCTGCACCAATTTATCAATATCAACTCTTCTTACTTCAGCCAGTGGCTGCACCAATTATCAATATCAACTCTTTTTACTTCAGCCAGGGGCTGCACCAATTATCAATTCTCCAGCCAGGGGCTGCACCAATTATCTATTCTTCAGCCAGGGGCTGCACCAATTATCAATTCTTCAGCCAGGGGCTGCACCAATTATCAATTCTTCAGCCAGGGGCTGCACCAGTTATCAATACTTCAGCCAGGGGCTGCACCAATTATCAATTCTTCAGCCAGGAGCTGCACCAATATATCAATATCAAATCTTCTTACTTCAGCCAGTGGCTGCACCAATTATCAATATCAACTCTTCTTACTTCAGCCAGTGGCTGCACCAATTATCAATTCTTCAGCCACTGGCTGCACCAAATATCAAGTATCAACTCTTCTTACTTCAGCCAGTGGTTGCGCCAACTATCAACTATCAATTCTTTAGCCAGTGGCTGCCCCAATTATCAAGTATCAACTCTTCTTACTTACATCAGTGGCTGCGCCAACTATCAACTATCAATTCTTCAATCCTCAAGGGGTACCCCAACCATCATCTTTGCACAGTCCTCAACTTTATTTATCACTCAGTTTTGAGCCAGCTAGCTGGATGCAACCTTTTGGCCCTTAACTAGATGAAAAAAATCCATATCGTGAGCTGGGAGGTGGTCAAAATTGACTGGAAACGAGTGGAAATAAATGTTATTGAGGTTAATAATACTGTAGGTACAAAAAAAGCCAATTTTATGTGATTTTTATCTGTTTTTATGATTTTTAAGAAAAAATCCAGATCCAAAACCAAAACTGAAAAACAAAACACGGAGGTGAGGTTTTGGCAAAACCAATCCAGATCAAAAGCCAGCAGAGATCCAGATCCACAACCAAAACTAAAACACAGGGGTCAGCGCACATCTCTAAAAATAAGCTATAAGTACCGCTATACAGAGATATATGCATTTTGATTTTGTTTATACTTGCAACAGAAGAGATATAACTGGGGTGTGACAGGGCATTCTCACGTAGGCAACATTGAGTCAGGGCATCCTGTGCATCCTAAGCACACCTGGATTTAAGTGAAAATATAATTTTTGGAGACAGATTTTTGCACTTAATATAAGAAAGGTGCAGGGGCGTTTCTAGAGAGGAGGGGGCCCGTGTGCAGTCTCTGACAGGGGTGTAACATTCCAGCACTGGTTCCCCTAGCAAGACTTTTTGAGAAGAATCAGAATGCCAGATCAGCATCACAAAGCTCCCACTTTGCATTTCTGAAGATTTGTAGAGCCCGATGCATGAACAGTGAAGAACCGGGCTGAGGACTGTGCTGAGGTGATGAGGGCTGAGGACTGTGCTGAGGTGATGAGGCACTGAGGGACTGTGCTGAGATGATGAGGGACTGTGTTGAGGTGATTAGGGGCTGAAAATGGTGCTGAGGGGCTGATGACTGTGCTGAGGTGATAAGAGGCTGAAAAAGGTGCTGAGGGGCTGAGGACTGTGCTGAGGTGATGAGAGGCTGAAAATGGTGCTGAGGTGATGAGGGGCTGAGGTCTGTGCTGAGGTGATGAGAGGCTGAAAATGGTGCTGAGGTGATGAGGGTGAAAGGTTGGGGCCTAGGATCGGCCATTACTCACCACAGCACCGGCTTCCCCTGATCCCTCGGGTGGTCAGACATCAGGTGCGGCGGTGCGTGACATGCTGAGCATTATGCTTAGATCCATGTGGACATCCATGAGCTGTGCTGAGCCTTGGTTGCTGCAGTTGCCATCATGGATGCAGCCATGACAGTTCACATCACCTGACTACGCTTTACCCAATGGTAGCATGGTGGTGGTCAGCTGATGCTGTCCACCAATGATCTGCTACCTTAGGGTATAAAGCCAGTCTCCGGACAGAAGGAAGTTGCCTGTGCAATGTTGTCGCTACCTTGTGTATACTTGCTGTTATCCTGTTCCAGGTTCCCTACGTGATGTCCTCGAGTCTCTAGTACCAACTCCTTGTGCAACAGTGCGTCCGAACATCTGGCCTGTGTGCGATACAAGTGCCAACTCCTTGTGCAACAGTGTGTCCGAACATCTTGTCTGTGTGCGATATAAGTGCCAACTCCTTTTTCAACAGTGCGTCTGAACATCCTGCCTTTGTGCAATACAAGTGCCAACTCCTTGTGCAACAGTGCATCTGAACATCTTGCCTGTGTGCGATACAAGTGCCATCTTCTGACGCAACTTCTCATTAAATACCCCGTTTTAGTGTACAGCTATGAGTGCCACTCCTTGGCACAATAGTGCCTCAAGCACTTGCCTTTATATCCATACGAGTATCAGTTCTCAGTACAAAGATAGTTCTTGTAGAAGTATATCTTGTTGAAGCTGGATAATTGGCTGAGACAGGATCGGTTTAAAATTAGATCTGCGTGACGCCATTTTGCGAATGGCAATGAGACGCCATTTTGCGATTGGCCGCCCAGCGCCATTTTAGTGAAACTCGCAACTATAAGTACATAAGGCGATGCTATTATTTAGCATCGTGCAATTCCCACGCAATAGAAAGAAGTTAAAAGTCCTCACCATATAAATACAGACAGTCGCTAAAACATATAAACTAATTATCCCTGCAAGACATGCACCATAGTGTGCTCCACAAAACACATAGTCGCACAATGCTAACTAGCGTCTTTCCCAATTCCCCAATACTTACACACTGCACACTTACATGAAAGGTTCCCTAGTATTAAAGTGTAATATTCAAGGTTTATTCAGTGATTATTAATGTTGTGTAATAAAGGTTATTTGATATCTAAGGTTTAATACATGGTAAGCAGACCGTGTCTGGTGTTGTACTGATCCACTGTGTTTCCACAGATTTCCGGTATCATCAGTGAGAAGGTCAGAACATGCATCTGCAAACTATGGACTATAGAGAGTTAAAACATTAAAATGTACTCTGTAATGTTAGCAGCTTAGATTAGCATGCAGCGGGAAAAAGGACACAAAGGGTGGTTGGAGGCTGTTTGTGTCTATTTGAAATTGTCCTATACACTATCCTGTAACAGAAACACCTTTAAGAAGAAAAAATGGAATCATGCCAAACTTGCCTATTGTATTGCCAATCCCTGAAAGAGTATATATGTGCGATCCCTGACCCCAGTCTTGAGTCTTCCTGCTGTGCTGTTGACGGAGGTTTCTAATGCTGATGCTGGGCCCAGAGTGCATGCGTATGTAACAACTGTACCTTGGGTCTGTATGATTTATTTGCACTAATTGTCTTTAGATCACAGCATGTAACCATCTGTTTTTATACTGAATAATAACTTTTTGTGCTTTGGAAACACATTCAAAGTCTGAAGGCCTTTATTTACTGTGCAACTCATTACGCTGAATTGCGACAATTTTAGAAGGTTTTAATAGGCAGGATTTAGAAGGTATAGGTAGGATTGCATAGAGGTTTAAATTAGGTATCCATAATCTCTTGGGCCATTGTCTATTTGTCTCCATTCCCACGGTATCAGATACCTGTCCAAAAGGCCGCGACCTGCTTGCTGGGTGCAGCTTAAACCCATATCCCACTTGGAGGGGTCACTGGTGAACAGCTCTCAGCTGGTTAGACTCTGCGCCTTTGGACAGATCTTGTCAACGTTTGATATTCGTGGATGAGATCATATATACAGGCCCGATGCCTCCACCTTCTCTCTCCGCCAGCGACCTCAGCTTCAATCCCCTCAGTAGGGGATTCCTTTAATCCAAACATGACAGTTTGCACAGGCCCAATGGAAGCTAAGGAGTCCCAGGCTACGGGGGCATTACAAGAGCTTGCCACCCACATGGACAACTAAGAGGCAGCACAACATCAGGAGGGTCAATACCTACATGAGCTTTCTGGACAGCTGGTGTCAATTCAAGGGACTCTAGCCACGCTCCTTCCTTCTCCCATGGTGGTAGAACCTCCTACTCCACCAATCTAATCTTCGGTTCCTAGTGGTTCTAGGTCCCGTCTTCAGCTGGCGTCACCGGAACATTTTGATGCTGCCAGGGATTTATCAACCAGTGTGAGATCCAGTTCGAATGTCTACCACAGAATTTCCCCACGCCTAGATCGAAGGTGGCATACATTATTTCTTTATTGTCAGGAACAGCTTTGGACTGGGTTTCTCTGCTATGGGAACGAGCAGTTATCTCTAATCACTTTACTTTCAGTTTTCCGTGATGCTCTTGCTATTGTACATGCACCATCTGCTTCGCATTCCAGAGTTTGCAGTGTATCACAACAAATATCACTGATATCTGCTGTGGTCACTCGTAGATACATTAAGGGGAGGGGATCCTAACTATTTCCGGGTACCTCCACAAATATTCTTTTATAAACAGTATCCTAGTCTTCTAGTACCTAGGTTTTTAGGGTTTTTTTATGGCTGGAATGTGGAGCATTATTACTGTGTCATAATCCGGGGGTTCTCTAGTATTTGAGAGGAAATACAGAACAAAATCAAGTCACTTACAGCTTAGATGCCGTAACAAGTAAGAATCTCAGGTGATTAAATATTTGACAAATGTTTTTCTCTTTTTGGTATCAGTCAACAATATACTTCCAGCTGAATGTAGCCACATCAAACCAAGGTAACTGACATTGATTTTGCTAAAATATATGCAAAATTCTATAACCTATGCAAATGATTACTGATAAGGCATTTACTTCTGTTACTTCTGACAGAATAGCTCAGTAACACTGGTCTTGGATTATTGGGGCATTACACATACAGTATATGTGCAGCTCAGTTATATAGGACTGTTTCTCTTCTATGAGGGAGTACACACCACACTTGCCGACTTTTTGGCTGCCCCCTCCAGGAGGGGACAGCCAGGTTGGCAGACTCATCACAGCAGTGTATGTGACATTGGTATAGGTGGGCGGTGTGGGGCAATCACATCATTGTGGCTCCACCCCCATTATACAGTGCCGATATTACAGTAATTGAAATGCAGGGTATGGCTACAAATCGCATCCTTTATCTCAGTAAGTGGGTGCTGTAGGTGGGGGGGCAGCTATGGTGGATGCGGCGGGCAGGTGGCTGCTAGCTCCGTGAGACTTGCCTACTCTTCCAGATTTTCAGTAGCCTCCAGTCCGTTCCCAAGAGAGTTGGCGAGTATGGTACACACTGAGAGGCTGATGCACAACTGAACGTATGCCTGACTGCAGAGCTTATCTTGCATGAATTCAAACTGTACATGCATAAAGTCAACACAGGTACAATATTTATTTTGTTGTTTTTTACGTCACATTGTTTCAGTCTACAGCTTTAAGACACCAAGACCACTAATACATCTGCAAGACGTTTAGATCTTGTTAGCACAAGGTCTTGGATATGGGAGTCACAGATCTTGCACTTAGTTATGTTCTATTGTAAACTGTATATATGCACTTCCATACACATCACTCTGTATGAGCCCTAAAGAGAGCTTCCATGGCTGGCTATGTATATCATTGTATATTGCCAACTAGCGACCCACCCCAGCATCACATGGGAGCAATTTCATCTTGCCACAGCCCCTTGCATCTCATAACAACCCCCTGCTTCTCACTCCTGCCCCCTGCATCTCACCAGTGTCACAACCCCCATTGCTGTTGCCCTGCAGCTGTAGCCTTGTCACTGGGATGTGCTGGGAAGGGCAGGAGGATCATGGATGAGAGATTTATAATGTAGCTACCATAATCATTATCAGCAGCATGTTCCCAGGGCTGGGGCACCTGTGCATATTTCTACAGCCTCCATGCACACCTCTCCCCAGCTACCGAACATGGTGGTGAGCACAATGTACCCTGTATTTCCTGGGCTTCTTGTTGAGCTTTCTCACCATGGTACCCCCATGCAAGAACAGTGCTGACTTCCATGGGAGGTGCCTCCTGTTCACCAAGGGCATGTAGCTGAGAGGGAACATCATGCTTAAGAGAGAGAGCATTTCATGGTGAAGGAGTGGTGTACGGAGTCTGCCTGCAGGTTCAGCATAGGAATGGACATCGGAATCTGATGGTTACTAATCATCAATATTTTTGTTCCGATGGTAGTGTTTTTACCATTTGATGGTGGCAGTCCAAAGTTTGCCATCATTCAATGGAAATCATTTGATAGTGTTTCGATGGTTGTTGGGTTTTTTTAATTCCTGATAGCTATGTCTCTCTTGGCTCCTTCCTGGCTACTGTGGGCCTGATTCAGAGCCGCTCGTAAGCGGCCGCTCGTTCGCTCCGAGCGATGTTCGCACATCTGCGCATGCGTATGGGTTGTAATGCGCATGCGCCAACCAGTCAGTGCGGTTGAAAATCATGTGCTCACAAAATAGCGAATGCCTGCTAATTTGAGTGACAGGATGAGGCATTTGTGGGTGGTAACAGGGGAAGGTGCTTGAAAACAGGCTGTGGAGATCTGAACGCAGGCGTGACAAACGGTCAAAACGGGTGTTTTAAGGGTGTGCATAATTAACAAAGTAGCGTCATCAACCACGTCAGTTGGTTGTCTTTTAGCCTGAACTGCTCGCATGATTGCGGTAGGATAATGCTACCACAAGAATAGCGAGCAGTTCATACACCTTTTGATGTACTCGATTAATCTAATAAATAGCGGAGATGACGTATGATGCGAACGGCCAAGGGGCATCTTTACAAAATAGCGAGCTCATGTTTCAGATTCTCGCTCAGACGTAGAGGCGTCAACAGACCGCAAAGAGCGAGCGCTTAATTTAAATAGCCAGCCCCTTTTTCTGAATGAGCGTCCGCAAATAGCGTCTGGCTCTGAATCAGGCCCTCTGTCTGTATCAGAGCATCTTCATGGGTTCGTTGGAGACTCTCTCTCAATCTCTGTCTGCCTCAGACCTGACCCTATTTAGTCCCTGACTTCCTCCCCTTTCTAGGCTGCTGCTAAGCAATTGGGCACATTGCTATCTCTGATTGGCTCTCACCATCTCAGAGAGGCAGTCAAAGTGCAGCTTTCGGCCATGAAGCAGCAGTTAGTTACTCACAGAGCACAATAGTGTGTTCTGTGATTTTCTTCATTCCAAGTCTCAGTTTCAGATGAAGTCCAAAAGATCAGTAGAGGTACACACCAGTAGAATGAAAAAAGTTCCAACCTGTAAAGAGGATCAAATTATTTTTTTATATAAATGAGAATTAGCCTTACTAGTGTCGAAACCGAATAATTGGGTAGGACAGAATCTGTTTGCCAATCAGGAAAACCTGCACGACGCCATCTTGTGAATGGCAGCAAGACTCCATTTTAGAAAGGAAAGCTTACACGAGCGCCATTTTGTCAAAAATACATAGTACGCAATCCACAGTGCAAAATTGATAAAAGTAGCAATTTTGCTACTCACAACGCAAAGTTGCTAAAAAGTAGCACGAACAGCTTTTTAACAATCTTCCCCTAACACCTACCGATGGTGTTTAGCAGACATAAAATAACTTTGCAACACATTAAAATCACCACAAACTTATATTTGAGCAATAGCAAAGTAGTGGTGTTTTCCCCTGCATTCACATTAACACATACGTGATGTAGCAAAAAGTAGCAAATTAGTGGTGTTTTCCCTGCACTTCATGTTAAACATAGGACCACACAAAATAGCTATTTAGACGCACAGCCAGCTTTTTAGTGACCTTTCCCAAAACCATACTGGCATGCTCACACACATACACAGAAGCCTTTCCAACTTAGTGCTGGTCGCTAAGTACCCCACAGACCCTCAAACACACAACACAATTTAGTGTCATTTCTCCCTGCATACACATTTAAAAGCAATGGTCCCGCAGCGCGAAAGGAATGATTATTATTTGGTTTAATCGCAATGTCAGCATATAAAGAAATGAATGTTTTCTGTAACTATGGCTTAGTAAATGACAATTGGACCGTGTTTGGTGTCGTACTGATCTACTCTGTTCCCACAGTGTTCTGGTGGCATCGGTGAGGAGATCAGAACATGCGGCTATGAAATATGAATGTTAGAGAGAATAACTTCTTGAATGTTGTATGCCATAGTTAGATTAGATTTATTATGCAGCGGGAAGGTGAACACAATCAGGCTGTTAGAGGCTGGGTTGAGTCTTTGCACTGACCTATGAATTGTACCGTAACGGAAGAAGCAAGAAGAGGAACCAATGAGAACCTGCCAACGTATTCTATTGTATTGCTTATCCCAGTACGGGTATATATGTGAGTGCTCTGAAACAGGATGACAGTCTGCGGTGTTCCTGTTATGCTGTTTTGACAAAGGTCTCATTATTGATGCCGGTATCTGGTCCCAGAGCGCACGCGTATGTATTGACTGTACCTTATGACCTAATATTTGTACAATTTATTTTGCGCTCATTGTTAGATCATAGCGTGGTAACATCTGTACTTTTACCTGAATAATAATCTTTAGCGCGTTGGACCGCTATTCAACTGTCTTAGAGTTTTATTAAGGGTATAATTAAACACAATGCTAATTAGTGACATCTTGTGGTTTTAGAAGGTATAGGCAGGTTTTGTCTTAGAGGTTTTAGGCAGACGAATCTTAGAGATTTATAGGCAGGAATGTACTAAAGGTTTATTTATGATTCAACACTAGGAGATGCCTCAGAACCCAACACTAGACTAGACCACACAGACATCAATCTACCTCATTTAAGTGTTCGGAAAGTAGCCAAGTACCAGACCTTTAAAAATAAAGTAATTTAAACACACTGGTATTAAGTGTATGTATATTGACACTCAGGCTCAGACTGGACCACCGCAAATTTGGGGTTTTCCCCGATGGGCCCCGTGGCTGAGAGACCTGCCCCCTTCCATGAGTGGGCGGGGCTTGCAGTTCAGCGGATCTCCAGCAGCGCATATTTTACCTGAGCAAGTTATGTGGCTGTTGGTGATAATCATCAGGGCTGGCCACACTACTGCTGTCCATTTATGTTACATCACGCTTCTGTCTCCGAGGGCCTGTCCCTTTTTTCTTTGTGAAACTCCACCCTCTTTTCTCAGTGAAACCCCGCCCCTTTCTCCGCTATACCTTATCCCTGCACTTCTCATACCCTAGTCACCTCCTGTTCCATCCTGCTTCCTCTCCAGTCTCCTCCTTCCACCCGCCTGCCCCATATTCCTTCTTATTAAAAACATCCGGATACGATCACAGCCATGAAAATTTTGCCAGTGCCCAGTGTGTGCTGAGCATGCGCACATCCCCTGATGCCATGTATGTGCAAGGCTATAATGCACACATGTGCCCTGATGCCATGTATGTGCAAGGCTATAATGCAGACATGTACGCTGATGACATGTATGTGTGAGGCTATAATGCGCATGTGCCCTGATGACATGTATGTGCGAAGTTATAATGCACACATGTGCCCTGATGACATGTATGTGCGAGGCTATAATGCACACATGTGCGCTGATGACATGTATGTGCGAGGCTATGTTTTTGGTCCTCCATCTGTGTGCACTAAGGAATAGGGAAGTCTCCTCCTCCACTGATCTGTCGGGCTAGGAGATAAGCACTAAGATATCACCATGCACAGTTCCTGCACTCTTTTGCTTGTTTTCTAGATGTTACTTGGAGTATTGGTTTTCCAGGCATTCCGTATAATAACTGCTATCACTGTGCAGTGCACACACATTTAGCTTTTCTTATGTTTGTATGTGCGATTCTCCCTGGTAGATTGTATATTTATACTAGAAGTTGTTTTTTGCTCTCTACTTACCACTGTCTTTTAAGCTCTCCAATCCCACCATTTATTTCTCCTTCTCTCTTTCCCCTTGTTATTTCATCTCTCTCTATCTCCTTCCCCATCTGTCTATTCCTCTTTTTCCCTCTGACACTGTTTCCCATTTTTCTCTCCCATTATTATTACTAGTTTCTTTCTTTCTGTCCCCCTACTTTGTCTCTATCAGGCCTATTTATTAATGATCACATTTGCAATGCAATCTGGACATGACATTACAGCCATGATCGCACTGTAAGATGTGATCATAGCACGGGAATGTATCATCTGGCACACACAGGGACAGGGGCTCCTAAAGAAGCCCATCCCTACAATGGGGGATGCCACTGCCAATGGGAATGGAGGGATATCTCTGATACCTGCTGCGGTCCCTCTGTCATACATCTGGGGAAAACTTCATATTTGCGGTTAACCCCCCAAAACAGGTGTTTTTGGTGATGAAACCACAAATATGCAATGATAAATGGGCCCCTGTATACTCATCTCTATCTTCTTATCCTGTCTTGCTGTTTTTCCCATCCCCCTCCTGTCACTCTTTCTCTTATCTGGAACTCTCTCCTGTCTCTTCCTCTCCTCCCCAGCTCTGTGTCTTAGGGCTCCCTTTAATAACAATACCAACTACCAGTGGCATATTTCATTTAGCATCACTGTGATACTTACAAATATGCCACCTGTACAGCGAGGTCCAGCAGTGTCTTTCCCCAATGCATCTGCTGCTGAGTAGCTGGCAGTGTAACCCTGCCGGCATCTTTAGAGAGTCATAAACAGCTGTACCGCTGCTTGCTAAAATCTGAGCGGATGTCATAACCTCTTTACCAAGTACGTACGGGAGGTATAGCGTCAGGGGGTAGTAATGTTGAAAGCTATTTCAGTGGGTAAGGGATGGTGTCTCTGTGTAGAAGTGGGTAAGAGGTAGTATTATTGTAGCAAAGTAATTGGTACAGATTAAGCATAACGATGCTTTGTGCAGAACACTTGTATTGCACCTGTATTTACCCCCTTACACAAACTGCATACTTTTACCTCCATTGTGCTACTTTTTCCTTACTTTGCTTATAGTGTACTAGGTACTTGGTATTAGTGTTTTGGGCAGCTAAGATGCATTGTCCGTGACACGCTAACCGGGGCTACAGTATTATACAAGATTTAAGAATAGATGAGAACACATTTGTACGTATCTTCATTTTTGTGCAATGTATGGTGCAGTGTGTCTTGAGAACATAGGCCCTGATTCAGAGCCGGACGCTCTGACCAGAGCGCTCACTCTGAATCAGGGCCCACCTCCATTAATATGGAGCATCCTCCTGGACGCTTGTATAGCTGTGGGTCACCACCCACAGCATATACGAGCATGCTGGATGATGGTCGCGATGGTCTTGACCATCGCGACCATCGAAACTGCGAGCAAAAGCCTGCGGTTGAGTTTTTCAACCGCAAGGCCAGGAGTGATTTTGGCTCTATCAGTGGGGCCGGCTTCAGACGGTAGGCATTCCCTTGGGAACGCGTCCGTCTTGCAGGCACGCCCCCGGCATGCCCACCAAAGGAGGCGTGCTGTCAGTCAACATCGACAGCACACCCCCTTTGATGAGACACTCCGAGCAAAGGAAAGTCCTTCGCTCATCAGGTCTCGCGCATGTGCACGACGGAGCTCCCTCCGTCGTGCGCATGCGCAGTGCGGACCATTGACCCACTTGCGAGCAGACAGCCACTCGCGAGTGGGTCTGAATGAGGGCCATAGAGACTAGTACACCATACACAGTAGATTGTCACGTCCTCTCAGTGGGCCCCTACCACTGCATCTCCCTGGTGGGCCTTTCATGTCCCAGTCCGACACTGTTGCACTACAATTGAATACTTATGTGTCACATGACACGCTAGCTCCATACAGCCTCTGTGCTGCAAGTCTGGTCAGAAGGAAAAAAGCTTCTGCAGCATTCCTTCATCTACTCCTTTTGTATACAAACCAGTACTGAGAATACCTGATTAATGCTAAATACTATGGATAGATGAAACAAATAGCTTCAGTCTCCTATGGATGTTGTACAATTATTGAATATAATTTTATCCTATTATGATTTATTCCACGATATCACATCATAGGGCAAATTATCTGCTATTTATATTTTCATCCAAGACACAATCTGCCTGGAATTTAGAAACACTTATGGCAGAAACTTAAACATTGATATGAATAATAATTATTTATACATTTATTTGCATTATTATTCCTATCATTCTTTGATGTAATCTTGAACAAATTATAGTTCAATATATTTTTCTCTGTTAAAAGGTGATAACTTTGACCAATGTTGCTACTGTACCTACAGTATTTTAAACTAAAATCATTCAAAGTTATGTTTCATATATTCACATTTTCAAATGAATAAAGAGTGCCCCCACAAAGGCATCTAACAATGCAGGTCAATAGTTGTTTATTAATATTAAGGAGCCACTGGGGACTCTCAACAGTTCCAGGAGAAATCACCAGGACCTGCGCTGAAGAAGCAGGCACACACAGCAGCAGCAGCCCACGGAACAGCAGCCAGGATCCCTTATACGGAGACCAGCGGGACACAGGGGGTCTGGACAGCATCACAGGGAACTGGAGGGAAACAGACGCAGGTCAACTGCAGATCCCAGGAATAGCAGCCAGGATCCCTTACATAATAATTATAGAGGGACAAGTGCTCTGTAGCAGTATTGGATGAAAAAATGAGGTATGGGGAAGAGGGAATTGGAGCAAAGGGGCAGCCTGGTGTTGTGAGTGGTCCTATAACTCACATAGTGCTACTGTAGATAATATATGTGTACACATGTAATAACCCTCATATACGTGTGAATTAATGAGGAAAATGTAACTCTACACTCTAACTATATAGAGTAATCAATGTAAATAAGCTTGAGTAGCAATAATGAATGTGGATAGATATTTGTAAAAGTATTGCACGTTTTATTATATTGCTAAGAGATGGAGTCGCAGTGCTCCGGTATCCTGTGCACAGATGCACATGGAGGTAGTATATAAACTGGTGGTATACCTAAAAATGACCAAATGGGTAATGTATCAGAACAGGATAAAGTTACTGAATGAGGGATGAGAGTAGAAATGGGTACGTGAATGTAACACAGTCAATATAGTCTGGTGATACACGAGGTGTGTGGGCTGTGTCTGGTAGGGTGGAGTCCCATATCCCCCAGGTGCACTAGACTCACCAACAGCGTCCTTTGTGTCCACCACCTGGTGGACTCCGGATGCCGGAACAAAGCCTTGGAAACCCGATGTCCTGTGTCCCCGAATAGTGCAGCATGCCGTCCATGCGCTGCTGGGCAAGTCACTCCACACTGCTGAGGTGCGAATCTTATGGGTCCTGCGATCTCACGGGCTCCAGGCTCAGTGTCCTCGGCAGCGGCTAAACTCGGTCGGGATACTGAGGAGACTAATGGAGAATGGTGCTGGGTTGGTGAGAGGAGATGTGTGAATGATGGTAGTATTCAGATGTCCAATGCATTTCAGCCTTCTCAGAGGCCTTTGTCAAGGATCCCTTACATGAAGACCAGCAGGACACAGGAGGTCCGGACAGCAAGGCATCATCACAGGGAACTGGAGGGAAATAGCCGCAGGTCAACCGCAGATCGAAGGGACAGCTGCCAGGATCTCTTAAACAGGGAGCAACAGAGAAGATGGCCACAGCATACAGGAGGTCTAGACAGCAAGGCAGCATCACAGGGAACTGGAGGGAAACAGCCGCAGGTCAACAGCGGAACCCAGATGTCATCACACCGCCCAGAGAAGCCATTTGCTTGGGGAGACCTCCACAGTGCCACAATTGGTGTTTGTGATATACCTGACACTGGTGATTAACCGGATTTACTGCCTTTGATGATGAATGACTGGAACTGGAAACTTGGAACGTTGGACTGGTGCCAGAAGGAACTTGGAGGAACCAGACTGGGACCGACAGGAAGGCTTACTGAGCTGGACGGGGTACCAGTAGATGGGCTTGCAGATGAATGGCAGCACGGAAGCTACTTGGTGCAGCTGGGAAGCTGTGTAGAGACTGATGGTAGCACAGGAGCTACGTGGAGTGGCTAGGGAGTCGTAAGGTGAGCCGTGGTAGCTTAGGAGCTACTCAGTGCGGCTAGTGAGCCGTGAGGTGAACGGTGGTAGCACAGGAGCTACTAGGTGTGGCTGGGTAGCCGTAAGGGGACTGATGGTGGCACGGGAGCTACGTGGACTGGCTAGGGAGTTGTAAGGTGAGCCGTGGTAGCTTAGGAGCTACTCGGTGTGGCTAGTGAGCCATGAGGTGAATGGTGGTAGCACGGGAGCTACTAGGTGTGGCTGGGTAGCCGTAAGGGGACTGATGGTAGCACAGGAGCTACGTGGAGTGGCTAGGGAGTCGTAAGGTGAGTGGTGGTAGCTCAGGAGCTACTCAGTGCGGCTAGTGAGCCGTGAGGTGAACGGTGGTAGCACAGGAGCTACTATGTGTGACTGGTTAGCCATAAGGGGACTGATGGTAGCTCAGAAGCTACTTGGAGTGGCAAGGGAGCCATGAGGTGAGTGATAGTAACACAGGAGCTACTTGGTGTGGCTAGGGAGTCGTAGATGGTTGATAGTAGCGAGGAAGCTACTGGTTGTGGCTTGGGAGCCGTAGTTGATAGATGAAGCGTGGAAGCTACTGGTTGTGGCTTGGGAGCTGTAGTTGATAGATGAAGCGTGGAAGCTACTGGTTGTGGCTTGGGAGCCATAGATGATAGATGGTAGAGTGGAAGCTATTTGTTGTGGCTTGGGAGCCGTAGTTGATAGATGGTAGCGTGGAAGCTACTTGGTGCGGCTGGGAAGCCATGTAGAGACTGATGGTAGCACGGGAGCTACGTGGAGTGGCTAGGGAGTCGTAAGGTGAGCAGTGGTAGCTCAGGAGCTACTCTGTGTGGCTAGTGAGCCGTGAGGTCAACGGTGGTAGTACGGCAGCTACTAGGCATGGCTGGGTAGCCATAAGGGGACTGATGATAGCTCGGAAGCTACTTGGAATGGCTAGGGAGCTGTGAGGTGAGTGATAGTAGCACGGGAGCTACTTGTCATGGCTAGGGAGCTGCAGGTGGTTGGTGGTAGCATGGAAGCTAATGGTTGCGGCTTGGGAGCCGTAGTTGATAGATGATAGTGTGGAAGATACTGGTTGTGGCTTGGGAGCTGTAGATGATAGATGGTAGCGTGGAAGCTACTTGTTGCAGCTTGGGAGCCGTAGTTGATAGATGGTAGCGTGGAAGCTACTGGTTTCGGCTTGGGAGCCGTAGATGATAGATGGTAGCGTGGAAGCTACTTGTTGTGGCTTTGGAGCCATAGTTGATAGATGGTAGCGTGGAAGCTACTGGTGGCGGCTTGGGAGCCATAGATGATATATGGTAACGTGGAAGCTACTGGTTGCGGCTTGGGAGCCGTAGATGATAGATGGTAGCATGGAAGCTACTTGTTGCAGCTTGGGAAGCCGAATGGAGATGGCGGTAGCAGGATTGCTGGATAGCTGGTTTTCAGATAGAACTGGTCTAGGAACCAGCAGGAGCCTGGGATACACTTGTACTCAGAGGTACAGCTTTAGCATAAGCTGTACACCACGGAACGTAAGGAGATGTTCAGGCTCAGAATGTTATCAGGGGAGGATATATATACCCTGTGTCTGGCAGCAATTGGAGGATACGGACAGGTGGTCTGGCAGTAGTATTCTGAGTGGTGGAAGGCACAACATGCAGAGGGAGTAATCATCTCTGCAGCCCTTGAGACTCAGGACCACACCTGCAATTCCAATTAAGACTAGCAAAGCTCACAGACAGAGGAGAGTCCAAGTGGCTTATCACTGTGGGAAGGAGAGCAGTCTGCACACACAGAAATGTTACAACCAGCATGATTCAGAGCAGATCTCCCAGGTGAATTACAAACACAGATCCATGGAGCAACTGGCAGAGGTAAGTCTCAAAGCAAAGGTAAAAACTAGCCAGGGTTGTGACACACAGTCAGTAGGAAAGCTGGCAGAAGACCATCAATGTGGCGTCTGGTGTCCGCAGCTGGCAGAGGCTCCAGAATGAAACAGAGCGGCGGGGAGAGTCATACCGCAATAGGAGCCTGACAAAATCACACTCAGGGCAGCAGGAGATCGGATGCTGGTAAGAGGTAAAGGCAGTCCTCTGAAGGTGACAGGAGGTATATGCTGGATATGCAGGCTGGATAGCAACAAGAAGCCCTACTCCACGACTGTCCAGGCCAGGCCCCTCCACATCGTACATTTCCAAATCAGACTCCATTTCCCATATCTCCATATGGTCCATTTCCAAGTTAGACTCCATTTGCCATTTGCACAGGATGGCTGTGCTGATATAAACTAAGAGCATAAGGATGATGAAGTAAGAGGCCCTTTGCCGGATGAAATTGGCATATTTCATTATATCATGACGGAGGGAAATGGTGTTTCTAGAAAAGAAAGGAGAATTGGTAAATAGATCTGTGTATTTCATACCAATGTACAGAACACGTGAACAGACAAAATTAAATAGACACCAAATACACCAATAATATATAATAAATGTCAAGAATAGAATAATTATCCTACCAAAATATAAAACATTTGTGTATATAAGGTATGTTAGAATTCCTTTGAAAAGCCCATTGTTGCACTCACTGGGAGTGATGCAGAGTTGAACACAAGTCCATTTCCGGTGTATCTTGTTTTCTCAGCACATGTTCTGGAACTAAGGGCTCCATTGAACGAGACTAAAGAGGTTAAGTCCTCCTTTCAGTATTTAACAAACAACAGTAAGCTGTTACCGTACCACTTCCACCATCTATAGATTGCGATAGCGATATGGACCCTATTGCTGGCAATGGGGAAACAGGAACAGCCTTCCAGGCATTGGCGAGTCCACGTTGGGTGTAGGTGTAGACTGGACATCGCACATGACAGAACAGCTCATCGCTGGCAGTGATAGGCTGCCAGCAACAATGTGGAGGATGCCGCCAAGGAGAGGGATGTTGCTGGACCTCGCTGGAGGAGTAAGTAATGCTAAATACCAAAGGCATATTCATTATCACTGTAATACTAAACTAAATATGCTGCTGGTAATAAGGATTGTTAGTAATTGGGGTCCTCTGTGTACGCAACTACAGGTAATGCCGAGCCGTACGCATCTCTTGCATCTCCAGTTGCAACTGAGTAATCATAACTGGGGTGATGTTATGTGGGGTAAGTTCAAAGAGGATGTACTGACGGCATTGCAGGTTATGCAGAATTGTACCAAGGCTGGGGCTGGAGCAAGTGTGCACAGATTATGAGGATGGCTATGAAATGGGTGGTCCAGCCACAGAGATGAGTACAATGCTGCAATTGGTGACTATAGGCATTTAGTTCTGTGCATGCAATGCGGGAGCAATTATGGGCAACCTGCAATCAGCGCTGCATCTGCCCCAGTGTGTGTCATTTGTGAGACCTGGACATAAAGTTAATAATTTCTAATCTATAGAAATAAATGGACAACCTAAGGTATGTAAATGCAAAATGTATGTAATGGTCATGAGGTAGAAATGGCTATGAACATAATGTACACTGTATTACATGTAACATTAGCAAAAATTCACCTCATGATTTCCTTGTTGGTTCCCAGATCTTTCACCTTCTGTCCACATGTGGTGCTGCGGATGGGTAGTTGTTCTACCACCTGTCCACATGTGGTGCTGCGGGTGGGTAGTTGTTCTGCCACCTGTCCACATGTGGTGCTGTGGCTGGGTAGTTTTGCTGTCACCTTCTGTACATGTCTGGTGCTGTGGGTGGTTAGTTGTTCTGAAACAGCAGCAAGAATACACTTATTAAACTGGGACACATTGTGTGTTAAGTTCAGACCAGAAAGACCAAGATAATGAAGTTGTTCTGCTGTATGTATGCGATCCTGAGTACACAACTGTAAGTGCTTATTGTCAATGCTCATACATGGAACACTTATTACAATTTGTAATAGTGACTGTGTAATATACACAGATCACATCACTACTCACAGTGGATGTCTGGTAATCCATTTATAAAATGCACCATCATATTCTGCAGCCTGAATCGGTATGAAATACTGATGACTGAAAAGTCAATGGTTCTCATACCGATGCCAGAAGCCCGAAGGGAGAACATCCCAACAGCAGCTCGTAAGTATTCTAACCCTCCCTTGGTGGTGCCTAACCCTAAAACTCCTGGGGTGGTGCATAACCCTAATCTCCCCACCGGGGGTGCATAACCCTAACCTCCACCCCGCCTTCCCCTAGGCTAACCCTAATATGGGAATATGTATCAGATGCAGAAAGGAGGATAATGGGTCACGAAGCACATGGTGTTCTGCAGTCTGGCATCATATTGTCTTGTCTATTTTTAACCAAAATCTGACCTCTAATAGAGTAACAATGTAGAATTTAGTGCATAGTCTGGAACATAAAACCTAAAGGAGGGGTGGAACAAAGGCAGTGGGATCCACTGGGAATTTCCCGTGTACCCCTGTGGGCCAGTCCAACCTGCTCCCAGCAGTGTGTTTCCAAAACCACATGCTGGGGTAAATTTACTAAAGTGAGAGTTTTTAGAAGTGAGTTTTAAAAGTGATGTTGCCCATAGCAACCAATCAGATTCTAGCTATTATCTCCTAGAGGGTGCTTGTTAAATGTTAAGTAGAATCTGATTGGTTGCTATGGGCTCTGAACTTTAGTAAATTTACCCCGCTGACTCTCTGAACTGTATGAATCAGCATGAGCCTGGGGCGTCTCATTATATCTGCCACACACTCCATGCTTATGCCCATGTGGCCAGGCAGTGTGTTGTCTATGGGTGCCAGCATGTGCAAGACTTCAGAGGTTTTGCCAAACCTTGTGAATACCAGACCTCGGGGAAATAATTGATTGAGTTATAACTTCATATATTCCACCCATACTAATTCTGTGGCAGAATCAGTCCTCTATTTAAAAGTGTTTCTGTCAGGAGAATAACATTAAGCAAGTGGATTTCTGTATATATGTTTGTTCAGGGGCATATTTAGAGAGGAGGGGGCCACTTTCCAGGAGTTCTGTGTAGCACCTCTCCAGCCGACATGGGACATCAGAGAGGTAAGTACTTGGAGGTATGGGTGCAGGGTGTGCGGTTGGGCCTCCCTGGACCCAGGGGCCCATGTGCCCCGCACACCCTGCACCCATTCTAGATACACCCATGGTTTCTTTGTGTGTTTGAAATCTTACCTTCACTCCCAGAAGGTTCCTGCAGCCCGGGGTCAGTGAACTCACTCTCTCCCATGTTCTGCTGGCCACGCATCTGTCAGTAATATAATTTTTTATGTCAAATTGCAGTACACTTAAAGCACTTACAGTAATAAATGTAAACACAAATGCAATAGGCTTCATGACTTTGAAAGGATTTTGGAGTCTATTTAGTAAGAAGCACAAAATCAGCAACATATATTTCGCTTTTCTTAACAGAGATTGCACAGAATTGATAAAAGTATACCTGCCAGGACAAGACTAGCAAAAAAGACCTGTCCCAGCTCGGAGAAACCTCACAGGCTGTGGGCTCTTTTTGCTGTCTTACGCAAATGTAAAATCATGCAACATATACCTGTATCCCAGTACAAGCACCAATCAGGGAGTGACCCATGAGAGCATTGCAATGTGGGAGAAAGCGGAGAAATATATTTTCTCTCTACCAGTGCGAGCGCTCATAACTCCATCTAGAGATGGCAGCAAGTATTGAACAAGAGATGAGGATAAATCTGTGAACTGACTGCACTTTTCTCTTTACTACAGACAACGAAGTCCAATATATTGTTTTCTACAGCTAAAATGCTGGATAAAAGCCAGTTTTAGGTTTACTAAATAGCCCCTTTTGTGGGTTTTCATTCAAGGCTGTGAGAGGAACATGGTCATACTAGGAAAAATGGCGGCACTAGGAATCCAAGGGGCCCCACCTAGGTGGAGGAATCCTTTAGAAAAATATAATCTTAGATGGCGGCACAGCTTTAAAAATGCTGCCATGCATTTTCCCCTATACCCCAACACTGACCCAACACTTTTCACCCTCATTTAGAAGTTTTCTACTGCAACACTTAAAAGATTATACTTTTCATATCACAAAGAATATAACATGCATAAATACTACAACACGAACATGAGCTCTGTATTCAAATAATTATTCATTTTAACTAGAAAGTCACAATGCATGAAACTTTAGACTGCCAGGCCTGTAGCTGCCGCATCCCCTGCAAAGGCTGTAGTTCTGCCCCTGACGGTCTGCAATGACACCGGTAGTGATCCTACTGCTCAGAGAAAGCAGAAAGACTGGATCTTGCTCTTATGTGTGAAAAACTAGAAAATTATCAGTCAAGTTGGCACTGCTGGGCGGGCTGGGCACAGTGGTGGTGGGTGTGTCTGGGGCGTGATAACGTGTCATCACAGCATCGCTCCCAACTATGCAATGCAGCATTTACCAGCATTGTGAAGTGGTAGGTGGAGGCACGATGACGTGATTCAACGCAAATTGAATCATCGGCCACCTGTGCCGCCCACTACATTGGTGAAGGGGGTGTCCTCGGCTGGATGCCCCAGCCTGTGGGAGATTTATCTCTCTCTCCAGGTGGCTGGGAGCGCCACCCAATTTTTGTGAGCCTCCCGGCCATTCCTGGAGTTTAGGCAAGTATGGTACAAGTATATAGTATATGTATTGCAGATCCTTTAATTTGATTTACTGTAGACTGGAGCAGACAGACAAGTGCTAGACATAAGTATCTGTCACTACCACTTAGCAATAAAAATAGATCTGTATACTTGAATAAGTTTGAGGAAAGATAAGCACCCTGATTAGTGATGGAATATTGCTAGTTCACCAGGGGTTAAAGGAGAGGAGGGTAGTCAGGATTGTGTCCATCAAAATAATAGCCTATGGCAGTAATAAGGGGCAGGTTCCCTACTATTCATTATAAATAGTCTGGAAGAGGAGCCATCTTCCTCTTTTCCAGTTCTGGAACCCCACCCACCCGTCTAAGCTGTTTTATATGCAATTCTTGCTTAATGTTGTTGGACTGTGCAATTTTCATGTTTTCCTTCCAACAGGTGGAGGTGCAGCCTGGTGGGAAGCAGTGCTCCTAGGCGGCCTATTATAGCGTCAGAGTGCCTGGGTAGCATTTGCTTTTTGGTAGCGGCAAGTTGGTCATTCTCCTTAGGGGTGGACTGGGCTATCATCTTAGGGAGGGGTCTAGGCTGTGCCAATTAAGGGAGAATGGTTATGCCTCAGGCCAGTTTGCGCCGGGCAGGGATCCGCCTCTTATTATTTAGTCACATATATTTGCCGGGCTGTGGCCTTGGAACACTGCTTTTTTACTGCCACCATCTTTCTAATTATAATTTGATCAATAAATTTCATCTGTGTCCTCTTTCAATTCCACATAGGTGACCGTGTGGTTATTTCTAGTTAGTAGTTAAGTGAGTGAATTAGCATAATGTAAGATTCAAACAATGGGTGACTTATGTCACTGAAGCAATGTATATTAGAATAAAGGCAGGCCCCAGTCTTGGATCACTCATTGAGCACAACATATGTCCGTGTAGCATGGATCAATAGCATGCTATGGAATTTTAACTCACCTCTCCCAGTTCTTCATGTTTGTCATGTTGTTGTGTCATAGATGTTTTTAAAATACTGGGGCATTTAATAGCAAACTCTACTGCATCGAACCAGCAGCTTCCTAGTATAAAGAGAATAAGGACATTATACTGTAAGAATGCATACAAGTGATCAAGTGCTGGAGGTGCCCAGGAACCACAAACGTACACTCACCCCCCTGAGCACACACAAGGCTGGTGAATGTTGTACTTACCTCTATTTGTATATTACTATAACAATCTAGTCAAAGTACGCCTCCAGTATACACCAACATTATATTCATGTTACAGGAATAATATTTCTATATTTGTCAAAAGAATTTCACTATGGGATCTATGTATCAAGCCTTGGAGAGAGATAAATTGGATAGAGCTAAAGGACCTGATTCATTATGGATCTCAACTGTGCAACAGCGTATGCAGATCGGCTGATGGTGCGTACTGCGCATGCATCACAGTGCGCGTGTGTGAGTTAGCATTGTGATCACACTGCAATCACTTATGCAGCTATAAAGCCATTGCAGAGTGATGGGATGTCAGCGTTTGGGGGTGGTGATGGGTAAGTGGTTGGAGAAATGCAGGTGTGCCTGTCCGTTTGAACGCCGTTTCCTGGGCGTGTATAAGTTAGCCACTGCGATGGCATACGCAGCTTGAGTACTCACTGCGTGCGACAACAGTTAAAATTTAAAAGTTAAAAGGTCAGACCTGTTGTAATTGTGCATGAGGTGACGATTTTACTCGATGGTACCGATGTATACGCAGGTCTGCGAGGCCTTACAGATATGCGAAAGCGTAAGTGGGCGTCTCTATACTGGCTTTGTGTTTGCAAATATTAGCATATTTTTGCATCAGTAATGCGTGCATAATCACAGCTACGATCGCAATAGCAATCCGTAGTGAATCAGGCCCAAAGTACCAATCAGCTTCTAACTGTCCCTTTATAGGGTGTTTGAAAAATGACAGGAGCAGATTGATTGGTACTTTGGGGCCTATTTACTAAGCCTTGGATGGAGATAAAGGGAAAGGAAATAAAGTACCAGCCAATCAGCTCCTAACTGCCATATCACAGGCTGTGTTGAAAACTGATGTTTTTGGAGGTTTGGCCGATTACTGCATATGCACCAAGCCACTTTGATGCGGTGCATAACTCCATCTTTAGAAGGCATTACCATATAGAATACTATGGGCTTCTATTCACACTTCCCCCTGCGAAGGATCCAAAACAGATCCCTCACAGAACCCCAGGTAACGCATGCGGCACTTGAAGTGTGTGCAGAAGGACTCCTGGGTCCTAAACACAGTAGTCCTTCTGTCACAAAGGACAGCTTTTACCTTGAGAGCTGTCCTTTGTGATTTTTTTCAAAGCATACTATGTTAGTAAATGCCATTATGCTTGCGATGAGTGTCAGGATGCATTGCATTCAAAATGTGATATGTCATGTATCCCACCCCCCATGTTATTTATCAGTACACAATTATTATACGAGGGCTGATTGAAAAGTAATGAGACTGCCTATTTTTCTGTACCATAGGTAGACGTGGCAACGCTATGCTGGTTATTGTGAAGGTCATACATTGCTGTGTCTGAACCTATGGTTGGACGGCCGTAGTCTGCTTTGCTTGGTCACAGTAAGTGGAAGATCTTTGTACATTTCGTGATGTGTGATTGAATTTTGCGATAAACTTGGAAAAAGTGAAAATGAAACTCATGAAATGTTACGGCAAGCATACGGTGGAGAAACAATTAGATGTGCTGCAGTATTTCGGTAGTGGAAGCACTTCAAAGAGGGTAATACTGTACATCGGTGACTGACGAATTGTGTTTATGGAGACCAACCACCATGGTTACAGATGTCAACAAGATGTTGCAAAATGACAGAAGGGTAACTGTATGCAAAATTTCGGCTTCACATTACATCACATTCGAACGGGTTCAGCATATTGTGACAAGGAAATGAAAATGCATCGCGTGTGTGCTAGGTGGGTACCCAGAAATCTCACAGAAGAGTAGATGTAACGACGAGTTGAATCCTGCAAGAACACCATCTGAATGTTGGCAAGAGGATATCCGATTTCCTGACATTGATTGTGATGTGTGACAAATCGTGGATTCGTCACTATGATCCGGAATCCAAAAAACAGTCCAGTGTATGGAAACGCGCAAATTTGCTTCTGCCCAAAATATTTTGTGTGATTCTTTCGTCGTGTAAAGTCATGCTTCTGCTGTTCTTTATGGCGCACGGTATGATCCTACAGCACTGGGTTCACCATGGACAATTAATGGTGATTACTATGAAATGTCCTGAAAACCCATTTGCATGGAGCCATGAGGAAGGAAAGACCACATTTGCTAAAGAAACAGTGGTTTTGCTCCAAGACAATGCCTGACCACATGTTGCTGCTGTTGCTTTGGCAGCACTGACTGAAATTAATGGGACAGCACTGGAACACCCTCCATATAGCCCGGAATTAGCGCCCTATGATTTCTGGGCATTCCCAACCCTGAAAAAACAACTGTGCAGAAAGAAGTTCTCAACAGAGGTTGAAGTGAAAAATGCCACAGCTGCAACACTAAAAGTGATGTCACCAAACAGTCTACTGCTGAATGTGACGGACGCTACTTTGAAAAATAAACTTTTCAGATCCTGAGGAGTCATCTGATTCTGAATAAAAAAAAATCAGTCTCATTACTTTTCAATCAGCCCTCGTAAAGTATGTCTTGTGTAGTTTCAGATATGTAGTCACTTGATATTCAAGTCCATGTCCTCTCTTTCCATGAAACTTAGGAACATATGGTTGCTACTCCCCAGATTATTACTTCTGCACTATACATAGCAGCCACAAAGGGCCTGATTCTGAGTAGGACACTTCACCCCCATGAGTGCATCTTTCCCGGTATTACTTCTGTGACTTTACTTCTGGACCATCTCTGTGTCCACACAGCCACCTCCCAGTCACCACACAGAAATTCCCAATACATTTTCAAGACATTTTCTAGGCCGCGCATCTCAGTCACGATTCTTTGGCATGGACTCTGGACACATGCGCAGAAGAAAATAAATCACTCCTCTACGTCCAACATCAACATTATGTCTGACTCAGAATCACGCCCAATGTGTGCTTACTGCCCATCTTACAGAGTAATGTGACCTTAATGCTCCTGTAAGCCGGTTTTTATTACATCAGATGCTTTAAAGCCTTTAAAAAAAAAGAAGAGAAGCTGCTAGAATTGGGCACCATCCTATCTGTAGTGTGAGCCTGATACAGAGTTGTGCGCACACCCTGTGGTTCCCATACAACTCCGATGATTGTGATGCATGTGCAGATCTTATACTGTGAGATCCCTCATAGTGCCTCCTAAGCCACAGCATAATTGACATGCTGCCATCGTTTGGGGACAGGGAAGGGGTAGTGACAGCCAATGTCCCAAAAAATGGCATCGTCAGCCATGTTTTCTTGGTGTGCCAAGGCCAGTGCCTGCATCTTCTGACACAGCTTCACTGGCCCTGGCAGCATGAAATACACGGCCATCCTGAGTAACCTGAGGGTCACATAAATGGCCGATGTTCACACAAGTGAGCGTGGAGTCAGCAGCAGATCACAGAAGCCAGCAGGATGTACATATTACACAGGACGCCTCCTGCAGCATTAGCACAGTGGCTGTGTGATAGGGTACAAGTCTGTATCAGGCCTATGGTACATGGTTCCATTGTGCGGATATGGAGAGCTGCATGTTTAATCCATAAATTCTAGGTGGGAGCTGTTGGCTCAGATTGTAATTGGCAGCAATAAAATGTAACAAAACCATCACAGAGCAATACAAAGAGGAAGGCACTTTCCTTATAGCAAAACTATCCCCCATCCCCATAGGAACATAACAGCTTACCATTCCATTCTGTTGGTGCACGAATGATCATGTAGTGGACTGGGAGAGGTAGTGTGAAGGATGGAATAGTTTCACCATTAGGCCCCTAAAATTCAGATATAATTATTTGTAGGGGATAGTCAATATATCAAGTCAACCACACATACAATATTCATATTACTGTGAATCCTATGATTTATACAATAGATCTTGTAAAATGTATAATTGCTAAGCCAGCATGCACTAAAATACATTGATATTTCTATCAGTAGTTGTAATGTCTTACAAATGTAATAGTGTACAAAGCTCTGCTTACCGTAACACCCCATATAGATCGTTTATTAGGATGACGGAGTTTGAAACTGAATCCATTTTTCTGTGATGGGTACTCACTAATGTCACACAGTGTCAGGTGGATGGTGCCAACCCACTGCTGTAAATTGGGGGACTTATATAGAAGCATCACTCCTGGTTTTAGGATGCACCATAGCTTCATCCAGCCTTTGAATGTTCCTCGAATCTAGATGAAAACACACAATCTTTAACTAATGTGAAGATAAGTAAATTCAAATCCAAGTCACCAAGCCAAAATGGGTGTAATTGGATTGTCTTTATTCTGTGTGGAAAAATAAAACTTCATCTAGACTAAGCTCAAAGCAGCCAATGTTTCTGTAGGATAGTATAATTCTAGACAAAAGTAACTGTACTGCAGTCATATTATTTATTAATTAACACATATTTTGCAGTTATTTTACAGACACTATTTCAGTAATTCACATCAGTCTGTGCCCCAGCAGAGCTTACAATCTATATTCCCTACCACATAGAAACATGCACAGGGCTTCATCTATTATCAGAAGCCAATTAACCTACCAGTACTGTACGTACAACATTCCCCAAACTACACAAGCTGATGGCACCAAACACCTATTCTCTCTGGGATAGTGAGTAGATGATACCAGGAGGGTTTCACAATGCTGCTTGCTAGAAAAGTGCAGTTTAGATCAACTCATGCTCTATCTATACATGTACCCCAGTCTGAGATGAATCACTCAGTGCTACCCAAATTTCCCCAAACAGTGTGTGGTCATCAAGACACAAGAACTGTACAGTCACATTAAGCAATTGAAGCTCCCATTATTTTGGACCTAGCATATATTTTATACAAAATAGCATTGTGCTTCTGGTAAATACAATATAAACCATTGTTCCTTGCCACCAGAATTGTCATGGTTTTTTTTATTAACAAATTAGGTTAAGAAAATCAGTAATAAAACTATTTTTGTATATAAAAACTAGCACCATCCTGGGGGTGTGTCTTGCAGACCCCTGAATAATTATCCTAAGACATCAGTAACATTATCCTCCCCACCCCTGTAGCATTTTTCAATCACCCTTGTAGAACCCCCAGTAGCATTCCCCTGCTGTTGGTGCCCCCTGTAGCATTAACCCACCACCCGTTTTCTATTCCCATCACTTCTGTAAACTTTGTACACCCCTGTAGGATTACCTGTGCCCCTCCGCATACACACACACCACCTCAGTGACCATAGATCTCTATTTGACATTTCAAACCCCCGCCCACCCAATGATCCTAGATCTCCTTATTTGCGGCCCCTCCAAGCATTTTTGAAGTTTCAGAATGGAGACCTGAAGGCATTCTAAGGCACACAAAGGACACGTAACATTGGCTATCGCAGAACGCTGATGTCACAGACTTTCCAGGAAGGGGAAATGATTTTCTCCAATCTGAGTCTGCCAGAAATGTCCAATGAGGATGAGAGCCTGCAGTTGTATGGGACAGCACAGTGTCTGGGAAAGACCACCTGCCCGTGGTTACACCCTATGTGACCATTCCAGGTAAGTGGTTACAGGATCATCATTCTAGTTATTAGTTATGGTTTGCTTCACCTTCAGCCAATCAGACTTCACATTGAATGATGGGTCAGTCTGGATGTTGATGCATTTTGTAGTCACCACTTTCTTCTCTTTGCCAGTTTTGTTTTGGACCTGAAATTATAGCACAAAGAAGCACATTAAGCAGGTGCAGAGAACAAGGGTTTTCATGTAAAAACAAAAAACATTTAGGTAATGTGACCTTGGGTAATTGCCTTTATCAATGTCATTGTTTAGGAAACCAGTAAGAATTATCAACTACTGAAGGGAACATCTTATATAATATTAGGGGAAATCTTATAAAATATGCTGCAAAACTAAAGGCCCTTAAGCATTATACATATATGCACTGCTGAACGCAGATTCCTGACCATCAGGAATCTGCAAATGCACAGGACCCATTCTGTACATGTGCAGAATAGGTCCAGTGTCATCACATGCAGGTCCCCATATGCCTCTGCCTGATTGACAGAGTAATTTACTGGGTGGTGCAGTAGCAGGGACAGCCGGCATTTCTGGAAATGGGGGTGTGTTGTCCCTCGTTTTCTGGGAATGGCAAGGCCAGGATCTGCATTCACAGATGCAGTTTCCTGGCCTCACAAGCCAGCCAGCCTGCATAAGCTAAGGTTTACTCAGCCTGAGCTGAGTAGCAATGGTTATCCCAGAATGCGACCATGGCCACAGTACTGAGATCGTTAATGCAACAGGGGCTGTCAGACACGTCTTGCTGCATTTGCAAGGAAGGATTTGCAAAGCTGCTTGCATGCCGCTTTGTAACTCTGTCTATTACTGAATCACTCACTAAGTCAGGAGCGTTTCTAAGGAGGAGGGGGCCTGTGTGCACTCTCTGTCCGGCGGATGTGCTCAGCGCAGCAGCACTGGTAATCTCTGGGCACTAGAGTGTGCCCGGAGTCTACAGCCCATGCGCAGGTCACACTAGGGTTATTTCCCTAGTGCGCATAAGCAGAAAACTGGAAAAATGGCAGTAGCTGCCATTTTACAGGTGTTTTCTACAGCGAGACAGCTCGGCGTGGGACTTCAGAGGGGTGAGTAATTAAAACATATGGGTGCAGGGTGTGCGGTGTGGGGGCCCCCTGTACCCAGGGGCCCATGTGCACCGCACACCCTGTACCCATTATAAATACGCCCCTGCCCTAAGAGTTCATATATCAATAAATAAGTAAAATAAAAACAAAATGATTATTTCTCTCACATCACTAGGGCCTCAATCCTTTCTGAAATGTAATCCATATCATAGTGAGGGAATTGGTAGTAACACAAGTATGGAGACACTTTGTATTAAACTACAATACATAGCTGATGCCTGAAAATGCACAATGTATAATAGCCTGTGTATAGCTGTAACCTCTCCAGTATACTATCTAATCTGTACCCTTGCTCATACCTGAAGAATGGCAGCATGTACTTAGTGGGCCTATAGATCACTGACCCTCTGAATGTAGCAGTACATAATATTTTACCAAGAAAATGTATCACAATAGGCACAAGGGAGGAGGGGGGGTCTATTCAAAGTAATTGTTTTGCTTTCACCAGTAGCGTAATGCTCCATTAAAAGGCTCCGCAGCAATCATATGGTAATTCTTTATTGCACATGTGCTGACTGTAGAGGACCTGCATTCTCACTAGCATGGTTCAGAGGCCAGCAAATGGCAGCTGTAATCACTGGGGCAATGGGGAGGAGCTTGATCAGCAGCAGCTGGGAGAGCTGAGTCTTCTATGTTGTTTCTCCTCACTGGCAACTAATCCATGTCCATAACACATCACAGTTTTTCTCTTAAGATAAAGCTGTGATAACCTATTTCACTTGCTAATAAGCAGATAAAGGGGTTATCACTGCTTAATAAATAGACCACTATTTATCATTCAATGTTTGCGGCATATACCTCAAAAACACCCGTTTTCAAGGGACACCTGCAAATACTAATTATCACCTGGAATTATGAAGCAGGGGCTGTAGCACATCTCTCCATATCTGCCGCAGTCCTTGCTTTTCCTACTGCACCCACAGCCTCCATTGGTTTCTATGGGGGCTGCAAAGCTGTCAGATTCTGCTGCTTGGACTCTGCTGCTTCCATCATTAAACTCTCATTTTGCAATTTCTTATCTCTATTGCCATCCTGTACAGCCTGGTACAGCCTGTCACATGCAACCCTGACCTCACACACCTCCATGACAGGTTATGATCTCCCAAAAAATCAGCACATGAATAATCTGTGCATGTGATGATATGAATAGCTACAGATTGTTCTATCCACATTCACTTAATAGCTGGGACATTCCAGACAAGCAGACATTGAAGACTAATATGAATCTATAGCCACTGGCGCTGCAAAATGGAATGTTGTATAAGTACTAATTGAATTAATTGATGCAAGTGTTTCTACGCAGCTGTTGTGGTTGCAAGCCAAAAGAAAGCACAAAAAGATACTGGCTGTTTTGTAAACACTTTTTGATGTTATATGTTTTCTAGGCACATCGTATATGTGTATCTATATTCATGTGTGTTTCATTGGCCAATAATGTCTGTTTTTTATATTATGAAATTCGTATATTTTATCAATAGATTTTTTATTTTATACTTTGCATAGCTGTTATATATTTGTGATATTTACCTAATATGACCTAAAATTATCAATTTAGGTCTCAGGTGTTACACAGCACTGTTGATTATCTTATTTTAGACATTGAAGACTTACTACAGAATGGTGCTCAGTCATTAGTCACACCCATACTGACAAGGAGAGTTGGTTTACAGAACTAGAAATCACATCTGAGAGGGTAGTTTTCAGGTTTCTATCCTCACTTCAGATTGGAGAATTTTACTCAGCAGCAAATATCTCATCAACCACTTAGGGATAAATTTACTAAGTGGTGGCTTACAAGAGTCACCGCTTCTCATCGTATTTAAGCAGGGAAATTATAAACAGCAAGACTATTCAAGGCAAAATGCACTGAGTTTCTTTGAATAGTAATAACTTCCTAAATTTCCTGTTTGAACATGATAAGAAAGCCATTGCTTAGTAACTTTACCCCTATGTCTGACTTTAGCATATACATTATCATTACAAAAGGCTACAGTGGGAAGTCAGAGCAAGAAATTCACTTTCATAATTAAAATTTCAATTTAGAAGTTATTTTAAAGGAGATTATCAATAAGTCTCTAACTCTGTCTCAGATATTAAGGAAGTGTTCCTATACAACAATTATTAATGGATTATAAAATATTGATCTAGGATCAGTAGATATGTCATATCTTGTATATGATAAAATAATAGAGAACAGAAACAAAATAGTAGCCATCACAAATAATTCACAACCATGAAAACTTTCCTAGGAACATTATATTAGTAGGTTTAAGTTATGTATCTAGGACACTGATGACATACAGCAAGTCTACCATGTGACCACATAAATGTATTGTGGAAGCATACTGTGAGTTCCACATGCTAGTAACTATGCTGTCAAATACATACAGAAATACATACACTCGTGGGCAAGCTATCTAATTGTTAAATTAAGTTACAAAAAAAAATCAATATAGAAAACAAACAAATACTAAATAGTATTAATAAAAAGCATATAAGTATAAGAAAAATTGTTATTAGTAGTTCATGGCTTAAATAGAAAGGTGATTTAATTATTATCAGAATGGTTCAGTGCTTACAACTGTCCTACCAATATATTGTATTGAGGTCCTCACTATGGGGGAGATTTATTAAATCTTAGAGGGGTCTATTTACTAAGCCTTGGATTCAGATAAAGTGAACTGAGATAAAGGGGTGGATTCAATTAGCTGAGAAGAGTCAAGGTCAGTGAAAATCGCAATGTTTTCACCTCATTCGCCTGTTTGAACGTGATGTTTTCTCCATGCGCGTCCCCACTTTTTGCCCTATTCAATTCCAAAACAGTCTAAAGTGCAGATAGGTGAATGTAGTTATTAGCAAAACTAGCGAAAAGTACAGCATATATTGGGGAAATCAGTCTGTACCCCATAAAAAGCCCAACTGACCCTGGGAATCAATATAGAAGAGTATAAATAGCCCTAATAAAAGTACTTAGTGATCTTATATTGAGTCAAAGAGCTGTTATATGCATATTTGCATAAGTGTGTAACAATTATATAATGCAATGTTTTTTTGAGAAAAATAAGTCATGTAGTTACATTTGGGGTACATGTAAATGGGTATTAGTATAATTTGGTGTCTCTTAAGTGAAGATTTAAAATAAAAATAAAAAATACACCTGCTGCAGCCTCTTGCAATCATAAAACACCTGTCTCTACCTTTTAGCCCCCCAAAATACCAGGCCCACTACTTTTTACCCATTTTCCAATACTTTTTACATTTTTGTCCCAAAACTTACGTGTTTTTTGGGGTGAATTAAGATAATTTTTTTGCCTAATTAGTCATTAGGGGGGTGTCCAAAGGGTTCTGAACCAAGTCCCCACATTTGTACCCCAAAATATGGATTTTGCCCTTATTTTCTCCTGCCTTTTGCTGGAGAAGCTTTTTTGCCTGTTTTTGCCTATGGAGCTTTCTAGGCGCAAAATGACCTAGAATTGAATATGACGATACTTTGAAAACTGCGAAAACTGCAGATCGGCAAAAACTTTTAGCTGATCTCGGATTTTCACGATTCATTGAATCCGCCCCAAAGTATCAGTCAACCAGCTCCTAACTGTCATTTTTCAAACACAGCCTGTGACAAAGCAGTTAGGAGCTGATTGGCTGGTACTTTATCTCGGTTCACTTTATCTCCATCCAAGACTCAGTAAATAGACCCCAGAGAGAGATAAAGTGGAGAGAGAAAGTACCAACTGATCGTCTTCTAACTGTCATTGTACAGGGGCTGTGCTAGAAACATGACAGAAGCTGGTTGGCTGTTACTTTATCTATAAATCTCCCCAATTATGATGATATTTTACTGCCAGCAAGATACACAGATTGCACTGACAAATCAGGCAGGTTACAGACCACTGCAATTTGAGGTAACTAAGAGTTTACCTTAAGAGACGCCTTTTTTGGCAGGTTGCTGGTGGTGGCAGCAGTAATGTCCTGTGTAGAGCTGGGGCATAATTCAGACTCCAACTACAAATAATAATATAGATAGGGGGCACAAGAAAACAAACATTGGAGAAAAGAGATAAAAGATTTATTATAATTTGTATTTGAAACAAAATAAAATATTTAATATATATAGTAAAGCATGTACTTCATTTTAAACTATTACCAGCAGCATTAAAATTGTATAACTGCATTTACCTAGACTTAAATACAGAATTTGTCTGCATACACTTTATTATCACTTGTCTAGAGCTCTCTGTCCTGCACGTGACACCGTTTGACATTCTATCTGGTTCTACAATATACTATCTGACAATCTACCTGGTTCTACAATACACTATCTGACAATCTACCTGGTTCTACAAAACACTATCTGACAGTCTACCTGGTTCTACAATACACTATCTGACAATCTACCTGGTTCTACAATACACTATCTGACAATCTACCTGGTTCTACAATACACTATCTGACAATCTACCTGGTTCTACAATACACTATCTGACAATCTACCTGGTTCTACAAAACACTATCTGACAATCTACCTAGTTCTACAATACACTATCTGACAATCTACCTGGTTCTACAATACACTATCTGACAATCTACCTGGTTCTACAATACACTATCTGACAATCTACCTGGTTCTACAATACACTATCTGACAATCTACCTGGTTCTCCAATACACTATCTGACAATCTACCTGGTTCTACAATACACTATCTGACAATCTACCTGGTTCTACAATACACCTTTGAATCTTGTTTAATAGAAAATGGATTTTGTTTTTGTTTTTTCAATATTTTCCTTATATAGATTATCCTTGTACCAGATAACTGTCTAAGCTACCCTAAGTGACTAGTAAGGTCACCTACCAGAAGTGGGTAGGAAAAGGCTTACCTTGCTCTTGGATATTACACTTGATGACTTTTTTTCCCTTTCTTCCTCTTCATTATTTCTTTGGTTAAATCCTAAGGTGCAAAAATAGATTTTACCACTCAAATATAAAAATAATTAAAAAAGGCGAAATTTGGCATTGCCAGCACTGGTGAAACCCAAGTGCCAGCACAAGCAAGCAGTATAAGACGGGTAAAAACAAATTTTAAGAAACTTACCTCTTTTGCGAAAAGAGAATTTAGAGCATAAGCTGTACATGGCTGTATACACATCACATGTACAACATAAAATGCACAGCATGAACTGCACAACATAAACAGCATAACATGGAATGCATGACATCACAATGACTGCCATTTATGATCTCATACATGTTAAACAAAATTTGCATAATTTATGCAAGTGTTTACTATGTTAAAGAGAATGTACAGTATATCACTGCTAAATTACTATAGGCCTAAAAATTAAAGCATTAAACAGGCAAGAAGTGGTCTACCTGTGGATAAAGACAGAAAAAAGTTTAACAAAACACCTCACAATTCATATTTTTTAAATAAAATATTTACATCTTTTTTTAAATAAAATATGTTCTCAACTATGAAAAAAATTGTTTAGCCAGTAAAGTTAAGTAATAAGCCACATTTTTACACCCCAAATTGGCTACAGGGAGTATAGGCCAATCAGAAATTATGGCTAACATTTAATATTATGGGCTATATTCAATTAGCGGCGATATTATCGCCCCTGCGATAATATCACTGATTTTTCAGCGATAATTTATCGCAGATTTTTCATGTGAAAGTGGAGTAAACTTTTCTCCATTTTAAAAAAGGGGAACATATGCAAAATCCCAAATTTTGGGTAAAAATGTGGGGATTTCTTACAGAACCCTTTGGACAGCCCCGCTAAAGATACTTTAGTAAAAAAAAATGGTAAATTGCGTACTTTGGCGAAAAACGAACGCTGAGATTTCGGTCAAATTTATTCATTTATTTTTTTTAAATGCGTTTAATGTATTGGGGCTGTTATTTCGGAGGCAAGTGTTTTAAACATTGCACGTGGCTGGCGCAGGCATTTTTTTAGTGGTTTTATAAAACCACCTGCACCAGCCACGTGCAATGTTTAAAACACTTGGCGCATCCTTATGGCCCTCCGAAATACCAGACCCAAAATGTTAAATGCATTTTATATGAAAAAAAAATTTAGTACGTTATTGGGCTCTCTGCATGTGATGTAGCATGGGCAGAGAAAACGGAGTTCATGCTCTGGGCGCTGGCTGTGGGCACTGTCCAGTGCGCATTAGAACTTTTTTTGTCTACAGTTGTAATGGATTGCTGGGGACACTTTCCCAATCCCTGACATAATAGAGATGACTGGGGTTCCTGTGGGAACATCACATCTATAATATATAATTGGCCACATGCAGCCTCTCTCTGTTACAATGGGGTTGTAACTTTATGTCCCCAATCACTTGCTGTGGTTCTTTTAACCTCTACTCCTACCTCCTCATTGAACTCTGCTTCCCCCCACTTTACCTATGATCCCACTCCCCAATGATGTTTGCTCTACCCCAGTATTATCTTAACATATGGGCATGTGGGACCCCAGTATAGCTGTAATAGGTGACTGGAAAATGTTATTTCAAGACTGAATAATCCCCTTGCTATATACAGTATATAAATTTCATGTATTTATATAGGAATAATATATGTATGGTAAATCATATGTTAATTCATATATTTACACAATGTTAAATAGTTAAAAAATAGTATTTTATTTATTTAAGTATAAATTCATATATTGTGAACATGTTTATGTGAACTTATGGCACCACATCTCTATGCCATTATATTGCTCAGTACTATATTTCCCCCCTCTAATAAAGAACTAGTGTACTCTTCCTACAGCCTGGACTATGTGGTGCTGTGGGAGGAGCTTGAGCCAGGGGCTCTCCTATTTAAACAGAAAAAGGAGGGAATCCCTGCTGATATGAGGACTGGGGGAAGGTTATATAAGGTCTGGCAACGGATCATTGGAGGAGGTGCGTCTGAGACCTGCACTGTGTCTCTTACCTCAGTGTCAGAGGAGACTTGTTGGCGGCATGACTGGCTAGTCTGCGGGGACCGGAGCTCCGGAGTGACAGGACAGTACCGGAGTGAAGTGCTGTCTAGCTGCATCCTCACACAGAACAGTGCTGACTGAGAGGCAGAGAGTGGGAAGCAGATCCAGGTGGAGATGCATCAGAGCTCGGCCTTCTCCCTTCGGTGACCAGCCGGGTATAGCAGTGTATGGAGGCCTGGCTCTCTCAGTTGGGGGTTGAGCTGGAGGAAGACCAGGGCGGTGCAGTGAGTAGTAAAGACAGCCTCCTCTAACATACTCACCATTTAGGCACAGCTCCCAGGGTCAGATAGGGGACCGGCTAATTACCCCTCAGCAAGGATACACGCAGCCTCATAAGAAGTAATACAATAAATATCCAGGTTAGAGAACAACAGGAAAACAATATACAGTATAATCTTTCTCAGTTACAATCGCAGAGAGGGAATTAAACAGACAGGTAGAACTAAATACAAGTGCAGAGACCAGAAAGGAAAGTCTTCAGTGTTATTGCAGGAGTCAGATGTTTATCGATGTTAATAGCTGTTTAACCACTTACCTGGCATGGTCGTATCAGATACAACCACACCAGGCTGGGCTTTCCCTGACATGGTCACATATGATACGACTAGTCAGGAATGGCCACTAGGCGGCTATGGGAAGTTAATCTTCCCACTGCCGCCTATATCAGAGGGACCTTCTGGTCCCTCTACACCCGCGGCTCCCCCTCCTTTGTGTCCCGATCACTGCTGGCCACAGTGATCGGGCATCTGGCGGCACCCCCCTCCTGGCGCGGCTGCAGGCTCCAGTATATCCCGATCACTGTGGCCAGCAGTGATCAGGCAGCCCACCCCCTTCAGTGAGAAGCAGCAGCGGTGGCTCTGGTAGCCGCCGCTGCTGCTATGCATCGGAGCCGCCAGCGGAACACTCTTCCGCTGCAGCTCCGGGAACACACAGTGATCACACTGATCACTGTGTAGAAGCAGCAGCAGCGTGGCTCTGGAAGCCGCCGCCGCTGCTGCTGAGTAGCCGGGACGCCAGCGGGACACCCTCCCGCTGTGGCTCCGGCACAGCAGTGATCACATAGTGATCACTGGCTGAGCAGAAGCAGCAGTGGAGGCTCTGGTAGCCGCCGCTGCTGCTATGTATCGGAGCTGCCAGCGGGAGACCCTCCCGCTGCGGCTCCGGGAACACACAGTGATCAGTGTGATCACTGTGTAGAAGCAGCAGCAGCAGCGTGGCTCTGGTAGCCGCCGCCACTGCTGCTGAGTAGCCAGGCCGCCAGCGGGACACTCTCCCACTGTGGCTCTGGCACAGCAGTGATCACATAGTGATCACTGGCTGAGCAGAAGCAGCAGAGGTGGCTCTGGTAGCCGCCGCTATGCTATGGGTCCGGGCCGCCAGCGGGAGACCCTCCCGCTGCGGCTCCGGCAGTGATCACACAGTGATCACTGGCTGCACATAGAGAGCAGCGGCGGATCTGGTAGCCGCCGCTGTTCTAAGTATCTGGGCCACTCCCTCCAGCCTCAGCTGCTCCTCCTCCCCCATAATGCCCACATATATAAGGGGCCTTGCCATAATAAAATATATAATATGCATATATATATATATGTATATATATATGCATATGCGCATATATATATATATATATATATATGTACATATATATATATATATACGCATATATATATATATATATATATATATATGTGTATATATATATATATATGCATATGTGTATATATAAATATATATATATATATGCATATATATATATGCATATGTGTATATATATATATGCATATATATATATATATATATATACATATATCCATATATATATATATGCATATAGATACATATATGTTCTATATGTATATATACATATATGTTCTATATATATATATGCATATATATATATGTGTTCGATAGATAGCCTCTGTTTAGGGATGTCAACAAACCATCGATGGTTTGCAAACATCGATGGTCTGACTGAAAACAAGTGGTTTTCCAATTTTGGTGGCCATTAATGTTGCACCATCGATGGTAGCCATCAATCGATGTTTAGGAAACATCGACAATTGTGGTCTACACAGATCTTGCCCAATCGCTAAACAATTGATGGCTTCTAACGATGGTTGAACCATCAATGGTACAGCTGTCAATGGCCATCACTACAGTATAACATAAAAAGTGCTATTTTTATGGTATACTGGGTTTAAAAAAAAAATAAATTTCAAATAAAATAGTGATGGATAAGTTTAAAATTATGTTCTTGACCTAATTCAATCATAAAAGAAACCGACAATTTTGGAGCGGTTTTTGGAAAAAGAAATCGTCAGTTAAGTGGTAAATTGAGCTCGTTAATAAACTATTACAAGCAGTAGAAATAACATTTGCCTCTCAGAGATGGACAGCTCCATTCACTGCGTAGTAAAACCAACAGTTTAGGAAAAGCATCTTCAAACGTCATCCCGGCCACTCGTTTGCAAACATTATTTAACAATAAACAATCACTTGCATGTAGTGATAATGCTCAGGTGTAATGTGAAAGTTAGGAGTGACACATGTTCGATGCTTTATTTAAAACTAAAAATATCACTTAGGGGTCTATTTACTAAGCAGTGTTAGGAGACAAAGTGAAAAGTGATAAGGTGCCAGCCAATCAGCTCCCAACTGTCATTTTTCAAACACAGCCTGTGAGATGGCAGTTAGGAGCTGATTGGCTGGTATCTTATCACTTTCGTATCACTTATCGCTCTGTCTCCAAACACTGCTTAGTAAATACACTTAATGTGTTATCACTGACCTTCTTGTTCACATTGGTGACAGTGTGCCCTTATTCTTTTTTATTGGTGGATATTTTGCATTGCATCATTGTTGGTATATGTGTTATGAAGCCATTTCTTAACAGCTGTACAGACTGCAGTAGACAGTGAATGGCTGTCAGCTTGCCGATTGGTGGATGGCTGTAGCTATCCACCAATCAGAGTGCTGACAGCCAGTCACTGTATGGAAGTATGTGGAGAGATGGCATGAAAACGTAGGAGGGGTAAGTATTGGACGGTGGAGGCAGTAGGTTTCCAATTGTAGGGGCCCCAGTGCATTGCTCTGCCAGGGCCTAAGATGCTGTTAAGATGGCCCTGATGTACCCAGATTATATTTACTCTATCCCCTCGCTGAACTCTGCTCCTTCCCCCAACTGTTCCTTGTTCTTTTCCCACACTGCCCACTGCTTCTTCCCCCCACTGAGCTTCTGCCCCACCACTTTTTCACTTTTTCCCAACTTTATAGAAATAAAAGCACAAATCTAGTAAGCTTCATGCCAGTATAAGTGATAGATTTTTTTGTAAATCAATAATTTTTTTTAAAAAAATGTAATATTTGGGGCACTCATTGTTTATTAGTATAGTAAAAACTTTTAAATATTAGACAATTACATAGCATATGTATATTATAGTAGATACAAGCTTCTTAAGTGGATAGCTTCTGCTTTATACAATGCTCTGGAGAAGCAACAGAGGCAAAGCAGACCGAACAGAATACATGTTGGAAGGTAGGTGGCTGTCAAATCAATGACACTTCACTTTTTCCTGTGCCATTGGCCCTTCAGTCTTCTGTAAGGTGTTGAGGACAGGCGTGGAAAGGGAGGAGGGGGGACAATAAAAATTAATGTTTGTTTTATTATTTTGGTTTTGGTGGCGACGAATTATGTTGGAGCAATCACTAAATCATTGAATCAATATGTTTTTATTTTTTTCCTGTTGGGACAATGTGTGTCTTTTTTTTCCCTGTCAGGGACAATGTGTGTGTTTTTTCTGGGGCTGGCAGGTCCATAAGCACAATGATAAAACCAAAGACAGAGAAAGGGTAGTATGAATACAGGATAAGATAGAGAGAATCCCTATGGCTCATAACGATGGATCCCACAGGGGTGAGTAGGGAGCAAACAGCATGAGCCATTAGAGTGTAACCACTAAGTGGGCAGACAGACAGAAATGACAGATGATGATGTACCAGATCACCAATTGTGTCTCCTGTCAACTTTTGGAATGCCCCCACTCTCCAACTCCAATGTGTATAGAATTATGTTACTATTCACAGCTTGCTGAAAGTTTAACAGTATTTATTAAACTGGGGATATGAAGGAATATAATATGATTGGGAGCCATACAGGCTGGAAAAGAAAAATGGGATTGCACACTGTTTACAAAAAGTAATAGGAACTGAGAATTGCACATGGGTTGCAAAGAGTCAAATGAGCTGAGGATTGCACAGTAAATAAGGATTTGTAAATGGAAATTCCTTATATTTAAATACTGACCTAAGGATTAGTACAATTCCTTTTTTTCTGAATATCAAATTATATTTTTATTATCTATATTTTTAATCCATCATTAATATTTAATTTAATTTAAATAAAAGAACATTAGGTAAGTGATGTTGGATTCAGAGGATATCATTGGAGCGGGTATAAAACATTCCCAATAAGAGAATAGGGTAACAAAATCAATCATGGTTAGAATCATAATGATAACTAAATATTTCACTAAGCATACAAGTCAAGGCAGTTCAACATTAAAGGATTTATTTAAGACAAAAGGTAAGACATTGAAAGGAGGTTGGACATGAAAATGTCGCACCCTCTTTGTCAGAGTAGAACTTGTGCCAGGAACACCACATCATCAAGGGTGACCTTGATTTCAAAATGATAGTGAACCTTAGATACAATCCTAGCAATGGGGGGGAAAGAATTAGACTTCCAACGTTGAGTCATGGCCATTCTGGTCACCACCAAAATATGAACCAAAATGGGGACAGAAGGGGTAAAAATAAAGAGGAGCACCAACCCCGACTCTGGGTGCACAGTTCTGCTGAGAACTGAAGATTTCAATTTCAACTGCATCTCTGAGTGTTACAGACATTGCAACATACAGTAGTATATAAGCAGTCTGATAGATACCCTCCCTCTGGGCATTAAGAGTGTTCTTTGGAGAGCTGACTCCAACTTCTCTTCAACTGCGGTGAAAGGTGACAGTGTAATGGTTGTCTGGGGGTCCAGAAAACCAACATACCTTAAGGAGAGAGACCCCAGGAGATGTAGGGTGAAATCAAAGTAAGTGACTTTATTATCACAAAAAAAAGCCAAGAACGTATAAAAGAATAGTCCAAAGTAGGAACGGTGCGGCTGAACGGCGATGGTACGGCAGAACACTAATGGTTTAGCTAGGGAGCCAATGGTGTTGCTCAAGAGCCTGATGGTGTGGCTAAGGTGCCAATGATGTGGCTGGATAGCAAGTAAAGTGGTCCGGAGGCCGATGATGTGGCTTTAGAGCCATTGGTGCGGCAAGGTACCGATGATGTGGCTGGAGAGCAAGTAGAGTGGCCGGAGGCTAATGTTGCGGCTTGGGAGCTGATGATGTGGCTTAGGAGCCATTGGAGCAGCTTGGAAGCAGGGAAACAATCTGTGCACTGGTGCGGCTTGGAAGCCAGGAGGCAGGCTGTGCAATAGTGCGGCTTGGAAGTTGGGAAACAGTTTGTGCACTGGTGCGGCTTGGAAGCTAGGAAACAGTCTGTGTACTGATGTTTAGACAGTATAACTGGCACACAGTGCAGGGCTGGCTGTAACTTAAGAGAAGCAGGACCCAATCAGAGCCGTCTCCAGCAGAGAGTAATTCCTAATCACAGGCTGATGTGCACTTGAGATCTGCAGAGAGGCAGGTGATTAGTAACACCTAAGATAAAAACACAGACAGGAATAACAGGCTATGAACTGAACACAGACAAAACAGGATTAGATGCAGTCTCCAGTAGTGACCAAGACTGGGAACTGCCACCAAGATGATCCGCTACCTGCGGATCCTAACAGTGAGATATCTGTAAAGAAAGGAGATGGTGATTCTGGATGCTCTCATAATAAGCTTGGACCACAGATGAGAAGGTGGCACACAGAGAACATGGGGTACTTTGTTCACAGTCAGTAGCCAGTGCCTGATGTGTAGGTTTTTAAAGACATCTGTCCACCGCAAGTGGATTGGTCACATACGGCCTGATTAGGTCTGGGAATAGAGTAAGAAATAACAAATAACTGTGTACCTGGACAAACCATGTTGCAATACAAGGGCTGCATATACATTAGGGGTGAGCGGGTTCGGATTTCTGAAATCCGAACCCCCCCGAGCCCCCCCGATCCGAGGCCGATCCGAGTCAGGCTCGACTTTTCCCGCCTGACTTGGATCTGAAATCGAGGCAAAACGTCATCATCCCGCCTTCCGGGTCTCTCGGGTTTTGGATCCTATATAAGGTACCCTCGTCGGCGCCATTTTCTCACTCGGCTGTGGACAGTGAAGAGGGAGGGTGGGAGTTAGGGCTGGCTGGGCTGTGTAGTGTAGTGTAGTGCAGAGTAGTGTTGTGCTGTGCTGCGCTGAGCTGCTGTTGTCCATAGGGGCTGTGTCCACTACTTCAAAGTCCATAGGGGCTGGCTGTGTTGTGCTGTGCTGCTGTTGTTAATAGGGGCTGTGTCAACTACTTCAAAGTCCATAGGGGCTGGCTGGACTGTGTTGTGCAGTCAGTTGTCCATAGGGGCTGTGTCCACTCCAAAGTCCTGTGCAGTGTCCCAGTCCTAAAAGGGTGCTGTAGTGTTGTCTAGGGGGTGCTCTGTCCATCAGGGGTGCTCCCCCCAAGTGCTAAAAAAAATAATATTTTTTCTGTGTTTGTGAATTGTGTGCGCAGTAGCCGCACGTGCATCAACAAAGTAGTGCCAAGCGTGCTCCTGTGTCATAAGTAAAGGCCCGGCTGGCTTGACCATTAAAGGGTGCTGTAACTCCCAAAGTACACTCCAAACCAAATAAAAAAATATTTTCTGTGTTTGTGAATTGTGTGCGCAGTAGCCGCACGTGCATCAACAAAGTAGTGCCAAGCGTGCGCCTGTGTCATAAGTAAGGGGCCGGCTGGCTTGACCGTTAAAGGGTGCTGTAACCCCCAAAGTACACTCCAAACCAAATAAAAAAATATTTTCTGTGTAAGTGAATTGTGTGCGCAGTAGCCGCACGTGCATCAACAAAGTAGTGCCAAGCGTGCGCCTGTGTCATAAGTAAAGGGCCGGCTGGCTTGACTGTTAAAGGGTGCTGTAACCCCCAAAGTACACTCCAAACCAAATAAAAAAATATTTTCTGTGTTTGTGAATTGTGTGCGCAGTAGCCGCATGTGCATCAACAAAGTAGTGCCAAGCGTGCGCCTGTGTCATAAGTAAAGGGCCGGCTGGCTTGACCGTTAAAGGGTGCTGTAACCCCCAAAGTACACTCCAAAGCAAAGAAATAAATATTTTCTGTGTTTGTGAATTGTGTGCGCAGTAGCCGCACGTGCATCAACAAAGTAGTGCCAAGCGTGCGTCTGTGTCATAAGTAAAGGGCCGGCTGGCTTGACCGTTAAAGGGTGCTGTAACCCCCAAAGTACACTCCAAACCAAATAAAAAAATATTTTCTGTGTTTGTGAATTGTGTGCACTGTGGCTGCACGTGCATCAACAAAGTAGTGCCAAGCGTGCGCCTGTGTCCCATAAATAAAGGGCCGGCTGGATTGACCACTAAAGGGTGCTGTAACCCCCAAAGGGCACTCCAAACAAAATAAAAATATATATTTTTTGTGTTTGTCCCATAAGTAAAGAGCCGGCTGGCTCATTTCTTAAAGGGTGGTGTAACCCACAAAGTGCACTACTCTCCAGCAAAAATAAAATAATATTTTCTGTGTTTGTGTGCGCCTTAGCCGCACGTATATATCAAATAAGATAAATGGAGGACCAAACTTTCTCCGATAAAAATAAAATAGGGAAAGATCAAAAACCACTTCCTCCTAGTGCTGTTGCTGCTGCTGGGAGTTGTTCATCATCCCAGAGAGGAAGTAGGAACACCACTACTTTTACTAAACAATTGACCCTCCAACAGTCCCTAGCGATGAGCATGAAGTACGACAGCAGTCATCCTGAAGCAAAACGTATAACTGATGCCTTGACTGCTATGTTGGTGTTAGACGTGCGTCCGGTATCCACCATTAGTGCAGTGGGATTTAGACAATTGATGGAGTTAGTGTGTCCCTGGTTCCAAATCCTGTCTAGATTCCACCTGCATCCTCAAAGCAGCAGCGACAAGCGTGCGTCTGTCTGTTAAAGGGTGGTGACACCCTCAAAGTGTGCTCCACAAACAATAAAAATATTCTTCTTTTTTTTCTGTCTTTGTGAAATGTGTGGGCTGTAGCCGCACCTGCATCCTTAAAGCAGCAGCGACAAGCGTGCGTCTGTCTGTTAAAGGGTGGTGACACCCTCAAAGTGTGCTCCACAAACAATAAAAATATTCTTTTTTTTTCTGTCTTTGTGAATTGTGTGGGCTGTAGCCGCACTTGCATCCTCAAAGCAGTAGCGACAAGCGTGCGTCTGTCTGTTAAAGGGTGGTGTAACCCTCAAAGTGCTCCAAAAAATAAAAAACTATTAATTTTATGTGTTTGTGACTTGTGTGCGATGTAGCCGCACGTGCATCAACACAGTAGCAGCGCCAAGCATGCGCCTGTGTCATAAGTCAATGTAGATTTGGACATCTGATCCGGACTGAAGGACGTGCCAACAATTTCTAACAAGTCTACTTTCACTGCATATGATACTGTCCTCAAAGCAGCAGCGACAAGCGTGCATCTGTCTGTTAAAGGGTGGTGTAACCCTCAAAGTGCGCTCCACAAACAATAAAAATATTCTTTTTTTTCTGTCTTTGTGAAATGTGTGGGCTGTAGCCGCACCTGCATCCTTAAAGCAGCAGCGACAAGCGTGCATCTGTCTGTTAAAGGGTGGTGTAACCCTCAAAGTGCGCTCCACAAACAATAAAAAAATTCTTCTTTTTTTTCTGTCTTTGTGAAATGTGTGGGCTGTAGCCACACCTGCATCCTTAAAGCAGCAGCGACAAGTGTGCGTCTGTCTGTTAAAGGATTACATCAGTGACAGCATCCAAGTAGGCATGTCAGACAGTCCGTACCTGTACTGGCAGGAAAAAGAAGCAATTTGGAGGTCCCTGTACAAACTGGCTCTATTTTACTTGAGTTGCCCCCCTTCTAGTGTGTACTCCGAAAGAGTGTTTAGTGCAGCCAGGAACCTTGTCAGCGAAAGGCGTAGGAGGTTGCTTCCACAAAAAGTGGAGAAGATGATGTTCATAAAATGAATTATCAACTCTTCCAGGGAGACCAGCCTCCAGAACGTACAGAGGGACCTGTGGTTGTGGATTCCAGCGGGGACGAATTAATACTCTGTGAGGATGAAGATGTACACAACACTGAAGAGGGTGAGGAATCGGTGGATGAGGAGGATGAGGACGACATCTTGCCTCCATAGAGCCAGTTTGTGCAGGGACAGATTAATTGCCAGCTTGTTTTGTGGGGGCCCAAACGAACCAATCATTTCAGCCACAGTCGTGTAGAAGACCCTGGCGCTGAAATGATTGGTTTGTTAAAGTGTGCATGTCCTGTTTATACAACATAAGGGTGGGTGGGAGGGCCCAAGGACAATTCCATCTTGCACCTCTTTTTTTTCTTTGAATTATGTACTGTTTGGGGCCTAGTTTTTCAAACTGCCATCCTGTCTGCCACTGCAGTGTCACTCCTGGATGGACCACGTGTTTGTGCCGCCCACTCGTATCTCTTAGCATAGTCATTCAGCTACCTCGGTGCAACCTTTTGGATATAAAAACACTATTGTGAGGTGTGAGGTGTTCAGAATAGACTGGAAATTAGTGAAAATTAAGGTTATTGAGGTTAATAATAGCATAGGAACAGAAAAACCCACAAATTCTGTGATTTTAGCTGTTTTTATGCTTTTTAAAAAAAAAATACAGATCCAAAACACAAAACACGGAAGGGTGGTTTTGGCAAAACCAATCCAGATCCAAAACACGAAGAAAGATCCAGATCCAAAACACGAAAAGTGGCCGGTGCACACCCCTAATATACATACATTATTTTTGCATGGTAAATCCTGGCTGTTTTTGCATGTAGCTCTCAAATGCTGGATAGCTTTATTTTTATACTGCAATTTAGATGTTAGATTGGACGTACCCCTCCCAAATCTAACTCTCTCTGCACATTTTAAAACTGCCCCACTTGCAGTGCAACATGGTTTTACCAAGGTGCACATTTACTTGCTCTTTCTTACTATATTCCCAACTCTAAAACAGGCCTAAGGAGACATTGGCCTATATATTCAAAGCGACGGCTTTAAACAGAAAATTTAAAGTGGCACTCGCATTCAGTGTAAAGCACGCTGGGCTTTTTACATTGGATGTAAGTGCCGCTTTAAATGTTCAGCTCCAACCTGCTAAGAAGCAGCCGCCACATTGTTTAAAAAGGTCTGCATCAAGCCGAGCTAACCGATCCCACACTACCACTTCATACACAATAGTCAGCAACTGATTACACATTGGGTATTATTATCATTGTTATTATTATCCTTTATTTATATGGTTCCACAAGGGTTCAGCAGCTCCTAACAAAGTACATAAACAGTTGAGCAGAACAAGAGAACAGTGACTTACAGTACAAGACATTGCAGGACAAGTACATATTATATGAACTAGGGGTGTGCACCGGCGACTTTTCATGTTTTGGTTTTGGATCTGGATCTTTCTTTGTGTTTTGGATCTGGATTGGTTTTGCCAAAACCACCCTTCCGTGTTTTGGGTTCTGGGTTTTGTGTTTTGGATCTGTATTTTTTTTTAAAAAAAGCATAAAAACAACTAAAATCACAGAATTTGTGTGTTTTTCTGCTCCTATGCTATTATCAACCTCAATAACCTTCATTTCCAGTCTATTCTGAACACCTCACACCTCACAATAGTGTTTTTATGTCCAAAAGGTTGCACCGAGGTAGCTGGATGACTATGCTAAGCGACACGAGTGGGCGGCACAAACACGTGGCCCATCTAGGAGTGACACTGCAGAGGAAGACAGGATGGCAGTTTGAAAAACTAGGCCCAAACAGTACATAATGCAAAGAAAAAAAAGAGGTGCAAGATGGAATTGTCCTTGGGCCCTCCCACCCACCCTTATGTTGTATAAACAGGACATGCACACTTTAACAAACCAATCATTTCAGCGCCAGGGTCTGCCACACAACTGTGGCTGAAATGATTGGTTCGTTTGGGCCCCCACCAAACAAGCTGGCAATTAATCTGTCCCTGCACAAACTGGCTCTACGTAGGCAAGATGTCGTCCTCATCCTCCTCATCCACTGATTCCTCACCCTCTTCAGTGTTGTGTACATCCTCATCCTCACAGAGTATTAACTCATCCTCGCTGGAATCCACTACCACATGTCCCTCTGTACGTTCTGGAGGCTGGTCTCCCTGGAAGAGATGATAATTAATTTTTATGAACATCATCTCCACATTTTGTGGAAGCAACCTCCTATGCCTTTTGCTGACAAGGTTCCCGGCTGCACTAAACACTCTTTCGGAGTACACACTGGAGAGGGGGCAACTCAGGTAAAATAGAGCCAGTTTGTACAGGGGCCTCCAAATTGCCTCTTTTTCCTGCCAGTACAGGTACAGACTGTCTGACATGCCTACTTGGATGCTGTCACCGATGTAATCCTCCACCATTCTGTCAATGGTGACAGTATCATATGCACTGACAGTAGACATGTCAGAAATTGTTGCCAGGTCCTTCAGTCCGGACCAGAACTTGGTCCTGCCTGCCTTGCATCACCACCAGCGGGTTGCTTAGGATACCTAAGTTTTTTCCTGGCAGCCCCAGTTGCGGGAGAAAATGAAGAAGGAGCTGTTGACGTGTCACGTTCCGCTTCAGCTGACAGTGTTTTCACCAGCAGGTCTTTATACCTCTGCAGGCTTGTGTCGGCCGGAAAGAGAGATACCACATAGGCTTTAAACCGAGGATCGAGCACGGTGGCCAAAATGTAGTGGTCTGATTTCAACAGATTGACCACTCTGGAATCCTGGCAAAGCGAATGAAGGGCTTCATCCACAAGTCCCACATGCCGAGCGGAATCGCTCCATCTTAGCTCCTTCTTCACTTTCTCCAGCTGCTTCTGCAAAAGCCTGATGAGGGGAATGACCTGACTCAAGCTGGCAGTGTCTGAACTGACTTCACATGTGGCAAGTTCTAAGGGCTGGAGAACCTTGCACAACACGGATATCATTCTCTACTGCACTTGAGTCAGGTGCATAACCCCTCCTTTGCCTATGTCATAGGTGGATGTATAGGCTTGAATGGCCTTTTGCTGCTCCTCCATCCTCTGAAGCATATAGAGGGTTGAGTTCCACCGCATCACAACCTCTTGCATCAGGTGATGGCGGGGCAGGTTCAAGAGTGTTTGCTGGTGCTCCAGTCTTCGGCACGCAGTTGCTGAATGGCGAAAGTGGCCAGAAATTTTTCGGGCCACCCAAAGCATCTCCTGCATGCCCCTGTCGCTTTTCAGAAAATTCTGCACCACCAAGTTTATTGTGTGAGGAAAACATGGGACGTGCTGGAATTTGCCCAGTTGTAATGCCCGCACAATATTGGTGGCGTTGTCAGATATCACAAATCCCCAGGAGAGTCTAAGTGCGGTAAGCCACTGGGCGATGATTTCCCTCAGTTTCTCTAAGAGGTTGTCGGCAGTGTGCCTCTTACTGAAACCGGTGATACACAGCGCAGCCTGCCTTGGAACGAGCTGGCGTTTCTAAGATGCTGCTACTGGTGATGCTGCTGTTGTTGCTGCGTAAGGTGATACATCTACCCAGTGGGCTGTCACAGTCATATAGTCCTTAGTCTGCCCTGTTCCACTTGTCCACATGTCCGTGGTTAAGTGGACATTAGGTACAACCGCATTTTTCAGGACACTGAGGACACTTTTTCTGACGTTTCTGTACAGTCCCGGTGTCACCTGCCTAGTGAAGTGGAATCTAGACGGGATTTGGAACCGGGGACACACTACCTCCATCAATTGCCTAAATCCCACTGCACTAGTGGCGGATACCGGATGCACATCTAACACCAACATAGCAGTCAAGGCCTCAGTTGTACGTTTTGCTTCAGGATGACTGCTGTCGTACTTCATCCTCCTCGCTAAGGACTGTTGGAGGGTGAATTGTTTAGTAAAAGTAGTGGTGTTCCTACTTCCTCTCTGGGATGATGAACGACTCCCAGCAGCAGCAACAGCAGCAGCAGCAGCAGGAGGCGTAGCAATGCAGGATCCTCCGAAGGAATCAAGAATAGGAGAGCCTGTCATGCCAGTGACATGGCCTGCAGGATTACTTCCGATCCTGACTAAGGAGGAAATTGACGAGGAGGGAGTTGACGGTGTGGTTTGCAGGCGCTTGGATACAACAGGACAACGGGATTTAGGTGTCCCTGGACTGCTTACGGTCTTAGCCAAAGTTTCTGAACTTGACAGTAACTTTTTATGAACGCGCTGCTGGTGCCAAAAAAGGGAGGATGTTCCTAGGTGGTTAATGTCCCTACCCCTACTTATTTCACCTTTACATATGGTACATATGGCAAGACAATTGTCCGGATTTGGATAGAAATATTGCCAGACCAAAGAGGTGGAATGTTTGGTCTTCTGCCCAGGCATGACCGTGATGGGCTTTTTCATCCCACAGACAACAACTGTCTCCCCCGGAGCCTGATTTAAACAAACCACATCACCATCAGAATCCTCCTCACCAACTTCCTCCTCAGCGCCAGCTACACCAGTATCCTCATCCTGTTGTACTTCAACAGTGACATCTTCAATTTGCATATCAGCAAGTGGACTGTGGGTGCTACTTTCAGCACTTGCAGGGGGCGTGCAAATGGTGGGAAGAGGCACCTCTTCCTGTCCAGTGCTGGGAAGGTCAGGCATCGCAACCACCACCACACTTGGACTCTCCTTGGGGATTTGTGATATCTTCTTAGAATGCACAGTTCTTCGCTGTGCTTTTGCCAGCTTAACTCGTTTGATTTTTTTAGCGGGAGGAGGGCTTCCATCGTCATGTGAAGCTGAACCACTAGTCATGAACATAGGGAAAAACCTTAGCCGTTCCTTGCCATTCCATGTCGTAAATGGCATTTTGGCAAGTTTACGTTTCTATTCAGATGATTTAAATGTTTTATTCAAGGTCATTTTCCTGAACTTTGTCATTTGGGATTGTATGTGCCCTCTACTATGACATTGGGCATCGGCCTTGGCAGATGACGTTGATGGCATGTTAACGTCTATGTCATGACTAGCGGCAGCAACTTCAGCACTAGAAAATAATTTTTTATTTTTGTTGGAGACTAGTACACTTTGTGGGTTAAGAAATGAGCCAGCCGGCTCTTTACTTATGGGACACAGGCACACGCTTGGCGCTGCTCCTTTGTTGATGCATGTGCAGCTACAGCCCACACAATTCACAAAGACAGAAAAAAAAGAAGAATTTTTTATTCTTTGTGGAGCGCACTTTGGGGGTTACACCACCCTTTAACAGACAGACGCACGCTTGGCGCTGCTCCTTTGTTGATGCACGTGCAGCCACAGTGCACACAATTCACAAACACAGAAAATATTTTTTTATTTTGTTTGGAGTGTCCTTTAGGGGTTACAGCACCCTTTAACAGACAAGCCAGCCGGCCCTTTACTTATGGGACACAGGCACATGCTTGGCGCTGCTCCTTTGTTGATGCACGTGCAGCCACAGTGCACACAATTCACAAACACAGAAAATATATATTTTTTTTGTTTGGAGTGTACTTTGGGGGTTACAGCACCCTTTAACAGACAAGCCAGCTGGCCATTTTTTTATGGGACACAGGCGCACGCTTGGCGCTGCTCCTTTGTTGATGCACGTGTAGCCACAGTGTACACAATTCACAAACACAGAAAATATTTTTTTATTTTGTTTGGAGTGCCCTTTGGGGGTTACAGTACCCTATAACAGACAAGCCAGCCGGCCCTTTACTTATGGGACACAGGCGCACGCTTGGCGCTGCTCCTTTGTTGATGCACGTGCAGCCACAGTGCACACAATTCACAAACACAGAAAATATATATTTTTTTTGTTTGGAGTGTACTTTGGTGGTTACAGCACCCTTTAACAGACAAGCCAGCTGGCCCTTTACTTATGGGACACAGGCGTATGCTTGGCGCTGCTCCTTTGTTGATGCACGTGCAGCCACAGTGCACACAATTCACAAACAGAGAAAATATTTTTTTATTTTGTTTGGAGTTCCCTTTGGGGGTTACAGCACCCTTTAACAGACAAGCCAGCTGGCCCTTTACTTAAGGGACACAGGCGCACGCTTGGCGCTGCTCCTTTGTTGATGCACGTGTAGCCACAGTGCACACAATTCACAAACACAGAAAAAATATTTATTTTTTTTTGCACTTGGGGGGAAGCACCCCTGATGGACAGAGCACCCCCTGGACAACACTATAGCACCCCTGTAGAACTGGGACACTGCACAGGACACAGCCCCTATGGACAACTGACTGCACAACACAGTCCAGCCAGCCCCTATGGACTTTGGAGGAGTGGACACAGGGTCTCATTCAGAGCTGCTCATAAGCGGACGTACACTCGTTCTGAGCGATGTTCACCCATCTGCGCATGCGTACGGTTTGTAAAACGCATGCGCGAACCAGTCAGTGCGGACGAAAATCGTTTGTTCGTTATATAGCGAATGCCTGCTGTTTTGAGTGACAGGAGGAGGCGTATGTGGGTGGTAACAGGGGAAGGTGCTTGAAAACAGGGAGTGGAATTCAGAACGCAGGCGTGGTTAAAGGTCAAAATGGGCGTTTTATGGGTGTGCATAATTAATACAGCAGCGCCATTGACCACGTCACTTGGTTGTTTTATAGTCAGAACTGCTCGCAATATAGTGGTAGGAAAAACCAGCCACAAGAATAGCGAGCAGTTCATACACTGATCGATGTACTCAATTAATCTAATAAATAGCAGACATGACGTATGATGCGAGCGGCCAGGGGGCGTATTTTTCAAATAAACGACCGCATGTTTTGTTCGCTCGTTCAGACATAGAGGTGGCAACAGACATCAAAGAGCGAACGGTTCATTTGAATAGCCACCCCCTTTTTCTGAACGAGCGAGCGCTAATAGCGTCCGGCTCTGAATCAGACCCACAGCCCCTATGGACAACAGCAGCACAGCGTAGCACAGCACAGCACAACACTACACTGTACTACGCTACACTACACAGCCCAGCCAGCCCTAACTCCCACCCTCCCTCTTCACTGTCCACAGCCGAGTGAGAAAATGGCGCTGACGCAGGTACCTTATATAGGATCCAAAACCCGCGAGACCCGGAAGGCGGGATGATGACGTTTTGCCTCGATTTCAGATCCGAGTCAGGCGGGAAAAGTCGAGCCTGACTCGGATCGGCCTCAGATCGGGGGGGCTCGGGGGGGTTCGGATTTCAGAAATCCGAACCCACTCACCCCTAATATGAACTAGGGATGAGCGGGTTCGGTTGCCTGAGAACCAAACCCACCTGAACTGAGTCAGCTTGGGTTTTCCAGCCTGACTCGGGTTTGGAAACGAGGCCACACATCATCATCCCACTGTCAGATACTAGCGGGTTTTGGATTCTATAAAGGTCCAGCAATCACCGCCATTTTTTATTCTGGTTGTGGAGAGTGAAGAGGGAGGGAGCTGGGAGCTGTGCTGTGCTGCACAGGGGCTGGCTACAGTTGTGTTGCTTAAGGGCTGGTTGTTGTCCATATAATGGGCTGGCTGGCTGTTGTTGTGATGGAGGTTGTCCTGTCCATCCATAGGGGCTGGTTGTCTGTTGTCCATATATAGGGGCTGGCTAGCTGTTGTCCTGTCCACAATCGCTGGTGTCATCCCGGCAGCACTAAGCGGGGTCTGAGCATCCTGTGCTGGCCCAGTACATAGCGCCCTGTAATCGCGCGTGGTGCAGCCGCATATGACTGAAATTGGGGGTGTGGCCTCATTTCCATAGGCCATGCCCTTTGCGTGATGTTGTTTGGAGGCTGCGGTGGTGGGGGTCCCCAACCTCCCGATTTGACCACCCGCAGGTCACTTCGGCCCATGGGTGGAACAGCGGGACAGTACCGTCCCACTGAAATCGGGATGTTGGGGATGTGTGCGTCCTCTATGGGTGGTGCCCTTGTGCGACCGCACTGGTTGAACACCCTTAGAGCTGGCCCTGCTAAGCACACTTCAGTGCCCTGAAGTACGCAATCATGTGTACGATCACTGGTGTCATCCCAGCGGCACTAAGTGCACTTCAGCGGCCAGAGCACACTACCCAGTGTACCACTGATGGTGTCATCCTGGCGGCACTCAGAGCACCCCAGTGTCTCCTTGCTAAGTTCATCCAGCCCTCAAGGCTGCTGCACAGCCTGGAGGCCACCTCACAGCCCATAGGCTGTGACTCCTTTCAGTGACTGTTGTTACGGGTCCTCAGGCCACAACCAGCCCAGAGGCTGCTACCGGCCCAAAGGCCGCACCTCATCCTACTGGACCTCAGGTCACAACCAGCCCAGAGGCTGCTATCAGCCCAAAGGCACCTACTGGCCCTCAGGTCACAATCACCCCAGAGGCTGTTACCGCCCAAAGGCCGCACCTCAACCTATTGGCCCTCAGGCCACAACCAGCCTGGGCTGTTACTGGTCCAAAGGCCGCATCTCATCTTACTGGCCCACAAGCCACAGCAAACCAGGCACCTCCAGCCCTCAAGGCTGCTTCCGGCCCAAAGGCTGCATCTCATCCTACTGGCCCACAGGCCACAGCCTATCAGTTATCTTCAGCCCTCAAGGCTGCTATACAGCCGCATCAAGACAAGGTATACCGGCCCTCAAGGCCGTAGCTGGACTAATACCCAAGCGCCATTTTAGATAAACTCACACTTTAGTACATGTGGTGATATTACTATTAGCATCATGCGGATGCATCTTACACCATTTCTCATACACACATTAATACGCACAATTGCGCTGTTAACTAGTCGCATATTAGCGAATGCATAAGATCTTGTATGAAAATGCAGACTATTAGCTTCATGCATGCGCATCTGCCCCAAGTTAACTAGCATCTTTACTTCAAACCCCACATACTCACACATTACATATTCACATACAAGGTTCCATAAGCTTTAAGGTATAAGATTCACGTATGCACATTTACTATAATTGCTATGAAATAAAGATTATTTTGTAACTAAGGTTTTATATGTGATAAGTAAGCCATGTTTGGTATTGTACTGATGCGTACTCTCTCAACAGTATTCCGGTAACATCGATGTAGAGATCGCAACAGGCATTCTCAACTTATGGACCGCAGAGACTTCAAGCAACAAAATGTACATTATATGACCAACTGTTAGGATTTGCATGAGGCGGGAAACCAGAGACCACCAGTTGTTAGAGGCTGGACTGTGTCTATTTGAACCAACCTGTTAGATGCCTTGTAACATATGCCCTCTCCTTTAGGACCAATGGTATTAGCAACAAACTTCTCTATTGTGTTGTCTATTTCTGGGGGGTATAAATATGTGTGCTCTGACCCTGGGTTTCTAGTCTTCGTGCTGAATGCTGATTGACGGGGGTTTCTTGCTGATGCCTACATCTGGTCCAGAAAGCGCTGCGTATGCATAACTATACTTGGGTCTGTATAATTCCTTTGTGCTAGAATTGTATTTAAGATCATAGCGTTGCTTTGGAACCAAAGGTTCTAGGTCTGGAGTCTTTATTTACTCTATGACTGCGTATGCAAAATAGCATCATCCTTAGAGGTTTATAGGCAGGATATCAGAAGGTATAGGCAGGGGTGTATAGAGGTTCAGGCAGTATCGTTAGTTGGGGGCTCGTAGTGAAGTCACTTACCCACTCACACGGCACATACGGTTATCGATATCTCACCAAAGGGTGGAGTGGCCACATGCAGGGTTTACCTGCATCCGCTCGGTGCTGAGAGATCGCTACTCGTTTTCGTGTGAGCCAGGGACGCTGACTAGAATCCAGGGACAAGAGAGGAAAAAGTTTGTCTTCCTTTGTTGATAGAACATAACATTTAAAGGGGTGCCGCAGTAATGAACACGCGGCTGAGTCGCAGTTTTGCGCACAGTAAAGATGCACTTTTGTGTACGCAGCTAAAGGTTGTCATACGGTTGTGTGTTAGTTGCATTATTGTGTATGCGACTGGTCGCACAATAGCGTATACATACTTCCGGTTGTGCTGCCACATGTTTAAACAAAACCATTGAGTTTACATTATCAATTGTTGCTAAATATTTGGGTTAACGTGTATTGTTCTGCGCAGGAAAAAAGTGTGTAACTTTGTTTACGGTGTAACACGGGACCTAAATGTTAAGGGTATCGTAGGACCCTTAAGTGCTAGACGCAGGAGTTGGCCAAGTGACTCGGTTGCAGCTTACCGTTTACTTTACACAAAGCAGGTGTATGGTTTGTTATTTTTGTTAGGGTTCAGCCCCCAGTGTGATTATAGCGTTCAGTAATCAATGTGTGTGATCTGTTAGGCTTATTTGAACACTATAATTGAACTGCATAATCTTGGCTAGATTGTGATTGTGAGCTGGTGGGAGAGTGGACGAAATCAACTGGAATACAAAGGGTACTTTGCTGCCCCCTAGCAGTTGAGAAGTAGTCAAAAAGGGATTGCTGAGCGGAAGCAGCCTTTACTTCCATAGGTGAGTGGAAGCGTCTAGAGGTCCTCCATAAGGTTTGTGAATACACCTTTTTTCCAAGACGTTCGCAGGTAAGTGAAAGTATCTTGACTGTCTTTCACCAGTTTAAATCTTTATTGAAAAACGTAGGAGTTGTCTCAGAATGGGAGCCACGCAAACAATAGAGATGTTAGACAATGATGTGCTGCTAATGGAAGTACCGCTTGGATCGGCCCGTCGTATTAAACATACTAAATACGGTACTTATGCAATAAGGTATTGTGATGTATGGTTTAAAATGACGATGAAGAGTGTTAGACCGTTTCCCAGAATTGGTAGTTTTGATAAAGATGTATTACATAATGTCCGGGATCACATCAGTCTGATGCGCTCCCGGGAGAAAAAGGTCAAATATTATGAATGTTTAAAGTTGTGGCAGAATGAAGGGGATGCGTGGCTTAAAAATGCGCAAGCGACGCAAACTAGCGTTGCGAGTGCATTGCCAGAGAATACATCCATGATGCTGAATTGCAATGTGGGCGAGCCACAAAATGGCGCGCACATGCAGCAAGGTAGCATTGCGGAAGGTATTGCCAGCAGTTCACACGCACCACCCCCACCTTATGTGGATGGAGGTGCAAGTACAGTTATCAAAAATACCCATAAAAATGTAACAAGCAATTTGTACCCTCTCTGAAGCAACTATAAAGAAAATGTTCATGATGTGGATGATGAACCTATTGTAATGTCTGCCATTTCCCATGCTGTACAAATGATAGATGCTACGCCACGACAATCACGAGTGGTGCCGCCATCTCCATCGGTAACAGCAAGGGAAGTGCTAACACCCTCTGCACCCGTAAAGGAAGTTGTTAATACCATACGTAGCAGCAACAGATTAAACCCCCAGCCAGGTAATAAGGTCAAAGGTAGCAGCGCTACCGGTCTGCATCCCTTTAGGACAATAACTGTTCTGAATGGAAATGCAGATGCGAACGGTGTAGTGCCCATGAGGGAAGTGGTAATGCATTGTCCTTGGACAAGAGTAGAACTAAATTCCATCATAAATGATTTCCCCGATCCCAAAAAAGAACTAGCCAAATGTCAAAGATTTTTGAGGAATTTGGGTAGTTCTCATGAGCCAACTAATAAAGATTGGCGGGTGGTGTTAAGGGCCTGTCTACCACGCAATACCGACATGACAAAATTTATCACCGATTATGTATTGGATGGTGACGTTCCCTTAACAGACCAAATAAACCAAGGTAACATTTCCCGCATTGTAACTCAATTGGGTATATATTTTCCGGTAGTAGTTAACTGGAACAAAATTTTCACCATAAAGCAAAAGGAGAGTGAATCTGCAGAAGAGTATTGTGACCGGGCTCTGCAGGCTATCACCCAGTACACTGGGATAGAAGATTTTAAAGATAGCACTCACCACAGGGGAATGATAGTCACGGTATTCATGGACGGTCTTAAGGAAAACTTAAAGACTCGGGTTCAGACCTCACAACCTGGCTGGAGGAGAGTTACAATAGATACACTCATAGAATCTGCCATAGAACATGATAAGAACATCTCAAAGAAGAGAGAGACCCAGAGCAAAAAACTAATGGCTGTCAATATTCAAGCTCTGGAAGGAATGACGGTAACATCACAGCCAACAGACACACTTGCATCTACACACACACACCTACACCTGAACAGTTATATGCCCTCACTAATCCCACGCAACAGCAAACACAGCTCTATTCTACTAACCTTACACAACCACAGGTCCCACACTACTCACAAACTTCATATCCCCCACTATACCCTTATCCTCCCTATCCCTACCCATATCCACCACCTTTTCCCCCTGCTCAATCCTCACAATAACCCGTGTCTTCATCCGATCCGATACAATGTTTTAATTGTAACCAACCAGGACATTTAATTAAAAACTGCAGAGTAAAAAGTGTAGGACCCCCAAACCAGAGAGTACCTGGATATCCCCATAAGGGATATGCACAGAGAACAGCAAATGTCCAGCAGGCACCAGCTCCAATTGTGGCCATTAATGCTTTATTGGAGAATGGTAGCCAACGCTAGGGGTCAGATCATACCTGTAGTCTACAGATAGTCAGGTTAACGGGAAGTACTAAGGAAGGACCGGTCATGATGGTTGATGTAGCTGGTACTGAATATCCTTTTCTTGAAGACACAGGGGCGACCAGGTCAGTGATAAAATCTCCCATTAATTTACAGGTGACCAATGAGACAGTACCAGCAATGGGTGTAACAGGTAAAGTGGAACATTATCCTTTAACAAAGTCCACAGAGGTTACTATTGGGCCATTGCATACCAAGCATTCTTTTCTTTTGGCTGCTGTGGCTCCTACTAACCTGCTGGGTAGAGACTTGTTATGTAAGATGGGATGTGTTATATATTGCACCCCTGATGGTGTATTTTTAGATATCCCTGAGAGAGTTGCGCACGAGGTGCGGGATATGTTGGACACTCCCCAAAGGATAATGTATCACTCTACCAGTTTAAATGAAAATCCTTCCCAGGTAGATCAAATGTCCCAAATTCCAGATTCCCTTTAGACTAAGTATGGACAGGACACTGGATTAATGGCAAACGTAAGACCCGTAATGGTAAATTTGAAAAGCGGTAGGCAAGCTCCAAAAATTCCCCAGTACACACTAAAACAGGAGGTAGAATTAGGGGTTTTTCCAATAATTGAATGATTATTGCAACAGGGAATTTTAGTCCATACAGCTAGTGTAGCCAACAGTCCCATCTTTCCGGTGAAAAAGAGAGGTGGGAGGAGTTATAGGCTGGTACAAGACCTTAGAGGTGTTAATAAGGTCGTAGAGAGCCAATTCCCCGTAGTGCCAAATCCAGCTGTCATCCTGATGCAGATCCCACCAAATGCAACCCATTTCTCTGTCATTGACCTCTGTTCTGCTTTCTTCTCTGTGCCTCTCCACCCTGACTGTCAGTATCTATTCGCATTTACATATAGAGGTGTGCAATATACATGGATACGGTTGCCCCAAGGTTTCATAGACAGCCCCAGTATCTTTTCCCAGGCATTGCACGACTTTTTACAATCTTTTCAACCTGCCAATAGATCTATTCTAATTCAATATGTGGATGATTTATTGCTGTGTTCTGATTCGTTTATGTCATGTTTGAATGATACTAAACTTTTGTTGCTTCATCTCTCGCATACAGGACACAAGGTGGCTAAGGACAAACTACAGCCATGCCAATCCAGAGTAAAATATTTGGGACACTGCCTAACCCAGGGGTTAAGACATCTCACAAATGATAGAATCCAAGCCATACAGAACATGACACTGCCGCAGAATCAACAGCAAATTCGTACCTTCTTGGGAATGTGTGGATACTGTACAATGTGGATCCCAGGTTTTTCTATTTTGGCCTTGCCTTTACAGGACTTAATTGCTTCCTCAAAGCCCGATCGTGACATGCACACAGAGGAATCAGAGCAGGCTTTCCTTAATCTTAAGTATAGTCTGACAAAAGCACCTGCATTGGGAATACCTGATTATGAAAAACCTGTTGATTTGTATTGTACGGAAGCCGATGGTTGTGCTGCAGGTTTCCTTACATAAAAACATGGTGATGCCAGTAGGCTCATAGCATACTACAGTGCCCAATTGGACACTGTGGCAAGATCACTCCCCACCTGTGTGAGAAGTGTAGCAGCTACCGCTCTATTGGTTAGTAAAAGTGAGGAAGTAGTATTGGGTCATGATATGATTGTATACACTCCCCATGCTGTATCTGCTCTGCTGAATTCTTCTCAAACCAGACACGTCTCTTCGGCTAGGTTTACCAAATGGGAACTAGCTCTAATCGCACCTGCAAACATCACTGTTAAACGTTGCAGCACACTGAATCCAGCAACATATTTACCATATGTACAACATGATGTACAAAGGGTGGAAGGAGACCAGTTGCTGGCGGTGGGTGAGTTCAGCGGACGTAATGATACACACGATTGTATGGAATATCTGAATCAGACCTTTACTGCTAGACCTGACATACACGACACACCTTTAGAGAAGGTAGATGTGACTTTTTACATGGATGGGAGTTGTCATAGACAAACAGACACAGGTGAATTATGTACTGGTTATGCTGTTGTAAATGACACAGACATCATAGAAGCTAAACCTCTTGGTCCTCCTCACTCAGCCCAAGTGGCAGAGTTAGTAGCACTAAAAAGAGCATGTGAACTGGCAGCAGGCAAATCTGCTAACATTTACACTGACTCGAGGTACGCGTTCGGGGTGGTGCACGATTTCGGGGCTCTATGGTGTCTGAGAAATTTTATGACAGCAGCAGGCACACCATTTGCACATTCCCGACACATAAAACATCTTTTAGAAGCAATCCAACTGCCCAAAGCGGTGGCAGTAATCAAATGTAAAGCCCCCATACATGTGAGGATGATCTGGTGTCACTGGGCAACAACAGAGCCGATGAAGCTGCAAAATGGGCAGCAGGGTTAAAAATGTTTTCTCCCAATGAAAAAATTATGTCTTTCCAAACAATTGATATGCTGAAATTAATTGAGATGCAAAATTTGTGTTCAATTCAGGAAAAGTCCATTTGGAAGGCCAAGGGATGTGGGCAAGAGTCCTCCGGGCTCTGGAGGGACGGACAAGGTAAGCCAGTAGCCCCCAAGGCATATTACCCCAGCCTGGCTGAGGCAGCACATGGTCTGACTCATCTGGGAAAGCAAGGTATGTGCAAGTTGGTGAGAGCATACTGGTGCGCACCAGGTTTTTCTTCACAAGCAGAAAAGATAGCAATGTCCTGTCTGACCTGCTTGAGGAAGAACATAGGGAAAGCGATCCCTACCGAATCGGCCCACATTCCACCGACTGATGGACCCTTCCAGGTGATACAAATTGATTTAATCAAATTACCACCCTGCAGGAATCTTACGTATGTATTAGTGTGCACTGACGTATTTTCTAATTGGGTTGAGGCCTACCCAGCGGCCACTAATACTGCTGCGTTTACTGCCAAGAAAATAGTTCAGGAATTTGTATGCAGGTACGGTATCCCTAAAATCATTGAGAGTGACAGGGGTACTCATTTCACAGGTGACGTTTTTCAAAATATGTGTAAGCTGATGGGTATTAATAGTCGACTTCACACCCCTACCGACCGCAAGCCAGTGCCAAGGTAGAGAGGATGAACGGGACTATTAAAAATAAGTTGAGTAAAATCATGGCAGAGACTGGACTAGGATGGCCAGGAGCATTACCTTTGGTCCCACATAGTATAAGGACCACTCCTAGACCCCCTCTAAATCTGGCCCCCTTTGAAATACTGTTCGGTAGACAACCTCATTTGATTATAAGTCCACAGGAAGACTTGAAGGGTAACAACGAGGTAACTGTAAAGTATCTTATATCAATGAGTAAGCAGTTAAAACAAGAGCAGCAGAAACTGAAATTGTTGTCCAATGATATGCCTGAAACTAACTGTCATGATGTTGAACCAGGAGAATATGTTATGATCAGAAATTTCTTGTGTTCAGGTTGTTTGACTGATCGGTGGGAAGGTCCATACCAGGTGCTGCTGATAAGTACTACATCTTTGAAGGTGGGTGAGAGAGATACCTGGGTCCATTCCGCTCACTGCAAAAAGGTCAATCAACCGGTGGAGAAACAAGTCTGAGACAAAGCTGATAGCGCGGACCTGTCGCTCACGAGCTTGTTCCGGGAGGATTGAAAAGGTAGTAGTGAGATACCTGAACTAAAAGAAATCTGCAGGTCTTGTTTTGGCAATGGACGGGCCTGCTTTGTTCATTTTCATGTTCTCTTTTAGAGTGTTCACCATCCTAGTCGGTTCGGGAATGTCCGGTTTCTGTGAAGGGGGACCGATTGTGGAGAGAGGAGTTGATGGCAGTGCTGATGGAGTGAAGTCAGAAGGAGTGCAATGCCAATCAGGGGAGTGTCTGACCAATTTTACTACTGTTATTGTTAAGATAGCTGTTATTCCGGATACTCGGGGACGGTGTGGAGGTTAATCGTCTGAAGATTCCTGTATTTGTGAGCTTTGTGGGTCCCTAGTTGATGAGAATTGTATCCAATGGTGCCAGCCTAAATATAACCCGTACTGGGGTGGGTATCCTTTAGAGGATTATCATAGCATGGTAGGCAAAGTGTTAAATCAAACTGATTGCTGAGTGTGTTCACATGTGCCACAGGGACAGCATTGGTGCCATTTCCACTGAATATCACGGACATTTTAGAATTACAAAAAGGGAAAACATTGGATGGAAAATTACTCTCATCCAAACCACCTCATTTCAAACTCTATCAATTCCAAGTAGATAGATCACTTTTGTGTTTAAACATAACCAACCCCAATAAACCCGGGAGTTGGGAAGTGACAGGGAATAATCGGACAGTGACCTTCTTAAAAAAAGAGCTGATAATGAGTCCATAAACCATGATCTGTTACACTCAATTACACTCAATTAAATCAAGTGGGAGACATTTTAGGTACCTGTATGCATTGAGTTCCACCAAAGAAATTATTGGTAAGGTGCCAGATGGTTATTGTGCTAAAATAATACAGCCAGAGACTTGCATGTACCAGATGGAAGACCCAGAAATAGGATTGTTTGCAAGGGAAATGTGCTTAATGATAATGATGCATACCATTCCTTATGTTCTCCCTGATAATGTATATTTTATATGTGGAAGAAAAGCGTATAAGTGGCTCTCCCCGAGTTCCGAAAGTTTGTGTTACCTGGGAAGAGTAGTCCCAGAAGTTATGACCCTCACACATGTTGAAATGCTTGGTATACATAAAAACACACCATCACCATATCTTCACACGCAATATGAACACAGAGGCAAACAAAATATGATACCTGGTGACGTGCATAAAGCCACTCAGTTAATTAGTGAGACAACTGGCTTTCAAGTTTTAGTCGCATTGGATCCCACCAGGATCGCTCGGGGTACATTAAATTTTAGATATATTCTGGAACTTGCTAAATTAATAGATAATATCACCGAGATGTACGATGACACATTCAGCTATACAGGGAGAGAATTGCAAGCATACAAGAAAGTACTGGTGCAACACAAGGTAGTGTTAAATTAATTAACTGCTGTTACTGGAGGGTACTGCGTAACTTTGGCCACCCAAATTGTAGTAAAATGTTGCACCTATGTCACCAATGATACCAGCGACCCCAAGGAGGTGATAGACCGAAAGATGGATGAAATTCTGCAGCTAAAATGGGAATTTCATAAGAACCATAATGCTTCAGTGGCTGAAGTAGGGGAGAAGATAGAAGGATGGGTTTCATGGCTGAACCCAGTGAAATGGTTCTCAGGTCTAGGGGAATCGGTCCAGGAAGTGATCGCCAGCATAGGCAAATTCTTAATCCTTATACTGATTGTCATCATAATAATTGGCATATGTGTCCAGTGTGTTCTTATTGTGTTGAAGTGTGTAAAATGTAGAAATAGAGTAAAACGAAAGAACGAAATTATAATGGTGGTCAGTATGAACACTGAGGTAAATACAGAACTGCATTACAACTCTGAACTAGGAAATACAATCATTTAATGTATTATATTTAGACCTGCATAGAATGTATTATTGAAATGTTATTTTTTAAACACCTCAGATAATGTAAAGTCTCAAATTTCCCCTTCAAGACTGCCTTTATAGGACTGGTGTATACCCACACCTTTCACATGATCTTCCAAGATCCGAGGTGTGCGTATAATAGTAGTTTTATGTCCCCACTCAGAGACACATTATTGATGGATTAAGAAGCACCTTGTGCCATCCCATAATAACACTAAATAGTGTATAAATGTAAGCCTAAAGATTATTTTTTAAAATCAGATTGTGATAGCATGTTGTTCGCTATCAAAGGGTGGACTGTCGAAGCTGGAAAATTGGCGGACACAAGATCAGTTTAAAATTGGTTCGCAGCGATGCCATCTTGTGACTGGTCGCAAGACACCATCTTGGAAATGAGATCGCATGACACCATTTTTCGAATGGCCTCCCAAGCGCTATTTTAGACAAAACTCACACTTTAGTACTTATGGCGATATTACTATTAGCATCATGCGATTGCATCTTACACCATTTCTCATACACACATTAATATGCACAATTGCGCTGTTAACTAGTTGCATATTAGCGAATGCATAAGATCTTGTATGAAAACGCCGAATATTAGCTTCATGCACGCACATCTGCCCCAAGTTAACTAGCGTCTTTACGTCAAACCCCACATACTCACACATTACATATTCACATACAAGGTTCCATAAGCTTTAAGGTATAAGATTCAAGTATGCACATTTACTATAATTGCTATGAAATAAAGATTATTTTGTAACTAAGGTTTTATATGTGATAAGTAAGCCATGTTTGGTATTGTACTGATGCGTACTCTCTCAACAGTATTCTGGTAACATCGATGTAGAGATCGCAACAGGCATTCTCAACTTATGGACCGCAGAGACTTCAAGCAACAAAATGTACATTATATGACCAACTGTTAGGATTTGCATGAGGCAGGAAACCAGAGACCACCAGTTGTTAGAGGCTGGACTGTGTCTATTTGAACCAACCTGTTAGATGCCTTGTAACATATGCCCTCTCCTTTAGGACCAATGTTATTAGCAACTAACTTCTCTATTGTGCTGTCTATTTCTGGGGGGTATAAATATGTGTGCTCTGACCCTGGGTTTCTAGTCTTCGTGCTGAATGCTGATTGATGGGGGTTTCTTGCTGATGCCTACATCTGGTCCAGAAAGCACTGCGTATGTATAACTGTACTTGGGTCTGTATAATTCCTTTGCGCTAGAATTGTATTTAAGATCATAGCGTGTAACTGACGGTACTTTTACTTGAATAATACTTTGTGCTTTGGAACCACAGGTTCTAGGTCTGGAGTCTTTATTTACTGTATGACTGCGTACGCAAAATAGCGTCATCCTAAGATGTTTATAGGCAGGATATCAGAAGGTATAGGCAGGGGTGTATAGAGGTTCAAAGGCAGTATCGTTAAAGGACAATTCCATCTTGCACCTTTTTACTTTCCATTATGTGCTGGTTGGGTCATTGCAGCCTGACATTTTTAATGTTATGGTTTATGAATGTCCAGAAATTGTAATGGCCACAGACAGCATCTCCTGCATGCCCCTTTAATTTTTTTTTGTTTAAGAAAATTCTGAACCAATTGCTGCTTGTTGTGTTAAGAGGTCCTTAAGGCTGCTACATGGCCCAAAGGCCGCATCCTGCTTCATGGCCCAAAGACCACCTGTCGTCACTCCTCACTAGCCCTCAAGGCTGTAACGGCTGCAACTTGCCAAGAGTTCCAGGCCTCAAGGTTGTTGCAGGACTGGTTCCTTCCTAATCATAGCTCTGTATTCCACTACTACTCATGCTGGAGGTTGCATCAACAATTAACTATCAACTATCAATTCTTCAGCTAGGGCTGCACCAATTTATCAATATCAACTCTTCTTACTTCAGCCAGTGGCTGCACCAATTATCAATATCAAATCTTCTTACTTCAGCCAGGGGCTGCACCAATTATCAATTCTTCAGCCAGGGGCTGCACCAATTATCAATTCTTCAGCCAGGGGCTGCACCAATTATCAATTCTTCAGCCAGGGGCTGCACCAATTATCAATACTTCAGCCAGGGGCTGCACCAAGTATCAATTCTTCAGCCAGGAGCTGCACCAATATATCAATATCAAATCTTCTTACTTCAGCCAGTGGCTGCACCAATTATCAATATCAACTCTTCTTACTTCAGCCAGTGGCTGCACCAATTATCAATTCTTCAGCCTCTGGCTGCACCAATTATCAAGTATCAACTCTTCTTACTCAGTTTTGAGCCAGCTAGCTGGATGCAACCTTTTGGACCTTAACTAGATGAAAAATATCAATATCGTGAGCTGGGAGGTGGTCAAAATTTACTGGAAATGAGTGGAACTAAATGTTATTGAGGTTAATAATACTGTGGGTACAAAAAAAGCCAATTTTATGTGATTTTTATCTATTTTTATGATTTTTAAGAAAAAATCCAGATCCAAAACCAAAACTGAAAAACAAAACACGGAGGTGAGGTTTTGGCAAAACCAATCCAGATCAAAAGCCAGAGGAGATCCAGATCCACAACCAAAACCAAAATACAGGGGTCAGCGCACATTTCTAAAAATAAGCTACAAGTACCGCTATACAGAGATATATGCATTTTGATTTTGTGTATACTTGCAACAGAAGAGACATAACTGGGGAGTGACAGGGCATTCTCACGTAGACAACATTGAGTCAGGGCATCCTGTGCATCCTAAGCACATCTGGATTTAAGCGAAAATATAATTTTTGGAGACAGATTTTTGCACTTAGTATAAGAAAGGTGCAGGGGCATTTCTAGAGAGGAGGGGGCCCGTGTGCAGTCTCTGACAGGGGTGTAACATTCCAGCACTGGTGCCCCTAGCAAGACTTTTTGAGAAGAATCAGAATGCCAGATCAGCATCACAAAGCTCCGCATTTCTGAAGATTTGTAGAGCCCGATGCATGAACAGTGAAAAACCGGGCTGAGGTCTGTGCTGAGGTGATGAGAGGCTGAAAATGGTGCTGAGGTGGTGAGGGTGAAAGGTTGCGGCCTAGGATCAGCCGTTAGTCACCACAGCACCGGTTTCCCCTGATCCCTTGGGTGGTCAGACATCAGGTGCGGTGGTGCGTGACATGCTGAGCATTATACTTAGAGCCATGTGGACATCAATGAGCGGTGCTGAGCCTTGGTTGCTGCAGTTGCCATCATGGATGCAGCCATGACAGTTCACATCACCTGACTACCCTTTACCCAATGGTAGCATGATGGTGGTCAGCTGACGCTGTCCACCAATGATCTGCTACCTTAGGGTATAAAGCCAGTCTCCGGACAGAAGGAAGTTGCCTGTGCAACGTTGTCGCTACCTTGTGTATACTTGCTATTATCCTGTTCCAGGTTCCCCATGTGATGTCCTCGAGTCTCTAGTACCAACTCCTAGTGCAACAGTGCGTCCGAACATCTGGCCTGTGTGCGATACAAGTGCCAACTCCTTGTGCAACAGTGTGTACGAACATCTTGTCTGTGTGCGATACAAGTGCCAACTCCTTTTGCAACAGTGCGTCTGAACATCCTGCCTTTGTGCAATACAAGTGCCAACTCCTTGTGCAACAGTGCATCTGAACATCTTGCCTGTGTGCGATACAAGTGCCAACTCCTTGTGCAACAGTGCGTCCGAACATCTTGCCTGTGTGCAAATACAAGTACCATCTGACGCAACATCTCATTAAATACCCCTTTTTATTATACAGCTATGAGTGCCACTCCTTGGCACAACAGTGCCTCAAGCACTTGCCTTTATATCCATACGAGTATCAGTGCTAAGTGCAAAGGTACTTCTTGTAGAAGTATATCTTGTTGAAGCTGGATAATTGGCTGAGACAGGATCGGTTTAAAATTAGATCTGCGTGACGCCATTTTGCGATTGGCCACCCAGCACCAATTTAGTGAAACTCTCCACTCTAAGTACATAAGGCGATCCTATTATTTAGCGTTGTGCGATTCCCACGCACTAGAAAGAAGTTAAAAGTCCTCACCATATAAATACAGTCACTAAAACATATAAACTAATAATCCCTGCAAGACATGCACCATTGGGCCTGATTCAGACCCACTCGTGAGTGGCTGTCCGCTCGCAAGTGGGTCGATGGTCTGCACTGAGCATGCGCACGACGGAGGGAGCTCCGTCGTGCGCATGCGCCAGACGCGACGAGCGAAGGACTTTCCTTCGCTCGTTGTGTCTGATCAAAGGGGGCGTGCTGTCGATGTTGATTGACAGCACGCCCCCTTTGGTGGGCGTGCCGGGGGCGTGCCTCCCTGATGGGGGCGTTCCCAAGGGAACGCCTACCTTCAGAAGCCGGCCCACTGACATCACTAGTGATGTCAGTGGGAGTGATTTTGGCTCTGATAGAGCCAAAATCACTCTGGGCCTTGCGGTTGAAAACCTCAACTGCAGGCTCCGGCTCACAGTTTCGATGGTCGCGATGGTCAAGACCATCGCGGCCATCAAACTGCACGCTCGTATTGGCTGTGGGTGGTGACCCACAGCTATACGAGCATCCAGGAGGATGCTCCATTTTTATGGAGGGCGGCCCTCATTCAGAGCATGCGCTCTGCTCAGAGCGTACGGCTCTGAATGAGGGCCATAGTGTGCTCCACAAATCACATAGTCGCACAACGCTAACTTTTCCCAATTCCCCAATACTTACACACTGCACACTTACATGAAAGGTTCCCTAGTATTAAAGTGTAATATTCAAGGTTTATTCAGTGATTATTAATGTTGTGTAATAAAGGTTATTTGATATCTAAGGTTTAATACATGGTAAGCAGACCGTGGGCCTGATTCAGAGCCGCTTGTAAGCGGCCGCTCGTTCTTTCCGAGCGATGTTCGCACATCTGCGCATGCGTATGGGTCTTAGTACGCATGTGCGAACCAGTCGGTGCAGTCAGAAATCGTGTGCTCGCAAAATAGCGAATGCCTGCTAATTTGAGTGACAGAGTGAGGCGTTTGTGGGTGGTAACAGGGGAAGGTGCTTGAAAACGGTGAGTGGAGATCCGAACACAGGCGTGCCAAATGGTCAAAACGGGTGTTTTAAGGGTGTGCATGATTAACAAAGCAGCGTCATCGACCACGTCAGTTGGGTGTCTTTTAGCCAGAACTGCTCGCATGATTGCGGTAGGAAAATGCAACCACAAGAATAGCGAGCAGTTCATTCACCTTTCGATGTACTCGATTAATCTAATAAATAGCGGAGATGACGTATGATGCGAGCGGCCAAGGGGGCGTTTTTTACAAAATAACGTCCGCATGTTTTGTTCGCTCGTTCAGACATAGAGGCGTCAACAGACCGCAGAGAGCGAATGGTAAATTTAAATAGACAGCCCCTTTTTCTGGACTAGCAAGCGCAAATAGCGTCCGGCTCTGAATGAGGTCCCGTGTCTGGTGTTGTACTGATCCACTGTATCTCCACAGATTTCCGGTATCATCGGTGAGAAGGTCAGAACATGCATCTGCAAACTATGGACTATAGAGAGTTAAAACATTAAAATGTACTCTGTAATGTTAGCAGCTTAGATTAGCATGCAGTGGGAAAAAGGACACAAAGGGCGGTTGGAGGCTGTTTGTGTCTATTTGAAATTGGCCTATAAACTATCCTGTAACAGAAACACCTTTAAGAAGAAAAAATGGAATCATGCCAAACTTGCCTATTGTGTTGCCTATCCCTGAAAGAGTATATATGTGGGATCCCTGACCCCAGTCTTGAGTCTTCCTGCTGTGCTGTTGACGGAGGTTTCTAATGCTGATGCCGGTATCTGGGCCCAGAGCGCATGCGTATGTAACAACTGTACCTTGGGTCTGTATGATTTATTTGCGCTAATTGTCTTTAGATCACAGCGTGTAACCATCTGTTTTTATACTGAATAATAACTTTTTGTGCTTTGGAACTACATTCAAAGTCTGAAGGCCTTTATTTACTGTGCAACTCATTACGCTGAAATGCGACAATTTTAGAAGATATAGGGCCTGATTCAGACCCACTCGCGAGCGGCTGTCCGCTCGCAAGTGGGTCGATGTTATGCACTGAGCATGCACACGACGGAGGGAGCTCCGTCGTGCGCATGCGCCTGACGCGACGAGCGAAGGAAAGTCCTTTGCTCGTTGTGTCCGATCAAAGGGGGTGTGCTGTCAATGTTGATTGACAGCACGCCCCCTTTGGTGGGCGTGCCGGGGGCGTGCCTCCCTGACGGGGGCGTTCCCACGGGAACGCCTCCCGTCAGAAGCCGGCCCACTGACATCACTAGTGATGTCAGTGGGAGTGATTATGGCTCTGATAGAGCCAAAATCACTCCGGAGCTTGCGGTTGAAAACCTCAACCGCAGGCTCCAGCTCGCAATTTCGATGGTCGCGATGGTCTCGACCATCGCGGCCATCAAAAAGCACGCTCGTATAGCCTGTGGGTGGTGACCCACAGCTATACGAGCGTCCAGGAGGACGCTCCATGAAAATGGAGCCCGGCCCTCATTCAGAGCGTGCGCTCTGCTCAGAGCGTACGGCTCTGAATGAGAGCCATAGTCAGGATTCAGAAGGTATAGGTAGGATTGCATAGAGGTTTAAATTAGGTATCCATAGTTGGGGGCTTGCAGTGTTAATCATGCTACTGGTCACTTGGTAACACTCGGTAGCGATCTCTCAGCAAAAGGGTGGAGGCGCCTAACAGGAGAACGCATTGTGCCTTCGAAATCTGCTACCACTGTTGTTTCTGAGAGTCCGCTACCTGTTATTGTGGCTTTAGGAGCGCTGATTGAGAATCCAGGGAAGAGGGAGGAAAAAGTTTGTTTTCCTTCATCGATAGTTTCTTTTTGTGTTCGAAAGGGGAAGTCGCATTATTGTGTATGCGACCAAGTCGCAATATAGCGTAAAAGTCATAATACGTGTTGTGTAGTAGTCGCATTATTGTGTATGCGACTAGTCGCACAATAGCGTATATGTATTTACGGTATTGCTGCCACATGTTTTAAACAAATCCGTTGAGAGTGCACTGTGATATTGATAGAGAGCATTGTTGTAAACATCTTGATCAGTGTTACCATAGTCTAGGAAAATATGTATTTTTCTGCGCAGGAAAAAAGGTGTGTAACAGTGAGAATTTGTTGGTTTAGGGTGTAACACGGTTCCTAAAAGGTTAAGGCCAGGGTATCGTGGGACCCTTAAGTGCTAGGCACAGGAGTTGGCCTAGTGACTCGGTAGTAGCTTACCGTTTAATATACACATAGGAGGTGTATGGGTTGTTATTTTTGTTAGGGTTCAGCTCTCAGTGTGATTACAGTATTCAGTAATCAGTTAGGATTATTTGAGCATTGTAATTGAACCGCATAGTTTTGGCTAAACTGTGATTGTGAACTGAAGAGAGGGTGGATGAAATCACTGAAAAAAAAAGGGTAAGTATTACCCCCTAACAGTTGAAAGGTAGTCAAAAAGGGATTTTGTGTAGAAGCAACTTCTTCCATAGGTGCGTGGAAGCATCTACATTTCTTCCATAGGGTTTGTGGACACGTTTCCAAGACGTCCACAGATAAGTGAAAGTGTCTTGAGTGTCTTTCACCGGTTTAAATCTTTATTGAAAAATGTGGGGGTTTTCCCAAGATGGGAGCCACGCAAACAGTAGAGATGTTAGATGATGATGTGCTGCTGGTGGAAGCGCCGCTTGGGACGGCACGCCATATTATGCATACTAAGTATGGTGCTTATGCAATTAGGTAGTGTGATGTATGGTTTAAGATGATGATGAAGAGTGTTAGACCGTTTCCCAGAATTGGTAGCTTTGAGAAGGATGTATTGAACAAAGTCCGAGATAGCATCAGTATGGTGAAGGGGATGCATGGCTTAAAGGTGTGCAAGTGACGCAAACTAGCATTGCGAGCACATTACCGGAGAGTACACCCACAGCGCTAAACTGCAGTGCGTGTGTGCCGCAAGATAGCGCGCACGTGCAGCAAGGTAGCATTGTGGAAGGTATTGCCAGTGGTTCACGTGCACCACCACCGCCGTATGCGGATGGGGTGCAGGTACAGTTGTTGAAAAAAACCATAAAAATTTAACAAGTAATTTATACCCTCTCTTAAGTAATCATAAGGAAAATGTTTATAATGCGGATGATGAGCCTATTGTTATGTCTGCCATTTCCCATGCTGTACACATGTTAGATGCTCCACCATGACAAGCACAAGTGGTGCCGCCATCTCCATCAGTGATAGTACAGGAAGTGTTAACATCCACTGCACCCGTAGAGGAAGTGGTTAACCCTATACATAGAAGTAATAGACTAAACCCCCAGCCAGGTAATAATGTCAAAAGTAGAAGTGCGGCCGGTCTGCATCCCATCCGGACAATAACTGTTCCGAATGGGAATGCGGATGCGAATGGTGTAGTGCCCACAAGGGAGGTAGCAATGCATTGTTCTTGGACAAGAGTGGAGCTAAATGCCATAATTAATGATTTCCCCGGTCCTAAAAAGGAATTAGCCAAATGCCAAAGATTTTTGAAAAATTTGGGTAGTTCTCACGAGCCAACCAATAAAGATTGGCGAGTGGTGTTAAGGGCTTGTCTTCCACGCAATACCGACGTGACAAAATTTATCACGGATTGTGTATTGGATGGAGATGTTCCCTTAACAGACAAAGTTAACCAAGGTAACATTTCCCACATTGTAACTCAATTGAGTGTATATTTTCTAGTAGTAGTTAAATGGAGCAAAATTTTCACCATAAAACAAAAAGAGAGTGAATCTGCAGAGGATTATTGTAATCAAGCTCTGCAGGCTATCACCCAGTACACTGGGTTAGAAGACATTAAAGATAGCACTCATCACAGGGGAATGATTGTCACTGTACTTATGGATGGTCTAAAAGAGAACCTAAAGACCCGAGCTCAGAACACGCAACCTGGCTGGAGGGGAGTCACTGTAGACACCCTCATAGAATCCGCTATTGAACATGATAAAAACATCTCTAAGAAGAGAGAGACCCAGAGCGAGAAACTAATGGCTGTTAGTATTCAAGCTCTAGAAGGAATGACGGTAACATCACAGCCAGCAGACACACCTACACCTGCACCTGCACAGCTACACGTCCTCACCAATCCGGTACCACCGCAAACACAGCCCTACCCCACATATCACACACAACCACAACACCCATACTATCCACAACCACCATATTTCCCTCAATATCCTTACCCATACCCACCACCTTTCCCTCCCGCTCAACCCACACAGCAATCCTTTCATCCACCCCACTCACGAAAGTGCTTCAACTGCAACCAAGTGGGACATGTAAACAGGAACTGCACTGTGAAGAAGGTAGGGCCCCCTAACCAGGGAGTACCTGGATATCCCCATATGGGATATACACAGAGAACAGTAAATGTCCAATAGACACCAGCTCCAATTGTGACTGTAAATGCTGTATTGGAGAGTGGGAGTCAACGCTAGGGGTCAGGTCATACCTGTAGTCTACAGATAGGTTAACGGGAAGTACTAGGGTAGAACCGGTAATGATGGTTGATGTAGCTGGTTACTAAATATCCTTTTTTTGTAGACACAGGGGCGACCAGGTCGGTGATAAAATCTCCCATTAATTTACAGGTAACCAGCAAAACAGTACCAGCAATGGGTGTAACGGGTAAAGTGCAACATTATCCTTTAATAAAATCCACAGAGGTCACTATCAGGCCATTGCATACCAGGCATTCTTTTCTCCTGGCAGCAGCGGCTCCTACTAACCTACTGGGAAGGAATTTGTTATGTAAGATGGGATGTGTCATATATTCTACCCCTGATGGTGTATTTCTAGATATCCCAGAGAGAGTTGCGCACGAGGTGAGGGATATGTTAGGAGCAGCTGCATATAAAGAATGAAAATAAAAAAGTGAAGTACATATATATTAAACACACACAGTTAAGGGTTAAAATGTGTTAGAAAGGAAAATGTGTTATAATGCGGTGCCCTGAGACAGATTAACCAACGCAATCCAGGGGGACCCACACCCCAAAAATGAACCAAAGTTGCACTACAGTATATAACTTGTAGGACTTATCTAGAATTGTGCCTAATACAGTATGCAGCTGCAGCTGCTCCTAACTATCTCTTTACACTGCACTTTTCTTACTATGGTGGTGCCCTGGGGCAGCTTGGCAGGGCTAGTTTTGGGGGGTCCTGCACTCTGGATTTGAACCTTAGTATGTTAGGGACCTACCCGAAAGAGGTTAACTGGATATGGTGGGTAGGCCCATAACCTTGGCCATGATTATGCTAAAAACCTCTATTGATTGCAAAATTTTATTGCATTTATATATATTATTAATAATTTGAAGTTGTGCACCTGAGATTTGTCTGTTTCTGTGCCTGCAAAAAGTCTCATCAGGTAGCACCTCCCATCATATATATAGTCAGGTTGTGCAGTCCAGAAATCTTTCCCATATGCTCCATTTAATGTGCTTTATTGCACTTCTGAGGGAAAGGAGACGCCCTCATTCTGGATTAACACCCTTCCTTATTGGTTTAAAAGCATGGAGTATGGTAATGTATATGCACACTGTATTAGGCACAATTCTTGATAAGTCCTACAAGTTATATACTGTAGTGCAACTTTGGTTCATTTATGGGGTGTGGGTCCCCCTGGATTGCGTTGGTTAATCTGTCTCAGGGCACCGCATTATAACACATTTTCCTTTCTAACACATTTTAACCCTTCACTGTGTGTGTTTAATATATATGTACTTAACTTTTTTATTCTCATTCTTTATATGCAGCTGCTCCAAACTATCTCTTTACACTGCACTTTTCTTACTATGGTGGTGCCCTGGGGAAGCTTGGCTGGGCTAGTTTTGGGGGGCCCTGCGCTCTGGATTGAATCCTAGTATGTTAGGGACCTACCCAAAAGAGGTTACCTGGATATGGAGGGTAGGCCCATAACCTTGGCCATGATTATGCTAAAAACCTCTATTGATTGCAAAATTTTATTGCATTTATATATATTATTATTAATTTGGAGTTGTGCACCTGAGATTTGTCTGTTTCTGTGCCAATCTTTTCAACCTGCCAATGGATCTGTTCTAATACAATATGTGGCCAATTTATTGTTATGTTCTGATTCATTTATGTCATGTTTAAATGATACTAAACTTTTGTTGCTTCATCTCTCGCAAACAGCACACAAGGTTGCTAAGGACAAATTACAGCCATGCCAGTCCAGGGTTAAATATTTGGGACACTGCCTAACTCAGGGGTTACCGCATCTCACAAATTACAGAATCCAGGCCATACAGAACATGACACTGCCACAGAATCAACACCAAATTCGTACCTTCTTAGGAGTGTGTGGATACTGCAGAATGTAGATCCCAGGTGTTTCTATTTTGGCCTTGCCATTACGGGACTTTGGGCCTGATTCAGAGCCGCTCACTCTGAAACAGGGCTGGGCTTTTTTTTTTTAGGGAAAATGAGATGGATGATGTCCCTGAGATGGATGATGTCCCTGAATCACCTTCTGACCCACATAAATTGGTCAGATATTTTAATTTCTCCCCCAAAACCAATCTGGGGGCTAGGCCTAAAAATAGAACTAATCAGCCACAAAGAAAATGGGATTTTCTCAATCGAGAAAAAGACTGGAGGATATCGTCATATCACAATCAATATCTACCCCTACAGGTGAAAACATCAAAAAGATCAAGAGATATAGGGGAAAGAGAGGAATGGGTAGAAGGAGATCTCAGATGCCCAAGGTTCCACTAAATGGGTCAGGTGTTTTTAATTTATCAAATAGACCTCTAAATGAATTTGAATTACAGCTTCTCTCTAAGGGTTTAAATTTTGGCCCTAGTGCAAACCCTAACCTTTTTAATCTTTTTTCAGAGCTTAATCGCTACGTAAGGTCACTATGCAGGCAACGATATTTTTACTCTAAAATCAAAAAGGATAAATTGGAGGAGTGTGATGACTCAATAATTTTAGATGTAAATGATTTGGAATGCCTCTCCATGTTGGAAGCATTACAAGTAGAGGGTGGAACTAATGAACAGGAGATTAAAATTTAAGAAAAAAATCTAATTTTTTTCCTCTCAGTCATAAAAGTCCAAACATTCAGTTGTTTTATAAAAATACACTAAAGGAGTTCCAGATGTTGTGCAATCCAAACCCTATAAAAGATTTGGGGAAGAGAAATTTGTCATATGGAGAGAGGATGGCCCTTAGGAATCTTCAGGATGATGACTCAATCGTAATAAAATCTGCCGATAAGGGCGGTGGAGTCATCATCCTGAATAAGCAGGATTATGTCAAGGAGGCTTTAAGACAGCTTCAGGATGTATCCTTCTATCAAATTTTGGGTAGTGATCCAACATTGTTGTACCAGAAGGAGCTTAAGATACTATTGGAAGATGCACGAGATAGCAATATCATCAACAAGGAGGAATTTCACTTTTTATTTATTTGTCACCCTATTACACCAGTTTTTTATTATTTACCTAAAATTCACAAGTCTTTAGTTACACCACCAGGGCGTCCTATTATTTCCTGTATTAATGCACTCACTTCTAATTTATCTTGTTATGTTGATCACTTTTTGCAGGTTCACGTTGCCGCTCAGAGGTCACACATCCAGGATACTGTTGATTTATTGGATAAGTTAAAAAATATTACCTGGCATCAGGGTTATGGATTTTTTACCCTGGATGTTCAGGCACTCTACACTAACATCCCTCATGAGGCAGGTATTTCTGCAGTTGAAAAGATACTGAATAATGATGTCAATACCTCTGAGGGGCAACGTGATTTTCTGTTGAATTGTATACAATTTATTTTGACACATAACAATTTAATTTTTTACTCCACCCACTATTTACAAATTCATGGAATGGCCATGGGCACCAGATTCACCCCCAGCTTCACCAATATATACATGGGTGCCTTTGAGGATTTGTATATATATGGGATGGACCAGCGGGGGCGAGTCTGGTGTTCTATGGCCGGTACATAGATGACATTTTCTTTATTTGGGATGGGGATTTTCATTCAGTTACTCACTTCACCAATTTTTTAATAATAACATGATGAATTTAAAATTCACTTCACATTTTAGTCACTTGTCGATTGATTTTTTGGACGTCACATTATCAGTTGTTGATGATAGGGTTATCTCGACTCTTTATACAAAAAATGTAGACTGTAGCTCTTATTTGCATTATACTAGTGGACATCACCGCCCATGGGTCCAAAATATCCCAAAAAGTCAAATGGGTAGGATCAGGCGCAATTGTCCAGAGATATCGACTTTGAAGTACATGCAAATAAATTAAAAGAAAATGTTCTAGATAGGGGTTATCCCTTGGGATTGATAGAGGATGCTAAAATTCATGCTGAAACAATTCATAAAAATAAATGTGTACAGAATTTTGATCCTCATATAAACAATAAAAATAACATAACTGATTCTAATGAAAAAAAAAAAGAAAAAAGAACTGTTCTTACTAATGGGTTAAGAGAAGCTAAAGTCACTACAAGAAAAGACACTTCTCTATTATTTATCTCACAATTTAATAACGAATCCAGACGTATTAGTACTATAATCAATAGAAATTATAAAATTTTACATTTTGATCCAATACTGTCTGGTATCATTGCACCTAAGCCTAGTATAGTTTATAAAAAAAATAGGAACCTTAAGAGTTTCCTAGCCCCAAGCAGTTTTAATAGCAATATGACTACAGATGAGAAAGTGGAGTCTTGGATACCCAAGAAACCACAGGGTTGTTATACTTGTAATCATATGAGATGTCTAACTTGTAGACATATTGTCAACAAAAGTAAACAAGTAGTATCAGTTAAGACAGGTGCAACATTCAATATTAATTATTTTATTAATTGTGAGTCAGTTTATGTTATATATGTTTTACATTGTAGTTGTCCTTTTCAATATGTAGGTCGTACTACACGGACTCTAAAAGAACGGTTCCGTGAACATAGATTGAATATTTTAAAGGGCAAAGAGGGACATAGTGTCTCTAGACATTTTCTAGAAAAGCATCAGAAGAATCCTGATTGCCTTAGAGTTATGGGGGTTGAATTAATTAAGAAAACTGCAAGAGGGGGGGACAGATATAAATTTTTATGTGAAGCTGAATCTAAATGGATTTTCAGACTCCAATCTTTATCTCCAGACGGTTTAAATGAAGCATTGGAGTTCTATGATTAGAACTTTAATTGGGATGTGACTTTGCCGGTCCATATAGACTGTGCGGTTATTGGACGGGTCGTCACATTCCTTATTTTATTAGCCTATTAGATATTGGAATATTCCATCATTGATCTGTCATGGTTGTTCCCTTACCTCCAATTATTTGGTTTCCTAACCTGCTACCCTCCTCCTCTTCTTTTATGTAGTTTTACATGCTTGTTCACATTCTTTTATGATGGTACTATGGCCCTCATTCAGAGCCGCTCGCTATTTGCTGTCGTTCGTTCTAAAACAAAGGGTGGCTATTCAAATGAACCATTCGCTAATTGCGGTCTGTTCATGCCTCTAAGTCTGAACGAGCGAGCAAAACTTGCGGTTGTAATTTTGAAAAATACGCCCCCTGGCCGCTCGCATCCTACGTCATGTCCGCTATTTATTAGATTAATTGAGTACATTGAACAGCGTATGAACTGCTCGCTATTCTTGTGGCTGGTTTTTTCAACCGCTATTTTGCGAGCAGTTCGGAGTAAAAAAAAACCAAGTGACGTGGTCAATGAAGCTGCTGTATTAATTATGCACTCCCTTAAAATTCCCGTTTTGACCTTTAAGCACACCTGCGATCTAATTCCACACCCCCGTTTTCAAGCACCTTCCCCTGTTAACACCCACATACGCCTCCCTCTGTCACTCAAAATAGCAGGCATTCGCTATATAGCGAACAAACGATTTTCGGCCGCACTGACTGGTTCGCACATGCGTATTAAAATCCGTACGCATGCGCAGATGTGCGAACATCGGTCAGAACGAACGAGCGGCCGCTTACGAGCGGCTCTGAATCAGGGCCTATGCTATTAGTAATGCCATCATATATGTGATTACCATATTAATTAGTGGTACGGTTCTATGCATAACCCTCACAAATTTATATTTGAGTTATTTAGGTTAGGGGGCCCCATATTCTATTGATAGTTTATCGATGGACATATGTATAATTGTGTGGGTACGCATCTAGAATAGCACATTGCGCATTCCCCTTTTTTTGTGTCTATCTGTATAATTGTATGTATATATGTGCATGTGCGCATTTATATATGTGTATATGTATGTATGTACATTATCTATGTATGCACATATATGTCTATACGGATATGTATGAATGTCTTTAGGAATTTAGAAATTTATATATTTATTTATTAATATTTATTATTTATCAATTATTCATTATTATTTATTATTTAATATAATTAATATTTATATATTTATATATTATTTTAGATTATATTATTTATTTTGTCGATGAGAGAAATAGCTGTGTGTGTGTATATTTGCACATGTTAATATCTACCATTCTAATGATTAAATCGGTCCAATTAATATTCTTTTAAATAATCTTTTTAAGATTTAGTTGTCGATTATATATTTGTCCTTTTGGTCCACTTAGCTCTGTCATGTTTTCTGTTGAGACAATAGGCTTACAACTTTTGAATAGGGGTTTATGCACGCGTGTGCACATGCGTATATTTGTGTATGCTGTGATAAATATAAATATTCACATGCGATGCATATATAACGATTTGTGTTCCCTTTCATTATTTGATAATTCATTGATAATGGAATACAAGTAGAAATTATTAGAATATTTATTGAATTAGTTCATGATATTGTTAAAGATATATTTTTTTATATATTTTTTTTTGTTTTGTATATATACACATGAGTTGAAACATCATTATATAGGTCTGATTAAGACAAACCATTATGGGTTAAAAATAACTACCCTATTATCCAATGATCTCCATCTGGATACTATATATATGATTAATGAAACATAGGAGAGCATTTCAGCTTGAAAAAGGATACAGGAGTATCCGAAACGCATTGCTGTGCTGTCTTCACTCACATTATTGGAACTTCTCCCTATTCTAATATTTAAGAACTTTTGTCTGCCACTGACTACTGCTTGGCTTGGATAAGAGGTATCATCCTTCACCGCAAACCGGCAGCTCCTCTTGCTGGCTTCAACAGACGGGAGATACATCTACCCACCGCCAGCTGACGTCTCTATTAACAGCGTCGAGTGCTCCCTTCAAACAGGAGAGATGGAAGGTATTATCCCTCATATTAGCTGGTGGCTCTGCTATCAGTTCCCATTGCTGGGCTAATTAGACGGGAGGACAGTTCCTTTCACCGCTAGCCGAAGTCTCCGCTAAACAGCTTCCACTGCGCACTCTGAGATTGAGCATTTTTCATCACACGTGGATTTCAGATGGAGGTTTATACCGGCCAGAGAGGAATTGTGCCCCGCTATACTACCACTGTATCAGCTGCTGGCTCCCGACTTTGAGCCATATAAGGACTACTAGTCTCATGATTAGAGACTGTGTTGCCTCATTCACAGGTACACTATAGACTTTGCTATTGTTTGTTCACATTGTTGCAGCTGATGCTGTGTAGTTAACTGATTACTATCAGGACTTTCATTTTGCTATACAGTGTCCAATTGTTGTCAGTCTTACAGCTAAAGCTGACTAAACTACTCGGGACTTTGCCACAACCATTGATTGGTGTTTTACTGTGATTGGGCGCACAATAAAGTCCCATTACTAATAGGGAGAATTACCTAGTAACAAGTTATAGTGTTATTTCTATATGCTAGAGCGCCTATTAGGCTCTCCAGTCACTTTGGTATTATCCTCTGCCACAGGTGTTAGTGGAGACCTATTATTGGAGCCTGATCAACTCCTCTATTTGTTTCCTCTCCCTGTGCAATTTTTAATATATGTTGTAATATGTGCAAATATATATAGTGGAGTCCTATACTGTGTTCTCCTTTTTTATGTGTATACATGGTACCATATATCACTGTGTTTTTAAGGAAATGAAATTGATTTATTGACAGAATACGCAGTTGTGTTTCTTGTCTCAACAGTAATATCAGAGCACAGTAAATTCTCTCTAATTTTGCTATAGTGAGGTTGGCAATCACCTCTGTACCTACTGCTGCATTGATATTGATTTTGAGTCTCTGGCGCTAAGGTTTTTGTGTGTGTGTGTAATTACAGTGTTGCTACTGTACCTACAGTATTTTAAACTAATATCATTCACAGTTATGTTTCATATATTCACATTTTCAAATGAATAAAGAGTGCCCCCACAAAGGTATCTAACAATGCAGGTCAATAGTTGTTTATTAATATTAAGGAGCCACTGGGGACTCTCAATAGTTCCAGGAGAAATCACCAGGACCTGCGCTGAAGAAGCAGGCATACACAGCAGCAGCAGCCCATGGAACAGCAGCCAGGATCCCTTATGCGGAAACCAGCGGGACACAGGTGGTCCGGACAGCATCACAGGGAACTGGAGGGAAACAGACGTAGGTCAACTGCAGATCCCAGGAATAGCAGCCAGGATCCCTTACATAATAATTATAGAGGGACAAGTGCTCTGTAGCAGTATTGGATGAAAAAATGAGGTATGGGGAAGAGGGAATTGGAGAAAAGGGGCAGCCTGGTGTTGTGAGTGGTCCTATAACTCACGTAGTGCTACTGTAGATAATATATGTGTACACATGTAAGAACCCTCATATACATGTAAATTAATGAGGAAAAGGTAACTCTACACTCTAACTATATAGAGTAATCAATGTACATAAGCTTGAGTAGCAATAATGAACGTGGATAGATAGTTGTAAAAGTATTGCACGTTTTATTATATTACTAAGAAATGGAGTCACAGTGCTCCGGTATCCTGTGCACAGATGCACATGGAGGTTGTATATAAACTGGTGGTATACCTAAAAATGACCAAATGGGTAATGTATAAGAACAGGATAAAGTCACTGAATGAGGGATGAGAGTAGAAATGGGTACATGAATGTAACACAGTCAATATAGTCTGGTGATACACAAGGTGTGTGGGCTGTGTCTGGTGGGGTGGAGTCCAGTATCCCCCAGGTGCACGAGACTCGCCCTCAGTGTCCTTTGTGTCCACCTCCTGGTGGACTCCGGATGCCGGCACAAAGCCTTGGAAACCCGATGTCCTGTGTCCCCGAATAGTTCAGCACGCCGTCCATGCACTGCTGGGCAAGTCACTCCACACTGCTGAGGCGCGAGACTTCCGGGTCCCGCGATCTCGTGGGCTCCAGGCTCAGCATCCTCAGCAGCAGCTGAACTCGGTCAGGATACCGAGGAGACTAATGGAGAATGGTGCTGGGTTTGTGAGAGGAGATGTGTGAATGATGGTAGTATTCAGATGTCCAATGCATTTTAGCCTTCTCAGAGGCCTTTGTCAAGGATCCCTTACATGAAGACCAGCAGGACACAGGAGGTTCGGACAACTGGAGGGAAATAGCCGCAGGTCAACAGCAGATCGAAGGGACAGCTTCCAGGATCTCTTAAACAGAGATCAGCAGAGAAGATGGCCACAGCATGCAGGAGGTCTAGACAGCAAGGCAGCATCACAGGGAACTGGAGGGAAACAGCCGCAGGTCAACAGCGGAACCCTGATGTCATCACACCGCCCAGAGAAGCCATTTGCTGGGGGAGACCTCCACAGTGTCACAATTGGTGTTTGTGATTTACCTGACACTGGTGATGAACCGGAATTCACTGCCTTTGATGATGAATGACTGGAACTGGAAACTTGGAACATTGGAGTGGGACCAGAAGGAACTTGGAGGAACCGGACTGGGACTGGCAGGAAGGCTTACTGAGCTGGATTGGGTACCATAGATGGGCTTGCAGATGGATGGCAGCACGGAAGCTACTTGGTGCAGCTGGGAAGCCGTGTAGAGACTGATGGTAGCACGGGAGCTACGTGGAGTGGCTAGGGAGTCGTAAGGTGAGCAGTGGTAGCTCAGGAGCTACTTGGTGCGGCTAGTGATCCGTGAGATGAACGGTGGTAGCATAGGAGCTACTAGATGTGGCTGGGTAGCCGTAAGGGGACTTATGGTAGCATGGGAGCTACGTGGAGTGGCCAGGGAGTCGTAAGGTGAGCGGTGGTAGCTCGGGAGCTACTCGGTGCGGCTAGTGAGCCGTGAGGTGAACGGTGCTAGCACAGGAGCTACTAGGTGTGGCTGGGTAGCCATAAGGGGACTGATGGTAGCTTGGAAGCTACTTGGAGTGGCTAGGGAGCTGTGAGGTGAGTGATAGTAGCACAGGAGCTAATTGGTGTGGCTAGGGAGTCATAGATGGTTGATAGTAGCGGGGAAGCTACTGGTTGTGGCTTGGGAGCCGTAGTTGATAGATAAAGCGTGGAAGCTACTGGTTGTGGCTTGGGAGCCATAGATGATAGATGGTAGAGTGGAAGCTATTTCTTGCGGCTTGGGAGCCGTAGTTGATAGATGGTAGTGTGGAAGCTACTTGGCGTGGCTGGGAAGCCATGTAGAGACAGATGGTAGCACAGGAGCTACGTGGAGTGGCTAGGGAGTCGTAAGGTGAGCAGTGGTAGCTCAAGAGCTACTCAGTGCGGCTAGTGAGCTGTAAGGTGAACGGTGGTAGTACGGCAGCTACTAGGTGCAGCTGGGTAGCTGGTAGGGGACTGATGGTAGCAGGGGAGCTACGTGGAGTGGCTAGGGAGTTGTAAGGTGAGCGGTGGTAGCTCGGGAGATACTCGGTGTGGCTGGGTAACTGTTAGGGGACTGATGGTAGCTTGGAAGCTACTTGGAGTGGCTAGGGAGCCGTGAGGTGAGTGATAGTAGCACGGGAGCTACTTGTCATGGCTAGGGAGCTGTAGGTGGTTGGTGGTAGTGTGGAAGCTACTGGTTGCAGCTTGGGAGCCATAGATGATAGATGGTAGCGTGGAAGCTACTTGTTGCAGCTTGGGAGCCATAGTTGATAGATGGTAGCGTGGAAGCTACTGCTTGCGGCTTGGGAGCCGTAGTTGATAGATGGTAGCGTGGAAGCTACTGATTGCGGCTTGGGAGCCATAGATGATAGATGGTAGTGTGGAAGCTACTTGTTGCAGCTTGGAAGCCGTAGTTGATAGATGGTAGCGTGGAAGCTACTGGTGGTGGCTTGGGAGCTGTAGATGATAGATGGTAATGTGGAAGCTACTTGTTGCGGCTTGGGAAGCCGAATGGAGATGGCGGTAGCAGGATTGCTGGACTCAGCAGGTTTTCAGATAGAACTGGTCTAGGAACCAGCAGGAGCCTGGGATACACTTGTACTCAGAGGTACAGCTTTAGCATAAGCTGTACACCATGGAACATAATGAGATGTTCAGGCTCAGAATGCTATCAGGGGAGGATATATATACCCTGGATCTGGCAGCAATTGGAGGATATGGACAGGTGATCTGGCAGTAGTATTCTGAGTGGTGGAAGGCACAACATGCAGAGGGATTAATCATCTCTGCAGCCCTTGAGAATCAGGACCACACCTGCAATTCCAATTAAGACTGGCAACGCTCACAGACAGAGGAGAGTCCAGGTGGCTAATCACTGTGGGAAGGAGAGCAGTTTGCACACACAGAAATGTTATAACCAGCATGATTTAGAGCAGATCTCCCAGGTGAATTACAAACACAGATCCATGGAGCAGCTGGCAGAGGTAAGTCTCAAAGCAAAGGTAAAAACTAGCCAGGGTTGTGACACACAGTCAGTAGGAAAGCTGGCAGAAGACCATCAATGTGGCGTCTGGTGTCCGCAGCTGGCAGAGGCTCCAGAATGAAACAGAGCGGCGGGGAGAGTCATACCACAATAGGAGCCTGACAAAATCACACTCAGGGCAGCAGGAGATCGGATGCTGGTAAGAGGTAAAGGCAGTCCTCTGAAGGTAACAGGAGGTATATGCTGGATATACAGGCTGGATAGCAACAAGAAGCCCTACTCCACAACTGTCCAGGCCAGGCCCCTCCACATCGTACATTTCCAAGTCAGACTCCATTTCCCACATCTCCATATGGCCCATTTCCAAGTTAGACTCCATTTGCCATTTGCACAGGATGGCTGTGCTGATATAAACTAAGGGTCTGATTCAGACCCACTCGCGAGTGGCTGTCCGCTCGCAAGTGGGTCGATGTTATGCACTGAGCATGCGCACGACGGAGGGAGCTCCGTCGTGTGCATGCGCCAGACGCGACGAGCGAAGGAAAGTCCTTCGCTCGTTGTGTCCGATCAAAGGGGGCGTGCTGTCAATGTTGATTGACAGCACGCCCCCTTTGGTGGGCGTGCCGGGGGTGTGCCTCCCTGATGGGGGCATTCCCACGGGAACGCCTCCCGTCAGAAGCCGGCCCACTGACATCACTAGTGATGTCAGTGGGAGTGATTTTGGCTCTGATAGAGCCAAAATCACTCCAGAGCTTGCGGTTGAAAACCTCAACCGCAGGCTCCGGCTCGCAATTTCGATGGTCGCGATGGTCTCGACCATCGCGGCCATCACAAAGCACGCTCGTATAGCCTGTGGGTGGTGACCCACAGCTATACGAGTGTCCAGGAGGACGCTCCATGAAAATGGAGCCCGGCCCTCATTCAGAGCGTGCGCTCTGCTCAGAGCGTATGGCTCTGAATGAGGGCCTAAGAGCATAAGGATGATGAAGTAAAAGGCCCTTTGCCGGATGAAATTGGCATATTTCATTATATCATGACGGAGGGAAATGGTGTTTCTAGAAAAGAAAGGAGAATTGTTAAATAGATCTGTGTATTTCATAGCAATGTACAGAACACGTGAACAGACAAAATGAAATAGACACCAAATACACCAATCATATGTAATAAATGTCAAGAATAGAATAATTACCCTACCAAAATATAAAACATTTGTGTATATAAGGTATGTTAGAATTCCTTTGAAAAGCCCATTGTTGCACTCACTGGGAGTGATGCAGAGTTGAACACAAGTCCATTTCCGGTGTATCTTGTTTTCTCAGCACACATGTTCTGGAACTAAGGGCTCCATTTAACCAGACTAAAGAGGTTAAGTCCTCCTTTCAGTATTTAACAAACAGCAGTAAGCTGTTACCGTACCACTTCTGCCATTGATAGATTGCGATAGCGATATGGACCCTATTGCTGGCAATGGGGAAACAGGAACAGCCTTCCAGGCATTGGCGAGTCCACGTTGGGTGTAGGTGTAGACTGGACATCGCGCATGACAGAACAGCTCATCGCTGGCAGTTATAGGCTGCCAGCAACAATGTGGAGGATGCAGCCAAGGAGAGGGATGTCGCTGGACCTCGCTGGAGGAGTAAATAGTGCTAAATACCAAAGGCATATTTATTATCACTGTAATACTAAACTAAATATGTTGCTGGCAATAAGGATCGTTAGTAATTGGGGTCCTCTGTGTACGCAACTACAGGTAATGCCGAGCCGTACACGTCTCTTGCATCTCCAGTTGCAACTGAGTAATCATAACTGGGGTGATGTTATGTGGGGTAAGTTCAAAGAGGATGTACTGACGGCAGAATTGTACCAAGGCTGGGGCTGGAGCAAGTGTGCACAGATTATGGGGATGGCTATGAAATGTGTGGTCCAGCCACAGAGATGAGTACAATGCTGCAATTGGTGACTATAGGCATTTAGTTCTGTGCATGCAATGCGGGAGCAATTATGGGCAACCTGCAATCAGTGCTGCATCTGCCCCAGTGTGTGTCATTTATGAGACCAGGACATAAAGTTAATAATTTCTAATCTATAGAAATAAAAGGACAACCTAAGGTATGTAAATGCAAAATGTATGTAATGGTCATGAGGTAGAAATGGCTATGAACATAATGTACACTGTATTACATGTAACATTAGCAAAAATTCACCTCATGATTTCCTTGTTGCTTCCCAGATCTTTCACCTTCTGTCCACATGTGGTCCTGCGGGTGGATAGTTGTTCTGCCACCTTCTGTCCACATGTGGTGCTGCGGGTGGGTAGTTGTTCTGTCACCGTCTGTACACATGTGGTGCTGCGAGTGGGTAGTTGTTCTGCCACCTGTCCACATGTGGTGCTGCGGGTGGGTAGTTGTTCTGCCACCTGTCCACATGTGGTGCTGTGGCTGGGTAGTTTTGCTGTCACCTTCTGTACATGTCTGGTGCTGTGTGTGGTTAGTTGTTCTGAAACAGCAGCAAGAATACACTTATTATACTGGGACACATTGTGTGTTATGTTCAGACCAGAAAGACCAAGATGATGAAGTTGTTCTGCTGTATGTATGCAATCCTGAGTACACAACTGTAAGTGCTTATTGTCAATGCTCATACATGGAACACTTATTCCAATTTGTAATAGTAACTATGTAATATACACAGATCACATCACTACTCACAGTGGATGTCTGGTAATCCGTTTATAAAATGCACCATCATATTCTGCAGCCTGAATCGGTATGAAATACTGACGACTGAAAAGTCACTGGTTCTCATACCGATGCCAGAAGCCCGAAGGGAGAACATCCCAACAGCAGCTCGTAAGTATGCTAACCCTCCCTTGGTGGTGCCTAACCCTAAAACTCCTGGGGTGGTGCATAACCCTAATCTCCCCCCCGGGGGTGCATAACCCTAACCTCCACCCCGCCTTCCTCTAGGCTAACCCTAATATGGGAATATGTATCAGATGCAGAAAGGAAGATAATGGGTCACGAAGCACATGGTGTTCTGCAGTCTGGCATTATATTGTCTTGTCTATTTTTAACCAAAAACTGACCCTCTAATAGAGTAACAATGTAGAATTTAGTGCATAGTTTTGAACATAACACCTAAAGGAGGGGTGGACCAAAGGCAGTGGGACCCACTGGGGATTTCCCCTGTACCCCTGTGGGCCAGTCCAACCTGCTCCCGGCAGTGTGTTTCCAAAACCACACGCTGGGTAAATTTACTAAAGTGAGAGTTTTTAGAACTGAGTTTTAAAAGTGATGTTGCCCATAGCAACCAATCAGATTCTAGCTATTATCTCCTAGAGGGTGCTAGTTAAATGTTAAGTAGAATCTGATTGGTTGCTATGGGCAACATCACTTCTAAAACTCACTTCTAAAAACTCTCACTTTAGTAAATAAACCCCGCTGACTCTCTGAACTGTATGAATCAGCATGAGCCTTGGGCGTCCCATGATATCTGCCACACACTCCATGCTTATGCCCATGTGGCCAGGCAGTGTGTTGTCTATGGGTACCAGTATGTGCAAGATTTCAGAGACTTGGCCAAACCTTGTGAATACCAGACCTCGGGGAAATAATGGAATGAGTTCTAACTTCATATATTCCACCCATACTAATTCTGTGGCAGAATCAGTCCTCTATTTAAAAGTGTTTCAGTCAGGAGAATTACATTAAGCAAGTGGATTTCTGTACATATGTTTGTTCAGGGGCATATTTAGAGAGGAGGGGGCCACTTTCCAGGAGTTCTGTGTAGCACCTCTCCAGCCGACGTGGGACATCAGAGAGGTAAGTACTTGGAGGTATGGGTGCAGGGTGTGCGGTTGGGCCTCCCTGGACCCAGGGGCCCATGTGCCCCGCACACCCTGCACCCATTCTAGATACACCCCTGGTTTCTTTGTATGTATGAAATCTTACCTTCACTCCCAGAAGGTTCCTGCAGCCCGGGGTCAGTGCCCTCACTCTCTCCCATGTTCTGCTGGCCACGCATCTGTCAGTCATACAATTTTTTATGTCAAATTGCAGTACACTTAAAGCACTTACAGTAATAAATGTAAACACAAATGCAATAGGCTTCATGACCTTGAAAGGATTTTGGAGTCTATTTAGTAAGAAGCACAAAATCACCAACATATATTTGGCTTTTCTTGACAGAGATTGCACAGAATTTATAAACGTATACCAGCCAGGACAAGACTAGCAAAAAAGACCTGTCTCAGCTCGGAGACACCTCACACGCTGTGGGCTCTTTTTGCTGTCTTACGCAAATGTAAAATCATGCAACATATATCTATATCCCAGGACAAGCATAAATCAGGGAGTGACCCATGAGAGCGTTGCAATGTGGGAGAAAGCGGAGAAATATCTTTTCTCTCTACCAGTGCGAGCGCTCATAACTCCATCTAGAGATGGCAGCAAGTATTGAACAAGAGATGAGGATAAATCTGTGAACTGACTGCACTTTTCTCTTTACTATAGACAACGAAGTCCAATATATTGTTTTCTACAGCTAAATGCTGGATAAAAGCCAGTTTTAGGTTTACTAAATAGACCTTTTTGTGGGTTTTCATTCAAGGCTGTGAGAGGAACATGGTCATACTAGGAAAAATGGCGGCACTAAGAATCCAAGGGGCCCCACCTAGGTGGAGGAATCCTTTAGGAAAGTATCATCTTAGATGGCGGCACAGCTTTGAAAATGCTGCCATGCATTATCCCCTATACCCCAACACTGACCCAACACTATTCACCCTCATTTACAAGTGCAAGTTTTCTACTGCAACACTAAAAGATTATACTTTTCATATCACAAAGAATATAACATGCATAAATACTACAACACGACCATGAGCTCTGTATTCAAATAATTATTAATTTTAACTAGAAAGTCACAATGCATGAAACTTTAGACTGCCAGGCCTGTAGCTGCCGCATCCCCTGCAAAGGCTGTAGTTCTGCCCCTGACGGTCTGCAATGACTCCGGTAGTGATCCTACTGCTCAGAGAAAGCAGAAAGACTGGATCTTGCTCTTATGTGTGCAAAACTAAAAAATTATCAGTCAAGTTGGCACTGCTGGGCGGGCTGGGCACAGTGGTGGTGGGTGTGTCTGGGGGCGTGATGACGTGTCATCATAGCATCGCTCCTAACTATGCAATGCAGCATTTACCAGCATTGTGAAGTGCTAGGTGGAGGCACGATGATGTGATTCAACGCAAATTGAATCATCGGCCGCCTGTGCCGCCCACTACATTCGTCAAGGAGGTGTCCTCGGCTGGATGGCCCCAGCCTTGGGAGATTTATCTCTCTCTCCAGGTGGCTGGGAGCACCACCCAATTTTTGTGAGCCTCCCGGCCATTCCAGGAGTTTAGGCAAGTATGGTACAAGTATACAGTATATGTATTGCAGATCCTTTAATTTGATTTACTGTAGACTGGAGCAGACAGACAAGTGCTAGACATAAGTATCTGTCACTACCACTTAGCAATAAAAATAGATCCGAATACTTGAATAAGTTTGAGGAAAGATAAGCACCCCGATTAGTGATGGAATATTGCTAGTTCACCAGGGGTTAAAGGAGAGGAGGGTAGTCAGGATTGTGTCCATCAAAATAATAGCCTATGGCAGTAATAAGGGGCAGGTTCCCTACTATTCATTATAAATAGTCTGGAAGAGGAGCCATCTTCCTCTTTTCCAGTTCTGGAACCCCACCCACCCGTCTAAGCGGTTTTATATGCAATTCTTGTTTAATGTTGTTGGACTGTGCAATTTTCATGTTTTCCTTCCAACAGGTGGAGGTGCAGCCTGGCGGGAAGCAGTGCTCCTAGGCGGCCTATTATAGCGTAAGAGTGCCAGGGTAGCATTTGTTTTTTGGTAGCGGCAAGTTGGTCATTCTCCTTTGGGGGGACCGGGCCATCATCTTAGGGAGGGGTCAAGGCTGTGCCAATTAAGGGAGAATGGTTATGCCTCAGGCCAGTTTGCGCCTGGCAGGGATCTGCCTCTTATTATTTAGTCAAATATATTTGCCAGGCTGTGGCCTTGAGCACTGCTTTTTTACTGCCACCATCTTTCTAATTACAATTTGATCAATAAATTTCATCTGTGTCCTCTTTCAATTCCACATAGGTGTCCGTGTGGTTATTTCTAGTTAGTAGTTAAGTTAGTGAATTAGCATAATGTAAGATTCAAACAATGGGTGACTTACGTCACTTGAAGCAATGTATATTACAGAATAAAGGCAGGCCCCAGTCTTGGATCACTCATTGAGCACAACATTTGTCCATGTAGCATGGATCAATAGCATGCTACGGAATTTTAACTCACCTCTCCCAGTTCTTCATGTTTGTCATGTTGTTGTGTCATAGATGTTTTTAAAATACTGGGGCATTTAATAGCAAACTCTACTGCATTGAACCAGCAGCTTCCTAGTATAAAGAGAATGAGGACATTATACTGTAAGAATGCATACAAGTGATCAAGTGCTGGAAGTGCCCAGGAACCACAAATGTACACTCACCCCCTGAGCACACACAAGGCTGATGATTGTTGTACTTACCTCTATTTGTATATTACTATAACAATCTATTCAAAGTACGCCTCCAGCATACACCAACATTATATTCATGTTACAGGAATAATATTTCTATATTTGTCAAAAGAATTTCATTATGGGATCTATGTATCAAGCCTTGGAGAGAGATAAATTGGATAGAGCTAAAGGACCTGATTCATTATGGATCTCAACTGTGCAACAGCGTATGCAGATCGGTCGATGGTGCGTATGTCGCATGCATCACAGTGCGCGTGTGTGAGTTAGCATTATGATCACACTGCAATCACTTACACAGCTATAAAGCCATTGCAGAGTGATGGGACGTCAGCGTTTGGGGGTGGTGATGGGTAAGTGGTTGGAGAAATGCAGGTGTGCCTGTCCGTTTGAACGCCGTTTCCTGGGCATGCATGTTAGCCACTGTGATGGCATACGCAGCTTGAGTACTCACTGCGTGCGACAACAGTTACAATTTCTGAGTAAGGTCAGACCTGTTGTAATTGTGCATGAGGTGACGATGTTACTCGATGGTACCGATGTATACGCAGGTCTGCGAGGCCTTACAGATATGCGAAAGCGGTAGTGGGCGTCTATATACTGGCTTTGCGGTTGCAAATATTAGCATATTTTTGCATCAGTAATGCGTGCATAATCACAGCTACGATCGCAATAGCAATCCGTAGTGAATCAGGCCCAAAGTACCAATCAGCTTCTAACTGTCCCTTTATAGGGTGTTTGAAAAATGACAGGAGCAGATTGATTGGTACTTTGGGGCCTATTTACTAAGCCATGGATGGAGATAAAGGGAAATGAAATAAAGTACCAGCCAATCAGCTCCTAACTGCCATATCACAGGCTGTGTTGAAAACTGATGTTTTTGGAGGTTTGGCCGATTACTGTATATGCACCAAGCCACTTTGATGCGGTGCCTAACTCCATCTTTAGAAGGCATTACCATATAGAATCCTATGGGCTTCTATTCACACTTCCCCCTGCGAAGGATCCAAAACAGATCCCTCACAGAACCCCAGGTAACGCATGTGTCACTTGAAGTGTGTGCAGAAGGACTCCTGGGTCCTAAACACAGTAGTCCTTCTGTCACAAAGGACAGCTTTTACCTTGAGAGCTGTCCTTTGTGATTTTTTTCAAAGCATACTATGTTAGTAAATGCCATTATGCTTGCGATGAGTGTCAGGATGCATTGCATTCAAAATGTGATATGTCATGCATCCCACCCCCCATGTTATTTATCAGTAAAAACCTTCTATTCATTAAGTCACAATTATTATACGAGGGCTGATTGAAAAGTAATGAGACTGCCTATTTTTCTGTACGTGGCAACGCTATGCTGGTTATTGTGAAGGTCATACATTGCTGTGTCTGAACCTAAGGTTGGACGGCCGTAGTCTGCTTTGTTTGGTCACAGCAAGTGGAAGATCTTTGTACATTTCGTGATGTGTGATTGAATTTTGCGATAAACTTGGAAAAAGCGAAAATGAAACTCATGAAATGTTACGGCAAGCATACGGTGGAGAAACAATTAGACGTGCTGCAGTATTTCGGTAGTGGAAGCACTTCAAAGAGGGTAATACATCAGTGACTGATGAAGTGTGTTTATGGAGACCAACCACCGCGGTTACACATGTCAACAAGATGTTGCAAAATTACAGAAGGTTACTGTATGCAAAATTTCGGCTTCACATTACATCACATTCGCATGGGTTCAGCATATTGTGACAAAGGAACAGAAAATGCATCGCGTGTGTGCTAGGTGGGTACCCAGAAATCTCACAGAAGAGTAGATGTAACGATGAGTTGAATCATGCAAGAACACCATTTGAATGTCGGAGAGGATACCCGATTTCCTGACATTGATTGTGACGTGTGATGAATCGTGGATTCATCACTATGATCCGGAATCCAAAAAACAGTCCAGTGTATGGAAACACGCAAATTTGCTTCTGCCCAAAATATTTTGTGTGATTCTTTCGTCGTGTAAAGTCATGCTTCTGCTGTTCTTAAAGGCGCATGGTATGATCCTACAGCACTGGGTTCACCATGGACAATTAATGGTGATTACTATGAAATGTCCTGAAAACCCATTTGCATGGAGCCATGAGGAAGAAAAGACCACATTTGCTGAAGAAACAGTGGTTTTGCTCCAAGACAATGCCTGACCAAATGTTGCTGCTGTTGCTTTGGCAGCACTGACTGAAATTAATGGGACAGCACTGGAACACCCTCCATATAGCCGGGAATTAGCGCCCTATGATTTCTGGGCATTCCCAACCCTGAAAAAACAACTGTGCAGAAAGAAGTTCCCAACAGAGGTTGAAGTGAAAAATGCCACAGCTGCAACACTAAAAGTGATGTCACCAAACAGTCTACTGCTGAATGTGACGGACGCTACTTTGAAAAATAAACTTTTCAGATCCTGAGGAGTCATCTGATTCTGAATAAAAAAAAATCAGTCTCATTACTTTTCAATCAGCCCTCGTAAAGTATGTCTTGTGTAGTTTCAGATATGTAGTCACTTGATATTCAAGTCCATGTCCTCTCTTTCCATGAAATTTAGGAACATATGGTTGCTACTCCCCAGTTTATTACTTCTGCACTATACAAAGCAGCCACAAAGGGCCTGATTCTGAGTAGGATACTTCACCCCAATGACTGCATCTTTCCCGGTATTACTTCTGTGACTTTACTTCTGGATCATCTCTGTGTCCACACAGCCACCTCCCAGTCACCACACAGAAATTCCCAATACATTTTCAAGACATTTTCTAGGCCGCGCATCTCAGTCATGATTCTTTGCGCACGGACTCTGGACACATGCGCAGAAAAAAATAAATCACTCCTCTACGTCCAACATCAACATCATGTCTGACTCAGAATCACGCCCAATGTATGCTTACTGCCCATCTTACAGAGTAATGTGACCTTAATGCTCCTGTAAGCCGGTTTTTATTACATCAGATGCTTTAAAGCCTTTAAAAAAAAAGAAGAGAAGCTGCTAGAATTGGGCACCATCCTATCTGTAGTGTGAGCCTGATACAGAGTTGTGCGCACACCCGGTGGTTCCCATACTCCGATGGTTGTGATGCATGTGCAGATCTTATACTGTGAGTAGTGCCCCCTAAGCCACAGCACGATTGACATGCTGCCATCGTTTGGGGACAGGGAAGGGGTAGTGACAGCCAATGTCCCAAAAAATGGCGTCGTCAACCTTGTTTTCATGGTGTGCCAAGGCCAGTGCCTGCATCTTCTGACACAGCTTCACTGGCCCTGGCAGCATGAAATACACGGCCATCCTGAGTAACCTGAGGGTCACATAAATGGCCGATGTTCAAACAAGTGAGCGCGGAGTCAGCAGCAGATCACAGAAGCCAGCAGGATGTACATATTACACAGGATGCCTCCTGCAGCATTAGCACAGTGGCTGTATGATAAGGTACAAGTCTGTATCAGGCCTATGGTACATGGTTCCATTGTGCGGATATGGAGAGCTGCATGTTTAATCCATAAATTCTAGGTGGGAGCTGTTGGCTCAGATTGTAATTGGCAGCAATAAAATGTAACAAAACCATCACAGAGCAATACAAAGAGGAAGGCACTTTCCTTATAGCAAAACTATCCCCCATCCCCATAGGAACATAACAGCTTACCATTCCATTCTGTTGGTGCACGAATGATCATGTAGTGGACTGGGAGAGGTAGTGTGAAGGATGGAATAGTTTCACCATTAGGCCCCTAAAATTCAGATATAATTATTTGTAGGGGATAGTCAATATATTAAGTCAACCACACATACAATATTCATATTACTGTGAATCCTATGATTTATACAATAGATCTTGTAAAATGTATAATTGCTAAGCCAGCATGCACTAAAATACATTGATATTTCTATCAGTAGTTGTAATGTCTTACAAATGTAATAGTGTACAAAGCTCTGCTTACCGTTACACCCCATATAGATCGCTTATTAGGATGACGGAGTTTGAAACTGAATCCATTTTTCTGTGATGGGTACTCACTAATGTCACACAGTGTCAGGTGGATGGTGCCAACCCACTGCTGTAAATTGGGGGACTTATATAGAAGCATCACTCCTGGTTTTAGGATGCACCATAGCTTCATCCAGCCTTTGAATGTTCCTCGAATCTAGATGAAAACACACAATCTTTAATTAATGTGAAGATAAGTAAATCCAAATCCAAGTCACCAAGCCAAAAATGGGTGTAATTGGATTGTCTTTACTCTGTGTGGAAAAATAAAACTTCATCTAGACTAAGCTCAAAGCAGCCAATGGTTCTATAGGATAGTATAATTCTAGACAAAAGTAACTGTACTGCAGTCATATTATTTATTAATTAACACATATTTTGCAGTTATTTTACAGACACTATTTCAGTAATTCACATCAGTCCGTGCCCCAGCAGAGCTTACAATCTATATTCCCTACCACATAGAAACATGCACAGGGCTTCACCTATTATCAGAAGCCAATTAACCTACCAGTACTGTACGTACAACATTCCCGAAACTACACAAGCTGATGGCACCAAACACCTATTCTCTCTGGGATAGTGAGTAGATGATACCGGGAGGGTTTCACAAAGCTGCTTGCTAGAAAAGTGCAGTTTAGATCAACTCATGCTCTATCTATACATGTTCCCCAGTCTGAGATGAATCACTCAGTGCTACCCAGATTTCCCCAAACAGTGTGTGGTCATCAAGACACAAGAACTGTACAGTCACATTAAGCAATTGAAGCTCCCATTATTTTGGACCTAGCATATATTTTATACAAGATAGCATTGTGCTTCTGATAAATACAATATAAACCATTGTTCCATGCCACCAGAATTGTCATGTTTTTTTTATTAACAAATTAGGTTAAGAAAATCAGTAATAAAACAATTTTTGTATATAAAAACTAGCACCATCCTGGGGGTGTGTCTGGCAGACCCCTGAATAATTATCCTAAGACATCAGTAACATTATCCTCCCCACCCCTGTAGCATTTTTCAATCACCCTTGTAGAACCCCCAGTAGCATTCCCCTGCTGTTGGTGCCCCCTGTAGCATTAACCCACCACCTGTTTTCTATTCCCATCACTTCTGTAAACTTTGTACACCCCCTGTAGCATTACCTGTGCCCCCCCATACACACACACCACCTCAGTGACCATAGATCTCTATTTGACATTTCAAACCCCCGCCCACCCAATGATCCTAGATCTCCTTATTTGCGGCCCCTCCAAGAATTTTTGAAGTTTCAAAATGGAGACCTGAAGGCATTCTAAGGCACACAAAGGACACGTAACATTGGCTATCGCAGAACGCTGATGTCACAAACTTTCCAGGAAGGGGAAATGATTTACTCCAATCTGAGTCTGCCAAAAATGTCCAATGAGGATGAGAGCCTGCAGTTGTATGGGACGGCACAGTGTCTGGGAAAGACCACCTGCCTGTGGTTACACCCTATGTGACCATTCCAGGTAAGTGGTTACAGGATCATCATTCTAGTTATTAGTTATGGTTTGCTTCACCTTCAGCCAATCAGACTTCACATTGAATGATGGGTCAGTCTGGATGTTGATGCATTTTGTAGTTACCACTTTCTTCTCTTTGCCAGTTTTGTTTTGGACCTGAAATTATAGCACAAAGAAGCACATTAAGCAGGTGCAGAGAACAAGGGTTTTCATGTAAAAACAAAAAACATTTAGGTAATGTAACCTTGGGTAATTGCCTTTATCAATGTCATTGTTTGGGAAACCAGTAAGAATTATCAACTACTGAAGGGAACATCTTATATAATATTAGAGGAAATCTCATAAAATATGCTACAGAACTAAAGGCCCTTCAGCATTATACATATATGCACTGCCGAACGCAGATTCCTGATCATCAGGAATCTGCAAATGCACAGGACCCATTCTGTACATGTGCAGGTCCTGTGTCATCGCACGCAGGTCCCCGTATGCCTCTGCCTGATTGACAGACAGAGTCATTTACGGGGTGGTGCAGTAGCAGGGCCAGCCGGCATTTCTGGAAATGGGGGTGTGTTGTCCCTCATTTTCTGAGAATGGCAAGGCCAGGATCTGCATTCACAGATGCAGTTTCCTGGCCTCATAAACCAGCCAGCCTGCGTAAGCAAAGGTTTACTCAGCCTGAGCTGAGTAGCAATGGTTATCCCAGTATGCGACCATGGCCACAGTGCTGAGATCGTTAATGCAGCAGGGGCTGTCAGACACCTCTTGCTGCATTTGCAAGGAAGGATTTGCCAAGCTGCTTGCGTGCCGCTTTATTACTCCATCTATTACTGAATCACCCACTAAGTCAGGAGCGTTTCTAAAGAGGAGGGGGCCCATGTGCACTCTCTGTCCGGCGGATGTGCTCAGCGCAGCAGCACCTGTAATCTCTGGGCACTAGAGTGTGCCCGGAGTCTACAGCCCATGCGCAGGTCACACTAGGGTTATTTCCCTAGTGCGCATATGCAGAACACTGGGAAAATGGCAGCAGCTGCCATTTTACAGGTGTTTTCTCCAGCGAGACAGCTCGGCGCGGGACTTCAGAGGGGTGAGTAATTAAAACATATGGGTGCAGGGTGTGCAGTGTGGGGGGCCCCCTGTACCCAGGGGCCCATGTGCACCGCATACACTGCACCCATTATAAATACGCCCCTGCCCTAAGTGTCCATATATCAATAAAAAGTAAAATAAAAACAAAATGATTATTTCTCTCACATCACTAGGGCCTCAATCCTTTCTGAAATGTAATCCATATCATAGTGAGGGAATTGGTAGTAACACAAGTATGGAGACACTTTGTATTATACTGCAATACATAGCTGGTGCCTGAAAATGCACAATGTATAATAGCCTGTGTATAGCTGTAACCTCTCCAGTATACTATCTAATCTGTACCCTTGCTCATACCTGAAGAATGGCAGCATGTACTTAGTGGGCCTATAGATCACTGACCCTCTGAATGTAGCAGTACATAATATAGTACCAAGAAAATGTATCATAATAGGCACAAGGGAGGGGGGGTCTATGCAAAGTAATTGCTTTGCTTTCATCAGTAGCATAATGCTCCATCAAAAGGCTCCGCGGCAATCATACGGTAATTCTTTATTGCACATGTGCTGACTGTAGAGGACCTGCATTCTCACTAGCATGGTTCAGAGGCCAGCAAATGGCAGCTGTAATCACTGGGGCAATGGGGAGGAGCTTGATCAGCAGCAGCTGGGAGAGCTGAGTCTTCTATGTTGTTTCTCCTCACTGGCAACTAATCCATGTCCATAACAACATCACAGTTTTTCTCTTAAGATAAAGCTGTAATAACCTATTTCACTTGCTAATAAGCAGATAAAGGGGTTATCACTGCTTAATAAATAGACCACTATTTATCATTCAATGTTTGTGGCATATACCTCAAAAACACCCGTTTTCAAGGGACACCTGCAAATACTAATTATCACCTGGAATTATGAAGCAGGGGCTGTAGCACATCTCTCCATATCTGCCGCAGTCCTTGCTTTTCCTAATGCACCCGCAGCCTCCATTGGTTTCTATGGGGGCTGCAAAGCTGTCAGATTCTGCTGCTTGGACTCTGCTGCTTCCATCATTAAACTCTCATTTTGCAATTTCTTATTTATTTATTTATTTTATTTATTTATTATCAGTTATTTATCAGTCCAGAAGACCAACATACCTTAAGGTGAGAGACACCAGGAGACGTAGGGTAAAATCAAAGTAAGTGACTTTATTGTCACAAAAAAGAGGCAAGAACATATAAAAGAATAGTCCAAAGTAGGAACGGTGCGGCTGAACGGTGATGGTATGGCTGAACACTAATGGTTCAGCTAGGGAGCCAATGGTGTGGCTAAAGAGCTGATGGTGTGGCTAAGGTGCCAATGATGTGGCTGGATAGCAAATAAAGTGGTCCGGAGGCCGATGTTGGGGCTTGGGAGCTGATGATGCGGCTTAAGAGCCGCACATGACTGAAATTTAGGGTGTAGCCTCATTTCCATAGGCCACACCTTTTGCGTGATGTTGTTTGGAGGCTGCAGTGGTGGGGGTCCCCAACCTCCCGATTTGACCACCCGCAGGTCACTTCGGCCCATGGGTGGAACAGCGGAAAAGTACCATCCCACTGAAATCGGGATGTTGGGGAGGTGTGCGTCCTCTATGGGTGGCGCCCTTGTTCGACCGCACTGGTCGAACACCCTTGGAGCCGGCCCTGCTAAGCACACTTCAGTGCTCTGAAGTACGCAATCATGTGTACGATCGCTGGTGTCATCCCGGCGGCACTAAGTGCACTTCAGCGGCCAGAGCACACTACCCAGTGTACCACTGCTGGTGTCATCCTGGCGGCACTCAGAGCACCCCAGTGTCTCCTTGCCAAGTTCATCCACCCTCCAGGCTGCTGCACAGCCTGGAGGATGCCTCACAGCCCATAGGCTGTGACTACTTTCAGTGACTGTTGTTATGGGTCCTCAGGCCACAACCAGCCCAGAGGCTGCTACCGGCCCAAAGGCCGCACCTCATCCTACTGGACCTCAGGTCACAACCAGCCCAGAGGCTGCTATCGGCCCAAAGGCACCTACTGGCCCTCAGGCCACAATCACACCAGAGGCTGTTACCGGCCCAAAGGCTGCACCTCAACCTATTGGCCCTCAGGCCACAACCAGCCTGGGCTGTTACCGGTCCAAAGGCCGCATCTCATGTTACTGGCCCACAAGCCACAGCAAACCAGGCACCTCCAACCCTCAAGGCTGCTTCCGGCCCAAAGGCCGCATCTCATCCTACTGACCCACAGGCCACAGACTATCAGTTATCTTCAGCCCTCAAGGCTGCTACACAGCCGCATCAAGCCAAGGTATACTGGCCCTCAAGGCCGTAGCCGGACTAATACCCAATTCTTAGACTTGAGCCTTGGCACAAACCAATCATTTCAGCCACAAGTGGCAGTCCCTGTCGCTGAAGGGATTGGATTGTTAAACTGTGAATGTCCTGTTTCATATACACAACATAAGGGTGGGTTGGAGGGTTGAAAGGTGTCAAAGCTGGATAATTGGCTGAGACAAGATCAGTTTAAAATTGGATCGCAGCGATGCCATCTTGCGACTGGCCGCAAGACGCCATCTTGGAAATGAGATCGCAAGATGCCATTTTTCTGTTAGATGCCTTGTAACATATGCCCTCCCCTTTAGGACCAATGGTATTAGCAACAAACTTCTCTATTGTGCTGTCTATGTCTGGGGGGTATAAATATGTGTGCTCTGACCCTGGGTTTCTAGTCTTCGTGCTGAATGCTGATTGACGGTGGTTTCTTGCTGATGCCTACATCTGGTCCAGAAAGCGCTGCGTATGTATAACTGTACTTGGGTCTGTATAATTCCTTTGCGCTAGAATTGTATTTAAGATCATAGCATGTAACTGACTGTACTTTTATCAGATATATACTTTTATCAGGATATCAGAAGGTGTAGGCAGGGGTGTATAGAGGTTCAAAGGCAGTATCGTTAGTTGGGGGCTCATAGTGAAGTCACTTACCCACTCACACGGCACATACGGTTATCGATATCTCACCAAAGGGTGGAGTGGCCACATGCAGGGTTTACCTGCAACCGCTCGGTGCTGAGAGATCACTACCAATTTTCGTGTGAGCCAGGGACGCTGACTAGAATCCAGGGACAAGAGAGGAAAAAGTTTGTTTTCCTTTGTTGATAGAACCTAACATTTAAAGGGGTGCCGCAGTATTGAACACGCGGCTGAGTTGCAGTTTTGCGCACAGTAAAGACGCACTTTTGTGTACGCAGCTAAAGGTTGTCATACGGTTGTGTGGTAGTCGCATTATTTTGTATACGACTGGTCGCACAATAGCGTATATGTACTTCCGGTTGTGCTGCCACATGTTTAAACAAAGCCACTGAGTTTACATTATCAATTGTTGCTAAATATCTGGGTTAACGTGTATTTTTCTGCGCAGGAAAAAAGTGTGTAACTGTGTGTGTTTGTTTAGGGTGTAACAAGGGACCTAAATGTTAAGGGTATCGTAGGACCCTTAAGTGCTAGGCGCAGGAGTTGGCCTAGTGACTCGGTAGCAACTTACCGTTTACTTTACACAAAGCAGGTGTATGGTTTGTTATTTTAGTTAGGGTTCGGCCCCCAGCGTGATTATAGTGTTCAGTAATCAATGTGTGTGATCTGTTAGGCTTATTTGAACACTATAATTGAACCGCATAATCTTGGCTAGATTGTGATTGTGAGCTGGTGGGAGAGTGGACGAAATCAACTGGAATACAAAGGGTACTTTGCTGCCCCCTTGCAGTTGAGAAGTAGTCAAAAAGGGATTGCTGAGCGGAAGCGGCCTTTACTTCCATAGGTGAGTGGAAGCGTCTAGAGGTCCTCCATAAGGTTTGCGAATACACCTTTTTTCCAAGACGTTCGCAGGTAAGTGAAAGTATCTTGACTGTCTTTCACCAGTTTAAATCTTTATTGAAAAACGTAGGAGTTGTCTCAGAATGGGAGCCACGCAAACAATAGAGATGTTAGACAATGATGTGCTGCTAATGGAAGTGCCACTTGGATCGGCCCGTTGTATTATGCATACTAAATATGGTACTTATGCAATAAGGTATTGTGATGTATGGTTTAAAATGACGATGAAGAGTGTTAAACCGTTTCCCAGAATTGGTAGTTTTGATAAAGATGTATAAGATAATGTCTGGGATCACATCAGTCTGATGCGCTCCCAAGAGAAAAAGGTCAAATATGGTATTATGAATGTTTAAAGTTGTGGCAGCATGAAGGGGATGCATGGCTTAAAAATGCGCAAGCGACGCAAACTAGCGTTGCGAGCGCCTTGCCAGAGAATACATCCATGACACTGAATTGCAATGCGGGTGAGCCGCAAAATGGCGCGCACGTGCAACAAGGTAGTGTTGCGGAAGGTATTGCCAGCAGTTCACGCACACCACCCCCACCTTATGTGGATGGAGGTGCAAGTACAGTTATCAAAAATACCCATAAAAATGTAACAAGCAATTTGTACCCTCTCTTAATCAACTATAAAGAAAATGTTCATGATATGGATGATGAGCCTATTGTAATGTCTGCCATTTCCCATGCTGTACAAATGATAGATGCTACACCACAACAATCATGAATGGTGCCGCCATCTCCATTGGTAACAGCAAGGGAAGTGCTAACACCCTCTGCACCCATAAAGGAAGTTGTTAATACCATACATAGCAGCAACAGATTAAACCACCAGCCAGGTAATAAGGTCAAAGGTAGCAGTGCTCCCGGTCTGCATCCCATTCGGACAATAACTGTTCCGAATGGAAATTTAGATGCGAACGGTGTAGTGCCCACGAGGGAAGTGGTAATGCATTTTCCTTGGACAAGAGTAGAACTAAATTCCATCATAAATGATTTCCCCGATCCCAAAAAGAACTAGCCAAATGTCAAAGATTTTTGAGGAATTTGGGTAGTTCTCATGAGCCAACTAATAAAGATTGGCGGGTGGTGTTAAGGGCCTGTCTACCACGCAATACCGACGTGACAAAATTTATCAAGGATTGTGTATTGGAAAGTGACGTTCCCTTAACAGACCAAGTAAACCAAGGTAACATTTCCCGCATTGTAACTCAATTGGGTATATATTTTCCGGTAGTAGTTAACTGGAACAAAATTTTCACCATAAAGCAAAAGGAGAGTGAATCTGCAGTGTCACAATCCTGGCTAGTTTTTACCTTTTGTGACTTACCTCTGCCAGCTGCTCCATGGATCTGTGTTTGTAATTCTCCTGTGGGACATCTGCTCTGGCTGAATCATGCTGGCTGTGACAACCCTGTGTGTGCAGACTGCTCTCCTCCCCACACTGATTAATCACCTGGACCCTGCTCTGTCTGTGAGCATTGCTAGTCTTAATTGGAATCACAGGTGTGGTCCTGATTCTCAAGGGCTGCAGAGATGATTACTCCCTCTGCATGTTGTGCCTTGCTCAACTCAGAATGCCACTGCCACACCACCTGTCTGTATCCACCAATCGCTGCCAGACTCTAGGTATATAGATCCTCCTCTAATAGCACTCAGTGCTTGAACATCTCGTTATGTCCCATGGTATACAACTTGTGCTATAGCTGTACCTCTGAGTACCAGTATGTCCCAGCCACCCAGCTACCAGCGTCTACCCACAGCTATCTGGCCGCTCCACGTAGCCACCCAGCTACCAGCGTCTACCCACGGCTATCCGGCTGCTCCACGTAGCCACCCAGCTACCAGCATCTACCCATGGCTAACCGGGCTCTCCATGTAGCCACCCAGCTACCAGCGTCTACCCACGGCTATCTGGCCGCTCCACGTAGCCACCCAGCTACCAGCGTCTACCCACGGCTATCCGGCCACTCCACGTAGCCACCCAGCTACCAGGGTCTACCCACGGCTATCTGGCCACTCCACGTAGCCACCCAGCTACCAGCATCTACCCACGGCTATCTGGCCGCTCCACGTAGCCACCCAGCTACCAGCATCTACCCACGGCTATCCGGCCGCTCCACGTAGCCACCCCGCTACCAGCGTCTACCCAAAACTATCCAGACGCTCCATGTAGCCACCCAGCTACCAGCGTCTACCCACGGCTATCTGGCCACTCCATGTAGCCACCCAGCTACCAGCGTCTACCCATGGCTATCCGGCCGCTCCACGTAGCCTCCCAGCTACCAGCATCTACCCACAGCTATCCAGCCGCTCCACGTAGCCACCCAGCTACCAATGTCGACCCACAGCTTCCCAAGCCACAACAAGTAGCTTCCATGCTACCATCCATCTGCAAGACCATCTACTAGTAACCCGACCAGCTCAGTCAGCCTTCCTGCCAGTCCCAGTCCGGTTCCTCCAAGTCCACTCACCTCATGGCTCATTAGCTGCACCAAGTAGCTTCCGTGCTACCATCCATCTGCAAGCTCATCTACTGTTACCCTGAGCAGCTCAGTCAGTCTACCTGCCGGTCCCAGTCCGGTCCCTCCAAGTTCCTTCTGGTCTCACTCCAACGTTTCAAGTTTCCAGTTCCAGTCACTCATCACCAAAGGCAGATCTCACTGCTACCCACTTCTTATATTAAAAGAGCTATTCATGGTTCCAGTGCAGCCGGCCTCCAGTGATTATAGTTCATCACCTGAGACAGGTAACTCACTAGCACCAACTGTGACATGCAGAAGAGTATTGCGACTGGGCTCTGCAGGCTATCACCCAGTACACTGAGATAGAAGATATTAAAGATAGCACTCACCACAGGGGAATGATAGTCACGGTACTCATGGACGGTCTTAAGGAAAACTTAAAGACTCGGGTTCAGACCTTACAACCTGGCTGGAGGAGAGTCACAATAGATACACTCATAGAATCTGCCATAGAACATGATAAGAACATCTCAAAGAAGAGAGAGACCCAGAGCGAAAAACGAATGGCTGTCAGTATTCAAGCTCTGGAAGGAATGACTGTAACATCACAGCCAACAGACACACTTGCATCTACACACACACCTACACCTGAACAGTTATATGTCCTCACTAATCCCACGCAACAGCAAACACAGCTCTATTCTACTAACCCTACACAACCACAGCTCCCACACTACTCACAAACTTCATATCCCCCACAATACCCTTATCCTCCATATCCCTACCCATATCCACCACCTTTTCCCCCTGCTCAAACCTCACAACAACCCGTGTCTTCATCCAATCCACGAATATGTTTTACTTGTAACCAGCCAGGACATTTAATTAAAAACTGCAGAGTAAAAAGGGTAGGACCCCCAAACCAGAGAGTACCTGGATATCCCCATAAGGGATATGCACAGAGAACAGCAAATGTCCAGCAGGCACCAGCTCCAATTGTGGCCATTAATGCTTTATTGGAGAATGATAGCGAATGCTAGGAGTCAGGTCATACCTGTAGTCTACAGATAGTCAGGTTAACGGGAAGTACTAGGGAAGAACCGGTCATGATGGTTGATGTAGCTGGTACTGAATATCCTTTTCTTGTAGACACAGGGGCGACCAGGTCAGTGATAAAATCTCCTGTTAATTTACAGGTGACCAACGAGACAGTACCAACAATGGGTGTAACAGGTAAAGTGGAACATTATCCTTTAACAAAGTCCACAGAGGTTACTATTGGGCTTTTGCATACCAAGCATTCTTTTCTTTTGGCTGCTGTGGCTCCTACTAACCTGCTGGGTAGAGACTTGTTATGTAAGATGGGATGTGTTATATATTGCACCCCTGATGGTGTATTTTTAGATATCCCTGAGAGAGTTGCGCACGAGTTCAAATGAAAATCCATCCCAGGTAGATCAAATGTTGTTCCAAATTCCAGATTCCCTTTGGACTAAGGATGGACAGGACACTGGATTAATGGCAAACGTAAGCCCCGTAATGGTAAATTTGAAAAGCAGTAGGCAAGCTCCAAAAATTCCCCAGTATCCATTAAAACAGGAGGTAGAATTAGGGGTTTTTCCAATAATTGAACGATTATTGCAACAGGGAATTTTAGTCCATACAGCTAGTGTAGCCAACAGTCCCATCTTTCCTGTGAAAAAGAGTGGTGGGAGGAGTTATAGGCTGGTACAAGACCTTAGAGGTGTTAATAAGGTTGTAGAGAGCCAATTCCCCGTAGTGCCAAATCCAGCTGTCATCCTGATGCAGATCCCACCAAATGCAACCCATTTCACTGTCATTGACCTCTGTTCTGCTTTCTTCTCTGTGCCTCTCCACCCTGACTGTCAGTATCTATTCGCATTTACATACAGAGGTGTGCAATATACATGGACACGGTTGCCCCAAGGTTTCATAGACAGCCCAGTATCTTTTCCCAGGCATTGCATGACTGTTTACAATCTTTTCAACCTGCCAATGGATCTGTTCTAATTCAATATGTGGACGATTTATTGCTGTGTTCTGATTTGTTTATGTCATGTTTGAATTATACTAAACTTTTGTTGTTTCATCTCTCACATACAGGACACAAGGTGTCTAAGGACAAACTACAGCCGTGCCAATCCAGAGTAAAATATTTGGGACACTGCTTAACCCAGGGGTTAAGACATCTCACAAATGATAGAATCCAAGCCATACAGAGCATGGCACTGCCGCAGAATCAACAGTAAATTCATACCTTCTTGGGAATGTGTGGATACTGTACAATGTGGATCCCAGCTTTTTCTATTTTGGCCTTGCCTTTACAGGACTTAATCTCTTCCCCAAAGCCCGATCATGTCATACACACAGAGGAATCAGAGCAAGCTTTCCTTAATCTTAAGTATAGTCTGACAAAAGCACCTGCATTGGGAATACCTGATTATGAAAAACCTGTTGATTTGTATTGTACGGAAGCCGATGGTTGTGCTGCAAGTGTCCTTACACAAAAACATGGTGATGCCAGTAGGCTCGTAGCATACTACAGTGCCAAATTGGACACTGTGGCGAGATCACTCCTCACCTGTTTGAGAAGTGTAGCAGCTACCGCTCTATTGGTGAGTAAAAGTGAGGACATAGTATTGGGTTATGATATGATTGTATACACTCCCCATGCTGTATCTGCTCTGCTGAATTCTGCTCAAACCAGACACGTCTCTTCGGCTAGGTTTACCAAATGGGAACTAGCTCTAATCGCACCTGCAAACATCACTTTTAAATGTTGCAGCACGCTGAATCCAGCAACGTATTTACCATATGTACAACATGATGTACAAAGGGTGGAAGGAGACGAGTTGCTGGCGGTGGGTGAGTTCAGCGGACATAATGATACACACGATTGTATGGAATATCTGAATCAGACCTTTACTGCTAGACCTGACATACACGACACACCTTTAGAGAAGGTAGATGTGACTTTTTACATGGATGGGAGTTGTCATAGACAAACAGACACAGGTGAATTATGTACAGGTTATGCTGTTGTAAATGACACAGACAGAAGCTAAACCTCTTGGCCCTCCTCACTCAGCCCAGGTGGCAGAGTTAGTAGCACTAAAAAGAGCATGTGAACTGGCAGCAGGCAAATCTGCTAACATTTACACTGACTCGAGGTACGCATTCGGGGTGGTGCACGATTTCGGGGCTCTATGGCATCTGAGAAATTTTATGACAGCAGCAGGCACACCATTTGCACATTCCCGACACATAAAACATCTTTTAGAAGCAATCCAACTGCCCAAAGCGGTGGCAGTAATCAAGTGTAAAACCCATACATGTGAGGATGATCCGGTGTCACTGGGCAACAACAGAGCCGATGAAGTGGCAAAATGGGCAGCAGGGTTAAAAATGTTTTCTCCCAATGAAAAAATTATGTCTTTCCAAACAACTGATATGCTGAAATTAATTGAGATGCAAAATTTGTGTTCAATTTAGGAAACAGGAAAAGTCCATTTGGAAGTCCAAGGGATGTGGACAAGAGTCCTCTGGGCTCTGGAGGGACAGACAAGGTAAGCCAGTAGCCCCCAAGGCATATTACCCCAGCCTGGCTGAGGCAGCACACGGTCTGACTCATCTGGGAAAGCAAGGTATGTGCAAGTTGGTGAGAGCATACTGGTGCGCACCAGGTTTTTCTTCACAAGCAGAAAAGATAGCAATGTCCTGTCTGACCTGCTTGAGGAAGAACATAGTGAAACCGATCCCTACAGAACCGTCCCACATTCCACCGACTGATGGACCTTTCCAGATGATACAAATTGATTTCATCCAATTACCACCCTGCAGGAATCTTAAGTATGTATTAGTGTGCACTGACATATTTTCTAATTGGGTTGAGGCCTACCCAGTGGCCACTAATACTGCTGCGTTTACTGCCAAGAAAATAGTTCAGGAATTTGTATGCAGGTACGGTATCCCTAAAATCATTGAGTGTGACAGGGGTACTCATTTCACAGGTGATGTTTTTCAAAATATGTGTAAGCTGATGGGTATAAATAGTCGACTTCACACCCCCTACCAACCGCAAGCCAGTGCCAAGGTAAAGAGGATGAATGGGACTATTAAAATAAGTTGAGTAAAATCATGGCAGAGACTGGACTAGGATGGCCAGAAGCGTTACCTTAGATCCCACATAGTATAAGGACCACTCCTAGACCCCCTCTAAATCTGTCCCCATTTGAAATACTGTTCGGTAGACAACCTCATTTGATTATAAGTCAACAGGAAGACTTGAAGGGTAACAACGAGGTAACTGTAAAGTATCTTATATCAATGAGTAAGCAGTTAAAACAATAGCAGCAGAAACTGAAATTGTAGTCCAATGATATGCCTGAAACTAACTGTCATGATGTTGAACCAGGAGAATATGTTATGATCAGAAATTTCATGCATTCAGGTTGTTTGACTGATCGGTGGGAAGGTCCATACCAGGTGCTGCTGACAAGTACTACATCTTTGAAGGTGGCTGAGAGAGATACCTGGGTACATTCCACTCACTGCAAAAAGGTCAATCAACTGGTGGAGAAACAAGTCGGAGACCAGGCTGATAGCGTGGACCTGTCGCTCACGAGCTTGTTCCGGGAGGATTGAAAAGGTCGTAGTGAGATACCTGAACTAAAAGAAATCTGCAGGTCTTGTTGTGGCAATGGATAGGCCTGCTGTGTTAATTTTCATGTTCTCTTTTAGAGTGTTCACCATCCTGGTCGGTTCGGGAATGTCCGGTTTCTGTGAAGGGGGACCGTTTGTGGAGAGGGGAGTGGATGGCAGTGCTGATGGAGTGGAGTCAGAAGGAGTGCAATGCCAATCAGGGGAGTGTCTGACCAATCTTAGTACTGTTATTGTTAAGAGAGCTGTTATTCTGGATACTCGGGGACGGTGTGGAGGTTTATCGTCTTAAGATTCCTGTATTTGTGAGCTTTGTGGATCCCTAGTTGATGAGAATTGTATCCAACATTGCCAGCCTAAATATAACCCATACTGGGGCGGGTATCCTTTAGAGGATTATCATAGCATGGTAGGCAAAGTGTTAAATCAAAGTGATTGCTGGGTGTATTACAGGGACAGCATAATATAGGGTCTGGTGCCATTTCCGCTGAATATCACGGAAATTATAGAATTACACAAAGGGAAAACATTGGATGGAAAATTACTCTCATCCAAAACACCTCATTTCAAACTCTATCAATTCCAAGTAGATAGATCACTTTTGTGTTTAAACATAATCAACCCCAATAAACCCGGGAGTTGGGAAGTGACAGGGAATAATCAAGATGATGACCTTCTCACAAAGAGCTGATAATGAGTCCATAAACCATGATCTGTTACACTCAATTAAATCTAGTGGGAGACATTTTAGGTACCGGTATGCATTGAGTTCCACCAAAGAAATTATTGGTAAGGTGCCAGATGGTTATTGTGCTAAAATAATACAGCCAGAGACTTGCATGTACCAGATGGAAGACCCAGATATAGGATTGTTTGCAAGGGAAATGTTCTTAATGATAATGATGCATACCATTCCTTATGTTCTCCCTGATAAAGTATATTTTATACGTGGAAGAAAAGCGTATAAGTGGCTCTCCCTGAGTTCCGAAGGTTTGTGTTACCTGGGAAGAGTAGTCCCAGAAGTTAAGACCCTCACACATGTTGAAATGCTTGGTGTACATAAAAACACAGCGTCAACATATCTTCACACGCAATATGAACACAGAGGCAAACGAAATATGTTACCTGGTGACGTGCATAAAGCCACTCAGTTAATTAGTGAGACAACTGGCTTTCCAGTTTTAGTCACATTGGATCCCACCAGGATCGCTCGGGGTACATTAAATTTTAGATATATTCAGGAACTTGCTAAATTAATAGGTAATATCACCGAGATGTACGATGACACATTCAGGTATACAGGGAGAGAATTGCAAGCATACAAGAAAGAACTGGTGCAACACAAGCTAGTGTTAAATTATTTAACTGCTGTTACTGGAGGGTACTGCGTAACTTTGGCCACCCAATTTGGAGTAAAATGTTGCACCTATGTCACCAATGATACCAGCGACCCCAAGGAGGTGATAGACCGAAAGATGGATGAAATTCTGCAGCTAAAATGGGAATTTCTTAAGAACCATAATGCTTCAGTGGCTGAAGTAGGGGAGAAGATAGAAGGATGGGTTTCATGGCTGAACCCAGTGAAATGGTTCTCAGGTCTAGGGGAATGGGTCCAGGAAGTGATCGCCAGCATAGGCAAATTCTTAATCCTTATACTGATTGTCATCATAATAATTGGCATATGTGTCCGGTGTGTTCCTATTGTGTTGAAGTGTGGAAAATGTAGAAAAAGAGTAAAATGAAAGAACGAAATTATGATGGTGGTCAGTATGAATACTGAGGTAAATATAGAACTGCATTACAACCCTGAACTAGGAAATACCATCATTTAATGTATTATATTTAGACCTGCATAGAATGTATTATTGAAATTTTATTTTTTAAACACCTCAGATAATGTAAAGTGCCAAATTTCCCCTTCAAGACTGCCTTTATAGGACTGGTGTATCTCCACACCTTTCACATGATCTTCCAAGATCCACGGTGTGCGTTTAATAGTAGTTTTATGTCCCCACTCAGAGGCACATTATTGATGGATTAAGAACCACCATGTGCCATCCCATAATAACACTAAATAGTATATAAATGTAAGCCTAAAGGTTATATTTTAAAATCAGATTGTGATAGCATGTTGTTCGCTATCAAAGGGTGGACTGTTGAAGTTGGATAATTGGCTGAGACAAGATCAGTTTAAAATTGGATCGCAGCGACGCCATCTTGCGACTAGTCGCAAGACGCCATCTTGGAAATGAGATCGCAAGACGCCATTTTTCGAATGGCCGCCTTAGCGCCATTTTAGATAAACTCACACTTTAGTACTTGTGGTGATATTACTATTAGCATCATGCGATTGCATCTTACACCATTTCTCATACACACATTAATACGCACAATTGTGCTGTTAACTAGTCGCATATTAGCGAATGCATAAGATCTTGTATGAAAACGCATAGTATTAGCTTCATGCACGCGCATCTGCCCCAAGTTAACTAGCAGCTTTACGTCAAACCCCACATACTCACACATTACATATTCACATACAAGGTTCAATAAGCTTTAAGGTATAAGATTCAAGTATACACATTTACTATAATTGCTATGAAATAAAGATTATTTTGTAACTAAGGTTTTATATGTGATAAGTAAGCCATGTTTGATATTGTACTGATGCGTACTCTCTCAACAGTATTCCGGTAACATCGATGTAGAGATCGCAACAGGCATTCTCAACTTATGGACCGCAGAGACTTCAAGCAACAAAATGTACATTATATGACCAACTGTTAGGATTTGCATGAGGCGGGAAACCAGAGACCACCAGTTGTTAGAGGCTGGACTGTGTCTATTTGAACCAACCTGTTAGATGCCTTGTAACATATGCCCTCTCCTTTAGGACCAATTGTATTAACAACTAACTTCTCTATTGTGTTGTATATTTCTGGGGGGTATAAATATGTGTGCTCTGACCCTGGGTTTCTAGTCTTCGTGCTGAATGCTGATTGATGGGGGTTTCTTGCTGATGCCTACATCTGGTCCAGAAAGCGCTGCATATGTATAACTGTACTTGGGTCTGTATAATTCCTTTGCGCTAGAATTGTATTTAAGATCATAGCGTGTAACTGACTGTACTTTTACTTGAATAATACTTTGTGCTTTGGAACCACAGGTTCTAGGTCTGGAGTCTTTATTTACTGTATGACTGCGTACGCAAAATAGCATCATCCTTAGAGGTTTATAGGCAGGATATCAGAAGATATAGGCAGGGGTGTATAGAGGTTCAAAGGCAGTATCGTTAAAGGACATTTCCATCTTGCACCTTTTTACTTTCCATTATGTGCTGGTTGGGTCATTGCAGCCTGACATTTTTAATGTTATGGTTTATGAATGTCCAGAAATTGTAATGGCCACAGACAGCATGTCCTGCATGCCCCTTTCATTTTTTTTTTTAAAGAAAATTCTGAACCAATTGCTGCTTGTTGTGTCAAGAGGCCCTTAAGGCTGCAACATGGCCCAAAGGCCGCATCCTGCTTCACGGCCCAAAGGCCACCTGTCGTCACTCCTCACTAACCCTCAAGGCTGTAATGGCTGCAACTTGCCAAGAGTTCCAGGCCTCAAGGCTGTTGTAGGACTGGTTCCTTCCTAATCATAGCTCTGTATTCCACTACTAGGAGGCTGCATCAACAATTAACTATGAACTATCAATTCTTCAGCTAGGGCTGCACCAATTTATCAATATCAACTCTTCTTACTTCAGCCAGTGGCTGCACCAATTATCAATATCAACTCTTTTTACTTCAGCCAGGGGCTGCACCAATTATCAATTCTCCAGCCAGGGGCTGCACCAATTATCTATTCTTCAGCCAGGGGCTGCACCAATTATCAATTCTTCAGCCAGGGGCTGCACCAATTATCAATTCTTCAGCCAGGGGCTGCACCAGTTATCAATACTTCAGCCAGGGGCTGCACCAATTATCAATTCTTCAGCCAGGAGCTGCACCAATATATCAATATCAAATCTTCTTAATTCAGCCAGTGGCTGCACCAATTATCAATATCAACTCTTCTTACTTCAGCCAGTGGCTGCACCAATTATCAATTCTTCAGCCACTGGCTGCACCAATTATCAAGTATCAACTCTTCTTACTTACATCAGTGGCTGCGCCAACTATCAACTATCAATTCTTCAATCCTCAAGGGGTACCCCAACCATCATCTTTGCACAGTCCTCAACTTTATTTGTCACTCAGTTTTGAGCCAGCTAGCTGGATGCAACCTTTTGGCCCTTAACTAGATGAAAAAAATCAATATCGTGAGCTGGGAGGTGGTCAAAATTGACTGGAAATGAGTGGAAATAAATGTTATTGAGGTTAATAATACTGTAGGTACAAAAAAAGCCAATTTTATGTGATTTTTATCTGTTTTTATGATTTTTAAGAAAAAATCCAGATCCAAAACCAAAACTGAAAAACAAAACACGGAGGTGAGGTTTTGGCAAAACCAATCCAGATCAAAAGCCAGCGGAGATCCAGATCCACAACCAAAACCAAAACACAGGGGTCAGCGCACATCTCTAAAAATAAGCTATAAGTACCGCTATACAGAGATATATGCATTTTGATTTTGTTTATATTTGCAACAGAAGAGATATAACTGGGGTGTGACAGGGCATTCTCACGTAGGCAACATTGAGTCAGGGCATCCTGTGCATCCTAAGCACACCTGGATTTAAGTGAAAATATAATTTTTGGAGACAGATTTTTGCACTTAATATAAGAAAGGTGCAGGGGCATTTCTAGAGAGGAGGGGGCCCGTGGGCAGTCTCTGACAGGGGTGTAACATTCCAGCACTGGTTCCCCTAGCAAGACTTTTTGAGAAGAATCAGAATGCCAGATCAGCATCACAAAGCTCCCACTTTGCATTTCTGAAGATTTGTAGAGCCCGTTGCATGAACAGTGAAGAACCGGGCTGAGGACTGTGATGAGGTGATGAGGGCTGAGGACTGTGCTGAGGTGATGAGGCACTGAGGGACTGTGTTGAGGTGATTAGGGGCTGAAAATGGTGCTGAGGGACTGATGACTGTGCTGAGGTGATAAGAGGCTGAAAATGGAGCTGAGGGGCTGAGGACTGTGCTGAGGTGATGAGAGGCTGAAAATGGTGCTGAGGTGATGAGGGTGAAAGGTTGCAGCCTAGGATCGGACATTACTCACCACAGCACCGGCTTCCCCTGATCCCTCGGGTGGTCAGACATCAGGTGCGGCGGTGCGTGACATGCTGAGCATTATGCTTAGATCCATGTGGACATCCATGAGCTGTGCTGAGCCTTGGTTGCTGCAGTTGCCATCATGGATGCAGCCATGACAGTTCACATCACCTGACTACGCTTTACCCAATGGTAGCATGGTGGTGGTCAGCTGATGCTGTCCACCAATGATCTGCTACCTTAGGGTATAAAGCCAGTCTCCGGACAGAAGGAAGTTGCCTGTGCAATGTTGTCGCTACCTTGTGTATACTTGCTGTTATCCTGTTCCAGGTTCCCTACGTGATGTCCTCGAGTCTCTAGTACCAACTCCTTGTGCAACAGTGCGTCCGAACATCTGGCCTGTGTGCGATACAAGTGCCAACTCCTTGTGCAACAGTGTGTCCGAACATCTTGTCTGTGTGCGATACAAGTGCCAACTCCTTTGCAACAGTGCGTCTAAACATCCTGCCTATGTGCAATACAAGTGCCAACTCCTTGTGCAACAGTGCATCTGAACATCTTGCCTGTGTGCGATACAAGTGCCAACTCCTTGTGCAACAGTGCGTCCGAACATCTTGCATGTGTGCAATTACAAGTACCATCTTCTGACGCAACTTCTCATTAAATACCCCTTTTTAGTGTACAGCTATGAGTGCCACTCCTTGGCACAACAGTGCCTTAAGCACTTGCCTTTATATCCATACGAGTATCAGTTCTCAGTGCAAAGGTAGTTCTTGTAGAAGTATATCTTGTTGAAGCTGGATAATTGGCTGAGACAGGATCGGTTTAAAATTAGATCTGCGTGACGCCATTTTGCGAATGGCAATGAGACGCCATTTTGCGATTGGCCGCCCAGTGCCATTTTAGTGAAACTCGCAACTATAAGTACATAAGGCGATGCTATTATTTAGCATCGTGCAATTCCCACGCAATAGAAAGAAGTTACAAGTCCTCACCATATAAATACAGACAGTTGCTAAAACATATAAACTAATTATCCCTGCAAGACATGCACCATAGTGTGCTCCACAAAACACATAGTCGCACAATGCTAACTAGCGTCTTTTCCCAATTCCCCAATACTTACACACTGCACACTTACATGAAAGGTTCCCTAGTATTAAAGTGTAATATTCAAGGTTTATTCAGTGATTATTAATGTTGTGTAATAAAGGTTATTTGATATCTACGGTTTAATACATGGTAAGCAGACCGTGTCTGGTGTTGTACTGATCCACTGTGTTTCCACAGATTTCCGGTATCATCAGTGAGAAGGTCAGAACATGCATCTGCAAACTATGGACTATAGAGAGTTAAAACATTAAAATGTACTCTGTAATGTTAGCAGCTTAGATTAGCATGCAGCGGGAAAAAGGACACAAAGGGCGGTTGGAGGCTGTTTGTGTCTATTTGAAATTGTCCTATACACTATCCTGTAACAGAAACACCTTTAAGAAGAAAAAATGGAATCATGCCAAATTTGCCTATTGTATTGCCAATCCCTGAAAGAGTATATATGCTGTGCTGTTGACGGAGGTTTCTAATGCTGATGCCGGTATCTGGACCCAGAGCGCATGCGTATGTAACAACTGTACCTTGGGTCTGTATGATTTATTTGCACTAATTGTCTTTAGATCACAGCATGTAACCATCTGTTTTTATACTGAATAATAACTTTTTGTGCTTTGGAACCACATTCAAAGTCTGAAGGCCTTTATTTACTGTGCAACTCATTACGCTGAATTGCGACAATTTTAGAAGGTTTTAATAGGCAGGATTTAGAAGGTATAGGTAGGATTGCATAGAGGTTTAAATTAGGTATCCATAATCTCTTGGGCCATTGTCTATTTGTCTCCATTCCCATGGTATCAGATACCTGTCCAAAGGACCGCGACCTGCTTGCTGGGTGCAGCTTAAACCCATATCCCACTTGGAGGGGTCACTGGTGAACAGCTCCCAGCTGGTTAGACTCTGCGCCTTTGGACAGATCTTGTCAACGTTTGATATTCGTGGATGAGATCATATATACAGGCCCGATGCCTCCACCTTCTCTCTCCGCCAGCGACCTCAGCTTCAATCCCCTCAGTAGGGGATTCCTTTAATCCAAACACGACAGTTTGCACAGGCCCAATGGAAGCTAAGGAGTCCCAGGCTACGGGGGCATTACAAGAGCTTGCCACCCACATGGACAACCAAGAGGCAGCACAACATCAGGAGGGTCAATACCTACATGAGCTTTCTGGACAGCTGGTGTCAATTCAAGGGACTCTAGCCACGCTCCTTCCTTCTTCCATGGTGGTAGCACCTCCTACTCCACCAATCTAATCTTCGGTTCCTAGTGGCTCTAGGTCCCGTCTTCAGCTGGCGTCACCGGAACATTTTGATGCTGCCAGGGATTTATCAACCAGTGTGAGATCCAGTTTGAATGTCTACCACAGAATTTCCCCACACCTAGATCGAAGGTGGCATACATTATTTCTTTATTGTCAGGAACAGCTTTGGACTGGGTTTCTCTGCTATGGGAACGAGCAGTTATCTCTAATCACTTTACTTTCAGTTTTCCGTGATGCTCTTGCTATTGTACATGCACCATCTGCTTGGCATTCCAGAGTTTGCAGTGTATCACAACAAATATCACTGATATCTGCTGTGGTCACTCGTAGATACATTAAGGGGAGGGGATCCTAACTATTTCCGGGTACCTCCACAAATATTCTTTTATAAACAGGATCCTAGTCTTCTAGTAGCTAGGTTTTAAGGAGTTTTTTATGGCTGGAATGTGGAGCATTATTACTGTGTCACAATCCGGGGGTTCTCTAGTATTTGAGAGGAAATACAGAACAAGATCAAGTCACTTACAGCTTAGATGCCGTAACAAGTAAGAATCTCAGGTGATTAAATATTTGACAAATGTTTTTCTCTTTTTGGTATCAGTCAACAATATACTTCCAGCTGAATGTAGCCACATCAAACCAAGGTAACTGACAATGATTTTGCTAAAATATATGCAAAATTCTATAACCTATGCAAATGATTACTGATAAGGCATTTACTTCTGTTACTTCTGACAGAATAGCTCAGTAACACTGGTCTTGGATTATTGGGGCATTACACATACAGTATATGTGCAGCTCAGTTATATAGGACTGTTTCTCTTCTATGAGGGAGTACACACCACACTTGCCGACTTTTTGGCTGCCCCCTCCAGGAGGGGACAGCCAGGTTGGCAGACTCATCACAGCAGGGTATGTGACATTGGTATAGGTGGGCGGTGTGGGGCAATCACATCATTGTGGCTCCACCCCCATTATACAGTGCCGATATTACAGTAATTGAAATGCAGGGTATGGCTACAAATCGCATCCTTTATCTCAGTAAGTGGGCGCTGTAGGTGGGGGGGGCAGCTATGGTGGATGGGGCGGGCAGGTGGCTGCTAGCTCCATGAGACTTGCCTACTCTTCCAGATTTTTAGTAGCCTCCAGTCCGTTCCCAAGAGAGTTGGCGAGTATGGTACACACTGAGAGGCTGATGCACAACTGAACGTATGCCTGACTGCAGAGCTTATCTTGCATGAATTCAAACTGTACATGCATAAAGTCAACACAGGTACAATATTTATTTTGTTGTTTTTTACGTCACATTGTTTCAGTCTACAGCTTTAAGACACCAAGACCACTAATACATCTGCAAGACGTTTAGATCTTGTTAGCACAGGGTCTTGGATATGGGAGTCACAGATCTTGCACTTAGTTATGTTCTACTGTAAACTGTATATATGCACTTCCCTACACATCACTCTGTATGAACCCTAAAGAGAGCTTCCATGGCTGGCTATGTATATCATTGTATATTGCCAAATAGCGACCCGCCCCAGCATCACATGGGAGCAATTTCATCTTGCCACAGCCCCTTGCATCTCATAACAACCCCCTGCTTCTCACTCCTGCCCCCTGCATCTCACCAGTGTCACAACCCCCATTGCTGTTGCCCTGCAGCTGTAGCCTTGTCACTGGGATGTGCTGGGAAGGGCAGGAGGATCATGGATGAGAGATTTATAATGTAGCTACCATAATCATTATTAGCAGCATGTTCCCAGGGCTGGGGCACCTGTGCATATTTCTACAGCCTCCATGCACACCTCTCCCCAGCTACCGAACATGGTGGTGAGCACAATGTACCCTGTATTTCCTGGGCTTCTTGTTGAGCTTTCTCACCATGGTACCCCCATGCAAGAACAGTGCTGACTTCCATGGGAGGTGCCTCCTGTTCACCAAGGGCATGTAGCTGAGAGGGAACATCATGCTTAAGAGAGAGAGCATTTCATGGTGAAGGAGTGGTGTATGGAGTCTGCCTGCAGGTTCAGCATAGGAATGGACATCGGAATCTGATGGTTACTAATCATCAATATTTTTGTTCCGATGGTAGTGTTTTTACCATTTGATGGTGGCAGTCCAAAGTTTGCCATCATTCAATGGAAATCATTTGATAGTGTTTCGATGGTTGTTGGGTTTTTTTAATTCCTGATAGCTATGTCTCTCTTGGCTCCTCCTGGCTACTGTGGGCCTGATTCAGAGCCGCTCGTAAGCGGCCGCTCGTTCGCTCCGAGCGATGTTTGCACATCTGCGCATGCGTATGGGTTGTAATGCGCATGCGCCAACCAGTCAGTGCGGTCGAAAATCATGTGCTCACAAAATAGCGAATGCCTGCTAATTTGAGTGACAGGATGAGGCGTTTGTGGGTGGTAACAGGGGAAGGTGCTTGAAAACAGGCTGTGGAGATCCGAACGCAAGCGTGACAAACGGTCAAAATGGGTGTTTTAAGGGTGTGCATAATTAACAAAGTAGCGTCATCGACCACGTCAGTTGGTTGTCTTTTAGCCTGAACTGCTCGCATGATTGCGGTAGGATAATGCTACCACAACAATAGCGAGCAGTTCATACACCTTTCGATGTACTCGATTAATCTAATAAATAGAGGAGATGACGTATGATGCGAACGGCCAAGGGGCATCTTTACAAAATAGCGAGCTCATGTTTCAGATGCTCGCTCAGACGTAGAGGCGTCAACAGACCGCAAAGAGCAAGCGCTCAATTTAAATAGCCAGCCCCTTTTTCTGAACGAGCATCCGCAAATAGCGTCTGGCTCTGAATCAGGCCCTGTGTCTGTATCAGAGCATCTTCATGGGTTCGTTGGAGACTCTCTCTCAATCTCTGTCTGCCTCAGACCTGACCCTATTTAGTCCCCGACTTCCTCCCCTCTCTAGGCTGCTGCTAAGCAATTGGGCACATTGCTATCTCTGATTGGCTCTCACCATTTCAGAGAGGCAGTCAAAGTGCAGCTTTCGGCCATGAAGCAGCAGTTAGTTACTCACAGAGCACAATAGTGTGTTCTGTGATTTTCTTCATTCCAAGTCTCAGTTTCAGATGAAGTCCAAAAGATCAGTAGAGGTACACACCAGTAGAATGAAAAAAGTTCCAACCTGTAAAGAGGATCAAATTATTTTTTTATATAAATGAGAATTAGCCTTACTAGTGTCGAAACCGAATAATTGGGTAGGACAGAATCTGTTTGCCAATCAGGAAAACCTGCACGACGCCATCTTGTGAATGGCAGCAAGACTCCATTTTAGAAAGGAAAGCTTACACAAGCGCCATTTTGTCAAAAATACATAGTACGCAATCCACAGTGCAAAATTGATAAAAGTAGCAATTTTGCTACTCACAACGCAAAGTTGCTAAAAAGTAGCATGAACAGCTTTTTAACAATCTTCCCCTAACACCTACCGATGGTGTTTAGCAGACATAAAATAACTTTGCAACACATTAAAATCACCACAAACTTATATTTGAGCAATAGCAAAGTAGTGGTGTTTTCCCCTGCATTCACATTAACACATACGCGATGTAGCAAAAAGTAGCAAATTAGTGGTGTTTTCCCTGCACTTCATGTTAAACATAGGACAACACAAAATAGCTATTTAGACGCACAGTCAGCTTTTTAGTGACCTTTCCCAAAACCATACTGGCATGCTCACACACATACACAGAAGCCTTTCCAACTTAGTGCTGGTCGCTAAGTGCCCCACAGACCCTCAAACACACAACACAATTTAGTGTCATTTCTCCCTGCATACACATTTAAAAGCAATGGTCCCGCAGCGCGAAAGGAATGATTATTATTTGGTTTAATCGCAATGTCAGCATATAAAGAAATGAATGTTTTCTGTAACTATGGCTTAGTAAATGACAATTGGACCGTGTTTGGAGTCATACTGATCTACTCTGTTCCCACAGCGTTCTGGTGGCATCGGTGAGGAGATCAGAACATGTGGCTATGAAATATGAATGTTAGAGAGAATAACTTCTTGAATGTTGTATGCCATAGTTAGATTAGATTTATTATGCAGCGGGAAGGTGAACACAATCTGGCTGTTAGAGGCTGGGTTGAGTCTTTGCACTGACCTATGAATTGTACCGTAATGGAAGAAGCAAGAAGAGGAACCAATGAGAACCTGCCAACGTATTCTATTGTATTGCTTATCCCAGTACGGGTATATATGTGAGTGCTCTGAAACAGGATGCCAGTCTGCGGTGTTCCTGTTATGCTGTTTCGACAAAGGTCTCATTATTGATGCCGGTATCTGGTCCGAGAGTGCACGCGTATGTATTGACTGTACCTTATGACCTAATATTTGTACAATTTATTTTGCGCTCATTGTTAGATCATAGCGTGGTAACATCTGTACTTTTACCTGAATAATAATCTTTAGCGCGTTGGACCGCTATTCAACTGTCTTAGAGTTTTATTAAGGGTATAATTAAACACAATGCTAATTAGTGACATCTTGTGGTTTTAGAAGGTATAGGCAGGTTTTGTCTTAGAGGTTTTAGGTAGATGAATCTTAGAGATTTATAGGCAGGAATGTACTAAAGGTTTATTTATGATTCAACACTAGGAGATGCCTCAGAACCCAACACTAGACTAGACCACACAGACATCAATCTACCTCATTTAAGTGTTCGGAAAGTAGCCAAGTACCAGACCTTTAAAAATAAAGTAATTTAAACACACTGGTATTAAGTGTATGTATATTGACACTCAGGCTCAGACTGGGCCACCGCAAATTTGGGGTTTTCCCCGATGGGCCCCGTGGCTGAGAGACCTGCCCCCTTCCATGAGTGGGCGGGGCTTGCAGTTCAGCGGATCTCCAGCAGCGCATATTGTACCTGAGCAAGTTATGTGGCTGTTGGTGATAATCATCAGGGCTGGCCACACTACTGCTGTCCATTTATGTTACATCACGCTTCTGTCTCCGAGGGCCTGTCCCTTTTTTCTTTGTGAAACTCCACCCTCTTTTCTCAGTGAAACCCCGCCCCTTTCTCCGCTATACCTTATCCCTGCACTTCTCATACCCTAGTCACCTCCTGTTCCATCCTGCTTCCTCTCCAATCTCCTCCTTCCACCCGCCTGCCCCATATTCCTACTTATTAAAAACATCCGGATACGATCACAGCCATGAACATGTTGCCAGTGCCCAGTGTGTGCTGAGCATGCGCACGTCCCCTGATGCAATGTATGTGCAAGGCTATAATGCACACATGTGCCCTGATGCCATGTATGTGCAAGGCTATAATGCAGACATGTACGCTGATGACATGTATGTGTGAGGCTATAATGCACACATGTGCCCTGATGACATGTATGTGTGAGGCTATAATGCGCATGTGCCCTGATGACATGTATGTGCGAAGTTATAATGCACACATGTGCCCTGATGACATGTATGTGCGAGGCTATAATGCACACATGTGCGCTGATGACATGTATGTGCAAGGCTATGTTTTTGGTCCTCCATCTGTGTGCACTAAGGAATAGGGAAGTCACCTCCTCCACTGATCTGTCGGGCTAGGAGATAAGCACTAAGATATCACCATGCACAGTTCCTGCACTCTTTTGCTTGTTTTCTAGATGTTACTTGGAGTATTGGTTTTCCAGGCATTCCGTATAATAACTGCTATCACTGTGCAGTGCACACACATTTAGCTTTTCTTATGTTTGTATGTGCGATTCTCCCTGGTAGATTGTATATTTATACTAGAAGTTGTTTTTTGCTCTATACTTACCACTGTCTTTTAAGCTCTCCAATCCCACCATTTATTTCTCCTTCTCTCTTTCCCTTTGTTATTTTATCTCTCTTTCTCTCTCCTTCCCCATCTGTCTATTCCTCTTTTTCCCTCTGACACTGTTTCCCATTTTTCTCTCCCATTATTATTACTAGTTTCATTCTTTCTTTCTCCCCCTACTCTGTCTCTATCAGGCCTATTTATTAATGATCACATTTGCAATGCAATCTGGACATGACATTACGGCCATGATCGCACTGTAAGATGTGATCATAGCACGGGAATGTATCATCTGGCACACACAGGGACAGGGGCTCCAAAAGAAGCCCATCCCTACAATGGGGGATGCCACTGCCAATGGGAATGGAGGGATATCTCTGATACCTGCTGCGGTCCCTCTGTCATACATCTGGGGAAAACTTCATATTTGCGGTTAACCCCCAAAAACAGGTGTTTTTGGTGATGAAACCACAAATATGCAATGATAAATGGGCCCCTGTATACCCATCTCTATCTTCTTATCCTGTCTTGCTGTTTTTCCCATCCCCCTCCTGTCACTCTTTGTCTTATCTGGAACTCTCTCCTGTCTCTTCCTCTCCTCCCCCGCTCTGTGTCTTAGGGCTCCCTTTAATAACAATACCAACTACCAGTGGCATATTTAATTTAGCATCACTGTGATACTTACAAATATGCCACCTGTACAGCGAGGTCCAGCAGTGTCTTTCCCCAATACATCCGCTGCTGAGTAGCTGGCAGTGTAACCCTGCCGGCATCTTTAGAGAGTCATAAACAGCTGTACCGCTGCTTGCTAAAATCTGAGCGGATGTCATAACCTCTTTACCAAGTACGAACGGGAGGTATAGCATCAGGGGGTAGTAATGTTGAAAGCTATTTCAGTGGGTAAGGGATGGTGTCTCTGTGTAGAAGTGGGTAAGAGGTAGTATTATTGTAGCAAAGTAATTGGTACAGATTAAGCATAACGATGCTTTGTGCAGAACACTTGTATTGCACCTGTATTTACCCCCTTACACAAACTGCATACTTTTACCTCCATTGTGCTACTTTTTCCTTACTTTGCTTATAGTGTACTAGGTACTTGGTATTAGTGTTTTGGGCAGCTAAGATGCATTGTCCAAGACATGCTAACCGGGGCTACAGTATTATACAAGATTTAAGAATAGATGAGAACATATTTGTACGTATCTTCATTTTTGTGTAATGTATGGTGCAGTGTGTCTTGAGAACATAGGCCCTGATTCAGAGCCGGACGCTCTGACCAGAGCGCTCACTCTGAATCAGGGCCCACCTCCATTAATATGGAGCATCCTCCTGGACGCTCATATAGCTGTGGGTCACCACCCACAGCATATACGAGCATGCAGGATGATGGTCGCGATGGTCTTCACCATCGAAACTGCGAGCAAAAGCCTGCGGTTGAGTTTTTCAACCGTAAGGCCAGGAGTGATTTTGGCTCTATCAGAGCCAAATCACTCCCACTCACATCACTAGTGATGTCAGTGGGGCCGGCTTCAGACGGTAGGCATTCCCTTGGGAACGCGTCCGTCTGGCAGGCACGCCCCTGGCATGCCCACCAAAGGGGGCATGCTGTCAGTCAACATCGACAGCACGCCCCCTTTGATGAGACACTCCGAGCGAAGGAAAGTCCTTCGCTCGTCAGGTCTCGTGCATGCGCACGATGGAGCTCCCTCCGTCGTGCGCATGCGCAGTGCGGCCCATCGACCCACTTGCGAGTGGACAGCCGCTCGCGAGTGGGTCTGAATGAGGGCCATAGAGACTAGTACACCATACACAGTAGATTGTCACGTCCTCTCAGTGGGCCCCTACCACTGCATCTCCCTGGTGGGCCTTTCATGTCCCAGTCCGACACTGTTGCACTACAATTGCATACTTATGTGTCACATGACACGCTAGCTCCATACAGCCTCTGTGCTGCAAGTCTGGTCAGAAGGAAAAAAGCTTCTGCAGCATTCCTTCATCTACTCCTTTTGTATACAAACCAGTACTGAGAATACCTGATTAATGCTAAATACTATGGATAGATGAAACAAATAGCTTCAGTCTCCTATGGATGTTGTACAATTATTGAATATAATTTTATCCTATTATGATTTATTCCACGATATATCACATCATAGGGCAAATTATCTGCTATTTATATTTTCACCCAAGACACAATCTGCCTGGAATTTAGAAACACTTATGGCAGAAACTTAAACATTGATATGAATAATAATTATTTATTCATTTATTTGCATTATTATTCCTATCATTCTTTGATGTAATCTTGAACAAATTATAGTTCAATATATTTTTCTCTGTTAAAAGGTGATAACTTTGACCAATGTTGCTACTGTACCTACAGTATTTTAAACTAAAATCATTCAAAGTTATGTTTCATATATTCACATTTTCAAATGAATAAAGAGAGCCCCCACAAAGGTATCTATCAATGCAGGTCAATAGTTGTTTATTAATATTAAGGAGCCACTGGGGACTCTCAACAGTTCCAGGAGAAATCACCAGGACCTGCGCTGCAGAAGCAGTCACACACAGCAGCAGCCCACGGAACAGCAGCCAGGATCCCTTATATGGAGACCAGCGGGACACAGGGGGTCCGGACAGCATCACAGGGAACTGGAGGGAAACAGACGCAGGTCAACTGCAGATCCCAGGAATAGCAGCCAGGATCCCTTACATAATAATTATAGAGGGACAAGTGCTCTGTAGCAGTATTGGATGAAAAAATGAGGTATGGGGAAGAGGGAATTGGAGCAAAGGGGCAGCCTGGTGGCATGAGTGGTCCTATAACTCACGTAGTGCTACTGTAGATAATATATGTGTACACATGTAAGAACCCTCATATACGTGTGAATTAATGAGGAAAATGTAACTCTACACTCTAACTATATAGAGTAATCAATGTAAATAAGCTTGAGTAGCAATAATGAACGTGGATAGATATTTGTAAAAGTATTGCATGTTTTATTATATTGCTAAGAAATGGAGTCACAGTGCTCCAGTATCCTGTGCACAGATGCACATGGAGGTAGTATATAAACTGGTGGTATACCTAAAAATGACCAAATGGGTAATGTATCAGAACAGGATAAAGTTACTGAATGAGGGATGAGAGTAGAAATAGGTACGTGAATGTAACACAGTCAATATAGTCTGGTGATACACGAGGTGTGTGGGCTGTGTCTGGTAGGGTGGAGTCCCATATCCCCCAGGTGCACTAGACTCACCCTCAGCGTCCTTTGTGTCCACCACCTGGTGGACTCCGGATGCCGGAACAAAGCCTAGGAAACCCGATGTCCTGTGTCCCCGAATAGTGCAGCATGCCGTCCATGTGCTGCTGGGCAAGTCAGTCCACACTGCTGAGGCGTGAATCTTACGGGTCAAGCGATCTCACGGGCTCCAGGCTCAGTGTCCTCGGCAGCGGCTGAACTCGGTCGGGATACTGAGGAGACTAATGGAGAATGATGCTGGGTTGGTGAGAGGAGATGTGTGAATGATGGTAGTATTCAGATGTCCAATGCATTTCAGCCTTCTCAGAGGCCTTTGTCAAGGATCCCTTACATGAAGACCAGCAGGACACAGGAGGTCCGGACAGCAAGGCATCATCACAGGGAACTGGAGGGAAATAGCCGCAGGTCAACCGCAGATCGAAGGGACAGCTGCCAGGATCTCTTAAACAGGGAGCAACAGAGAAGATGGCCACAGCATACAGGAGGTCTAGACAGCAAGGCAGTATCACAGGGAACTGGAGGGAAACAGCCGCCGGTCAACAGCGGAACCCTGATGTCATCACACCGCCCAGAGAAGCCATTTGCTTGGGGAGACCTCCACAGTGCCACAATTGGTGTTTGTGATTTACCTGACACTGGTGATTAACCGGATTTACTGCCTTTGATGATGAATGACTGGAACTGGAAACTTGGAACGTTGGACTGGGACCAGAAGGAACTTGGAGGAACCGGACTGGGACCGACAGGAAGGTTTACTGAGCTGGACAGGGTACCAGTAGATGGGCTTGCAGATGAATGGCAGCACAGAAGCTACTTGGTGCAGCGGGGAAGCCGTGTAGAGACTGATGGTAGCACAGGAGCTACGTGGAGTGGCTGGGGAGTCATAAGGTGAGCCGTGGTAGCTTAGGAGCTACTCGGTGTGGCTAGTGAGCCATGAGGTGAATGGTGGTAGCAAGGGAGCTACTAGGTGTGGCTGGGTAGCCGTAAGGGGACTGATGGTAGCACGGGAGCTACATGGAGTGGCTAGGGAGTCGTAAGGTGAGCAGTGGTAGCTCGGGAGCTACTCAGTGCGGCTAGTGAGCCGTGAGGTGAACGGTGGTAGCACAGGAGCTACTATGTGCGGCTGGTTAGCCATAAGGGGACTGATGGTAGCTCAGAAGCTACATGGAGCAGCTAGGGAGCCATGAGGTGAGTGATAGTAACACAGGAGCTACTTGGTGTGGCTAGGGAGTCGTAGATGGTTGATAGTAGCAAGGAAGCTACTGGTTGTGGCTTGGGAGCCATAGTTGATAGATGAAGCATGGAAGTTACTGGTTGTGGCTTGGGAGCCATAGTTGATAGATGAAGCATGGAAGCTACTGGTTGTGGCTTGGGAGCCATAGATGATAGATGGTAGAGTGGAAGCTATTTGTTGCGGCTTGGGAGCCATAGTTGATAGATGGTAGCGTGGAAGCTCCTTGTTGCAGATTGGGAGCCATAGTTGATAGATGGTAGCGTGGAAGCTACTAGTTGTGGCTTGGGAGCCATAGATGATAGATGGTAGCGTGGAAGCTACTTGTTGCAGCTTGGGAGCCATAGTTGATAGATGGTAGTGTGGAAGCTACTTGGTGCGGCTGGGAAGCCGTGTAGAGACTGATGGTAGCACGGGAGCTACGTGGAGTGGCTAGGGAGTCGTAAGGTGAGCAGTGGTAGCTCAGGAGCTACTCTGTGTGGCTAGTGAGCAGTGAGGTTAACGGTGGTAGTACGGCAGCTACTAGGCATGGCTGGGTAGCCATAAGGGGACTGATGATGGCACGGGAGCTATGTGGAGTGGCTAGGGAGTTGTAAGGTGAGTGGTGGTAGCTCAGGAGCTACTCGTTGTGGCTGGGTAGCCATAAGGGGACTGATGATAGCTCGGAAGCTACTTGGAGCGGCTAGGGAGCCGTGAGGTGAGTGATAGTAGCACGGGAGCTACTTGTCATGGCTAGGGAGCTGCAGGTGGTTGGTGGTAGCATGGAAGCTAATGGTTGCGGCTTGGGAGCCGTAGTTGATAGATGATAGTGTGGAAGCTACTGGTTGTGGCTTGGGAGCTATAGATGATAGATGGTAGCGTGGAAGCTACTTGTTGTGGCTTGGGAGCCGTAGTTGATAGATGGTAGCGTGGAAGCTACTGGTTGCGGCTTGGGAGCCGCAGATGATAGATGGTAGCGTGGAAGCTATTTGTTGTGGCATTGGAGCCATAGTTGATAGATGGTAGCGTGGAAGCTACTGGTGGCGGCTTGGGAGCTGTAGATGATAGATGGTAGCGTGGAAGCTACTGGTTGCGGCTTGGGAGCCGTAGATGATAGATGGTAGCATGGAAGCTACTTGTTGCAGCTTGGGAAGCCGAATGGAGATGGCGGTAGCAGGATTTCTGGACTCAGCAGGTTTTCAGATAGAACTGGTCTAGGAACCAGCAGGAGCCTGGGATACACTTGTACTCAGAGGTACAGCTTTAGCATAAGCTGTACACCACGGAACGTATGGAGATGTTCAGGCTCAGAATGTTATCAGGGGAGGATATATATACCCTGTGTCTGGCAGCAATTGGAGGATACGGACAGGTGGTCTGGCAGTATTATTCTGAGTGGTGGAAGGCACAACATGCAGAGGGAGTAATCATCTCTGCAGCCCTTGAGAATCAGGACCACACCTGCAATTCCAATTAAGACTAGCAAAGCTCACAGACAGAGGAGAGTCCAAGTGGCTTATCACTGTGGGAAGGAGAGCAGTCTGCACACACAGAAATGTTACAACCAGCATGATTCAGAGCAGATCTCCCAGGTGAATTACAAACACAGATCCATGGAGCAGCTGGCAGAGGTAAGTCTCAAAGCAAAGGTAAAAACTAGCCAGGGTTGTGACACACAGTCAGTAGGAAAGCTGGCAGAAGACCATCAATGTGGCGTCTGGTGTCCGCAGCTGGCAGAGGCTCCAGAATGAAACAGAGCGGCGGGGAGAGTCATACCGCAATAGGAGCCTGACAAAATCACACTCAGGGCAGCAGGAGATCGGATGCTGGTAAGAGGTAAAGGCAGTCCTCTGAAGGTGACAGGAGGTATATGCTGAATATGCAGGCTGGATAGCAACAAGAAGCCCTACTCCATGACTGTCCAGGCCAGGACCCTTCACATCGTACATTTCCAAGTCAGACTCCATTTCCCATATCTCCATATGGTCCATTTCCAAGTTAGACTCCATTTGCCATTTGCACAGGATGGCTGTGCTGATATAAACTAAGAGCATAAGGATGATGAAGTAAGAGGCCCTTTGCCGGATGAAATTGGCATATTTCATTATATCATGACGGAGGGAAATGGTGTTTCTAGAAAAGAAAGGAGAATTGTTAAATAGATCTGTGTATTTCATAGCAATGTACAGAACACGTGAACAGACAAAATGAAATAGACACCAAATACACCAATAATATATAATAAATGTCAAGAATAGAATAATTATCCTACCAAAATATAAAACATTTGTGTATATAGTATGTTAGAATTCCTTTGAAAAGCCCATTGTTGCACTCACTGGGAGTGATGCAGAGTTGAACACAAGTCCATTTCCGGTGTATCTTGATTTCTCAGCACGCATGTTCTGGAACTAAGGGCTCCATTTAACGAGACTAAAGAGGTTAAGTCCTCCTTTCAGTATTTAACAAACAGCAGTAAGCTGTTACCGTACCACTTCCACCATCTATAGATTGCGATAGCGATATGGACCCTATTGCCGGCAATGGGGAAACAGGAACAGCCTTCCAGGCATTGGCGAGTCCACATTGGGTGTAGGTGTAGACTGGACATCACGCATGACAGAACAGCTCATCGCTGGCAGTTATAGGCTGCCGGCAACAATGTGGAGGATGCCGCCAAGGAGAGGGATGTTGCTGGACCTCGCTGGAGGAGTAAGTAATGCTAAATACCAAAGGCATATTCATTATCACTGTAATACTAAACTAAATATGCTGCTGGTAATAAGGATCGTTAGTAATTGGGGTCCTCTGTGTACGCAACTACAGGTAATGCTGAGCCGTACGCATCTCTTGCATCTCCAGTTGCAACTGAGTAATCATAACTGGGGTGATGTTATGTGGGGTAAGTTCAAAGAGGATGTACTGATGGCATTGCAGGTTACGCAGAATTGTACCAAGGCTGGGGCTGGAGCAAGTGTGCACAGATTATGAGGATGGCTATGAAATGGGTGGTCCAGCCACAGAGATGAGTACAATGCTGCAATTGGTGACTATAGGCATTTAGTTCTGTGCATGCAATGCGGGAGCAATTATGGGCAACCTGCAATCAGCGCTGCATCTGCCCCAGTGTGTGTCATTTGTGAGACCGGGACATAAATTTAATAATTTCGAATCTATAGAAATAAATGGACAACCTAAGGTATGGAAATGCAAAATGTATGTAATGGTCATGAGGTAGAAATGGCTATGAACATAATGTACACTGTATTACATGTAACATTAGCAAAAATTCACCTCATGATTTCCTTGTTGGTTCCCAGATCTTTCACCTTCTGTCCACATGTGGTGCTGCGGGTGGGTAGTTGTTCTACCACCTGTCCACATGTGGTGCTGCGGGTGGGTAGTTGTTCTGCCACCTGTCCACATGTGGTGCTGCGGGTGGGTAGTTGTTCTGCCACCTGTCCACATGTGGTGCTGTGGCTGGGTAGTTTTGCTGTCACCTTCTGTACATGTCTGGTGCTGTGGGTGGTTAGTTGTTCTGAAACAGCAGCAAGAATACACTTATTAAACTGGGACACATTGTGTGTTATGTTCAGACCAGAAAGACCAAGATGATGAAGTTGTTCTGCTGTATGTATGCGATCCTGAGTACACAACTGTAAGTGCTTATTGTCAATGCTCATACATGGAACACTTATTACAATTTGTAATAGTGACTGTGTAATATACACAGATCACATCACTACTCACAGTGGATGTCTAGTAATCTGTTTATAAAATGCACCATCATATTCTGCAGCCTGAATCGGTATGAAATACTGATGACTGAAAAGTCACTGGTTCTCATACCGATGCCAAAAGCCCGAAGGGAGAACATCCCAACAGCAGCTTGTAAGTATTCTAACCCTCCCTTTGTGGTGCCTAACCCTAAAACTCCTGGGGTGGTGCATAACCCTAATCCCCCCCCCCCCCCCGGGGGTGCATAACCCTAACCTCCACCCCGCCTTCCCCTAGGCTAACCCTAATATGGGAATATGTATCAGATGCAGAAAGGAGGATAATGGGTCAAGAAGCACATGGTGTTCTGCAGTCTGGCATTATATTGTCTTGTCTTTTTTTAACCAAAAACTGACCATCTAATAGAGTAACAATGTAGAATTTAGTGCATAGTCTGGAACATAAAACCTAAAGGAGGGGTGGACCAAAGGCAGTGGGATCCACAGGGGATTTCCCCTGTACCCCTGTGGGCCAGTCCAACCTGCTCCCGGCAGTGTGTTTCCAAAACCACACGCTGGGTAAATTTACTAAAGTGAGAGATTTTAGAAGTGAGTTTTAAAAGTGATGTTGCCCATAGCAACCAATCAGATTCTAGCTATTATCTCCTAGAGAGTGCTTGTTAAATGTTAAGTAGAATCTGATTGGTTGCTATGGGCTATGAACTTTAGTAAATTTACCCCGCTGACTCTCTGAACTGTATGAATCAGCATGAGCCTGGGGCATCCCATGATATCTGCCACACACTCCATGCTTATGCCCATGTGGCCAGGCAGTGTGTTGTCTATGGGTGCCAGCATGTGCAAGACTTCAGAGGCTTTGCCAAACCTTGTGAATACCAGACCTCAGGGAAATAATGGAATGAGTTATAACTTCAAATATTCCACCCATACTAATTCTGTGGCAGAATCAGTCCTCTATTTAAAAGTGTTTCTGTCAGGAGAATAACATTAAGCAAGTGGATTTCTGTATATATGTTTGTTCAGGGGCATATTTAGAGAGGAGGGGGCCACTTTCCAGAAGTTCTGTGTAGCACCTCTCCAGCCGACATGGGACATGAGAGAGGTAAGTCCTTGGAGGTATGGGTGCAGGGTGTGCGGTTGGGCCTCCCTAGACCTAGGGGCCCGTGTGCCCCGCACACCCTGCACCCATTCTAGATACAACCATGGTTTCTTTGTGTGTATGAAATCTTACCTTCACTCCCAGAAGGTTCCTGCAGCCCGGGGTCAGTGCCCTCACTCTCTCCCATGTTCTGCTGGCCACGCATCTGTCAGTAATATAATTTTTTATGTCAAATTGCAGTACACTTAAAGCACATACAGTAATAAATGTAAACACAAATGCAATAGGCTTTATGACTTTGAAAGGATTTTGGAGTCTATTTAGTAAGAAGCACAAAATCAGCAACATATATTTGGCTTTTCTTAACAGAGATTGCACAGAATTTATAAAAGTATACCTGCCAGGACAAGACTAGCAAAAAAGACCTGTCCCAGCTCGGAGAAACCTCACAGGCTGTGGGCTCTTTTTGCTGTCTTACGCAAATGTAAAATCATGCAACATATACCTGTATCCCAGTACAAGCACCAATCAGGGAGTGACCCATGAGAGCATTGCAATGTGGGAGAAAGCGGAGAAATATCTTTTCTCTCTACCAGTGCGAGCGCTCATAACTCCATCTAGAGATGGCAGCAAGTATTGAACAAGAGATGAGAATAAATCTGTGAACTGACTGCACTTTTCTCTTTACTACAGACAACGAAGTCCAATATATTGTTTTCTACAGCTAAAATGCTGATAAAAGCCAGTTTTAGGTTTACTAAATAGCCCCTTTTGTGGGTTTTCATTCAAGGCTGTGAGAGGAACATGGTCATACTAGGAAAAATGGCGGCACTAAGAATCCAAGGGGCCCCACCTAGGTGGAGGAATCCTTTAGGAAAGTATCATCTTAGATGGCGGCACAGCTTTAAAAATGCTGCCATGCATTTTACCCTATACCCCAACACTGACCCAACACTTTTCACCCTCATTTAAAAGTTTTCTACTGCAACACTAAAAAGATTATACTTTTCATATCACAAAGAATATAACATGCATAAATACTACAACACGAACATGAGCTCTGTATTCAAATAATTATTCATTTTAACTAGAAAGTCACAATGCATGAAACTTTAGACTGCCAGGCCTGTAGCTGCCGCATCCCCTGCAAAGGCTGTAGTTCTGCCCCTGAGGGTCTGCAATGACACCGGTAGTGATCCTACTGCTCAGAGAAAGCAGAAAGACTGGATCGTGCTCTTATGTGTGAAAAACTAAAAAATTATCAGTCAAGTTGGCACTGCTGGGCGGGCTGGGCACAGTGGTGGTGGGTGTGTCTGGGGCGTGATAACGTGTCATCACAGCATCGCTCCCAACTATGCAATGCAGCATTTACCAGCATTGTGAAGTGGTAGGTGGAGGCATGATGACGTGATTCAATGCAAATTGAATCATCGGCCACCTGTGCCGCCCACTACATTGGTGAAGGGGGTGTGCTTGGCTGTATGGCCCCAGCCTTGGGAGAGTTATCTCTCTCTCCAGGTGGCTGGGAGCATCACCCAATTTTTGTGAGCCTCCCGGCCATTCCAGGAGTTTAGGCAAGTATGGTACAAGTATACAGTATATGTATTGCTGATACTTTAATTTGATTTACTGTAGACTGGAGCAGACAGACAAGTACTAGACATAAGTATCTGTCACTACCACTTAGCAATAAAAATAGATCTGTATACTTGAATAAGTTTGAGGAAAGATAAGCACCCTGATTAGTGATGGAATATTGCTAGTTCACCAGGGGTTAAAGGAGAGGAGGGTAGTCAGGTTTGTGTCTATCAAAATAATAGCCTATGGCAGTAATAAGGGGCAGGTTCCCTACTATTCATTATAAATAGTCTGGAAGAGGAGCCATCTTCCTCTTTTCCAGTCCTGGAATCCCACCCACCCGTCTAAGCTGTTTTATATGCAATTCTTGTTTAATGTTGTTGGACTGTGCAATTTTCATGTTTTCCTTCCAACAGGTGGAGGTGCAGCCTGGCGGGAAGCAGTGCTCCTAGGCAGCCTATTATAGCGTAAGAGTGCCTGGGTAGCATTTGCTTTTTGGTAGCAGCAAGTTGGTCATTCTCCTTAGGGGGAGACTGAGCCATCATCTTAGGGAGGGGTCAAGGCTGTGCCAATTAAGGGAGAATGGTTATGCCTCAGGCCAGTTTGCGCCAGGCAGGGATCTGCCTCTTATTATTTAGTCAAATATATTTGCCGGCCTGTGGCCTTGGAGCACTGCTTTTTTACTGCCACCATCTTTCTAATTACAGTTTGATCAATAAATTTCATCTGTGTCCTCTTTCAATTCCACATAGGTGTCCGTGTGGTTATTTCTAGTTAGTAGTTAAGTTAGTGAATTAGCATAATGTAAGATTCAAACAATGGGTGACTTACGTCACTTGAAGCAATGTATATTACAGAATAAAGGCAGGCCCCAGTCTTGGATCACTCATTGAGCACAACATATGTCCGTGTAGCATGGATCAATAGCATGCTATGGAATTTTAACTCACCTCTCCCGGTTCTTCATGTTTGTCATGTTGTTGTGTCATAGATGTTTTTAAAATACTGGGGCATTTAATAGCAAACTCTACTGCATCGAACCAGCAGCTTCCTAGTATAAAGAGAATGAGGACATTATACTGTAAGTAGGCATACAAGTGATCAAGTGCTGGAAGTGCCCAGGAACCACAAACGTACACTCACCCCCTGAGCACACACAAGGCTGGTGATTGTTGTACTTACCTCTATTTGTATATTACTATAACAATCTAGTCAAAGTACGCCTCCAGTATACACCAACATTATATTCATGTTACAGGAATAATTTTACTATATTTGTCAAAAGAATTTCACTATGGGATCTATGTATCAAGCCTTGGAGAGAGATAAATTGGATAGAGCTAAAGGACCTGATTCATTATGGATCTCAACTGTGCAACAGCGTATGCAGATTGGCTGATGGTGCGTACTGCGCATGCATCACAGTGCACGTGTGTGAGTTAGCATTGTGATCACACTGCAATCACTTACGCAGCTATAAAGCCATTGCAGAGTGATGGGACGTCAGCGTTTGGGGGTGGTGATGGGTAAGTGGTTGGAGAAATGCAGGTGTGCCTGTCCATTTGAACGCCGTTTCCTGGGCGTGCATAAGTTAGCCACTGTGATGGCATACGCAGCTTGAGTACTCACTGCGTGCGACACCAGTTACAATTTAAAAGTTAAAAGGTCAGACCTGTTGTAATTGTGCATGAGGTAATGATGTTACGCGATGGTACCGATGTATACGCAGGTCTGCGAGGCCTTACAGATATGCGAAAGCGGAAGTGGGCGTCTCTATACTGGCTTTGCATTTGCAAATATTAGCATATTTTTGCATCAGTAATGCGTGCATAATCACAGCTACGATCGCAATAGCAATCCGTAGTGAATCAGGCCCAAAGTACCAATCAGCTTCTAACTGTCCCTTTATAGGGTGTTTGAAAAATGACAGGAGCAGATTGATTGGTACTTTGGGGCCTATTTACTAAGCCTTGGATGGAGATAAAGGGAAAGGGAATAAAGTACCAGCCAATCAGCTCCTAACTACCATATCACAGGCTGTGTTGAAAACTGATGTTTTTGGAGGTTTGGTCACTTACTGCATATGCACCAAGTCACTTTGATGCGGTGCGTAACTCCATCTTTAGAAGGCATTACCATATAGAATCCTATGGGCTTCTAATCACACTTCCCCCTGCGAAGGATCCAAAACAGATCCCTCCCAGAACCCCGGGTAACGCATGCGTCACTTGAAGTGTGTGCAGAAGGACTCCTGGGTCCTAAACACAGTAGTCCTTCTGTCACAAAGGACAGCTTTTACCTTGAGAGCTGTCCTTTGTGATTTTTTTCAAAGCATACTATGTTAGTAAATGCCATTATGCTTGCGGAGTGTCAGGATGCATTGCATTCAAAATGTGATATGTCATGCATCCCACCCCCCATGTTATTTATCAGTAAAAACCTTCTATTTATTAAGTCACAATTATTATACGAGGGCTGATTGAAAAGTAATGAGACTGCCTATTTTTCTGTACCATAGGTAGACGTGGCAACGCTATGCTGGTTATTGTGAAGCTCATACATCCATGTGTCTGAACCTATGGTTGGACGGCCGTAGTCTGCTTTGTTTGGTCACAGCAAGTGGAAGATCTTTGTACATTTCGTCATGGCGGATGAGGAAGACATGGCTGTGAGATTACATCAGAGATGTGTGATTGAATTTTGCGATAAACTTGGAAAAAGCGAAAATGAAACTCATGAAATGTTACAGCAAGCATACGGTGGAGAAACAATTAGACGTGCTGCAGTATTTCTGTAGTGGAAGCACTTCAAAGAGGGTAATACATCGGTGACTGATGAAGTGTGTTTATGGAGACCAACCACCACGGTTACAGATATCAACAAGATGTTGCAAAATGACAGAAGGTAACTGTATGCAAAATTTCAACTTCACATTACATCACATTCGAACGGGTTCAGCATATTGTGACAAAGGAACTGAAAATGCATCGTGTGTGTGCTAGGTGGGTACCCAGAAATCTCACAGAAGAGTAGATGTAACGACGAGTTGAATCATGCAAGAACACCATCTGAATGTCGGCGAGAGGATACCCGATTTCCTGACATTGATTGTGACGTGTGACGAATCGTGGATTCATCACTATGATCCGGAATCCAAAAAACAGTCCAGTGTATGGAAACGCGCAAATTTGCTTCTGCCCAAAATATTTTGTGTGATTCTTTCATCGTGTAAAGTCATGGTTCTGCTGTTCTTTATGGCGCACGGTATGATCCTACAGCACTGGGTTCACCATGGATAATTCATGGTGATTACTATGAAATGTCCTGAAAACCCATTTGCATGGAGCCATGAGGAAGAAAAGATCACATTTGCTGAAGAAACAGTGGTTTTGTTCCAAGACAATGCCTGACCACATGTTGCTGCTGTTGCTTTGGCAGCACTGACTGAAATTAATGGGACAGCACTGGAACACCCTCCATATAGCCCGGACTTAGCGCCCTATGATTTCTGGGCATTCCCAACCCTGAAAAAACAACTGTGCAGAAAGAAGTTCTCAACAGAGGATGAAGTGAAAAATGCCACAGCTGCAACACTAAAAGTGATGTCACCAAACAGTCTACTGCTGAATGTGACGGACGCTACTTTGAAAGATAAACTTTTCAGATCCTGAGGAGTCATCTGATTCTGAATAAAAAAAAATCAGTCTCATTACTTTTCAATCAGCCCTCGTAAAGTATGTCTTGTGTAGTTTCAGATATGTAGTCACTTGATATTCAAGTCCATGTCCTCTCTTTCCATGAAACTTAGGAACATATGGTTGCTACTCCCCAGTTTATTACTTCTGCACTATACATAGCAGCCACAAAGGACCTGATTCTGAGTAGGACACTTCACCCCCATGAGTGCATCTTTCCCGGTATTACTTCTGTGACTTTATTTCTGGACCATCTCTGTGTCCACACAGCCACCTCCCAGTCACCACACAGAAATTCCCAATACATTTTCAAGACATTTTCTAGGCCGTGTATCTCAGTCGCGATTCTTTGTGCACGGACTATGGACACATGCGCAGAAGAAAATAAATCACTCCTCTACGTCCAACATCAACATTATGTCTGACTCAGAATCACGCCCAATGTGTGCTTACTGCCCATCTTACAGAGTAATGTGACCTTAATGCTCCTGTAAGCCGGTTTTTATTACAACAGATGCTTTAAAGCCTTTAAAAAAAAAGAAGAGAAGCTGCTAGAATTGGGCACCATCCTATCTGTAGTGTGAGCCTGATACAGAGTTGTGTGCACACACGATGGTTCCCATACAACTCCGATTGTTGTGATGCATGTGCAGATCTTATACTGTGAGATCCCTCATAGTGCCCCCTAAGCCACAGCACGATTGACATGCTGTCATCGTTTGGGGACAGGGAAGGGGTAGTGACAGCCAATGTCCCAAAAAATGGTGTCGTCAGCCATGTTTTCTTGGTGTGCCAAGGCCAGTGCCTGCATCTTCTGACACAGCTTCACTGGCCCTGGCAGCATGAAATACACGGCCATCCTGAGTAACCTGAGGGTCACATAAATGGCCGATGTTCACACAAGTGAGCGCGGAGTCAGCAGCAGATCACAGAAGCCAGCAGGATGTACATATTACACAGGATGCCTCCTGCAGCATTATCACAGTGGCTGTATGATAGGGTACAAGTCTGTATCAGGCCTATGGTACATGGTTCCATTGTGCGGATATGGAGAGCTGCATGTTTAATCCATAAATTCTAGGTGGGAGCTGTTGGCTCAGATTGTAATTGGCAGCAATAAATGTAACAAAACCATCACAGAGCAATACAAAGAGGAAGGCACTTTCCTTATAGCAAAACTATCCCCCATCCCCATAGGAACATAACAGCTTACCATTCCATTCTGTTGGTGCACGAATGATCATGTAGTGGACTGGGAGAGGTAGTGTGAAGGATGGAATAGTTTCACCATTAGGCCCCTAAAATTCAGATATAATTATTATGTAGGGGATAGTCAATATATTAAGTCAACCACACATACAATATTCATATTACTGTGAATCCTATGATTTATACAATAGATCTTGTAAAATGTATAATTGCTAAGCCAGCATGCACTAAAATACATTGATATTTCTATCAGTAGTTGTAATGTCTTACAAATGTAATAGTGTACAAAGCTCTGCTTACCGTAACACCCCATATAGATCGTTTATTAGGATGACGGAGTTTGAAACTGAATCCATTTTTCTGTGATGGGTACTCACTAATGTCACACAGTGTCAGGTGGATGGTGCCAACCCACTGCTGTAAATTGGGGGACTTATATAGAAGCATCACTCCTGGTTTTAGGATGCACCATAGCTTCATCCAGCCTTTGAATGTTCCTCGAATCTAGATGAAAACACACAATCTTTAACTAATGTGAAGATAAGTAAATTCAAATCCAAGTCACCAAGCCAAAATGGGTGTAATTGGATTGTCTTTACTCTGTGTGGAAAAATAAAACTTCATCTAGACTAAGCTCAAAGCAGCCAATGTTTCTGTAGGATAGTATAATTCTAGACAAAAGTAACTGTACTGCAGTCATATTATTTATTAATTAACACATATTTTGCAGTTATTTTACAGACACTATTTCAGTCATTCACATCAGTCCGTGCCCCAGCAGAGCTTACAATCTATATTCCCTACCACATAGAAACATGCACAGGGCTTCATCTATTATCTGAAGCCAATTAACCTACCAGTACTGTACGTACAACATTCCCCAAACTACACTAAACCTACATCCATCTGCACCATAGCTGCACACACACGGATGCAGATGGATGGTCTATGCAATTTATGTCACTAGAACAGGTTTGTTTAATGCGGTTTCCTCATATCATTTTAGGTATCTGTGCACAAGCTGATGGCACCAAACACCTATTCTCTCTGGGATAGGTTGTAGATGATACCGGGAGGGTTTCACAATGCTGCTTGCTAGAAAAGTGCAGTTTAGATCAACCCATGCTCTATCTATACATGTTCCCCAGTCTGAGATGAATCACTCAGTGCTACCCAGATTTCCCCAAACAGTGTGTGGTCATCAAGACACAAGAACTGTACAGTCACATTAAGCAATTAAAGCTCCCATTATTTTGGACCTAGCATATATTTTATACAAGATAGCATTGTGCTTCTGGTAAATACAATATAAACCATTGTTCCTTGCCACCAGAATTGTCATGTTTGTTTTATTAACAAATTAGGTTAAGAAAATAAGTAATAAAACAATTTTTGTATATAAAAACTAGCACCATCCTGGGGGTGTGTCTGGCAGACCCCTGAATAATTATCCTAAGACATCAGTAACATTATCCTCCCCACCCCTGTAGCATTTTTCAATCACCCTTGTAGAATCCCCAGTAGCATTCCCCTGCTGTTGGTGCCCCCTGTAGCATTAACCCACCACCCGTTTTCTATATACATTACTTCTGTAAACTTTGTAGACCCCCTGTAGGATTACCAGTGCCCCCCCCCATACACACACACCACCTCAGTGACCATAGATCTCTATTTGACATTTCAACCCCCCGCCACCCAATGATCCTAGATCTCCTTATTTGCAGCCCCTCCAAGCATTTTTGAAGTTTCAGAATGGAGACCTGAAGGCATTCTAAGGTGCACAAAGGACACGTAACATTGGCTATCGCAGAACGCTGATGTCACAGACTTTCTAGGAAGGGGAAATGATTTCCTACAATCTGAGTCTGCCAGAAATGTCCAATGAGGATGAGAGCCTGCAGTTGTATAGGATGGCACAGTGTCTGGGAAAGACCACCTGCCAGTGGTTACACCGTATGTGACCATTCCAGGTAAGTGGTTACAGGATCATCATTCTAGTTATTAGTTATGGTTTGCTTCACCTTCAGCCAATCAGACTTCACATTGAATGATTGGTCAGTCTGGATGTTGATGCATTTTGTAGTCACCACTTTCTTCTCTTTGCCAGTTTTGTTTTGGACCTGAAATTATAGCACAAAGAAGCACATTAAGCAGGTGCAGAGAACAAGGGTTTTCATGTAAAAACAAAAAACATTTAGGTAATGTGACCTTGGGTAATTGCCTTTATCAATGTCATTGTTTGGGAAACCAGTAAGAATTATCAACTACTGAAGGGAATATCTTATATAATATTAGAGGAAATCTCATAAAATATGCTACAGAACTAAAGGCCCTTCAGCATTATACATATATGCAATGCTGAACGCAGATTCCTGATCATCAGGAATCTACAAATGCACAGGACCCATTCTGTACATGTGCAGAACAGGTCCTGTGTCATTGCACGCAGGTCCCCGTATGCCTCTGCCTGATTGACAGACAGAGTCATTTACGGGGTGGCGCAGTAGCAGGGACAGCCGGCATTTCTGGAAATGGGGGTGTGTTGTCCCTCGTTTTCTGGGAATGGCAAGGCCAGGATCTGCATTCACAGATGCAGTTTCCTGGCCTCACAAGCCAACCAGCCTGCGTAAGCTAAGGTTTAGCAATGGTTATCCCAGTATGCGACCATGGCCACAGTGCTGAGATCGTTAATGCAGCAGGGGCTGTCAGACACCTGTTGCTGCATTTGCAAGGAAGGATTTGCAAAGCTGCTTGCATGCCGCTTTGTAACTCTGTCTATTACTGAATCACCCACTAAGTCAGGAGTGTTTCTAAAGAGGAGGGGGCCCCGTGTGCACTCTCTGTCCGGCGGATGTGCTCAGCGCAGCAGCACTGGTAATCTCTGGGCACTAGAGTGTGCCCGGAGTCTACAGCCCATGCGCAGGTCACACTAGGGTTATTTCCCTAGTGCGCATACGCAGAACACTGGAAAAATGGCAGCAGCTGCCATTTTACAGGTGTTTTCTCCAGCAAAACAGCTCGGTGTGGGACTTCAGAGGGGTGAGTAATTAAAACATATGGGTGTAGGGTGTGGTGTGGGGGCCCCCTGTACCCATGGGCCCATGTGCACCGCATACACTGCACCCATTATAAATACGCCCCTGCCCTAAGTGTCCATATATCAATAAATAAGTAAAATAAAAACAAAATGATTATTTCTCTCACGTCACTAGGGCCTCAATCCTTTCTGAAATGTATCCATATCATAGTGAGGGGATTGGTAGTAACACAAGTATGGAGACACTTTGTATTATACTACAATACATAGCTGGTGCCTGAAAATGCACAATGTATAATAGCCTGTGTATAGCTGTAATCTCTCCAGTATACTATCTAATCTGTACCCTTGCTCATACCTGAAGTATGGCAGCATGTATTTAGTGGGCCTATAGATCACTGACCCTCTGAATGTAGCGGTACATAATATTGTACCAAGAAAATGTATCATAATAGGCACAAGAGAGGGGGGGTCTATGCAAAGTAATTGCTTTGCCTTCGTCAGTAGCATAATGCTCCATCAAAAGGCTCTGTGGCAATCATACGGTAATTCTTTATTGCACATGTGCTGACTGTAGAGGACCTGCATTCTCACTAGCATGGTTCAGAGGCCAGCAAATGGCAGCTGTAATCACTGGGGCAATGGGGAGGAGCTTGATCAGCAGCAGCTGGGAGAGCTGAGTCTTCTATGTTGTTTCTCCTCACTGGCAACTAATCCATGTCCATAACACATCACAGTTTTTCTCTTAAGATAAAGCTGTGATAACCTATTTCACTTGCTAATAAGCAGATAAAGGGGTTATCACTGCTTAATAAATAGACCACTATTTATCATTCAATGTTTGTGGCATATACCTCAAAAACACCTGTTTTCAAGGGACACCTGCAAATACTAATTATCACCTGGAATTATGAAGCAGGGGCTGTAGCACATCTCTCCATATCTGCCGCAGTCCTTGCTTTTCCTACTGCACCCGGAGCCTCCATTGGTTTCTATGGGGGCTGCAAAGCTGTCAGATTCTGCTGCTTGGACTCTGCTGCTTCCATCATTAAACTCTCATTTTGCAATTTCTTATCTCTATTGCCATCCTGTACAGCCTGGTACAGCCTGTCACATGCAACCCTGACCTCACACACCTCCATGACAGGTTATGATCTCCCAAAAAATCAGCACACAAATAATCTGTGCATGTGATGATATGAATAGCTACAGATTGTTCTATCCACATTCACTTAAAAGCTGGGACATTCCAGACAAGCAGACATTGAAGACTAATATGAATCTATAGCCACTGGCGCTGCAAAATGGAATGTTGTATAAGTACTAATTGAATTAATTGATGCAAGTGTTTCTACGCAGCTGTTGTGGTTGCAAGCCAAAAGAAAGCACAAAAAGATACTGGCTGTTTTGTAAACACTTTTGATGTTATATGTTTTCTAGACACATCGTATATGTGTATCTATATTCATGTGTGTTTCATTGGCCAATAATGTCTGTTTTTTTATATTATAAAATTCGTATATTTTATCAATAGATTTTCTATTGTATACTTTGCATAGCTGTTATATATTTGTGATATTTACCTAATTTACCTAAAATTATCAATTTAGGTCTCAGGTGTTACACAGCACTGTTGATTATCTTATTTTAGACATTGAAGACTTACTACAGAATGGTGCTCAGTCATTAGTCACACCCATACTGACAAGGAGAGTTGGTTTACAGAACTAGAAATCACATTTGAGAGGGTAGTTTTCAGGTTTCTATCCTCACTTCAGATTGGAGAATTTTACTCAGCAGCAAATATCTCATCAACCACTTAGGGATAAATTTACTAAGTGGTGGCTTACAAGAGTCACCGCTTCTCGTCGTATTTAAGCAGGGAAATTATAAACAGCAAGACTATTCAAGGCAAAATGCACTGAGTTTCTTTGAATAGTAATAACTTCCTAAATTTCCTGTTTGAACATGATAAGAAAGCCATTGCTAGTACCTATTTTCCACCAAAAACCCAGGTCCGACCTGGGTTTTTGGACATGGTTCCAACCCTGGTCAGACCCAGGTCAGACCCATTTACACTGCACCTTTGATCTGGGTTACTCCCAGGTCAGCCCTGTTCACACTGAACTCAGGTCTGCCCTGCTAAACCTGTGAGGTCATAAAAAGTGGGAGGTGAATGCTCCACAACCACCAATCCTCTCATTTTAGGCATGATCCAGGTCAGATAACCTGGGTTGCACCGTTTACACTGCACCATTACCTGGGTCCATCCTGGGTCCAACCCTGGTAGCTACCTGGGTTGGATTGCAGGGTCACTTGACCCAGGTTATTTTTCAGAGACCCTTTTACACTGAGCTGCGACCCGGGTAGACCCAGCAAAAACCCAGGTATTTGCTCTGGTGTAAAAGGGGTATTAGTAACTTTACCCCTATGTCTGACTTTAGCATATACATTATCATTACAAAAGGCTACAGTGGGAAGTCAGAGCAAGAAATTCACTTTCATAATTAAAATTTCAGTTTAGAAGTTATTTTAAAGGAGATTATTAGGGGTATTCAATATGGGTGCGATAACATCATTTTTTGCGTTAATATCGCACATTTTAACTTTTTTGCGTTAATATCACTGGTTTTAGTTTTACACCGTATTCAATTTCATAGACTTATCGCAGTTTTGAAAAGTCTTTGATAAAAAACGGGGATAACTTTTCACCATTGAACAGGTGTCGAAAAAAAGTGCAGAATTGGGGTTTAGGGGTGCAGGCTTAAAAAAAATAGCCTGCACCCCTGAGATTGACATTTAAAAAAGAACTGTGTCAAAAAAAGTTTTTTTTAAAATAGGGACACCCGAAAAAATTTATTTAAAAATTGGGGTGCAAAAAAAAAAATGGGAAAAAATTGTTAAACAATAGGGAAATAGGTTCAGGGCTATTCTGCAAGTATGCGGCAGATGTTTTCTAGAATAGAATTATAGCGGCAGGTACGCAAATGCAGAATTTTTAAAAACTGACTTTAGCGACTTAAAAATATGCTAGTACCCATTTTCATGTACCCCAAATTTGATGGGACCACTTAAAAAAACAAAAAAGATAACCTAAGGGCTCTTCTGCATCACTTCTTCAATGTCGGGAAAAAAGCACCTGCTGCGGCTATTTAAATCCCCGACTCAATTAAAGGCTAAAACGGGGGTATCCATAGTGTTCCCCCATGTTTTTACAACTTTAGGGGGTCTAACAATTATTTTAAGGAAAAATTCGTAACTTTACGCAAATCCAACTTCAGAGTTTCCCGTTTTCGTTAATTTTATTTTGAATACGGGGATAAGCGGGAGCGCGCACCATACCTTTATGCGGAAAAAAACTCCGATATGAAACGTTAACTTTGCCAGGGAAGTTAACCTTTCATATTGAATACCCCTCTATAAATAAGACTCTAACTCTGTCTCAGATATTAAGGAAGTGTTCCTATAAATCAATTATTAATGGATTATAAAATATTGATCTAGGATCAGTAGATAGATATGTCATATCTTATATATGATAAATTAATAGAGAACAGAAACAAAATAGTAGCCATCACAAATAATTCACAACCATGAAAACTTACATACAGAAATACATACACTCGTGGGCAAGCTATAAAATTGTTAATGAAGTTATAAAAAAAATCATATAGAAAACAAACAAATACTAAATAGTATTAATAAAAAGCATATAAGTATGAGAAAAAATTGTATTACTAGTTCGTGGCTTACATAGAAAGGTGATTTAATTATTATCAGAATGGTTCAGTGCTTACAACTGTCCTACCAATATATTGTATTGAGGTCCTCACTATGGGGGAGATTTATTAAATCTTAGAGGGGTCTATTTACTAAGCCTTGGATTCAGATAAAGTGAACTGAGATAAAGGGGTGGATTCAATTAGCTGAGAAGAGTCAAGGTCAGTGAAAATCGCAATGTTTTCACCTCATTCGCCTGTTTGAACGTGATGTTTTCTCCATGCGCGTCCCCACTTTTTGCCCTATTCAATTCCAAAACAGTCTAAAGTGCAGATAGGCGAATGTAGTTATTAGCAAAACTAGCGAAAAGTACAGCATATATTGGGGAAATCAGTCTGTACCCCATAAAAAGCCCAACTGACCCTGGGAATCAATATAGAAGAGTATAAATAGCCCTAATAAAAGTACTTAGTGATCTTATATTGAGTCAAAGAGCTGTTATATGCATATTTGCATAAGTGTGTAACAATTATATAATGCAATGTTTTTTTGAGAAAAATAAGTCATGTAGTTACATTTGGGGTACATGTAAATGGGTATTAGTATAATTTGGTGTCTCTTAAGTGAAGATTTAAAATAAAAATAAAAAATACACCTGCTGCAGCCTCTTGCAATCATAAAACACCTGTCTCTACCTTTTAGCCCCCCAAAATACCAGGCCCACTACTTTTTACCCATTTTCCAACACTTTTTACATTTTTGTCCCAAAACTTACGTGTTTTTTGGGGTGAATTAAGATAATTTTTTTTGCCTAATTAGTCATTAGGGGGGTGTCCAAAGGGTTCTGAACCAAGTCCCCACATTTGTACCCCAAAATATGGATTTTGCCCTTATTTTCTCCTGCCTTTTGCTGGAGAAGCTTTTTTGCCTGTTTTTGCCTATGGAGTTTTCTAGGCGCAAAATGACCTAGAATTGAATATGACGATACTTTGAAAACTGCGAAAACTGCAGATCGGCAAAAACTTTTAGCTGATCTCGGATTTTCGCGATTAATTGAATCCACCCCAAAGTATCAGCCAACCAGCTCCTAACTGTCATTTTTCAAACACAGCCTGTGACAAAGCAGTTAGGAGCTGATTGGCTGGTACTTTATCTTAGTTCACTTTATCTCCATCCAAGACTCAGTAAATAGACCCCAGAGAGAGATAAAGTGGAGAGAGAAAGTACCAACTGATCGTCTTCTAACTGTCATTGTACAGGGGCTGTGCTAGAAACATGACAGAAGCTGGTTGGCTGTTACTTTATCTATAAATCTCCCCAATTATGATGATATTTTACTGCCAGCAAGATACACAGATTGCACTGACAAATCAGGCAGGTTACAGACCACTGCAATTTGAGGTAACTAAGAGTTTACCTTAAGAGACGCCTTTTTTGGCAGGTTGCTGGTGGTGGCAGCAGTAATGTCCTGTGTAGAGCTGGGGCATAATTCAGACTCCAACTACAAATAATAATATAGATAGGGGGCACAAGAAAACAAACATTGGAGAAAAGAGATAAAAGATTTATTATAATTTGTATTTGAAACAAAATAAAATATTTAATATATATAGTAAAGCATGCACTTCATTTTAAACTATAACCAGCAGCATTAAAATTGTATAACTGCATTTACCTAGACTAAAATACAGAATTTGTCTGCATACACTTTATTATCACATGTCTAGATCTCTGTCCTGCACGTGACACCGTTTGATATTCTACCTGGTTCTACAATATACTATCTGACAATCTACCTGGTTCTACAATACACTATCTGACAATCTACCTGGTTCTACAATACACTATCTGACAATCTACCTGGTTCTACAATATACTATCTGACAATCTACCTGGTTCTACAATACACTATCTGACAATCTACCTGGTTCTACAATACACTATCTGACAATCGACCTGGTTCTACAATACACTATCTGACAATCTACCTGGTTCTACAATACACTATCTGACAATCTACCTGGTTCTACAATACACTATCTGACAATCTACCTGGTTCTACAATACACTATCGGACAATCTACCTGGTTCTACAATACACCTTTGAATCTTGTTTAATAGAAAATGGATTTTGTTTTTTCAATATTTTCCTTATATAGATTGTCCTTGTACCAGATAACTGTCTAAGCTACCCTAAGTGACTAGTAAGGTCACCTAGCAGAAGTGGGTAGGAAAAGGCTTACCTTGCTCTTGGACATTACACTTGATGACTTTTCTTCCCTTTCTTCCTCTTCATTATTTCTTTGGTTAAATCCTAAGGTGCAAAAATAGATTTTACCACTCAAATATAAAAAAAAATTAAAAAGCAGAAATTTGGGATTGCCAGCACTGGTGAAACCCAAGTGCCAGCACAAACAAGCAGTATAAGACGGGTACAAACACATTTTAAGAAACTTACCTCTTTTGCAAAAAGAGAATTTAGAGCATAAGCTGTACATGGCTGTATACACATCACATGTACAACATAAAATGCACAGCATGAACTGCACAACATAAACAGCATAACATGGAATGCATGACATCACAATGACTGCCATTTATGATCTCATACATGTTAAGCAAAATTTGCATAATTTATGCAAGTGTTTACTATGTTAAAGAGAATGTACAGTATATCACTGCTAAATTACTATAGGCCTAAAAATTAAAGCATTAAACAGGCAAGAAGTGGTCTACCTGTGGATAAAGACAGAAAAAAGTTTAACAAAACACCTCACAATTCATATTTGTTAAATAAAATATTTACATCTTTTTTTAAATAAAATATATTCTCAACTATGAAAAAAAATTGTTTAGCCAGTAAAGTTAATTAATAAGCCACATTTTTACACCCCAAATTGGCTACTGGGAGTATAGGCCAATCAGAAATTATGGCTAACATTTAATATTATGGGCTGTATTCAATTAGTGCGATAATATCACTGATTTTTCAGCGATATCACATCGGCGATAATTTATCGCAGATTTTTCATGTGAAAAAAAGGGGAACATATGCAAAATCCTTAATTTTGGGTAAAAATGTGGGGATTTCTACAGAACCCTTTGGACAGCCCAGCTAAAGATACTTTAGTAAAAAAAAATTGAAAATTGCGTACTTTGGCGAAAAACGCACGCTGAGATTTCGGTCAAATTTATTCATTTATTTTTTTTAAATGCGTTTAATGTATTGGGGCTGTTATTTCGGAGGGCCATAAAATGCGGCAAGTGTTTTAAACATTTCACTTGGCTGGTGCAGGCATTTTTTTAGCGGTTTTAAAAAACCACCTGCACCAGCCACGTGCGATGTTTAAAACACTTGGCGCTCCCTTATGGCCCTCCGAAATACCAGACCAAAAATGTTAAATGCATTTTACATGAAAAAAATTTTTTAGTACGTTATTGGGCAGTCTTCATGTGATGTAGCATGGGCAGAGAAAACGGAGTTCATGCTCTGGGCGCTGGCTGTGGGCATTGTCCAGTGCGCATTAGAACTTTTTTTGTCTACATTTGTAATGGATTGCTGGGGACACTTTCCCAACCCCTGACATAATAGAGATGACTGGGGTTCCTGTGGGAACATCACATCTATAATATATAATTGGCCACATGCAGCCTCTCTCTGTTACAATGGGGTTGTAACTTTATGTCCCCAGTCACTTGCTGTGGTTCTTTTAACCTCTACTCCTACCTCCTCATTGAACTCTGCTTCCCCCCACTTTACCTATGCTCCCACCCACCAATGATGTTTGCTCTACCCCAGTATTATCTTAACATATGGGCATGTGGGACCCCAGTATAGCTGAAATAGGTGACTGGAAAATGTTATTTCAAGACTGAATAATCCCCCTGCTATATACAGTATATAAATTTCATGTATTTATATAGGAATAATATATGTATGGTAAATCATATGTTAATTCATATATTTACACAATGTTAAATAGTTACAAAATTGTATTTGATTTATTTAAGTATAAATTCATATATTGTGAACATTATGTGAACGTATAGCACCACATCTCTATGCCATTATATTGCTCAGTACTATATTTCCCCCCTCTAATAAAGAACTAGTGTACTCTTCCAACAGCCTGGACTATGTGGTGCTGTGGGAGGAGCTTGAGCCAGGGGCTCTCCTATTTAAACAGAAAAAGGAGGGAATCCCTGCTGATATGAGGACTGGGGGAAGGTTATATAAGGTCTGGCAACGGATCATTGGAGGAGGTGCGTCTGAGACCTGCGCTGTGTCTCTTACCTCAGTGTCAGAGGAGACTTGTTGGCGGCATGACTGGATAGTCTGCGGGGACCGGAGCTCCGGAGTGACAGGACAGTACCGGAGTGAAGTGCTGTCTAGCTGTATCCCCACACGGAACAGTGCTGACTGAGAGGCAGAGAGTGGGAAGCAGATCCAGGTGGAGATGCATCAGAGCTCGGCCTTCTCCCTTCGGTGACCAGCCGGGTATAGCAGTGTATGGAGGCCTGGCTCTCTCAGTCGGGGGTTGAGCTGGAGGAAGACCAGGGTGGCGCAGTGAGTAGTAAAGACAGCCTCCTCTAACATACTCACCATTTAGGCACAGCTCCCAGGGTCAGATAGGGGACCGGCTAATTACCCCTCAGCAAGGATACACGCAGCCTCATAAGAAGTAATAAAATAAATATCCAGGTTAGAGAACAACAGGAAAACAATATACAGTATAATCTTTCTCAGTTACAATCGCAGAGAGGGAATTAAACAGACAGGTAGAACTAAGTACAAGTGCAGAGACCAGAAAGGAAAGTCTTCAGTGTTATTGCAGGAGTCAGATGTTTATCAACGTTAATAGCTGTTTAATTGAGCTCGTTAATAAACTATTACAAGCAGTAGAAATAACATTTGCCTCTCAGAGATGGACAGCTCCATTCACTGCGTAGTAAAACCAACAGTTTAGGAAAAGCATCTTCAAACGTCATCCCGGCCACTCGTTTGCAAACACTATTTAACAATAAACAATCACTTGCATGTAGTGATAATGCTCAGGTGTAATGTGAAAGTTAGGAGGGACACATGTTCGCTGCTTTATTTAAAACTAAAAATATAACTTAGGGGTCTATTTACTAAGCAGTGTTAGGAGACAAAGTGATAAGTGATAAGGTGCCAGCCAATCAGCTCCCAACTGTCATTTTTCAAACACAGCCTGTGAAATGGCAGTTAGGAGCTGATTGGCTGGTACCTTATCACCTATCACTCTGTCTCCTAACTAGGAGTGAGCGGGTTCGGATTTCTGAAATCCAAACCCCCCCGAGCCCCCCCGATCCGAGGCAGATTCGAGTCAGGCTCGACTTTTCCCGCCTGACTCGGATTCTGAAATCGAGGCAAAACGTCATCATCCCGCCTTCCGAGTCTCGCGGGTTTTGGATCCTATATAAGGTACCCGCGTCGGCGACATTTTCTCACTCGGCTGTGGACAGTGAAGAGGGAGGGTGGGAGTTAGGGCTGGCTGGCCTGTGTAGTGTAGTGTAGTGTAGTGCAGAGTAGTGTTTTGCTGTGCTGTGCTGCGCTGTGCTACTGTTGTCCATAGGGGCTGTGTCCACTACTTCAAAGTCCATAGGGGCTGGCTGTGTTGTGCTGTGCTGCTGTTGTTAATAGGGGCTGTGTCCACTACTTCAAAGTCCATAGGGGCTGGCTGGACTGTGTTGTGCAGTCAGTTGTCCATAGGGGCTGTGTCCACTCCAAAGTCCTGTGCAGTGTCCCAGTCCTAAAGGGGTGTTGTAGTGTTGTCCAGGGGGTGCTCTGTCCGTCAGGGGTGCTCCCCCTAAGTGCTAAAAAAAATATATTTTTTCTGTGTTTGTGAATTGTGTGCGCAGTAGCCGCACGTGCATCAACAAAGTAGTGCCAAGCGTGTGCCTGTGTCATAAGTAAAGGGCCAGCTGGCTTGACCATTAAAGGGTGCTGTAACCCCCAAAGTACACTCCAAACCAAATAACAAAATATTTTCTGTGTTTGTGAATTGTGTGCGCAGTAGCCGCATGTGAATCAACAAAGTAGTGCCAAGCGTGCGCCTGTGTCATAAGTAAAGGGCCGGCTGGCTTGACCATTAAAGGGTGCTGTAACCCCCAAAGTACACTCCAGTCCAAACCAAATAAAAAAATATTTTCTGTGTTTGTGAATTGTGTGCGCAGTAGCCGCACGTGCATCAACAAAGTAGTGCCAAGCGTGCGCCTGTGTCATAAGTAAAGGGCCGGTTTGGACATCTGGTCCGGACTGAAGGACGTGCCAACAATTTCTGACAAGTCTACTGTCACTGCATATGATACTGTCCTCAAAGCAGCAACGACAAGCGTGCATCTGTCTGACAAAGGGTGGTGTAACCCTCAAAGTGCGCTCCACAAACAATAAAAAAATTCTTCTTTTTTTTTCTGTCTTTGTGAAATGTGTGGGCTGTAGCCGCACCTGCATCCTTAAAGCAGCAGCGACAAGCGTGCGTCTGTCTGTTAAAGGATTACATCGGTGACAGCATCCAAGAAGGCATGTCAGACAGTCCGTACCTGTACTGGCAGGAAAAAGAGGCAATTTGGAGGCCCCTGTACAAACTGGCTCTATTTTATCTGAGTTGCCCCCCCTCCAGTGTGTACTCCGAAAGAGTGTTTAGTGCAGCCGGGAACCTTGTCAGCGAAAGGCGTAGGAGGTTGCTTCCACAAAATGTGGAGAAGATGATGTTCATAAAATGAATTATCAACTCTTCCAGGAAGACCAGCCTCCAGAACGTACAGAGGGACCTGTGGTTGTGGATTCCAGCAGGGATGAATTAATACTCTGTGAGGATGAGGATGTACACAACACTGAAGAGGGTGAGGAATCGGTGGATGAGGACGACATCTTGCCTCTGTAGAGCCAGTTTGTGCAGTGACAGATTAATTGCCAGCTTGTTTTGTGGGGGCCCAAACAAACCAATCATTTCAGCCACAGTCGTGTGGCAGACCCTGGCGCTGAAATGATTGGTTTGTTAAAGTGTGCATGTCCTGTTTATACAACATAAGGGTGGGTGGGAGGGCCCAAGGACAATTCCATCTTGCACCTCTTTTTTTTCTTTGAATTATGTACTGTTTGGGGCCTAGTTTTTCAAACTGCCATCCTGTATGCCACTGCAGTGTCACTCCTAGATGGACCACGTGTTTGTGCCGCCCACTCGTATCTCTTAGCATATTCATCCAGCTACCTCGGTGCAACCTTTTGGATATAAAAACACTATTGTGAGGTGTGAGGTGTTCAGAATAGACTGGAAATGAGTGGATATTAAGGTTATTGAGGTTAATAATAGCATAGGAGCAGAAAAACACACAAATTCTGTGATTTTAGCTGTTTTTATGCTTTTTTTTAAAAAAAATACAGATCCAAAACACAAAACCCAGAACCCAAAACACGGAATGGTGGTTTTAGCAAAACCAATCCAGATCCAAAACACGAAGAAAGATCCAGATCCAAAACACAAAAAGTGGCCGATGCACACCCCTACTCCTAACACTGCTTAGTAAATACACTCAATGTGTCGTCACTGACCTTCTTGTTCACATTGGTGACAGTGTGCCCTTATTCTCTATTATTGGTGGATATTTTGCATTGCATTATTGTTGGTATATGTGTTATGAACCCATTTCTTAACAGCTGTACAGACTGCAGCAGACAGTGAATGGCTGTTAGCTTGTCGATTGGTGGATGGCTGTAGCTATCCACCAATCAGAGTGCTGACAGCCAGTCACTGTATGGAAGTATGTGGAGAGATGGCATGAAAACGAAGGAGGGGTAAGTATTGGACGGTGGAGGCAGTGGGCTTCCAATTGTAGGGGCCCCAGTGCATTGCTCTGCCCAGGGCCTAAGATGCTGTTAAGACGGCCCTGATGTACCCAGATTATATTTACTCTGTCCCCTCACTGAACTCTGCTCGTTCCCCCAACTGTTCCTTGTTCTTTTCCCACACTGCCCACTGCTTCTTCCCCCCACTGAGCTTCTGCCCCACCACTTTTTCACTTTTTCCCAACTTTATAGAAATAAAAGCACAAATCTAGTAAGCTTCATGCCAGTATAAGTGATAGATTGTTTTGTAAATCAATAATTTTTTTTTAAAAATGTAATATTTGGGGCACTCATTTTTTATTAGTATAGTAAAAACTTTAAAATATTAGACAATTACATAGCATATGTATATTATAGTAGATACAAGCTTCTTAAGTAGATAGCTTCTGCTTCATACAATGCTCTGGAGAAGCAACAGAGGCAAAGCAGATCGAACAGAATACATGTTGGAAGGTAGGTGGCTGTCAAATCAATGACACTTCACTTTTTCATGTGCCATTGGCCCTTCAGTCTTCTGTAAGGTGCTGAGGACAGGGGTGGAAAGGGAGGAAGGGGGGACAATAAAAATTAATGTTTGTTTTATTATTTTGGTTTTGGTGGCGACGAATTATGTTGGAGCAATTACTAAATCATTGAATCAATATGTTTTTATTTTTTTCCTGTTGGGACAATGTGTGTCTTTTTTTTCCCTGCCAGGGACAATGTGTGTGTTTTTTCTGGGACTGGCCAGGTCCAGAAGCACAATGATAAAACCAAAGACAGAGAAAGGGTAGTATGAATACAGGATAAGATAGAGAGAATCCCTATGGCTCATAACGATGGATCCCACAGGGGTGAGTAGGGAGCAAACAGCATGAGCCATTAGAGTGTAACCACTAAGTGGGCAGACAGACAGAAATGACAGATGATGATGTACCAAATCACCAATTGTGTCTGCTGTCAACTTTTGGAATGCCCCCACTCTCCAACTCCAATGTGTATAGAATTATGTTACTATTCACAGCTTGCTGAAAGTTTAACAGTATTTATTAAACTGGGGATATGAAGGAATATAATATGATTGGTAGCCATACAGGCTGGAAAAGAAAAATGGGATTGCACACTGTTTACAAAAAGTAACAGGAACTGAGAATTGCACATGGGTTGCAAAGAGTCAAATGAGCTGAGGATTGCACAGTAAATATTTAAGGATTTGTAAATGGAAATTCCTTATATTTAAATACTGACCTAAGGATTAGTACAATTTCTTTTTTTCTGAATATCAAATTATATTTTTATTATCTATATTTTTAATCCATCATTAATATTGAATTTAATTTAAATAAAAGAACATTAGGTAAGTGATTTTGGATTCATGGGATATCCTTGGAGGGGGTATAAAACATTCCCAATAAGAGAATAGGGTAACAAAATCAGTCATGGTTAGAATCATAATTATAACTAAATATTTCACTAAGCATACAAGTCAAGGCAGTTCAACATTTAAGGATTTATTTAAGTCAAAAGGTAAGACATTGAAAGGAGGTTGGACATGAAAATGTCGCACCCTCTTTGTCAGAGTAGAACTTGTGCCAGGAATACCACATCATCAAGGGTGACCTTGATTTCAAAATTATAGTGAACCTTAGATACAATCCTAACAATGGAGGGGAAAGAATTAGACTTCCAACATTGGCCCTCATTCAGAGCAGCTCGTTAACAGCAGTACGCTCGTTGCGTTCCGATGTTGAGAAACCGCGCATACGTCGGTGCAACACTGCGCATGTGCGTACGGCATATTGCGAGCTTTTTTTGACTCGTTCGTCAAATTGCATACAGGAAGTGACATGTCAAATGTGATTGACAGAACAGGGTGTTTTTGGGCGTTGACGGGGGTGGAGATGGAAAAACGCAGGCGTGGCGAGGCGTTTTTTGGGCGTACATACATTATCTGATGCGAACGTCAAATGTGTTCGTACCAACTCATACGTCACTGGCTGATCCTCTTTCCGTTCAAACTGCTCGCACAGCTTAGGGTCTGGGTTACTCAACCACATTGGCGATGGCCTTCTCCTCCGTCCCGGCCCTCCACGATGTTTCATCGATTAATCACGGCTTGTCAGAAAAACAATTAGTTTTGTATTGAAAACCAGCTTGTAATGTGTTTTGAAATCAGTTTTTTGGGTTAGCACAAAACCGTACGCAGGTGGAAATCATAACTGCTAATGTCAGGATTACACAATCAATTAGCGTACATTTGTTGGTCTGTTTTTTTTGGTTGATATTTGGTTTTTGTGCTATTGTAACAATAATGTCATCATGTTTGTGTGTATTTTTCCATTTTGCTTTTGTCTGGAGAATTTGCATCCTTATGTAAATTTTAAAGTGTTCCTTAAAGAGGTCTTTTTTTTGTTTTCGTTTAAATTTTTTGGGAGCTCGTTTTTGCCTTGTGGGCCAGGATTAAATGTAAACCATTTCTAAAATAATGTCAGAATACAATGTTGAACATTTTTTCAAAATTTATTGGAAACTAAAAACATTTTCTGGCACATTTTTGCCCCAAACATTTTTGGCAGTGTTATTCCCAATAATTTTTTAATTTGTGCAAACATAAAAGGTATGGAAACTTAAATCTAAAAATTAAAAACAATTCACAAGAAAGGAGAGGGAAGTTTTGGCCAGAAAGGAATATGGGGCAAGCACAGAAGGAGTGTGGGAAAAGTAGCCAGTGCTGTCAACATTTTTTCCCCCGTTTGGCTGGGGGAGGGTGGGCGCCAGACCGGGTCCGTGATGTCATCGGCTGGCCTGTCCAGAGGCAGATGTTGTGGCCTCTGGACTAGGCACAGGGCTAGGCACATTTGGAGGATTGGCTGATGTTGTGCCAGAGGTGGAGGATCCTGATGTTTCGGCAGGAAGGGAGGTCGGCTCCACCATGTGCTGGCGAACAAGCTGCTCCAGGGCATTGGCGATGCAGATGTTGGCCCTGGTATTTTCCGCCAGGGCCTGACCAATGGTCTCGTTGGCCACAGAATTTTGCTCCAGGGCCTCAGCCACCCGTACCAGACTGGCGTTCATCCTCTGCAGAATCTCCGTATGGAAATCCGATTTAAAATTGAGTTCTGTGAGGAGGGACACTGCCTGCGAGGGGGATTGCCCTGGACTGGCTTCTGCAGGGTCCTCAGCCGGATGTACTGGTTCCTCCCCTGCAGAGCCAGCAGAAATTCTGCGGCCTTGGCTCCCCTCTGGAGCAGACTCATCCGCCTGTGTCTCTGTTGGAAAAATGAGAAAAGAGTCACATTAGAATCTACATATTGGCACAATAACATTTCAGAGTTGGTGACATCACAATATTTACCTGGGACAACATGAGGAGCCGCAAAGTCTGGCATGTCCGTATCCATGTTGGACATGCCAAACACCTCCACAGCCTGCACACACCCCTGTGCCAGCTCTTCTAAATCATTCAACTCCAATGACACAGGGGTGGGACCCCCACCTGTCCCCCTTGCATGCCTAGCCCTGTCCGCCAGTTTTTGCTTCAGGCGATATTTGAAGTCGCCCCATCTGTGGATGAAAAGGAACCATTATTCTGTTTTTTTGGGGGGGGTTTTGGTTTTAGGGGGGTCAAGTTTTTACTTACCGCCGTTTGACATCCCGGGCTAGACGGACATAATCACCCACCCTATTGACAGCACTGGCTACCTCCTCCCACATTCTCCACTTCTGGCTTGCACTCATATTCCTGTCTGTCTGTGGCAGGATGTCCACACACTTCTGAACCAAAACCTCCATCTCCTTTCTTGTGAATTGTGGCTGCCTTTTCTTTTTCCCTGCTTTGGCCGGAATACTGGGCCCAGCAGCCTCTTCCATGTCATCCTCAACACCTATTTGTTTAAATGTTGAGAAATTTAAGCTTGCAAACTTGCACTATATTATGTTTCAAAATAATCATTGTTTGGAAATGCATGAAATACTTACCGGCAGACTCTTGGCCATTGTTTCCCTGGTCTGTAGCCATTTCTTATCGCCAAACAAGAAATACACCAGACCGTTTTTTTTGGCTCGTGACGTATTTATACATGCGTCCTTATTTTTCGACCGCATCATTGATTGTGCGTTCCTATGATCCCTCCTTAATTTGTGCGGGAAAATAAACACTATTTGTGGCTTGGGGCGTCTCGAGTCGGTGGAGGTTGTTGGTTGTTGGAGTTTACGTTGGTCGGAGTGGATTGTTGGCGGGATTTGGATTTGGCGTTGTTTGGAGTTGTTTTTGGTTTGTCTTTTTGGATTTTTTTTTTCCGTTCGCTTTTTTTTGGTGTGGTTGTTTTCTTTGTCGTGTTTTTGTTTGGTAAGTTTTTGGCCGTCTTACTTTTGTTCACTTTGTGTCTCCTTCTTTTTGTGAATTTTGGCTCGTTAATTTATTCAAAAATCTCCTTTGTTAGGTTTCTTTTGGCTCTGCCCCAACGACCTTTTTATCCGGTGACTTATATATCCTCTATTGGTAAGTTTATTTTTTCACTTGTTTATTAAATGTTCAAGTTTTTTTTTAACGCAACTTTGTTTGACCTTACACTTTTAACCTTTGGTTTTGTGAGTCCGAAATGTATTAACTAATTCGTGCTTTTTTATCTGCGTATTTTTTGACTTGTATTTGCGAACTAATTAGCGCATTTTTATCTGTTTCTTTTTTTACTTGTATTTGCAAACTAATTAGCGCATTTTTATCTGTTTCTTTTTTTACTTGTATTTGCGATCTAATTAGCGCATTTTTATCTGCTTATTTTGTTCCGTGAAATTGGTTGTGTTTTCCCTTTAGCATTTGTTTAATACATTTGGGCCCAAATTGAGGTAGTCTGCGCACTGTCGTTTTGTTCTTTGCCCAAATGTGTGTTTCTCCCCTTTTCTGTTTTGTCTTGCACCCAATTTAGATTCCTAAATGCCCTCCCTAAATTGTTGCATTGTTTATTTGTTATTATTTATAGGTTTGGACAATCATGACAATACCCCGGCATGTAAGCATCATTGGATTGTATCATCAAGCTAAGTAATTTTTCAAATATTTTTGCCCAAAAAAGCCTTACATTCAAATCTTGCCATTTCAGGTTGATCTTGGTCGGATTGTTCTGGCCATGCTCCCGGAAGCCGACCAACCTCAATCTCGTCCCAGGCATAGGAATCGTAGGCGTGCAAGGCCCCAGATATATCAAACACGTGTCACCCTTTTTGGAATGCCCTATGATGAGGTGTTAAGACGCTACCATCTTCCACCCAAAATCATCATAGACACTCTCTCATTAATAGAGAGTGATCTTGAGCGGCAAATTGACAGTCCTACAGCAATATCACCACTTACGCAATTTATGGCGGTGTTACATTTCTGTGCCTCAGGATCGTTTCAAACAACGGTGGGAATAGTGGCGGGAATCTCACAATCCTCCTTTTCCCGGATCCTGAGGGCAGTGATGGAGGCCCTTTTCAAGCACCTCCATCATTTTATTCAAATGCCATTGGATATGGGTGCCCTTAGTGTGGCCAAGGCCAATTTTTACCAAATAGCTGGCTTCCCACACATCATAGGGGTTGTGGATGGTACTCACATACCACTTCAGCCTCCAGCACAGCTGGAGGCCATATTTCACAACCGGAAACACTATCACTCCCTGAATATAATGGTGGTATGTGATGCCTCCCTCCAGATCCTGTCCCTGAATGCAAAATTACCCGGAAGTGCACATGACTCATTCGTCATCCGGCAATCAGGGATATGGCACAAATTAAACAACCTACAAGCTGGTGATGCGTGGCTTCTGGGTAAGTGGAGACCTTTAGTACATAACAATGTTAAGCTTGATACACAGTGATCCTGATGTTGTCACTTCTTTTTCACAGGAGACAGTGGCTACCCTTGCATGCCCTGGCTGCTCACTCCTTATTTGGCTCCCCCACCAGGGCCACAAAGTAATTTTAAGGGAAGTGGTGGAGCACTGTATTGGCCTTTTAAAAGGCCGATTCAGATGCCTCCACCGCTCTGGTGGCGAGCTCATGTATTTGCCGGATATGGTTTCGAAAATTGTGGTCCTGTGTGGGATATTTCACATCATTGCCATAAGGAGTGGTGTCCCAATGCAGCCAGAGGATGCCTTGCCTGAAAACCACAGTCAAAAAAACTTACTTTCCGTGATCTGCATGCGAAAGCATGCCAGCAAGCGGGGCGTCCGCCGTTGCAGGTCGGACCACCTGCGCTCCAGCTGGCCGATCTGGCGGCATGAGCCGAAGGAACGCAGGCGGCCACGTACCTCAGCATATGCGGAACGCTTTTCCCTATTGGTGATGGGGGGATGCTGGCTGGTGATCCGCCTGTCCATCACCCCGGTTAACACCATCAGCTCGCGCCTGGTGAATGCCGAGGCTCTCATGATGGCAATGGTGTATTTTATTAAAACAATTTTAATAAAGCCCCAAAAACAAATATGATTGGCTAATGTATTTGGGTAATTAACAGGACCAATTCTATTTGTTAGTGTATGAGTCATGTGTTCGACAGGGCCACAAATCTATTGCGAGTTATGATAGGCTTGATGCAGTGACATGCGTAAGCTAATTTAAATAAAGAAATGAATCCAGTAAAATATGCGTGGTTCAAAACAAAGAAAACAAATGGATAATTGGCTCAAACATGTATTTTGACAAATAAAAGCGAATGTTTAAGCCGTACGTATTCTGCGGGTAAACACTAACACGGACAAGAGTAAAGTTTATTGCATTGCCCCAAAAAATAAAAATAAAAATAACGAGCAATTAAGATAATTGATATATTGATTGGCATGATACAATTGAGGGAGGTAGGCAGAATAAAGGAGCAGATAATCGGAATCTGACAGGCCCACTTCCGGGTTGAACTTGTGCGTGCGTTCCCTGCAAGTCACATTGGGGATGTACGCTCGCTATTTGGCACGCTCGTTAGTTAGAGGAGGGGTTGGTAGAGTTTGGGGAGGATGTTTAGATGCGTTCGAAATTACGAGCGAGTGCTTGAATTAACATATTTCTGTACGTACGCCGAACGTACGTACGCCAACTTGCGTCCGGGTCTGAATGAGGGCCATTGAGTCATGGCCTTTCTGGTCACCACCAAAATATGAACCAAAATGGGGACAGAAGGGGTAAAAATAAAGAGAAACACCAACCCCGACTCTGGGTGCACAGTTCTGCTGAGAACTGAAGATTTCAAGATTTCAATTTAAATACTTCCTGTACACAATAATGTGGTATAATGTGCAAATAGTGCCACACTTATGCCGTCAAAATTTGGAGCTGTGGGACCAGATAGTATGCAGCTTATTAGGTGTAAGATACAACCTATGAAGCAATTTCAACTGCATCTCTGAGTGGCACAGACATTGCAACATACAGTAGTATAAGCAGTCTGATAGATACCCTCCCTCTGGGCATTAAGAGTGTTCTGTGGAGAGCTGACTCCAACTTCTCTTCAACTGCGGTAAAAGGTGACAGTGTAATGGTTGCCTGGGGGTCCAGAAGACCAACATACCTTAAGGAGAGAGACACCAGGAGACGTAGGGTGAAATCAAAGTAAGTGACTTTATTGTCACAAAAAACAGGCAAGAACGTATAAAAGAATAGTCCAAAGTAGGAACGGTGTGGCTGAACGGTGATGGTATGGCTGAACACTAATGGTTCAGCTAGGGAGCCAATGGTGTGGCTAAAGAGCCGATGGTGTGGCTAAAGTGCCAATGATGTGGCTGGATAGCAAGTAAAGTGGTCCGGAGGCCGATGTTGGGGCTTGGGAGCTGATGATGTGGCTTAAGACCAGTTGGTGTGGCAAGGTGCCAATGATGCGGCTGGAGAGCTAGTAGAGTGGACGGAGGCCGATGTTGTGGCTTGGGAGCCAATAATGTGGCTTAAGAGCCATTGGTGCGGCAAGGTACCGATGATGTGGCTGGAGAGCAAGTAGAGTAGTCGGAGGCCAATGTTGCGGTTTGGGAGCCGATGATGCGGCTTAGGAGCTGTTGGAGCAGCTTGGAAGCTGGGAGACAGTCTGGGCACTGGTGTGGCTTGGAAGCCAGGAGGCAGGCTGTGCAATAGTGTGGCTTGGAAGTTGGGAAACAGTTTGTTCACTGGTGCGGCTTGGAAGCTAGGAAACAGTCTGTGTGCTGGTGCAGCTTGGAAGACAGGAGACAAGCTGTACAATGGTGTGGCTTGGAAGCTGGGATGAGATCTGCAGAGAGGCAGGTGATTAGTAACACCTAAGATAAAAACACAGACAGGAATAACAGGCTATGAACTGAACACAGACAAAACAGGATTAGATGCAGTCTCCAGTAGTGACCAAGACTGGGAACTGCCACCAAGATGATCGCTATCTGCGGCTCCTAACAGTGAGATATCTGTAAAGAAAGGAGATGGAGATTCTGGATGCTCTCATAATAAGCTTGGACCACAGATGAGAAGGTGGCACACAGAGAACATGGGGTACTTTGCTCACAGTAGCCAGTGCCTGATGTGTAGGTTTTTAAAGACATCTGTCCACCGCAAGTGGAATTGGTCACATATGGCCTGATTAGGTCTGGAAATAGAGTAAGAAATAACAAATAACTGTGTACCTGGACAAACCATGTTGCTATACAAGGGTTGCATATACATACATTATTTTTGCATGGTAAATCCTGGCTGTTTTTGCATGTAGCTCTCAAATGCTGGATAGCTTTATTTTTATACTGCAATTTAGATGTTAGATTGGACGTACCCCTCCCAAATCTAACTCTCTCTGCACATTTTAAAACTGCCCCACTTGCAGTGCAACATGGTTTTACCAAGGTGCACATTTACTTGCTCTTTCTTACTAGATTCCTAACTCTAAAACAGGCCTAAGGAGACATTGGCCTATATATTCAAAGCGACGGCTTTAAACAGAAAATTTAAAGTGGCACTCGCATTCAGTGTAAAGCACGCTGGGCTTTTTACATTGAATGTAAGTGCCGCTTTAAATGTTCAGCTCCAACCTGCTAAGAAGCAACCGCAACATTGTTTAAAAAGGTCTGCATCAAGCCGAGCTAACCGATCCCACACTACCACTTCATACACAATAGTCAGCAACTGATTACACATTGGGTATTATTATCATTGTTATTATTATCCTTTATTTATATGGTTCCACAAGGGTTCAGCAGCTCCTAACAAAGTACATAAACAGTTGAGCAGAACAAGAGAACAGTGACTTACAGTACAAGACATTGCAGGACAAGTACATATTATATGAACTAGGGATGAGCGGGTTCGGTTGCCTGAGAACCGAACCCACCTGAACTTACAGGATCTGAGTCAGCTTGGGTTTTCCATCCTGACTCGGATTTGAAAACAAGGCAAAATGTCATCATGCCGCTGTCAGATACTCGTGGGTTTTGGATTCTATAAAGGTCCAGCGATCGCCACCATTTTTTATTCTGGTTGTGGAGAGTGAAGAGGGAGGGAGCTGGGAGCTGTGCTGTGCTGTGCTGCTGTGCACAGGGGCTGGCTACAGTTGTGTTGCTTAAGGGCTGGTTGTTGTCCATATAATGGGCTGGCTGGCTGTTGTTGTGACGGAGGTTGTCCTGTCCATCCATAGGGGCTGGTTGTCTGTTGTCCATATATAGGGGCTGGCTAGCTGTTGTCCTGTCCACAATTGCTGATGTTATCCCGGCAGCACTAAGCGAGGTCTGAGCACCCTGTGCCGGCCCAGTACATAGTGCCCTGTAATCGCGCGTGGTGCTGCCGCACATGACTGAAATTGGGGGTGTGGCCTCATTTCCATAGGCCACGCCCTTTGCATGATGTTGTTTGGAGGCTGCGGTGGTGGGGGTCCCCAACCTCCTGATTTGACCACCCGCAGATCACTTCGGCCCATGGGTGGAACAGCAACAGTGGGACAGTACCGTCCCACTGAAATCGTGATGTTGGGGAGGTGTGTGTCCTCTATGGGTGGTGCCCTTGTGCGACCGCACTGGTTGAACACACTTAGAGCCGGCCCTGCTAAGCCCACTTCAGTGCCCTGAAGTACGCAATCATGTGTACAATCGCTGGTGTCATCCTGGCGGCACTAAGTGCACTTCAGGGGCCAGAGCACACTACCCAGTGTACCACTGCTGGCGTCATCCTGGCTGCACTCAGAGCACCCCAGTGTCTCCTTGCCAAGTTCATCCAGCCCTCAAGGCTGCTGCACAGCCTGGAGGCCGCCTCACAGCCCATAGGCTGTGACTCCATTCAGTGAATGTTGTTACAGGTCCTCAGGCCACAACCAGCCCAGAGGCTGCTACCGGCCCAAAGGCCGCACCTCATCCTAATGGACCTCAGGTCACAACCAGCCCAGAGGCTGCTATCGGCCCAAAGGCACCTACTGGCCCTCAGGCCACAATCACCCCAGAGGCTGTTACCGGCCCAAAGGCCACACCTCAACCTATTGGCCCTCAGGCCACAACCAGCCTGGGCTGTTACTGGTCCAAAGGCCGCATCTCATCTTACTGGCCCACAAGCCACAGCAAACCAGGCACCTCCAGCCCTCAAGGCTGCTTCTGGCCCAAAGGCCGCATCTCATCCTACTGGCCCACAGGCCACAGCCTATCAGTTATCTTCAGCCCTCAAGGCTGCTACACAGCCGCATCAAGCCAAGGTATACCGGCCCTCAAGGCCGTAGCGGGACTAATACCCAATTGTTAGACTTGAGCCTTGGCACAAACCAATCATTTCAGCCACAAGTGGCAGTCCCTGTCGCTGAAGTGATTGGTTTGTTAAACTGTGAATGTCCTGTTTCATATACACAACATAAGGGTGGGTTGGAGGGTCCAAGGTGTCGAAGCTGGATAATTGGCTGAGACAAGATCAGTTTAAAATTGGATCGCAGTGACGCCATCTTGTGACTGGCGCAAGACGCCATCTTGGAAATGAGATTGCAAGACGCCATTTTTCGAATGGTCGCCCAAGTTCCATTTTAGATAAATTCACACTTTAGTACATGTGGCGATATTACTATTAGCATCATGCGATTGCATTTTATACCATTTCTCATACACACATTAATACGCACAATTGTGCTGTTAACTAGTCGCATATTAGCAAATGCATAAGATCTTGTATGAAAACGCTGAATATTAGCTTCATGCATGCACATCTGCCCCAAGTTAACTAGCGTCTTTACTTCAAACCCCACATACTCACACATTACATATTCACATACAAGGTTACATAAGCTTTAATGTATAAGATTCAAGTATGCACATTTACTATAATTGCTATGAAATAAAGATTATTTTGTAACTAAGGTTTTATATGTGATACTAAGCCATGTTTGGTATTGTACTGATGTGTAAACTCTCAACAGTATTCCGGTAACATCGATGTAGAGATCGCAACAGCATTCTCAACTTATGGACCGCAGAGACTTCAAGCAACAAAATGTACATTATATGACCAACTGTTAGGATTTGCATGAGGCGGGAAACCAGAGACCACCAGTTGTTAGAGGCTGGACTGTGTCTATTTGAACCAACCTGTTAGATGCCTTGTAACATATGCCCTCTCCTTTAGGACCAATGGTATTAGCAACAAACTTCTCTATTGTGTTGTCTTTTTCTGGGGGGTATAAATATGTGTGCTCTGACCCTGGGTTTCTAGTCTTCGTGCTGAATGCTGATTGACGGGGGTTTCTTGCTGATGCCTACATCTGGTCCAGAAAGCGCTGCGTATGTATAACTGTACTTGGGTCTGTATAATTCCTTTGCGCTAGAATTGTATTTAAGATCATAGCGTGTAACTGATTGTACTTTCACTTGAATAATACTTTGTTCTAGGTCTGGAGTCTTTATTTACTGTATGACTGCGTACGCAAAATAGCATCATCCTTAGAGGTTTATAAGCAGGGGTGTATAGAGGTTCAAAGGCAGTATCGTTAAAGGACAATTCCATCTTGCACCTTTTTACTTTCCATTATGTGCAGGTTGGGTCATTGCTGCCTGACATTTTTAATGTTATGGTTTATGAATGTCCAGAAATTGTAATGGCCACAGACAGCATCTCCTGCATGCCCCTTTCATTTTTTTTTTTAAAGAAAATTCTGAACCAATTGCTGCTTGTTGTGTCAAGAGGCCCTTAAGGCTGCTACATGGCCCAAAGGCCGCACCCTGCTTCACGGCCCAAAGGCCACCTGTCGTCACTCCTCACTAGCCCCCAAGGCTGTAACGGCTGCAACTTGCCAAGAGTTCCAGGCCTCAAGGCTGTTGCAGGACTGGTTCCTTCCTAATCATAGCTCTGTATTCCACTACTACTCATGCTGGAGGCTGCATCAACAATTAACTATCAATTCTTCAGCTAGGGCTGCACCAATTTAGCAATATCAACTCTTCTTACTTCAGCCAGTGGCTGCACCAATTTAGCAATATCAACTCTTCTTACTTCAGCCAGGGGCTGCACCAATTATCAATTCTTCAGCCAGGGGCTGCACCAATTATCTATTCTTCAGCCAGGGGCTGCACCAATTATCAATTCTTCAGCCAGGGGCTGCACCAATTATCAATACTTCAGCCAGGGGCTGCACCAATTATCAATTCTTCAGCCAGGAGCTGCACCAATATATCAATATCAAATCTTCTTACTTCAGCCAGTGGCTGCACCAATTATCAACTATCAACTGAGTCCTCAACTCTATTTATCACTCAGTTTTGAGCCAGCTAGCTGGATGCAACCTTTTGGCCCTTAACTAGATGAAAAAAATCAATATCGTGAGGTGGGAGGTGGTCAAAATTGACTGGAAACAAGTGGAAATAAATGTTATTGAGGTTAATAATACTGTAGGTACAAAAAAGCCAATTTTATGTGATTTTTATCTGTTTTTATGATTTTTAAGAAAAAATCCAGATCCAAAACAAAAACTGAAAAACAAAACACGGAGGTGAGGTTTTGCAAAACCAATCCAGATCAAAAGCCAGACGAGATCCAGATCCACAACCAAAACCAAAACACAGGGGTCAGCGCACATCTCTAAAAATAAACTACAAGTACCGCTATACAGAGATATATGCATTTTGATTTTGTGTATATTTGCAACAGAAGAGACATAACTGGGGTGTGACAGGGCATTCTCACGTATGCAACATTGAATCAGGGCATCCTGTGCATCCTAAGCACACCTGGATTTAAGTGAAAATATAATTTTTGGAGACAGATTTTTGCACTTAGTATAAGAAAGGTACAGGGGCGTTTCTAGAGAGGAGGGGGCCCGTGTGCAGTCTCTGACAGGGGTGCAACATTGCAGCACTGGTTCCCCTAGCAAGACTTTTTGAGAAGAATCAGAATGCCAGATCAGAATCACAAAGCTCCCACTTTGCATTTCTGAAGATTTGTAGAGCCCGATGCATGAACAGTGAAGAACCGGGCTGAGGACAGTGCTGAGGTGATGAGGGCTGAGGACTGAGGACTGTGCAGAGGTGATGAGGCGCTGAGGGACTGTGCTGAGATGATGAGGGGCTGAGGACTGTGTTGAGGTGATTAGGGGCTGAAAATGGTGCTGAGGGGCTGATGACTGTGCTGAGGAGATAAGAGGTTGAAAATGGTGCTGAGGTGTTGAGGGCTGAGGACTGTGCTGAGGTGATGAGGCGCTGAGGGACTGTGCTGAGATGATGAGGGGCTGATGACTGTGCTGAGCAAATAAGAGATGATGAGAATGGTGCTGAGGGGCTGAGGACTGTGCTGAGGTGATGAGAGGCTGAAAATTGTGCTGAGGTGATGAGGGGCTGAGGTCTGTGCTGAGGTGATGAGAGGCTGAAAATGGTGCTGAGGTGATGAGGGTGAAAGGTTACGGCCTAGTATCGACCATTACTCACCACAGCACCGGCTTCCCCTGATCCCTCGGGTGGTCAGACATCAGGTGCGGTGGGTGGTGCGTGACATGCTGAGCATTATACTTAGAGCCATGTGGACATCCATGAGCTGCGCTGTGCCTTGGTTGCTGCAGTTGCCATCATGGATGCAGCCATGACAGTTCACATCACCTGACTACCCTTTACCCAATGGTAGCATGGTGGTGGTCACCAATGATCTGCTACCTTAGGGTATAAAGCCAGTCTCCGGACAGAAGGAAGTTGCCTGTGCAACGTTGTCGCTACCTTGTGTATACTTGCTGTTATCCTGTTCCAGGTTCCCTACGTGATGTCCTCGAGTCTCTAGTACCAACTCCTTGTGCAACAGTGTGTCCGAACATCTGGCCTGTGTGCGATACAAGTGCCAACTCCTTGTGCAACAGTGTGTCCGAACATCTTGTCTGTGTGCGATACAAGTGCAAACTCCTTGTGCAACAGTGCATCTGAACATCTTGCCTGTGTGCGATACAAGTGCCAACTCCTTGTGCAACAGTGTGTCCGAACATCTTGTCTGTGTGCGATACAAGTACCAACTCCTTGTGCAACAGTGCATCTGAACATCCTGCCTGTGTGCAATACAAGTGCCAACTCCTTGTGCAACAGTGCATCTGAACATCTTGCCTGTGTGCGATACAAGTGCCAACTCCTTGTGCAACAGTGCGTCCGAACATCTTGCCTGTGTGCAAATACAAGTACCATCTTCTGACGCAACTTCTCATTAAATACCCCTTTTTAGTGTACAGCTATGAGTGCCACTCCTTGGCACAACAGTGCCTCAAGCACTTGCCTTTATATCCATACGAGTATCAGTTCTCAGTGCAAAGGTACTTCTTGTAGAAGTATATCTTGTTGAAGCTGGATAATTGGCTGAGACAGGATCGGTTTAAAATTAGATCTGCGTGACGCAATTTTGCAAATGGCAATGAGACGCCATTTTGTACATAAGGCAATGCTATTATTTAGTGTCGTGCAATTCCCAAGCAATAGAAAGAAGTTAAAAGTCCTCACCATATAAATACAGACAGTCGCTAAAACATATAAACTAATTATCCCTGCAAGACATACACCATAGTGTGCTCCACAAAACACATAGTCGCACAACGCTAACTAGCGTCTTTTCCCAATTCCCCAATACTTACACACTGCGCACTTACATGAAAGGTTCCCAAGTATTAAAGTGTAATATTCAAGGTTTATTCAGTGATTATTAATGTTGTGTAATAAAGGTTATTTGATATCTAAGGTTTAATACAGGGTAAGCAGACCGTGTCTGGTGTTGTACTGATCCACTGTGTCTCCACAGATTTCCGGTATCATCGGTGAGAAGGTCAGAACATGCATCTGCAAACTATGGACTATAGAGAGTTAAAACATTAAAATGTACTCTGTAATGTTAGCAACTTAGATTAGCATGCAGCGGGAAAAAGGACACAAAGGGCGGTTGGAGGCTGTTTGTGTCTATTTGAAATTGTCCTATAAACTATCCTGTAACAGAAACACCTTTAAGAAGAAAAAATGGAATCATGCCAAACTTGCCTATTGTATTGCCAATCCCTGAAAGAGTATATATGTGCGATCCCTGACCCCAGTCTTGAGTCTTCGTGCTGTGTTGTTGACGGAGGTTTCTAATGCTGATGCCGGTATCTGGGCCCAGAGCGCATGCGTGTGTAACAACTGTACCTTGGGTCTGTATGATTTATTTGCGCTAATTGTCTTTAGATCACAGCGAGTAACCATCTGTTTTTATACTGAATAATAACTTTTTGTGCTTTGGAACCACATTCAAAGTCTGAAGGCCTTTATTTACTGTGCAACTCATTACGCTGAACTGCGACAATTTTGGAAGGTATAGGCAGGATTCAGAAGGTATAGGTAGGATTGCATAGAGGTTTAAATTAGGTATCCATAGTTGGGGGCTCGCAGTGTTAATCACGCTACCGGTCACTTGGTAACATTTGGTAGTGATCTCTGAGCAAAAGGGTGGAGGCGCCTAACAGGAGAACGTATTGTGCCTTCGAAATCTGCTACCACTGTTGTTTCTGAGAGTCCACTACCTGTTATTGTGGCCTTAGGAGCGCTGATTGAGAATCCAGGGAAGAGGGAGGAAAAAGTTTGTTTTCCTTCATCGATAGTTTCTTTTTGTGTTCGAAAGGGGAAGTCGCATTATTGTGTATGCGACCAAGTCGCAATATAGCGTAAAAGTCATAATACGTGTTGTGTAGTAGTTGCATTATAGTGTATGCGACTAGCCGCACACTAGCATATATGTATTAACGGTATTGCTGCCACGTGTTTTAAACTAAGCCATTGAGAGTGCACTGTGATATTGATAGAGAGCATTGTTGTAAACATCTTGATCAGTGTTACCATAGTCTGGGAAAACATGTATTTTTCTGCGCAGGAAAAAAGGTGTGTAACAGTGAGAATTTGTTGGTTTAGGGTGTAACACGGTTCCTAAAAGGTTAAGGGTATCATGGGACCCTTAAGTGCTAGGTGCAGGAGTTGGCCTAGTAGTAGCTTACCGTTTAATATACACATAGCAGGTGTATGGGTTGTTATTTTTGTTAGGGTTCGGCTCTCAGTGTGATTACAGTATTCAGTAATCATTTAGGATTATTTGAGCATTGTAATTGAACCGCATAGTTTTGGCTAAACTGTGATTGTGAACTGAAGAGAGGGTGGATGAAATCACTGGAAAAAAAAAGGTAAGTATTACCCCTTAACAGTTGAAAGGTAGTCAAAAAGGGATTTTGGGCCTAATTCAGAGCCGAACGATCTGACCAGAGCGCTCGCTCTGAATCAGGGCCCTCCTACCTAAAAATGGAGCGGCCTCTTGGATGCTCGCATAGCTGTGGGTTACCACCCACAGCTATAGCAAGCGTCCATGATGATGGTCGCGATGGTCAAGACCAACGGGGCCATCGGGCTTGCGACGAGACCCTGCGGTACGGTCTCGCTGCCGCAAGCCCTGGAGTGATTTTGGCTCTATCAGAGCCAAAATCACTCCCACTGACATCACTACTGATGTCAGTGGGGCCAGCCCCAGACGGTAGGCATTCCCATGGGAACGCCTACGTCTGGTAGCCACGACCCCGGCACGCCCACCAAAGGGGGTGTGCTGTCACTCGCCATCAACAGCACGCCCCCTTTGGTGCGAGATCCCAAGTGACGGATTCCTCGTTGCTCGCCGGGTCTCGCGCATGCGCATGATGGAGCTCCCTCCGTCGTGCGCATGCGCATTCAGGCACCATCGACCCGCTTGCGAGCATCCTTCGCTCGCGAGCGGGTCTGAATTAGGCCCTTTGTGTGGAGGCAACTTCTTCTATAGGTGCGTGGAAGCATCTACATTTCTTCCATAGGGTTTGTGGACACGTTTCCAAGACGTCCACAGGTAAGTGAAAGTGTCTTGAGTGTCTTTCACCGGTTTAAATCTTTATTGAAAAATGTAGGGGTTTTCCCAAGATGGGAGCCACGCAAACAGTAGAGATGTTAGATGATGATGTGCTGCTGTTGGAAGCGCCGCTTGGGTCGGCACGCCATATTATGCATACTAAGTATGGTGTTTATGCAATTAGGTACTGTGATGTATGGTTTAAGATGACGATGAAGAGTGTTAGACCGTTTCCCAGAATTGGTAGCTTTGATAAGGATGTATTGAACAATGTCCGATATAGCATCAGTATGGTGAAGGGGATGCATGGCTTAAAGGTGTTCAAGTGATGCAAACTAGCATCACGAGCAAATTAACGGAGAGTACACCCGCAGTGCTACACTGCAGTGCATGCGCGCCGCGAGCTAGCACGCATGTGCAGCAAGGTAGCGTTGTGGAAGGTATTGTCAGTGGTTCACGCGCACCACCACCGCCCTATGCGGATGGGGTGCAGGTACAGTTGTTGAAAAAACCCATAAAAACGTAACAAGTAATTTGTACCCTCTCTTAAGTAATCATAAGGAAAATGTTTATAATGCAGATGATGAGCCTATTGTTATGTCTGCCATTTCCCATGCTGTACACATGTTAGATGCTCCACCACGACAAGCACAAGTGGTGCCGCCATCTTCATCAGTGATAGCACAGGAAGTGTTAACATCCACTTCACCCGTAGAGGAAGTGGTTAACCCTAAACGTAGCAGTAATAGACTAAACCCCCAGCCAGGTAATAATGTCAAAAGTAGCAGTGCGGCCGGTCTGCATCCCATCCAGACAATAACTGTTCCGAATGGGAATGCGGATGCGAATGGTGTAGTGCCCACAAGGGAGGTAGCAATGCATTGTCCTTGGACAAGAGCAGAGCTAAATTCCATAATGAATGATTTCCCCGATCCTAAAAAGCAATTAGCCAAATGCCAAAGATTTTTTAAAAATTTGGGTAGTTCTCACGAGCCAACCAATAAAGATTGGCGAGAGGTGTTAAGGGCTGGTCTTCCACGCAATACCGACGTGACAAAATTTATCACGGATTGTGTATTGGATGGAGATGTTCCCTTAACAGACAAAGTTAACCAAGGTAACATTTCCCGCATTGTAACTCAATTGGGTGTATATTTTCCAGTAGTATTTAACTGGAGCAAAATTTTCACCATAAAACAAAAAGAGAGTGAATCTGCAGAGGATTATTGTAATTGAGCTCTGCAGGCTATCACCCAGTACACTGGGTTAGAAGCCATTAAAGAAAGCACTCATCACAGGGGAATGATTGTCACTGTACTTATGGACGGTCTAAAAGAGAACCTAAAGACCCGAGCTCAGAACACGCAACCTGGCTGGAGGGAAGTTACTGTAGACACCCTCATAGAATCCGCTATTGAACATGATAAGAACATCTCTAAGAAGAGAGAGACCCAGAGCGAGAAACTAATGGCTGTTAGTATTCAAGCTCTAGAAGAAATGACGGTAACATCACAGCCAGCAGACACACCTACACCTGCACCGCTACACGACCTCACCAATCCTGTACCACCACAAACACAGCCCTACCACACATATCACACACAACCACAACACCCATACTATCCACAACCACCGTATTTCCCTCAATATCCTTACCCATACCCACCACCTTTCCCTCCCGCTCAACCCATACAGCAATCCTTTCATCCACCCCACTCACGAAAGTGCTTCAACTGCAACCAATGGGACATGTAAACAGGAACTGCACTGTGAAGAAGGTAGGGCCCCCTAACCAGGGAGTACCTGGATATCCCCATAAGGGATACACACAGAGAACAGTAAATATCCAACAGACACCAGCTCCAATTGTGGCTGTAAATGCTGTATTGGAGAGTGGGAGTCAACGCTAGGGGTCAGGTCATACCTGTAGTCTACAGATAGGTTAACGGGAAGTACTAGGGTAGAACCGGTAATGATGGTTGATGTAGCTGGTACTAAATATCCTTTTTTTGTAGACACAGGGGCGACCAGGTCAGTGATAAAATCTCCTGTTAATTTACAGGTAACCAGCAAAACAGTACCAGCAATGGGTGTAACGGGTAAAGTGCAACATTATCCTTTAATAAAATCCACAGAGGTCACTATCGGGCCATTGCATACCAGGCATTCTTTTCTCCTGGCAGCAGCGGCTCCTACTAACCTATTGGGAAGGAATTTGTTATGTAAGATGGGATGTGTCATATATTCTACCCCTGATGGTGTATTTCTAGATATCCCAGAGAGAGTTGCGCATGAGGTGAGGGATATGTTGGACACTCCCCAAAGGATAATGCATCACTCTACTGGATTAAGTAAAAATCCATCTCAGGTAGATCAAATGTTATCCCAAATTCCAGATTCACTTTGGAACAAGGAAGGACAGGACACTGGATTAATGGCAAATGTAAGTCCCGTAATGGTAAATCTAAAAAGCGGTAGGCAAGCTCCAAAAATTCCCCTGTACCCATTAAAACAGAAGGTAGAATTAGGGGTTTATCCCATAATTGAGCGATTGTTACAGCAGGGAATTTTAGTTCGTACAGCTTGTGTAGCCAACAGTCCCATCTTTCCTGTAAAGAAGAGTGGTGGGAGGGATTATAGGCTGGTACAAGACCTTAGAGGGGTTAATAAGGTGGTAGAGAGACAATTTCCCGTAGTGCCAAATCCAGCTGTCATTCTTATGCAGATCCCACCCAATGCAACCCATTTCACTGTCATTGACCTCTGTTCTGTTTTCTTATCTGTGCCTCTTCATCCTGACTGTCAGTCCCTATTCGCCTTTACATACAGAGGTGTACAATACACTTGTACACGATTTCCCCAGGGTTTCATAGACAGCCCCAGTATCTTTTCCCAGGCCCTACACAACTGTTTACAATCTTTTCAACCTGCCAATGGATCTGTTCTAATACAATATGTGGACAATTTATTGTTATGTTCTGATTCATTTATGTCATGTTTAAATGATACTAAACTTTAGTTGCTTCATCTCTTGCAAACAGGACACAAGGTTGCTAAGGACAAACTACAGCCATGCCAGTCCAGGGTTAAATATTTGGGACACTGCCTAACTCAGGGGTTACGACATCTCACAAATTACAGAATCAAGGCCATACAGAACATGACACTGCTGCAGAATCAACACCAACTTCGTACCTTCTTGGGAGTGTGTGGATACTGCAGAATGTTGATCCCAGGTTATTCTATTTTGGCCTTGCCATTACAGGACTTTGGGCCTGATTCAGAGCCACTCGCTCTGAATCAGGGCTGGGCTTTTTTATTTTGGAGCGGCCTCTTGGCCGCTCACATAGCTGTGGGTGACCATCCACAGCTAATGCGAGCGTCCAGGATGATGTTCGCAATGGTCAAGACCATTGCACCATCAAGCTTGCGACAAGACCCTTGTGGTAGGGTCTAGTTCATCTGAAGCCCCAGAGAGCTTTCGGCTCTAAAAGAGCCGGAAGCTCTCCACTGACATCACTTGTGATGTCAGTGGGGCCGCCCCCAAATGGCAGGCATTCTCATAGGAATGCCTCCATTTGGGCAGCCACCCCCTGACCTGCCCACCAAAGGGGGCGAGCTGTCACTCAACATCGACAGCTCGCCCCCTTTGGTGCGAGACCCAGAGTGATGGAGTGCCCGATGCTAGCCGGGTCTCGCTCATGGCTCTGTCATGCGCATGCGCTGTAGACCACCATCAACCCGGTTGCGAGCGCTCAGCGCTTGTGACTGGGTCTGAATCAGGCCCTTAGTCTCTTCCTCAAAGCCCATTTGTGTCATACACACAGAGGAATCAGAGCAGGCTTTCCTTAATCTTAAAGATAGTCTGACAAAAGCACCTGAATTGGGAATACCTGATTATGAAAAACCTTTTGAGTTGTATTGTATGGAAGCCGATGGTTGCGCAGCAGATGTCCTCACACAAAAACATGGTGATGCCAGTAGGCCCATAGCATACTACAGTGCACAATTGGACACTGTGGCAAGATCACTCCCAACGTGTTTAAGAAGCCTTATGGCGTCTGAGAAAATTTTTGACAGCAGCAGGCATACCAATTGCACATTCCAAACATATAAAAGGACTACTAACAGCAATCCAATTGCCAAAGGCAGTGGCAGTAATTAAGTGTAAAGCCCATACATGTGAAGATGATCTGGTGTCACTGGGCAACAACAGGGCAGATGAAGCTGCAAAATGGGCAGCAGGGTTAAAAATGAATGTACCAACTGAACAAATCATGACTTTCCAAACAATTGATATGCTGAAATTAATTGAGAAGCAAAATTTGTGTTTTATCCAGGAAAAGTCAGTCTGGAGGTCCAAGGGTTGTGGGCAATAGTCCTCTGGACTCTGGAAAGATGGACAAGGTAAGCCAGTAGCTCCCAAGGCATATTACCCAAGCTTGGCTGAGGCAGCGCATAGTCTGACTCATCTGGGAAAGCAAGGTATGTGTAAATTGGTGAGAGCATACTGGTGCGCACCGGGTTTTTCTTCTCAAGCTGAAAAGAGAGCAATGTCCTGTCTGACCTGCTTGAGGAAAAACATTGGGAAAACGATCCCTACCGAACCATCCCACAATCAATACAAATGATTTCATCCAATTACCACCCTGCAGGAATCTCAAGTATGTATTAGTGTGCACTGATGTGTTTTCCAAATGGGTTGAGGCATACCCAGCTGCCACTAATACTGCTGTGTTTACTGCCAAGAAAATTGTTCAGGAGTTTGTGTGCAGATACGGTATCCCTAAAATCATTGAGAGTGATAGGGGTACTCATTTCACAGGTGATGTTTTTCAAAATATGTATAAGCGGATGGGTATTAATAGTCGACTTCATACCCCCTACTGACCGCAAGCCAGTGCCAAGGTGGAGAGGATGAAAGGTACTATTAAAAACAAATTAAGTAAAATCATGGCAGAGACTGGACTAGGATGGCCAGAAGCATTACCGTTGGTCCTACATAGCATAAGGACCACTCCTAGACCCCCTCTACATCTGTCCCCCTTTGAAATACTGTTTGGTAGACAACCTCATTTGATTATAAGTCCACAGGAAGATTTGAAAGGTAACAATGAGGTAACTGTAAGTTATCTTATAACAATGAGTAAACAGTTAAAACAGCAACAGCAGAAACTGAAATTGTTGTCCCATGATATGCCTAAAACAAACTGTCATGATGTTGAACCTGGAGAATATGTTATGATCAGAAATTTCTTGCATTCAGGTTGTTTGACTGATCCATATCAGGAGTTGCTGACGAGTACCACATCTTTGAAGGTGCCCAAGAGAGATACCTGGGTCAATTCCACTCACTGTAAGAAGGTCAACCAACCGGTGGAGAAACAAGGCAGAGACGAGGCTGATAACGTGGACCTGTCGATCGCAAGCTTGTTCCGGGAGGGTTAAAAGGTTGCAGTGAGATATCTGAGCTAAAGAAATTTGCAGTCCTTGCTGCGGCAATGGACTGGTCTGCTGTGTTAATTTTTATATTCTCTTCCAGTTTCCATCATCCTGATTTGTTTGGGGATTTCTGGTTTCTGTGACGGGGGACTGATAGAGAAGATGGGAGCTGATGGCAGAATTGATGGAGTAGAGTCGAAAGGAGGAGTGCTATGCCAATCAGGGGAGTGTTTGACCAATCTTAGTACTGTAATCGTTAAGAGATCTGCTATTTTGGATACTCGGGGACAGTGTGAAGGTCTGTCATCTGAAGATTATTGTATGTGTGAGTTCTGTGGGTCCGTAATTGATGAGAGATACATCCAACAGTGTCAACCCAAATATAATCAGTATTGGGGTGGGTATCCTTTAGAGGATTATCACACCATGGTGTGCAAAAATTTGAACCAAACTGACTGTTGGGTGTGCTCTCACGTGCCCCAAGGACAGCATAATTTAGGATTAGTGCCATTCCCATTAAATGTCTCTGAAATTATAAAATCACAAAGAGGGTATGCACTACATGGAAAATTTCTTAGTACCAAACCACCCCATTTTAAACTCCACCAGTACCAAGCAGATAAATCACTTTTATGTTTAAACATCACCAACTCCAATGAACCAGGAAGTTGGGAGGTGACTGGGAATAATCAGACGATGACCTTCTCACAAAGAGCTGACCAAGAGCTTATGAATTATGAACTGTTACGCAAAATTAGGTCAGGTGGAAGACACTTCCGGTATAAATATACACTAAGTTCCATCAAAGAAATGATTAGTAGGGTACCAGATGGATACTGTGCCAAGATATTACAACCAGAAACTTGCATGTGTCAAATGGGAGACCCTGAAGTAGGATCACTTGCTAGGGAAATGTGTGTGACGATAATGATGCATACTATTCCTTATGTTCTCCCTGATGATGTATATTTTATATGTGGAAGGAAACAGTATAAGTGGCTCTCTCCGAGTTCCGAAGGTTTTGTATTACTTGGGAAGAGTAGTCCCAGAGGTTATGACCCTCACACATGATGAAATGCTTGGTATTCATAAAAACACCCCATCACTATATCTTCATACCCAGTATGAACACAGAGACAAAAGAAATATGAACCCTGGTGATGTGCATAAAGCCACACAGTTAATTAGTGAGACAACTGGCTTTTCATGTTTTGGTAGCATTGGATCCCACCAGGATCGCTCGGGGTACACTAAATTTTAGATATATCCAAGATCTTGCTAAATTAATAGATAATACCACCGAGATGTATGATGACACATTCAGGTATACAGGTAGGGAGTTGCAAGCGTACAATAAAGAATTGGTGCAACACAGACTAGTGTTAAATTATTTAACAGCTGTCACTGGAGGGTATTGCGCAACTTTGGCCACCCAATTTCGAGTAAAGTGTTGCACTTATGTCACAAATGATACCAGCGACCCCAAGGAGGTGATAGACCGGAAGATGGATGAAATTCTGCAGCTAAAATGGGAATTTCAAGAGAACCATAATGCTTCAGTGGCTGAAGTAGAGGAGAAAGTAGAGGTATGAGTTTCATGGTTGAACCCAGGGAAATGGTTCTCAAGTCTAGGAGAATGGGTCCAGGAAATGATTGCATGCATAGGTAAACTCCTGATCCTCATACTGGTTGTCATCATAGTAATTGGCATATGTGTCAGGTGTGTTCCTACTGTGTTGAAGTGTGGAAAATGTAAAGATAAGGTAAACCGGAAGAACGTAATCATGATGGTGGTCAGTAGTGACAATATGAATACTGAGGTAAATGTAGAACTGCATTACAACCCTGAACTAGAAGGTACCTTCGTATAATTTATTATATTTAGACATACATGAAATTCATTATTAAAATGTTATTCCCCCTCAAGACTTCCTTTATAGGATTGGTGTATCCCCACATCTTTCCCATGATCTCCCAAGATCCGCGGTGTGTGTATAGAGGTAGTTTTATGTCCCCTCATAGAGACACATTATTGATGGATTAAGAACCATTTTGTGCCATCCCATAATATAACATTAAATAATATGTCATAATGTAAGCCTAACAGATCTGAAACATAATTAGATCTGCGCGCCATTTTAGTGAAACTCGCCACTATAAGTACATACGGCGATGCTATTATTTAGCGTTGTGCGATTCCCACACAATAGAAAGAAGTTAAAAGTCCTCACCATATAAATACAGACAGTCGCTAAAACATATAAACTAATTATCCCTGCAAGACATGCACCATAGTGTGCTCCACAAATCACATAGTTGCACAACACTAATTCCCCAATACTTACACACTGCACACTTACATGAAAGGTTCCCAAGTATTAAAGTGTAACATTCAAGGTTAATTCGATGATTATTAATGTTGTGTAATAAAGGTTATTTGATATCTAAAGTTTAATACATGGTAAGCAGACTGTGTCTGGTGTTGTACTGATCCACTGTGTTCCCACAGATTTCCGGTATCATCGGTGAGAAGATCGAAACATGCATCTGCAAACTATGGATTATAGAGAGTTAAAACATTATAATGTACTCTATAATGTTAGCAGCTTAGATTAGCATGCACCGGGAAAAAGGACACAAAGGGCGGTTGGAAGCTGTTTGTGTCTATTTGAAATTGTCCTATAAACTATCCTGTAACAGAAACACCTTTAAGAAGAAAAAATGGAATCATGCCAAACTTGCCTATTGTATTGCCAATCCCTGAAAGAGTATATATGTGCGCTCTCTGACCCCAGTCTTGAGCCTTCTTGCTGTGCTGTTGATGGAGGTTTCTAATGCTGATGCCGGTATCTGGGCCCAGAGCGCGTGCGTATGTAACAACTGTACCTTGGGTCTGTATGATTTATTTGCACTAATTGTCTTTAGATCACAGCATGTAACCATCTGTTTTTATACTGAATAATAACTTTTTGTGCTTTGGAACCACATTCAAAGTCTGAAGGCTTTTATTTACTGTGCAACTCATTACACTGAATTGCGACAATTTTAGAAGGTATAGGCAGGATTTAGAAGGTATAGGTAGGATTGCATAGAGGTTTAAATTAGGTATCCATAATCTCTTGGGCCATTGTCTATTTGTCTCTATTCCCACGGTATCAGACACCTGTCCAAAGGGCCGCGACCTGCTTGCTGGGTGCAGCTTAGACCCATATCCCACTTGGAGGGGTCACTGGTGAACAGCTCTCAGCTGGTTAGACTCTGCGCCTTTGGACAGATCTTGTCAACGTTTGATATTTGTGGATGAGATCATATATACAGGCCCCATGCCTCCACCTTCTCTCTCCTCCAGGGACCTCAGCTTCCATCCCCTCAGTAGGGGATTCCTTTAAGCCAAATACGACAGTTTGAACAGGCCAAATGGAAGCTAAGGAGTCCCAGGCTACAGGGGCATTACAAGAGCTTGCCACCCACATGGACAACCTAGAGGCAGCACAACATCAGGTGGGTCAATACCTACATGAGCTTTCTGGACAGATGGTGTCAATTCTAGGGACTCTAGCCACGCTCCTTCCTCCTCCCATGGTGGTAGCACCTCCTACTCCACCAATCTAATCTTCGGTTCCTAGTTGTTCTAGGTCCCGTCTTCAGCTGGCGTCACCAGAACGTTTTGATGGGAACCCTTGATGCTGCCGGGGATTTATCAACCAGTGTGAGATCCAGTTCGAATGTCTACCACAGAATTTCCCCACACCTAGATCGAAGGTGGCATACATTATTTCTTTATTGTCAGGAACAGCTTTGGACTGGGTTTCTCTGCTATGGGAACGAGCAGTTATCTCTAATCACTTTACTTTCAGTTTTCCGTGATGCTCTTGCTATTGTACATGCACCATCTGCTTGGCATTCCAGAGTTTGCAGTGTATCACAACAAATATCACTGATATCTGCTGTGGTCACTCGTAGATACATTAAGGGGAGGGGATCCTAACTATTTCCGGGTACCTCCACAAATATTCTTTTATAAACAGGATCCTAGTCTTCTAGAAGCTAGGTTTTTAGGTTTTTTTATGGCTGGAATGTGGAGCATTATTACTGTGTCACAATCCGGGGGTTCTCTAGTATTTGAGAGGAAATACAGAACAAGATCAAGTCACTTACAGCTTAGATGCCCTAACAAGCAAGAATCTCAGGTGATTAAATATTTGACAAATGTTTTTCTCTTTTTGGTATCAGTCAACAATATACTTCCAGCTGAATGTAGCCACATCAAACCAAGGTAACTGACATTGATTTTGCTAAAAGATATGTAATATTCTATAATCTATGCAAATGATTACTGTTAAGGCATTTACTTCTGTTACTTATGACAGAATAGCTCAGTAACACTGGTCTTGGATTATTGGGGCATTACCCATACAGTATATGTGCAGCTCAGTTATATAGGACTGTTTCTCTTCTATGAGGGAGTACACACCACACTTGCGGACTTTTTGGCTGCCCCCTCCAGGAGGGGACAGCCAGGTTGGCCGACTCATCACATTAGGGGATGTGACATTGGTATAGGTGGGCGGTGCCATGCAATCATGCCATTGTGGCTCCACCTCTGTTATACAGTGCCAATATTACAGTCATTGCAATGCGGGGTGTGGCTTACGAATTGCATCTTTTTGTTTAGTAAGTGGGCGGCTCTAGGTGGGGGGGCAGCTATGGAGGGTGGTGCGGGCAGTTGGCTTCTAGCTCCGGGAGACTTGCCTACTCTTCCAGGAGATTTTCAATAACCTCCCGCCCATTCCGACGGAGTTGGCGAGTATGGTACACACTGAGAGGCTGATGCACAGTATGCCTGACTGCAGAGCATATCTTGCATGAATTCACACTCTACATGCATCAAAATAAGCTACAAGTACCGCTATACAGAGATACTGTATATGCATTTTGATTTTGTGTATATTTGCGTCAGAAGAGACATAACTGGGGTGTGACAGGGCATTCTCACGTGGGCAACATTGAGTCAGGGCATCCTGTGCATCCTAAGCACACCTGGATTTAAGTGTAAATATAATTTTTGGAGACAGATTTTTGCACTTAGTATAAGAAAGGTGCAGGGGAATTTCTAGAGAGGAGGGGGCCCGTGTGCAGTCTCTGACAGGGGTGTAACATTCCAGCACTGGTTCCCCTAGCAAGACTTTTTGAGAAGAATCAGAATGCCAGATCATCATCACAAAGTTCCCACTTTGCATTCTGAAGATTTGTAGAGCCCAATGCATGAACAGTGAAGAACTCTGTTGAGGTGAGGTGATGTGCTGAGGGACTGTGCTGAGATGATGAGGTGCTGAGGACTGTGCTGAGGTGATGAGAGGCTGAAAATGGTGCTGAGGTGATGAGGGGCTGAGGACTGTGCTAGTGATGAGAGGCTAAAAATTGTGCTGAGGTGATTTGGGGCTGAGGACTGTGCTGAGGTGATGAGAGGCTGAAAATGGTGCTGAGGTGATGAGGGTGAAAGGTTGCAGCCTAGGATCGGCTGTTACTCACCACAGCACCGGCTTCCCCTGATCCCTCGGGTGGTCAGACATCAGGTGCGGCGGTGCGAGTCACGCTGAGAATTATACTTAGAGCCATGTGGACATCCATGAGCTCCAGCAAGGAGATCGATCATTTCAATACATATATAGATATTGAAAAATTCATAAGGAAATTGACTTTAAAAAATTCTTCTTTATGGACAAAAATTCTAATAAAGAATCAATGGAGGAGAAAGAAGAAACTGCCTTCAAAAAAAGATCAACCTTTTATCCCAAGTATATTAAAGGAAGTTTTGTGGACTGTTTTCAAAAGTTGGTGTTAGAAGACATGGAAAAATTGGAGAAATCCGAAAAATTAGGTCCTAAGAAAACTAATCTAACTAGAAAAGACTAAAATGCATTAAAAGCATTACAGAAAGATGATTTAATAATAATTAAACCCTGTGATAAAGGAGGAGGGGTTGTAATTATGGACAAGGAGAAATATATAAATGAAATCAATAGACATCTTACAGACGGAGTAACCTATCAAAAATTGCGGGGAGATCCGACAACCAAAATTAAGAACAGTCTACAGAAATTCCTCGAAGAATCATTGAAGAATATTATTACATAGAAAGAATATGATTTTCTACTGATAGATAGTCCCACCATCCCAACCATTTACGTTCTTCCGAAAGTACATAAGGACATTGAAAATCCGCCAGGGAGACCAATCATATCGGGTGTTAATAGTTTAACAACTAACCTCTCTGAATTTGTAGATACACATCTACAACCATTAGTTAAAAATACCAAATCATATCTAAAGGACACCACTAATACTTTAAGGAAAAAAGAAATGAATTTGAAAGAGAATATGATTTTAGGGACAGCAGATGTAACAGCCCTGTATACCAACATACCTCATGAAAAAAGTTTAGAGGCTGTTAGATGGCATTTAGATAAAACTGAGATGGATGAAATTAAGAAAGAATTTTTAATTAAAAGTATTAATTTTATTCTTAAAAATAATTACTTTTACTTTAATGGTGAGTACTACATTCAGTCTGTTGGAACGGCGATGGGCACGAAATTTGCTCCCAGTTACGCCAATTTATTTATGGCATACTGGGAGGAGAACTATATTGAAAAAGAAAGGAATAAAAATCTAATATTGTTGTACCGCTACATAGATGATGTTTTGCTATTTTGGGATGGTAAACAGGAGGATCTTACAGTGTACAGTGACAATTTAAATGTGAATGATTTTAACATACATTTTAGCTTTAATTTTAGTCAAACAGCTATTCATTTTTTAGACCTTACAATATACGTGGAAAAGGATCGGATAGAAACCAAATGCTATAGTATACCCACGGACGCCAATAATGACATTTCAAATCAAAGTGAACATCATCAAAACTGGCTCAAAAGTATTCCAAAGAGCCAGTTTTTGAGGCTGAGGCAAAATTGTAGCAAAAAAGAGGAATATATCGACCAAACATCAAGAATGAAGAAAAGATTCCGGAATAAAAGCTATGACTGTAAGATTCTAGACAAATTTGATCAAGAGGTTTTAGAGAAGGAGCGTGATTCATTAATAAACGACAATGGAAAAGTGAAATCAAGGAATGAAGATTTTAAGTATGCTTTTATTACTGAGTATACAGGAAATCATAAAAAGATAGAGGCAATTTTTAAAAAGCACTGGCACCTGTTACAGAATGATCCTGTTTTAAAGAAAGAAATCCCAAGAAAACCTAAATTTATATATAGAAAAGCACCTAATCTTAAAAACAAACTAACGAGAAGTGCTATAACGACTGAAATATTTCACCCCATAAGAAGTAAAGGTTTTTTTAGATGTGGTAGTTGTGTGGCATGTAAGGAAATAAAAACAACGAAGAATAAATACACAGAGTTTACCGTGGGAGATCAGACATTTAGGCTGAATCATTTTATGACATGCCATAATGCTACCAATATTATTTATTTTATCGAATGTAGTTGTCATCTATTTTATGTGGGAAGAACAAGTAGAGCTTTGAAAACGAGGTTGGGTGAACATCTTCAGAATATTAAAAAAGGTGTTACTACACACTCCTCATCCAACCACTTCAAAGAGAAACATAACTGCTCCACCAATGAAATTATACAGTTTAAGGCTATTGATAATATTAGAAGCACATGGAGGGATAGAAATGAGGAAGCAATGTTAGCTAAGAAAGAAATGAAGTGGATTTTTAAATTAAAAACCTTGTCCCCCAATGGGTTAAACCTAGATTTCGAATTAAAATGGTTTTTATTAGTATTTATAATTATTTATTTCATCTTGATCATATATTTTTATATATTGTATTTATTGAAGTATTACATATATGTGATTTTAATGCTTAGGACTCACCTTTCTACATGTTAATTTTAAGATGACGCTGTCCACCAATGATCTGCTACCATAGGGTATAAAGCCAGTCTCCAGACAGAAGAAAGTTGCCTGTGCAACGTTGTCGCTACCTTGTGTATACTTGCTGTTATCCTGTTCCAGGTTCCCTACGTGATCTCCTCGAGTCTCTAGTACCAACTCCTTGTGCAACACTGTGTCTGAACATCTTGCCTGTGTGCGATATAAGTGCCAACTCCTTGTGTAACAGTGCTTCTGAACATCTTGCCTGTGTGCAAATACAAGTACCATCTTCTGACACAACTTTGCGTTAAATACCCCTTTTAGTGTACAGCTATGAGTGCCACTCCTTGGCACAACAGTGCCTCAAGCACTTGCCTTTATATCCATACGAGTACCAGTTCTCAGTGCAAAGGTACTTCTTGTAGAAGTATATCTCTTGCGCCATTGTCTATTTGTGGAGCATTATTACTGTGTCACAATCCGGGGGTTCTCTAGTATTGGCGAGAAAATACAGAACAAGATCAAGTCACTTACAGCTTGGATGCCCTAACAAGCAAGAATCTCAGGTGATTAAATATTTGACAAATGTTTTTCTCTTTTTGGTATGAGTCAATAATATACTTCCAGATGAATGTAGCCACATCAAACCAAGGTAACTGACATTGATTTTGCTAAAAGATATTCAAAATTCTATAATCTATGCAAATGATTACTGTTAAGGCATTTACTCCTGTTACTTCTGACAGAATAGCTCAGTAACATTAGTCTTGGATTATTGGGGTATTACACATACAGTATATTTGCAGCTCAGTTATATAGGACTGTTTCTCTTCTATGAGGCAGTACACACCACACTTGCCGACTTTTTGGCTCCCCCCTCCAGGAGGGGACAGCCAGGTTGGCCGACTCATCACAGCAGGGGATGCGATATTGGTATAGGTGGGCGGTGCCGTACAATCATGTAATTGTGGCTCCATCTCCATTATACAGTGCCGATATTACAGTTATTGTAAAGCGGGGTGTGGCTACGAATCACATCCTATATCTCAGTAAGTGGGCGGCTGTAGGTGGGGGTGTGGGTAGCTATGAATGGTGGGGCGGGCAGTTGGCTGCTAGCTCTGGGAGACTTGCCTACTCTTCCAGGATATTTTCAGTAGCCTCCCGCCCGTTCTGAGAGAGTTGGCGAGTATGGTACACACTGAGAGGCTGATGCACAGCTGAACGTATGCCTGACTGCAGAGCGTATCTTGCATGAATTCACACTGTACATGCATAAAGTCAACACAGGTACAATATTTATTTTGTTGTTTTTTACGTCTCATTGTTTCAGTCTACAGTTTTAAGACACCAACAGCACTCATACATCTGCAAGACGTTTAGATCTTGTTAGCACAGGCAGCACAGGGTCTTGGAGATGGGAGTCACATATCTTGCACTTAGTTATGTTCTACTGTATACTGTATATATGCACTTCCCTACACATCACTCTGTATGAGCCCTAAGGAGAGCTTCCATGGCTGGCTATGTATATCATTGTATATTGCCAACTAGCGACCCGCCCCAGCTTCACATGGGAGCAATTTCATCTTGACACAGCCCCTTGCATCTCATAACCCCCTGCTTCTCACTCCTGCCCCCTGCATCTCACCAGTGTCACAACCCCCATTGTTGTTGCCCTGCAGCTGTAGCCTAGTCACTGGGATGTGCTGGGAAGGGGAGGAGCATCATGGATGAGAGATTTGTATTGCAGCTACCATAATCATTATCAGCAGCATGTCCCCAGGGCTGGGGCACCTGTGCATATTTCTACAGCCTCCATGCACACCTCTCCCCAGCTACCGAACATGGTTGTGAGCAATGTCATCTTTGCACAATGTACCCTGTATTTCCTGGGCTTCCTGTTGAGCTTTCTCAGAGAGAGCATTTCATGGTGGAGGAGTGGTGTACGGAGTCTGCCTGCAGGTTCAGCATAGGAATGGACATTGGAATCTGATGGTTACTAACCATCGATATTTTTGTTCCAATGGTAGTGTTTTTACCATTTGATGGTGGCAGTCCAAAGTTTGCCATCATCGAACGGAAATCATTTGATGGTGTTTCGATGGTTGTTTTTTTCTTTTTAATTCCTGATAGCTATACCTCTCTTGGCTCCTTCCTGGCTACTGTGTCTGTATCAGGCATCTTCATGGGTTTGTTGGAGGCTGTCTCTCAATCTTTGTCTGCCTCAGACCTGACCCTATTTAGTCCCTGACTTCCTCCCCTCTCTAGGCTGCTGCTAAGCAATTGGGCACATTGCTATCTCTGATTGGCTCTCACCGTCTCAGAGAGGCAGTCAAAGCGCAGCCTTCGGCCATGCAGCAGCAGCAGTCAGTTACTCACAGAGCACAATACACAATAGTGTGCTCTCAGATTTTCTTCATTCCAAATCTAAGTTTCAGATGAAGTCCAAAAGATCAGTAGAGGTACACACCAGTAGAATGAAAAAAGTTCCAACCTGTAAAGAGGATCAAAGTATTTTTTATAGATATGAGAATTAGCCTTGCTAGGAGATGCCTCAAACCCAACACTAGACTAGACCACACAGACATCAATCTACCTCATTTAAGTGTTCGGAAAGTAGCCAAGTACCAGACCTTTAAAAATAAAGTAATTTAAACACACTGGTATTAAGTGTATGTATATTGCCACTCAGGCTCGGACTAGGCCACCGCATATTCAGGGTTTTCCCCGGTGGGCCCCGCGGCCAAGAGACCTGCCCCCTTCCATGAGTGGGCGGGGCTTGCAGTTCAGCATATCTCCAGCAGCGCATATTGTACCTGAGCAAGTTATGTGGCTGTTGGTGATAATCATCAGGGCTGGCCACACTACTGCTGTCCATTTATGTTACATCACGCTTCTGTCTCCGAGGGCCCATCCCTTTTTTCTTTGTGAAACTCCACCCTCTTTTCTCAGTGAAACCCCGCCCCTTTCTCCACTATACCTTATCCCTGCACTTCTCCTCCCCTAGTCACCTCCTGTTCCATCCTGCTTCCTCTCCAGTCTCCTCTCCCTGGCCGGCCAGCCTGTCTGTGTCTATGAGCATATCCTCCTCTGCAGCTCCGCAGTCAGTGTGCTGGCTTACCTCACTCTTCACACTGAGGTAAGTATATGGGGAGGGGTGTATTAATGTAATGTCAAGGTGGGGAGGATTAATGGTATTGTTGTCTGGGGGGGAATATATTAATATTAAAGGGGATAGGGGTTGTAGTCATTGTATAGGGGTATTTTATTGTTATCAGAGGGATGCATTAAAATTAATTTGGGGGTATAGTAATACATTGTTGGAGCTGATGTGATAATGTGTTTATGTTTTTCATACAATATTTGCACACAGTTCCATTTACACAAACACACACATATATGGCCATGATGACAATGGGAATGGGCAAGTATAGCAGAGACATGGGTCAGGGAGTGATGGGCTATTGTCACTCACTGGTACTGGCATTAGGGACATCTTCTGCTGGCAGGAACTTCCACCCACCTGCCCCATATTCCTACTTATTAAAAACATCTGGATATGATCACAGCCATGAAAATGTTGCCAGTGCCCAGTGTGTGCTGAGCATGCGCACGTGCCCTGATGCCATGTATGTGCGAGGCTATAATGCACACGTGTCCTGATGACATGTACGTGCGAGGCTATAATGCACACGTGTCCTGATGACATTTATGGGCGAGGCTATAATGCACACATGTGCCCTGATGACATGTATGTGCGAGGCTATAATGCGCACATGCCCTGATGACATGTATGTGTAAGGCTATAATGCACACAAGTGCCCTGATGACATGTATGTGCGAGGCTATAATGCGCACGTGCCCTGATGACATGTATGTGCGAGGCTATAATGCACACATGTGCCCGGATGACATGTATGTGTGAGGCTATAATGCACACATGTGCGCTGATGACATGTATGTGCGAGGCAATGTTTTTGGTCCTCCATCTGTGTGCACTAAGGAATAGGGAAGTCGCCTCCTCCACTGATCTGTTGGGCTAGGAGATAAGCAGGGGTGCATCTACCCATTGACCAGGATGGCACTCGCCAGGGTCGCCGGCCAAAGGGGGGTGCCATCCTGCAGTGCCACCAGCAGTCAAGGGATGGAATCAGGCCGGGACTACCAGGACCGGAACTAGCGGCGGTGCAGCCACCGCTAATCCCCCGGGCCCCACAAGTGTAGGGCAGACCGCAGTGAGAGCGGTCTGCCCTACACAGTAACAAACACACAGCCGCCAGCGTCAGCTGTGTGTTTGTTATAGCAGCCAGACAATGAGAGTCAGACAGACTCTCTTTGGCTGCTGCGTCCACGAAGGGAGCCGGCTGCAGCTCACTCATGAGCTCCGCCTTCTGGCTTCCCCCGTAGCGGGTGATGGAAGAGACGTCTCTCCCATAGTGCAGAGCGGGTCGGGAGGAGCGGACAGCGGCGGTCGTGGGCAGGAGCGGGGATCAGGTAAGTTGTGGGGGGTTTTTTTCTGTGTGTGTAAGAATGGCACAGGGGGATGTGTGGCTACTAGGGGGCACTGTATAGGGGGTGGCCGCTACTGGGGGCACTTTATGGAGGGGGGGGCACTACTGGGAGCACTGTATAGGGGTGCCACTACTGGGAGCACTTTATTGGGGAGGGGACTACTACTGGGGGCAATGCAGCATAGGGGGGAATTACTACTGGGGACACTGTATAGGGGGGCTACTACTGGGGGCAATACAGCATAGGGGGGATTACTAGTGGGGGCAATGCATAGGGGGGACCACTACTGGGGGCACTGTATAGGGGGGTGGCTGGGGAGACAGACCGAGGTGCTGGCTGATGACACATGTGGGCTGGCTGGGGAGACAGAAGGGGGGTAGCTGGGGAAACATATTAAGTACTTATTTAATGTATAGTGTAATTATTCAGAAATTATGGGGGGAGGGGGGCGCCAGTCCATTACATTGCCAGGGGTGCTCGGATCCCTAGATACACCCCTGGAGATAAGCACTAAGATATCACCATGCACAGTTCCTGCACTCTTTTGCTTGTTTTCTAGATGTTACTTGGAGTATTGGTTTTCCAGGCATTCCGTATAATAAATGCTATCACTGTGCAGTGCACACACATTTAGCTTTTCTTATGTTTGTATGTGCGATTCTCCCTGGTAGATTGTATATTTATACTAGAAGTTGTTTTTTGCTCTATACTTACCACTGTCTTTTAAGCTCTCCCATCCCACCATTTACTTCTCCTTCTCTCTTTCCCTTTGTTATTTCATCTCTCTCTCTCCTTCCCCATCTGTCTATTCCTCTTTTTCCCTCTGACACTGTTTCCCATTTTTCTCTCCCATTATTATTACTAGCTTCTTTCTTTCTGTCCCCCTACTCTGTCTCTATCAGGCCTATTTATTAATGATCACATTTGCAATGCAATCTGGACATGACATTACGGCCATGATCGCGCTGCAAGATGTGATCATAGCACGGGAATGTATCATCTGGCACACACAGAGACAGGGGCTCCAAAAGAAGCCCATCCCTACAATGGGGGATGCCACTGCCAACGGGAATGGAGGGATATCTCTGATACCTGCTGCGGTCCCTCTGTCATACATCCGGGGAAAACTTTATATTTGCGGTTAACCCCAAAAAACGGGTGTTTTCGGTGATTAAACCACAAATATGCAATGATAAATGGGCTCCTGTATACCCATCTCTATCTTCTTATCCTATCTTGCTATTTTTCCCATCCCCCTCCTGTCACTCTTTGTCTTATCTGGAACTCTCTAATGTCTCTTCCTCTTCTCCACTCTCCATGTCTTAGGGCTCCCTTTAACAACAATACCAGCTACCAGTGGCATATTTCATTTAGCATCACTGTGATACTTACAAATATGCCACCTGTACAGCGAGATCCAGCAGTGTCTTTCCCCAATACATCCGCTGCTGAGTAGCTGGCAGTGTAACCCTGCCGGCATCTTTAGAGTCATAAACAGCTGTACCGCTGCTTGCTAAAATCTGAGCAGATGTCATAACCTCTTTAGCAAGTACGTGTGGGAGGTATAGCATCAGGGGTAGTAATGTTTGGAAGCTATTTCAGTGGGTAAGGGATGGTGTCTCTGTTTAGAAGTGGGTAAGAGGTAGTATTATTGAAGCAAAGTAATTGGTACAGATTAAGCATAACGATGCTTTGCGCAGAACACTTGTATTGCACCTGTATTTACCCCCTTACACAAACTGCATACTTTTACCTCCATTGTGCTACTTTTTCCTTACTTTGCTTATAGTGTACTAGGTACTTGGTATTAGTGTTTTGGGCAGCTAAGTTGCATTGTCCATGAGACGCTAACCGGGGCTTCAGTATTATACAAGATTTAAGAATAGATGAGAACACATTTGTACGTATCTTCATTTTTGTGTATTGTATGGTGCAGTGTGTCATGAGAACATAGAAACTAGTACACCATACACAGTAGATTGTCACATCCTGTCAGTGGGCCCCTACCACTGCATCTCCCTGGTGGGCCTTTCATGTCCCAGTCCGACATTGTTGCACTACAATTGAATACTTATGTGTCACATGACACGCTAGCTCCATACAGCCTCTGTGCTGCAAGTCTGGTCAGAAGGAAAAAAGCTTTTGCAGCATTCCTTCATCTACTCCTTTTGTGTACAAACCAGTACTGAGAATACCTGATTAATGCTAAATACTATGGATAGATGAAACAAATAGCTTCAGTCTCCTATGGATGTTGTACAATTATTGAATATAATGTTATCCTATTATTATTTATTCCACGATATCACATCATAGGGCAAATTATCTGCTATTTATATTTTCACCCAAGACACAATCTGCCTGGAATTTAGAAACACTTATGGCAGAAACTTAAACATTGATATGAATAATAATTATTTATTCATTTATTTGCATTATTATTCCTATCATTCTTTGATGTAATCTTGAACAAATTATAGTTCAATATATTTTTCTGTTAAAAGGTGATAACTTTGACCAATGTTGCTACTATACCTACAGTATTTTAAACTAATATCATTCAAAATTATGTTTCATATATTCACATTTTCAAATGAATAAAGAGTGCCCCCACAAAGGTATCTAACAATGCAGGTCAATAGTTGTTTATTAATATTAAGGAGCCACTGGGGACTCTCAACAGTTCCAGGAGAATTACCAGGACCTGCACTGCAGAAGCAGTCACACACAGCAGCAGCCCACGGAACAGCAGCCAGGATCCCTTATACGGAGACCAGCGGTACACAGGGGTCCGGACAGCATCACAGGGAACTGGAGGGAAACAGACGCAGGTCAACTGCAGATCCCAGGAATAGCAGCCAGGATCCCTTACATAATAATTATAGAGGGACAAGTGCTCTGTAGCAGTATTGGATGAAAAAATGAGGTATGGGGAAGAGGGAATTGGAGAAAAGGGGCAGCCTGGTGGCATGAGAGGTCCTATAACTCACGTAGTACTACTGTAGATAATATATGTGTACACATGTAAGAACCCTCATATACGTGTGAATTAATGAGGAAAAGGTAACTCTACACTCTAACTATATAGAGTAATCAATGTAAATAAGCTTGAGTAGCAATAATGAACGTGGATAGATATTTGTAAAAGTATTGCACGTTTTATTATATTGCTAAGAGATGGAGTCGCAGTGCTCTGGTATCCTGTGCACAATGCACATGGAGGTTGTATATAAACTGGTGGTATACCTAAAAATGACCAAATGGGTAATGTATCAGAACAGGATAAAGTCACTGAATGAGGGATGAGAGTAGAAATGGGCACGTGAATGTAACACAGTCAATATAGTCTGGTGATACACGAGGTGTGTGGGCTGTGTCTGGTAGGGTGGAGTCCCATATCCCCCAGATGCACTAGACTCACCCTCAGCGTCCTTTGTGTCCACCACCTGGTGGACTCCGGATGCCGGAACAAAGCCTTGGAAACCCGATGTCCTGTGTCACTGAATAGTGCAGCATGCCGTCCATGCGCTGCTGGGAAAGTCACTCCACACTGCTGAGGCGCAAATCTTACGGGTCCTGCGATCTCGCGGGCTCCAGGCTCAGTGTCCTCGGCAGTGGCTGAACTCGGTCGGGATACTGAGGAGACTAATGGAGAATGGTGCTGGGTTGGTGAGAGAAGATGTGTGAATGATGATAGTATTCAGATGTCCAATGCATTTCAGCCTTCTCAGAGGCCTTTGTCAAGGATCCCTTACATGAAGACCAGCAGGACACAGGAGGTCTGGACAGCAAGGCATCATCACAGGGAACTGGAGGGAAATAGCCGCAGGTCAACCACAGATCGAAGGGACAGCTGCCAGGATCTCTTAAACAGGGAGCAACAGAGAAGATGGCCACAGCATACAGGAGGTCTAGACAGCAAGGCAGCATCACAGGGAACAGGAGGGAAACAGCCGCCGGTCAACAGCTGAACCCTGATGTCATCACACCACCCAGAGAAGCCATTTGCTGGGGGAGACCTCCACAGTGCCATAATTGGTGTTTGTGATTTACCTGACACTGGTAATGAACCGGATTCACTGCCTTTGATGATGAATGACTGGAACTGGAAACCTGGAACGTTGGACTGGGACCAGAAGGAACTTGGAGGAACCGGACTGGGACCGACAGGAAGGTTTACTGAGCTGGACGGGGTACCAGTAGATGGGCTTGCAGATGAATGGCAGCACGGAAGCTACTTGGTGCAGCTGGAAAGCCTTGTAGAGACTGATGGTAGGACAGGAGCTGCGTGGAGTGGCTAGGGAGTCGTAAGGTGAGCCGTGGTAGCTTAGGAGCTACTCGGTGCAGCTAGTGAGCCATGAGGTGAATGGTGGTAGCACGGGAGCTACTAGGTGTGGCTGGGTAGCCGTAAGGGGACTGATGGTAGCACAGGAGCTACGTGGAGTGGCTAGTGAGCCGTGAGGTGAACGGTGGTAGCACAGGAGCTACTATGTGCAGCTGGTTAGCCATAAGGGGACTGATGGTAGCTCGGAAGCTACTTGGAGCGGCTAGGGAGTCATGAGGTGAGTGATAGTAACACAGGAGCTACTTGGTGTGGCTAGGGAGTTGTAGATGGTTGATAGTAGCGAGGAAGCTACTGGTTGCGGCTTGGGAGCTGTAGTTGATAGATGAAGCGTGGAAGCTACTGGTTGTGGCTTGGGAACCGTAGTTGTTAGATGATAGTGTGGAAGCTACTGGTTGCAACTTGGGAGCTGTAGATGATAGATGGTAGCGTGGAAGCTACTTGTTGCGGCTTGGGAGCCATAGATGATAGATGGTAGCATGGAAGCTACTTGTTGCAGCTTGGGAGCCGTAGTTGATAGATGGTAGCGTGGAAGCTACTTGGTGCGGCTGGGAAGCCGTGTATAGACTGATGGTAGGACAGGAGCTGCGTGGAGTGGCTAGGGAGTCGTAAGGTGAGCCGTGGTAGCTTAGGAGCTACTCGGTGCAGCTAGTGAGCCATGAGGTGAATGGTGGTAGCACGGGAGCTACTAGGTGCGGCTGGGTAGCCGTAAGGGGACTGATGGTAGCACAGGAGCTACGTGGAGTGGCTAGTGAGCTGTGAGGTGAACGGTGGTAGCACAGGAGCTACTCTGTGCAGCTGGTTAGCCATAAGGGGACTGATGGTAGCTCGGAAGCTACTTGGAGCGGCTAGGGAGTCATGAGGTGAGTGATAGTAACACAGGAGCTACTTGGTGTGGCTAGGGAGTTGTAGATGGTTGATAGTAGCGAGGAAGCTACTGGTTGCGGCTTGGGAGCTGTAGTTGATAGATGAAGCGTGGAAGCTACTGGTTGTGGCTTGGGAACCGTAGTTGTTAGATGATAGTGTGGAAGCTACTGGTTGCAACTTGGGAGCTGTAGATGATAGATGGTAGCGTGGAAGCTACTTGTTGCGGCTTGGGAGCCATAGATGATAGATGGTAGCATGGAAGCTACTTGTTGCAGCTTGGGAGCCGTAGTTGATAGATGGTAGCGTGGAAGCTACTTGGTGCGGCTGGGAAGCCGTGTATAGACTGATGGTAGCACGGGAGCTACGTGGAGTGGCTAGGGAGTTGTAAGGTGAGCAGTGGTAGCTCAGGAGCTACTCTATGTGGCTAGTGAGCCGTGAGGTTAACGGTGGTAGTACGGCAGCTACTAGGCACGGCTGGGTAGCCATAAGGGGACTGATGGTAGCACAGGAGCTACGTGGAGTGGCTAGGGAGTTGTAAGGTGAGTGGTGGTAGCTCGGGAGCTACTCGTTGCGGCTGGGTAGCCGTAAGGGGACTGATGATAGCTCGGAAGCTACTTGGAGTGGCTAGGGTGCTGTGAGGTGAGTGATAGTAGCACGGGAGCTACTTGTCATGGCTAGGGAGCTGCAGGTGGTTGGTGGTAGCATGGAAGCTAATGGTTGCGGCTTGGGAACCATAGTTGTTAGAAGATAGTGTGGAAGCTACTGGTTGCAACTTGGGAGCCGTAGATGATAGATGGTAGCATGGAAGCTACTTGTTGTGGCTTTGGAGCCGTAGTTGATAGATGGTAGCGTGGAAGCTACTGGTTGCGGCTTGGGAGCCATAGATGATAGATGGTAGCATGGAAGCTACTTGTTGTGGCTTGGGAAGCCGAATGGAGATGGCGGTAGCAGGATTGCTGGACAGGTTTTCAGATAGAACTGGTCTAGGAACCAGCAGGAGCCTGGGATACACTTGTACTCAGAGGTACAGCTTTAGCATAAGCTGTACATCACGGAACGTAAGGAGATGTTCAGGCTCAGAATGTTATCAGGGGAGGATATATATACCCTGTGTCTGGCAGCAATTGGAGGATATGGACAGGTGGTCTGGCAGTAGTATTCTGAGTGGTGGAAGGCACAACATGCAGAGGGAGTAATCATCTCTGCAGCCCTTGAGAATCAGGACCACACCTGCAATTCTAATTAAGACTAGCAAAGCTCACAGACAGAGGAGAGTCCAAGTGGCTTATCACTGTGGGAAGGAGAGCAGTCTGCACACACAGAAATGTTACAACCAGCATGATTCAGAGCAGATCTCCCAGGTGAATTACAAACACAGATCCATGGAGCAACTGGCAGAGGTAAGTCTCAAAGCAAAGGTAAAAACTAGCCAGGGTTGTGACACACAGTCAGTAGGAAAGCTGGCAGAAGACCATCAATGTGGCGTCTGGTGTCCGCAGCTGGCAGAGGCTCCAGAATGAAACAGAGCGGCGGGGAGAGTCATACTGCAATAGGAGCCTGACAAAATCACACTCAGGGCAGCAGGAGATCGGATGCTGGTAAGAGGTAAAGGCAGTCCTCTGAAGGTGACAGGAGGTATATGCTGGATATGCAGGCTGGATAGCAACAAGAAGCCCTACTCCATGACTGTCCAGGCCAGGCCCCTCCACATTGTACATTTCCAAGTCAGACTCCATTTCCCATATCTCCATATGGTCCATTTCCAAGTTAGACTCCATTTGCCATTTGCACAGGATGGCTGTGCTGATATAAACTAAGAGCATAAGGATGATGAAGTAAGAGGCCCTTTGCCGGATGAAATTGGCATATTTCATTATATCATGACGGAGGGAAATGGTGTTTCTAGAAAAGAAAGGAGAATTGTTAAATAGATCTGTGTATTTCATAGCACTGTACAGAACACGTGAACACACAAAATGAAATAGACACCAAATACACCAATAATATATAATAAATCTCAAGAATAGAATAATTATCCTACCAAAATATAAAACATTTTTGTATATAAGGTATGTTAGAATTCCTTTGAAAAGCCCATTGTTACACTCACTGGGAGTGATGCAGAGTTGAACACAAGACCATTTCCGGTGTATCTTGTTTTCTCAGCACACATGTTCTGGAACTAAGGGCTCAATTTAACGAGACTAAAGAGGTTAAGTCCTCCTTTCAGTATTTAACAAACAGCAGTAAGCTGTTACCGTACCACTTCCGCCATCTATAGATTGCGATAGCGATATGGACCCTATTGCTGGCAATGGGGAAACAGGAACAGCCTTCCAGGCACTGGCGAGTCCACGTTGGATTTAGGTGTAGACTGGACATCGCGCATAACAGAACAGCTCATCGCTGGCAGTTATAGGCTGCCAGTAACAATGTGGAGGATGCCGCCAAGGAGAGGGATGTTGCTGGACCTCGCTGGAGGAGTAAGTAATGCTAAATACCAAAGGCATATTCATTATCACTGTAATACTAAACTAAATATGCTGCTGGTAATAAGGATCGTTAGTAATTGGGGTCCTCTGTGTACGCAACTACAGGTAATGCTGAGCCGTACGCATCTCTTGCATCTCCAGTTGCAACTGAGTAATCATAACTTTGGTGATGTTATGTGGGGTAAGTTCAAAGAGGATGTACTGACGGCATTGCAGGTTATGCAGAATTGTACCAAGGCTGGGGCTGGAGCAAGTGTGCACAGATTATGAGGATGGCTATGAAATGGGTGGTCCAGCCACAGAGATGAGTACAATGCTGCAATTGGTGACTCTAGGCATTTAGTTCTGTGCATGCAATGCGGGAGCAATTATGAGCAACCTGCAATCAGCACTGCATCTGCCCCAGTGTGTGTCATTTGTGAGACCCGGACATAAAGTTAATAATTTCTAATCTATAGAAATAAATGGACAACCTAAGGTATGTAAATGCAAAATGTATGTAATGGTCATGAGGTAGAAATGGCTATGACCATAATGTACACTGTATTACATGTAACATTAGCAAAAATTCACCTCATGATTTCCTTGTTGGTTCCCAGATCTTTCACCTTCTGTCCACATGTGGTGCTGCGGGTGGGTAGTTGTTCTGCCACCTGTCCACATGTGGTGCTGTGGGTGGGTAGTTGTTCTGCCACCTGTCCACATGTGGTGCTGTGGGTGGGTAGTTTTGCTGTCACCTTCTGTACATGTCTGGTGCTGTGGGTGGTTAGTTGTTCTGAAACAGCAGCAAGAATACACGTATTATACTGGGACACATTGTGTGTTATGTTCAGACCAGAAAGACCAAGATGATGAAGTTGTTCTGCTGTATGTATGCAATCCTGAGTACACAACTGTAAGTGCTTATTGTCAATGCTCATACATGGAACACTTATTACAATTTGTAATAGTGACTGTGTAATATACACAGATCACATCACTACTCACAGTGGATGTCTGGTAATCCGTTTATAAAATGCACCATCATATTCTGCAGCCTGAATCGGTATGAAATACTGATGACTGAAAAGTCACTGGTTCTCATACCGATGCCAAAAGCCCGAAGGGAGAACATCCCAACAGCAGCTCGTAAGTATGCTAACCCTCCCTTGGTGGTGCCTAACCCCCTAAAACTCCTGGGGTGGTGAATAACCCTAATCTCCCCCCCAGGGGTGCATAACCCTAACCTCCACCCCGCCTTCCCTAGGCTAACCCTAATATGGGAATATGTATCAGATGCAGAAAGGAGGATAATGGGTCACGAAGCACATGGTGTTCTGCAGTCTGGCATTATATTGTCTTGTCTATTTTTAACCAAAAACTGACCATCTAATAGAGTAACAATGTAGAATTTAATGCATAGTCTGGAACATAAAACCTAAAGGAGGGGTGGAACAAAGGCAGTGGGATCCACTGGGGATTTCCCGTGTACCCTTGTGGGCCAGTCCAACCTGCTCCCAGCAGTGTGTTTCCAAAACCACATGCTGGGGTAAATTTACTAAAGTGAGAGTTTTTAGAAGTGAGTTTTAAAAGTGATGTTGCCCATAGCAACCAATCAGATTCTAGCTATTATCTCCTAGAGGGTGCTTGTTAAATGTTAAGTAGAATCTGATTGGTTGCTATGGGCTATGAACTTCAGTAAATTTACCCCGCTGACTCTCTGAACTGTATGAATCAGCATGAGCCTGGGGCGTCCCATGATATCTGCCACACACTCCATGCTTATGCCCATGTGGCCAGGCAGTGTGTTGTCTATGGGTGCCAGCATGTGCAAGACTTCAGAGGATTTGCCAAACCTTGTGAATACCAGACCTCGGGGAAATAATGGAATGAGTTATAACTTCAAATATTCCACCCATACTAATTCTGTGGCAGAATCAGTCCTCTATTTAAAAGTGTTTCAGTCAGGAGAATAACATTAAGCAAGTGGATTTCTGTATATATGTTTGTTCAGGGGCATATTTAGAGAGGAGGGGGCCACTTTCCAGGAGTTCTGTGTAGCACCTCTTCAGCCGACATGGGACATGAGAGAGGTAAGTCCTTGGAGGTATGGGTGCAGGGTGTGCGGTTGGGCCTCCCTGGACCCAGGGGCCCGTGTGCCCCGCACAACCTGCACCCATTCTAGATACACCCATGGTTTCTTTGTGTGTATGAAATCTTACCTTCACTCCCAGAAGGTTCCTGCAGCCCGGGGTCAGTGCACTCACTCTCTCCCATGTTCTGCTGGCCACGCATCTGTCAGTAATATAATTTTTTAGGTCAAATTGCAGTACACTTAAAGCACATACAGTAATAAATATAAACACAAATGCAATAGGCTTCATGACTTTGAAAGGATTTTGGAGTCTATTTAGTAAGAAGCACAAAATCACCAACATATATTTGGCTTTTCTTAACAGAGATTGCACAGAATTTATAAAAGTATACCTGCCAGGACAAGACTAGCCAAAAAGACCTGTTCCAGCTCGGAGATACCTCACAGGCTGTGGGCTCTTTTTGCTGTCTTACGCAAATGTAAAACCCTGCAACATATACCTGTATCCCAGTACAAGCACCAATCAGGGAGTGACCCATGAGAGCGTTGTAATGTGGGAGAAAGCGGAGAAATATCTTTTCTCTCTACCAGTGCAAGCGCTCATAACTCCATCTAGAGATGGCAGCAAGTATTGAACAAGAGATGAGGATAAATCTGTGAACTGACTGCACTTTTCTCTTTACTACAGACAACGAAGTCCAATATATTGTTTTCTACAGCTAAAATGCTGATAAAAGCCAGTTTTAGGTTTACTAAATAGCCCCTTTTGTGGGGTTTCATTCAAGGCTGTGAGAGGAACATGGTCATACTAGGAAAAATGGCGGCACTAGGAATCCAAGGGGCCCCACCTAGGCAGAGGAATCCTTTAGGAAAGTATCATCTTAGATGGCGGCACAGCTTTAAAAATGCTGCCATGCATTTTCCCCTATACCCCAACACTGACCCAACACTATTCACCCTCATTTAAAAGTGCAAGTTTTCTACTGCAACACTAAAAGATTATACTTTTCATATCACAAAGAATATAACATGCATAAATACTACAACACGACCATGAGCTCTGTATTCAAATAATTATTCATTTTAACTAGAAAGTCACAATGCATGAAACTTTAGACAGCCAGGCCTGTAGCTGCCGCATCCCCTGCAAAGGCTGTAGTTCTGCCCCTGACGGTCTGCAATGACACCGGTAGTGATCCTACTGCTCAGAGAGAGCAGAAAGACTGGATCTTGCTCTTATGTGTGAAAAACTAGAAAATTATCAGTCAAGTTGGCACTGCTGGGCGGGCTGGGCACAGTGGTGGTGGGTGTGTCTGGGGGCGTGATGACGTGTCATCACAGCATCGCTCCCAACTATGCCATACAGCATTTACCAGCATTGTGAAGTGGTAGGTGGAGGCACGATGACGTGATTCAACGCAAATTGAATCATTGGCCACCTGTGCCGCCCACTACATTCGTGAAGGGGGTGTCCTCGGCTAGATGGCCCCAGCCTGTGGGAGATTTACCTCTCTCTCCAGGTGGCTGGGAGCGCCACCCAATTTTTGTGAGCCTCCCGGCCATTCCAGGAGTTTAGGCAAGTATGGTACAAGTATACAGTATATGTATTGCAGATCCTTTAATTTGATTTACTGTAGACTGGAGCAGACAGACAAGTGCTAGACATAAGTATCTGTCACTACCACTTAGCAATAAAAATAGATCCGAATACTTGAATAAGTTTGAGGAAAGATAAGCACCCTGATTAGTGATGGAATATTGCTAGTTCACCAAGGGTTAAAGGAGAGGAGGGTAGTCAGGATTGTGTCCATCAAAATAATAGCCTATGGCAGTAATAAGGGGCAGGTTCCCTACTATTCATTATAAATAGTCTGGAAGAGGAGCCATCTTCCTCTTTACCAGTCCTGGAACCCCACCCACCCGTCTAAGCTGTTTTATATGCAATTCTTGTTTAATGTTGTTGGACTGTGCAATTTTCATGTTTTCCTTCCAACAGGTAGAGGTGCAGCCTGGCGGGAAGCAGTGCTCCTAGGCGGCCTATTATAGCGTGAGTGCCTGGGTAGCATTTGCTTTTTGGTAGCAGCAAGTTGGTCATTCTCCTTAGGGGGGGACCGGGCCATCATCTTAGGGAGGGGTCAAGGCTGTGCCAATTAAGGGAGAATGGTTATGCCTCAGGCCAGTTTGTGCTGGGCAGGGATCCGCCTCTTATTATTTAGTCAAATATATTTGCCGGGCTGTGGCCTTGGAGCACTGCTTTTTTACTGCCACCATCTTTCTAATTACATTTTGATCAATAAATTTCATCTGTGTCCTCTTTCAATTCCACATAGGTGTCCGTGTGGTTATTTCTAGTTAGTAGTTAAGTGAGTGAATTAGCATAATGTAAGATTCAAACAATGGGTGACTTATGTCACTTGAAGCAATGTATATTAGAGAATAAAGGCAGGCCCCAGTCTTGGATCACTCATTGAGCACAACATATGTCCGTGTAGCATGGATCAATAGCATGCTATGGAATTTTAACTCACCTCTCCCAGTTCTTCATGTTGTTGTGTCATAGATGTTTTTAAAATACTGGGGCATTTAATAGCAAACTCTACTGCATCGAACCAGCAGCTTCCTAATATAAAAAGAATGAGGACATTATACTGTAAAAATGCATACAAGTGATCAAGTGCTGGAGGTGCCCAGGAACCACAAACGTACACTCACCCCCTGAGCATACACAAGGCTGATGATTGTTGTACTTATCTCTAGTTGTATATTACTATAACAATCACAAGCGCACGCAGGGGGGGTTTCTGAGTACCCAGAAACCCCCCCGGCCCAAACAAATTGTATTTTTTACAGACGGAGACAGACCCGGCAGCTGCTGCAAGGTGTATTTGCCGGGCGCCCGCTGTGATGTATATCAGCGGCGAACCCAGCTTAGTCCTGACTGCTGGGAAGGTTGTTTATAGATCCCCTTTCCGTAGGTGCATCTACGGAAGGGGATCTATCCACAACCCTTCTGTGCGCTCTGGGGATGGTGTTTGGGATGTATGTGTGTGAGATATAGGAGTCCCAGGGAAAGGGGAGGATCATCACGGCCACCCAAGCAGCAGCAGCCTGGCAACAAGGTTGTGTGTAAGTATGCTATGTGTATGTATGTTGTGTGTGTGTGTTTGTTGTGTGTGTGTTTGCTGTGTGTGTATGTTTTGTGTGTATGTTGTGTATATGTTTTGTGTGCGTGTGTGTATATTGTGTATGTTGTGCGTGTGTGTATGTTTTGTGTGTGCTGCATATGTCTCACTATATATATATACATATATATATATATATATATATAATATATATATGAAACGGAAACCCCCCCTAAAAATCCTGCATTTGCCCCTGCCAATCTAGTCAAAGTACGCCTCCAGTATACACCAACATTATATTCATGTTACAGGAATAATATTTCTATATTTGTCAAAAGAATTTCACTATGGGATCTATGTATCAAGCCTTGGAGAGAGATAAATTGGATAGAGCTAAAGGACCTGATTCATTATGGATCTCAACTGTGCAACAGCGTATGCAGATTGGTCGATTGTGCGTACTGCGCATGCATCACAGTGCGCGTGTGTGAGTTAGCATTGTGATCACACTGCAATCACTTACGCAGCTATAAAGCCATTGCAGAGTGATGGGACGTCAGCATTTGGGGGTGGTGATGGGGGAGTGGTTGGAGAAATGCAGGTGTGCCTGTCCGTTTGAACGCCGTTTCCTGGGCGTGCATAAGTTAGCCACTGTGATGGCATACGCAGCTTGAGTATTCACTGCGTGCGACAACAGTTACAATTTCTGAGTAAGGTCAGACCTGTTGTAATTGTGCATGAGGTGACGATGTTACTCGATGGTACCGGTGTATACGCAGGTCTGCGAGGCCTTACAGATATGCGAAAGCGGTAGTGGGCGTCTCTATACTGGCTTTGAGGTTGCAAATATTAGCATATTTTTGCATCAGTAATGCGTGCATAATCACAGCTACGATCGCAATAGCAATCCGTAGTGAATCAGGCCCAAAGTACCAATCAGCTTCTAACTGTCCCTTTATAGGGTGTTTGAAAAATGACAGGAGCAGATTGATTGGTACTTTGGGGCCTATTTACTAAGCCTTGGATGGAGATAAAGGGAAAGGAAATAAAGTACCAGCCAATCAGCTCCTAACTGCCATATCACAGGCTGTGTTGAAAACTGATGTTTTTGGAGGTTTGGCCGATTACTGCATATGCACCAAGCCACTTTGATGCGGTGCGTAACTTCATCTTTAGAAGGCTTTACCATATAGAATCCTATGGGCTTCTAATCACACTTCCCCCTGCGAAGGATCCAAAACAGATCCCTCCCAGAACCCCAGGTAACGCATGAGTCACTTGAAGTGTGTGCAGAAGGTCTCCTGGGTCCTAAACACAGTAGTCCTTCTGTCACAAAGGACAGCTTTTACCTTGAGAGCTGTCATTTGTGATTTTTTTCAAAGCATACTATGTTAGTAAATGCCATTATGCTTGCGATGAGTGTCAGGATGCATTGCATTCAAAATGTGATATGTCATGCATCGCACCCCCCATGTTATTTATCAGTAAAAACCTTCTATTTATTAAGTCACAATTATTATACGAGGGCTGATTGAAAAGTAATGAGACTGCCTATTTTTCTGTCCCATAGGTAGACGTGGCAACGCTATGCTGGTTATTGTGAAGGTCATACATCGCTGTGTCTGAACCTATGGTTGGACTGCCGTAGTCTGCTTTGTTTGGTCACAGCAAGTGGAAGATCTTTGTACATTTCGTCATGGCGGATGAGGAAGACATGGCTGTGAGATTACATCAGAGATGTGTGATTGAATTTTGCGATAAACTTGGAAAAAGCGAAAATGAAACTCATGAAATGTTACGGCAAGCATACGGTGGAGAAACAATTAGACGTGCTGCAGTATTTTGGTAGTGGAAGCACTTCAAAGAGGGTAATACATCAGTGACTGATGAAGTGTGTTTATGGAGACCAACCACCGCGGTTACAGATGTCAACAAGATGTTGCAAAATGACAGAAGGTTACTGTATGCAACATTTCAGCTTCACATTACATCACATTCAAACGGGTTCAGCATATTGTGACAAAGGAACTGAAAATGCATCGCGTGTGTGCTAGGTGGATACCCAGAAATCTCACAGAAGAGTAGATGTAACGATGAGTTGAACCATGCAAGAACACCATTTGAATGTTGGCAAGAGGATACCCGATTTCCTGACATTGATTGTGACGTGTGACGAATTGTGGATTCGTCACTATGATCTGAAATCCAAAAAACAGTCCAGTGTATGGAAACACGCAAATTTGCTTCTGCCCAAAATATTTTGTGTGATTCTTTCGTCGTGTAAAGTCATGGTTCTGCTGTTCTTTATGGCGCACGGTATGATCCTACAGCACTGGGTTCACCATGGACAATTATGGTGATTACTATGAAATGTCCTGAAAACCCATTTGCATGGAGCCATGAGGAAGAAAAGACCACATTTGCTGAAGAAACAGTGGTTTTGCTCCAAGACAATGCCTAACCACATGTTGCTGCTGTTGCTTTGGCAACACTGACTGAAATTAATGGGACAGCACTGGAACACCATCCATATAGCCCAGAAATAGCGCCCTATGATTTCTGGGCATTCCCAAACCTGAAAAAACAACTGTGCAGAAAGAAGTTCTCAACAGAGGATGAAGTGAAATATGCCACAGCTGCAACACTAAAAGTGATGTCACCAAACAGTCTACTGCTGAATGTGACGGACGCTACTTTGAAAGATAAACTTTTCAGATCCTGAGGAGTCATCTGATTCTGAATAAAAAAAAAATCAGTCTCATTACTTTTCAATCAGCCCTCGTAAAGTATGTCTTGTGTAGTTTCAGATATGTAGTCACTTGATATTCAAGTCCATGTCCTCTATTTCCATGAAACTTAGGAACATATGGTTGCTACTCCCCAGTTTATTACTTCTGCACTATACATAGCAGCCACAAAGGGCCTGATTCTGAGTAGGACACTTCACCCCCATGAGTGCATCTTTCCCGGTATTACTTCTGTGACTTTACTTCTGGACCATCTCTGTGTCCACACAGCCACCTCCCAGTCACCACACAGAAATTCCCAATACATTTTCAAGACATTTTCTAGGCCGCGCATCTCAGTCACGATTCTTTGCGCACGGACTCTGGATACATGCGCAGAAGAAAATAAATCACTCCTCTACGTCCAACATCAACATTATGTCCAACTCAGAATCACGCCCAATGTGTGTTTACTGCCCATCTTACAGAGTAATGTGACCTTAATGCTCCTGTAAGCCAGTTTTTATTACATCAGATGCTTTAAAGCCTTTAAAAAAAAAAGAATAGAAGCTGCTAGAATTGGGCACCATCCTATCTGTAGTGTGAGCCGGATACAGAGTTGTGCGCACACCCGATGGTTCCCATACAACTCCGATGGTTGTGATGCATGTGCAGATCTTATACTGTGAGATCCCTCACAGTGCCCCCTAAGCCACAGCACAATTGACATGCTGCCATCGTTTGGGGACAGGGAAGGGGTAGTGACAGCCAATGTCCCAAAAAATGGCATCATCAGCCATGTTTTCTTGGTGTGCCAAGGCCAGTGCCTGCATCTTCTGACACAGCTTCACTGGCCCTGGCAGCATGAAATACACGGCCATCCTGAGTAACCTGAGGGTCACATAAATGGCCGATGTTCACACAAGTGAGCGCGGAGGCAGCAGCAGATCACAGAAGCCGGCAGGATGTACATATTATACAGGACGCCTCCTGCAGCATTAGCACAGTGGCTGTATGATAGGGTACAAGTCTGTATTAGGCCTATGGTACATGGGGCCTGATTCAGAGCCGGACGCTCTGACCAGAGCGCTCGCTCTGAATCAGGGCCCTCCTCCATTGAAATGGAGCGTTCTCCAGGATGCTCGTATAGCTGTGGGTCACCACCCACAGCATATACGAGTGTGCAAAAAGATGGTCGCGATGGTCTTGACCATCGCGACCATCGGACTTGTGAGGGAAACCCTGCGGTCGGGTTTGCCAGCCACAAGCCCTGGAGTGATTTTGGCTCTATCAGAGCCAAAATCACTCCCACTGACATCACTAGTGATGTCAGTGGGGCTGGCTTCAGACGGTAGGCGTTCCCATGGGAACGCCTCCGTCTGGCAGGCACGCCCCCGGCACGTCCACCAAAAGGGGGGTGCTGTCAATCAACATCGACAGCACGCCCCCTTTGGTGCGAGACCCAGAGTGATGGAAAGCCTGTCGCTCGCCGGGTCTCGCGCATGTGCACGACGGAGCTCCCTCCATCGTGCACATGCGCAGTGGGGAACATCGACCAACTTGCGAGCATACTGCCGCTCGCGAGTGGGTCTGAATGACCCCCATGGTTCCATTGTGCGGATATGGAGAGCTGCATGTTTAATCCATAAATTCTAGGTGGGAGCTGTTGGCTCAGATTGTAATTGGCAGCAATAAATGTAACAAAACCATCACAGAGCAATACAAAGAGGAAGGCACTTTCCATATAGCAAAACTATCCCCCATCCCCATAGGAACATAACAGCTTACCATTCCATTCTGTTGGTGCACGAATGATCATGTAGTGGACTGGGAAAGGTAGTGTGAAGGATGGAATAGTTTCACCATTAGGCCCCTAAAAATCAGATATAATTATTTGTAGGGGATAGTCAATATATTAAGTCAACCACACATACAATATTCATATTACTGTGAATCCTATGATTTATACAATAGATCTTGTAAAATGTATATTTGCTAAGCCAGCATGCAATAAAATACATGATCCTTTACATAATATTTCTATCAGTAGTTGTAATGTCTTACAAATGTAATAGTGTACAAAGCTCTGCTTACCGTAACACCCCATATAGATCGTTTATTAGGATGACGGAGTTTGAAACTGAATCCATTTTTCTGTGATGGGTACTCACTAATGTCACACAGTGTCAGGTGGATGGTGCCAACCCACTGCTGTAAATTGGGGGACTTATATAGAAGCATCACTCCTGGTTTTAGGATGCACCATAGCTTCATCCAGCCTTTGAATGTTCCTCGAATCTAGATGAAAACACACAATCTTTAATTAATGTGAAGATAAGTAAATCCAAATCCAAGTCACCAAGCCAAAAATGGGTGTAATTGGATTGTCTTTACTCTGTGTGGAAAAATAAAACTTCATCTAGACTAAGCTCAAAGCAGCCAATGTTTCTATAGGATAGTATAATTCTAGACAAAAGTAACTGTACTGCAGTCATATTATTTATTATCTAATACACATATTTTGCAGTTATTTTACAGAGACTATTTCAGTCATTCACATCAGTCCGTGCCCCAGCAGAGCTTACAATCTATATTCCCTACCACATAGAAAGATGCACAGGGCTTCATCTATTATCAGAAGCCAATTAACCTACCAGTACTGTACGTACAACATTCCCCAAACTACACTAAACCTACATCCATCTGCACCATAGCTGCAAACACACCGATGCAGATGGATGTCTATGCAATTTATGTCACTAGAACAGGTTTGTTTAATGCGGTTTGCTCATATCAGTTTGGGTATCTGTGCACAAGCTGATGGCACCAAACACCTATTCTCTCTGGGATAGTGAGTAGATGATACCGGGAGGGTTTCACAATGCTGCTTGCCAGAAAAGTGCAGTTTAGATCAACCCATGCTCTATCTATACATGTTCCCCAGTCTGAGATGAATCACTCAGTGCTACCCAGATTTCCCCAAACAGTGTGTGGTCATCAAGACACAAGAACTGTACAGTCACATTAAGCAATTGAAGCTCCCATTATTTTGGACCTAGCATATACTTTATACAAGATAGCATTGTGCTTCTGGTAAATACAATATAAACCATTGTTCCTTGCCACCAGAATTGTCATGTTTGTTTTATTAACAAATTAGGTTAAGAAAATCAGTAATAAAACAATTTTTGTATATAAAAACTAGCACCATCCTGGGGGTGTGTCTAGCAGACCCCTGAATAATTATCCTAAGACATCAGTAACATTATCCTCCCCACCCCTGTAGCATTTTTCAATCACCCTTGTAGAATCCCCAGTAGCATTCCCCTGCTGTTGGTGCCCCCTGTAGCATTAACCCACCACCCGTTTTCTATTCCCATCACATCTGTAAACTTTGTACACCCCTGTAGCATTACCTGTGCCCCCCCCATACACACACACCACCTCAGTGACCATAGATCTCTATTTGACATTTCAAATCCCCACCCACCCAATGATCCTAGATCTCCTTATTTGCGGCCCCTCCAAGCATTTTTTAAGTTTCAGAATGGAGACCTGAAGGCATTCTAAGGTGCACAAAGGACACGTAATATTGGCTATCGCAGAACGCTGATGTCACAAACTTTCCAGGAAGGGGAAATGATTTCCTCCAATCTGAGTCTGCCAGAAATGTCCAATGAGGACGAGAGCCTGCAGTTGTATGGGATGGCACAGTGTCTGGGAAAGACCACCTGCCTGTGGTTACACCCTATGTGACCATTCCAGGTAAGTGGTTACAGGATCATCATTCTAGTTATTAGTTATGGTTTGCTTCACCTTCAGCCAATCAGACTTAACATTGAATGATGGGTCAGTCTGGATGTTGATGCATTTTGTAGTCACCACTTTCTTCTCTTTGCCAGTTTTGTTTTGGACCTGAAATTATAGCACAAAGAAGCACATTAAGCAGGTGCAGAGAACAAGGGTTTTCATGTAAAAACAAAAAACATTTAGGTAATGTGACCTTGGGTAATTGCCTTTATCAATGTCATTGTTTGGGAAACCAGTAAGAATTATCAACTACTGAAGGGAACATCTTATATAATATTAGAGGAAATCTCATAAAATATGCTACAGAACTAAAGGCCCTTCAGCATTATACATATATGCACTGCTGAACGCAGATTCCTGATCATCAGGAATCTACAAATGCACAGGACCCATTCTGTACATGTGCAGAACAGGTTCTGTGTCATCGCACGCAGGTCCCCGTATGCCTCTGCCTGATTGACAGACAGAGTCATTTACGGGGTGGTGCAGTAGCAGGGACAGCCGGCATTTCTGGAAATGGGGGTGTGTTGTCCCTCATTTTCTGGGAATGGCAAGGCCAGGATCTGCATTCACAGATGCAGTTTCCTGGCCTCACAAGCCAGCCAGCCCACGTAAGCTAAGGTTGAGCTGAGTAGCAATGGTTATCCCAGTATGCGACCATGGCCACAGTGCTGAGATCGTTAATGCAGCAGGGGCTGTCAGACACCTCTTGCTGCATTTGCAAGGAAGGATTTGCAAAGCTGCTTGCATGCTGCTTTGTAACTCCGTCTATTACTGAATCACCCACTAAGTCAGGAGTGTTTCTAAAGAGGAGGGGGCCCGTGTGCACTCTCTGTCCGGCGGATGTGCTCAGCGCAGCAGCACCTGTAATCTCTGGGCACTAGAGTGTGCCCGGAGTCTACAGCCCATGCGCAGGTCACACTAGGGTTATTTCCCTAGTGCGCATAAGCAGAACACTGGAAAAATGGCAGCAGCTGCCATTTTACAGGTGTTTTCTCCAGTGAGACAGCTCGGCGCGGGACTTCAGAGGGGTGAGTAATTAAAACATATGGGTGCAGGGTGTGCGGTGTGGGGGCCCCCTGTACCCAGGGGCCCATGTGCACCGCACACCCTACACCCATTATAAATACGCCCCTGCCCTAAGTGTCCATATATCAATAAATAAGTGAAATAAAAACAAAATGATTATTTCTCTCACATCACTAGGGCCTCAATCCTTTCTGAAATGTAATCCATATCATAGTGAGGGAATTGGTAGTAACACAAGTATGGAGACACTTTGTATTATACTACAATACATAGCTGGTGCCTGAAAATGCACAATGTATAATAGCCTGTGTATAGCTGTAACCTCTCCAGTATACTATCTAATCTGTACCCTTGCTCATACCTGAAGAATGGCAGCATGTACTTAGTGGGCCTATAGATCACTGACCCTCTGAATGTAGCGGTACATAATATTGTACCAAGAAAATGTATCATGGGAGGGGGGTCTATGCAAAGTAATTGCTTTGCTTTCGTCAGTAGCATAATGCTCCATCAAAAGGCTCCGCGGCAATCATACGGTAATTCTTTATTGCACATGTGCTGACTGTAGAGGACCTGCATTCTCACTAGCATGGTTCAGAGGCCAGCAAATGGCAGCTGTAATCACTGGGGCAATGGGGAGGAGCTTGATCAGCAGCAGCTGGGAGAGCTGAGTCTTCTATGTTGTTTCTCCTCACTGGCAACTAATCCATGTCCATAACACATCACAGTTTTTCACTTAAGATAAAGCTGTGATAACCTATTTCACTTGCTAATAAGCAGATAAAGGGGTTATCACTGCTTAATAAATAGACCACTATTTATCATTCAATGTTTGCGGCATATACCTCAAAAACACCCGTTTTCAAGGGACACCTGCAAATACTAATTATCACCTGGAATTATGAAGCAGGGGCTGTAGCACTTCTCTCCATATCTGCCGCAGTCCTTGCTTTTCCTACTGCGCCCACAGCCTCCATTGGTTTCTATGGGGGCTGCAAAGCTGTCAGATTCTGCTGCTTGGACTCTGCTGCTTCCATCATTAAACTCTCATTTTGCAATTTCTTATCTCTATTGCCATCCTGTACAGCCTGGTACAGCCTGTCACATGCAACCCTGACCTCACACACCTCCATGACAGGTTATGATCTCCCAAAAAATCAGCACATGAATAATCTGTGCATGTGATGATATGAATAGCTACAGATTGTTCTATCCACATTCACTTAATAGCTGGGACATTCCAGACAAGCAGACATTGAAGACTAATATGAATCTATAGCCACTGGCGCTGCAAAATGGAATGTTGTATAAGTACTAATTGAATTAATTGATGCAAGTGTTTCTACGCAGCTGTTGTGGTTGCAAGCCAAAAGAAAACACAAAAAGATACTGGCTGTTTTGTAAACACTTTTTGATGTTATATGTTTTCTAGACACATTGTATATGTGTATCTATATTCATGTGTGTTTCATTGGCCAATAATGTCTGTTTTTTATATTATGAAATTCGTATATTTTATCAATAGATTTTTTATTTTATACTTTGCATAGCTGTTATATATTTGTGATATTTACCTAATTTGACCTAAAATTATCAATTTAGGTCTCAGGTGTTACACAGCACTGTTGATTATCTTATTTTAGACATTGAAGACTTACTACAGAATGGTGCTCAGTCATTAGTCACACCCATACTGACAAGGAGAGTTGGTTTACAGAACTAGAAATCACATCTGAGAGGGTAGTTTTCAGGTTTCTATCCTCACTTCAGATTGGAGAATTTTACTCAGCAGCAAATATCTCATCAACCACTTAGGGATAAATTTACTAAGTGGTGGCTTACAAGAGTCACCGCTTCTCATCGTATTTAAGCAGGGAAATTATAAACAGCAAGACTATTCAAGGCAAAATGCCCTGAGTTTCTTTGAATAGTAATAACTTCCTAAATTTCCTGTTTGAACATGATAAGAAAGCCATTGCTTAGTAACTTTACCCCTATGTCTGACTTTAGCATATACATTATCATTACAAAAGGCTACAGTGGGAAGTCAGAGCAAGAAATTCACTTTCATAATTAAAATTTCAATTTAGAAGTTATTTTAAAGGAGATTATCAATAAGTCTCTAACTCAGTCTCAGATATTAAGGAAGTGTTCCTATACAACAATTATTAATGGATTATAAAATATTGATCTAGGATCAGTAGATATGTCATATCTTGTATATGATAAAGTAATAGAGAACAGAAACAAAATAGTAGCCATCACAAATAATTCACAACCATGAAAACTTTCCTAGGAACATTATATTAGTAGGTTTAAGTTATGTATCTAGGACACTGATGACATACAGCAAGTCTACCATGTGACCACATAAATGTATTGTGGAAGCATACTGTGAGTTCCACATGCTAGTAACTATGCTGTCAAATACATACAGAAATACATACACTCGTGGGCAAGCTATCTAATTGTTAAATTAAGTTACAAAAAAAAATCAATATAGAAAACAAACAAATACTAAATAGTATTAATAAAAAGCATATAAGTATAAGAAAAATTGTTATTACTAGTTCATGGCTTAAATAGAAAGGTGATTTAATTATTATCAGAATGGTTCAGTGCTTACAACTGTCCTACCAATATATTGTATTGAGGTCCTCACTATGGGGGAGATTTATTAAATCTTAGAGGGGTCTATTTACTAAGCCTTGGATTCAGATAAAGTGAACTGAGATAAAGGGGTGGATTCAATTAGCTGAGAAGAGTCAAGGTCAGTGAAAATCGCAATGTTTTCACCTCATTCGCCTGTTTGAACGTGATGTTTTCTCCATGCGCGTCCCCACTTTTTGCCCTATTCAATTCCAAAACAGTCTAAAGTGCAGATAGGTGAATGTAGTTATTAGCAAAACTAGCGAAAAGTACAGCATATATTGGGGAAATCAGTCTGTACCCCATAAAAAGCCCAACTGACCCTGGGAATCAATATAGAAGAGTATAAATAGCCCTAATAAAAGTACTTAGTGATCTTATATTGAGTCAAAGAGCTGTTATATGCATATTTGCATAAGTGTGTAACAATTATATAATGCAATGTTTTTTTGAGAAAAATAAGTCATGTAGTTACATTTGGGGTACATGTAAATGGGTATTAGTATATTTTGGTGTCTCTTAAGTGAAGATTTAAAATAAAAATAAAAAATACACCTGCTGCAGCCTCTTGCAATCATAAAACACCTGTCTCTACCTTTTAGCCCCCCAAAATACCAGGCCCACTACTTTTTACCCATTTTCCAACACTTTTTACATTTTTGTCCCAAAACTTACGTGTTTTTTGGGGTGAATTAAGATAATTTTTTTGCCTAATTAGTCATTAGGGGGGTGTCCAAAGGGTTCTGAACCAAGTCCCCACATTTGTACCCCAAAATATGGATTTTGCCCTTATTTTCTCCTGCCTTTTGCTGGAGAAGCTTTTTTGCCTGTTTTTGCCTATGGAGCTTTCTAGGCGCAAAATGACCTAGAATTGAATATGACGATACTTTGAAAACAGTCGAAAATTGCAGATCGGCAAAAACTTTTAGCTGATCTCGGATTTTCGCGATTAATTGAATCCGCCCCAAAGTATCAGCCAACCAGCTCCTAACTGTCATTTTTCAAACACAGCCTGTGACAAAGCAGTTAGGAGCTGATTGGCTGGTACTTTATCTTAGTTCACTTTATCTCCATCCAAGGCTCAGTAAATAGACCCCAGAGAGAGATAAAGTGGAGAGAGAAAGTACCAACTGATCGTCTTCTAACTGTCATTGTACAGGGGCTGTGCTAGAAACATGACAGAAGCTGGTTGGCTGTTACTTTGTCTATAAATCTCCCCAATTATGATGATATTTTACTGCCAGCAAGATACACAGATTGCACTGACAAATCAGGCAGGTTACAGACCACTGCAATTTGAGGTAACTAAGAGTTTACCTTAAGAGACGCCTTTTTTGGCAGGTTGCTGGTGGTGGCAGCAGTAATGTCCTGTGTAGAGCTGGGGCATAATTCAGACTCCAACTACAAATAATAATATAGATAGGGGGCACAAGAAAACAAACATTGGAGAAAAGAGATAAAAGATTTATTAAAATTTGTATTTGAAACAAAATAAAATATTTAATATATATAGTAAAGCATGTACTTCATTTTAAACTATAACCAGCAGCATTAAAATTGTATAACTGCATTTACCTAGACTAAAATACAGAATTTGTCTGCATACACTTTATTATCACTTGTCTAGATCTCTCTGTCCTGCACGTGACACCGTTTGACATTCTATCTGGTTCTACAATATACTATCTGACAATCTACCTGGTTCTACAATACACTATCTGACAATCTACCTGGTTCTACAATACACTATCTGACAATCTACCTGGTTCTACAATATACTATCTGACAATCTAGCTGGTTCTACAATACACTATCTGACAATCTACCTGGTTCTACAATACACTATCTGACAATCTAGCTGGTTCTACAATACACTATCTGACAATCTACCTGGTTCTACAATACACTATCTGACAATCTACCTGGTTCTACAATATACTATCTGACAATCTAGCTGGTTCTACAATACACTATCTGACAATCTAGCTGGTTCTACAATACACTATCTGACAATCTACCTGGTTCTACAATACACTATCTGACAATCTACCTGGTTCTACAATACACTATCTGACAATCTACCTGGTTCTACAATACACTATCTGACAATCTACCTGGTTCTACAATACACTATCTGACAATCTAGCTGGTTCTACAATACACTATCTGACAATCTAGCTGGTTCTACAATACACTATCTGACAATCTACCTGGTTCTACAATACACTATCTGACAATCTAGCTGGTTCTACAATACACTATCTGATAATCTAGCTGGTTCTACAATACACTATCTGACATTCTACCTGGTTCTACAATACACTATCTGACAATCTACCTGGTTCTACAATACACTATCTGACAATCTACCTGGTTCTACAATATACCTTTGAATCTTGTTTAATAGAAAATGGATTTTGTTTTTGTTTTTTCAATATTTTCCTTATATAGATTGTCCTTGTACCAGATAACTGTCTAAGCTACCCTAAGTGACTAGTAAGGTCACCTAGCAGAAGTGGGTAGGAAAAGGCTTACCTTGCTCTTGGACATTACACTTGATGACTTTTCTTCCCTTTCTTCCTCTTCATTATTTCTTTGGTTAAATCCTAAGGTGCAAAAATAGATTTTACCACTCAAATATAAAAAAAAATTTAAAAGGAGAAATTTGGGATTGCCAGCACTGGTGAAACCCAAGTGCTAGCACAAGCAAGCAGTATAAGATGGGTACAAACAAATTTTTAGAAACTTACCTCTTTTGCGAAAAGAGAATTTAGAGCATAAGCTGTACATGGCTGTATACACATCACATGTACAACATAAAATGCACAGGATGAACTGCACAACATAAACAGCATAACATGGAATGCATGACATCACAATGACTGCCATTTATGATCTCATACATGTTAAACAAAATTTGCATAATTTATGCAAGTGTTTACTATGTTAAAGAGAATGTACAGTATATCACTGCTAAATTACTATAGGCCTAAAAATTAAAGCATTAAACAAGCAAGAAGTGGTCTACCTGTGGATAAAGACAGAAAAAAGTTTAACAAAACACCTCACAATTCATATTTTTTAAATAAAATATTTACATCTTTTTTTAAACAAAATATGTTCTCAACTATGAAAAAAAATTGTTTAGCCAGTAAAGTTAAGTAATAAGCCACATTTTTACACCTCAAATTGGGGTGTAATTGGCTACTGGGAGTATAGGCCAATCAGAAATTATGACTAACATTTAATATTATGGGCTGTATTCAATTAGCGGCGATATTATCGCACCTGCGATAATATCACCAATTTTTCAGCGATATTATCACATCGGCGATAATTTATCACAAATTTTTCATGTGAAAATGAAGAAAACTTTTCTCCATTTTAAAAAAGGGGAACATATGCAAAATCCCAAATTTTGGGTAAAAATGTGGGGATTTCTTACATAACCCTTTGGACAGCCCCGCTAAAGATACTTTAGTAAAAAAAAAATTTAAATTGCATACTTTGGCGAAAAAAGAACGCTGAGATTTCGGTCAAATTTATTCATTTATTTTTTTAAATGCGTTTAATGTATTGGGGCTGTTATTTCGGAGGGCGATAAAATGCGGCAAGTGTTTTAAACATTGCACGTGGCTGGCGCAGGCATTTTTTTTAGCGGTTTTAAAAAACCACCTGCACCAGCCACGTGTGATGTTTAAAACACTTGGCGCATCCTTATGACCCTCCGAAATACCAGACCCAAAATGTTAAATGCATTTTACATGGAAAAAAAAATTTAGTACGTTATTGGGCTCTCTGCATGTGATGTAGCATGGGCAGAGAAAACGGAGTTCATGCTCTGGGCGCTGGCTGTGGCTGTGGGCACTGTCCAGTGCGCATTAGAACTTTTTTTGTCTACACTTGCTGTGGTTCTTTTAACCTCTACTCCTACCTCCTCATTGAACTCTGCTTCCCCCCACTTTACCTATGCTCCCACCCACCAATGATGTTTGCTCTACCCCAGTATTATCTTAACATATGGGCATGTGGGACCCCAGTATAGCTGAAATAGGTGACTGGAAAATGTTATTTCAAGACTGAATAATCCCCCTGCTATATACAGTATATAAATTTCATGTATTTATATAGGAATAATATATCTATGGTAAATAGAATTTTATTTATTTAAGTATAAATTCATATATTATGGACCTGTTTATGTGAACTTATGGCACCACATCTTTATGCCATTATATTGCTCAGTACTATATTTCCCCCCTCTAATAAAGAACTAGTGTACTCTTCCGACAGCCTGGACTATGTGGTGCTGTGGGAGGAGCTTGAGCCAGGGTCTCTCCTATTTAAACAGAAAAAGGAGGGAATCCCTGCTGATATGAGGACTGGGGGAAGGTTATATAAGGTCTGGCAACGGATCATTGGAGGAGGTGTGTCTGAGACCTGCGCTGTGTCTCTTACCTCAGTGTCAGAGGAGACTTGTTGGCGGCATGACTGGATAGTCTGCGGGGACCGGAGCTCTGGAGTGACAGGACAATACCGGAGTGAAGTGCTGTCTAGCTGCATCCCCACACAGAACAGTGCTGACTGAGAGGCAGAGAGTGGGAAGCAGATCCAGGTGGAGATGCATCAGAGCTCGGCCTTCTCCCTTCGGTGACCAGCCGGGTATAGCAGTGTATGGAGGCCTGGCTCTCTCAGTCGGGGGTTGAGCTGGAGGAAGACCAGGGTGGCGCAGTGAGTAGTAAAGACAGCCTCCTCTAACATACTCACCATTTAGGCACAGCTCCCAGGGTCAGATAGGGGACCGGCTAATTACCCCTCAGCAAGGATACACGCAGCCTCATAAGAAGTAATACAATAAATATCCAGGTTAGAGAACAACAGGAAAACAATATACAGTATAATCTTTCTCAGTTACAATCGCAGAGAGGGAATTAAACAGACAGGTAGAACTAAGTACAAGTGCAGAGACCAGAAAGGAAAGTCTTCAGTGTTATTGCAGGAGTCAGATGTTTATCAACGTTAATAGCTGTTTAATTGAGCTCGTTAACAAACTATTACAAGCAGTAGAAATTACATTTGCCTCTCAGAGATGGACAGCTCCATTCACTGCGTAGTAAAACCAACAGTTTAGGAAAAGCATCTTCAAACGTCATCCCGGCCACTCGTTTGCAAACATTATTTAACAATAAACAATCACTTGCATGTAGTGATAATGCTCAGGTGTAATGTGAAAGTTAGGAGGGACACAAGTTCGCTGCTTTGCTTTTGCATTGCATTATTGTTGGTATATGTGTTATGAACCCATTTCTTAACAGCTGTACAGACTGCAGCAGACAGTGAATGGCTGTCAGCTTGCCGATTGGTGGATGGCTGTAGCTATCCACCAATCAGAGTGCTGACAGCCAGTCACTGTATGGAAGTATGTGGAGAGATGGCATGAAAACAAAGGAGGGGTAAGTATTGGACAGTGGAGGCAGTGGGTTTCCAATTGTAGGGGCCCCAGTGCATTGATCTGCCAAGGGCCTAAGATGCTGTTAAGACAGCCCTGATGTACCCAGATTATATTTACTCTGTCCCCTCACTGACTCTGCTCCTTCCCCCAACTGTTCCCTGTTCTTCCCCCCACTGAGCTTCTGCCCCATCACTTTTTCCCAACTTTATGGAAATAAAAGCACAAATCTAGTAAGTTTCATGCCAGTATAAGTGATAGATTTTTTTGTAAATCAATAATTTTTTTTTTTTAAATGTAAAATTTGGGGCACTCATTTTTTATTAGTATAGTAAAAACTTTAAAATATTAGACAATTACATAGCATATGTATATTATAGTAGATACAAGCTTCTTAAGTAGATAGCTTCTGCTTCATACAATGCTCTGGAGAAGCAACAGAGGCAAAGCAGATCAAACAGAATACATGTTGGAAGGTAGGTGGCTGTCAAATCAATGACACTTCACTTTTTCATGTGCCATTGGCCCTTCAGTCTTCTGTAAGGTGCTGAGGACAGGGGTGGAAAGGGAGGAAGGGGGGACAATAAAAATTAATGTTTGTTTTATTATTTTGGTTTTGGTGGCGATGAATTATGTTGGAGCAATCACTAAATCATTGAATCAATATGTTTTTATTTTTTTCCTGTTGGGACAATGTGTGTCTTTTTTTTCCCTGTCAGGGACAATGTGTGTGTTTTTTCTGGGGCTGGCTAGGTCCATAAGCACAATGATAAAACCAAAGACAGAGAAAGGGTAGTATGAATACAGGATAAGATAGAGAGAATCCCTACGGCTCATAACGATGGATCCCACAGGGGTGAGTAGGGAGCAAACAGCATGAGCCATTAGAGTGTAACCACTAAGTGGGCAGACAGACAGAACTAACAGATGATGATGTACCAGATCACCAATTGTGTCTGCTGTCAACTTTTGGAATGCCCCCACTCTCCAACTCCAATGTGTATAGAATTATGTTACTATTTACAGCTTGCTGAAAGTTTTGCAGTATTTATTAAACTGGGGATATGAAGGAATATAATATGATTGGGAGCCATACAGGCTGGAAAAGAAAAATGGGATTGCACACTGTTTACAAAAAGTAACAGGAACTGAGAATTGCACATGGGTTGCAAAGAGTCAAATGATCTGAGGATTGCACAGTAAATATTTAAGGATTTGTAAATGGAAATTCCTTATATTTAAATACTGACCTAAGGATTAGTACAATTTCTTTTTTTCTGAATATCAAATTATATTTTTATTATCTATATTTTTAATCCATCATTAATATTGAATTTAATTTAAATAAAAGAACATTAGATAAGTGATGTTGGATTCAGAGGATATTGTTGGAGGGGGTATAAAACATTCCCAATAAGAGAATAGGGTAACAAAATCAATCATGGTTAGAATCATAATGATAACTAAATATTTCACTAAGCATACAAGTCAAGGCAGTTCAACATTAAAGGATTTATTTAAGACAAAAGGTAAGACATTGAAAGGAGGTTGGACATAAAAATGTTGCACCCTCTTTGTCAGAGTAGAACTTGTGCCAGGAACACCACATCATCAAGGGTGACCTTGATTTCAAAATGATAGTGAACCTTAGATACAATCCTAGCAATGGAGGGGAAAGAATTAGACTTCCAATGTTGAGTCATGGCCATTCTGGTCACCACCAAAATATGAACCAAAATGGGGACAGAAGGGGTAAAAATAAAGAGGAGCACCAACCCCGAGTCTGGGTGCACAGTTCTGCTGAGAACTGAAGATTTCAATTTAAATACTTCCTGTACACAAAAATGTGGTATAATGTGCAAATAGTGCCACACTTATGCCGTCATAATTTGGAGCTGTGGGACCAGATAGAATGCAGCTTATTAGGTGTAAGATACAACCTATGAAACAATTTCAACTGCATCTCTGAGTGGTACAGATATTGCAACATACAGTAGTATAAGCAGTCTGATAGATACCCTCCCTCTGGGCATTAAGAGTGTTCTTTGGAGAGCTGACTCCAACTTCTCTTCAACTGCGGTGAAAGGTGACAGTGTAATGGTTGTCTGGGGGTCCAGAAGACCAACATACCTTAAGGAGAGAGACACCAGGAGACGTAGGGTGAAATCAAAGTAAGTGACTTTATTATCACAAAAAACAGGCAAGAACGTATAAAAGAATAGTCCAAAGTAGGAACGGTGCGGCTGAACGGCGATGGTACGGCTGAACACTAATGGTTCAGCTAGGGAGCCAATGGTGTGGCTCAAGAGCCGATGGTGTGGCTAAGGTGCCAATGATGTGGCTGGATAGCAAGTAAAGTAGTCCAGAGGCCGATGTTGGGGCTTGGGAGCCGATGATGCGGCTTAAGACCCGTTGGTGCGGCAAGGTGCCAATGATGCGGCTGGAGAGCTAGTAGAGTGGACGGAGGCCGATGTTGTGGCTTGGGACCCGATGATGTGGCTTAAGAGCCATTGGTGCGGCAAGGTACCAATGATGTGGCTGGAGAGCAAGTAGAGTGGTCGGAGGCCAATGTTGTGGCTTGGGAGCCGATGATGTGGCTTAGGAGCCGTTGGAGCAGCTTGGAAGCTGGGAAACAATCTGTGCGCTGGTGCGGCTTGGAAGCCAGGAGACAGTCTGTGCACTGGTGCGGCTTGGAAGCCAGGAGGCATGCTGTGCAATAGTGCGGCATGGAAGTTGGGAAACAGTTTGTGCACTGGTGCGGCTTGGAAGCTAGGAAACAGGCTGTACAATGGTGTGGATTGGAAGCTGGGAAACAGTCTGTGTACTGATGTTTAGACAGTATAACTGGCACACAGTGCAGGGCTGGCAGTAACTTGAGAGAAGCAGGACCCAAACAGAGCCGTCTCCAGCAGAGAGTAATTCCTAATCACAAGCTGATGTGCACTTGAGATCTGCAGAGAGGCAGGTGATTAGTAACACCTAAGATAAAAACACAGACAGGAATAACAGGCTATGAACTGAACACAGACAAAACTGGATTAGATGCAGTCTCCAGTAGTGACCAAGACTGGGAACTGCCACCAAGATGATCCGCTACCTGCGGATCCTAACAGTGAGATATCTGTAAAGAAAGGAGATGGTGATTCTGGATGCTCTCATAATAAGCTTGGACCACAGATGAGAAGGTGGCACACACAGAACATGGGGTACTTTGTTCACAGTCAGTAGCCAGTGCCTGATGTGTAGGTTTTTAAAGACATCTGTCCACCGCAAGTGGAATTGGTCACATACGGCCTGATTAGGTCTGGGAATAGAGTAAGAAATAACAAATAACTGTGTACCTGGACAAACCATGTTGCAATACAAGAGTTGCATATATATAAATTATTTTTGCATGGTAAATCCTGGCTGTTTTTGCATGTAGCTCTCAAATGCTGGATAGCTTTATTTTTATACTGCAATTTAGATGTTAGATTGGACGTACCCCTCCCAAATCTAACTCTCTCTGCACATTTTAAAACTGCCCCACTTGCAGTGCAACATGGTTTTACCAAGGTGCACATTTACTTGCTCTTTCTTACTAGATTCCTAACTCTAAAACAGGCCTAAGGAGACATTGGCCTATATATTCAAAGCGACGGCTTTTAACAGAAAATTTAAAGTGGCACTCGCATTCAGTGTAAAGCACGCTGGGCTTTTTACATTGAATGTAAGTGCCGCTTTAAATGTTCAGCTCCAATCTGCTAAGAAGCAGCCGCCACATTGTTTAAAAAGGTCTGCATCACTCACTACATTTAGACACAATTTAAATGTGTCAGATCCGTGGCGATTATTGAACCCCACTGATAGAACACATACCTTTCTCTCCATGGTACATGGATCTCTTTCAAGAATTGATAACATTTTGATATCTGATGAATTGATGTCAAAGGTTCAGGGGGTGGAAATCCATGACATAATTATTTCAGACCATGCTCCTGTCTCTCTGGCTCTTACTCACCCGCATATGAAACAAATAGATTATATTTTGCGCTTTCCACATTATCTTGCTCAGTCTGATGATTTTAAATCATACCTTATTCACCACTGGACGAACTACGTAGACGATAACCTGTCCTCTTGGGATAATCCTGTCCTCTTTTGGAAAGCCTCTAAGGCTGTGATGAGGGGCCATGTTATTAGCTATATGTCTCGCAAACGTCGAGAGGCTAAGGCAGAATACAAGGCCTTAAAAGATGTAGTACAGGATACCTTTCAACAATACACTGTTGATCCCTCATCAAATAATATGGCTACGTATAAACAAGCCAGGCAGTTATTAGAAACATATCTACTAACACAAGCAAAACAGTCTATGGAATACACTAAAAACAAATATTATCGTTGGGGAAATAAGGCAGGCAAGCTTTTAGCAACCTTGTCCAAACCTTATAAACAACAACGCACAATTACTACACTAAGAAACCCTATTACAGGGAGAATAATATCTGATTCTAAAGAAATTGTTAACCAGTTTCAAACTCATTTTGAAGAACTATTTAGTTCCTCGCCTATTGATAACACACTTCAAACTACTTTGCTCACAGATGACGTCTTACCTAAGTTAACAGTGGATCAAAGGGAGACATTAGCAGGCAATATTACCATGGATGAAATTAATAGAGCCATAACATTGCTCCCTACAGGTAAATCCCCTGGGCCAGATGGATTTTCTGGCAAATATTATCGAATATTACAAACTTACATAACTCCAACATTACTAGAATTATATAAGACAATATACAATAATAAAACACCATATGAGACCTTCAATGAGGCACATACAATTCTGCTGCCAAAACCTGACAGGGACCCAACTTTGATGTCATCTTATAGACCTATTAGTCTGCTAAATGTTGACTTTAAGTAAAGGCTACAAGAACGGCAATAGCAGCAGTGGTGGCATCGGGTGGTGAAAATATATTATTGAGCTTGGATATTCAGAGAGCTTTTGATATGGTTTTATGGCCATACTTGTTTGAAGTTCTGGAGAGAAGAGCCTTTGAAACCAGCTTTGTTGAGCTCATACGTTATTTTTATTTTAATCCTTCCTCATCATTAATGGTTAATGGAGTAGTGGGTCCCCGTTTTTATCTAGAAAGAGGCACCCGTCAGGGTTGTCCTCTTTCGCCGCTATTATTTAATCTGGTATTGGATCCTCTACTTAGAACCCTTCAGAATTGGCAGGAATTTAAGGGCATCTCTGTAGGTAGACAGGAGTTCGCATTTGCGGACGATATTCTTCTCTATGTCGGTAATCCTGAACAATTTCTACCCCTCCTGTTACGTAAATTGGAACATTTCGGCCTAGTGTCTGGTCTACATATTAATATGACCAAGTCAGTAGCTATGTCACTTACAGGCTCTGCTAGATCTCCTAGATGGGCTTTTCAATACCCCTTACAATGGGCTAAACAGTACAAACCATACTTAGGAATTCTTTTACCACAAAATATTTTCAATCTCTATAGATTGAATATTAAAAAAGCAATTAATATATTGAATGCGGATATTAGGGGATGGGAGCGTCTTCCTTTGTCATTTTTGGGAAGGGCTAATTTGTTAAAGATGGTGGCTATCCCCCATTTAATATATCCTCTACAATCGCTCCCTGTTCTTCTGCCTAAAGCTGATCAAATTAAAATTAATATGATGATACGTCAATTTATTTGGAGGGGAGGCAGAGCTAGAATAGCCCTACGAAAACTCTGTCAACCCCGAAATAATGGAGGCATAAATTTTCCGGATATCTATATATAACCAAATTTGACAATTCCTAGGTTAGAGAAGGCATTGGAGTTCTCTAGAAGAACTTTGCCAGCCAGTATGTATACTGAACTCTTTATAAATATCTATCACAATGTTTATCTATCTCCAATGAGACGTTTCAAAATGGGTTCATCTAATAACCATTTATGTCCACGATGTCAACAGGAAGAAGCAGATAACTTTCATTGTCTATGGGCATGCCCAATAGTTAAACATTTTTGGTATCAGATTCGTAGATATGCAGAGACAAAATTTGTAAACTACGTCCCTTTTACTCCTGAGTGGGCAATATTGGGGGTTTTTGACCCAGAACAGCGTATGACCTCAGATAGTAAGAGATTACTGTTGATCATGAGTGCGGCAGGCAAGAAAACCATACTGCAGGGTTGGTTGGATAGCTCACCTCCTCAATGGTCTCTGTTTATGACAAAATTATATTTTATTTTCAAAATGGATTGGGTAGAAACTATCATACAAAAAGAAAAAACGTTAAAACGTTTCTTTTCCCTATGGGAAACATACATAGACACACTTCCACTCACCACAAGAAAACAAATACATTATAGTTTGAGGAATACCACATGGTATCTCACAAGACTGGCGGTAGGTGATCCTCCAATAAATATAACCTAGAAAGGTGGGTTGGGCCGTTTTTCTCCCCAGGGTAAAATAAAAATAAATAAATAAATATATTTGAATAACCACTAATCAAACAATAATTTTGTACTGATTTGTTTTTTTAAATAGATATATGCAGAAAACAAAATTATATATTTGTTCTCAAGTTTGTGGGATATATGTTGAATTGTATGATTTACCATTATATATGAATAGAATTTGTTTCTGTATTACATTTTATTATGTATGACTGTATATCAAGTGATGTTTGAAACAAAAATGTTTCTTGTTTTATATGCACAATGTCTCAATAAAAATATTTATTAAAAAGGTCTGCATCAAGCCGAGCTAACCGATCCCACACTACCACTTCATACACAATAGTCAGCAACTGATTACACATTGGGTATTATTATCATTGTTATTATTATCCTTTATTTATATGGTTCCACAAGGGTTCAGCAGCTCCTAACAAAGTACATAAACAGTTGAGCAGAACAAGAGAACAGTGACTTACAGTACAAGACATTGCAGGACAAGTACATATTATATGAACTAGGGATGAGCGGGTTCGGTTGCCTGAGAACCGAACCCACCTGAACTTAGGGGATCTGAGTTAGCTCAGGTTTTTCAGCCTTACTCAGATTTGAAAACAAGGCAAAATGTCATCATCCCACTGTCAGATACTCGTGGGTTTTGGATTCTATAAAGGTCCAGCGATCGCCGCCATTTTTTATTCTGGTTGTGGAGAGTGAAGAGGGAGGGAGCTGGGAGCTGTGCTGTGCTGTGCTGCTGTGCACAGGGGCTGGCTACAGTTGTGTTTCTTAAGGGCTGGTTGTTGTCCATATAATGGGCTGGCTGGCTGTTGTTGTGACGGAGGTTGTCCTGTCCATCCATACGGGCTGGTTGTCTGTTGTCCATATATAGGGGCTGGCTAGCTGTTGTCCTGTCCACAATCGCTGGTGTCATCCTGGCAGCACTAAGTGGGGTCTGAGCATCCTGTGCCGGCCCAGTACATAGCGCCCTGTAATCGCGCGTGGTGCAGAGCACATGACTGAAATTTGGGGTGTGGCCTCATTTCCATAGGCCACGCCCTTTGCGTGATGTTGTTTGGAGGCTGCAGTGGTGGGGGTCCCCAACCTCCCAATTTGACCACCTGCAGGTCACTTCGGCCCATGGGTGGAACAGCGGGACAGTACCGTCCCACTGAAATTGGGATGTTGCGGAAGTGTGCATCCTCTATGGGTGGCGCCCTTGTGCGACCGCACTGGTTGAACACCCTTAGAGCCGGCCCTGCTAAGCGCACTTCAGTGCCCTGAAATACGCAATCATGTGTACGATTGCTGGTGTCATCCCGGCGGCACTAAGTGCACTACAGCGGCCAGAGCACAGTACCCACAGTGTACCACTGCTGGTGTCATCCTGACGGCACTCAGAGCACCCCAGTGTCTCCTTGCTAAGTTCATCCAGCCCTCAAGGCTGCTGCACAGCCTGGAGGCCGCCTCACAGCCCATAGGCTGTGACTCCTTTCAGTGACTGTTGTTACGGGTCCTCAGGTCACAACCAGCCCAGAGGCTGCTACTGGCCCAAAGGCCGCACCTCATCCTACTGGACCTCAGGTCACAACCAGCCCAGAGGCTGCTATCGGCCCAAAGGCACCTACTGGCCCTCAGGCCACAATCACCCAGAGGCTGTTACCGGCCCGAAGGCCGAACCTCAACCTATTGGCCCTCAGGCCACAACCAGCCTGGGCTGTTACCGGTCCAAAGGCCGCTTCTCATCTTACTGGCCCACAAGCCACAGCAAACCAGGCACCTCCAGCCCTCAAGGCTGCTTCCGGCCCAAAGGCTGCTTCTCATCCTACTGGCCCACAGGCCACAGCCTATCAGTTATCTTCAGCCCTGAAGGCTGCTACACAGCCGCATCAAGCCAAGGTATACCGGCCCTCAAGGCACAAACCAATCATTTCAGCCACAAGTGGCAGTCCCTGTCGCTGAAGTGATTGGTTTGTTAAACTGTGAATGTTCTGTTTCAAGTCTTTAGGTTCTCTTTAAGACCATCCATGAGTACAGTGACAATCATTCCCCTGTGGTGAGTGCTATCTTTAATATCTTCTAACCCAGTGTACTGGGTGATAGCCTGCAGAGCCCCGTTACAATAATCTTCTGCAGATTCACTCTCTTTCTGTTTTATGGTGAAAATTTAGCTCCAGTTAAATACTACTGGAAAATATACACCCAATTGAGTTACAATGTGGGAAATGTTACCTTGGTTAATTTAGTCTGTTAAGGGAACATCTCCATCCAATACACAATCCGTGATAAATTTTGTCACGTCGGTATTGCGTGGAAGACCAGCCCTTAACACCACTCTCCAATCTTTGTTGGTTGGCTCATGAGAACTACCCAAATTTTTCAAAAATCTTTGACATTTGGCTAATTCCTTTTTGGGATCGGGGAAATCATCCATTATGGAATTTAGCTCTGCTCTTGTCCAAGGACAATGCATTGCTACTTCCCTTCCCTTCCATTAGTTACAATATTCAGAAAGAACACATTAAAGGTTTAATGTGTTCTTTCTGAATATTGTAACTAATGTATTTGGCTGCCTTGAAAAAAGAGCATTGGCTCTGAAACGTCGGTGACTTGATGCCAAATACAACAATAACTTCTTTTCATCATTATTGGGAGTGCCGCAGTTTATTTATGCATATATATATATATATATATATATATATTCTATCCCTTACTAACATATTTTAAAATCTATAATGCAAGCTGTTACAAACAGCTAGGTTCACTTTCAAGCAGGGTGGGGACCCCCAGCTGATTGTCTGACCATTGTTAACTCAGACAAATTCAATTGTGCATATCAATGTCTGGGTTATATTTCAATTGCCACAGCCATACTTGTCTATATACAGGGCTTTCCAATTTATATGTAAAACACTCACAGTATCCTGGTGTATTGTTTTTTTAATTACTTTTCTCAGACATGTATACAGAAGCTCTTTCTTGTTACTAACTAAACCCTGCATGAATATTGTGTTTGTCAGTGAGAGTGTTGTATATTATTCACTATTTAGTGCTGTGCGAATGTGTGTATACGTGCGCACACTGGGTGCGTGCGCACGCAATGTTACATCATGGATTGTACCAACATAAATCGGGCAGCGGACGACCAAATCGTCCGATAACAGTTGAATTGCGGTCGCATGCAATCATTCGGCTTCGACATCCCCAATCTCAATAAAGAAGAGAAAAACAAGAGAAGGGAAGATAGAAAGGATCCAGAGAAAGAATGAGAAAATACAAAGAAGACAGAACAATAAACCACATCATAAGTACATTCGTAAAAAATTCTAATATCCAGCAGAGAAATGATCCTTCGCTGGAACCAAACTGACAGCCCAGAAACCTGTACTCTAAGGGTGGCCAGGCACAGACCAAGGTCTAACCCAGCCTGGTGAAAAGCAAGTACCCGGGAAACCCTAAAAACCTTAGGGTCATACTTTCTTTGGGAAGACCATTGACCAAAGGCGTGCTAAACTCTGTAATAGATGCGGGCACAGGAAGGCTTTTGTGCCCTAAGCATCATCTGAATCACAGAGCTGGAGAAACCTTTGGCTCTTATGATGGAAGACTCAAGAGCCACACCATCAAAGACAGACGAGGTAAATCCGGATGCAGGCAGGGACCCTGCTTCAACAGATCCGGCCATAGAGGAAGAGGAAACGGATAGATTCTGAATGTCGGTGAACCAATGGTGCCTAGGCCAGTCAGGGGCTACTAGTATTATTGTGCCGCCTTCCAGCTTGAATTTCCTGAGGACCCTTGGGAGGAAGGAAATTGGAGGAAAGAGGTACACCAGCCTTAAGACCCACTTCACTGCCAGTGCATCCATGAAGGTGGCTGAGGGATCTCTGGTCCTGGACCCGTACCTAGGGGACCTTGTGGTTGTGATGTGAGGCCATGAGGTCTAGGTCTGGTAGGCCCCATTTGTTCACCAGGATTGAAAACCTCCTCGTGTGGAGAGCCCACTCTCCGGCGTGTATGTCCTGATGACTTAGGAAATCCGCTTCCCAGTTGAGGACTCCCAGGATGAATATTGCCGAGATATCCGGAAGATGACGTTCTGCCCAGATCATAATGTTTGCCACTTCCCTCATGGCTGCCTGACATTGCGTGCCTCCCTGATGATTGAGATAGGCTACTGTGGTCGCATTGTCGGACTGGATCTGGACCGGCCTGTCTTGGAGTAGGTCCTGTGAAAGGATGAGCGCTTTGTATACTGCAAAAAGCTTCAGGATGTTTATGGGCAGGTGACTTTTCTGATTTGTCCATCTTCCCTGAAAGGTATGATGACCTGTCACCACCCATCATCCGCGAAGACTGGCGTCCGTGGTGAGGAGCACTGAATTTGGAGTCCAGAATGGGCAACCCTTGTCCAGATGAGCCTTTTGTAGCCTCCACGGGAGAGAGCCAAACCTCTGGAGTGAGAAGGATTCTCTGGGACCATATTAGATGATACTGCCCGTTCCAGGGAGAGAATCAATTGTTGCAGAGGCCTGGAGTGGAACTGAGCATATACAGCCATGTCGAAGGTGGATACAATTGACCCCAGGACTGGCATCACTGATAGAATGGATACTCTTTGCTTGCACTGCAATTTGCACACTTACAGTAATAGGGCCGAAATCTTGTCCCCTGGCAGAAACACCCATTGTGTCTGAGAATCCAGAAATGCCCCCAGATGTACCATCTGCTGTATTGGAGAAAGGGAGAGATCCATTTGTGCGTCTGTACGCAGGCAATGTTCAGTTGGAGATGGTGTTGCAAAACAGCTGGAGACTGTGCCAATATCAGTGTGGTTGTCTTAGTGTGGCAGTATTCTGACTTTCTGATGCCTGAGGTAGGCCGTCATAACCCGTATGTGGGAGATATATGTCAGCTTTTCTCTGGTAGCATTTGGTAGAGTATCTTCCAATGTCCCCGTCCATTCTTCAACAGCTTTGGATACCCAGGCCGCAGCCATAGCCGGCTGAGTAACAGCTCCAGACAATGAAAACACTGATTTAAGACATGTTTCAAGTATTCTATATGTAGGATCATTAAGAGAAGATGCGGACGGTATAGGCAACGTAGCACTCCTGACTAAATATGTCACATGGGCATCCACAGTAGGAGGGACTTCCCACTTGGTACATTCAGTAGGTGGGAAAGGTTACAAAGATGCTAATCTTTTTGTAACATGGAACCGTTTATCCAGGGTACTCCATGCTACTCCCATAAGTTCAGTGAGCTGCTCAGACTTAGGAAACTCAGCTTTTACCACCTTCTGGTGTTTAAACACTGGAGTCTTAGGTCTCGGAGCTGGCTCATCATCCTCTATATTTAGGATTGATTTGACCGCCCTCACCAAAGAAGGGACATCCACTGTAGAAGGACGGTCCTCCTCTCCTGAGATAGACCCTGGAGAAGAACCCGGCGCATCATTTGACTCCTACAATGATGCATCTGAATCTACATGCTGGGCAGACTGACAAAATTATATAATCCGCTTAGGTGCTTTAATGGCTACCGGTCTGTTCGCCTGCAACATTTGTTGAAATGCAGCAGCTGATTGAGCCGACTTCAGTGGGCATAAACATCCATCCAGGAAGGATGTATAGGGTGGGCAAACATAGTAGGCTGGAACTGCTGTGGGTATCCCATTATGAGAGGCAGCGTGGGAGTAGCCAAACGGTCCACTAGCTGCGTCATAACCTGAGACAAGGAGGACACCCAAGATGGCTCCTGTACAGGGGCTGGTAGACTGGACTGGTGAGGTCGTTCTTTAAAACAAATAGTACACAAACCATCCTGTATAATGTCCGTAAGGGAAAAAGCCAGTCAAACAGCTTTTACATTGAAACCCGCACCAGGACCTCAGTTTTCTGTTTATCCTTATTCTTCGACATAATAAATAAGTGCAAATGTGACTGCCTTCACAAGCAACAATAAATGTTAAGTACAATTTGAGAAACCAAAAAATAAATAAAAATATTCCCCACACACCTGTAGCAAAGGGTTGCGGAGAAATAGTAGTGATAGTTATACCTGACAGTAGAGAAAATAAAGGCAGTAACAACACAGCAGAGCTAGCAAAATTCACATACAATGCAAATACAATATACTTGCAATGGGCCCTGAATCAACTACTCAAAACACAAGGCATGGTAGGATTTTGAGGCCTGTAGAACCTGGCCTCTGGGGAGCGGTTTACAGGGAGACTAGACCCAAAACTTCCTGAGACCAGCCGCTTCTGCAGAGCACTGATAGTGGTCACTGGGTGTCTCATATACAGAGGAGGGTAGGAAGAGCAGCTCAGATGTGGGAAAACCTCAGCTGGATCGGTGTCTGGGCTGGGGGAGACCTACCTCCCCTATGCTGTATTAACCCCCGGGTGCACTGGCCTTATAACATGGCTGCCGGCACTGTCCCCGATGCCCGGAAACAGCAGTTGCCCAGCTACAGCAACCTCCAGGCAGGTCTCCAACCACTGGAGGTACGGACTGCCGTGTCCCCGTGCTTTCGACTGCAGTCCCAGGTCCTTGCATATCCGCTAGCTCCGAAATCACCAGTCCAATTACTGGTGTTGCGACGCTGGTGGGGGTAGGTGGCGGAAAAATAAATGAAATAAAACAAAATAAAAGCTTGGGACTGCCTGAGCAGTCCACTTGTTATAAAGGTGCGTCTGAATCCTGCCGCACCAAACGAAAAACTGAATGCCTGTGGCCTGGGCGAGGTATATGTGGAGGAGGACCTGAGGCATCATGGGAGCTGAAAGCTTAACTGTTTGGTGCCTGGATCACTCCAACCACATTTTCCCACGGTATCCCTGTTGACTCCATATGGACCCTGAAGACGAAAACCACCATCGAAAAAATAAGTATAGCAGGAACATAGCTTTGACCATTTTAGAGCAGAGCATCCAATAATATAATAAACAGTTATATATCAAGGACTATTAGTCAGGAGTTTTCCTCTTCCATGTAAGCTCGGGCATCGGCAGGTACAGTAAAGTCCTAAAGTCTTTACCTTGAAAAATTCTGAGTTTAGTGGGATAAAGAATAGTGAATTTCTTCTGTGTCTGGACAAGCTTAGAGCAGATAGGACTCATCTCCATGCAGGCCCTAGTGACCTCTGCTGAATAATCTTGAAAAATGAGCAGGCGATGGTTATTCCACATGATTCTGTCCAGTTTACGAGCAGCAGACCACAAAGTAATTTTATGGCAAAAGTTCAAGCAACGAAATATCACGGTGCGTGAGATGGAGGAATCAGAGGGAGATCCCAAACGTTGTGCCTGTTTGACAGCAAAATCAGGCAGAACATCAGCAACTCCCAATATCTGTGGTAAATCAGAGTGTAGAAATTTGACAAGGTCAGGACCCCTCAGACTTTCAGGAAGCCCTACTATATGCAAATTGTTCCGGCGGGATTGATTTTCTAAGTCATCTACTTTGTTGATCAGCTGGTAGTTAGATTTCTGCAGGGACACTACCTGTTATTTCAGTTCAAAGATATCTTGCTCATGCTCTCCAATCTTCCGTTCATTAGACACCACTTGTAAATCATTGGATTCTAATTGGGGCTTTACCTCTTCGAGAGCCGCCGCAAATGTGGCAGCCTGCTGTTGCATGATTGGTGCCATCGTATCTTTAATTGCCCTCACTATGTCTTCATATACTAAAGGAAAAGTAGGAAGAGAATCTGCTTGGGGCAGGATAGATTGTTGTGAGGAGGTGATACCCATGGAGGATGTCTCTAGAGGCTGGGAAGACATCTCTTCTAACGAGGAAGGCTCTGCAGGGGGAGCGGTGTCTACACGTTTACCAGATATATTTCTACATCAGGGTCCATAGGGTTTCCACAGGATACCTTGGGGGCATAGGTGATGACGTCAGGCATCGGGCACCATAGAGTTAAGTTTTCAGCCTCCCAGGATGCACTAGGGTCCCCCTCCTATACCCCGCCCCAAGGCATCTCAGTTTCGTTTGGTGCCCGACTGGAGTCGGATGCATCTATTAGAGGGGGGCTAAGAGTAGCCCCTGAAGTTTTCTTCAATGCAGCTGTAGCTGCACATCTGGAAGTACAGCATGGACAGTCAGTGCTGACGTCCATGCTGTCTTCCCTACACCCTCGCCGGTACCAGAACGCCGGTACCGATTCAGGGATGCTGGTAAGCATCTGGGGTCACAGCTAGTGGTGACCGCAGATGTTTGGAACCATGGCCAGATCCAAGGGGGCAGCAGATAAGCAGCAGGGTCCCACGGTGGGACCCTGCTGAAACATGGTCCAGAGTCCCCAGGCAGGGGGCTCCCTGGGGACTGGCTGCAGTGTGGAGCCAGGTACCTAACCTGCGCTTCCACTACCCCCCCTGGGACAGTGGACCGCGGCTGAGTGGTAGCACTGTGGCGTCCCAGGGGTTAATTGCATGCCAGGGGAGTGCGCCTTCCCTGTACACAGCCGATGCCTCCCCCGCAGCACACAGCCCTCTCTGCACTGTGCTCACTGGCCCTGTGGCAGCGCTCCTCCTCCAGGCCGGCCTCCTCTATGCTCCTCGGTGGCCATCTTTACAAGATGCATGGTGAACGCTGCTGGAAGCTTTGGAGTGGTGGCATCGTGGTCTGGGTCCCCCGGCATACCTCTCCTCCGTTGGGTTCAGGTCTGTGTATGCAGCGCTGTGTCCTACCAGGCTCCGTGTCTGCGTAGTTGAGTATCAGCGCTGATAGTGCAGGAATTGATTTTCTTTGCATTGTATGTGACTTCTGCTAGCGCTGCTGCCTGTACTTTTATTTTCTACTGTCAGCCATTTCACTCTCCCTGATCTTTTTCTGCTAAAGCCCTTGCGGTGCGGTGATTGCAGGGTGGTCTCACACTATACTAACAAGTATCAGTGAGAGGGGTCACATACTTACCATCATGTCTGAGAGTGACTTTCCAGCTTATGTGTACTACGTGTAAGGTACCAATAGCAGAGGGGGAGGGTAGCGCGGAGGGGCTATGTCGGCAGTGTTATTTATTGGCGCAGCCAATTACTGTCACGGCCCCGGTACAGGATCCGCCCTGGGCTTGTTTCGCCAAAGTGCTTACAACCCTCGTGGGCCAGTTAGCTCCGCAGCCTGCGTTCTCACAGATGGGATTGTCCCAGCAGTCAGTGGTGTCGTCACCCATGCAGGGTTTCAAGAGACAATTGATGGTACCACACAGCCTCCCTATTTCCCCTCCCCAAGTCTCTCAGGAGCCTGCGTGGGTTAATTCTCTGACAAGTTCTGTACAGCACTTGTCGGATGTGTTACAAGGGGAGTCTGTGTTGAGGCCACATAAGCGGCCGGTGGCGTCTCTGTCCGCTCCTTATGAGGATGACGACGGGACGTCTGATGATGGGGAAATTCTGGATCTTTCGGACCAGGAATCTCTCCGTACTAAAGAGTCGTACGCTAGGTCCAAGGTTTATATTCCTGGACTTATTCGGGAAGTCTGCACAGCTTTAGTGATTGAGGATGATAATCCTCCGGTGTCCAAATCTAAATATGCCTTTTTTAAGGATATTAAGGGTGACGCCACACTGTTTCCACTTTCGGGTCAGTTAGTGGACCATTTAGAGGAGGCGTGGAAACATCCGGGCAAACGGTATCAGCCTCAGAGACGCTCGGCGGTGGCTTATCCGTTTGCGGATAATTATTTTTCTAAGTGAGAATCCCCTCCACAGGTGGATTCTCATGTGACACACCTAGTTCGAAGTGCCACATAGCCCATGCCCCCCATGTCTTCCTTGAAGAATGCTATGGACCACTAAGGTAGAGATCTGCCTAAAGTCTGTTTATTCCCTTGCGAGGGGGTGGGGCAGCTAGGCCGGCTATGGCCATTTGTTGGGTAGCCAGAGCTATGGAGCGCTGGGCTGATAGTTTGGAGGCGTCTCTCGATTCCGACTGTTCGGCTGAACAGACCGAGTTGATAGGCAATCTCCAGGACTCAGCCACTTATATCAATGAAGCAGCCTTGGATATCAGTACCCTGGAGTCTTGGATTTCTTCGGCAGCTGTAGCTGCTTGTCGCACCTTATGGTTGCGATCTTGGAAGGTGGACACTAATTCCAAGAAGGGCTTGGAAGCTTTGCCTTTTAATGGAGAAGTCCTCTTTGGTCCGGATCTGGACAAAATTGTAGCCACGCTGGCGGCAGCCAAATCGGCATGTCTTCCGTCTGCTGCGGTTCTTTCCGGTTCAGGTACGTCGTCCTTTCGGCCTTACAGGGCCCAGGGTAGTCCTAAGACGCAGTCTTTTCCCAGACAGGCTGGCCCCCAAAAAATCGGTCAAGCCCTGGAAACAGGCCTGGAGTACCAGATGTCCGGCCCCTAAGCCCGATGACAAGCCTGCGGCCTGATGGTCCGGGCCTCCCTTTGGGGGATCCCAGAGTGGGAGGCCGCCTACTGCAGTTCGCCCAGTGTTGGTCGGTTACCACGACAGACACTTGGGTTCTCGAGGTGGTTTCTCACGGGTACGCCCTCTCCTTTCGGCACAGGCCCCTGTCTCGATTCTTCACCACGGGTCTTCCATCAGACCAGAACAAAGCCATGGAACTACGGAAGGTTTTGCACACTATGCTCCAGGCTGGAGTTATAGTGCCTGTTCCATTCTCCCAGAGGGGCCAGGGTTTCTATTCCAATCTGTTTTTGGTGCAGAAACCCAATGGGTTGTATCGTCTGATCCTCAACCTCAAAGCACTCAACAAGTCCTTGCGGGTGCCGAGGTTTCGGATGGAGACCCTACGGTCCATCATTCTGACGCTGGAACCTGGGGATTACATGGTGTCATTGGACATACAGGACACTTTCCTGCATGTCCCTATTCTTTTACGCCATCAACAATTCCTCAGGCTTGTAATCCGCAATGACCACTTTCAGTTCCGGGCGTTACCTTTTGGGCTAGCGACAGCACCACGTGTATTCACCAAGGTGATGGCGGTCATGGCGGCTTCCCTGCGGCTGCAGGGAGTCCGCATGTTACCGTACTTGGACGACCTTCTGTTGGTGGCAGGATCTCCAGAGCTCCTTCTACGCCACTTGGACCTGACCATTGCGGTACTGCAATGACATGGCTGGTTGATAAACTGGCAGAAGTCCACCCTGATCCCGTCTCAGAGGATTCTGCACCTCGGAGCCTTATTGGACTCCGGACAGCAAAGGATCTTTGTGACGGGGGAAAAGATCTCTGCCTTGCAGTTGAGGGTGCGCCGTTGTCTGCAGAATCGCCGTGTGTCTCTGCACTCGGCGATGAGGTTACTGGCCTCCATGGTGTCAGTATTCGACTTGGTAGAATATGCCCAGTTTCACTCCAGACCTCTGTAGCAATTGATCCTGTCCAAATGGAATGGACTACCTCAGAGTCTAAAATCCCAGATGATGGTGCTCACTCCGGAGGTTCACCTGTCTCTAGCCTGGTGGTTGCAGACGACCCATCTCAACAAGGGTCGTCCGTTCTGGGTGGCGAATTGGGTCCTGTTGACAATGGACGCCAGTCTTTGGGGCTGGGGAGCAGTCACGGGTCCACACTTGTTCCAGGGCAGGTGGACTCGGGCGGAAGCAGAGCTTCCAATAAACATCTTGGAGCTCCGCACAGTTTTCAATGCTCTCCAGCAGGTACATCGGGTTCTCCAAGGTCACTCAGTGCAGGTCCAGTCGGACAACGCTACCACCGTGGCCTACATAAATCGACAAAGGAGGAACCCGAAGTTGGGAGGCTCTCGTAGAGGTGTCCCGAATCCTGGTTTGGGCGGATTGCAATCTCCCGGCCATATCAGCAGTCTTCATCCCGGGAGTCCTAAACTGGGAGGCGGACTTTCTCAGTCGCCAGGATGTTCATCCGGGGGAATGGTCTCTGCACCAGGACGTCTTTCAACTTCTGGTGGACAGGTGGGGTCTTCCAGAGATCGACCTCATGGCGTCACGGCACAACAACAAGTTGCCGGTGTAAGGGTCTCGCACAAGAGATGAAAAGGCATCTCTGGTGGATGCTCTGTCCGTCCGGTGGACGTTCCGGTTTGCTTATCAGTTTCCTCTGTTTTCCCTTCTTCCACGGGTAATCCGGAAAATCAAACAGGAAGGAGGGACGCTCCTGTTGATAGCTCCCGCGTGGCCCCCGGAGGCACTGGTTCTCAGACCTCCAGGGACTGTCCATGGACATTCCTCTGCAGTTGCCATTATGCCCAGACCTCCTGTCACAGGGTCCTTGTCTTCACCCGGACCTGACACGGCTGTCTTTGATGGCGTGGCTGTTGAGATGGCCATGTTAAGGTCCAGGGGGTTTTCCAGCTCTGTAGTGCAAACAATGCTAAGGGCTCGGAAACCATCCTCTGCAAGGATATACCATTGTGTGTGGCATACGTTCTTCCAGTGGTGTCGGCCGAGAGGTTATGCTCCTCAGGAGTTCCGTCTGTCTAGAGTGTTAGCTTTCCTACAGGCGGGACTGGACCATGGGCTTCGCCTTGCGTCTGTGAAGGTGCAGGTGTCTGCCCTGTCCGTCTGGTTCCATCGTAGGATTGCTGCAATCCCTGATGTGCGCACCTTTATGCAAGGTGTTCTCAGAATTCAGCCACCTTTTGTTCCACCGGTGGCGCCTTGGGATTAGGCTCTCCAGGGACCGCCGTTTGAACCACTGGGCTCAGTGGACCTCAAATGGCTGACAGCTAAAACAATTTTCCTTCTGGCCATTGCTTCGGTCAGACGTGTTTCTGACTTAGGGGTTCTCTCCTGTAGACCCCTTTTTCTGATTTTTCATAGGAACAGGGCGGTGCTGCACACTCCTGGTTTCATTCCGAAAGTTGTTTCCAGTTTTCACATCAACGAGGAAATCGTTGTGCCGGCTTTTAACTCACCTGATCTTTCAGTGGGTGAGGCCACTTTGGACGTTGTGCGGGCCTTAAGGATTTATGTTGACTGCACTTCTTCGTTTAGGAAGTCGGAAGCCTTGTTTGTCCTCTACGGCTTCCGTAAAAAGGGTTGGCCTGCTTCAAAGCAGACTTTGGCAGGCTGGATTCGTATGGCCATTTCAGAAGCTTATCTTCATGAAGGCCTTCCGGTTCCTTCCTCTGTGAGGGCTCATTCCACTAGGTCTGTGGGTCCTTCGTGGGCTGCTTGATGTGGTGCCTCTGCAGTCCAGATCTGCAAGGCTGCCACATGGTCCTCGGTCCACACCTTTGTGAGGTATTACGCGTTTGACACCTTTGCCTCTCAGGATGCTTCCTTCAGGCGGCGGATTCTCCTTTCAGCACAGGAGCGTCCCCACCCTTAAAGGATACTGCTTTGGGACATCCCCAAGGTATCCTATGGATACCCTATGGACCCTGAGATATGATAAGAACTTACCTTTGTTATCTCTATTTCTACGAAGTCCATAGGGTTCCACAGGACTCCCGCCCTGTCGCACCTGTGCTGCAGATGGGCTTTACTCTGGTCACCGGTTTTTCCGTCTCCCTCTGGTGAGAATGTGATTCTTGTGTGTGCCCAGATCTTTTTTCTCTCTCTTCCTTCTCCTCCTCCGGCCTATGGCTTGGTACGTAACTGAGATGCCTTGGCTCGGGGGCGGGATATAGGAGGGGGACCCTAGTGCATCCTGGGAGGCTGAAAACTTAACTCTATGGTGCCCAATGCCTGACATCATCACCTATACCCCCAAGGTATCCTGTGGAACCCTATGGACTTCGTAGAAATAGAGATAACAAAGGTAAGTTCTGACCATCTCTCATATTTTCTGTTGGTTTTTCCTGGAGTAGGGGCCATTAGGAACTTCTTCATACCCCAAAGTAAGTGATAAGTAGTAATGTACTATATGACTGCAGGCACCACCAGTAACAGATGATATATAAAAAGCCCAACAGCAGCAATTCCGGCAAAATCTGTGTAATAAATAGATAGGGAAAGTTTCTTCTGACTAGGATTTCAAATCATGAGCAGGGGAGATCCCATCATGCCTCTCTACATTTTCACATAGTTCATGATAGGCAGCAGAAGCTCAGTGACGATGGTAGTAGTAGGAGCACAAAATTTATATTTTTATATATATATATCTCCACAAACTGCCGGCACTCAATAATAGATCAACAGTCCTCCGATGCACAGAGAATAATATATACCGTATCCAAAGAAGAACTGGCACTCAGAGGTATTATGCAATAACAGCGTGTATTGGTCGACCAATAAACGCTGTTATTGCATAATACCTCTGAATGCCAGTTCTTCTTTGGATACGGTATATATATGGGAAAAAACAGCAGCACTCACAGGACTTGAAGAAAAAAAGACTCACGACTCCAGGGGGTCTGCGTTCAATGTTTCAGTCAAAGCGACTTTTATCAAGAACAACAAAGTGATACAGTACATACCTATATACCCAGTGACATCCCATAGTGTCAGCGTGCAAACTGCCCAGCGCCGCCGGCCGAGTTAATGACGTCACAAGTGCAGGACCGGCGCACATGTCGACGCGGCTGCTGAGAGTGTCTTTGCCACACTGAGCTGCCATGGCAACCCGGCTCTGTGAAGCAGCCACACGGAATGTGACTCATAATATGCACACACTCCATAAGCTATGCTGCCGGAGTGGTGAACATGGCATAAAATATGGTATCATGTTAAACATGTGAGAAACCAAATGTAAACAAAATGATGTAACAAGATCAACAAATACAATGCATGAATACACAGACAGGTTTGGCAATGTGAAAATAAAAACAGCAGAGTGATAAACATCTGAGACCCAAATGACAGGTGATGAAAAAGAATAAGAAGCAGTGAAGAAAAGGACAGATATGCAACAAATGATGCATATGTGGAAGGGAAACAAAGAAAAGTGAGGATGTGCTGCAGACAGGCTATGACTGAAAAAATGGCATGATTAAATTAAACATGGCTGAATGAATACACAGAGGCCAGTATCGAATAAATCGCAGGTGGTTATGCTAAAAAGATATTAATATTGTGATCATAATGTACTGAAGGTCCACCAACCAAATAACCAATTGAGGTGTCTATATATGTATATGTATCAGCAGAAGCTGTGTAATAAGTAGTAATACAGTGGGTAGACATGTAAAACCTTAATGTGGACATGGACCAACGATGGTACAGTGTCACTCCAAGAACAGATGGCTGAGGTAAAAGGAAAGAAGATAGATACGGAAAGAGGACATACAGGAATGGATGACCGAAGATAAGGGGACTGGAAATGGGGAAGATAAAAGTGTCAACTCAGACACAACCATGGATATTGCCATCTTACAGGCACCAGGTATTCCGAGGAGGTCTCCCATCCAAGTACTAGCCTGTCCTACACTGCTTAGCTTCAAATATTGGACGGTATAAGGTGTATCCAGTGTAGAATGGCTGTAGCAAAGGCATATATAATCCAGTGTATGGGTCTAGCCCCTCAGCTTGCTGTGACAAAAACACCCAACTGAGGAATAGGGAAGGGATAACAGAGGAATGGTACAGGAAAAAGAAAAGGATGAAGCAGCGAGGCAACGGTAATGTTGCCAAGGTACCGGTGAGACTCATTAAGGGTAATCAATACCCAGCGGGTGACTGTAGAGAATATGTGCCCAAATCAGAGAGGAACCTCTCATTAGTAGAAACACGAAAAAGATAATTGTTCATTTTATAAATCCAAAACGTCTCAAGTTGGAGAAGTCTTTTCTCTCTGTCGTCTCCCCTCTTGTTCGGAGGGATGTGATCAATGACCTTGTATACCAAGGTGGATAGAGAGTGCCGTAGATTTTTTAAGTGGCGTGCCACCGGTTGGTCTAATTGCCATACGCATCCGGGCCATGCAGGTGGTTTTCCCTATGTAAACAAGTATACAAGGGCAGCGAATCATGTATACTATGTATTTTGAAGTGCAGGTCAAAACATGTTTGATGGGTACCCGCTTGCCGGAATGCGGATATACAACATCAGGACCCGTTTCCAAATAGCCACATGTGGTGCAACGATAGCACCCGGGTTTTTTAGACAGGAAATGTTCAATGTTAGAAGGGCAACAGCTTACATCGTTGTGTACTAACCAGTCTTTCAAATTTTTTCCATGTTTATAAGTATGATTTTTGAATTCTTTAGAGGTTTGATGGTGCTGTCTGTATTGACGATCGGCCATAGAAGTTTGGAAGTGGTGTTGATAAATTTACTTGTCACATTATGCTGGTTCACAAATAACATAGTGTTGGTGTTCTTGGAACTGGGATCAGTCGATCTGATGGGCTGTTTGTTGAGTGATATGGCTCTATGTTTGGCCAAAAGAAGATCCTTACGTCTATAGCCACGTTGTAGGAATTTGGTGATCATACTATCGATTTCTATCATTGCCAACTGGGGGTCACTGGTAATTATGATGGCTCGTAGAAACTGAGAGTAAGGCAGGCTCCTTTTCAAAGAGGTGGGATGATGGCTCTGTGCATGTAATAAAGTATTACTATCCGTAGGCTTGTGGTAAATGGTGGTACTAAACTCTGTACCCGACCAGTGGATATTGATGTCCAAATAGTGTACATTACTGGAACTTTGTTCATGGGTGAATGTGATGTAATTGTGCATGGAGCTGATTTTCAACATGACATTGATGAATTCATCTACAGTCCCCGACCACAGCACTAAGATATCGTCAATAAATCGAATGAAGAAAATAAGAAACTTGTTGAAATCAGGATTGTTAAGAATAATTTACTTTTCCACAGCAAACATGTATATGTTGGCGAAAGATGGGGCTACATGAGACCCCATAGCACAGCCTTTTTTTTTTTTTTTTTTTTGGAGAAAAAATGTATCAAATAAAAAGTAGCTGCTACTTAAAGTCTGTTTCAAGAGACGTATATAGAAGTCTATATCGGGTCCCTGATAGTCTGAACAAGATCTCAAAAAAGATTCCATACATTCGCAACCTTCTTTGTGGGGTATGCTCGTGTATAACGAGTTCACCTCTATCGTGCACATGATTAAATTTGATGGCAAGTTACTCAGACTATGTAATTTCTCAAGTAAAGAATTGGAGTCCAGCAAAAAGGTGGGTTCTTGTGAGATAAGTGGTTGTATGTAGAAATCAAGGTATTTTGATGTCCTACTGTATAACCCCTCTCTGGCGGAGAGGATGGGGCGACCAGGGGGTGCAGATAAGGATTTATGTATTTTGGGTAATGTATATAATAATGGGGCCATAGGTTTGTCAACTGTAAGACATTGCATAGTGTCACTGGTGATGACACCATTTTCAAGGCCATATAGCAAAATGTCATCCAATTCTTTCTTAAATTTGGGGACAGGATCATGACTTAACAGAGAATACGTGCTGGCATCATCGAGCTGGTGATAGATTTCATTAATGTACTGGTCTCTGTCCTGAATGACAATTGCTCCTCCTTTATCCGCAGAGCGGATGATGATGGAGGTGTCTTTGCTAAGGGCAGTCAAGGTGTTAAATTCATCTTTGGATATATTGTGTTGTATTGGAGTGGGACCTTTGAAGTGTGAGGTAACGTCCTGATCTAATATCTTTATGAAGCTTTTGATAGAAGCATTGTTTGAAGATGGTTCAAATGAGGAAACTTTTTTGAATGTGGCAGGAGGTGTTACTGGTAAGGTGACCACTGAACTACCAAAATATTCTTTCAATTTAAGACTCCTATTGAGTCTCCACAGGTCCCTCTTCCAGTGAAAACTATTAAAGGGACAGGTGGGAATGAATGAAAGACCCCTTTGTAGTAATTTGGATTCAGCCATGCTGAGAGTTCTGGAGGATAAGTTGACAACTACGTCTCCTTTTTGTACACCCTTCTGCCGCGTCCCCTGTTTCCCACGCCTAGCATGGGGCAGCTTTCTTTTTGGGCTCGTGTGGCTACCCCTAAAGGGGGACGTTGTGTAACAAGATGTGAAGTGGATGGAAAATCCTGGTCGCTTTGTGAGGAGATAGCACCACTCAAACCTTCAGTGTCAAGTGGATGCCTAGATGTTCTAAAGCGGGTTCTCTGGAATCTAGGATTGAGGGTTCTCCCTGTGGCCCAGGAGTAGACCCTCTGTTCTTGATAGTCAGTTTTTACTTTGGCCAATTTCTCTTTTTTATATGTGATAAGGGCCTTATTGTAATCCACAATCTGAGTATTGAGTTTTTCTAACCAATTGTTGGAACTGTCCTTGGAGAAACTGCTCATGTGCCATTTCAAAGGCTTTAATTTTGTCATGGATACTGTTAAGTTCCCTCCCCGACTCCTCTATTAACAACAAAATGTCAACAGAACATTTATTAAGAACAGCAACCCACCTTCTACAGAAATCAACAGTGTTTCTGCCAATGGTGGGGACGTTCCTAATCCTGAAACCTCTGGGAATCTTTCTTTCTTTGTGATAATATGATAGGGTCACCCCGTGGAAATTGTAATCAGTTTCCTTTTTCTTAAGTCTGAGCAATTGGACAAATAATTCATCAGTGGAGGATGCCCCAGCAGTATCTAGAAAAGTCTCCTTGAAATAGAGGCTTTCAGCCTCAGATTCACTAAAGCTTAATGTTTCACCTATGGGTAACTACGGTATGTGGAGAAAACCACTGCCATCTGACGGAGTGGTAGTGATGACTTTGTTGCTCTGAGACATAACCAATTGTTTCAGAATAAAAAGGAATTTTATGTTTTGAGAATCACAATAATGCCTGAGCACACTCAGGGATGTTCCACACTCACAGGAGAAAATAAACAATTGGAGATAATGTATCACCCTGTTACAAATGATGCCATAAGATGATAAAAAATAGTCCAATAGTGAACTATAAAAGAAAAAGTCGCTTGGATCTGAGCAGTTGTAGAGAAAATGTGCATTAAAGTCAATGGATAGTCCACACAGATGAACAATGATAATATAAAACAAAAAAAAGGCAAAAGATGTTCTGATGGGTAAAGAGAAAAACAATCCAAAGTATGGGGTGCCTTGCAATCCACAGGGATGGATGACCATGCCAGATAAGAGGAAATACAATGCAGTAATGCCGTCACTCCACAATAAAAATAACACTCGCCTGGGTGCACTCTAATGGTTAAAGAACCAAATATGCAAATGGAAAAAAACAGCAGCACTCACAGGACTTGAAGAAAAAGAGACTCACGACTCCAGGGGGTCTGCGTTCAACTTTTCAGTCAAAGCGACTTATCAAGAACAACAACAAAGTGATACAGTACATACCTATGTACCCAGTGACATCCCATAGTGTCAGCGTGCAAACTGTTCAGCTCCGCTGGCCGAGTTAATGACGTCACAAGTGCAGGACCGGCGCACATGTCATGACGCGACTGCTGAGAGCGTCGTCGCCACACTTAGCTGCCATGGCAACCCGGCTCTGTGAAGCAGCCACACGGAATGTGACTCATAATATGCACACACTCCATAAGCTATGCTGCCGGAGTGGTGAACATGGCATAAAATATGGTATCATGTTAAACATGTGAGAAACCAAATGTAAATAAAATAATGTAACAAGATCAACAAATACAATGCACGAATACACAGGCAGGTACGTCTATTTGAGATATACTATACCATTGGTCTTTTCTCTTCTTTTTCCTTCTCCCGAGGAATATTTGAGATGGATATCGCTATTTGAAGATTGGGATAAAGACTACCAACAGGACAGAAGTTCCCTATTAATCAGAGACACTATTTGGAGTTAATTGAAAATAAGTGACTTCGACATTTTCAATATACAGTATGTTAGAATTTTTACCCTTTGATCTGTGTCTGGATTTAATCATATTTAGAATAGCTGTGCTCAGGAATGGGAGTACTTGATTTTTGTTTCATTGTACCCACTGCAATACCGTCTTGATAAATCAGCCAGGCAAAACACGCATGGGCGTTTTCATCCTAATACCGTTGATCATATTAAATTGATATAGGGATGGTTTTATGTATGCTATGATGTATGTTATGGACTGCAGTAGTAAGAGAGATTACTGACAGTCAGGACAGCATTCAGATGGGATTGGTATGAATGACCGACGGACCTATATCCGGCGGTCCAAATCCCAACACTGGAAGACCGGCAGCAGTGAAGATCCTGACAGGTAACTAACCTAACCCTCTCCCCCCTAACCCTCCCTTAGGGATGCCTAACCCTAACACCCCCATCCCCGCAGCCTAAACCTAACCCTCCCGGGCATGACTAACCCAATATCCCCCCCCAGGAGCCCCTAACCTATACACTTCGTTCAGTATGCCAGGCGTCGGGATCATAGGTGTTGGGATTGCACAGTCGGCATTTCGACCGTCGACTTCCTGACTGCATACCCGTTCAGACTTCTGAGAACTATACGGGAACGTTACTATAAGCATAAGGAGAAACATTCACCTTTATAATAGATATAATGCAGAGCTCTGCGGCTCATAATTAAACAGAGTGAAATGTATCTGCCCTGGAGCAGGAGAAAGGTGAATGGCTACACTTGTAACAAATTCAGGCTGTCATATGAAAGTGGATACATTGTGACCTACTTGTAACATTATTCATTACATGACTATTATATAATAAAGAGATCGCATTATAAATATATTGAAAACTCATGTAAACCAATTCCCAAGGAGGAATTCATATATTTAATCAATGGTATTAAATCTAAGTTTTAAATACACGATATCTAACTATTTTTCATACACATTATTTACTCTATATATAACCTTTGACTGAATTTTAATATTACGCCTAATTGGTAACCCCTAATGACAATTTTAATGACAAATTAATAAAGAGTATCGAAGTTTTAACAGTTATTTGAGTGCGCTGTGTGAACTAACACTAAGTGCACCATACAAAATACACTACTTTTCTTTTGTTTCTTTAAATGTTGTACCCATTGCAAAGTTATTTGGGAGGACCAATGGGTACAGCGAGGTAGTGAACCAGCGCTCTTCGCCGGCGGCCTTGTTTCCAACAGTCACTGCAGTGCGGCAGCGGACCCGGGCACGATGGCCTGGGTGTCTTCGGGAGGGGTGTGTGCTGCTCGCCAAGGTAAGCAGCATCAAATGGGGCACTTGGGTGCTGAATCTGGGCACGAGCAGGGAGGAAGGGCTGCCAATTGTTGGTAAAATCCCCCCAGGCACGGAGCTCTGGAAGGGTGCTGCCGCTCTCCTCCGTATCCAGGCCAAACCCCTCAAGAATATTGATACTTAAAGGGAATAGAAAACTATACATTGCTTTAACAGATGCAATATAGAAAGTTGAGTTCAATGGATTAAAACTCATATGGCTCCATTTACATCAGAACAAGTGAAAGAGACAGCTCCTCTTCCAAAGTAGGTGGTGATGTAGGGGGACAATTCCCTCTTCTTACATTTTTATTGAACATTTAAAAAAAAAAGGGATATAGAAAAGAAAAATACAGCATTTCCACAATAACAAAAATCACATTGACAGAGGCGTTATGGCAAGGCAATATCAACAAGCAACATAGAATGGATCAAATGTTTAAGAATTGTCACCACTAATGGAAAACTCATTCAAATTGAAAGGAGTGGGGTCTTGGACAATAGAAGAGCTAGGGGGAGGAGCCCTCCTCCTTCTGTAACATCAAGGTGCCAAGGTTACCATTTCATAATGAGGGAAAGAGGAAGCCAACAAGGGATATTGTGCCTTTGTGGTTTCCATATCAAAATGAAATTGGGTCATAGTTATTACTTTGTCTAGGAGCCGATTGGCTGGTCGTTTATCACTCTCCACTTTATCACTTCCCAGAGCATTAACATATCTGCCGCTAAATGAGAAGAGAAACTTCCAGTTTTGTGCTATGGCGACAAGGGCCGCTATGAGTAGGTCACCAAAGATATGCCGATCAGACTAAAGCTGGCCATCCACTATACAATTTTCTGTCAGATATCTGTCCAATCTGGCTGTTGAAATGAAAACCTGGTAATGTATGGGGGCAAATGACAGTCAATCATATGGTTTTAAACACCGAAAAAAACGACAAAAAAAATTGTTCAAATTGGTTAAATTTGTGTGTTTTAACCAATTTGTCTGAACAACCATTTTTGCCTATTTTCCAGTGTTTGTAAGCAAATGGACTATTGTTATTTGCTCCCCATACATTACCAGGTTTTCATTCCAACCAGCCAGATTGGACAGATATCCGGCAGAAAATTGTATAGTGGATGCCCAGCTTTAGGGACAGGAATAGGGTACCACTGGACCAGGACCAACGCTGAGGTTGGCAAGAACAGTATCTTGAGAGCAGTCCAAATGAGGGCAAAAAAACCTTTTCCCAAAAAGGTCGGATAATAGTACATAGACTCCATATTTTGGGATTGTACCAACTATAGATAAAGGGAAGAGATAAAGTGTACGGCGATAAAGTACCAACTAATAAACTCCTAATTGTCACTTTACAGGCTGTGTTTGAAAAATAACAGGAGCTGATTGGTTGCTACTTTTATCTCCGTCCACTTTATCTCTTCCCATTAAAAATGGCAGCCAGGGTTCTTCCGGTGTCTCTAAATTCCGATTACGTGGCCCCACATACAGTCAGGTGCATAAATATTGGGACATGGACAGAATTTTCATATTTTGGCCTCTATTCACCACCACAATGGCTTTGAAATGAAACAAACAAGATGTGCTTTAACTGCAGACTTTCAGATTTAATTTGAGGGTAATTACATCCAAATCTGGTGAACGGTGTAGGAATTACAACGGTTTTTTTTATGTGCCTCCCAAGGGGCCAAAAGTAATGGGACAAACTAAACAATCCTAAATCTAACTCACTTTTCAATCCTTTGCAGGCAATTACAGCCTGAAGTCTGGAACGCATAGACATGCCCAGACGCTGGGTTTCATCCCTGGTGATGCTCTGCCAGGTCTCTACTGCAAATGTCTTCAGTTCCTGCTTGTTCCTGGGGCATTTTCCCTTCAGTTTTGTCTTCATCAAGTGAAATGCATGCTCAATTGGATTCAGGTCAGGGGATTGACTTGGCCATTGCATAACATTCCACTTTTTAGCCTTAAAAAACGTTTTGGTAGCTTTTGCAGCATGCTTCGGGTCATTGTCCATCTGCACTGTGAAGCGCCGTCCAATGAGTTCTGAAGCATTTGACTGAATATGAGCATATAATATTGCCCGAAACACTTCAGAATTCATTCTACTGCTTTTGTCAGCAGTCACATCATCAATAAATACAAGGGAACCAGTTCCATTGGAAGCCATACATGCCCACGCCATGACACTACCACCACGCTTCACTGATGAGGTGGTATGTTTTGGATCATGAGCAGTTCCTTTCCTTCTCCATGCTCTTCTCTTCCCATCACTCTGGTACAAGTTGATCTTTGTCTCATCTGTCCATAGGATGCTGTTACAGAACTGTAATGGCTTTTTTAGATGTTTGGCAAACTCTAATCTGGTCTTCCTGTTTTTGTGGCTCACCAATGGTTTACATCTTGTGGTGAACCCTCTATATCCACTCTTGTGAAGTCTTCTCTTGATTGTTGACTTTGACACATATACACAACGCCTGGAGGGTGTTCTTGATTTGGCCAACTGTTCTGAAGGGGTTTTTCTTCACCAGGGAAATGATTCTTCTGTCATCCACCACAGTTGTTTTGCGTGGTCTTCCGGGTCTTTTGGTGTTGCTGGGCTCTCCGATGCGTTCTTTCTTTTTAAGAATGTTCCAAACAGTTGATTTGGCCACACCTAATGTTTTTGCTATCTGATGGGTTTGTTTTAATTTTTCAGCCTAATGATGACTTGCTTCACTGATAGTGACAGCTCTTTGGATCTCATATTGAGAGTCGACAGCAACGGATTCCAAATGCAAATGTCACACCTAGGATCAACTCCAGACCTTTTACCTGCTTAATTGATAATGAAATAACGAGGGAATAGCCCACACCTGTCCATGAAATAACTTTTGAGTTGATCGTCCAATTACTTTTGGCCCCTTAAAAAGTGGGAGGCACATATAGAAACCGTTGTAATTCCTACACCGTTCACATGATTTGGATGTCATTACCCTCAAATTAAATCTGAAAGTCTGCAGTTAAAGCACATCTTGTTTGTTTCATTTCAAAGCCATTGTGGTGGTGAATAGAGGCCAAAATATGAAAATTCTGTCAATGTCCCAATATTTATGCACCTGGCTGTATATTCTATTAGATTGGGGTGGATGTCCGTGTTTTAATGTTGTGTATTTATGATTGGACCTGTCTACAGCTGCCCACGAGAGGCATTCAGCTATAGACTTTTTTTTTAAAGATGGCAGAGACAGGCACTTCCAGTTTCGCGGAGTACCGATCACGTGACTCACACACTCTGTTTGTGGTAGGAGGACATCTGGTATTAAATGCCAGTCACATGACTAGGACTTAAAATAACACCACCTCTACCATATGTATAGAGGTGGAACTAAGATACTGAGTACTGGCGGGAACATGAAATGAGGTACACTGGGAACATAGGGGACTTCCGGTTTCCTATATTTTGATCTTTTTCAGCTTATTTTATATTTATGTACTTTTTTTATGACGACTTCACCTTTTTGAGATTTTATTCGCTACGTGCACTATGTATTAGGATGTTTTTGGCTAGATCAATGTATATATGTGTATATAATATATTGTTTTGTAAATGAAGGTGGCTCCTACCAGTAATTAGGACTAGCAGCCCAGTAGGTATAAAGATCCAGGAGGGAGAAACTTGATCCCATGCGTTGACAAAGATCAGAGTACTGATTGAAACGCGTTGGCTAGAGAGGAGGAAGATTGGCGTACCGACCAGACCAGGAGAAGACGGGGTGCCCATTAGAAGCGGATGTTTCCCCGGTGAGCTGAAACACCCATCTAGTTTCTATGTACACCTTTTTACTCCATAATCTGGTAGGAAGCCACCATCATCAATTTGGGATTTACCACTTGTGAACATCTGATTATGTCCTTATACAGATTTTTTTTTTTTTATCTGAAGTTTTGGATTCAAATTTATCTTATTCTTTGACTATAATCTTTGTGATTCATTGTAAAGAATTCTAATGCTTACCTGACATTTTACAAATGACGCTGTTTGTGAATATGCTGCAATAGATTGTGTTTATTTATGTTTTCACATGTACTACTAGCCGGAAACACATTCTTTATTATTGCAAGTAATTGCGAAGAGTTCTACCCGACAGGGAATTCACAGAACTCAAATATAACTTCTCTTATTTTGCATTTATATGTGGCGCAGAAGGCAAGGTACCTAAAACACATTTTTGTATATCTTTTTGGGTGAGGATAACACCCTGTGGGTACATACCTTTCAGCTGACTGTATTAAAAAATTAGCACTTGCCAAATTGTGCACATTGTATGAAGTAACTATAGATAAAGGGAAGCAAAATGGCTTCTGCTCTTTTAAGAATTATTGATGATCATTACTAGTCTTAAATATTCAGCTTTATTCCTGAAAGATGCATGTTGCGGATTTCGTGTCCCCCATCAATAAGAACAAACCATCTCATCCAGCCCCCGCTGTGTGAGAGACCCCAGAATCCATGTTCGGCCTGCAACCCAGCCGTACGGATGTAAAATATGTGTTCAGAAGGATCCAGCCCGAACAGCAAATTGGTGCTGCAATAGCTACACGCCCCACCTAAAAGGAGCTTGTAGTAGAGTAGCACCAGTAGGAGTATTTAGTAGTAAGTGGATAAGAACTAGGACAGTGATTCCCAACCTCAGTCCTCAAGGCACAGTAACAGTCCTGTTTTAGTGATATCCATGATTGTAAACAGATGGTTAAATCAAAATAACTGAGGCACTAATTAAGTCACTTGTGCTCAAGTATGGCTATCCCTAAAACCTGGACTGTTAGTGTGCCTTGAGGACCGTGGTTGGGAACCCCTGAACTAGGAGATGAACCCCCCAAAAAATCTGTAAAACTAACCCCATATCCCTGATCAAATGGCAAAGAGCCGGTCACAACACTGTATTGGACCGAAAATATGAGCAGACATTTACAAAAGCAATAGGATGACATTGAAAATGGTAGAAGTTGTAATAATATTTGTGTGTTTACCATAGACTATGCCGCCTAATGGCTTGCATGAGGCATCACAAGATATATTTTAGATACCTGCTGGTTACTTAGTGCCTCCCCTCAGAGTTCCATATAAACAATGCACACAAGGCAGCACACCAGATAAAGTACACAGGGCCATCCAAGAGACATCCTATATTGCTGCCACCATACCGGATGTATCCTGACATAATTCAGCTGGCATCTCCTTATACCAAGAGCTTTCACATCTCAAGTTTTCATTTTTTTTTTAAGACACCTAGGGAAGTGTCTCAGTGTCATGAAGGGAAAGTGGAGCCACATGATACATATTCCAGAGCTTTCCTTTTCCAGTCCATATTCTGCTTACGAAGCAGTTAGGACTAAAGCTGGGTACACACTGCACAATTGGTTGAGCAATAACTGTACCTGTGACCACTCTACATAACCATTGTGTACACACAATTCATCTTTGATGAATTTTGCGGTTGCATCGTTCTGATGTTCTGCGTGATACGACGCACAGTATCACAGTGTCGTTGCATTACATGTACCGATACATCGGATCATTGTATGGCTGATCGTGCAGTGTGTACTATGATGTCATGTGTTGATATGACACATCGTCATTAAGGTGTGTACCCAGCTTAAGTCGGGAGTATTTCGAGGAAATAAAAAAAAAAGACTGCCTGTCAGTCACGGTGTGCGTTGTCAGGTCAACTTCTTGCTAACACTGCAACCTGCTGAACAGAAATGAAAGAGCAGGGTGAACACCTTCAGTGGGGTTGGGTATGGATTGCCGGCGTTCGGGATGCCGCTGGTCAGAACACAGACGCATCCAGACACCCATAGGTAAGTATGCTAGCACTAACCTTAACCCCAACCCTCCCTCCCCAGTGCCTAAACCTAACCTCCACCCCTAGTACCTAAACCTAACCCCACAACCTAACACTCCTCTAACTGCCAATACTTACAGTCTGGATACTGGTGGTGGGATCCCGACGCTGTCGGGATTTCGGCGCCGGTATTTAGACAGTCGGCATCCGCACGCCGGGATGCTGACTACATCCCCCTTCAGTGGAGTAGGGACCACTCCAGGTATTTCATGCATATTATTTAGACCAGTTATACACAGCCTGTTTTATATATTGATTTAGAATACTGGATGTACTTTTAGTTCATGTTTATATAAAACAATGTTTTATGAAATATTTTTTTATTTTTCTGAAATGTGTGTGACTGTTAGAGGAACTCCTCAGAACTATATATATTAAAACTATAATTGTGTGTTTCTTCATCAATTTAACGTTCTTATCAGGAATGGAAGTGCCTACAGCAGGTTAGAGTCTTAAATGCTCAGTAGATATCTTCACTTCTATTGTCATATGTTACCATTTGGTCCCATTATATAGCGAACATAATCCGTCAGTAGGTGACACAGACCAGTACTTCTATTTCTGACAGGTACCAAAACAAATGTATTTAAGAAGGAAGTATTAGGTTTCATTTACAAATATTTCCCAAGTCTACCCATACTATACCATATTCAGAATGGCATACTAATTATGCATGCTGATGTAAATTGCCCTATAGGCACACTGTACAATGGTGACCTCCTGGGCGCTCAGCATGTGGTAGACCTTCAAACTCGATTAGAAGTATATTTATATATTGTATGAATTGTATGCTAGAAAATACCCAAATGGAACAGATTTACCAATTTATTAACCTAAAAAAAAAAAAAAAAAATGATGAGAAATATTTAGTGCTTTATACATTAGGGTTAGCATTTGTCTGTGTTATGCAAAAGTACAGCCAACATCTTATTTCTAAATTATGATTAGAAAAAATAAATTGGTACCATAAAGTGAGGGGCACTGGTGTTATATTAGCAAGGCCAGAGGGGTGCAATATTAATGATCTACAGAGCTGCCCTCCATAGAGGAATGGTGTGGGGGCCATGTAGCCTAAAGACCATACTGTCACAATTGACTTTGTTGGCAGTCGCTCAAACTTTACATTTTTCAAAAGCTCCCCCAATCCAGCCATGAAAAATTACAAATTGTTTAATAATACAGAAAATCTATGATATTTATTAAACATAGTTTCTCCAGTTACAGTTTTGCATTTTACAAAGCATTGTAATGACAGTTAAAAAGATTTTGTTTTTACAAATTGAAATGCAATACCCTTTTCTCCAAGTATCTGAATTGCCATACATTTGTTTAAAAATACACATTAAAACTTATGCTTCGGACATTCTAAACTTCCTATATTCTCAAAAACCACAAAATACATATACTATACAGGTGTGGGAGAGAAAACTCTAGTTAAGTATACTTTGCTTAACATTACAGCTTTGTGATGTGAAAAGCTCAAATTTGCATAGAAATTGAAAATTTGAGCACATAAAGTACATTTTGCAATTTAAAAATGTATTGCAACAAATAAATCATTTTTAATAATTAAAGATTTGTTAAAAAAAATGGACACATTTTGGATTGACGCACAGTACAAAACTTTTGATTAATAATAAAAGCTTTTTTTTTTTGATCTGGAGTACCTTAATAAATGCAATTTTCAGTGGTAAAAATTAATTACTAAATAAAAAATATGTATACTACATTTCAACAATAAAAATGATTTATTTTAATAAATACAGACAAGATTCCAAGCTCTGATTTGACTTCTAAAATGTGTGTGTTGGATAATTTCAGAGAAATAGATGTGGATTAAATGTCTGACTTTAACCAATGGCGGTCATACATTATACACACACTGTTTACGCCCAGTTGCATAACTGCAATCCATTATGTTGGTGTCAAGTGAAGGGGCGAGGGTGCCTGTGCTGCTGTGCATCAAGTTAAAATGGTGGAAAGTGCTTTAAAACGACAAATACCATCAAAACGAGGATCCCTGCAAATACCTAAATTAAAATATGCTGCAATACATCCAAATAAACTAGGGACTAATCACCAAATTAACCCCTGTTATAATATTGCTACCAGAAATAATACTAGCATACAATGATTTGCAGGCCTGTATGACAAGCATACCTCTATGCACTTTAGAGTATATAATACACAGATGACAAGATAATATTGGTATTTTAGAACATTTACAAAGACATGCAGTTTCCACATATGCTTTAAGGGAATAAACAAAGATGTTACCCTCTCACATACCCACTCAACAGTGAACTCACAAGTTCCATAGTTTTGGAGTTTTAACCTTTTCTGATAGATACAATGTAGAGGGCATAGAGAGATGGTACAGCAAAACAACTTGTTCCCGCATAGGTTCCTTTAGAGCGCATCTGTCACCTATTCACAATGTAGCCATCCTGCGAGCTCTCCATACAGCATGAAAATGCAACCTAGCAAGTCTACTGGGAACCAGGTGGCCAACAGACTATTCTCTTAAGTGTAATGGAGCCAACAAAATGCTTCATTCACTGGGCCTGGTTCCCAATTGATAGGCTACATCCTTATAAATATCCATGTTCAGCTCACAAAACTAGTTTCACTGTGTATAGATGACAGCTGCATAATTGTGATTACAAAGTCAGCAACGCCGGAAAACAATATACACACTATATATCTGAACACATCTGGAAGAAATAACTATTGCTGACAGTAAATGTATTTAAAAAAAACCCACAATAAGAGAAGCATTTGACTGATCTGTTAGGAAGCGTACATTGGTGTAGACACAGTAATATGAACATTTCTCATTTTTACAACGATCAAAACACTGACTGTGTAAGGACGACACAGGTATCAATGGCTTCAGCAGAACACAAAACGTAACACTGTGTGCATTAATCTGTTGTATGTAGACAGGATGGTTCTTACTGCAGCAGCACAAATCTTTATACGCTCCCTACTGTTGTGTAACCGATATGACAAGAAGCAAAGGTGAAACAAAAACAAGTGTTACATATAAAGAATAGTGTTGCTTTATAGAGTTAAAGTCATTTAAAGGATAATCAATGTGGGTGAAGTAGGACAATATGAAAGTGATAATAAAGTAGTACACACACATCTATGGATGACACGTGAACACCATAGGATAAAGACTGTGCGGTCACATATTCTCCAGCCAAAATACTCAACAGTACTTCATACCTTCCTGGAGATATGAGTCTATTTCACAGACATGCACCTCAAAAAGAACTCCATCTCCCAACATGAAATGCATGACGTACATTATAGTTCTGGGTCTTTGCTTTTACATGAACCTATTACCCAGCAGTATAAGGTGACTGGGGAGACGTTAAGGAACAGTGGCCAATAACATACTGCATATGGCTTCTCCTGCTGAATAAGACAAAGCTTCGGGCAGCACCATCAGAAAATGAAAAGATTACAGAGCATAGAATAAAACTTTCCAAACGTGCCATTCTGACATAGATAACATAAAAGTATGAATACTGTTTGCTTTATTTATTCAACAGGTAAAAGCAGTAAACACTTCATAGGCCGAGGTGGCTCCTTATTAAAGACTGGGTATTTTAACATATGGAAAAACTAGACAGGCCCTTGTATAAAATGTTCCTCCACAACAAGGTGCGGTAACCTATAACATTGCGGATGTTATACAACTACAGGTCCCAGCATATAAGCAGCACAGTGTGCGGAGCTCTGCTCTAACTATCAGAATGCTGCTCAGACCACATCTTGTTATTTTAATCCAAAATGATGCCGTTGCAGGAAAAGCCATTTCTGACTTCAATAAATCAGACTCTTAAAGTCAAATCTCTATTCCAGAGCAAAGAACAAATAATTGCAGGTAGCATCCATTGACAGGGAACAAAGCAAAGCAAATTCAAATCCCTTTGTCCAAAGAATATTGTCTAAAATCACATCTGTATTCTTTCACATGTATGGACAATCATAAATATATTTTTCCTTTAAAAAGAAAGTAATAAAAAATAACAGCAATCAAGCCTCAATCTACAAGGAGAACATTGCACTTGAATTTTAACCTGCAAGAACAGCAGTGAAGGAAACAGCCTTATTCCCGCAAATTGAATAAATAATAATATGGTTGGTTGCACTCTCTCTACCTAAAGAAAGGATTATTATAGACCAAGATTATACAACCATATTAAACAAGTACTATACACACTGCATACTACAGTAAGAGCATAAACGTAACGCTGAGATCTCACTAAAGAGGAGACTTAAACATTTGACTTACTTAGGCTATATATTTAGAGATTTGTTACCCAACATGCTATCATTTCTTTCAGGCCCGTTCACGCACTTTGAAGAACTTCTCGTGGCGTGTAGCCCAATACATTTGATTTACTGACCGATCTTAAACACCATGTATAAATGACACCAACATTGATAAAACGGGGTGAGATGCACTACTATACATGTCTGACCGGTGGGAAATGTGCTTGGCGTTCAGTCTGGTCAGTTATCAGTCCTTGGTCGCTAAGAATTTTATAATACATTTTCACTTGCAAAGACTAATATTACAGGTTTACAGTGTAATTATCCTGGAGATAATTCCATACATATGCTTAAGTTATCTGAATACTATTAACCTGTACATATGATTATATATGAATCTTTCATGATAGTAAAATAAATCTGTATAATCAAATATGTCATGATCTGATAACAATGTCATTTACTTGTGAAAAAAATAATCTGAGGTTTATTCAATTGATAATGTATTCCTCCAAACAATGTACATATGATAAAACAAGCTTATTCTATATAGTGTTATCTCATAGCGTTCAGTCTTAATTCACACACTGTGCACTTAAGCAGCTAATCTATTATTTTGGCACAAACCACCACCTCGTATGATCCAGATGTGCAATGACCAACCCTGATGCTGGTAGAGGGGGTGTTGCTGGGGTAGAAAGCAGCATAAGAAAGACGTGTACAAATGTACAATAGGACATACACTATGTCTTATGTGTATTCCAACACATGGTAATTCCTGGTTATATACTGAGAGAGTTCTATTTGGATCATTAGCAGATAACCTGAAAGCCACAGAGCCATGTAATGTAATGAATAGATCACCCAAACACTTGATATTACAATAGTATGATTTTTAAACTCCCAATACTTTTAGGTTTGGAATAAAATAAGTAAATGAACACCAATCACTGCAATACATAAAGATCTCCCACGGGTCTGCGACAGCAAGAAGTGTGCGGACAGTGAGTGATGCAGAGGACAGGAAGCCATGGATTCCCTGGCTACACTTTATATTATAGGGGAAATACACCTAAAACTACTAATTAGAGTCTTCTCATATTCCCATATAAAAATTACTGGACGTTATATTATTTCTCATATAAAGATAGACATATTACTTGCATTTATGGTGTGTAAAAGTCACTTTTAGCAACCTTCAACACCAGTGCATCTATAACTCTGGTTGGTGCTCAGTACAGGAGGCGTAAAAAATAAAGTGGAAGAATAGCTAAATGTCATTTCTATGTCCTTACCTTTCTAGATCACTAACAAACATCTAAAAACAGGTCAAAGCTACCATTCCAAATAAACTACATATAACATTGTTTTAATAGTTTTATGGTAATATCCCCTTTAAATGTGCTCAATTAGTCCACATAGTAAAGTAATAGCCTAATAATACAGAATACCAAATCCTATGAAATCAGTCTCTGGAGAACATGCCAAAGACCAGGTATAGGAGAGATACTGACGTAAGGCACACCAGAAAAGAGTGGCACAAAGCAGAACACAGCCATCATCTCCCTCCTATCTAAGATCCACCGTCTCATGGTACTTTGGATGAAAGCAAGTTGAAAAAAACACTCCCAAATATTAAACATGTGGTAAACAGAGAGCAGGAAACACAGACAATTTCTAGTATCAGATGTGAAATGCAGTCTTTGCACTCACTCCCTTCCCAGCCTACCTTCTTTGCACTCCCTTCCAAGCCACCAACTATACTGCTGTTAGGGATGTGGGCAGACATTGCAGCAGGCGTGAACACTACATTGCAACAGAGCTGACTAAATAAAATGTTACTGCCTTTTTCCTTACTATCATTTGAGGAAAAAAAAACAAACACACCAATACTTTAGAGTATGCTTTGTTGGTGTTACAAGCCAACAGTCTGGGTGGAGTCTGTCGGAAAGATTTCAGGATATACTGATGTCAGACATGGCAGAGAGAGCTCCTGACTGACAAAGATAAGGATGTTTAAAATACTGTATCATTACAGATAAAAGTAATGCAATAAAATAGGCTGACCATTATTTACATATAACTAGTCACTGTTTTAAGACGCTATCCTATCATATTAGTGCAAACAGTCATGTAAGGGGAAAAGCTTGGCTATTTTATTAAAAGTACTCTGGAAACAGAGGTTTAGTTTCAAGATCTCCATCTAAAATATAAGATTAAAAATGCAATTTCCATAAAACTTGGTGGGATGAAGGACACTTTGATTCAATAGTAGAACAGGGTATTGGAGCAGTATCATACTTTGACATTAAAGAATGAAAATTATATAATATATGTGTATAAAAAATACACAGTAATCATTTTGTGACATTCAGAAGCATCCTTTTCAGGTGCCATGTCAGGGGATCTCTGATCAGGAATGTGCTTTGCACTACAACACGATCACTGGTGGAGATGAACACACAGGGTTCAGTTCTCAGACACGGAGCACTTTTAGATGCAGGATTTATATACAAAGTTGTAAACGTCACAGCATGCTTTCATATAAAAACTTCATCTGGACCGTGAAAACGCTGAAGCCAATAAATACTTAACATTCCTTGGGTTCAACAAATATAGCGGTTATACTTTAACGGAGGGGGGCATCTCTGAAATGCGGTCTGCTTTAAAATATACGCAACTTGTCCAAAGCCACATAATCCCATTTCATGGGCTAATACCGAAAAGCTTTGCTTCATGTTAAAGAATAATGCATTTTCCTAGTCAAGCAATATCCACATACTTTTAGCTGAAAACCAGCTACACTTATGTTATGTGTCAACCTGTACTTGGAAATATGCAAGTAATAGCCCTAGGTTGTGCGAATATAATTTCATACAAATGATTTGAGTCCATCATATGCAATCAATGCTAGGTTTTATGCAAAATCATCTTACCCTGTTCAACCAATCTAAAGATTGCCTTTCAAACTATGTATTCTAATGATTGTAAAGTAGTGACCTCTCGTTTGTGTGTGTATACATATAGTGTTCATTCTAGCACCCTCACTGAGGACATATTTTAAATTTGAAGGGCAACATTTTAGAAGTTATGTGTATAATATATATATATAAATATATATACACACACACAATAGATCAGGTCTAAAATGTTGCCCTTCAAAATTAAATATGCCCTCGCCACTGATTACTTGCAGGGTGCTAGAATGAACATTACATATACACACACATCCTACACAGTTCTCTTTTGCTTATTTGATCTTTATATAATTTTAGGTGCCTTCCTGGTTACTGATCTCATTATAATGTGGTTTATTCTCTAATGGTTGTTGGATGTAATGTATAAAAAGTACCTATGGCTACATTAAAATGTACTGCTTTCTATTATCTGTTCTAAACACAAAAAGACAAAGCAACAAGGCCCACAAACCATAGAAAAACAAGAAATGCATAAGTTGTATCATAAAAAGTACTTGGAAGGCTAAATAGGAGATATATAAAAACAATGTTATCCCGTTTCAACTACTGAAAGTCAGATTCTCAGAGTTACCTTTCATATTCTCTGCTCAGTCCTGTGACGAGCCACCGCAATTATAACACATAGGTGTGTGCTACGGACTACAGGCCCTGACGCACGCATATTGCCCCTCCCTGCACAGGGCTGGAGGTATGACAATAGACAAGGGAAGGATGCAGCCTCCCATGGTAGATTCTACATTTGCAATAAGCTTAATAAAATAAATAGTTTTAACAATTTAACGTGCATGATATTAGGAATATAAATTCCACTGTAGGATGATGGAAAAAAAACATTTATAATGCTACTTTGAAAAATATTTTTAAATAAGTTTTTCTTTTTTTTTTTTCCTTAAATAAAAAGATAAATTTGAACATGTCTTTTAGCATGATGATCAGGAAAGTGTTTTTATGGATATGGCTGAAACCAAGATGTGCAGAGCTACTTGTCCTCAGTGCCAGCCAGACATTATGTTATGGCAGTCTTCCTTCTCAATAGGACACAGTGTTGTGGAAAAAGTTAGAGGCAGCAAGAAAATATTCAGAGTCACTTGGGTCCTTAATGTTTCAACTTGGCATCTAGGCGTAACCAATGTAGGCCTTGACGGGTGTAGCGTACCAGTTCTGTCATGGTGCTTGAGTTAAAGATCAAGGGACCCATTACCTTGTCCAGTTCTGTAAAAAACTCTGAGGGGGGAAAAAAAAAAAAAGTAGTAGTATCAGAAATGTTACTGCTGATTAAAAAGAGGAAACCATCATCTACACTATACATCATCAATTAACAAGGGTGACTAAAACCTACCACTTTGCTCTTTACAGAGCTGTTCAGCTTGGTCCCAAATCTCAGTGGCATAAAGAAAGTTGGATGTGACTTGGACGTAGCTGGCAGCCATCTGATGGATCCTCTGTGGAATAGTGACTGAAGTTGTTCCGCTTGCGGAACTGGACACACTAGAGGTATAGCTGTTTGAAATGCCAGGGGACAACTTTGGGGACACTGGCGAGGGCATGCTCACCGACTTACTGTTAAAAAAGAGCAAAACACAAAGTATAATATTAGAGCGTTAGATGCTAGTCGGTACAAATTGCAGGGGGCAGCTAGCCAATTCACCTGACAAAACTGCTGCCGGCATCTAACTTTGATCAGTTATTTATATTGAAGGCAATAGAACCGCATCTTCCCTGGCTTCTTAATAGATGTTCCTAACTCGCCTCTGAATTCTATATTATTTTACGTACATTAGTTTATCATGCCAGCAAAGAGGCCAATTGTTTTCTTACCTTCCAATTCCAGGTGATGGAGCTTGTGAATTACTATATGAATTCTATAAAACAGAAGGAAAAAAAGAAATGAAAGCACTGTGCTGTATGTGTCTAGTTTTATACACACACTTGTTCACATAGAGGAAGCATGTTCTGCTTTCACCCCCAGGGATATTAAGGAATGGAAAGTCACATTTTTCTCACAGGTATTGGTCAACAAGGCAGAAAGATGCCCCCACAATTACATTTTGTATGAACTACTTGATTATTCGGCTACCTAGAAGATCACTTTTTTTTCACATGGTCAATTTCAATAAGTATTATTAATAGATGAATAGACAACATGCATAGTATTTACGAGGTGGGAAATACAACAAAGTCCAATGATAACAGATAAACCATTAACTTACTTTTAGGTGCTCAGTTAATGTTTTGGAATATTTTAGCGCACTCTCTTTCTTCAGTTTAAACAATCTTAAGTACAGAAGAGACTGACATCGGAGACTGAAAAATGACAGAGAAAGAAGTAAACTTGCGTCTTTTGAAAGACAAAAAAAAGCATAATTTATGTACCAACACTTTGCTATGACGCTTTTGGCAGAAGCGTCAGAAGAAATTATGGTATGTTCCTTTTTTTCCCCCAACAAACACTGAAAAATATAAATAACTATCTGCAGGGAGATGTACTAAGCCTTGAAAAGTGATGAAGTTGAGAGAGAAAGTACCAGCCAATCAGCTCCTAACTGCCATTTTTCAAATACAGCCTGTAAAGTGAGTTAGAAGCCGATTCATTGGTACTTTGTCTCTCTGCACTTTATCACGTTTCAAGGCTTAGTACAGTGTTGGCTAACCTTGACACTCCAGCTGTTGTGGAACTATATATCCCAGCATGCACTGCCACAGTTTTAGCATGCCCTAATAGCAAAACTGTAGCAGTGCATGCTGGGTTATGTAGTTCCATAACAGCTGGAGTGTCAAGGTTAGCCAACACTGGCTTAGTACATACTTCCTTTGATGTTTAAGTCACTGAAATATTAGTTACATTTAATGCCTCCATATGCTTGATCATGTGTGATGAGATGAAATAGTAAAGTATAGCCAAATATAGCTGTAGATGCCAAGTTTGAATAAGAAAAAAAAAATCCCAGCAAAACCTAAGGGGAAAAAAAAACCCCACAAAAGAGGCCAAATCAATCACAATGCAGAGGTTCCCAAAATTCTGCATTACAGTCCTCCAGGTTTTAAAGGATAACCATGCTTGAGTCCAAATGGTTAAATCAAACTGACTGAGGTACTAATTAAGTCACCTGTGTTCAAGTATGGAAATCCTTAAAACGTGGACTGTAATGACAGAGTTTTGGAGGCACAAACAGTTTAACACCTCAATGTGGAATGTTCTCAATACAATTGTGTACACCCTTGACCCAAAGCTCATTTGTACATACCAAAGAACGCCAAGTCGTTTATCAGCTGCTGTAGCATCTGGAGCCGAAGAGCTCTTCAGTTTCATAGTGTACCTAGAGTCACACCACATTTATTAGTATAAAAATCTTCAATTTCTTAATGTAATAAGACTACATTTGGTATGTAAAATATTTCTTACAGATAGATTAGATGATTCTCAAAATAACAGGATTTATATACAGAAGTGTCCTCATTTTATTTCTCTGAATCCATTTGGGAGACACTGGAATACGGTGGTATAGGGAGGCTCACATAGATTTTGAGTACATTAAATTTAGAACTAAAGGTATTAACCTCTCTCCCTCTATATCCCCAAAACTTGCTGGGTTTGCTCGGAGGAAAAAAATGAAAAAGGTCATCCTTCAACAAGAGCATAAAAAAGGTGGGCATCCAGTATCCCCCCAATATTCAAAGAAAATATTTTTTATAAAGATCCCGTTTTCTTTAATTCTATGGGGGACACTGGAACACTAGGGACTATCCAAAGCTGCTCCTGCTCAAGGGTACACTCAGTTGTGATGCACAGCATCTTCCATCCAAGATAACCATCTCTGGACTAAACATCTGTAAAAAACTAGAATATATAAACCAAAGACCAAGTGGCTACTTGGCATAGGAGCTCAGCCAAGGCCCTGTGCCGCACCGCCCAGGATGCAGTAACTGAGCTGGTGGAATATGCCCAAAGGCTGCCCTGATATAGCAGGGAGAGCCAAATACAACACGGTAAGGAACAAGGACAGACATTAACAAAACAGTAACTAGCAAAGGTGTGTGTGTGTGTGTGTGTGTGTGTGTGTGTGTGTGTGTGTGTGTGTGTGTGTGCGCGTGTTGGGGGGGCAGTTGGGGTGCAGATCATAAAGACTATGGGAATTAATTGATCTTGTAAATAAAGCAACATGAGGAAATGAATTGACTAGTATGCATATATGTAATACTATATATTTTTAAAAGGTTTGTTAGCATGTGTGTTTGTTTTGTAAGGGGTGCTGCATACGTGGAATCAGCTTCATTAAACTCCTCATGCAGTGAAGTGAAATACATATAAAATATTGCTTTGTTGAGAGCAGATACATAAGTTTCACAATAGCATTCCTAGTACAGATAGTGGTACATTTCAGTCACATAGGGTTTCAGCACATTACAAAATGTAATACACAAATATGATTAGCTTTTTTATTGATCGCTGTTATTCCCATATATATGAGAGAGAGAGAGAGAGAGAGAGAGAGAGAGAGAGAGAGACACACACAGACATATTACACATACATACACACAGTTCCCCATTGGTACTTATATAAAAAGCACAGGTGACAACCACTAAAAGCTAAATAACCAAAGCGCAATACATACTTAATTAGCTCAACTGTTTCAGAGTACATAGGAAATGGTGATTTTGACTCTTGGACACTCTTCTCTAATGCATTGCCGCACTCGATGAAAGAAACCACAGCATCAAGGTAATATACTGCTTTTTCAAATCTGTCCGACTATAAATAAAACAAGCAAACAAACAAAAAACAAATTACAAACCATGAACATTCTTTAAGCACTGATTCATGTCTGGGTAATCTTTGGCATGCTGTGCACTATGGCCCTCAGCTGGTGACTTACACTGGGCAGACATGCTGCAATATTGGGCAGATATTAAAGTGTGGGAATAAAAATGAACCTGCATATGGCCAGCTATAGAATTATGGACGCAGCAGATTAACACTAAAAAGGATTGCCACACCATGCCCTAACAGCTTGTATACTTCAGTTTACATACATGGTGGAGGACAGTCATGGGCCAGGGTTGCCAGAAGCGGTCTTAACATTTCAACAATGACTTTCATGTACCCATCCTTCCTCACTCCAACTGTATCAGTTGCCTGTTTTAATACTAGTGGCCGATAAGACTTCCTTAGTGTAGCCATGCACTATCCCACCTAACAGCTACAATTGTCATTCCACTTTCGTATGTATCAAGAGTTCCCCACATCTTAGACTGTAACTTCTCTTGGACTAGGCTATCTTCTGTGCTTGTGTGTTATTTGCATCATGATCATATCACCTCAATGTACAGCGTTGTGGAATATGTTGTCACTTTATAAAAGGTAATAATAATAATAAAAATAAAAGGTTTACGCAACAGTATTTTTAAAGACTCTTACCAAAGCATCTGCATTATGCTTGAGTTTCTTTGCTTCAGTATTTTTAAAGACTCTTACCAAAGCATCTGCATTATGCTTGAGTTTCTTTGCTTCTTGCAGGTAATGATCTGCCGAGTGGTTCCTGTGATAAAAACAGCAATTCTAAATGTTCGGTATTCCAACTACAAAATAAACTATATGTGAGAAAGTGAATTAGTCCGCTGTAAGCTTAGGAGGAACCACTCTAAGCACATGATTCCCACCAAGCCTCCTGGCCTGCACTTGCCCCCTCTTCTGAAACATTAGCTGAAGAGAGCACAGATGGCATGCTTTTCCTGCTGCAGTAATTGCATTACCAGTACAGGTATTGCCAGTGTGAAACCAGGAGGTTACAATGTCTGCAGTAGAAAGGTCTGCTGCTTGGTTTCACACTTCTCTCCTGTAATTAGTGAGCACTGTGGCTGATGGGTGAGCATGAAGATAGGAGAGGTCATGCCATATTAAGTGTAATCCGTTGCCTTCTAATTAGTAACTAAGGAAACTCTTTATAGTTTGGTGAAGATTAATGGTACAACATTCTGGATAAATCCATTTTGATGCATATTACATTACCAAAACATAGCCTACTACAGTAAGCCTCAAAGTATGTCAACATCTTCTCAGGGATTCCTAAGTATTGTATTTAATACAGAATGTATTGCAAGATGGGCAATATAAATGGTGCCTTACCGGTCTTCAAAAATCAGCTTAGCCCTTCGGGACTTATCAATTGGTGGTATGAAAGCTACAGCAGTAGGATTATTTGAGTTTTTTTCCTGCAAATTAATGTTTTATATGATTAGATAAAAAATAATTGCCATACAATTAAATTGGTACAAATTGGCCCTCAGATGCAGAGGACTACACAAACGGTCAGATCAAGGTCACAATAAAGTGACTACATCCTAGCCACTTTGTGGGGCATATTAAGCACTTTTCCTCTCTGGAATTCTTACACAAAGGTCAAATCTATTTCACTGAATTATTCTTTTATACCATTTGGTTTAATACCAAAAGCTTTTGCTATAAAACATTGTGAAAACTTATTACAGGTATAGCATTATAGAATTAGCAGATACTGTACATTGCTAGAATATTGCAACACTTCTTTAATCCAACAAAAGACAACCATGGACAAAAATATTTAGAATATTAATGTATTTAAAGGTTACTGAATTCTACTGTAGCCTTGTTAAAGATATCTGAAACCACACAAACACAAAAAATAACCAGACAGTGTGAACGTGGTGCTGACACACAGGACAGTGTACCCGATTCTTAGTTGCACATATTAAGGTCACAATTCCGGCGGCTACCAGTGATGGGAAATCCCGTGTGAACATCCGCCAGTATTCAGTGGGTCACATCTATTCGACAACACCGCCCCGAGGCCTATGCTTGCGAGTCCAGCCATCATCACTATTAGCAGCATTTGCACCAGCCCTAGTCTTGGTGCAGTAGACTGACTGGACCAAATGGTTACTTGCATACGAACAGCTCAGAATAGTACGAAACTCTGTGTACATGCCGAAGGCAAATTTATTACACGTGTATTACGTTCCCACTGCCACCCAGTAACGCCCATCCAGCTGCAAGTGAGAAGCCTCCGAGATGGCGCATGATTCAGATTAACCGGAAGTACTTTAAGATGCATTTGTAGCCAGCAATGAATGCTCAGTTTGCTAAAATCCATCCACATTTGGAATTGCATGCAACTCAGAATCAGGTTCAGGGTGCTGTAGTGCCAACGTTTTATGTGCAAATCTATACAGAGCATTTCTATTCACTTGTGAGACTGGGGGCATTTCCATGGAAGGATGCAAGCTTTTAAAGTACTATTTAGTATGGCATTATCAAACAAATACACACATAAAAAACATACCATGACACTAAACCTTAAATATACAGACTTATTAGAACTCGGCATATGAAGGAAGGCTCTCTGACTTTACCTTGGCTTCCTTGGTAGTGCTAGAGGACTTCCCTTCGGTCTTTCTCTGCTTGGCAGAAGAGTTGCCTTTGGTGCTGCTCTCCTTAGTGCTGCCACTGCTGCCAGATTTCAGGGAGGACGATTGGCTAACTGTTCTCTTACGTGGTCCATTCTCCGTCTTGGGATCTTTCTGTAGTGCAGGTGGAGCAGGAGAGGGCAGGGGATCTTTTTCTTTAACTGGATTCTGTTTGGATAACCTATATGCATTTCAAGTTTTACAATTAAATACATTTCATTCTAATTAGAAAAAAAAGCACTTATAATTTAATGCAGACAGTGCGGGAGCAAAATAGTGGCACACAATCATATTAGCAACATAATGACAAGGGGATATTCAATTTGCAGCAAAGTGCCAATGATCCAACAGTACCTCCGGCACATCACCATCAGTAACATCGCAGGTTCATCCTCGCACTACATAGAGGTAATTAGTGGTGATGTGAGCAGCCACACATCACCATCAGTAACATCGCAGGTTCATCCTCGCACTACATAGAGGTAATTAGTGGTGATGTGAGCAGCCACACATCACCATCAGTAACATCGCAGGTTCATCCTCGCACTACATAGAGGTAATTAGTGGTGATGTGAGCAGCCACACATCACCATCAGTAACATCGTAGGTTCATCCTCGCACTACATAGAGGTAATTAGTGGTGATGTGAGCAGCCACACATCACCATCAGTAACATCGCAGGTTCATCCTCGCACTACATAGAGGTAATTAGTGGTGATGTGAGCAGCCACACATCACCATCAGTAACATCGCAGGTTCATCCTCGCACTACATAGAGGTAATTAGTGGTGATGAGAGCAGCCACACATCACCAACAGTAACATCGCAGGTTCATCCTCGCACTACATAGAGGTAATTAGTGGTGATGTGAGCAGCCACACATCACCATCAGTAACATCGCAGGTTCATCCTCGCACTACATAGAGGTAATTAGTGGTGATGTGAGCAGCCACACATCGTTGCTAATAGAATGCCCTAAAGAATCACAGTCTTACTTACTCTCTATTGGAAACTTTGTGGCTTGATGTCTTTTCCTCCACTTTTGGTTTTTTGCTCTCATTACCCCTGACCTCCTCGTCATTCTGTATAAAGAAAACATAGCAAGCATACACTGTAAATGCTGCTTGGTCTGGAGCCCAACAAATGCATTGACACTTTTATATGGAAGCATTAATTAGCACATAACAGGTGCAACCCCCATTTAAACATTGAACATTAACCAAAATGCCATCCGTGATACTGACAGTGATTATCAGTAATGCTGTAAAATACAAACAAATGATGAAGTGAAGAACACTACAGAGAGTCATCAATTGCTGGTACCTGAGAACAGTAGTTTGCATTGAGCTAATTTGTGAGATCAGCTAAATAGTAAAAGCAGACACCGCTGGCAGATCATAAACATGGGTGACCCAAAAAGCACAGGTCAGTAATGGATCCAGTCACACAGATCACACTGGGTCCCCTTAGTGTGACACAGTGGTAAGCATTGCTGTCTCATTTGGCTCACTTAGCACACATCCATATTGTGCTCATGATACAACTGCATTTTCTGCATCTGATCAATATGGAGCAGGTGTTGAGCCAGTCAGTCATTTTGGACTGTATATAGTGCTTTATGGTTACATTGTCTGACAATTACCAAAATGGCCTACACAATCTCTGCATGTATGACAGCTGAACATGTCTCTATTATGAAGTGTGAGGCAGAGCAATGCTGCTCGAGCAGATGTCAAACCGCACAATAAAAACACATTTTTAGTATTATTTTTTTTTTTTTTTTTTTTTAATTCTATAATGTGCTGAAGTGAAATAACTTGTATGGAATACAAAAAAAAAAGTAAACAAAAAAAAATATTTTAAAAACAAAATCACAAGGACAGTGAAATATTTGTAAATGCAGCCAGCAGGCATTGCTGTAACTGGAGCCGCCTGGGTGACATGGAGTACCAATGTATCTGTAGTATCAGTAATTGCTCAACTCCACTATTGTGACCTTCTAGTGAAAGGGTTCAACCTTTTTATTATCTACAACTTGTAGAGACAGACATTTCATCTAAAATGATTGGCAAAGTCTTCAAAAGCAGCACCGTTGGTGTAGTGGGCAGCATTGCTGGCTCACAGCCGAGAGGTCAGGAGTTAAAACTCCTGATAAAGGCACTCCTCTGTGGAGTTTGTACAGCATGTTCCCCATGTTTGTGCAGGCTTCCTCAGATGCTCCGATGTTCTCCCACATAAAAAAAAACAAAAAACATACTGGTAGGTTGATTGCACTAGGGTTAATTTTTTGTCCAAAGCCAGAGGTTCCCAAATGCAGTCCTCAAGGCTCCCACAACAGTTCAAGTTTTCGGAGATATCCATGGTTGAGCACAGGTGGTTAAATCAAATTGACTGAGGTAATTAAAGGTGCATACACACAACGATTTTTTTAACAAATTAACTATAACTACGTCGTTATCGTTAAATCGTTTAAAAAAGCATTAATTTTTTTGAGTGAACGATGAACGGTAATCGTTCATGCGCGCTCCAGTTTGTAGTTTATCGTCCATTCTGACTGTACAACATAAACTATTTTCTGAACAAAAATCGTTATGTTGTCCAGTATAAACGATGAACGATGTCCATTCACTGTATGCATGATTAAAAAATCGTTCATGAAAAGCGTTGACAAAATCGTTCATTAATTTAGTAACCAACGATTTTTCAAGAGACAATCTGAATGAAAATCGTTAACAAATATCATTGGTTACTAACATCGTTACGTGTGTATGCAGCTTAAGTCACCTATGCTCAACCATGGATCTCTCTAAAACCTGAACCGTTGGGGAGCCTTGACGACAGTGTTTGGGAACCTCTGCCCTAGTGTGTATGTGTGTCCATGTGATGGTGGATATACACTGATCAGCTATAACTGCCTAATATTGTGTGGATCACCCTGGTAACGCCAAACAGCTCTGACCTGTTGAGGCATGGACTCCACAAGACCTCTGAAGGCGCCCTGTGGTATCTGGCACCAAGACATTAGAATCAGCAAGTTGCGAGGTGGAGCCTCCATGACCCAGTCTTGATTTTCCAGCATCCAGCACATCCCACAGACGCTCGTTCAGTTTGAGATCAACACCTTGACCTCTATCATGTTCCTCAAAACATTCCTGAATACTTTTTGCAGTGTGGCAAAAATCAGGGAATACCATTGACATGAAGGGGTGTACTAGTTTTGCAACAATATTTGAGTAGGTAGTATGTGTCAAAGTAAAAAACACATGAATGCCAGGACCCAGGGTTTCCAAGCAGATCATTGACCTGAGCATTAGACAGTCTCTGCTGGTTTGCCTTCTTCCCATAATGCATCCTGGTGCAATCTCTGCCCATAGTAAACGAACAACGCACCCGGCCGATTACAGGATTTAAAAGATTCATCAGACCAGACTACCTTCTTCCATTGCTCCATGCTCTTATTCCAACGTGCCCATTGTAGGCACTTTCGGTGGTGGACAGGGGTCAGCATGTACACTGACTGGTTTGCGGCTACACAGCCCCTTGCGTAGCAATCTGCGATCCACTGTGTGTTCTGACACTTTTCTATCATAGCCAGTATGAACTTTTTCTGCAATTTGGGTGACAGTAGCTCTTCTGTGGAAGTGGACGAGACAGGCTGGCCTTCACTCTCCATGCGCATCAATGAGCCTTGGGTGCCATGACCTGGCGCCGGTTCACTGGTGATCCTTTCTTGGACCACTTTACATAGATAACCACTGCTTACCTGGAGCACCCATCAAGACCTGTAGTTTTGGAGATGCTGACCGAGTAGTCTAGTGATCACAATTTGGGGCCTGTCAAAGTCGCTCAGATCCTTAAGCTTGCCCATTTTTCCTGCTTCCAATACATCAACCTCAAGAACTGAGTGCTAAGATATCCCATCCCTTGACAGGTGCCATTGTAACAAGATAATTAATGTTATTCACTTTATCGGTCAGTGGTTTTAATGTCATGGTTGATCTGTATAGTTTGTAAGTTCCAGGGGACTTACATATGACTGAAATATTCACTGTAAAGTGCTGCTTTATATATGAGCTACACATAAGTGTTACTAAAACACTAAAGCATTAAAAAAAAAAAAAAAAAAAACGACCACTGAAATTATCACTTCAACATGTAATAAAAACCCAAAGTGTACAAGTTGCTGGGTGCGTCTGGGACACTTAGGTCTACAAAATGTAACTAATAGCATCTGATAAAACCTTTGCAACTGAGAAAGTGAGATAAAACAAATGTTTCCTTCACCTCATAATTCTGCAGCGGCAGCATAAATTCCAGCAGAGTCGCAGTATCTTGTACACATCCCCCGAAAATGCTACAATAATTACAGGCCAAACAGAGGCAAGAACAAGTGACAGTCAATCACAGGTCACCTTGGTCTGCTCATTGCAGTCAGTATTTAAAGCATATGCCACATTCAACAAAAACAATCAGGACTGCGCCACATTCACCTTGACATCTACACAAATTCATTATTTAAATTACTGCTTATGGACGTCTACAGAGAAACAAGCATTATGCATAATCCAGTGGTTCCCAAACTTTGCGTTCGAGGCACCCTTAGGGTCTCCATAATTTTTGCAAGGCACCCCTAAGCCAAAAGAATTACAGAACAGTCCCATTTTAAGTAGTTGGGCCAAAATAATGTAAATATTTTAAAAAGAAATAGAAAAAGAGAAAAACTTTGCTATTCTTACCCATTGCCCCCTCCGTCTCTATTCCATTGCCCCATGTCTCTCACATTGCCCCCTCCATGTCTCCCATGGGAAGACACTTAAAGGACTTGAACAAAAGGAGGGTCCCCTACACTGAATCTTGGGCACCAGATCCCAACTGACATTAAGCAGAGGCCACACTGAAGGGTTAAAGAAATGGAGTGACAAGGGATAGTGAGAAGGACACTAGGACAGGATACAGGAAGGGCAGCAGATGTCTTACCCCCGAAGCTTTGGCGCTTCTGCCTCCTCCGATGTCCAGGCACAGCCCAGGATGCAAAGCACCGCACTGGGTTGCACTCAAAGCAATTGCAATTCAGCTACTGGTCCACTACTACTTCTCTCCCTCCCCTTTAGTGCTGCCTCCATTGGGCGCAACAGGGGAAATCCTCTGCTCTGGAGGCATTTCTCTCCTAGTGCCCTGTTTGTCTCCAGGGGTCCTCACTGGGCAGGTGCTGGTTGGGACTGTCAAATACACTGCCGGGGATGTGTGGCGGTAGGCGGGCTTCTCCACAAGACAGGGTCCGGTGGTCAGCAGCAGGTCTCTGGGTTTCCCCACTCTGGGTCAATTCCTCTTCCTGGGTCTTCTCCGGGGTCCTCCTCTTCGGAAGGCAGCTCTCCAGTCCCCTGTCCAGTGGCCACGTGTTAAGCGGCAGTGGGTCTGGACTACTCAGCAGCAGCAAGTCCTAGGGGGGTCTTCACCTTGCAGCAGTCACATATCTTCGTCTATCAGGCAGCAGGTAACGGCACTCAGGGTCCATCACAGGACCCTGCTTTCCGGCGGTGGGTCCCTCATTGATCTGACCGTGCTCCGGTCTCCCTTCTTCACAGCGGGGTAGCAGCAGCCTCTTGCGCCTCCAGGCGCCGGCTTCCCCCTTCCACATGTGCAAAAAGAAACACACACTGGCTGGCCTCTTTAGGCAACCGGCCGCCGCGGCACCCCAGTGACATCGCTGCAGCACCCCAGGGTGCTGTGACGCACAGTTAGGGAACCACTTGCATAATCCATTAAAAAGGGCATAATCCATTAAAAAGGGAACGAAGAGTGAACACATTTACGCACTATAGCACAAATTTTACCCCAAAATTAGGATTGTGGGCTCACTTGTACAACCGGAGTGGGTCTCCAGGGATGTGCTCTGCAGTCAAGCACTGCCTGCCTGCAACCATAGCCAAGCACTGTTTGCGCAATTGTGCATTTTATAATCTATGACTATACAGTAAAGTGTGTCTAGACACAAACAAGATACAAAAAGCAGCCCAATCCAAACCGCCACCTGCCCCAAATGCAGGAAAATAGACATACAAAAATAGATGCACTGTGATTCGAAGGCGCTCTATCTCCAAATAAAACGTGCAAGGAACTGAGCAAATGATGCAATAAACCACCACATCGACTGATTTATGTGATATGTTACGAGTAATGCCGTACGTATAAAGAAACCTTTACTTACACACATAAGAATTGCATCAAATGTTTTGGTGAGAACCACTCATTGACTGAGAGGCAGAAGGCTCGTCTCTCAGCCAATGAAAGCTCAGCACCAGGATTTCTATAATGAAATCTAGCGGCTGAGCGGTCATTTGGGTAGTAATGTCTTTGGAGGACATTACTGTATTCGTGTGTCCAAGTCAATTAGTTTATTTTGTTTTCCTAAGACCCTGGATGCCTACATGGATAAAAGAGGACGTGATCCACACAAGGAATGGGAGAGTATAGATTTTTTTTTTTTTTTTTTTACAGGTATCCGTGGATTTCCACTTGGACAAGTGGACGCGATTGTCTTCAGGGATACTAGGCGAGTATGTGTGATAGCACAATTTTATTAAAACATATATACACACACACTATCATGGTGTGTCTCTTGTGTTTATTGTAATATTTATTTTGCAGGTGAATTACAGGTACCAGCAGGCCCGTAATGCCCCGCCTGCTGGTACTTGTCGCTCTTCAGGTACCAGCATGCGGGGGAGGCTTGCTGGGACCTGTAATTCACCTGCAAAAGACAATATTTTTACTTCTTTCATTTGCACTACACTATTCACAATCAACCTGGGCGGTTGGTGCCGGGGATAGCCCCGGTCTATTAGCCTAGGCCTACGGTAGCGTGGAGATTCAGACCCCTTTATTGGGGAGCCTGGGCTGACTAGTGGTCAGGCATAATGCTTTGGCCAGGGGACCTGGTGAAAGGGTTCCCCATGACAGTGGCGTTACACCCGCACCCATCCCCCTGCTAGAAAGAGGCCGGTTCTGGTTATGGAAAATACAGGGGATCCCTGGTCTTTCTGTACCCCGTATTTCCAAAACCAGGACCGGCTCTCAGCTGAGCCCAGTACTGGTTGTGCTAAATATAGGGGGCCCCTAGGTCTTTTGTCCCCTGTATTTTCACAATCAGTACTGGCTGTTAACCACTTGCCTGGCACGGTCGTATCAGATACGACCATACCAGAGTGGGCTTTACATACATGTTATATAATGTGTGTGTGTATATATAATACATACATATATGTTATATAATGTGTGTGTATATACACATTTTTTATATACATATATATATATATACATACATATACACATATACACACACACACACGTGTGTGTGTAAGCAGCAGATATATATATATATATATATATATATATATATATATATATGTTCGATATCGATATATATATGTTCAATATAGATAGATAGATATATATGTTCAACATAGATAGATATATATCTATCTATATCGAACATAGATATATCGATCGATGGATATCGCAGAGCCTCTGATTAGGGAAGGCAACCGACCATCGATGGTTTACAAACCATCGATGGTCTGGCCGAAAACAAGTGGTTTGCCATTGCTGGTGGCCATCAATGTTGTGCCATCGATGGTAACCCTCAATCGATGTTTAGGGAACATCGACAGTTGTGGTCTACACAGATCTCCTCGACCAATCGCAAAACAATTGATGGCTTCTAACGATGGTTGAACCATCGATGCTACAGCCATCCATGGCCATCACTACTGTATAACATAAAAATTGCTATTTTTATGTTTTACTGTGTTTTAAAAAATATTTTTTTCAAATAAAATAGTGATGGATAAGTTTAAAATTATGTTCGTGACCTAATTCAATCATAAAAGAAACCGACAATTTTGGAGCGGTTTTGGGAAAAAGAATTAGTCAGTTAAGTGGTTAAAAACCCTGGGGCTGGTTGTGCTTTAAGTGCATATATTGGTTTATTTTGACACTTTTTAATAAAAAATTAAAAATTAACACGATGCATCGACAGATCTCACTGATCCGTGCATGCATCTGGTGACGTCGGCATCGTACGGATCGGAACAATATATTGTTCAGGCATAAACACTGAACGATATGCCGTGGATCGTGTACGAGATTGCCAGATCTTACCTGCTGTAGGTAAGATCTGAAGATACGACCGACGACCAGCGGGTAGGCGCTTCGGCATCCTAATCGTAAGTGGACACTCACGATTTACACATATTATGCATGATCTGTCGTGCATAATATCGTCTAGTGTCTAGGCCCCTTAAGGGTACATTGACGACCTAGATAGTGTCACTGTTTTGGGGAGTTCATGAAACTTTATGTGTAGGAAATACTACATATTGTTGCTTTTTTTGTTTCCTTTGTATGGCTGTATATCATGGAGAGAAAAGCAGTCTAAATAAGACAAGTAAAAAAAGGAACTTTCCTAACATCATTATAAGAAGACAGGTCAATGTGGTGGTTTCCCCCAAATTAAGGATCATTGCTTATGTACTCGTACGTTTTATTTATAGATACAAAATTAGAGCGCCTTCGAACCATATTTTCTATGCCTACTTTGCATTTTATACTAGCATGCTGATATGAGCTGCCACGTCTCCCTCTCCAATATTTGGCGGTCAAATCAGCAGCTGCAGTGCAGCTATTTAGCTACTGGCATGAGCTGCTGAAAAACATTTGCGTGAATATTGGCATAGCTTCCAACTCCAAACCTTACAAGTGATGGGGCCCTGGGAACCACACTTTTTTTTTTTTACTCACTGCGATTACAGTTATATATTTTTGATTCCCAGTTATTTATAGAATGTACATCTATTACGCAGCACTTTACAGATAATATCAGTCCCTGCTTACAATCTATATTCTCCCATCACAAGGGCACACACACACTATGGTCACTTTTTTTGTCAGAACCTAATCTACCAGTCTGTTTTTGGATTGTGAGAGGAAACCAAAGTACCCAGAGAAGACTCATGCAAACACGCAGAGTGCTTACAAACTCCACACAGATTGAGCCTTGGTGGGAATTGAGACCTCTATGCTGTGAGGCAGTAATGCTAACCACTAGACCAATCATGCTGCTCAGATGTGTGAATTTTAGTAACTAGTTAACTATTACAATAGTTATTATACTTATTACTAGCTATTTGCACCAACATATTATAATACACTTTACAGAGGCTATTTATTTATTTACATCAGTGGTCCTTATAATCTACATTCCCTACAACACACACTAGGGGTCACTTCGTTAGAAGCCACTTAAGCTCTCTATCAGTGTGTGACAGGAATGTGGAATGAAACCCACTAAGAACATTACCTCCACACAATATGGCCTTGCTTGGAATATAATCCACAACACTTTGTATATAAATTGTACAGTCCAGTCTAACCACCACTAACCTTGTGCTTCCTCTTTCCCTTGTTGGAAGACTTTTCAGTCTGTTTCTGTGTTTCTTTTGGATGTTTCTCTGGTGCGCTCTTTTCAACCTTCAGTGGTTCAGTCTCCTTAAAAGGCCTCCCAGGTATCCGTGATAACAGGCTCAAGTCGATTTTTACAATAAGGGGGTATCTGTCCTCAGGCTCACTTAGGGGTGAAAGCAGCTCTTTCTCTTCCATAGGAGAGAACAATCGTTGCCGAAAAAAGCTATCATCCTCCTCAACAGAGGGTTTGGCTGGAGGAGTCCTATTGCTCTCAGAATACTTAGGGGTTTGGGATGAAGGAGGGAGGCTCTCAATTTCATCAGAGTCAGAGGATGAGGTATCAGTTTCAATAAACTCCTTGGATTTCTGAGATGGTTTATTTGAAGGCTTGAACTTTTTCCTTTCTGCTGCTGGCCGAGGAGACGACTTAGGCTCTTTTTTTATACTGGGCTTCCTGGAGCCTTTTGTAGCCGCCTTATGTCTATTAACAGGCAGATTGGTTGTGGTTTCTGCTGTTGTTACACTTTCGATTTTTAATTCTCTCCTTGGTGCCTCTACAGCTGCCTTCTCAGGTTTTTTTGGTTGTTTTTTTCCAACATTTCTTCTCTGAGCTGTACTCTCACTCTGAGCTGGAGACTTCTGCCTCCCACGGCTCCCCTCAGAGCCTTTTTGTGCCGCTTTGGAGTCTCTGACTGGGGTAGAATTATTGGACTCCTTTGGCCCACTTGGTTCCGTATAGCTAGATCCTGTTCCTTGCTCTTGAACTTCCTTTTTGTAACCTTGTGATGACGGAATATTGCTCTCTACTGAAGACGCAGGAGATACTTTGTGTGGATTCACTTTATTCAACCAATTATCCAATTGCCACTTATTTGATGGTGGAGGATCAGGCTTAAAAGAAATAGAAAATAAAGCAAAAGTTTAACAGATAGAGATAAAGCACTCTGGGAAAGAAACGGCAAAGTAACACCAACAGACAACATTATAACTAAGAAAATTACACACAAAGTATCCTCAATATACCAATCTGCAAAGGAATTTACTATACAAAAAGTTTGTTATAAGTTAGCTTCACAAGACTTTTTGCCATTTACCAAATGTAAAAAAAAAATAAAAAAATGCTAAATTATAACTAAGTACTGTAGTAGCTGACAGAAGGTCTTAGTCAAATTGCATTGTGTAAATCGCTGCTCAGCCTAATCCATTCAAAAAGGTTTCATGGGCAGATGCAAATCAGTCAGGAAGCACAAAACAACAAGAGGTATCCCCTTATTTGAATTAATTCATGACAAAAAAAAATTTCACTTGAAAAGAAAAATACAATGTGTTAAAAACAAATGTTGTGCAACCAGCCTTTCCAGTTTAGACATTATTAAAGGACATTACAGGAAGTCTAAAGAAAAAATAAATAACTATGTTACACTCTGCCAAGGAAATCTTAACTATTACAGATGCTTTTTATTCTGGTGAACCCTTACACTAGTTTTAGTGACTTACGGATGTGTCCACATTCATCTATATCCTGTGCGCTACAAGTCGGGTTACACATAATGCAAGAATGCCGTGCCACTCGGTAGTGCCGAGCGTCTTTTCGTGTGACTTTTTCCCTTAAAATGCAGCAGCTGTGACACTGTAACGTAGCATTTTGCATGCAGATACACCGTCAGTAGCACACAGAATATAGGCATACCACATATTTTAATCAGCTGAAGCTACTTGTGTGTTCTATTTGCATCACTTTGCGAATAAGATGCATTTTATGGGAAAAGTCGGACGAATAGACGCTCAATGTTATCAAGTTTCTGCACTGCATGGCGCAACTAGAAGGGCTGTTTAACGCACAAGGAAGCTAGATGTATGTGGACACATCTGTATTAAGTGAAAAACAGGCAGTACTGCTATCAGGACTATTAATTGTCATTTGATTATATATTTATTAGACACTAAAGCCGCATACACACTAGGTGATAGATTGGACTATATGAACAATAACAATATCGTTCATCTCGTTCAATATCGTCCAGTGTGTATGCAAGATATTAACGATGCGCGCTCCCGCGGATCGTTAACAATGTCTTCCATTGCCCGTACTTGCAGGGCAACCTGACGATATCGTCAGGTTCTGCAAGCTCAAGGATGAGGGAGAGTGCCGTCACTGAACGATATCGTTAACGACATTGATCCTGGCAGTGCAGGGGAAACAGTTAAGGATATCACCCATGGAGCATATCGTTAAGAGTGTATGAGCCTTAAGGGGTAAATTTACTAAAAGTTGATTTTGGAATTCGTTTAAAATAGACTAAAATCAAAATCGACACCTGTGTCTCTATTCAAAATAATATATTTACTAAGAATCGTTTGTGGTGCTATTATGAAATCACTGGTGATGTGATTTCTATTTAAAGTTCTAAATCTGGTGAATTCACACTTCAATAGATGCTAAAAAAAAATTTTTTCAAAATCGACTACATTATACAAATGCATCCCTATTGGCTAAAACATGTCACATGCACTGTAAGATGGAGAGAGGGTGTTGGTGAGGGAAGCAAGATGTTGGCAGGAGAAAGCAGATTATTTGGGTAGGTGACAGTCGTATTGAATGGTGAAAGTTGTCTGGTCTAATTGTCCTATTCTGTGAGTTTGGAGTCTTTTTTTGGCTTTAAAGTCTGTTTAATTTAAGGTCTTGTCAGTGTTTGTGTCTGTGTGTGTGTAGAGTAAGTAGTGGTAGTGTAGTGATAGTGTAGTTTCTGTTTGTCTTTGGTAAGTGTACTAAGGAGGGAATTCAATTAGGCGCAGTAGGTTACAGAATGCTAATTGATTCCCAAGCCTAACTCAATTAGTCCCTCAGCCAGGGGCAGATCCAGGGGGGCTGCGATCAGTGTGATCACACCCCCCCAGAGGAGAAGAGACTGCTGCTCTGCAGCAGTCTCCCACGTCCCACTGCAGCCCAGCACACAGCAGCATGTGCTGGGCTGCTGACAGGATGCCGGCACCATCCCGTAGGCAGGTGAAGCAAAACCCCCTGATAAGTGCCGTTTTTTCACGGCCGCAATCGCGAGAACACATGGATCCGGGAATTTATCGCGGATCCTCTGTGTTTTCACCCAAAACAGTGGAATTCTTTGTGCTATAAAAACAGAGTAATAGGAAAGAGCCCGCAATTCCAAAACCCTACGAGCCGAAGCGAGAGCCAGGAGGATGACCGTCTTCCAAGATAGGTACTTAAGATCAACCTCCTCCAAAGGTTCAAACATGGCCGACTGAAGGAACAGAAGAACTAGATTAAGATCCCAAGGATCAATTGGATGTACAAAAGGAGGTTGCACGCGCAAGACCCCTTGAAGAAACGTCTGCACCTCAGGAATGAGGGCCAATTTCCTTTGAAAGAAAATGGTAAGGGCAGAAACCTGCACCTTTAAGGTTCCCAGACGAAGTCCAGAATCCAGACCCGTCTGAAGGAAAAGCAGAAACCGGGATAAGCGAAAGGTCCTAGACGGAAGATCCCGACTGGAACACCATGAGATATAAGCACGCCAGATGCGATGATAATGCGCAGCCGAAACTGGCGCATGGTGGGAATAACCGCGTCTGGGATACCCTTACGTCTTAGGATATCGGTTTCAAGAGCCACCCCGTTAAACGTAGCTGCGCTAAGTTGGGGTGTATGAAAGGGCCTTGCTGTAGAAGATCCGGGCGCAGAGGAAGGGGCCACGGATCGTCTGATAGTAGGGACCGAAGGTCCGAGAACCAACTTCTCCGAGGCCAGTTCGGGGCCACGAGAATTACCGAGGCCGACTCCTGTTTTATTCTTTTTAGAAGACGAGGAAGAAGTGGAATCGGAGGGAAAAGGTAAACAAAGTCGTAGGTCCACGGACTTGTCAGAGCGTCTACTGCTTCCGCCTGCGGATATCGGGTTCTTGACACGTATACTGGAAGCTGACAATTCAATCGTGACGCCATGAGATCCATCTGAGGACATCCCCATCGACGTATCAGCGCGTTGAACACGTCTGGATGAAGCTTCCATTCCCTGAGATGGACATCCTGTCGACTTAGGTAATCTGCTTCCCAGTTGTCCACACCCGGAATGAATACCGCTGACAGGATTATCGACTGATTCTCGGCCCACTGGAGGATCCGAGTTACCTCTCGCATAGCCATGCGACTCAGAGTCCCTCCTTGGCGGTTGATGTAAGCGACAGCCGTCGCATTGTCGGACTGAACTCTTACCGGACGAGCCTTTAGCAACTCTGTTGCCTCTAACAGAGCATTGTAAATCGCTCTGAGTTCAAACACATTTATGGGCCACTTCTGTTCTGGAGGGGGCCATCGACCCTAAAAGTGATAATCGAGGACTACTGCGCCCCATCCTCGAAGGCTGGCATCCGTGGTTATGATAATCCAGTCCCACATGCCGAACCGTTTTCCCTCTAACAGATTGCTGGATTGTGTCCACCAAAGAAGGGCTACTCTGCTAACCGGGCTCAGACAAATCTGTCGATGTAGGAACAGATGAGACCCTGACCCCTGTGCTAACAGGTCCAGCTGAAACACCCTGGAGTGGAACCGGCCGAACTGTAGTGCCTCGAAAGCAGCTACCATTTTCCCCAAGAGACGAAGACAAAGAAGCATTGACACAGTCTTTGTTTTGAGGACCAGCTGAACTAACAGTCGGATATCCTTGGCCTTGTCTGTTGGAAGAAAAATCCTCTGAGATTTCGTATCCAATATCATGCCAAGAAATAAGTTTCTAGGACGGACTGAAATTCGACTTCTTGAAGTTGATTATCCAACCATGTTGGATTAGAATGTGATATGTCAGTAAGGCATGATCTGATAGAAGAGGCACCGATGGAGCCTTGAGTAACAGATCGTCCAAATAAGGTATTATGTTCACTCCTGATGACCGAAGGAGAGCGATCATGACTGACATGAGTTTGGTGAAGATGCGGGGAGCCGAGGATAACGCAAACGGCAATGCCCGAAATTGATAATGATCCCTCAAAATGGCGAAACGCATAAAGGCCTGGTGTGGTTTCCAAATGGGAACATGGAGATATGCGTCCTTGATATCCAGGGATAATAGGAACTCCCCTGGTTCCAAGCTCGCTATTACTGACTTTAGAGACTCCATCTTGAAACGATACATCTTCAAATACCGGTTCAAGGACTTTAGGTTTAAGATGGGCCTGACCGAGCCATCCGGCTTGGGTACTACAAACAGGTTTGAGTAAAGCCCCATACCTCGTTGAAGTTCCGGAACTGGAACTATCACAGAAGATACTACTAGAGACTGGATAGCCTCCTGTAGAACCTTGGCTCTTTCTGCCTGTATTGGCAGACTTGTAGTGAAGAAGCGAGGTGGGGGGGAGGTTTCGGTACCCCAGGGTAATTAGTCTTCGGATCCATGGTTCTATGGAAGTCTGGTTCCAAACTCGTTGAAATCTTTGCAGGCGGCCTCCCACTGCAGATGGTCCCAGGTGGGACGGAAGACCGTCATGCCACTTGTTTCTCAGCTGGTTTAGGCTCTGGTCTACGAGCAACCATGTGTGGACGACCCCTACCTCTGCCACATCTTGGTTGCGTGGGCGCACCTCTGGTCCTACCATGAAAGGAATGTGTCGCCCGAAAGGAATTAAACAAAGTTCCCATGTAATTTGTTCTGGGAGCCGATGCAGCTGACGGGAGGAAAGAAGATTTACCCCCTGTGGCTTGGGATATCCATTTGTCTAATTCCGGCCCGAACAGCATGTCGCCAGTGAATGGTAGACTTTCCACCGCACGCTTGGATTCTGCGTCAGCTTGCCAAGCGCGTAGCCAGAGGGCTCTGCGGGACGAAATCGCCGAAGCAGATATGCGAGCACTAATCTGACTGATATCCTTTGAAGCTTCTCCCATGTAAACTGCAGATTCACGGATGTGGTCTGCTAGTAGACGTAACTCTGCTTTGGAATTACCTGAGTCCAATCCTGTAATCAATTGATCGGCCCAGGAAACCACCGCCTTGTTGACCTAAGCGGTAACAAGTGTGGGCCTGAGTTGAGCACCCGCTGCTGTATAAATAGATCTTAACGTTGTCTCCAACTTACGATCCGACGGATCTTTTAGTACTGTAGCTCCCAGTACTGGGAGTGCTGTTTTCTTTGAGAGACAGATGCATCTACTGGAGGAGGGTTTTCCCACTTCTCCATCATGGATGAAGGAAAAGGGTAACTAGATGAAAACCGGCGCGGAATCTGGAACCTCTTATCCGGCTGTTTCCAAGCTACCGAGAGCTGTTGCTGCGAGAACGGAAAAACTGCAGAGCTCTTCGGTTGTTCGTTAAATAATTCAAACTCCTGTGATGGAGGAATTATATCCTCAGGTACATTCAGAGTCTTTCTGACCGCCAAAATTAAAGATTCCACCCCGGGAGAGGTGGACTCTAACTCCTGAGGGTGGTCGTTCTGTAACGCAACCTCCAATTCCCCTTCTTCGGTATCCATAGTAAGGAATTCTTCCTCCGACTCCTCTGACTGGAGAACAGCCGTCAGAATACGCTTCGGTCTCTGGTAGGAAGTGGAGGGTGCGGATGCCGCTGTGCCCATAACCTGTACCAAAGTGTCTAGAGACTTAGTTAGCCCCGCCACCCAGGGAGGTTGAGACTTGCGTGCCTCAGCTAACTCTGACGTTAAGTCTGACATAACTCCTACAATGTCAGCGGCCCACGGCGGAGCAACTGAGTCAGGAATAGCCATCGGTGGATCAATTGTTATACAAGCTTCACATAACGTTGACCCAGTGGCATGCAGCTTAGATAGTTTGTTGTTACACTTAGAACAGACAAACATCTTTTGAGACGCTTTTTGTTTTGTTTGACATGGATAAACAACAGTAACCCAGACACACAGCAGTGATGAGAAATAAAACAGAAGGCTGGTAGGGACACAGAGGTAGAGGTACCCCCTCCCACAGATTAGATTCCCTGCACTGACAGTGTTACTTACAGCCTCTTGCCAGGGATGTAGACAGGAGAATCAGCCTTCAACATGTGCCTGCACACTACCTGTGGTGGAGAGATGCTGGTAAACAACAGGTAAAAACGCGGCTCCAAGCTGCTCTAACAGCCACTGCTGAGATAATTAGACCAGGGAGCCCGCGCTATTAAGCTTCGCCCCCTTTCTTCTCAAGTCCGAGGGACTGTAAAATGGCCACCACGCTGTTATCACCTCCCCCCTGCGCTAGCCCCGCTGAGAAGGAGCCGCTAGTCACGCTCATCAGCGAGGAGAAGCATTAATCATTTAGCAGCGCTTATCGCGCTCTCTGAAGTCAGCGCTGGCAGCGGGGCAGGAGTCGGGGAAAGTGCATGTGATCATACTCACTGCGCTCCCCTTTGGACGGCTCCTCTGTATTAACAGCACTCTCCTCACAGCTTCTTCCTGGAGGCAGTCTGTGCTGTGTGTGCTGGCGTTAAGGAGCGGTCAGTAGCTTTTAGTTTAAACACTGCACACTCCTTCCATATTAACCCAGGAGGTTAACAGGTCGCCAGGTACCTGGACATCACCTTTAGAGAAGTGGCGAAGGGTACCTCAATAACAATGTAAAAGATGTTATAAATAATAAAACAAAAATAAATATGTTAAATAAAATAAATAAAATAAGTGACTTGCTGGAGCACAGCAGGTTGTGACCAGCTCCGTAGGCACATTTTCTAAACTGAGGGCTGGTGGGGCATAGAGGGGGAGGAGCTCCACAATTCTAAATGTAAAAGTGCCGGCTCCAGCTATCCACGCCTCTATACCCCAGCGTAAGCACCTCCAGTGTCTCCTAGTGGATGAAAGAGAAATTATCGTGGTCAATTAATTACCCCCTAAGTGTTTTAAATGGAGGGAGACAGGTGGAGGCAGTGAGTGGATAGGGAGAAGGCTGAGACTGATTAGCCTACACAGGAGGAGGAGGAGGAGTCCCAGTCAGAAGATAACAGGTCTGCAGGTCCCCTTCCTTGGCGATCAGCGACAGTAACTAGTGGTGGGGGAGAAGTATGTTTCTTCTCGTCCTCGCCTCCTACCCTTGCAGTGCTGATGACTCGTCCTCTGCACTTTTGAGGTTTATGCCAAGGCTAATGAATTGTCCTTAGCACTGAATGGGTTAAAACCACTGCAATGGGACCCTGACCATTTAAGTCATACACTGTACTAGAAGTGTATTATATTAAACAATTGCTAATATTAAAAGCACAGACATTTAGCACACCTTTTCAGACTGCAATATTACCTCAGGAGAGGCACAGCGTGATGGCTCGTTTGCCTCACTGTCACTGGAGCTGCTCTCACTTTCAGAATCCGATCCAGAGCTGCTCTCTGACCCACTGTGGCTGCTGGAATCATCCCTGGAATTCTCAGCTCCTTCACTGTTAGGTTGTGATGGCTCAGAATTACTGATGGAGTGAGAAGATATATAATGGTAAGATCCTTATAACCGGGATGTTTTTGAAAATAAGCCAGTACAAAGATAAGGGAAACATTTCTGCTTATTGCAATAATAAAACTGCACTATTTTACAGTGTACATTTAAACACAAAAAAACAAAAGAAAAGTATACAGTATCTCAAATAAGGTTACCAAAAGTTTTAAACCATTTAGTCTTGGATAATCATTGTAATGCTAATGTAGTCATGCTAATGAGAATAGCTTATAAAATTATTACCATTAAACTATTTCCCATATTAAAAAGTGGTCTCAAGAATGGTTCATGAAATGTCTATGGCTGCCACATATACATAATGCAAAGTTCCCCTCTAACTATGTCAAAAATAGGTACACTGCAGAATAGATGCCAAGAAAATGATTGTGCCTGGGCAGAGTATGGAAACCTATTTTTGATTTCCTAATGCATAATTAGCAGCTCAACACTGGTTTCATGATAGCTGAGGTTTTAACTTCAAAATGAAGAAAACCGCTCCTGAAAGGCGTGCAGATCAGGTTCCCCAGCAGCATCCGGTTGAGATGCGCTGTTGTACACCGATTCCTGCCCCGCCTGCTGTGGGTAGCAGTGGAAAAAGTGCAGAGTGTATTAAGCACCTGCTGCTCAATCGAGAACACAGATTGTTACAATGGAACAGTGAGGAGCAGGCATTTCCATTCAGCTACAAGGAATGTAGATTCATCTATTGCTACCATTCTGAGATGAAGACAACAGGACAGGTAGTACAAGTAATCGAAAACACCTCCCTGGATATCCTGCATTTGCCCCATAACTGGAAAAAAAATAGAAGGAAACATCCTCTTCTACAAAGAAACATCTTTTAGCCTTTTAGTCCCTATAACAATTCCTTGCAGGCTTCTAGCTCAGAGCATCGTTCTGATCACTCTGCCTGAGAAGCATTTATTCAACTGCCACACTGTTAAAAGCTGTGTTAATACAGTCTTGCTCAGAGGAAGACACCAAAACGGATCCCACCACATCTTCAGAATGTCTGTGTACGACGTCCGCCTTTGTCAGTTTATTACTATATAAAGTGCTCTAACCATTTTTGTTTTTTTTTACGTTTGAGAATTTGTGGGAGCATTGCCACTAAAGGAAACAGATAAATTAAGTAGAAATCCCATGGGACAAACAAGGCACACCTTTGGGTCCCTGGTCCTTGGGTAACAGAAAGACCATCATGTTGATGTTTAGCTGAACCCATATTCCACAATTTGCTTGCAATGTACAGATGAAAGACTAAGGTGTAGAACATAATTGCTGAGATATTCAGCCAGTTTTCCGCAACTAGCATGAAATCGGACAGGATCATGAGAACATTTCGTTATGCCCAGCACATGAGCCTGCTGTTATCTTCCATTTCAAGGGAGCTTTTAGCAATACCCTCAATTCTATGACACTGATCTCAAGCTTGGGCCCGTATTCAATTTGAGGCGAAAAGCCGGAATCTGCATAAAAGTTTAGCCGTTGACGTCATTTTGCCAGGCGGAAAAGTACCGCCGTATTCAATTTGAAAGACTTTCCGCCTAGGCGGAAAGTCAATGCAATGTAATGGGCGGAAAAGTTTCGACTATGAATAGCTGGCGAAAAAAAATGCAGAATGGGGGCTTTGGGGTGCAACGTTGCGGGAACCCCCGTGCAGCCTTCAGACAGTCCCCCAAAGGTAAACTGCTTCAAATTTTATTTTTATTTTTTTAAACCACTTAACACCCCAAAAAAATCACTTTCATTATGGGGCAAAAAAAAAAATCATTGGGGAACAAAGTTCACGGGTATGACATGACTTTCCGCTTGTTTAAGTTTCGCCGGGTCCCGTTTTCGCGTACTTTCAAATTGAATGCGGAGATATGCGGGCACACGTGCGATACTTTTCTGCCTGTAAAACACGCGATGTAGGTGAAAAGTCTGGGAGGCGGAAAAGTATTGCGGGTCCACTCAAATTGAACACGGGCCTTGGTTTCCAATGTGCACCAAAGAACTTGCAACCATCAATGAAGAGCAGCAGTCGCTGAGCTCAGAAGACTGACATCCATAATCACAATCGTCCAATCCACATGGCAAACAGATAGCCTTGTTGCTGTCCACAAGAGGAGAAGCCTACACATGTTTGGAGATTAGCGGTCTGGACAGATCAAAGTGTGATTTTCCTAATTGAAAATAAGTTTAATTTGAAGCACCAACAAAAAGAACTGTGCAAACTGCACCACTCTGAATGGCAAGCTCAGACTTCCCCAGTACTTTCATACAGAAGAGTACATTACTATAGACTAAAGGAGTTTATCTGGTTTGTGAAAGGGACACACTCTGCTGTTATGTGACTTTCTAGATTTGCACAATACAAAATGTTATACATGGATGTCTTGACGTCCATGAATACCAAATTAATGCAGACATCAATGACTGAGTGGGACTCTGAGCAGACCAATGATATATGCTCTATCGATAACACTCCTCTCAAGTGCAAATGAACCACTAGTAGAGAAGCCGCTGCCTGGTAGCCTGTCTACATGATACATTTTCTTAGGGCTTAGCAGCAGGTTTCTTTGGAGTCCTGGCCTATTCATCTCTGTGCTGCCCTCCGTGAGAGGCATAGGCCAACCTTATAGATATAAAAAAGGGAAAGGGACCTACAGATGTGTCCTCATACACTATTGCTGCATTTGCGCAAACAGCCCTTCTTGGCGCGCCAGGTCCCATATGACTCAACTTGCTGATATTTTGTCCGATTGTGCGGCTAAAGTCACAACGCAACAAAACCAGCTTGTTTTGCCTGCACTGATTAATTTCATAAACAACACTTGTATATCTCTGTGCGAGTCTGAATTTGTATATGAAGTACTATGATGCTTTGCATCGTACAGATAGTCGCACACAATATACAAGTGTCAGTGCTGTCTCCGTACAGTAATTTTGTCGCATTGCGTTGCAACTAAGAAACACAATCGGGCGAAAAAGAGGCTTGGCACAAGTAGAGTCGCACAGGACCTGGCTCTCTCGTGCCAGGCATCTTGCATCACGTGGCGTATTGAGGACACATTTGTATATAAAGAACCTACTCCAGCAAAAAAAAAAAAAATTACCAGCCGTTTTCCCATCCTATGTTTGACTAATGATCTAAGTCAGCTCCGTGCCGAAAAAATAACCACATGAAAACTGCAATGACTCCATTGGTTGTTGTAGATTCTGAATCCATCTCCCAAGTTTTCTAGCTAAATTCTAACCCCAGTAGGACCAGCATCCAGAGCCACATTCCAAAAATATGTTCATCCACTTATTCAGACCTAGCACCCTGAATGTAAAGCTTCCAAGACTTGCTCCGGATCACTTTTCCGCAGGCTTGGTGACCCAAGGTGAAGCAGGAGAAAGAGTGGCACCTGCTGCTATATAAATAGATTTAAGAATGGTCTCAATTTTCCTGTCCTTACTTTACTGAAGAGCAGCAGCATTTGGGATCAGAATAGTAGTTGCCTAGACAGTCGCACTATAGGGGCGTCCACCTTGGATGGATTTTAGCATTTTGGGGTATATTTACTAAAGTGAGTTTTTAGTAGTGGAGAAGTTGCCCATAGCAACCAGATTCTAGCTATTATCTCCTAGAAGGTGCTATTTAAATGTTAAGTAGAATCTGATTGGATGCTATGGGCAACATCTCCATTTCTAAAAGCTCCCATTTTAGTAAATATACCCCTTATCAATGTTACCTTTGAGAAAAGTAAAAGTTTAGTGATCTGCGTGGAATTTCACAGAGCAAATGATCAGCTGATTCCTTGCTGTCCTGGATGTGTAATGCATGCCACACTGCCCACACTAAATCATCACATTCCATCTAGTACAGTCCTCTTCAAAGCAATCCTCAATACCTGGTTTCTTCGATACTACACCCTCTTGTGAGGGGCGCCCAGAATCAGAATTTCTTATCCCCAGATGACAACATGCACATTTTTTAGTGTCCTATGACTAACATACAGCATGGTTAACAATATTCTTCTAAGAAAAGCTAACCAATATCAAAGGTTAAAGCTCTGACTAGGTTCTTTGCAAAAACATTGTATGAGGTTGCCTGCAGATTTATCAAAGATAACATTCGTAAGTACTTAATTTCAACCACAAGCTAGCAGTAGACTTAAAACCAGTCAAGAACACACATACTGTAGATATATCAAAGCAATTATGCATGATAAAAAAAACACTCGTTATTATAAATGTTATATAAACCTACCTTCCTGGTGTGTTGGTTGGTACGGTTTTATCACAGTCCTGTAGGAAAACAAGACGCTACATTTTTAGGTGATATGCAAATATCTCAAACAATTGAATCAGGTCAATATAGAAATTACTGTAGCAAACAATCATTATTTCTGACTTTTAGAAATAAAATAATGCTGAGAATAATTTAGAAGAGGCTTGAAGAGCTCTCTTCGCCAATAGTTCAGTGTTCAGTCGGTAAATTGGCTAGATGGTGCGTGCACAACTACCTGGTTCACACAGTCAGTAGTGTGGTTAAAAAATAATTTTTACCAGTAAAGGTAAAAGTAGTGTTAAACAAAACAGACCACCTCCAGCACTACAATTACAAAAGTACCAGAAATTAAATAGAGGTTAAGGCTTGAAGGAAAATTATTTACAATTTGACACGATGTTTGAGGAGTGATGTTATTGGTGGCTTTGTGGTTAAAGGGTGAGCAATCTGAATTGGATTTTGATGTATATGGGAAGCCAGTGAAGGGATTTGTAGAGGGGTGTGGTGGATAATGAACAGCAAGAGAAGATGAATAGTCCTGCCACAGTACTTAGAACATATTAAATTGGGGACAGATGATTGAGGGAAATGCCAAAAAGCATGATGCGGGGGTTCAGGCAGGAGATGATGGGTGAATAAAGAGTTGAAGATATAGTCTAGACATATTTTAATAGTGAAGTGCTGTGCGACTGAGGAGATTGTGGTGTTGTTGACCAAGGGAGATTTCCGGGGAGCTGGTCAGTCTGGATTGAAGAAATATTCTAAGCGCTATTTCAGACATATCGAACTTTAGGTAACACTGGGACATCCATGAGGAAATGGCAGGAAGTTGATCACGGTAGACCACAGATTCTCACACTCTGTCCTCAAAACCCCAAACAGTGCATGTTTTCCAGGTCTCCTCCCAGAATCGCAAGTGAAATAATTAGCTGCACCTGTGGATCTTTCAAAATGTGTCAGTGAGTAATGAGTACACCTGTGCACCTGCTGGGTGACCTGGAAAACGTGAACTGTGTGGGGTCCTGAGGACAGAGTTTGAGAACCACTGCAGTAGACCATAGCTAGGGAAAGTACAGTGTAGGTGAGGTAGGACATCTGACCATGGGTTCTCACTTCCCATACAGAAATAGACTGCCCAGCAGGGCTTCTCAAAGCAGTATGTAGAAGCATTATTTGTGGAGGGGTGGGAAGTCAAAGGTTGCTAGTTATTGACATAATGTTCCAACAGTCACATAGAACAGTTTAATAGCAGGAGCGATAATTACACACAAACTGTAGCATATCATTAAGTGCTTTGAATCAGTGAAAGTGCATCAAGCACATTAATGGGCATAGATTAATCAATGAAAGCTATGCATGGTAAGATGGGAACTGCAGCTGTCTATTTCTGTTACTACAAGGCCCAGGTACTTTGTCAGTCTACTGCTATTTACAGTATGGGGTAAATGGCCTGCAACTCACAGGCACCCATGTGTTTTCGGTGATATAGCTGCTATATTTAAAGCGGCAATCATTTAAAAAGGTAAAACCAAATCTGCCTTCAAGATTATTGCAACTTTCTAGTGGTTTAATCGCCTGCAACTTGCAGGCTATTACACTGACCCCTAAATGTACACCCACAAAGCACATTTTTGCTGATATTAGGCTTGTAAGGTTTTAAATCCAGCACAATAAATTGTAGGAAACAAATTTAAATAAATCTATCACTCTTGTTAAATGTACCTGATCTAGATCACTTTCTTCACTGGTGGTTATCATCAAGTCTTCCTTTAAATTACTGCAAAACAGAACTAAGTTAATAATGTCACTGGCAAAGACTTAAATCAGCAACAGCCCTTTAATGCTCTTTGTCTACACAAATACACACACACTCACATATATATATATATATTAAAAACAGGGGATGTTAGTTCCATATATTGCAATAAATGTTAATGTGACTAAAGTCCAATAAATTACCGTTCTGACCAGTCCTACACTGCATAGAAATTAGGCATTGATCAAAATCTCAAACTCCTAAGCAAGGACTGCCATGCGCGATTCCCCGTAAGCGAGGAACCGCCTTACCAGACATCTCTGTGCATCCAATTGCAGTCCGGGTCGAAGCATTGCTACTAGTAAGCTCAGTCGCTGAAATAACCAGTTCAGTTACTGGTGTTGCGACCTGGCGGAGGTAGATGGCATCGCAGTACATGCATCTTAATTCAGACGCTTAGTACTGCCAACCCAAAAACATAATAAAATAAAAGCTTAGGACTGCCTGAGCAGTCCCGTTATAAAGGTGCGTTTTGACCCTGCCGCACCAAACGAACAACTGAAGGCCTATGGCTAGGGGCGGGGTATATATGGAGGAGGACCAAGGCATCCTGGGAACTGAAGCTTTAACTGTTTGGTGCCTGGATCTCTCCAACCATAATATCCCTATGGACCCTGAAGAACAAAAATTACTTTTTTATATTGTAATTAGCAACACCACTAATGCTGGACAAACATTGACAGATAAAATGTGTGACAGACTATCTGGCAGCCTGACATCCTACAGATACTGTGGCTATATACTGTGAAATATGTCACAGCGTTTGGCCACGATATCCCTGGCTTCCACGTCCCTGGGGAGGAGACATTTCCCCTTTTTTCCCCTGTAATGGAACAAGGGAAATGTCCATTGGTCAGTAGCGGCAGCGCATACACTGCCCAATGTGGCCGACTTGTAGCGTCAATATCTCGCATTGGGCGGATATGCTGGACAATCCGACTGATCTTTTCAGATGGGTCATGCACAATTATCTGGGTGATCAGCCAATATTAGGCTAATCGGACAGATAATAGTATAATGCAGGCCTGGCCAACCTGTGGCTCTCCAGCTATTGTGAAACTATAAGCCCCAGCATGCCCAGCCACAGTTTTAACATTCCCTAATAGCAAAACTGTGACAGGGCATGCTGGGACTAGTAGTTTCACAACAGCTGGAGAGTCATAGGTTGACCAGGCCTGTTACTGTGTACGCCCAGCATAAGTAAAATATGTTATTTTGATATTCTGAGGGTTGAAAAAGCAGTCCAAAAGTTGGAGTTTCCTTAATTTGTGCTAGTACAGTGCGGGCTTTGACAGTTAACAGAGCTGGCAAGTTACATTTTATTATTTGGCAAAATGACTGCTTCAAAATAGTTAAACACAAAAGATATCCACTACGAATGTACAGGATGACAAGTGTTCGTTCAGGATAAAAGGTTGTTGCCAACTTATGGCATTAGTAAAACTCCCTGTGATCTATTTATACTCCTTAATATAATCCATGAGAATTTAACACACACGCCAATAGTTTACAATTTAGAACTTGTCCTACACAAGACATTCTCCCCATTCGCACAACTTTTAAGGATATTACTCCCACAGTAATGGCACATTTACCAATAGTGCAAATATAAAATGGCGGCTGGCTTACAGATGTGGTGTCATACATATTGACGCAGTCACCAAACAACCCTTCTTGGTGCATCAAGTCTCGTGTGACACGGCTTGTGCAGTGTCTTTCGCCTGAATGTGCGTCTTAGTTGCAACGCATCAAAACTGCTTCATAAGACTGCACTGATTAATTTGATTTGGGACACGTGTATATCTGTCTGCAACCAAGCCTGAATCTGTATATGAAGTGCTACAATGCAGCACCGCACCAAGTACCATTGTACAGATTCAGGCTCAGTCGCACACAGGTATACAAGTGTTGCCTATCAAATTAATCAGTGCCATCTTCTGAAGCGGTTTTGTTACATCGCATTGCGTCTGAAGCATACACACTAGACAATTTTGAGGAAACATTACGATATAATTCAACAATATACAGTTCAAATTGTCCGGTGTGTATGAACTGAACGACGAACGATGCGTGGGTCGTTAACAGTAACCCCAGTCCCAATCTGGGGATATCATGAGCAACGCCATGCAGCATGGCCCCGTTCTCTCTGCCCCCCCCCCCAACCCCCCCACTGCCGTAATTCGCCGCCATCGGCGGTGTGTTTGTATATACACTTGCCGATGCAGTCATCCTCGCAGTGTAGTGTGTATGCGGCATAATGCAAATTCGAACAAAAGACGTGAAAGATGCTACATCACTCGTTGCAGCTAACTTGTGGCAGGCGTCTGGCGCAACAGGACGTATTAAGGCTAGATGTATGAGGACACATCTGTATCCGTGCTCAATAGAACAGTAAGTCTGTATAAGCATATATAGTGGGTTTTAGTCTTTCAAAAGAAGACTATACTTACGCTTTAGCTGGATGACCATTGGAAGCTTTTGTTGATGTACTGTATCTTTCTGTGAATTTTAAATAAAGTACACATTAACCATATCCAAAAAACAAAAAAAGATATAAACATAAGTGTTAGAACAGCAGATCTGTATGCTAGGCAGATATATTTCCCAAATAGTTAAGAAATGTAAGCGAGATGGTAAGTGCCCCCTACACTGACAGAAGATGTTGAAAAGCAAAGGCTAGATCTGTATACACTCTAAAACAATTGGATTAACAAAAAAGCAGTGGTAATATTTTTCTGTGAATTAAGGGACACTTTAATGGATTTCTGTTCCAGTTTTGGTCTAAGCAAAACATTATTCCCAGTGTGGTTTAATAGAGTAATGGATTTAAAATAAGAACAACTTATATTGACAAGATAAATTAGCTAGGCTATGGGTGGCACACACAGAATGACCTTACTGTATCCCAAACAACAGACAGACAATCAGATCTTGTAAAATAGTATTGAAGAAAAAATGTAGGCTATAAATAAAAAGATAGGCAATCTTAGAATACAGTGGAGAAGAATAGTTTCCACTTATTTCTTTGTCATCTCCATATAAATGTTATTTTTGACATAATGTGGGTGTATATGAAACATCCAACATTGGTATTATTCTGGACAGTTTTGGAGCATGCTCGCAACACAGTCATGTCATGTCCCATGGAGGCGTGTGTAGCACTTCAGAAGCACTAATCTGTTCCCATCAGCTCTTCTGTAAAAACACTGCCAAGCTGAATGCGCACAAGTGTAACCATTCAGTGTGTTGCATTGGACCCACCTCAGGATGGTACCAGGATTCGGCACTAAAGTCCTTATGGCACAATAGCCCCTGAGAGTCACGACTCTCAATTAATGTCAACCGTTGAAGAGTATACATTTATCAGTATATCCCCTTTAAAACACAATGTTTTAACAATGTGTGTACCCCAGCATTACGACGGCATCACCGACGGGCCATCATATTAGGCAGCCAGTACACATTAAACGATCCGGTGCCCAACTGTCGGATATGTTGGCACCAGCCGCATCCCGCTGCATGAGGTCGTCAATCGCATTATCAGATTGAGCTGCATGTAGGGCAGACCTGACAATGCGACTTACGACTAAACGGAAGCGCGCTTGGTCATTAGTAGTGTAGTGCATACACACTGGCTGATTATGTGTCGGCCCGATACGGCGGATCAGACGACATATTGCCTATATATCGGCTAATGTGTGAAAATTGTGATATGGTGTCCGCGCTCTGAGGTCCTATTTATCGTTGTAAAGTGGTAATCTGTGGTCTATATTATAGGTGTATCTGATATGGTGTCTAATTCTATGTCAATTTACTGTGAATTGTTTCTTAATTTTGTGCCAAAGTCCTGGTGCGAACCAGCTGAAGGGTTTGTGTTCTTATAACCTCGGTCCTGGTGACGGATGCTGGTTTGCAAAAACTTTAGGCAGTTATATTCATCTGAATCTTGTATTGGAATTATATTGATATACTGATATCAGAGCATGCGCGTGACATCTCAAACACAGCGAGATATCTGAAATATAGTAGGGCAGAGCGTGCTCTAGCGGATGACGCGGGGCGCTCAGACACACCGGAAAACCGGAAGTAACGGACCGGCGACTTTATGGACCCATTACACAAGGTATTCAAACCCCAGTCCTGGGTCACCACTTCACCTACCCTTGAAAAAGTCCCCACATGGGATGAAACGCGTAGGGTCAGCACCATCACTTGTATGACTGACTTTTAATCTTTATCTCCAGACTATATTGTATGTATGCTCTGTAATTGCATTGCTTATTTTTAGCCTTCTCTAGCACCACAAATTGCCGCAGCAAGGCATGTGGGCAGAGCTTTAAAAGTATTTGTACCCTTACACGTACATAGTGTTCTGTTAGCTCATCATTGGACCTTGTGTCCCCTGCCCCTCACACCCACACACAGCAACCACACAGAGAAAGTGCACCTGGCGAACCAGCAGGATGGCGTCGAGACCTGGGTAAGTCGCACATGTTTACCCACCTTCTGCACAATAGTGTCCATCAGCACCTGATACTGTGGTTTGTTTATGTGAATCCTTGAGGTGGAGTGACAGTTTTCCGATGCAGATACCAGTTGGAGAGGGGAAGATACATCATCACCAAGTTTATGCCCACCAGGGACCTAATTAAGTATTACCCAATATAATTCCAATACAAGATTCAGATGAATATAACCACCTAAAGTTTTTGCAAACCAGCATCTGTCACCAGGACCGAGGTTATAAGAACACCCACCCTACAGAATGTTCGCACCAGAACTTTGGCACAAAAAATTAAGAAACAATTCACAGTAAATTGACATAGAATTAGACACCATATCAGATATACCTATAATATAGACCACAGATTACCACTTTACAACGACAAAATAGGACCTCAGAGCGTGGACACCATATCACAATTTTTATACTAAGTTTAGGATGGTTGGGATACCTTCCCGGTGCTCAGCAGCAAGAGGAACTAGTCAATAGCGCGAATCTTTAAATTAATCCATCGTCTAATGTGTACCCAACTTAAAATTTCTATTTCCAAAAAGTGAAATACAGCTCACTGTGTACAGCTGCTGTTTCTGTATCTAAGAGAAATGTCTGTTGCACTATGCAGCTCACCAGACTTTATATTCAATGGATCGTAACGACACTAGAAGTTTCACCCTCCACTGCATACATGACCATCATGCCACATCAGTGCTAGCCAAGTGCAACTGCTACACTGTATTTAAAACACATTGGCCAAAAGCATGAGTTTTGAGGTTACTGCGGACTTTATGGACACTAAGGGATAAAGTTTCTCTCTTATAGTCACACGGCTATACTACAAATTAAAATAAGGAAACACAGAAACGTTTGAAGCTTTAGAGGAATGAAAATACTCACTTTGATCAGCAGTGGAAAAGTTTGACTGTTGCGATTCCTTAAAACAAAAAATTTAAAAGGAATTACACAATAGCACTAGTAATTTACAATACAAAAGTTTGTGAAATAAAATACAAAAGAAATGTTTGCGTTTTAAATCAGTTAAATAATTATAAAAAAAAAAAAAGTGTCTGCACCATAGCATATAAATCTAAACAAAACTGTCCAATTTATCCACTAAGACCACAAAGCACAAATGCAATGGACAATATCACTATTCACCATTTTTTATATCAAATCCATCAATCACCCCCCTCAAGACTAGAGGAACAGAGGTATTTCCCATTATCGTGCATATAATTTCACAGTACATCTGTCACCTCTCCAGTAATTTTGGGGGAAAAAATTATACTGTGTAAATAATGGGGGGGGGGGGGGAGAAACTTACTTTACACTTTTTAGACTGACAATACTAAGTTAAATAAAACATTTATAAAACATTGAAGCAAAAGGAATAAAGTGAAACCAACCTTTGTTGGGAATGGAAATTTTGAGGGCTCAGTTTTGCAAGGGGTGTGAATAGCAGTCAGAGGGGGAGGCCATGAGTGGGTCATTTCCTGTAAATGAAAATCATACACTATAATGAAAGTTAGATTCCATACACTGTCGTCTTAATACAGCACGCATGAATACATGGACAGGAGAAAGTTGGACATGCACTGCTCATGTGAATTATTGTCAAGAAGCCCATGTGTTGTGTGTTTACTCAAAGAAATGAATTATCTCCATGTGTGAATGCATTTAAATGCAATTCCTTAGAACAAGTGGGCTACGGTAATTGGCCTTCCAGTTGTCGATCCCTGGTATGAACACAGGCAGTATTGCTAGAACATTTTGTTCTTGGATGCAGACCAATGTGTTTGTCTGGTCAAGTTATTGCTCCACTTTTCCCATTTTGAGATTTGTTTTTAAAAACTCTTGACTGGAAGGGTGCAAAATGCAGAGCTTTCAATGTGGAGACCATCTTTCCAAGGACACTCACACAGAAATGAGTGGACATCTGTCTAATTGTCACCAGACACCTAATTCTGCGTAAAGAGGCTATTCCATCCTGTGGAAGATTCACCCTCTGCTGTCAAATGACAAACAGCAGACACTGAAAGACTAGCCTCGGAATAGGTAACAGATTGGATTTCTGGAACGTAAAAATAATAATAGTTAAACTGTGTGACTAGTGCCTGTGACCATCTCCTGGCGGTGTGCCAATGCAAAGTCTGAGACTCTGCTTTGATCAAGAGAACATCCAGTGGGAAAGATGGTCATCACTCCTCTGGACTTCAAAAGAGCAGCCACGACTGGTATCATTTTTGTGAACACTCATTGAGCAGTCACCACAAAAAAACAGAACATGTAATTGACAATGGTGGGCACTGACTCGCAAATCTGAGAAGGCATTGGTGAACTTGGAATGAAGCATGCAGGTAATCATTCTTGCCATCCATGGACACCATGTAATTTTCCCATTACAGGTCACTGACGATGGATCTTAAAGACTTTTCTATGAGCCTGTGCACACGAATAGGTGTGTTGAGCGTCTCAAAAAGCGCTTAAAGAACTTTTTTGGTATTTGAACCAAAACAAGTTCAGAAACCTGTGTTCTACTGGTACAGAGATAAATCACACCAACTGTGAACTGCTAGTCGCATTGCCTGGAACGTTACCCGTTTCACAGGAAACCGGATAGTGCAAAAACACTGAGGCGGTGCTCTGTGGAGATCATGGATGTATCCCTAAATCCATAATGCCCCTCAAACAGGAAATTGAAGTGGAAATTAACTTATACCTATATAGAAGCAGACAGGCTCAGTCAGCAGACATTATAGGGTAGGCCAGTGGTTCTCTCAAACTCGGTCCTCAGGACCCCACACAGTTCATGTTTTGCAAGTCACCCAGCAGGTGCACAGGTGTATTCATTACTCACTGACACATTTTAAAAGATCCACAGATGGAGCTAATTATTTCACTTGTGATATGTGAGGAGACCTGGAAAACATGCACTGTTTGGGGTCCTGAGGACCGAATTTGAGAACCTGTGGGGTAGACAGAATGCCCATCATGCAGACTGCTTGCCTGAGTGCGTGGCCTTTGAGATCAACCAAAAATCTTTCAATAGAAATAATGCAAAAGGACTGAAGCAGAGTCTTCTGTGCTTTAGCAAATTTACTAGGCTTTGACTGGCTAACAACCTGATCCAAATCAGGAACGAATCAGAAGTTGGCTTAAAAAGGCAAAAGAATCCATATTTTTTCAGGCTGCATCCATCCCTTAAGCCTTGAGCTTGGCGAGCGGAGAACAATGAAGATTAAATCCTAGCCCCAAATGGACTAGTATCCAGAGATTTGTCAACCAAACATTTATACATCTCCTGGATGTGTTCCGCCACGGTCATTAATTCAACCTAGACTTCTGACTGTAATGCTTCCAAAAGTTTCTCTAAATACTTTTCCACTACCTTGTTAATCCAAGCCGAGGTTAAATTCTGTATCAATGAAGCAACAACTGCTACACAATTAGATTTAAGAATGGTCTGTAATGTCTTCATTCCACAGTATTCTTAAAAGCTGTGACATTCAGAAAAGGTATAACTGTGGCCTTAGATAATTGCGCTATAGAGGAATCCACTCTAGATGAAATATCCCATATATTTGTGTTCCCCTACAATAAGAAAAAAAGGGTCTGTAACCTGCAAGTAAAATGAAAATGACATAGGGGTTGTGGTCAATGCCTTGCAGAGCAATTCTTCTAACTGCTCGGGAGGTAGGAACTCAACTGATTTTTCTTCCTTTTAAAACAGCATATTGCCAGACCCCACTGACTCCTCGCTGTGAAAATGCTGGCAACTGATCATACTAAATCATAAACCCCATGCCATCAGTCAGGGAGCCGGTGCGACTTATGCAATTTTTCTAAATGTCATTTGAAGCTCCCTTACATAAACCATAGGTTTAGTAAAGTTTCATGGACATGTAAGAAACTATGGCCCTCATTCAGAGCCGTACGCTCTGAGCAGAGCGCACGCTCTGAATGAGGGCCGCCCTCCCTAAAAATGGAGCGTCCTCCTGGACACTCTTATAGCTGTGGGTCACCACCCACAGCCTATACGAGCGTGCAGTTTGATGGCCGCGATGGTCGTGACCATCGAAACTGCGAGCCGGAGCCTGCGGTTGAGGTTTTCAACCGCAAGGCCCGGAGTGATTTTGGCTCTATCAGAGCCAAAATCACTCCCACTGATATCACTAGTGATGTCAGTCGGAGTGATTTTGGCTCTATCAGAGCCAAAATCACTCCCACTGACATCACTAGTGATGTCAGTGGGCCGGCTTCTGACGGGAGGCGTTTCCTTGGGAACGCCCCCGTCAGGGAGGCACGCGCCCGGCACGCCCACCAAAGGGGGCGTGCTGTCAATCAACATCGACAGCACGCCCCCTTTGATCAGACACAACGAGCGAAGGACTTTCCTTCGCTCGCCGCGTCTGGCGCATGCGCACGACGGAGCTCCCTCCGTCGTGCGCATGCTCAGTGCAGAACATCGACCCACTTGCGAGCGGACAGCCGCTCGCGAGTGGGTCTGAATCAGGGCCTATGATCGATAGGGAGCCTAAGGAGATAGTGCTACAAATATACACATTTCGAAATACTATCTTTAGCCTGCAAGCAAGAAGACATTCTTTATGTAATGTCAATTCACCTTTCACCAAATCTTTAAGTAATGGGTAAAACGTTTATGCATTGGAAATATTGCATCATCATCATCATCTTGCTTTGTAATGATTACTTACTTTAAGAATTTCATCCACGCAGCTCACATCACCAGATGCAGAAGCCTGAAATAATAAATGGACAACAACTTGTGATATAAACATTACAGAATTGCATGCCTTTGCGGATTGTAAAGACATTATACTCAATATTTTGACTTTATGGTGCTGTTTACGTTTCAAAGGTTTCTACTAATCAATGGATTTATTTTCAAACTAGAATCAGTGTACGGCAATCTATGGACAATGAAAAAGTAAATTGCCTTTAGAGGTGATTAAGCCTATATTGCAAAGCTTTTCCATTGCATAGAAGGCATGGCAAAATATAATGACTACTAAAACAATGTAATCGCAAGCTACTTCTCATGCCAACCCAAGGTAGAGCGCGTTTGAAGCAAGCTACAGAACTGACTAGTCCTCATGTCAACCCAAGCTACAACACTGGTCTCATGTCAATGCAAGCTACTTCAATAAGTCTAATGTTGTTGCAAGATACAGAGCTGGCTATGTCTCATGTTGGCCCAAACAACATAACTGACAAGGTCTCATGTCGACACACGCTACGTCACCAGGTCCCATGTTGCTGAAAGCTACGGCGCTGTCTAGGTCACAAGCTAATACAAACACTGTGCTGGATGGGTCTCATGTCCACCCAAGCTACAGAACTGGCAGGGTCTCATGTCAATGCGAGCTACTTTCCCAAGTCTCATGTTGCTGAAAGCTACAGCGCTGTCTAGGTCTCAAGCTAACACAAACACTCTGTGCTGGATGGGTCTCATGTCCACCCAAGCTACAGAACTCTCTAGGTATCATGACAATGCAAGCTATTTCACAAAGTCTTATGGTGACGCAAGTTACAGCGCCAGCTAGGCCTCATGTTGACGGAAGCTACTTCTCCAAGTCTCATATCAACACAAGATACAGGGCTAGCTAGGTCTCATTTTAACTCCACTACTAAAATTTGGTTGTACTTGGACATTGCTATGATTAGGTTTAACGTTGTCACGTCCAGTACTATTGAGAGCTTTTTACAAAGACCCAGCCAATATTACAGCTTGGTTATAATGAAGATACAGCCAACATTTAGGATTAAGCTTTAAGTGAACAAAACCACTGTTTCCTTACACTGTTGTATGGAAGGTATTTCAATATTTCTTTACAAATATATAGCTCTTCCCAAAACTCAGCTCAGTGCTTACATTCAAAATACTCTAATAAGGGCAATACCATCAAAATAAAGTGATAAGAAAACAGGTTTTAAGGGAATGAAATGTTGTAACCTTTGAATAAGGACAAAGATGGTTTTCGGATACACTAGGCAATAATTTTGTTATATATGCCATTGTTTACTTGGGAAAGAAGCGTTTAAAATGTACGTAAATCGATTGGAACAACCCTTTTAAGGATGAGCAATGCAGATTCATGGAGGGACAAGTATATATGGTAAATTGGGGGTTGTCCTAGTAAGGCGTAAGAAAAAGACTAAAAAAATAAATTAAAAAAACACTTATTTCAGAAGACACGACAGGCAGGCAGTAATAACTTACATCCAAAGGCTGGGAAGGCATTTTTAACTTCGTTAAATTTGCTTTGTTATTTGATTTCAGCTCACTCATGCTATTGCCTTGAGACTGACTGCTGTAGTGTTCAGTGGACAGCTTTGGTTCCATTGACTCTGGCCCATCCATAGGTCGTACATAAGCTGTAGGTTTTTGCAGCATTGAACTAGACTTGGACATCAGAGACGGGGGAAATGCTTGTGAAGAGTGTTGTCCACTTGAAAATGAAGGTGCTCGAGAAGGTGAGTCCCAGTTAGCATCTGGGTCCCTTGGAGATTTGGAGCGTGGACGATCCTTGCTGTGATGATCATTCCCATGGGAACGGGAATGGCTAGAACTTAACGCAGACTGCTTTGCTGGGCTAATAGAACGAGATTTGGAGTGTTCTGACCCGTGTTGACCCTTTTTACGGCTACTACTGTAGGACTCCCTATCATGCCTTTGACTGCTGCTGTTGCCACTGCTGCTTCTGCTGTGCCCTCCTTGTGTACCAGATGAGGAACGTTTCTGGGACTGAGAAGAAGTGCTGGGTGCAGGCCCAACAGGAGTCCATTTACTGCTCTGGTGAGAATTACTATGTCTCTGATCACCAAAGAAACCCTGTCCAGATTTATCATCAGGAGGTGGTGGAGGAACAGCGTGCTTGGGAATGCCAATTGGCGAAGGGCGGTCACTTATCATATCCTTCATTTCATCGTAGTTTCCAAGCATGCTCTGGATTCGGTTTGATAATTTATCTTCCTTACTTGTCTAAAATAGACAAAAGACAAAACAAATACATCAGAATTTTTGGCTTCACTACAAAAATGTTTACACAATTAAATAATAATATTGAAACAATTCTAAATTATTTGCAGGCTTGCTAATAATTATGCAGGGTTTTCTCTCAGTCTTCCCCCACCTATCCATCTCTCTCCCCCAATCCTGCTGTCTCACCCTATTCTTCCCCCTCTTGTCTCTCCCTATACTTCCCATCTGCCCCTATTCATACCGTCTTTATTTCCTCTTTCCTCCCTCCCATTTGTATCACCCATCATCCAAGTCTTCTCTTATCCGGTCTGTCCACCTCCACTCCTCTATCTGTTCTCTCCCTTTCCCCTGTTGCTGTCTTTGTCCTCCTGTCCCTTACTATCCCCATATAGACAACAAAGCCGACTGTGCTTTACTTCACAGAATTAAACTCTGCAAGCCCTGCCATTTATTCTGCCCAAGCTTGACTTGGTGTGGAATGTCACCCATTACTCCTGCTGTGCCTCATCTGTGGGAGGGTGGTGGTGCATTACATGACCGACCGACATCAGAAAAGAGGCGGGCTGGGGTTGAGGGGAAAAATTACAAGGCAGGTGGAATTGAGGACAGGGGGAGGTGGCTTGGCCACTGCAGCAATACAGGGCTGTGCCAAGGAGGGTTTTTAGAGGGGGCTGCGCATGCAGGTGACAGGTCTTGGATTGGGGAGACACACTGCTAGTGACCGAGTATTGGGGAGAGGGGCCATCTGTGTTCTAGCAGCCAGTGACAAGAAACTTAATCCCGTCTCTAATGCACAATTGTGGAGACAGAATTTAAATCATTACTATAATAGATATTGTTACTACTTAAAAGCAAGGAACTTGAAAACTTATGTAAAAGCAACATATTCAACCTACACTAAATTCTATATCAGTCCATTTATTGAAGGACGGCTGTTATACAACAAAACAAACACCACAGAAAGATAGCAGTTAGATGGAGTCTCTAACAGACAGTAGTTTCAGGTTACTACTTAGACAAGGATTAGTTTAATCCCTGTTCCCAGTCTGTTTGCATTAACAAAGATGGAAAATGTATAGCAAGATACCCAGAAACATTAATGTATATTACAAAATATATTGTGTGTCCTTAAGTATTAACATATTTCAAAAAAATAAACTTTTTTTTCTTTCCTGCAAAAACAGATATTATGCAGTAATAAATAAATTTAAAAAAAATGTCTTCATACAAGGAGGCCATTAAAATAAAATATCATAAGATGGCGTATATAACACTTATCTTCTTGTCATGTGGTGTTTTCAAATCAAAGAGGAGGGAGAGAACAGTTCAGAAGAGAATCTTCAGAAAGGAAGAAATAAACTGTACTTAGCCAAGACAGACTACGGGCTTATGTAATATAGCTTGCCACTTCCAGCTGCTGCTGGAACTCCTGCGAGTCATCTCTTATTTTTAAAGTGGCTATCATTTTAAAAAGGCAAAACCAAGCTGGTTTTACCTTTAAATTGATTGCCACTTTAAAACTACAGGAAGACTCGCAGGAGTTCCCTCAGCGGCTGAAAGTCGCAAGCTAATACATAAACCTCCACATCTGTTCCTTTAGATCTCTAGGCTACACTCTTAACATAAATGCCCATAATTTCTATATTAAATGCATGTTAAAGAAATATTTCTAAATAATTCCATGCTTACTTAATTCTAAAGACAACAGTTTTTCTAGTGAGCATAATGCTTATATATGAAAAACAATTGAGACACATCATAAGAACATTTTAGTAACCTAAACAAACCTGGACAATCACATCAAAGATTCAGAGAAGCAGCCATGAAGACAACAAAATGGTCTATTTTTAACACACAACAAATAAGACAATTCAATAAAACTGTCTAAAATACAGGTATAAAATAATTGGCAAAAAAAAAAAAAAAAGCTTCCTCAAATCAAGATAAATAACCCAAAAAAATATATGACGTTTGTGAACCTCTTCATCAATCCGGAAGCAATTAAATTTGGAGGGACTGGAATTTCACTGATGCATTATGTACACAGACTACCTGCCGCCAAGTCAGGACATGAAACGTGCTGTACAACACGTGTGCTTCAATACTAAAATGACAAAACAACCCTGATGAAACCCTGCCCTATTAGTCATGAAACTTCATTGTAGCAGGAGCTGTCAAGTACAACTTTGAGTGCAATAAAACATGCACATTTGTGTACAGAGACAGGGCCATTTGTGTCTACAGTGACCATTTGTAACGGATATCGAGAACTGTATAAAAGATATAGGAATATTGATGTAATCCAGCTGAAAAATTTCCGCCTATGAGCCAAAAATATTTTATATTTAACACACTTACAACTTTATAAGGTTCAGCAAAGAGAGGAGAGGTAGATGGAAAGGCCTCTTCGCCCTGCTGGATTTCTTGATTTCGCCTTTCCCTTTCTTTCATACGCAGCACGTTCCGTTCTTCACGGTTCATATTGCTAAAACAGAAGGAGAGAAACAATCTCAAAGTAAAAACTAATGTCACCAGATAGCTAGCCCATTAGCTCTGCAATTACAAACTACTTCAGAATGTGAACTTAAAGGTTTCATTTTGCCAAAAGTGTAGCAGAACCCCATTCACATGCTGTAGCCTAAATATACAAAGAAAATAGGTAGAATGTAATGATGAGGGTTCCTTCACACATGCTCTGGGAGGATGGATAAACAAACGTGTGCCTAGAATGCATTATAGTGAGCCCACTTTTCATGCGCTCTTCTCAGTACAATCAATTTCTGAACAATCGGTTGTGACTCACTCCAAAATAAGAAGAGCAACATAAAAAGTTGAGAATGCAAACGGTGAGAATGAGCCCATAACAACCCATTGTTTCTAATTTCAACTCGCTTTTCCGGCATTAGTGGTTGAATAGTGCATTAACAACGTATAGGTGTGAGCGTGCACAGAAAGGTTGTAAGTCTAGAAACGAGGTTATGTATTGACAGTATCCTAGATAAATGTGCACTTGTTTAGGAATGTTGCTATGGTTGGAAAAGAAGTACAGTCACAGAAATAATAGTAAGCTGTAAGACTATGCAGTGATGCTTACATTTAGCCAGCCTTCTAACTGGGGTGACAAGCAAGCTCACATTAATTTTACAGCAAAACTATATTTTCAGTTAAAAAGTACAATGGACAAATATACCCTGATTACACTATAATAATGACAGACTGAAAAATCCAGCACAAAAAATAGTAAATAAGTATCTGTACTTTGGGGCCATAATATTATACGAGTAGAAAATGATTAAAAAAAAAAAAAATATATATATATATATAGGTCAATATAGTGTCAGATTATTACTACATATGCCGTAGAGTGTAATGGAGTAAGCGATTTGTGTGCATGTTGTTCTGTCTTGCCATTTTCAGCTAAAGTTTAAGTGTAGCTGTTACCAGCAGATATTAACGGGGAATTCAATTAGGTGCGAGTTTGTAATAGGCATCAAACTCCCATACTTCACCTTCATGCGCGTCACCCGAGGTATGTACAATTCAATTAGAAATGACAGTTCGCACTACTCGCAGTGAAACTGTGAAATTTGTCCAAAAATTAAAAAAAAGGGAAAATAGCATAAGTGGGGAGACCTTCCTGGACCCCAAAAAAGTTACAACTTTGTTAACAGATTCATATAGAAGACTAAGTGGGCATAAGGAAAGTACTGTACGCTTTAAAAAGGTGACAAATGGCTGATGTGATTTTTTTTTTTTTTTATAAAAAGTAAAATAATGTAAAAAGCTGTAGAATTTCATTTAATTACAAAAGAATTAAACGGAAAATGAAAAAAAAATAAGTAGAAAAAAAATATGCTTTTGGACTAATCTGAAATTAGACTTTAAAAAAATGTAACAAAAAAAAGTTATAAAAAGCAATTATTTTTTTCATTGAAATAAACACATTAAATTTGGGGTGCATTATTTAGCTAAAAAAAAAAAAAAACTTATTTTGGGGTATTTGTCATCCCAAAAATTACTTATTGGTCCAATTAAGCGAATTGAAAACTTCCAAATGCCTAATTAGACATTAGAGGGGTGTCCAAGGGGTTCTGAAGCAAGTCCTGACATTTTCATCTTAAAATAAAGATTTTCCCTACCTTTTCACCTGCTCAGGGGGGTGCGAACAAAAACATGCAAATTTACTCTGAAAAAGAAATGCAAGTTTGGAATTGAATTGCAAATATAATTTGCAATGTGAATTTTCCATGAATTCGCCTTGCGCACCTAATTGAATTCCCCCCTAAGTATGCAATGATTTAGGCACTAATTGTCATGAAAATGCAGCCCATCAGTTCACTGAAAACAAATGACATCACTAAAGTGATGTTACACTGCAGACCCTGGCTCTAAAACCAGTTTAAATTTTAATGCCCACAATACCCACGAATACATTAACAGTACTATGAATCAAAGCATTTTAGAGATAAAGCCCCTACAAAAATACACTCTAGAAATGAACTGTTTTTAGTATCATTTGATGTATAATTAGAACTGAATAATGTATATGGAAATGTAATCAGTTTAAACAGATCTTAGGTAGTATAATAGATCTACTTAAATATCCTGTTCTTTCATAACGCATAAAACTAGATTTAATCCAATGTGTACAATACACAATTACAAAAAGGTATGTGACAACTTTCTGTAGAATCCAGTTAAGTTTAAATTAAATACAATGATTTGTATAAATCTCGTCACAAACACAAAACCATCTACAAAAAGCAATCCAGACTCCACAAAATTGTTCTAAAAAATTAATCAATCCAACTTCACACACAACTTTAGACCTAATCTTCTGTCCATCATATAATCACTACAGATCAGAAAGCTACATTTTCACTTTCCACTTGCACAGGAATTACCCACCTGCTGCACAATACTTATTACATATGTTGTTTACCAGTAGAAAATTATGTTGGGCAATCACATTTATATCGTAGCATATATTTTACTTTATTCAGTACATTGGAATCACCCCCTTCTCTGAAAAGAAAGTAAGTTGGTGGGGGACGACAACATAGCATCTACTGTGCATGTGTGTTCAGCTGGTAGTATACGAGGGTTGTGCAATAAGTTTCTGGATGTGCAGTGCATAGGTAGACAAAATCTGACTGACTGACTGACTGACTATCTGGTTGTGAACTGTAAAATGCTTGTGAAGTTTCAGGGTACAAAACCGTATAGATTTAAGCAGCACTTCACAGCAAAGAAGTCAGCTTGTTCACTTCCTTCACAAATGCGACAGCAGGAGAGTTTTGACCGACTGCAAGCTGCTTCTGGGGAGGAGGCACAGTCCCGAACCACTGTTTCACGGGTTTGCAGAATTTTGAGTGTGGGAGGAGGACCCTGGAAGACGAAGAGCACTACAGCCGATCTGTTTCCACCATCACTGAGGAAAACATTGCTGCCATGGGCCATAGTTGAGGTGGACGCCAGAATGACTGTGGCCCAGTTAGAGGAGCTAGGCCTCTCATCGGGAACCATTTGCTCTATACTCCACAAAAAGCTTGGCCTGAGCAAGGTTTCTGCATGCTGGGTGCCCCATCAGCTGACTCGAGAGTAGGAGGCCTGGGTTAATTGGAGCCACAACATGCTGGCCATTTTCGATTATGGCCGCTCAAACTCTGTCTGGGAGATCATCAGTGGCGGTGAATCCTGTATCTACAGCTTCGACCCCAAGACCAAACAAACAGTCGGCCCAGTGCACCCCAGCTGGAGGTGTACCACAACAGAAGTTCCGACAAGAGCCAGCTAGAGCCAAGCAGATGGTGGATGTTTTTGTGGCCAAGATTGGTCATTTAGACATTGTACCACTCATGCAGCAGCGCATAGTCACTGGGGACTGGTACACCAACCATTGCTGGTAGCCATTTCCAGGCGTCATCTAAGAATTTGCGCTCGTGGTGCCTTTCTCCATCACGTCATAGCACCTACCCAAAAGTGGTAGGTTTTCTGACCCATGACCACATCCAGGAGCATGGCCCCCTGCGACTTCATTGTGCATCCACAAATCAAGCACAAAATGTGTGGGATTCATTTTGAGCCACCAGAACTGGTCCAGCTGGATCACCAAGTGGTTTGAGCACATGCAACTTTGCACAGACTCCTCTGACGAATACTTTAAAAAATATGAGTTATGGTAGACTTACCATTGATAACACTTTCTTCGAGGTCCATAGGGTCCACAGGGATACCATGGGAATAATGTGGTTGGAGTGAACCAGGCACCAAACAGTTAAGCTTCAGCTCCCAGGATGCCTCATGGTCATCCTCCATATATACCCCGCCCTCGGCCAAAGGCATTCAGTTCTGTAAACAAGCCCAGGCAGGAGAAGGAAAGAGGAGAAGGAAGAACAATCATACACCAAAAATACTCACAGAAATGAGGGAATCCGTGACCGAAAGAAAAATTGCCCAGTGCAACCAGGTGCGTCAGCATGGGTGCTCTGTGGACCCTATGGACCTCGAAGAAAAAGTTATCAATAACAGAGTCTACCATAACTCCGTTTCTTCTTCAGGGTCCATAGAGATCCACAGGGATACCCAGGGGATGTCCTAAAGCAGTTCCCCTAAGGGTGGGGGACGCTCCTCAGCAGAAAGGAGAACTCGTCGCCCAAAGGAAGCATCCCGAGAGGCAAAAGTACCAAAGGTATAAAACCTAAGAAAAGTGTGGACAGAAGACTACATGGCTGCCTTGCACAATTGTTCAGCAAAGGCACCACGACTAAACACCCACGATGGCCCCACAGACAGAGTAGAATGTGCCGTCACCGTGTTTGAGACAGGGAGATCAGCTTGCGTGTACACTTGATAGTCATGCGTAACCATCGAGCCAGAGTCGGTTTGTTAGCTGGCCATCCTCGTTTGTGAAAACCATATAGCACAAAAAGAGCATCTGATTTTCTAACAGAGTTTGTACGCTCCACATATATATGGAGAGCATGAACCACATCCAGGGAGGCAAACCTACAGAAAGGTCTGAAGACTGAAAAGCTGGAACCACAATCTTTTCATTCACATGAAAATGGGACACTACCTTAGGAAGGTAACCCTCCCCTGTACGGAGAACAGCTCTATCCTGGGGAAAAAAAAACAAACAAAAATGGGGAGCGACAAGAAAGCGTTGCTTAATCAGAGACACTGCATGCAGAAGAATTAGCGAGGAGAAAAAGTGTCTTTGCTGTCAATCATTTCAAATCAGTCCAGAGGTTCAAAAGGAGGAGCTTGTAGCCCTTTGAGAAACAAAGACATATGGGTGGCTGAACTCAGAGAACCCCCTGAAAGAAAACTAACATCCGGCAAAGAAGCAATCTTTCTCTGGAACCAGACTGACAGTGTAGAAACCCGGAATCTCAGGGTGGCCAGGCGGAGACCAAGGTCTAAGCCAGCCTGGAGAAAAGAAAGTACCCAGGAAATCCTAAAAACCTTAGGGCCATACTTTGTGGCCAAAGAGTGCCAAAAGACTGCAAAACTCTGTAATAGATGCGAGCAGAGGAAGGTTTTCGTGCCCTAAGCATCGTTTGAATCACACAGTTGGAGAAACCTTTGGCTCTAAAGATGGAAGACTCAAGAGTCACGCCATCAAAGACAGACGGGGTAAGTCCGGATGTAGGCAGGGATCCTGCGCTAACAGATCCGGCCATAGAGGAAGAGGAAACGGAGTGTCTATGGATAGATTCCAAATGTCGGTGAACCAATGACATCTGGGCCACGCAGGAGCCACTAGTATTACAGTTACGCCTTCCTGCTTGAATTTCCAGAAGACACTTGGGAGAAGGGAAATCAGAGGAAAGAGACAGGCCAGTTTGAAGTCCTCTCTTACTGCCAGTGGGTCAACTAAGGCGGCTAAGGGGTCTTTGGTCCTGGACCCGTACCTGGGGAACTTTTGGTTGTGACCTGATTCCATGAGGTCTATGTCAGGTAGGCCCCATTTGTTCACTAGGAGTTGAAAAAAAACCCAGGTGGAGAGCCAACTCTCCGGCATGTATGCCCTGACGACTTAGGAAGTCCATTTCCCAGTTGAAGACTCCCAGGATGAATATTGCCGAGATAGTTGGAAGATAACGTTCTGCCCAGATCAGAATGTTTGTCACTTCCCTCATGGCTGCGTGACTTTGCATGCCTCCTTGATAATTGAGATGATTGAGGCTACTGTGGTCGCGTTGTCGGACTGTATCTGGACCAGCCTGCCCTGAAGCAGGTCCTGTGCCATGAGGAGTGCTTTATATACTGCTCGAAGATCCAGACTGTTTATGGGCAGATGACTTTCCCGATTTGTCCATCTTCCCTGAAAAGTGTGACGACCTCTTACTGCCCCCCCATCTGCGAAGACTGGCATCCGTGGTGAGAAGCACCCAATTTGGAAACCAGAATGGGCGCCCTTTGTCTAGAGGATCCTTTTGGAGCCACCACAAGAGACAAACCTCCGTGAGAAGGATCCTCTAGGACTTGATTAGATGATACTGTCCATTCCAGTGGGGGAGAATCAATTTTAGCAGAGACCTGGAGTAGAATCAAGCATATGCCACCATGTCAAAGGTGGATACCATTGACCCCAGGATCTGCATCGCTGATAGAATGGATACCCTTCGATTGCGTAGCATTTTGCAAATTCGCAATGATAGGGCCGCAATCTTGTCCTCTGGCAGGAACACCCTTTGTGCCTAAGAATCCAGAAATGCCCCCAGATGTACCATCCTCTGTGTTGGAGAAAGAGAATTTCTTCCAATTGAGGATCCAGCCGTGCGTCTGTAGACAGGCCAAGGTCAGTTCGAGATGGTGTTGTAGAACAGCTGGAGACTGTGCCAATATCAGAAGATCGTCCAGATACGGTAGTATTTTGATTCCCTGATGCCTGAGGTAGGCCGTCATAACCACCATTGTTTTGGTTAAGACCAAAAGAGCCGTTGATAGACCAAAGGGCAGTGCCTGAAATTGGTACACGGATGCAGTTAAGGGTTTTCAGATTTAGAATAGGGCGATGAGACCCATTCCATTTCTGAACCAAAAATAGATTGGAATAATAACCCCTTCCTTGTTGACCCACAGGAACCAGGCTTATCACCCTGACCTGCAGCAGGGCATAAATCGTCTCCTGGAGGGCGAAGGCCTTGACAGAATCTGATGAGAGAGTTGTGCAAAGAAAAACTTCTGGGAAGGATGCCTCCGGAAAGTGAAGGCATATCCCTGAGAAACCACTTATCGGACCCAGGCGTCTGTTGTTGTTTGATGCCAGTAGTCCAAAAACTGAAGAAGTCGGCCTCCCACCCGGGATCCCCCAGGAGGAGGCCCGCCCCATCAGGCAGAGGGTTTGTTGCCCAGCTTAGAAGCTGGACATCTAGTCGGCCAGGACCTTTTAGTTTGTTACTTGGTTGCCCTGCGAGAACTAGACAGCCTAGAGGAAGACTGTCCTATTGCTCGTCCCCTGAGGATGAAAGGACCAAAAAGTAAACTGCCTAGCCTTCAACGTAGCTGTTGATGGCAGACCTGCATATTTTTAAGCTGCCAGAGTAGCTGTTATCTTATCTAACTTTGCTCCAAAAAGTATAATCCCAAAAAAGGTAAGGATTCCAGAGCCTTCTTTGACCCTGTATCTGCTTTCCAGGACCTTAACCAAAGGGCCCTAAGAGCAACAACCAAAGCTACCGATGCTTTAGAAGCCCAGAATCTATTGCAGCTTCTTCCAAATAGAAGGCCGCTTGCCATATGTGGGAGATATTAGTCAGCTGTTCTCTGGTAGCATTTGGTAGAGTATCTTCCAATGCCTCCGTCCATTCTTCAACAGCCTTGCCTACCCAAGCCCCAGCCATAGTTGGTCGAGTAACAGCTCCAGATGATGAAAATACTGCTTTAAAAGACATTTTTACATTTTCCTATCTGTAGGATCTTTAAGAGAATATGCTGATGGAATAGGCAACGTAGCATTCCTGACTAAATGTGTCACATGAGCATCCACAGTAGGAAGGATTTCCCACTTAGTAAATTCAGTAGCTGGAAAAGGATACAGTGCATCTGTAAAGTATTCACAACACTTCACTTTTTCCACATTTTATGTTACAGCCTTATTCCAAAATGGAATAAATTCATTTTTGTCCTCAAAATTCTACACACAAACACCCATAATGACAACATGTAAAAAGTTGAGTGTTTTGCAAATTTAATAAAAAAAAAAAAAAAAAAAACACTAAGAGAGCACATGTACATAAGTATTCACAACCTTTGCCATGAAGCTCAAAATTGAGCTCAGGTGCATCCTGTCTCCACTGATCAATTAAGCTGTGGTAAATTCAGTTGATTGGACATGATTTTGAAAGGCATACACCTGTTATATAAGGTCCCACACTTGACAGTGCATGTCAGAGCACAAACCAAGCATGAAGTCCAAGGAATTGTCTCGGTGCACAAATCTGGGGAAGGGTACAGAAAAATATCTGCAACTTTGAAGGTCCCAATGAGCACAGTGGCCTCCATAATCTGTAAAAGTTCGGAAACACCAGGACTCTTCCTAGAGTTGGCCGGCCTTCTAAACTGAGCAATCGGGGGAGAAGGGCCCTAGTCAGGGAGGTGACCAAGTACCCGATGGTCACTCTGTCACAGCTACAGCATTCCTCTGTGGAGAGAGGAGAACCTTCCAGAAGGACAACCATCTCTGCAGCAATCCACCAATCAGGCCTGTATGGTAGAGTGGCCAGATGGAAGCCACTCCTTAGTAAAAAGCACATGGCAGCCCACCTGGAGTTTGCCAAAATGCACCTGAAAGACTCTCAGACCATGATGAGACAAAGATTGAACTCTTTGGCGTGAATGCCAAGTGTTATGTTTGGAGCAAACCAGGCACTGCTCATCACCAGGCCAATACCATCCCTACAGTGAAGCATGGTGGTGGCATAATGCTGTGGGGATCTTTTTCAGCAACAGGAACTGGGAGACTAGTCAGGATAGAGGGAAAGATGAATGCAGCAATGTACAGAACATCCTGGATGAAAACCTGCTCCAGAACGCTCTTGACCTCAGACTGGGGCGACGGTTCATCTTTCAGCAGGACAACGACCCTAAGCACACAGCCAAGATATCAAAGTAGTGGCTTCAGGACAACTCTGAATGTCCTTGAGTGGCCCAGCCAGAGCCCAGACTTGAATCCAATTGAATATCTCTGTAGAGATCTGAAAATGGTTGTGCACCGACACTTCCCATCCAACCAGATGGAGTTGGAGAGGTGCTGCAAAGAGGAATGGGTGAAAGTGCCAAGCTTGTGGCATCATATTCAAACAGACTTGAGGCTGTAATTGCTGCCAAAGGTGCATCAACAAAGTATTGAGCAAAGGTTGTGAATACTTATGTACATGTGATTTCTTAGTTTGCTTTTTTTAATTAAATTTGCAAAAAAACTTTTTACACGTTGTCATTATGGGGTATTGTGTGTAAAATTTTGAGGACAAAAATGAATTTATTCCATTTTGGAATAAGGCTGTAACATAACAAAATGTGGAAAAAGTGATGCGTTTTGAATACTTTCCGGATGCACTGTACAAAAGATGCTAATCTTTTCGTAACATGGAACGTTTATCAGGGTTACTCCATGCCTCTTCCATAAATTCAGTGAGCTGCTCAGATTTAGGAAACTCAGCTTTTACCTTCTGGTGTTTAAACACTGGAGCTTTCTTTCTAGGAGCTGGTTCATTATCCTGTATATTTAGGATTGATCTAACCGCCCTCACCAAGGAAGGAACATCCACTGTAGAAGAACGGTCCTCCTCTCTCGAGCTAGATCCTGGAGAAGTATCCGGCGCATCATCGGATTCTTCCGATGATGCGTCCGAATCTATATGCTGAGCAGACTAATAAAAATAAAACCTCCGCTTAGGCGCCTGAGTGACTACCAGTCTGTTCTCATCAGCCGACTGAGCCATACTCTGACTTGAGTGGGCAGTGTGGGAGTAGCCAAACGATCCACTAGCTGCGTCATCACCTGAGACAAGGAGGACACCCAAGTAAATGTGAAGTACCAATGAATACCCCCACACACCTGTAACAGAGGGATGAGGATAATAAACAGTGATAGTTATAACTGACAGAGAATAAAAGGCAGTATCAACACAGCAGCTAGCAGTCACATACAATGCATATATAATTAAGTTGCCACAGACCCTGTATCAACTACTCAAACGCGATGCTTGGTAGGATATAGAGCACTATATACTTGACCCTGGGGAGAGGTATACAGGGAGATTGACCCAAAACCTCCTGAGACCAAACCGATTCAGCAGATCACTGATAATGGAGTGTGATATGCACGAGGAGTGTAGGAGGAGTGACCAAGACGCTGGAAAACCTTTGATGGATCTGCCGAGGGAGAGCCTACCTCCCCTAAGCTGCATCAACCGGCCAGGTACGCTGGCCTCATGGCAGTGATCCCAGGCATCAGACAATAAGGCCTCGGTGGTCTAGTGAGGGAGCGGACGGCCCCAGGCTTTCACTGCAGCGGCTTCCGGTGAGTCTCCAGCGCCAGAAGTACTGCCACACGCGATTCCCCGTATGCGAGGAATCGCCTTACCTAATATCTTCGTGCACCCGGCTGCAGTCTGGCCCCAGCATCGCTGCTAGCAAGCTCTGCCATGACCCGCCGAAATCACCAGAGACGTTACCGGTGTTGTGGCCCGGCGGAGGTAGACTGAGTCGCACAGAGTGCATGCGGCTTAATTCAGACTGCCATCTCAAAAACAAATAAAATAAAAAACATAAAATAAAAGCATGGGACTGCCTGAGCAGTCCCATTACAAAGGTGCGTCTTGATCCTGCCACACCAAATGAACAACTGAATGCCTGTGGCCGGGTATATGTGGAGAAGGACCATGAGGCATCCTGGGACCTGAAAGTTTAACTGTTTAGTGCCTGGATCACTCCAACCACATTATCCCCATGGTATCCCTGTGGATCCCTATGGACCCTGAAGAAAAATGTAATGTTCACTATGGGCCGTATTCAACTTAGTGCGATGAATAGCAGCGGGAGGAGGCTCCCGCAGTTACTCAATACACCGCGCTGTTTGCCTTGTCGGGAATTGGTTAAGTCAGAGAATGCCGGTTCTCGCAACTTAAAGTGCCTGGCGCGCGGCTGTTAGTGCTGCGCTAAGCCAGCAAACAGCTGTGCGCCTGGCACTTTTGTCGGATTTCTCCTCGCATCTTCGGGGGGTGCGAGAAAAAAATCCTTTAGCACCCAAACAGCGTGGTGTATTGAACAGCTGCGGGAGCTCCCACCCGAGGCTATTCATCGCACTGAATTCGGCCCAGGGTTTATAACTATACTTTTTGTGCATCCGGAAACCTATAGCACATATTTCGTAAAGTGCAAAGTATATCACAGTAATTGTTCTTCAAGAGAATTCTTTTACAAGTTGTTTGTTAATAGGGGAGAATCTCGTATGCAGTGCAACCAATTAGCCTTAACATCAGTGAGATGTGCTGAATGTGTACAGCAATATCATCCAGCGGGATTCAGCAATTAACTTATGCAAAAGATTTAACATGAACTTGTTAATCTCTTATTTTGCTTTCTTTGTACAGTTTAAAGTAAATTCTATTTGTACAGGCCACGGACAGGCCAGATAGATCAACACCACTACAGGAAATTGAATCAGTGAAACATTTAGATACTCAATCACTTACATGGAAAATTACTGAGACAACTGTAATGAGACAGTTTTACATTTACATTAACCACTTAACTGGCATGGTCACATAGAATGCAATCTCAGCCTGTTGGAATTTAGCCAACACTGTCGCATCCCATGCGACCGTGCCATCCTGCTGTGTCCCCTGACCCCTTAGGCAGTGATGTTTCGGCTGTGACTGCCATCGCTACTACCGGAATTGCGTCCCAAAATGGCACGCGAGCGGTACACTGGAGCATATGCATCGGGGGACCAAATGGCAAGAAGGTGGGGGGGGGGGGGGGGGAAGAGTGTCTCCCCCCTCTCCCAGCACTATTTGGCTGATCTCTGACCAACACCCGCTGCATGTTGGAGAGAAGTAAGTTCCCTATATGAATGTGTGTATCCGGAGACAGGCGTGATGGGGCCTCTATTGGCACTGGGAATGGAGAAGGAGGTGTAATGCACCAATTAAAGAAATATTGGGTATGGAGCGATTTTGAATTAGTTTTAATAATGACATCGGTCACTAGGGGAGGAGAGTGTGCAAAAATGGGGACCTCTTACACTGGGTGTGGGTAGGTTACACGAGTTGGGTATGAAATACTGGCAATCGGGATGCCTATTGTCAAAATGCAGCATCCCAAAAGCTCGGTATCCCACCAGGGGCTGGGTAAGTATACTAACCCTCCTTTCTTACACCCTAACCCTCCCCGTTAGTGCCTAAACCTAACCGTCCTCCCTTGGTGCCTAACCCTAACCTCCCCCCAGTGGTGCCTAACCCAACTGTAGTGCCTAAACCTGACATTTGCCCATTTTTCCTGCTTCCAACACATCAACTTCAAGAACGGACTGTTCAATTTATGCCCAATATATCCCACCCCTTTGCAGATACAGTTGTCACTTCACCTGTCACTGGTATTAGTGTTATGCCTGATCGGTGTATCTTGTATTTGATAAAGTATTCCCTTAGCCAAGAAATTTACTTTGTCTATATAAATTTGTTACACATACATATGAATACATAGATAAACCGTTAAAGTAGAATTAAAATGTGCTATTCACTAAGAATTGTTTATCCACTTGACATTCAATGCTATTGATACATCATTCACTGTGCACTATCCATTAACTTATACTATTTCCTTAACACATAAATAAATTAGTAGTGGGAAAGGGTTACATGAAATTCATTTTTAACCATCTCTAAATAAAATGCAGAACTGTTTAAGGCACTATTAAGACTTTTTTCTATCAAAACCATATCTAACAATATAATTATATTACCTACTATATTTTCACAATACAAACTGTGAAAATTGCCAAATACTATTATAGAGCATGTAGTGTATTTATTTGGAAGTATTAAAAAAATTTTATAGTCACACAAAAAACTAAATAGGTAGTTGTTACTTATAGGTTAACACTAAGCAAATATAGAGGGCTTTGAAAATTCCTACTGAAATGTTACATTAGGGGTATTCATGTACCAGCTTCATACACTGTTCAGGGGTAATTTTGGCCTATTCTTCCAGGCAGATTTGTGTCACGTTGTTCAGGTTAGTTGGATGAGACTTATGCACCGTTATTTTTAAATAGTGCCCCAGATTCTTAATTGGATTGAGTTCAGAGATCTAGGACATTCACCTTTTTGTTCTTGAGCAGCACCAATGATAGTCTGGCCTTGTGTCCATTGCCCTTCACACCGTATTCAAATTCAAAGACTTAATGCAGTTTTGAAAAGTCTTTGCTAAAAAACGGGGATAAGTTTTCACCATTGAATAGGTGTCGAAAAAAAGTGCAGAATTAGGGTTTAGGGGTGCAGGCTTAAAAAAAAAATAGCCTGCACCCCTGGGAATGACATTTAAAAAAGAACTGGGTCAAAAAAAGTTTTAAAAAAAAATAGGGACACCCCAAAATATTAATTTAAAAATTGGGGTGCAAAAAAAAAGAAGGGAAAAAATTGTTTAACAATAGGGAAATAGGTTCAGGGCTATTCTGCAAGTATGCGGCAGATGTTTTCTAGAATAGAATTATAGCGGCAGGTGCACAACTGCAGAATTTTTTAAAAACTTACTTTAGGGACTTAAAAATATGCTAGTACCCATTTTCATGTACCCCAAATTTGATGGGACCACTTAAAAAAACGAAAAAAATAACCTAAGTGCTCTTCTGCATCACTTCTTCAATGTCGGAAAAAAAACACCTGCTGCGGCTATTTAAAACCCTGACTTACAATTAAAGGCTAAAACAGGGGTACCCATAGTGATCCCCCATGTTTTTATAACTTTAGGGGGGGTCTTACAATTATTTTAAGGAAAAAATCGTAACTTTACGCAAATCCAACTTCGGAGTTTCCCGTTTTCGTTAATTTTATATTGAATACAGGGATAAGCGGGAGCGCGCACCATACCTTTACGCAGAAAAAAACTCCGATATGAAACGTTAACTTCGCCAGGTAAGTTAACCTTTCATATTGAATACCCCTCATAACCTGTTAATGTTACGTAGTTTTACATTTACTGGTCACAATCTCAGGAATTAATTTTTTACCCATTTAATACCCCTTTTACACCAAAGTCCCCGGGTCGGACCCGGGATTTGGAACACGTTTCCAACCCGGATCAGACCCGGGACAACCCCTTTTTCACTACGGCGCTGACCCGGGCTATGCCCGAGTCGGCACCATTCACACCTGACCCGGGTCAGCACTTTGACGGCTGTCTGGCGAAGGTGACCAGCGCTTTTTCCCCTCCCTCCCCCTCCGCGACCTACTTACCTTATCCTGCAGCGGTCCGGAGGCAGGGAGAGCAGGTGGGGTGCGCTGCTTCGTGCTGGCGCTGCCTGCAGTGGCCGCTTGGAGATGATGTCATCTCCAAGCGCCACTGAAGCCAGTCAATCACGCGGCGCGACCCAGGTCATCGTGAGCTGGGCCGTCTACATTGCAAGGTGACACGGGAACAACCCGTGCTCAACCCTACAATCAAGCAGGGTCGGATCCCCGGGTCACTGGACCCGGGTTGATCCGTTTACACAGACTAAAATCCCGGGGTTATGCCCGTTCACGTGCATCAACCCGGGATATTTCAGTCGGTGTAAAAGGGGTATTAGATACATTTTCTTTGCTGTGCTATGAAGTATACGCAAACAGAGCGTTTTCTCAAAATTCAAAGTCTTCTGGGGGAAAAAAAAAACCTTTAACTTGTGTGGATGCTGAATAAACACGTTACTGACCTTGATGTTGTAATGTGATCAACACAAAAAGTGTCCAGAGAGAACACTTTACAGCAGTGAAATGAGCCTCAACAGCAAAATTAAACAAAACTAAAGCTTGCTTTAGAATTTAAAGAATTTATACACTTTACATAGCTTTCAACAATCAAAATATATGCTATTCCTGAAAATCACCTTTACCAGTGGTTGCCAAACTTTAATGAATCACGGCGCCCTAGAGAGTAACAGCATTGTTTTCACATCAAATTTAAAGTTTGTTATTAAAAGATTAAAAAAAAAATAAAAAAATGTAGTGGAGTAAATTGTGCTTACCGGTCATCCTTCGGTTCAGTTATGTGGTGGTGGACAGGTTTGCGCTCAACCTGAGGCACCCCTGCATGTGTCCACGAAGCACCCCAGGCTGCCACGGCGCACAGTTGGAAACCAATTTTGTACATAAAGTATGTTATACACTTAAATACAATCTCTCTTTGTTATAAGTTTAATTTTGGGAACAGGATAAAAAAAAAAAAAAAAAAGTATTAAGTACGGCAGTTACACCCTTCTCGGACTAACCATGCAACTGGCAAGTTCAGACTTGTCTTGTAGTGTCTCTCTGTGTTCTAGGGATGGCCATCGGTGGATTTATATTGATGGTAAACCATCGATGAATCAGCTTTGCAGTCATTAAATGAAAGTTTAAGCAGTGTGGGAGCATCACCTATCAAGAGGAAAAGAATGAAAGAAGAAAACTATTGAAAAAATTATGAAAAAGGATATATTCAATATTCCAGCTGAGGAACCTGTGCCTGCTAATGGTTTTCTACTGCTGCTGTGTCCTTTAAGACTCTGCTGCAACCTATTTCATATTAATGTACTTTTTATCCATTTGTCACGCTCTTGATAAAACCACCACTATTCACTGACACTGTATTAGGTAAACTGTCTTAGGCCCTCATTCAGAGCCGTACGCTCTGAGCAGAGCGCACGCTCTGAATGAGGGCCGCCCTCCATGAAAATGGAGCGTCCTCCTGGACGCTCGTATAGCTGTGGGTGACCACCCACAGGCTATACGAGCGTGCAGTTTGATGGCTGCGATGGTCTTGACCATCGCGACCATCGAAACTGCGAGCCGGAGCCTGCGGTTGAGGTTTTCAACCGCAAGCTCCGGAGTGATTTTGGCTCTATCAGAGCCAAAATCACTCCCACTGACATCACTAGTGATGTCAGTGGGCCGGCTTCTGACGGGAGGCGCCCCCGTCAGGGAGGCACGCCTACCAAAGGGGGCGTGCTGTCAATCAACATCGACAGCACGCCCCCTTTGATCAGACACAACGAGCGAAGGACTTTCCTTCACTCGTCGCGTCTGGCGCATGCGCACGACGGAGCTCCCTCCGTCGTGCGCATGCTCAGTGCAGAACATCGACCCACTTGCGAGCGGACAGCCGCTCGCGAGTGGGTCTGAATCAGGCCCTTAGTCCCTTATATCACTAGTTCTCAAAGTAGAAGCTACAGCCAGACAGAGAAGAATGCCGTAAGGATGACCATCGACAATCAATAGTTTACAAATATCGATGGTTTATTACCAATATTTGATGGTTTTGCCATCGATGACAGAGAGACAATTCTTTAACTCAATGTTTTTTTTCTGCTCATAACACAAAGCTTAGCCCCGCCACCTAAGCCCCGTCCTGTTTTTTGATTAGCCTGTGGCTTGCAAGACTCCCGGCAGCGGTGGCCATCGAGTGGTGCAAACCATCGATGGCTCAGCATCGCTGGTTATCACTGATAGCAAACCACCGATGACTATGCCTAGAACACAGAAAGACACACTACAAGGCAAGTCTGAACTTGCCAGTTGCATGGTTAGTGCAAGAAGGGTTCCAACTGTCGTACTTTTTTTATTTTTTACCCCTGATCCCAAAGGCTTCCCAAAATGAAACATACCAAAGAGATTATATAACTTATGTTTTTGTACATAAAGTAACACTTTGATATTCAAGGTCAAAAGGCCACATAATTTGACCTTGAAATGTAAAAGTAATATTTAAATAAAACATTTTTTTACGAAAACTATGGTCTCTTAGCCTCAAAACAAGACCTCCTGCTCCCTCCTTCCGGGAAGGCTGGCCTACCTTTCCGGGGGGGGGGGGGGGGGGTCGGGAGCAGCACCTGATATTCGGGAGGCTCCCGAGCAAATCGGGAGGGTAGGCAAGCCTGAATTAGAAGCAAAGTTGTGATTCGTTTTAGTTGATCTTGCAATCATAAATTTTACATTTTTTTGTCATGTTTGCAATCCTGTTGCATGAACACTATCACTGAGGGCTAAAATTTTATATGAAAGTTACTTTACGGCGTTTATCATCCTACAAAATTTCATGAAACTCTGAGATGGTCGGATTGAAAAGTTACTTTTCTTGTGATGATTTGGCATGGAATGACTCTTCTAGATATTTCAACCCAACACAATGGGTTTAGCCTTTAATAAATATAGCACTTTAAAAGTCGCTAATAAAATTGGAGTTTGTAGGCAATGGGTCTAATTTATTGAGTGACAAATTTTCAGTTAATGAAGCATTTTTTTAATAGCATCTCCCTCCATATCCATTCCATTTACTGTACAATATATTTGCTTTCCGCTACAGATTTTTGTGGCATGTTACATTACTCTATTGGATATTTTCTGAAATCTGATATTCTGACAGCAAAATAAATTTTCATACAATTTATGATGGTATTATTCTTTCTTGCATGAGGTTAAATCAACATCAGCACTGATCATTCTTAAAACTGGGAGTAGGAGTTGACATGATTCTGTCATATGCAGGTCTATACATCTACAGCCCTGATTCAGCGTTTTGCCTATCCGACCCATCGATGATCTGCGATTCACTGGAGCATTAGAAATGCAGCATGTAAAAAATCCCTGACTCACCAATTCCTACCATTTTTAGGTTGGGATCGAGGAATCGAGATTGTCCAACAACTTTAATATTAGTTGCAGATGAATGGCCCCTTAAGTCGTTGGGGCTGCACAGATTTACTAAGAAAAGTTTAAAATTTCTGCCAGGGACATGGAATGGCCCTCAGAGCACCATTACACTTTGCAGAAGCTTGCCAAAAGTAAAGATATTTGAGAGAATAATTATCTTCAGGGAAGCAATTTTTACTTTGTTCCTGTTGTCAAGCTTACTGGAGAAAACGAGAGGCGGCCTTTTGGGATCGGAATGGTACTAAGCTGTATAAAAAGGGAAAATACAACAAACATTTAGGAATATGCTAGCGCTATATAAGTAACAGATGCTAATGATCTTAAATCTTGTCAAAGTTTGAGGAACATCTTGAACTGAAATGATAATTTGGCCACTAGATGACACTGGACAAAGTAGCAAAACAATATCAGAAAACTGTTGCAGCACCCTGGTGTTCCACAGATATATATATATATATATATATTTATTTTTTACACCATAAACACGAACCTAGAAGTAGAGCACAAGCAAATGGTAAATTCCCTACACCAGAAGGATAGCAAAACCATGTGCTGCCTCATAGCTGTTATCATTGGGTAACGAAACATGCATTGGAAGCTAGGACTGGGGTTGCTAGCTCAGGCATATAGAGGACCAGTACATACTTAAAAAAAAAAAGAAAGAATTAAATATAGTGTATCCTACTTAGAATCCCAAATCTAAAGCAGTCTTGCACGGTTTAGTATCAGTCACACACAACACAGAGTGTTCTGCTACAATTCAACACAACTTCCTCTGCCTTCTGTTTTACAATCTGGTGGAACAGTCCTTCGTTGCAGTGGGGCAAATTGTTACTTACCCACTAAATTGTTGTAATCCATACTAAACAATCTACTTAATCACACAAATGATACACTGCTTGGCGCATTACTATGTAAAAAAAGACAGGCTAAGCAATACTCCTGACATTTGCAGATTGTTTTTGCATGTGGTCAAATTCTTCCATTTTCTGCATTAAAAGTAAATGACATCTAATATCATCAATTTCATGGCGCATTTAGGAGGACCTGACCAGAGCTTAAAATATTGCAAGTTTTTATTTTGTATGTAGAAAGATCCTGTACCACCTTCCTGAGAGTGATGAGTTGAGAAGTGACCAAATGCTGCCAGGCTTATAAAAAGGACACTACTAAAGTGTTTGTGTTTGCTGAAAGACACTGGTAAACAAAATCAGTCTAGTAGAGTCCTCTTGTGACAATTAAAAGCACTACTGCATCAACATCTTTCAGCAATTCCTCCTGACCATTTTGTAGGGTCTTTTATCTGACAACATTATAAAAAAAAACAAAAAAACAATCCAAACAAAAATAAAAAAAAATTCCATTAGCCTATCTTACTGCATGCTATCATGAGTACAGCAGAATGTGAGGCTATACGTTTACCAATGTCATGGTGATACAGAAGACAGATTCACAAATGGAAATCTCACTTTTATCAGTACAATAATGTGTCACAAAGAAAACAAGCAAATGCTCTGGAGACTAGTGTAGATTAGTTATGTTTAGAAAATGAAAAACAATGATTAGACCGCATTATGTTTAGATATTAAGCATAATATCATTGTTCAGTGCTAAGTTCACAGTACAATGCAACTCTGGGGTAAAAATATTAACCTCCCCCAACACACATAGTTCACACCATACAGCTGAAGCTCCACTCACATTTTTCAGACCCCAACCAGATGATCTAAAAGCTAAAGCTGGGTACTCACTGGCAGATATATTGGCTGATCAATTGATCAGCCAATATATTGTGTACCCTTCGGCCAGTGTGTACAAGCGTATATGTCTGAACGACCACCCTAACCTTTGCAGCAGAGGCTGCGGAGTGGGGGGGTGCGACGTGACCCCCAGCCACATGACAGATTATGGTTGCTCAGTGTGTATGAACAACCATCTGCAGATATTTCTTTTAGCTTAAGGCAGCAGTTATTTTAGCTACTAAATCACTGCCTGGTTAGAACTACCAATCCAGAAAAGCCACGTTAAAAATGCATCAATGAAGTGTCTAATGTGCAAGTTCATATTCACCCTTTCACCTAGTGGGTATGTATAAATGAGCCATAAAAAGTGACTAATACCTTTCAGACATACGACCCAGGAAATTTCCTGCTCAGACCCGAGAATTTCTCCTGTGAAAATTCCCGGGTATTTGGTCGAAACCCCCCTTTCACACTAGTGTGTCTACCCGGGAAATTCCCAGGTAGACCCCTTTTAGACATAAGCAGGTTTTTTTTAGTTTTAAATATTACCTGCCTCTCCTCTGCTCTTCCTAACCTATCCCCTCTCCAGCTGCCGCTGATGATGTCATGCAGAGGGCAGCCGTCCAATCAAAGTGCAGACTCTATTAAAATAGTTAATAAAATAACTCCTATCTGCCCTGGTGGTCAACCATCGGTGGTCTCCAGCGCTGGTGTGAGGACCCGGCCATTGTCGCTGATTCGGTTGTCAGTGCCACAGCCACCGGATCGGGGGGTGGTAAGACGCTCTGCGCTGCCAACTCATTGCAATGAGCAGAAGCACAGAGCGTCGTAAAAGCTGCTTGGTGCAGCCTGGGAGTAGTAAATTCCCAGGTAGCACCATTCAGACATGAGCAGGGTAATTTCCCGAGACAAACCCTGGTCGATTGAAGGGGCAGACATACTCGGCTACCCGGGAATTTGGCTGAGGCAGGCCAAATTCCCGGGACTCTCGAGATGTCTGAAAGGGGTATAAGTAATCCATAGCCCTGAGCCACCCAATCATGCCCAAATTTGTTAGCTACTAGTTTATGATGGTCTGCCACTTTAATATGCTGCCCATTTTGGGCTACGCAAATCAGACAACTCAATTTATATCAGAATTACTGGGATGTATTAATGTTAAATAATGGCTTTAGTTGCTCCTTAACTAAATTATTCTGGTATCCTTTTTCTTAAGTTTATTGCATGAAATTCGACAATATGAAAGACATACCATATTTCTACCATTCCAACCTAAATTGCAAGTGGAAAATTAAACTTCACGGGACAATGTAATATTTTGCCATTACCATCAGAGCCAGTGGGAGAAAAATTACATTACAGACGTGTCCTTACTATGCAGCAAAAGACCCATCTGTTTCTCACCACAGTATTAGATACTGATGCTCCATCTTATTTATAGGCTGTTCCTCTATATATAATACGCAAGAAGATAGCACTTGTAATTGCACAAAATTAGCCCAAAAAATGAGAAAGTAGCAAAAAGCTAAATTACATAGCATTGTTAGTTTTATGGATAGACAGCAATCACATACATGGCAAAAACTTCCACTTCTAGCCGCATTGTCAGTCTTCTGTATAGACAGCAATGTTGATTAGTCTTTGCCACCTTTTTACTAACCTGCTACATTTCCCCTAATACGCAAATATATGTGCAAATTTTGAGCAATTGAAAGTGCTATGTTAAGTATAGTACAGTAGTGATGGCAGTGTGAAAGTATTGCACACTCGTGAAACCTTAGCACGAGATCTGGCGCCACTCTAGTGAAAATGTGTTGCGCTGAGAACAGAGCTAAGTAAGGCCACATCTGCCTATTGGCACACCACAGAAATCTTGCATAATTTAAAACACAACTTTTATTTGAGATATCCACAGTAAAAAGTAAGTGACAATCTTGCAAGCCTACCACATCCCCGACATGGTCAAAGTTTCCCAGAAGTTTTAAGGACAGGGGTCAACAAACTTCTCCTGAAATCCAAAGCAGAGTCACAAAACGAATGACTACAGAATTTGGCTGCTTGATGATCTGTAAAAAGATTTTGGCAAGTGGCAACTTGTGGTCACCAAGCCAGTTTCTCCCTAAAGTGTTTATCGCTGATCAAACTAGCGAGTGTGGTTTTAGAAGAGTGCAGCATAACATACAAATGCTAGCAATCCAATGTTGGATGCACACAAAACAGAGATAAAGAAAGTGTACAGTGTGTTTATTTTTCAACTTTAGAATTAACCGAAAATGTAAGATTCTGCTGGTGAAATCTGAATTGGGTACTAAAAGGAATAGGTTCCCTGTAAAACACTTCCGTGCTGCTTGAGTCAGATGAGAAGTCTGCATTATGTTGAAGCACTAGCCCGTGACATGACCTTTTATTACTGGTTGCAGCTAAATGAGCACAGAGCAGCATATCACTTACTTGAAAAGGGTCTCTTAAATATGTTTTTATTGAATCAAACGTTTTGCAGGGAAGACTCAGATAAATAGGCCCTGTGACAAATGGCTTGTATAGCTGGAGGCACCCTGACAAAGTCTGTCATGAAATACTGCAATATAGAGTAATGGTTACCTAACCTTACATTGTCCACCACAGCACACTAACTTCCTGTGTTCATGGAAACAGGATGTTAATCAAAGCCTGGCATCAATTTTATTTAACACAACATTATCTTCAATTAACTAAAGTAACAAATAAGACACGGTTGCTGTGAGGAACGTCCTACTTCTCTGGAGCCAGTCTGCCGGAGTAATGCACACTGTAAATATGGCCGACTATTATTGAGGTGCAACCAAGAAAGAAAACAAACAATTGCTATCAGTGAAACAACGTGCCCAGCCGCAGATACCCATAATTTTAGTTCTACTATAATATACATAGATACAGCAAAAATAAAGTGTAATACCTTTAAAAAATATTAATTATTTTCAGGAACTGCTCACCACTGAAATTGCTAAAGGAAGAAGCAGGTGTCGCATGAGTGCATAGAACAGGGGCACTACTGTTCTCATTTAATTTATTTTGAGTCACAATGCTTATTATCTACCTTTCTATGACTCTGTAGCCTTAAGAGTGAACCAAATTAGCTTTATGGTGGAAGTCAATAAGTTAAACATAAAGGCAAAGAAAATAGTTTGCCAGGCAGGGACTCATCCTCTGGGAGCAGACTTACAAGGACTATTTTAGAAATGAACTCATCAGTCGTAGTTTCGCATATACACAAAATCAAACAAATTAGAAGCCAGAGCAAGAAAAAAATGAAAAAATAAATAAACGTTTGGTTGTAGACACTCCATCTAATCAGGAGTGGCTGTGACCGGGTTAGCTGCCTGATAGGACTAAGGAAGCTAGTTTCTTTGTTCGGATACAAATGATCACGTTATAGCTTTGGTCTGTCCTCCAATTTGAGAAGAAAACTTAGGATTTGTGTTGTATCCATGTCCCTGCTTCCAGTCACGCCTTTGCTTGGGTAAAGAGGCATAAACGGACTAGAACCTTTGAGGACAATAGACATAGTTTTATCCTATATTTTTGCGCAGGTTATTACAACCTTTGCCTTTGGCTACTTTTAGCCTGTTTGGGACTAGGCCAAACATCAAAATCATCACACACATCCACTGCCACCAAGCCACACTCCAGAAGCGATTGTGCAGTGAGATCACCACACTTCAGCAGTGCATTGTGAGTAGATACAGTAGGTGGTACAGTCTCCCTTATAATTTATTAAGATATTCGATGTAATTGAGCCGTTCATTGATTAATAAATACAAATGGCTGGAGGCAGTGTGCTTTCGTACAAGTAATCAAAATCCAAAGTAAATTCTAATATCCATAGTAAATGATGGCTGTGGGTACAGTATCTATACTATTATTATAAGAACGTTGTGACTGTCTGTTCCAAATAGCACAACTGCTGCTGAACCTATTTTCATGAAAACTGCATCATTTTGTGGTGGAAACTCCTAGGAAAAACCTGCACTTTGTTTCATCTCAATCCATCAAATTAAAGCTGAGCAATAGCAAAAACAAAGTGTATTGACATCATCAACGCAACAGATAGATGTGGCACCATGCACGTGGCCGGTAAGGGGTGGGGGGGGAGAGGGACTATAGGCCCGCAGTCACTTGACTAGGATAGGATACATAGCAGTCTGTGCACAGGGCACACAGTGACCTTGGTGTGAGTGGTGGGTGAAGGCGCTGCTGCCACCAGTCTGTATAGCGCTGCTGGTCACATGGGCCACTCCTGACACAGGGCCCCTATGCAAAGCAAGACAACTAGAACAGCTCAAATAAAAACAATGTTGGCAGAAGAGATTTCATTTCGGGCAACTGCTAGTTCCTTATAAAGGTTTTCCTAATGAACACAAACATGAAGACATCTGAACTTAAATGGCATTAGAACGCATCGCTTATATATTTATGGTTTAAAGGAGTTGTTAAATATACAAGTACATAAGAGATACAAGTGTGCCTGAATCTTGCTGGCTATTACATAACGTCCTAAATTGGTCTGGTAAAACCTAGGTTTTGCTAATATAATTGAGGTTTACAGGAAAAAAAAATAAAGTGGTCTTGTTTACACTTTGCGTCAAGATTTTTTTGATGGTCTAAGATTTAGTTTGCCACTTACAGAAAGGAAGTGCAATTTGATACTCCTGAATTAAAATAGAAATGTGTTAGCAAATAGTTCTCAGAAAAATTACATTTATGATATCTTGTAGACATATTATATTGACTTAGTTAGAAAAAGGAAAAGAAAAAAACTCCTTATTTGTTTCTGTAATTTGTAGATGACTAAGCAGAGTTATATGCTAAACCAAGCCCTAATCCATACAATGTTTGCTTGCTCATCCTAGCTGAGCAGGAAGCAATGGTCATATGCTAATGCAAACCCATTAACCCATAACATACTAAACAAATTCACGTAACTAATTTAAAGGGGACATGTCTCAGTTACTGGTCACTTGAAACCATACACTAATCGTCAACCAAAATTGACAGTCAACCTACCAACCTAGTGATTTTCTTCTGCATCCTCCCCTACCCTTCCAGGACAATAGTGGACAGCACAGACGGTGTAATGGTTAGTATTACTGCCTCACAGCACTGAGGTCATGGGTTAGATTCCCACTACGGCCCTAACTGTGTGGAGTTTGTATATTCTCCTTGTGCTTGCGTGGGTTTCCTCCGGGTACTCCGGTTTCCTCCCACACTCCAAAAATATACTGGTACAGTAGGTTAATTGAATCCCCACAAAATTGACCATAGTGTGCATGTGGTAGGGAATATAGAGTGCAGAATTTGTGTGCGCTATATAAATAACTGGTAATAAATAAATAATAATCATTGTAGTTACAAGAGTTGGTCATGTAAATTAAACCATGTACACTTTGCTGGAAACTTACATGTTAAGCAGCACAGTCTCCTTTCTACACTGTGAATGCCAATTTTAAAACAATGAGCTGCAGGAAAGAGAAAGGACTACAACTATTAATAGAGTGATGGTTAAAATCCTTATTATGTAATTGAATTGACCCCATTGTGGCCTTTCTGATGTTTAGCCTTTATATTTTGGAACCACTTAAGCTTCAGTTGTACGGTTTCATGCAGTACTCCTAGTCTACAGAAATATCATCATCCTTTTGTTTATGGAACATGGCTAAAAGTTTGCTGATCATAAATAGGCATACATCTAAACATTTTTTGAAAAGGTTAAGAAGCAAACTTACTTGGAGGTCTTCCTTTAAATATGTTACTATTGTTGATTCTCTCATACATACACACACACACACACACACACACACACATATATATATGGGAGTGGCCACGAGAAAAGGGGCGCATCTTAAAGACTCTCGGAGGCTTGCCCAGCACTTACGGACATGTCGGGCTGCCCCCAAGCTCTCCCTTCTCTGTGAATAGATGCCGGCGCATATATATGTGTGATATATAGATAGATATATGTGTGATATATAGATGGATAGATATACATATATGTGTGTTATATAGAGATATATATATTATATGTGTGATATATAGATACATATGTGTGATATAGAGAGATATAGGTCTATGTGTGATATAGAGAGATATATATATATGTGTGATATAGAGAGATATATATAGATCGATCGATAGATAGATATATATATATCTAATATATCTATATCCTGTAGATAGGCGGCACTCCGGTCAGTAAGAGACTCCACTCACTGCTGTTATGATCAACGCTTCGAGGATGCTTTATTCCCTGGTCATCAGGATAATATTACACATTGTACCCGTATCATCGGGTTACTAAGGAGGGCACCCGGCGCAGATACCTGATATTGAGGGAGTGCTACCCATCTTTGGAACACACACACACACACATATATATATATATTTTTTCGGTCAAATGACTCGGACAGTCCTTGTCAATCAATTATTTTGCATACACAAATTACTGCTGGCCACACAAACAAGGAAAAAAGATAACAATGAACAAGATACTACTGACACTAAACAAATGGATTCAAATTTATGCATGTGTCTAAGGGAAAGAGATAGACAAAAACGGTTTTGTCCCTATCACACAATTTGATCATACATATTTGCCAAGTTACCAAATACAGCCACATATGATCTTCAACTTTCTAAATAAAGACAATTGTGGATGTATAGGAGCGTTTCTCTTTTAGAATTTTGTTTGGTACAGTCACGTAGGATGTTTGGTACAGTCACGTAGGGGGTGGCTGTAATTTATAGGCGCACGATGGAGCAATTCAATTGTTTTGGGCGCCCATTAATTATCGTGCTGGTCACACACAAAAGCACCGGGTTTAGCCACATAAAGCGGCCAAACTCATGTCAAGTTCTAGTTAGGGTGCCCAAACCGCCCTATGGGCACCCACAACACTGTCTTCTCATACATTTCTGCACGCCAGCTCAGGAGACAATGAGTATAAATGTCAGCGCCCTCAGTACTCATGCTTAATTTGAAGGAATTCCCCACCAATTCATTGCTACAGTGTCTCATACTTTTGGGGGTATTGAATGGTCTTTTGCACGCCAATGAGTAATTGGTACCTGATGGAGCAATTCAATTACTGCTCCGATCAGGGGAGAGGGTCGTTAATTATCGCACCCAAATGTACCAGATTTAGCCGCATAAAGCGGCTAAACTCATGTAAAGTCCTGGTCAGAGCGACCAAACAGCAGTTCGCTCACCACATCAGATGACAGCAAGCAGAAATCTGGGCGCCCGCAGTACTCGTGCGCAATCGGAGCAACAATTGAATTACTCCGTCGGTTGCCCATTACTAACAGGCACACAAAAAACTATTTAATTCCTCCCCCCTGGATGTATACACAGCAGTTATTTTTTTTATCACCCGATCCACCATTTTTTTCAGGACTGCAATCAGCTAGCAAGATATATTTGGTAGTTGCCTGTCCTCTCCCGGTTTGGGATTTCCTTTGTGACAAGTCACAGGAACTTTACCAAAACTACATTCCTTTTAAATGTGGCATGTTTGAAAACCAGTAATTAATGTTAAAAATGTTGTAATAAAGTCTAAGGGCGGTATCCAATTAGCCCCAAACATTGCTCGGGCGCTAATTGATCCCCGTGATTGGTTAGCCGGTTATCCACGTTTTTCAACAATGATTTTTTTTCACCCTGTCCTATTATTTCGAACAAAATTGAATATCTCTCACGAAAACACATAGGTCTGCAAGCTTATCGCAGACCCTATGTGGCTTCACCTTTTTTGGGGTGAAAAAACTGCACTTATCGTGTAGTCTTTCGGGACATCAGGTCCCGATAAATATCCATGATAAGTGCCAGAATCGGACGGCACTTTGGGGCTAATAGTATAGTCCCGCCGCGATCAATTAGCAGTGCTACTTTAGTGCTGCTAATTGGATACAGCCCTACGAATACCTTATTAGCACATCTACATGTTCACACATCTATAGGTTTAAAGAATAAATTCAGCAGTGATTTATTTGCAAAGAGGCGTGCCCCCCTCAGACATTTACATTGCCAATAACCTTCCACCACCCAGGGGACAATGGGCTCAATTCAACGCGAATTGAAAAGCGCCGGGAAGGAGCTCCTGGAGCTATTTAATTCAGCGTGCTGTTAAATCAGACTGTAGGATTTCTTCTCGTACCCCAGGAGTGGTGCAAGAAGAAATCTGACAAAACTGCTGGCGCAATGCAGTTTTCTGCCCTTAGAGCGTCAGGTACTTAAGTCAGAGTATGCTGGCTCTTGCGACTAAACGACATAACAGCGTGCTGAATTGAATAGCTCTGGTAGCTGCTCCGTGGCGCTATTCAGTTCGCGTTGAATTGAATTGAGCCCATTGACTAGTAAACATAGCTTTAATCCAAATATTGTCCAGAACTATTAGAAGAAACAGGGTAGTTCCCCGACGTTATACATTACTACTCTACAATAGTTTATACAAAGCTTTACATATAATTATAGGAAATATCATACCACTTATCACCACCACTCCGATTGTGTGCAGAATGAATGCCTGCGCTTCAAACATGCTTCTGAGAGTTTGGCCTTCCTGCACTTGCACCTAATAGAAGAAAGGGAAAAATAACATTTTAAATATTAGCTTACATAGGTAAACTGCACTGTAAATATAACAACCTGATGAGTTAACTACAGGAATACTCATCAATAATATGTATAATATAAGGTTATATCTAGAATGGACAGTTCCATTTTGCCATGGCTGCAAAATACAAATAGCATATGTAGCAACACCATAGTCCCATAGAGTCAGATATGCTTTGTTCCATAGACTGACCTCGTGGTCCAAAACAGTAATTATGCTGTCACTTGGAGTACATAAAGCACAATGAAAAAAATAACGACAAAAAACAAACAGAACCGGGAAATATGATTCCATTTCCCTCCTTCCAGACCTTTGCAATGAAACTGGTTACCAGTGATGGTGACAATTACCGTTAGGTATTATGCTATGACCTGCCACTATTCATTGCAACTAGAGCTAGAACAATAAAGTTCATATTTCATAAGAGGACAACTAATCAAAGATAGAAGTGAGCAGAACTGTGGTACACAACAAGCAAGTTTGATGAAAACTAAAGCGCTGTATAAATACAAAGAGCAAACGGACATGTATCAGGAATATATAAGCCTGTGGATCTCAGCAAAGCAGTGTAATACTGTATACTTGGCATCCATGCTAGAAATGTGTGTGCATGTGCAGCATGGGCATAAATACTAACACCCATGGATCTTTTTGTTATTGAAATGTTAATGCCCACCTTTATGTATTTTTTTTTCCCACCTTAAAACAGGAAGATCCAAGTGGCCGATGTTATATATTAAAGTGCCTCCCCTACCTTAGAGAATGCATCTGACCAAAAATAAAATATAGGAAAAGCATTATGCTCACAAAACAGATGCCCCTGGGTCTATTATGTACAGAGGGATAATACAAATTGCTTATCCTTTAAAAAAATAAAACACAACATAAAAAATGCATTGTTAAAGATAGAACTGGTGTGTGAGGGTGATAAATGACCAGTCAGACTATTACAGAGGTTCCCAAACTCGGTCCTCAAGGCACCCTAACAGCCCAGGTTTCAAGGATATCCATGCTTGACCACAGGTGACTTAATTTATACCTCAGTCAATTAGATTCAACCGCCTATACACAAACATGGATATCTCTAAAACCTGAAACTGTTGGGGAGCCTTGAGGACCGCGTTTGGGAACCTCTGTACTATTAAAAAGTTTACAAAAACAAGAGATATGGTAAGAACTTACCTTTGTTATCTCTGTTTCTACGAAGTCCATAGGGTCCACAGGGTTGACCTTGGGGTATAGGTTGGGAACCAAATCCGGGCACCACGCAGTTAAAGCTTTTAGCTCCCAGGATGCACTTGGGTCCACTCTCCCTATAACCCCACCCCCCAGCCAGAGGCACCTCAGTTTGTAAGTAGCGAAAGGCCGGAGGAGGAGAGAAAAAGAGAGAGAAAACTGGAACACTCTAGAACCATACTCACAGAAAAGGAGACGGGAAACCGGTGACCAGTAACACAGCCCATATGAAGCCAGGTGCGTCAGGGCGGGCGCCCTGTGGACCCTATGGACTTCGTAGAAACAGAGATAACAAAGGTAAGTTCTTACCATATCTCTTGTTTTCTACTTCAGGGTCCATAGGGGGTCCACAGGGTTGACCTTGGGGATGTCCCAAAGCAGTTCAACCAAGGGTGGGGACGCTCCTGTGCTGAGAGGAGAATCCGTCGCCAAAAAGGAAGCATCCTGAGAGGCAAAGGAAACCAATGCCTAGAACCTTAAAAAAAGGTTTGGACAGAAGACCACGTGGACACCTAGTAAGGCAAAACAGCCGAGGCGCCACAACGAGCCGCCCACGAGGGTTACATGACCCGAGAAAAAACAAGCCTCAACGACAGAAATGCCTACCTATGGGTAGGCCCCTGAGGAAGACATACGAGGCCATCCAGCCAACATTTCATTATAGGCCGGCCATCGTTTCCTGTGAAAACCAGAAACCGCAGACCACCAATAAGGAGTCCGATTACCATAAGGAACTTGAACGGATCATATAAATCCAAAGAGGCCGGACCACAGTCAATGAGGCCACAACAGCCGAGAAGACTGGGGACTGAATGGCCGTACCATAAGTTCCAGAATAATATGGAACCTAAAAACCACTCTAAGAAGAAATACAGGGCGAGAGCAACTCACACCCTGACATGATGTCCTCCAGAAGAGGGAGCCACATGAGAACGCTCCCAATTCAGACACTCTCCTGGTTGATTTAAACACCCTGAGAGAGAGAGAGCTTAAACAATAGACCATGTAATGGCTATCACAACCAGCAGTTCCATTGACTGTCCCCGGACGGAACAAAGAACCACTACTAACTCCCCAGGAGTCCCTAGGGAGGACAAGTGGAGGCATAATCCAGAAAACACTCCAAAGGATGAACTGGATACCAGAGCGGAGCAATTCCATATCTTAACCATACCGACAGTGTAGAGATCCGCACTGTCAGGAAGGCCAGGCCAAGGGTGAAACCCAAGCCAGCCGGAAGGAATGCCAGAAAATCTGAAAATCCTGGACACCGGAGGATCGTATCGACAGGTACGATACCATAAGAATTATGTGTGCCACAGTCCGTGGCAGATCCCAGCAAAGTCTGGCCTATCTGCTCTAAACATCTCAATGAAGACAGAGCCAGGGAAGCCCTAGGACCACAGTAGGGGCGCAGTCAAAGACAAACGATCCAGGTCCAGGGAAAAACAAGGACCCTGAGACAACAGGTCCAGATAGTGAAGCAGTAGGAACGGAGTATCGATGAGGAGACTCCGAAAATCTCAGTACCAGTGATGTCTGGGACAAACTGGAGCCCCCAGAAGGAAAGCCCCTCCGTCTCGAATTAAACTTCCGAAGACCTCGAGGAAGAAGGGAGACCGGAGGATACAGGTACACAAAGTGGAAGGACCACTTCACTGACAAAGAGTCACTGAAGGTAGCTTCAGTACTCCTGGAGCTGGACTGTAACACCGGTAATGTGTGATCAAGTCAGAAGGCCATGAGGATCAATCCCCTCAGGGAGGCCCCCTCTGCTCACCAGGAGTTGAAACCTCTCTTGGAGAAGAGACTAGTCCCCGGGATGCACGTCGCAACAGCTGAGGAAGCCCGCTTCCCAATGGAGAGCTCCGGGAATACACTGCAGAGTTGGCCAGGAGAAGACCCTTGGACTATGCCAGAATGGATGACATACCTGACATTGCCACCCAACTACCAGTGTTGCCTAGATGGAAGTCACTGTTGTGACACTGTCGGACTGAACCTATTCAGGTTTACCGTGACATATGGGTTAGGCCAGAGTGAAGGTCCAAGACAGCCTAAAGTATCAACAAGTTAAGTGGCCGGACAGAAACGACAGACGTCCAACTGCCCCGAAACGAATGCGGACCAGACACTGTCTGTAGCAAAGAACACCCTGGACGAGATGGCCATAGCCACCCGGACAGAGACCAACTCGCCTCTGGAGAAAGTATCATCGTTCGAACATCGATCCGATGGGAAAAACTCGATCCATCTGGAGGGGAGTCAATTATGGCAAGGTCTGGAATGGAACTGAGCACATTCCACCCTACCAAAAGGTAGACACTCTGGTAGACCGCGCATCACAAAGAGTAATGACATATGTCGAATGCGTAGATATCCGCACACTCCAAGTTGAAGAGTGGAGATCTTGTCTTACGCCAGAAAAATTCTCAGAGTCTGAGAATCCAGCAGTGCTCCCAGATGAAGAAAACCCTGTGAGGGATGTAGGGAGGACTTTTTCTCCGTTGACTAATTATCTGTGCCGAGAAGAAGCCACGGTTATCCTGACCTGGCGGTAAAGTACCTTGGTGATCCTGCTAAAAGCAGGAGACCGTCCAGAGAAAGGAGCATTCGGATACCCTGAACAGGTGAACTGTCAGAAAATCCATAAGGCTGGTAAACCCCGGTGGAGTTGAGGACAGTCCCAAAAGGCAGAGCCCGAAACTTACAAGTGTTGCTGTGGCACAGCAAACCTGAACCCCTGCTGATGAGATGGCTCTGTACGTACCCGTAGGTACGTATCCTGAATACTCAGATATACCCTAAAATCCCCAGGTTCCAAACGTCGGATGATGGAGCATGGACGATTCCACCTGAGTCCAGGCACCGTTGGAATCTGATTCAGGGATTTGAGACAGAGTATAGGCAAATTAGGACCAGTCGGTCACCGCCCCAGAAAGAAAGTAGAACAACCAGTCCCTCACTGAGATAGTGAGGTTGGCCGAAATAGCTCTGCTTACCACAAAGACTGTATAGCTTTCTGGGATTGTAAGGCCCTGATCAGGTCTGAAGAAGGGCCCGTGTAACAATGCCTGTGAGGAGGCTGCCTGAGCAATGAGAGGCCGTTGAGAATCAGTACCTCACTCTGGAAATTCCCCAGATGTAGACCTGTCCCGTCAGGCTGAGGGTATATCCTCAGGTGTAGAAACAGGGTCGTCCGGAAGTCCAGGACTGCTCGGTACTGGATATGGTGGCCCCCATGGAGGCCGACAGCCTAGGAAAAAACAGGCCTTTAGGCTGACCCTGAGGACAAAAAGACTTAACAGAGTTAGTCCGAATGTAGTGGGAGTAGCTAAAGACGGTATCTCCCCATTAGTGATACTGCCAATGATGCAACGATCTTGTCAAGGTCAGGACCAAACAAGATCTTCCCCATGGAAGGAGTGTGCACCTCTGCTTTCCCATAACGCAGCCATAGGGTACTGCGGCGGATACAGACGCCGCCGAAACCCTGAAAGTTAGAAGACCGGCATCCCATGAGGTAATCCCACATATGACCACTGCATATTTTATGTGAGCGGCAAAAGATATTTGAACCTCAGGACGTGTTGGAGGGGAAAAACGTCACAAAAGCATCACCATGCGATGGCCATGGTAGGACGGGCAACAGGCCCTGAAAACGAGTACATTGATTTCAGGCAAAGTTACCACCTACGGATCCGTAAAATCCGTCCAGGCCGGGATGGGAGGCGTATTAATGCCTGTAACCCGATGATTAACATACAAATCCATCCCAGAAGGGGATTTCCATTACTTGTGAGGACCCTCAGGGAATGGGAAACAGGAGGCCTTTGTGACTCCTCGTATCTGGCGACAGCCAGACTCCCGCTATGAGATCCACCCGCTGGGCAGAAAACGGGAGATGTACAATACAGGTGCAGGATCGACATTCTCTATATCCAGAATGAACCTGGCTACCAGCCCCAAAGCAGGGATAATAATACTTGAAATCGGCTCCCCCCATGCGAGAGGGAAAGAGCCGAATATACCATCCAGTTCACGGCAGAGCCACTGGTCAGTAACCACAGGGCATATATCACGCCAATTAGTATTTCTATAAAACAACATCCACCAGGGTGGCCGTTGTGGTAATCCCTGCAAGGGGAATGACAGACCGATGTGGTATCGGAGGTAATTCATGTACTGTGAAAAACCCCGGCGGGGAGCGACAGTCTGTTGCACAGGGGTAAATTGCAAGAAATTGCGAGATACCCCGAGTTCAAAAGGGCAGTATGGTGAAGTAACTCCAAGCGAGTGACGACAATGGGGCCCGCCCGGCGATCCTCAAAGGAGAGGATCCTGAGAAATCAACCGCCCTTTAAGGGGGTCGTGCAAGGGGCCCCGCACCAGATGGTGCCGCATACATAAACCTTTCTGAGTTAAAATCCTCCGCACTAATTCCTGCAGGCTATGACTTGCAGGATCGCAATAATGGGTGCAGTATCGTGTGCAATCTCCTGGTCAGATATATCTGACTATCTTGACGGAAATATTAAGCAGCGCCATACCGGTCCTGACTGACGCTAAGATTAGCTGCAGGGACCCATTATCAGCGTATGCAACTCACAGTTCCATCTAAAATATGGCAACGTGCAACACGCAACAGTATGTGACAAACCTCACAGATATTAACAAATATATATATGTGAGGTCTCAGAACCACCCCAGGTACACCTGTATTAGGGCAGATAAAGAAAAGGGATAGATATACACTGACAGGTGAGAGAAAAAGCAGACAGTCAGCACTAGCAAAAGTCACATACAATGCAGACATATATATATATATACATACATTTGCATGACATATAATATACTGCACAATGTCGCTACATTCAACTGCCCAGATTCAGTGTCTGGGAAGGCTATAGCGCTGTGTACACTCACCCAAATGGCCAGGTACGCAGGGGGACTAGGCTCACTGACATCCTAAGAGTTCTGCAGCACCACAGAGAGAAAATGGCCACTGGAGACCTCAGAAGAAGCGTGGCTCGCGGAGGAAGCAGCTCAGCGACGCCAGACTGTATTATTGAAAGGCGCGCTGAGCTGAGGGGAGGAGCCGCTAGACAGGGAAGGCTTCCTCCCCTGGCTAGCAATTAACCCCCCGGGATGCCGGCTCCCGCTGCCGCTATAATCCCTGGTGGGCTAGTGGACACGCGGGGTATGCCTCCATGGAGGGGGAGCCCGCCGCCACCGCTAGCGCCTCCGGTCTGTCCCCAGAGACCGGAGGCATAAGGCTGCATATTCACACGTGGATCACCGCAAGCGGTGACCACGCGACTTACCTGTCCCCGTCGATCCGGCAGCAGCCCAGGGATTCCTCCAGAGCCCGGCTAGTACAGACTCTGGGGTCCCGCTGCGATCCCCAGATCTGTACTGGCGTCGCAGCGCCGGCGGGGTGTAGGAGCGGCAGCTTAGACGTCCATTGGACAGTCTGATGCTGCCGCTCTGAAGAGTAGTAAAAAATAATAAAATAAAACTCTTTTAAGCTTAGGGGCTGCTAAGCAGCCCCCCTGCAGTAACGGTGACCCGACTCCGGCCGGGCACCAACTTAAACTGAGGTGCCTCTGGCTGGGGGGTGGGGTTATAGGGAGAGTGGACCCAAGTGCATCCTGGGAGCTAAAAGCTTTAACTGCGTGGTGCCCGGATTTGGTTCCCAACCTATACCCCAAGGTCAACCCTGTGGACCCCCTATGGACCCTGAAGTAGAAAAAAGGAATAGCCTAGAAACCTTGTGTGTTGATTGATTTACTGTGCATGTCCTGAAATTAGGCGAATACAGCAATGTGATCAGTACAGCAACTTCTGTCTTTATAATAAGTTCCAATATAATTATTATGCATGTGGGGTGATTTTATTGGGATTTAGTTTCACTTCACATTAACATACTGATTTCAGATGTAGCCAATGAGCTCTTCCATGCCTGTTTAACTACCATACAAAAAAAAAAAAAAAAGAGCATATTGAGAGAATATAGCAATCACGACGCCATCGTCTCCCGCGGGGTGAACTGCATACACTGAACGTTCAGTGTAGGCAGATCAATCATCCCCGAACATGGCAACTTGACGGCGGTTGTCAGGTTGACCTTCATGTTCGGACAAGGATAATGTTAAAAATTACCAGCGGGCGGGCGCATCGCTGGTCGTTTTTAACCTTTTACTGCCCGAGTTGCGGGCGATTACCAAGCGATGTTACCGACCGTCGTTATCGCTCCATCTATGGGTTTAATCGCCTAGTGGATGGGCAGCATTAGAGATGCTTCAATATTGGGTCACCTGTCATATGTCACCTACAGACAGATGTAATTGAGTGGAGTTGATAACACCTTTCCCTTTGTTATAAATACACAAACATTTTAATTTCAGATTTGAATCGGATGACTAAAAGATTACATGGACTTGTGTGTAGCTAGCTGCACTCTATTCCAACACATCTGTGTGGTTGGGCCAACAGCTGCACACAGTAAAACTCCTCTGGTGTAACCAATAAAGACATGTGGTTGAAAAGAACTGCTGAATAATTATTATATTTTGCAGAGATTGTTGCACAAGTGAATTGATAGCAAATTATTTTGTATAAACGACAAACATTTAAAGATACCAAACATTTTTATCTGGGAGACATATGAACAAGATCCCTGAAACAAATCATTTTAACTCATTAAGAGTAGGCTTAAAGACCTACATCTGCTGTGAGTGAAGCAACAGATCTGTGTTTGACAAGCTGTTAAACAGATCTTATGAAACAAATGTCAGGATTAGGAGGGATTAGCTGCTAGGTAAAGATTTCAGTATGCGAAACACTGTACAAAGTGCGTTTCTGATGCTGTGCCCAGGGACACAATCATCTTACAACTCTAGAGCTAGTGCACAGCTAGGCACCCAATTAAGGCATCGCTGTGCTCTGTCCATACAGAAGGTGAGGGGTTCTGTTCCCATAACATTGTAGAGTCATCTTGGATACCATAAGCAATAATGAAACTAATCTAAACATCCTGCGACTTTTGTTGGTATTAAAAGAAAAAATTATGTTAAGTGCATTTGGCAATTTTTCTTACAAGTATGTAGTGCCCGTCCAAGCATGTAACCAAAGAGGCGACATAAATATTCTAGAAATAAACTCATCCATGTGCAGCGTAGTTACAGTTCTTTAAAAAACACCTTCAGTAGGTATCTAAATGAAATTAAAAAAACAGACTTACTCAAAATCCAGTAATGCCCCTGAAACTCAGGGGAACATATTACTAGAAATAAGACAGAATATTTGATATGGGATGTAGAAGATTGCCTCAGCATCCGGCACGCGAAATGATTTATTGATTTTAACATTTTTATTTCTCGTGAACGAGTGGAAGATAATATCTAACACATATTAGTGGCCTAGTGACTAAGACACTGTAATTGCTAGGAACCTGCAATTACTGCCTAAAATTCAGCAACCGCCCCTCACTACCTAACATTGCATTTGACATTGAGTCCATAACTTAGCACTGACTATTTGCTTCAGTTAACATGGGCTTAATGAAATTGATATAATACAGGTATTTCACATTAAAATGAATTCAGAATTAAAGTCAATGTAACGTCTCAAGCAGGATGGTCTGGGTCATTTGAGGCCTATGCTGAAGGTTTCTGTGAAGAATCCATATGGCAGCACAGATAGAAGGTATTACAGAGATTATGAAATGGCTGTCAAAAGTCTGTGCATCAGCTTAGTAAGCAAGATGGTTGCTATCACCATCACAAGAATATATACCAGTAATTTGCTGCACCCTATACACAAATTTGTTACTGAAGTTTGCATAACTAATGTTGTATTGTGAATACATACAATATGATCATTATGAGTAGTGGGGTTACTAGGTGCATTAATATACTCATTAGTGTCATGATTTGTTGGGTATCGGTAGTTATCTTGGCAGGCTGTGCATATCTAGAATGGATATCATGCAACTGCAAAAAAAAAAAAAAAAAACTGCATTCACTAACAAGCATAACTCCTCCCATTTAATAAAAAATATATATATGGGCAAAATTAGTTCATTCCTAACATTGCAGGAAATTTAGCCCAGAAAGTATACACGTTAGACAGTTTAACAATGACATTTACTCATATAGCAGGACTGCTGCTAGCTATGAAAATAAAGCAGGGTGCAGGAATCCAGTTAATGTTGGAAGGAAGCCCACCACAGCCAGTGCTGGGCAGTCTGCCTGGAACAAGCCACAAACATTCCTGTGTTTCCTTCAGCAGACAGGATGGAGCTCTGGCTGCATCTCACCGTCTCAAAGCTAACAGCAATACTGACTTCTCAACTCTGCAATCGCTATGGAATAACCCCTCCTTTCAAAAGGAACATTTAATTAAACATTATTAACTAGAAATCAGCAGACAGGATGATTAAAAAAGAAAAACTTTATTATAATTTTTTTTTAAAGTTTGCATTGTATCCAAACGCTCATTCTTTACAGCAAGAGAGCAAAGAAAATCCTTTTAACAATCCTAGCCGCCTGGAACAGGACTCACAAGAATGGTGTAGGTCACAACATAGAAGGGAAAAAAAAAAAAGTTTCCATTAAAGTATGGATTTAAAAAAAGTCTTGAATCGTGAGTAGCACAAAGCGATGTATATGTATAATTAATATATACACTGTTTTTATGTTATGCCTATGATTGCTGTGAAAAAAACTCGTTAGCCATCTCTTTGGCTGCTCTGCCATTTTCTGACCTCTCTGGGCAAGGTTGCACCTGAGGACATGCTGACATCCCAATGATGTCACATATCCTATGAAAGGAGTCCACTACCCCAACCTATACACTAAGAGTATTAACCCCATATTAAACTTGACATCAGAACTCTGCAGGGGAGGATTAAGGTATTATGAGGAAGTGCAGACAAAAGGTGAGCAGACTTACTTGCACCATCGCAGAAACTCTATAGTCTAATCTTTTTGATCATTCACCCAGTAAACACAGGGAGAATATACAAACTCTACATAGTTAGGTGGGAATCAACCTTAGTGCTGTGAGGCAGTAATGCTAACCCAATACACCATCCGTGCGGTCCATAAGCGCAATGGCAGTGTTTCTAATTAGCTCTTCAACTGCTCCTTGTAGCCAGAAGCCTTTAATATTTACAAATATCTCATATTATATAATATAAGTCCCTTTAGCAATCATTTGGAAAAATATTTTCTACACAGTGCAATACAATAGAAAAATTCTACTAGTTTCAAAATGGAGGAACCTGTTTATGACAATCACTGTATAACAATTGTACTCACTTAAGGAGCGTACACACTACACGATATGCTCCCTGAGCAATATCGTCTAGTGCGTCCCCGGCAGGGTGTGCTCAATGTCGTTCATGACATTGAGCACACCCGCTGAACGTATCATTAACTATATCGTTCAGCGCCGGGCTCTCTCCCCCATTCCCGAACATGCAGCAACCTGACAATATCGTCAGGTTGGCCTGCATGTTTACCCGATGAACGATAATAACGAACGACCCGCGGGAACGCACATCATCGTTACCGTTCATCGTTTTGGTGTTATAAATGGACGCTAATGTGGACGACTGAACGATAACTATATCGTTAAGTCGTCCACTTTAATTGCCCAGTGTGTACGTACCTAGTTGTTACATCAATGCTATATAGGATAGTTAATACTACTACAGGGTGATTCACTCACTATTGGCCCCAAAGTTTTTCTTATAACTTCAGGCAATTTACGTCATTTTGTGAAATTTGGCACAGGCCCCACCTCGTGTCTGTGCATGTGACGGGCACAGGCCCCACCTCGTGTCTGTGCGTGTGACGGGCACAGGCCCCACCTCGTGTCTGTGTTACGCACCAATATGAACCAGTACACAGCTGAACAATACGTATTTATTGTCCAGACGTACTGGAAAACTGAGCTGGTACTGGTTCATATTGGCAAATAACACACAGACACGATCAATGTGGATGCCACAGTACAAAACACCACTGTCAGAAGCAGGAATACCTACTGACTAGCAGTGGCTGCGCCAGAGCTGGCATTCTCACTGGCAGTTCGTGTGGTCCTCCTATTTGAATTTTGAACTGCGCTGTTGACTAGGGGGTGAACAGCTGGCCTTCACTTTGCACATGCATGGACAGCTGGTCTGAATGCGAATGGCAAACAAGTTCAACACTTGCTATGACTTCCTCATGTTTCTCATAGACCAAGGTATGCCAGTTTCAAAATTCACAAAATTACGTCAATTACTTTAAAAGTTATAAGCAAAACTTTGGGACCAATAGCGAGTGAAACACCATGTATTATTGCACAATACACCAATCTATTAGATAGCGTCAGCAACATACTGTATAGAATGTGTTTTTTCCCCAAAGAGAGATTAGCTGGCACAACAAGAAACACAGCACACTGCCATTACAAACCGTGGCAATTGATGCCTCAGTGAAAGAACCACCACTAAATATTCATACAGAGAAAATAAATTGTTGCCAGATGCCATATGGCCTGAACTGACAGTAAAGCTAGAACACACCTATACAATCATCGGGCCGTTCTTTCGATTTCCTACCTGTTCATGCGATATTTTAAGAAAGTGTACGCACCGTCGATCATGTTTTATCAGAAGACTACAGGTCGCATCTGAAGATCAGGTTTTATGTGCATGTTTAATTTATCAGATTCAATGGTACAATATTGGACGAAAAGTGAAGTGTGTACGCACTTTTGACAGTTGTGTCCGATGCTTCTGCCAATATTCCTCCAGCAGCCTTAGACGCCCATTACTTAAGACACCCAAAAAAACAATTGAATTCCTCCCTTTGGCTTTTCAGAAGATATATTAGACATAGGCACACTGTCCGATACGTTTAATTGGGATAACAAACAGGGCGATTTTTCTGCAAATCGAAAGCCCCAATATCTGTGCTACACATTATGCATTTTATTAGAAGCTACAGATTTTCAGCCACACCACACTGATTTTGCATATGTCCACCTACAAGGACGACATAGGATGGGAAAAAAATTACAGCAACAGAAGAACATAGGGAATATCGGCAGATTATTGCGAAAGCACACTAGATATCGGGAAATTGAGGCACAGATTTTCAGTCTTGACTGACAAATTAGATAATCGAAGGAATGGGTTTGCGGATGGTTTCTAACAATTACAATCAATGAAACGATCGTTCATATGCACTATACAATAAATGAGGCCGATCACCCGATTATTGGCAAATCGGCACTTTGAATGGAACTTCCGAATGTGTCATTTAAAGTAAAATTGCACTGAAAGTACGATTGTACAAATGAGTACCTAGCTTAAGATCAAATGGTAAAATGACTATCAATAGGCTGTATATTTTAATTTTGCGTTAATGTTCTTCGACTGATCAGAAACACTGGGTCCTCTGGGACCCAGTAATTCAGCTGGCTCTCAATTCCACAACTGTGCTTTCTATTAATAAACAGCATCTCAAACCAAACTGTGAAATCCACTATGATCAGAATGTGCTTTTTGTAAAATATTTGATCCACTGAAAAAGGTGGATCCCTGAAGATTAAAACCACAAGAACCTAAATTGAACGTGCCAGAGTCTGCTGAGACGCTGGCCAACCCCTCCGACCAACATCATAGAGGACAAAAAACGACTCCGACTTCTGGAGGGACGCTGTCCTGGCAACATAGATGCGGAGAGCCCTAACCACTTCCAAGGTGGAAGAATCACCAGAGTCCTCCACCAATGACGGTACCGCAATAGGCTGATTGATATGGAAAACAGACACGACCTTGGGAAGGAAGACTGCTATCGCCCTGAGTTCCACTCAAACAGCATGAAAACCCAAAGTAAGATGGCTTCTAGGACAAAGCACCTAGTACAGAAACTCTACGAGCCGAGGCTAGAGCCAGGAGGATGACAGTCTTCCAAGACAAGTACTTAATATCAACCTCTTCCAAAGGTTCAAACATGGGTGACTGAAAAAACAGAAGCACTAAGTTTTTAAGTCCCAGGGAGCGATCAGAGGTACAAAAAAGGAGACTGTACACGCAAGACCCCCTGAAGGAACGTCTGCACCTCAGGAATGAGGGACAATTCCGTTGAAAGAAATTGGGAAGAGCAGAAACCTGCCCCCTTATGTTCTAAGGCGAAGGCCAGAATCCAGTCCCGTCTGAAGAAAAAACAAAAACCGGGACAACGTAAAAGTCCTAGACGGAAGACCCAGACTGGAACACCTAGAGATAAGAAAACCATATGCTATCATAATGTGCAGCCGAAACAGGCTTCCTGGCGCGCTGCATGATGGGAATAACCAAGTCTGGGATGCCCCTGCGTCTTAACATATCTATTTCAAGAACCACCTCGTTAACGCAGTTGCGCTAAGATGGGGTGGACACAAGGACCCTGCTGAAGATCCAGGCGCAGAGGAAGGGGTCACGGGTCATCTACAAATAGGGACCGAAGGTCCTAGAACCAACTTCTCTAAGGCCAGTTAGGAGCCACGAGAATGACAGAGGCCGACTTGTGTTTTATCCTTTTTAGAAGACGAGGAAGAAGTGGAATCGGAGGAAAAAGATAAACGAAGTCGTAGATCCACGGAAACGTCAGTGTGTCTACTGCCTTTGTCTGCAGATTCCGAGTGCTTGACACGTGTACTGGGAAATGATGATTCAATCGTGACACCATGCAGTCCACCTGAGGACACCCCCATCGACGTATCATTGCGTTTAACACTTCTGGATGAAGCTGCTATACCCCAGGATGGATATCCTGGCGATTTAGGTAATCTGCTACCGATTTGTCCACACCCGGGATGAATACTGCCGACAGGATTACCGACTGGTTCTCGGCCCACCAGAGAAAGGGAGTTACTTCTCGCATGGCCATGCAACTTCGAGTCCCGCCTTGGCGGTTGATGTAAGTGAAGGGTCGTCGCGTTGTCGGACTGAACTCTTACCGGACAAGACTTTAGAAACTCTGTTGCTTCTATCAGAGCATTGTAAATCGCTCTGAGTTCCAACACATTTATGGGCCACTTCTGTTCTAGAGGGGACCATCGACTCTGAAAGTCATAATCGAGGACTACTGCTCCCCATCCTCGAAGGCTGGCATCCGTTGTTACAATGATCCAGTCCCACACTCCGAATCTTTGGCCCGCTACCCGCTTGTTGGATTGTGTCCACCAGAGGAGGGCCACTTTGGAAACTGGGTTCAGACGGATCTGACAATGTAGAAACAGATGAGACCCTGACCCCTGCGATTGCAGGTTGCTGATCCGAACTGTAGTGCCTTGCAAGCAGCTACCATCTTCCCCAAGCAGGTACACCTTGTTTGATCTGAGGACCAGCTGAACTAACAACCGTATAACCCGGACTTTGTCTATCGAAAGAAAAAACCTTCTGTGAAGCCGTGTCAAGGAGCATGCTCCGAAACAGGATGTTTCTTGAGGTTAATTCTCCAACCGTGTTGGATTAGAGTTTGATATGACAGTAAGGCATGACTTGAGAGAAGGGGTACAGATGGAGCCTTGAGTAACAGGTCATCTAAATAAGGGATTATGTTCACTTCCAGATGACCGAAGGCGAGCAATCATGACTAACACGAGTTTGGTGAAAAAACGGGGAGTCGCCCGAACGGCAGTGCCCGAAACTGATAGTGGTCTTGCAATATGGCAAACACAGGAAGGCTAGATGCGGTTTCCAAATGGGAACATGGCGATTATTATTATTGATATCCAGGGATAAGAACTCCCCTGGTTCCAAGCTCGCATTGACAGACAGCAGAGGTTCCATTTTGAAACGATACACCTTCAAATACAGGTTTAAGGACTTCAGGCTTAAGATGGGCTTGACCGAACTATCTGGTTTGGGTACTACAAACAGGTTTGAATAAAATCCCATACCTTGTTGATGTTCTGGAACCAGAACTATCACAAATAATACTATTATAGACTGGATAGCCTCTTGTAGAACCCTGGCCTTGTTTGCAGGTATTGGCAGACTTGTAGTGAAGAACCGAAGTGGAGGGGGGACTTCGAAGATTATTCGGGACCCCAGGCAAATGAGACTGCGACTCCACGGTTCTGAAGAGGTCTGGTTCCATACTTTTTTTTTTTTGCAATTGGGCTCCCACCGCAGGACACCCGGGGGTGGGACGGAAGACCATCATGTCACCTGTTTCTCAGCTGGCTTAGGCTCCTGTCGACGTGCAACAGTGTGTGGGCATCCTCCAGTGTAAGATCTTCTGGGAGCTGGAGTAGTAGACGGGAGGAAAGAAGACTTACCCCTCCCCTGCACCACTTGTCCAATTCCAGGCAAAAATTCCAGGCACCCGAAATAGCAGATGCAGATATGCGAGCACTGATCTGACTAATAGCCTTAGAAACTTCTCCCAGGTAATTTGCAGACTCACGGATGTGTTCTGCCAGAAGACGTAATGCTGCTCTGGAAATACCCGAGTCCAGCTGTAATCAACTAGTCAGCCCAGCAAAGCAGAGCCTTGTTAACACAGGCAGTAACAAGGGTAGGTTTAGTACATTAGTTCCCGGTACTGGAAGTGCCTTTTTCTTAAGAGAAACGGGAGACAGACGCATCTCCAAACTACTGAGAGCTGCTGCTGATTTTGAGAATGGAGAAACAGCCGAGCGCCTTGAATGTTCACAAAATATTTCACACTCCTGGGATGCAGGAATAATATCCGCAGGTAATTAGGGATATTTCTGACCACCAAAATTAGAGACTCCACCCCGGGGGAGGCAGACTCTAACTCTTGAGGGGTACAGTCCAACTCTACGGTATCCTCTGTTTTGAGGAATACTTAGTCCGACTGTTCCGCTGGAGAAGTCGTTAGCGTACGCTTTAGTAGGAAGTGGAGGGTGCAGATACCGCTGCACCCATAACGTGTACCAGGGTGTCTAGAGACTTCGTTAACCCAGCCACCCATGGAGGTTGGCTAACTCTGACATCAAGTCTGTCATAATTCCTATCATGTCAGCGGCCCATGGGGGGGGCAGGTGAGTCAGTAATAGCCTTAGATGGATTCATTGCTATACCAGCATTACATAGCGTGGAGCCAGTGGCTGCGGCTTGGTTTGTTTGGTATTACTCTTCAAATAGACAAACATCTTTAAAGACTTTGTTCGGTTTGTCCCTTTTGAGTGACTGTGTGTATCAATGTCACAGTATACTGTACATATATTAGAATCAGAACTGAGACAGAACTGAAACCAGAAGGCTGGTTTGGGACACAGAGGAGGAGGTACACGCCACTCTCTTCCCAAAGATTTGATTCCCTGCACTTACACCCCAGTGATTTCTGTACCAGGGATGTAGTCAGGAGAATCAGTTATAAGATACTTCACTGGGATCTGAACCCAGGACATGTACACTGTGTTATGGAGCATTAGCCCATTGAGCTATTGGGCTATGCTTCTTATATGTGCTGCACACTACAGCACTTTGCAAAGGTTTTGTAGTCTAGCAGCTGCACTCTGCCTCAGGAGAGAATACCGGCAGTTAGCACAACAAATGGCAGACACGCTGTTTGTAACAGCTCTGTGCCGCTTAGTGTGGAGTGACAGAGCCTGCGGTTTTGGCTCCGCCCCCTTCATCAAGCCTGCTATAGAAAATGGCTGCCCCCATCTAACGGAGGAGCCTACTGAAAGCCCCACTATGTCTCTGTCCCTCTCCATTAGCCGCGAGCAGGGACTGAGGAACAGAATGAAGCAGCACACCAGCAGCACTATGTACACGCTGGGAGGCCGGGCGTCGCGGGGGGGTGGAGCAGGGAGCGGGGCACCAGCAGCGCTATGTACACACCGGGTGTCGCGGGGGGGGGGGAGCGGGGAATGCGCAGCATACTCACTGCGCTCCCCGGAGGCTCTCACAGCTGCAGCACACCACTTCTTGTTGGAGTTGTGCTGTGGCGATAAGGAGCTGCCAGTGCTTTTAGCATAAGCACTGTGCACTCCTTCCTGTTTTTCTAATAAACAGGGCGCCAGGTACCCGGACCCCACCTTTAGAGAGGTGGCGAAGGGTACCTAATACAGTGTAAAAGATGTAGAAAAAAATAAACCTATATAAAAATAAAATTCAATGTACTGCTGGAGCACAGCAAACTGTGACCAGCTCCATGAGGCACATTTTCTAAACTGGAGGGCTGATGGGGCATAGAGGAGGAGGAGCTTCACAATTCTAAATTATTTAAAGTGCCAGCTCCAGTTATCCACGCCTCTATACCCAGCGTAAGCAACCTCCAGTGTCCCCTAGTGGATGAAAGAGAAAGAAACAGGACTAGAGGAGGGATTCCTATTAAATTCCTAATTTAAAAGGTGCAAGCCTCTTCTCAGCAGGGGAACCATCTCATTCCAAACAATTATAATTTTAACTGATTTTCAGGTAAATAACCCAATAATACTGCAGTATGTGTAGCCCTAAAACAAATATGATTAAAGTTGAAGATTCAATCAAAAGTTATTACTGGGTTTGTTGGAAAATGCTGTCAGAACACAACCTCTCAGGGCCCGTGTGTCACCAGTTTGATAGTAATCCTTAGTGCTGCCTAAGCGGTGGGATCTGGGACCACATTAAGGACCAATAACCAAAAGCCAACAAGTTTAGCACTGGAACTGAAAACCTTTGCATTTTCTATAATTAGTAAAGAAGCTCATGTAATAGGGTGCAGGCTGGCGCCGCTACGGGAAATCATTAAAATGATTGCCGCTTTAAAAATAAGTCAACACTCGCATGAATTCCCGCAGCGGCGCCAGTTCACACTAGATCACACATTAAATTACTTATTTTACCAAAAAATGACAACTTTTCCCTTTTTAGAAATATACAGTACATATATCACCGCCAGATGTATACTACATTTAGGCCCTGCAGTTTTTGAACATGTTTCATAGTTATGGATTCACTTGTGTTCAGATCATTGAAGGTCGCATAGGCTTATACAGAAGAGCTAAATTCAAGCAAAAGAAAGCAAAAGTAGTCGTCAATGCCCGGAAAAATAAAAAACGCTGCTTCAAAAAAAGATAGTTAAAATGTGGCTAAACCATACAAAGAAAATGAGGAGAGAATCATTAAAATGTGAATGTTGATTGGTGTTAAGAAGTAGTGCTATATAATACATTAATACCCCTTTCACACTGCAAAGCTGGGTCGTACACGGGTCCATCCCCGGGTGCGACCCGGCTGAGACCCCTTTCAGACTGGCGGCCAGTCCCGGCTTGTTTCCAAGTCGATGACATCACCCCCATCACGTGCCGAGCCAGCGTTTGGTCATGAAATCATATCCAAGTGCCAGCTCTTCCAATGCTGTGTAAGAGTACCGGGTTGCATCAACCGGGGTTACCTCACACTGCACCATGGAGCCAGGTTGTACCCGTGTACAACCCTGCTCGTCACCCGGGTTGACATGCTCGAGCGGGGTTATTTCAACTGGGTCCTTTCACACCGCACAGTGACCCGGGTTGCTGCATGTTCATGTGAAATAACCTGGGTTATTGCTGGCAGTGTGAAAGGGGTATAAATGGGTATTTATTTGTGGAAGTTTTCCTAATTTAGGTTACTATTTATATCAAAAAGTATAGATATTGTATAAGTGAACTCAATTGGACTGGGGCACTTAACACTATAAGAATCTATGTTACAGGTGTTACATTTTCAGTATTTGGATAAGCAAATCTTCTCTATGAATTGGATTCTTTGGGGGAAATGAAATTTTTTGCGCCGGCTGTTGTCAGTGATGGGTGCCCAATGAAGCACCGGCATTTCCGCTCGTACCCTCCTGAGGTAGTTAGCAGAAATGTGTGAAAAGTCCTGTTTGGGCACCCTAACTAGGACATTAGACGAGATTAGCCACTCAGGGGGGTGTGAGCAGAAATGCCAGCGATGGCAGCTATTGTGCCAGAACGGAGCAACAAAAACAAAAATCAAAAATGGTAAAAACAATGAAATTCCCCCCAATTAGCTCCCATCTAAAGTGGCCGGAAGCAAATTCAATTGCTTTGGGCAGCACTTGCGGATTTCTACTCACACCCACAAACAATTGAATTAGCTCCCAATCCACTTTACATGGGACCTAATTCGCTCAGACAACTGAACTGCCCACAAAGCGGAGCTTTATGCGAGCAACTTAATAAGCCAAAAGTAAATGGGTTTGTCTTGAAGGGCGAACACAGGGAAAGGAAGGGGGGATAGGGGTTTAAATTTATAATCTTTTAAGACGTATGTTTGTTTGTGATGCCTCGATAAGATGTGTAGTTCTAATAGTAATAAGATAAATAAACAGATGGTTTTATTGCAGTCAAATAAACATGAATGTATATATTTATTTGACTGCAAATAAACAAACAAAAACTGGTTCTGGAAATACAGAGGGATAAAAGGAGTAGGGTCCCCCTGTATTATCTGGAACCGGACTTTTTCTAGCGGGGGCTATTGCCACAGCCAGGGGAGCCCTTTCACCGGGTCCCCCAGCCGAAGCATTAACCCTGACTGCTAGTCAGCCCAGGCCAGGGATCCCTGGGGACCCCTCCAAATAAAGGGCTGGCCAGCTTCTCCAGGGTGCCCCAGGGCTAGGCTGATTGGCGGGGATAGCCCGGCCACCAGGTTGATTATGTAGTGTAGTGCATTTGAAAGTGTTGAAAATATTGTCTTTTGCTGTGGAACTGCAGGTCCCAGCAAGCCTCCCCCACATGCTGGTACTTGGATGAACCACAAATACCAGCATGCGGGACATTACGGGCCCGCTCGTACCTGTAGTTAGACAGCAAAAGCAATATTAAGCAATAGTAACTTAAGGTTACTTTCGCTGATATATCGTTCAATATAACAGCAAGTGTGTACGCGGGTTAACAGTTGCTAAATTGTCTGTTTAAAAATTACAACAGGGGACACAGTCTGAGTATGACATTTTAGCTTGTGAGATCAGAGAAATCCAGGCTCTTATTATGGCCACATACAATCCATCAACACAGTGTTAATATCCACTTGAGGCCACACACATAGGTGACCACATTGGAGGAGAATATTTGATCACTTCCAACATGAAGGTACTGTACACACACAGACCAATTGCAGTAATCTGCAGTTATATTCAGACCACATTTACCAACAACATTATGGCCTGCATTATAAGAGGCAGAAAAAAAAGTTCACAGCTGTCCCATATGAACCCCAGAGTATTGTGAACTACCATTTCCAATAGTAGTAGGACAAGCTACATCACATATACTGGCAGTCACTGGGTGCAAAATATACAGGTAAGAGAAAAAGATAGGTCTCTAATTTTCTTGTTTTATTAACACAGTGCAACCCAGAACTTACTGACAGTACGGGCGGTATTCAATAGTTATAGCGCGCCCGATACCCCGTCTAAAGTGAAGGGAGATCGCGGGGCGCTATTCAATTGTTGCTGTTTTTTGCGCTGATCGCGCCCAAAGTGGTCGGGTTTAGCTGATTAAAACAGCTACCCCCGACCAAAGTGCTAGGCGCGAACACGAAAAGTGATGTTTGGGTGTCCAAACAAGTCTCTTTTCACCCATTTCAGCTCGCACCCCCTTGGGGCTGCGAGCTGAAATGGTGTGCCATCAGCTGATCGCACCCGACAGGAGAAACAATTGAATAGCTCCTGTCAGGCGCGTACAGGGGAGCAACAATTGAATACCGCCCTACATATCAATATGGAAGCTATACAGTAGTCACTTTATGGTGAATATGAGACATTAAAATTACAAGATGAGGATCTTCTCAAAATGGATGATTCACTAAAGTACTAGTACTAAGAAAACAGAACATTTATGTTTTTATCACTGCAGATTACAAGATTGCCAACTGTAGCCCTATATGGCTCTGACAATGGGAAGAGAAATTTAAGATAAGGGTTGGGCTTCTGCACAAACTACACAAACAGAAAATGTTTATGTCCCGTTTCAGCAGAAGAACGTAGTCTATTAGACTATGTATATCTGGTTTTCATAAAAACGTAATGAGCGTTGCAAACCAAAAACATTCTACAGATGAACAATACATACTGCACGTTACTCTAAATTGCACTTACTTGCCTACTTTTGAAAAAGTAGTTCAGAGACCTACAACTTTGTGCATGGAGATTTGGATGGGGCAGTAAACACCCTCTACGAGGCGAGCTATAAACTTTACTCAAGTCCAACTGAAACCAGAGCAATTACAAAGTTGAGCTGCATATAATATTATAATGACCTCTTTACTCCGTCTAGTAACACCGCTAGCACTCTTTCCCTTGAGCACCAGCATTCACACTATTCCGTCCTTGTCTGTGCACCTTCGCTCACTGCCATCCCATGTGCAGTTGTAGATTAGTCTGTCCTCTATACCTGTATTACCACTTTCTGCCGATTTGGTTCCAGCCCCCATCTAATATTCCTCATTAATTTTTTATTGTCAACCCATTACCTACTGCTGTTTAATACATTGGGCTAATTTTACCTCAACAAATTATTGGTGATTTGTAACAATGTTATGGTTCTTTTGGTTGTTTTTACCTGAGACACCTGGTAATTACAGTCTTATGCTGGGTACACATTGGCAGATATATTGGCCGATCAATTGATCGGCCAGTATATATTTTGTGCGCGTCGGCCAGTGTACCAGTGATATGTCTGAATGAGGACGTTCACAGACATATGTCAGCTGTGCTGCACAGCTGATGCCCATTATATCTGCAGATATATTGGAGCATCGTGCTGTGTGTACGGAGCTGTCAGCCACCCGCCCATCCACTTGCAGAGGAGGACGCAGTGTGTATGAATAACCATCATCTGCAGATATATCTGCAAATACTGTATATCTGTTAGGTGTGTATCCAGCTTACACTTACACACACACACACACCTATTACCATTACTTTTAAGGTTAGCGCTCGGGTCATTACTACTAGATTTGTATCCCTCTGGGAGGTTGCTTACCTCCAACCCTAGCTGCTCCAAGATAACAAGGACCACTGATCTTTAAGCGCATGTGCAAGTCACCCCACATCTATTGCATATAGTTGACTCACCCCCTTCATATCATCAATTAATATGATAATTTTGGATATAGAAGCCAATTTTAAAGTAGCTTTCTTTAGAGCAATTTAATTTCAACAAGACACAAAACGCCCAAAGTGGAGCTTCATTCTCTGTGAAAGTTTAACAGTTTCTACAATAGATTACACGGATCAGGAATCTGCTAACAATTGGACATTTCACTTATACAGCTGAAAGCACTCCACAAGCTACTTTTCTCTGGCTCTTTAGGTGACCTCTTTGTAAAGTAGAAGAAAACGTAGTTCCTATATAGCAGGAAATTCAAATCTCTTCGCAGGGATGTAGCCAACGGGTTAAGTGCCCAGAGCATTTCAACAGACTGCACTGCGCCGGGCACTTAAGTAGGTGAAGCATTTTATTGCGGCTAATGCCCTGGGCTTTGTTGCTGTAAACTGCATTTCCCGGAATAAGTGCTGGGCATGAGGCTGTTTTCGCACACGTAACCCTATGATTAGCCCCAAAGCAATAGTTAGGGCAGATTTTGCCCGTGGCTCGGGGCAATTGAATAGCCCTGGGGACTTAACCTAGGAGCTACATCCCAGCAAAAGTTATATATGCACAATCCTGCCCTTAGTTCCAAATTCTGGGCAAGTTTCACAGTAAAATCGCATTTTTTCTCCCTCGCACCTCACTTACGCCCTCATTTATTAATGATCGCTATTACAATGCGATCTGGGCATGACATTACCACCCATGATCGCATTTGCAATATGCGATCAAAGCAGCCGGATGCATCATCCGGCGGAGAGCTGCCGGGGCTGCTGCGCATGCACAGTCACGCTGACTGCACATGCATGGTCGCCACTGCGCGGAGCCCATCGCCGACTAATTGTACGCGGTGTGGCTCATAGGCTACAGTGGCTAACGCCACTGCGGGGTACTATATCCGGAATGCATCGCATTCCGGATGTTGGTAAATTTGGCAGCATCACATCCGGCCTAGAAACCTATGGGGGATGCGGCTGCCAGCGGGAATGGCGGGATCACTGCTGCAGTCCCTCCTTCATACATCCGGGGGAAACTTAATATTTGTGGTTTTCTGGGATTAAACCTGAAATATACAATGATAAGTGGGCCCCTGAGCATGGGGAAAAAGTGGGGAAAGTCTTTCCTTTTTTTTTCTTAAGCTAAAATTGTCAGGGCAGAAACCACGATACGTAGCACAATATGGCCACTACTAGCATGACATGTCTCAGGTGAATTTCTCTAAAATGCTCAAAAATTAGGTAAATGATGTGAGATGGGTATGTGGGTTTCGGGATGTAGTTACGTTGCTGACGTACACTGTCGAAATCCTGACCCAGGACTAAACAGACGGCTAAATCCTGACGCCGGAATACGGACAGCCGGCATCCTGAACGGAAGTATAGCGGGGCAGGGTCAGGTGTTAGCCGCTGTAAAGCACTGCAGAATGTGTGCGTTATATAAATAACGGAATAAATCAAATAAACTGTGGTTGTTGCATTTATGGGGAAGTGCTTTTGAACAGTTGAGTTAAAAGGTTTTCCCAACATTTTGCAAACTTGTCTTAAAACATGAAAAAGGACATTAAATATAATTTTCTGTACCTGTAGAATGCCTGTACAGACTTTCATTTGCTGAAAAACACTTGTTGCCTACTATTTTTCCACCATTAGTAAAAGTAAAAATCAACCACTTGACAACTCCAATACTTTGCTTAAGGCACCTAACCACCTTCTAGTATTGGTATGTTCTGTTATGTGGCACTTTTGGGAGCTTCAGGGTGAATTCCCCACTTTTTCATCCACTTCTCTGGTCGCACATTGTAGAATAAAGGTATAATATTGCCTCAGTTCCAAGAAATGTCCATTTACAGCTGAATTACAGAAGCAAGCTTTATGAAAATTAGTTGATGTGTGCGATATTTAAGTCACTAATTCACGCTCCCAAACTCGAGCTGAATTAAATTGCCCCCATTGTTAGATATGATGGAGGTGTCTGCCAATGTACTTATCCAAACCCCTACAAACATTTGCAGGGCTCAACATTTTTCAATTACACAATTGCTGCCAAGGAGTATTTGGATAAATTAAGATATTATAAGAGTAACATTTTCACGTGACAGAGCAAGTGTCAAACAACATGCATTATTTAAAAGCATTCAAATGCAAACAACTCATTCTAAAGGAATGTTGTGAAGATCTATTTCAGCAGAACAATGGCACTAGAGTGGAGCTTGCAGCATGCATTCAGTGAGGTGTTGGTAGAAAAAATAGCTATAAAGCAGAAATATCAAAATATGAATAAACTATTACCCTGAAGAAATGTTTTTGTTTTTCCAAGTGTATAAAATATTGGGTTATCCACTATTCAATCAATTTTAATAACCTACGCGCCACCCATGCAGCAATATATTCTAGATAGGGTATCACAAAACTGGCAAATTAATTCTGTTCAACACTTTCGGGGCGGTTCAACTGTTATTTTAGCAGCGATAATTAATGGGCGCCTGATGTAACAATTCAATTGTTTTGGACCATTAATTATCACTCTTGTTGCACACAAAAGTGCCAGGTTTAGCCGCACAAAAAGACTAAACCTGTTTAAGCTAATGGGCGAGAAGCGAAAAGTGTAATTTTGGCACCCAAAGGCCATACTTTTTGCACATTTATGCTCACTACCTCAGGACTACGCAGGTCGTTTCAAGCATAACATGAAACGACCTGCCTAATATTGTGTAAGACCCCCTCTTGCCGCCAAAACAGCTCTGATCTGTCGAAGCATGGACTCCATAATGCTTCTGAAGGTGTCTTTCGGTATCTGGCACCAAAATGTTAGCAGAAGATACATTAAGTCCTGTAAGTTGCGAGATGGTGCTTCAATGACTTGGCCTTGTTTTTCCAACACATAGCACAGAAGCTCCAACAGATTGAGATCTGGGGAATTTGAAGGCCAAGTCAACACCTTAAACTCTTTGGGCACGATTCTATTCAATGCGATGTAAAGAGCGCCGGGAGTGAGCTCCCGGAGCTATTCAATACACCGCGCTGCCAAGTCCGACTAATTGATTTCTTCTCTCACCCCTCGGGGGATGAGAGAAGAAATCTGACAAAAGTCCCGGTGCGAGGCTGTTTTCTGCCCTTCGTGCCTGCAAAACAGCCTCGCGCAAGGAAGTTAGGTGGGGGAATGCCCGTTATCGCGCCTAAACACCCTGTTTAAGGTGCGAGAACGAGCCTTCCCCGACCTAACATCGCGATGAATTGAATAGCGACGGGAGCTATCTCCGGGCGCTATTTACATCGCGTTGAATACAATCGTGCCCTTTGTCACGTCCCTCAAACCATCCCTGAACAATTTTCTACAGTGTGGAAGGGTGCATTATCCTGCTGAAAGAGGCCACTGCCAACATTGAATACCTTTCCCATAAAGGGGTGTACTTGGTCTGCAACAATGTTTAGGTAGATGGTACATGTTATAGTATCATCCACATGAATGCCAGGACCCAAGGTTTCCAAGCAGATCATTGCAGAGAGAATCAAACTGCCTCTGTCGGCTTGCCTTCTGCCCATAATACATCCTTGTGCATCTCTTCCCACAGGTAAAGGACGCACATGCACTATGCCATCCACGTGATTCATCAGACCAGGCCACCTTCTTCCATGGTCCAGTTCTCACGAGAACATTGCCCAGAGCATTTCACTGCCTCCGCTAGTATGCCTTATTCCCATAGTGAATACTGGGTGCCATCTCTTCCTCAGGTAAAGTGCCCATTGTAGGTGCTTTCGGCGGTGGACAGGGGTCAGCATAGGCACGCTGACTGGTCTGCGGCTTTTCAGCCCCATACGCAACAAGCTGAAATGCACTGTGTCTCCAACACCTATCACAGCCAGCATTCATTTTTCTCAGCAATTTGCACTCCACTAACTCGGTGGGATTGGATCAGACGGACTAACCTCTGCTCCCCACATGCATTCAGTGAGCCTTGGATGCCCATGACCACCTTGCCAGTCCACCGGTTGTCCTCCTTGGGCCACTTTTGAGGTTACTAATTACTGCATACCGGTAACACCCCACAAGATCTGCCATTATGGAGATGCTCTGACATAGGGAGCGATTCAATTCAATGCGAATTGAATAACGCCGGGAGCTTGTTCAATTCAGTGCGCTGTGTGGTCGGAGAATGCCGGTTATCGCGCCTTATCAAGGGTGTTACGGCGCGTTAACCGGCATTCTCTGACCAAAGTGCCGAGCGCGCGGCTGTTAGCATCGCGTTAAGCAGAAAAACAGCTGCGCGCCCGGTACTTTGGTCGGATTTCTCCTCGTATCCCCAGGGGGGTGCGAGAAAAAATCCTTAGCCTGCCCAAACAGCACACTGAATTGAATAGCTCCGGGAGCTCGCTCCCAGCGCTATTAAATTCGCTTTAATTGAATCGCCCCCACAGACAACACAATTTGCCCCTTACCAAGCCACACAGATCCTTATGCTTGCCCATTTTTCCTGCTTTCAACACATCAACTGACTATTCACTTACTGCCTAATATATCCCACCCTGTGACAGGTGCCAATGTAATTAGTTAATCAATGTTGTTCACTTCTGTCTGTGGTCTTAATGTTATGGCTGATTGGTGTATATTCCAGGACATATGTGAAAACATTCACATTTTCACAAGAAATAAAATGTTATTTGTTGCTGACCAATGCATAATAAATTCAAAAAACGCAAATAAGTAAACCTGTACGCCCAAATGCTACAGAAAAACACTGTCTACTGCCAAGCAATGGAAATTTCCCAGCACTGGAAGATCCACATTTTTAAGTGTTTAATCACACCGTCAGGGTGTATTTATGCCTGGAGTGCAGAGAATTCATTGTTGCATAACATATACTGTAGACAGATACATACTAGAACACATAATAAACAGGGTTTACTTTACACTAGCTGCATAAAGTAAGCTAGGAACATTTCAAAATGAATGGGCAAGAAAAAGCAGATCTTGACTAATTCAGCCAAGAGATAATATGCATTACATTAGATATACAGTATGGTGTCATGAAATTATTTCAATTCTCAAACGTTAGAAAGTGTTTACAAGTGCAATGAATTGTTATTAGGGTTGAACAGACTTGATAAGAGGAATAACAAAGCTAAAATATAAATTGATCCATACCAAAAAGAACACATTGAACCAGTCACCCACCACACACTGTAAAATGGTAACAGAATGTAGGATGCACAACTGGTAACTAGCTGCACACAAGCAATAGTCATCTTTGCTTCCCCATAGAAATGTCAAGTTTGGCATCCTGTTTCCAAAGGCTTTATTATAGGATCTCTGGTTCATAAGGAAAATTGTATCCCAATGAAGAGCACAAGCTATCTCGTATATATTCTGGCAGATGTACTAAAACCTTAAAAAAAAAAAAAAAAAAAGCAACACAATCTTGTTGTCAAAAGGTGCCTAATAATTGCGGCAGTGCCGCGATTATGTATCCAACTTGCAGGGGATATTTTCATTCCCCGCTATATACAAAGGGAAAATTGCAGGGACAGCGGTTGCGGTTACCGCTGTCCCTGCAATCTATATCCCCAGCAAATTAGAGAAGTCTTTCACAGAAGTGAAAGACCTCTTCGGGGGAAGGGGACACTGTGCGTGTGCACAGTGTCAGCTTCCGGAACCGACCGGGGGCTGCGAGAGAGATCAAAAGATCTCACTCCTGCCCCTGGGGCCTCCATAGGCTAACAGTAGTTTACACCATACCGCTGCTAAACTCCGAAAAGCTTTGATTTTTGGAGTTCAGTACATAGGGGTCAGATCGTAGTCCCCATTGATAATAATGGGGACTACGATCTGTTAATGTTTTGCCGGAGATTTCCGTGAAATCTCCTGCATTGTGCTATTAGTACATAATACATTAGTACACAATACAAAAAATTATTACAATAATTTTATGTAACAAACAGCTTGATACATAGGCCCCTATATGCTTTTAAATATAGAGCAGACTTTGCAACGGGTGTGGGTAAAAGCCGGACACATAGTAACTGCATTGAAAAAGCCGGAAATCATAGTAAATGTATTGGAAAAGCCGGAAATCATATTAAGTGTATTGGAAAAGACGGAAATCATATTAAGTATATTGGAAAAGCCGGAAATCATGTAAAGTGTATTTAGGGCCGTTAAGAGCCAGCCCAAGCTCCATTACTGATGAGGGGGCTTGGCCTAATCGCGGGAGGCATAGCCAAACTCCCTTGGAATAAAATAAATATATAAACTATTTGTATGGTTGTGAGCCCCTCAACCCAGTGCACATCCAGTGGGGGCCCGATCGTTGTGATCACTCCCCTCCACAGTGTCAGCAGCAGTCTCCCACTGCAGCCCAGCACACAGCAGTGTGTGCTGAGCTGCTGACAGGTAAGAAGGAAGGGTGGCGTGTTAGACCCAGGCCCCCGCCGAGCCCATCCAACAAGCCCAGACCCAGGTAATTAGTACCCGCCCCCTCTCTGCACCCCTAAGTGTATTGAAAAAGCTGGAAATCATAATAAATACATTTTGAAAAGGCAGGAAATAGTAAATGTATTGAAAAATCCACACCAAAGCCAGATTCACACACACTTTTCCATGTAGACACTGAATTCACACGAAACACCCAGATCTACAGTACAGTAGATTCACAAAAAAAAGCCAAAACATAGTAAATGTATAGTAAAAGTGATGGTCATGTAGCCTATTCAGCTTTGGTTTTTTTTATGTTTTTAATAAACAGAGGCCAAAGTTTTGAGTTATTACACCTACAATCTTTTTTTTTTTTTTTTTTAAATATAGGCAAATATATGGTAAAACATGTTACAATGCAAACTCACGACCCAATAATTTACTAAATAGATGGATTCCTGGTGGTGACTTTGGCTGGCTCCTCTGACCATTCTCCTTGGATTCTGATTTTGCTATTGTTCTTTGTGAGTGTCAATTAGGAGCCCATTAATAATTAAATATATGCGACATTCCCTGAAACACCTGTTTTCGGGGGATGTTAGAGAATACCAAGTATCACCCCAATGTAGGAAGGAGGGGTCCCCACATTTCCAACAGCAGCAAAAGCCCTGATAGGTATATATGGGTAATCCCTTGCTGTTAGATTTACCAAGTTACACTTTACATGATTGCCGTCTTTTTCAATGCATTTACTATGGATTTACGGCTTTTTCAATATGATCTTTTTTTTATGATTTCCAGCTTTTCTAATACATTTACTATGATTTCCAGCTTTTTCAATACATTTTACATGATTTCTGACTGTTCTAATATATTTACTATGGATTTCCGGCTTTTTCAATACATGTAATATGATTTCCAGCTTTTCTAATAAATTTACTATGATTTCTGTCTTTTCTAATACATTTACTATGAATATCCGGCTTTTCTAATACACTTACTATGGATTTCCAACTTTTCTAATACATTTACTATGGATTTCCGACTTTTTCAATACATGTAATATGATTTCATACCTCCCAACATTTGATCAGTCGGGACATCTGCGCGCCGAAGGCGTGCGCTCCCGAAAGGGGGCGTGGCCTATACATAAAGGGGTGTGGTCTAGCTACGTCTACATCGCTAAGGGGCGTGCCCCCGGGCTTAGCCCCCGTACTGTGAATACACGTTGCATATTCGCTGCTCTGCTATGCAGCTTTGTATGCTTCCCCCAACTTCCCCCCCCTGCTGGACACTGCGGCCCACGGGTGGGACAGCAGGACAGTCCCATAAAAACGGGACTGTCCCGCTAAATTCGGGACAGTTGGGAGGTATGTGATTTTCGGCTTTTCTAATACATGTAATATGATTTCCGGCTTTTCTAATACACTTACTATGGAATTCCGGCTTTTTCAATGCATTTACCCTCTTCCCTTTGCAACTGTTGCACAGGTTCTCCCCTTACAATGGAAATCCCCTAGACTCCAATTCAATTTGATATGTTAAAGACTAAATAGGATTATATTCTTGGAAAACAACCGCTACGCTTGCAAACAGGCAAATTAATGTTTCAACAATTAGGAATCACTGAGGGCAGAGTGTAATTGTGTCACTGCAAGAATCTTGCACAGCAGTCCATCCTCACCTGGTAACGTACAGTAACTTGCTCTATTCCCTCAAGTGATTTTTTTCCACCTATCAATAAAATGTATTTAAATGAATTATTTAATTTGTGTAAATAGATTACCTAGTAAGCGGGGACACGTGGAGAGGTCTGAGTGGCATGCGTGGAGTCACAGAAAATTAATGTTACACCTGTTTGTACTTTTCAATTTTAAATTAAAAAAAAAAAAGATTCTAAACTACAAAAAGGACACATGTACAAAGGATTGACAGGACATCCCCTTAAAAAAATGCATAAATGAAGCAAAACCATGTTGCAATTAATGAACAGGGTGCTCTTAACCTGCATATTTACTCTTAACAGTGTCAATTTCAAGCAAGATCCATAAATCTGCAAAAGGTTGCGTAGGTTTTTATTTATTTAAAGGGGCAAAATCAAATTCCAGCATGCTGCGGCCATGGTATTTATCACGCCAAAGAAGGAAAATTAAGTCTTCTTCGCACAAATATAAGTGTACAGGCCTGCATATTTTGGAGTATATACATTATCTATATTAACTTAAATTTTTCATATGGGACATGCAACCTAGACTTTGGTAAAGGTGGAATGACAGTAGTGACACCTTAAAGGCTAAAAATGACTAATTTCATTACACAAACACAAAAGCGCTACATTATGTCTGCAGTTTTTGTACATATTTGACATTAATGCAGGCACTTAAAATTAAATAAAAAATTCAAATTGTAATGATGTGAGGTCTGCGCACATTAATCGGAAATTATGCTAGGCCAACATCGATCCTTTTCCTGCACACCCCTATGTGAGCTATAAATAACGAGTGATGTTGCGGATACGAAATGCAGCCGTTACTAGTGTTTCCAGCTCCACACCGCTAGTATTGCTTGTAATTGAATTAAAAACCACCATGTAACAAACACATGACCAGAACACACAACTGTAAACAGGCAAATGTGGAGAAGACATAAAAAAAAAAAAAAAAAAACTCCCCTTAAGTGAATGAAAAAAGCCAACACTGTGTGGGAAATTAACAGGGACTTGCTAGAGGGCCTAACAAAACAGCAGCCCTTCAAATGTTAAAGGATCCCATTTATAAGAAATTTGGATAAAACACCCTTTGCACAGTCCCTATTAGGAAACCAAACATTGTTACAGAAAGTCACCAATGCCAAAAAATGACATGTTAAAAATTATTTCCTAGGGCATAATAACATATATTAATAAATGTGCCTATTATTGGTGACAGTATACTGACATGAATTAGCTACTTTTAAAATGACAAGTAGAAAACATTTGTATGAGAGACTAATGTACAGTGTAACACTCAGAAAAGGGAAATGTGTGTGAAAGCACTACTTACACTACAGTGTCTCCATTATAGCATCCCCCATCAGTGATGCCACAGACATGCTCACTGGCCTGAAGTGAAGGAACAAAGCCCTGACGTCAATTACTGGAGATTTAGCCCTGATCATCACAACACACATTGGAGGGCAGAAATACACTGCTATGTTGTTCCCGGACTATCCAGACATACAAACACAAGTTACAGAAGGTGGTCCAGCTCAAGAGTGATATAAATACTGAATTGATAATGGAAAGGGATATCTAATCTATATCTTCAGCCTCTGTGTTACCATTTCATCACAATAGAAAATGGCTTGAAAACCAGATGAGGAAAAGGAGAATTTGCACGACAAACGAATGCATATCTATATATTATCTATCTACACATGTAGACATTGCTTTAATTGATACAGTGACATCAGCAGAGCTTACAGTTATAAGAGGAGTAGAAATGGGGGAAGAATGTAATACTTATACATGTCTCCACACACAGACTTCCACCCACAAACCATGTTACTGGCATCAGGAAAATAGGTTTAACTATCAAATCACAGCCAAATAACTACTAAGGGACAGCCAGCCATGGTCATAAGCAAGAGTGTCTTCTACCTCCCCCTCAGGCCTGACACACATTTCATGCCAATGCCCAGACTGTTATAAATAGGGTCTGGGGGAGGTGTACACATTACATATCCTGATGGGGCAATCCACTCACTGGAAATCCCATCAACTGCAGATTAACTGTTTTCATGCCAAACAACACTGTATTCACAACTCAATTAACCCTTTTAAAGAGCAAGAATAGATTTAATTAGTAAACATAAAGGGGTCAATCCACTTAGGTGCAAAAGGGGCAAATTGCTGTTGGAACGGCATAAAACTTCTGCAACGGCACAGCAATTCACCCCCCATTGCGGACCAATCTGACCCCGAACATACACATTTTTGCTCGCATCCTTATGTTGCTGCGAACAGCAATGTACGAGTCCAGATTGCTATGTATGCGCCCGTCAATAATTGCGTCTGTGTGACGTACTTACGGTACGTAAGTACGGCACACAGACGCAATTATTGACGGGCGCAAGAAACTTGCAAATAATTAGATTGACTCCAGAGTGGGAGATTCAATTCAAAGCAATGTGCAACTGTGCATCGTATCAATTGCGACCTACGCATATATCAGTAATTTACGATAATGCCAACATCACAAGTTTTCCTGTGCAAGGGGAAAACTAGCAATGCCCTGAGTGAGATTCCGAAATGGCACATCTCTTTGAACTGAATTGCCCTCCCCCAGAGTGACAAAATAAGAAGGCCTGGCTTACAGACTTAATAGGGGGAATTCAAAACGAGGGACATGACGTGTCATTCTGGAACATCACATGGCACCCGCTGGTGAAAAACTTTTGATGTTGGCACTACCGTAAATGGCCAATAAGTGCACAGCTGGAAATCGCCACGATGCACGTCACTTTTATTTGAATTCTCCACAATAGACTATAGGCCAACAATACATAGGGGATCAATCCAATTATCTTTCGTCTCATGCAGGGGCAAGTTTCAATTGCAATGGTGTGTAAACGCCAGCCAACAGCACTGGAACTCTCCCCTCGCACCCCTATTTCACACCAAAGTCAGATTTTTGTACACACCTTATAGGCCTGCAAACAAATAACCACAAATCCAGCGGCACCCTAAGTGCGGCATATAGCTGTACTTACTCGTGCCTCTGAGCAAATCACAGATAACTGGATTGACCACATAGGGCTCAATGCAATTAACCACATCTATGTCATGCCAGCGAGTAAATGAAGCTATAGCAGCATTTAGACAGTTCGCGGATTCGTGAGGTTGGATCCAATTAGAAGAGAGTTCCTCGCAACCACACTTACATGCATACTCGCACATTTCTGCATGCAAAACCGTGCGAGTCCACAATCAGAACGAGCCATGAGGGGGGGCAGATTGCTGTGCTGTTGCCAGCGTCTCTATGCCATTCCAACAGCAATTTGTCCCCTTCACATCTAATTGGATTGACCCTGTGGAATTCTGTTTGCCACACCATAGGGGACGAGAATTAGCTGCAAGTACCGATGCTATCGCCGGTGTTTCTACGCTATTGCAATGGCAACTCACCCCCATCGCTCCTAATTGATTTTACCCCATAAAAAGTGCACCCAGCAGCTGCTGCACAACCTCTTGCAGTGCTGACTAGCAGACATTGTCCTAGGCCAGAAATGACTAAAAGCACAATGACACAGAATCAGTACCATAAAGGAGATATAAGACTACAGCCGCTGATGAGCACTATGATAGCTCAGCTCCTCTTACACAAGGAAACCCCCTGTCCCTGCTGACAGGGAGGTGGAGGCAGAGGGTGACCTCTTGCTGTGGGGTGATCGGGTCACCAGCAGACAAGGGGGAGGAGTATGGCTGGCCCGCGGAGCTTGCACTCCGTCACAGACACTGGTAAGGTGGGGGTGGGGGGTGATGATGGCGCAGTGACCGGGACAGACCCATCCTGTGTTCTTACCTCTAGCTCCACCTTCTGTGAGGCCTCCGGCCCGGGCGCTGCCACAGCAGAGACTCCGTCACCTCCTCCCCCCACCGTGTGTACGGGGGATTAGCCCAGCGTCTATCGTCTCAGCGGCTACACCGAGCTCCGGGTGCCCCTCGCGTTATGCCCATGTCTCTCCTCGCTGCTGTGTTATGCTCGCTGCCCGCTACGTGATGCGGCGCCAGCTCCGGATCTGCCCGGTGTCTCAGTCTTCCTCTCCGGCGTCTCCCGGTTTCGGTGTCTCTCTCAGAGACCGTTGGGAGGGGCTCCCCTCCAGTCACGTGACGCACCGCGGGCGGGGCCTCTTTCCCTCAATTCTGGGCGGGGACCGACTCGCGGCTTCGGCGGTGCAGAAATAACGCATGCGCCCTGCCACGCGCCACACACACACACCATAGAGCAGGGCTGCCCACAAAGCGTCGCCTGCAGCAGACCGGGAGGTCATTTTGTTGGTGTCAGTCTTTGCTGCCTTAGCGATTTTTAGACAATAATTTGGCATACTTTAATGTTATTTGTGTATAGAGGATAAAACGGATATTTTATCTATTGTTTGCTTAGAATTACTTGTAAAATAACTATTGAGGTTTTCTCCACCTAGCGGAAAGAAGAGGTATGACATGCTTATGAAATGTTGGTGCTCATCTATTGTACCATTCAATCAGATCTGGAACTAGACATTTTGGTGGCCTGCTCTGTGCTGGAAAGAGCATAGTTGCCCTCCCCCCCTACCCTCCAACATGACCCCTTCCATCAGGTACAAAATACTCTACTCCTGGACTTCCCACCTAATTTACGATTGCCGTCAGCTGTGTTGAACTAGTTCATTGATGAGAACCGTGTTTCAACACAGGTGACTGCAATCAAACTGGGGAACAGTCAATCTGTTGCCAGGGCTTTAGCAGTCGATTTCGATTAAACTCCTGATAGTTTTTGAGATATGCATATGTCTTTAATATTTATGAAAAATGAAATTAAACAATGTTAAATATAATTAAAAAATATATATTTTTAATTCTGATTAAATTTGATTTGTTAAATGTTATAAAAAGACACAGGATAATTACATACATAAGTGTTAGGAAACTATGAGAACCGTGTTTTTGCAGGATTTTCTTTTGTATTCTTGTTGCGGGCAGTCCCTCTGCAGACTCCAATAGTAATCGTCCATCATATGATGATCCCACCTTCCTTGACATCTTCCATTACCTGAATAACCTGGTGGAACCGTTTACCCTGTTCTTCGCTTAAATCTCCTAGATTGGATGGGAAGTGATCTAAATGGCTGCACAAAAAATGTACTTTAATACTCATGTTGGCACCTACTTCAGACCCTCCAACATGACCCCTTCCATCCGGTACAAAAAGCTCTGCTCCTGGATTTCTCTCTTAATTGATGAATGCAGCCACCTGTGGTGATACACCTGCCTCATCTATTAACAAGCTTAACACAGGTGTCTGCAATCATTACTTAGGTGGGAAGCCGAGGAGCAGAGCATTTTGTACTGGATGGAAGGGGACATGTTGGAGGGTAAGCTACTTTCTCGACTAATTCATGACAGTTGTCTGCCTTGTGGTTGCCTTAAAAATTTTGAATGACAGACACATAACTCAGCCATGCTTCAGATTCGGTTTCAGCTGGCCACATATCTAAAGATTATCTGTCCAACCAGCCAACTAGTTGATTGGTTGGAATGAAAATCTGGTAATGTATGAAAGCAAATGACAATCTGGTAAGGTATGAAAGCAAATGACAATGAGCAATTTGCTCCCAAACGCCAGAAAATGGACAAAAACTGTTGTTTGAACAAATTGTTTAGATCAAACATTTAACAAACTTGTCTGACAACCATTTTCATCTGTTTTCTGGCATTTAGGAGCAAATTGCTGATCATCATTTACTCCCATACGGTACCAGATTTTCATTCCAACCAATCAACTAGTTGGCTGGTTGGACAGATAATCGTTAGATGTGTGGCCAGCTAGATGTGGTAACATTTGGATCCTTCTGCAGTTTCTGTATCTGTGGGCCATCAAAAATTCCTGCCTTTAATTTTTCAATGCTAAGAAATGGAAATGTTCAACAAATATATGTGAAACAATCGCCTGACTTGTCCAATGCTTTTACAAAGTGTTTAATTAAACCTAGTTTGATATGGAGAGGCGGCAGTATGATTTTTTTCCTGTCAATTAATGGCTCATGAATGATGTTGGCTTCTCCTACAGCTATAACTTCTCTTGGAGGCCATACGGTTTGCTGCCAGTGCTTTTATTTTGCACGACTATCACATAAGCATATGTGACAAGGATACTTAGTATATCCACTTTGCTGCCCAAGAAGAAAGTTTACCATTTTTAAATCGACACAAACAGACCACTGGTGCTGAGATCAAGCAATTTTTTCTCAGACTAACTTGATATTTTCATACTGTTTTTTTTTAGTTTTGTTGAATGACCGATAGGAATCGACACAAATTTATTCCCATTTTAATTTGCATTTTAAGCTCCTTTTAGAACTATCCAAAAAGAGCCGCCAGTCTTCTGCTCGATATTCTGGTACGCCCATCATCTGGAGAAGTTCCGGAATATTGGTGCAATACACAAGATTGTTATCTTGGCTAAAGAACGGCAGTATGGTCTGCTCTCTATTTAGATACAACGTTATAGTAACATCCGGCTCAAGACAGTGCTTTTCTTGAAGTCTGGATGCTAAAAGCTCAGCTTCTTTTTTCGATAAATTCAAGTCACAAATTAAATCGTTTAGTTCTTTTTGAGAACATTTGTTTGAAGTACAGGAACTTTCTTCAAACTCACTTTCAACTGTGTTGTCACTTGCACTGGATGAAATTAACATTTCCACATCATCACATTCAACTTCGCACAAAGAACTGAATGATGGTACAGGTAAATCTTCACTATGTGGTATCGGTTGTTTTGCAGAATTCATACTTGGGTATTCCCATTTGCGTTTCTTAAATCGATTCACACCCTTCACATTTACAGCACTCAAGTGATCTTTTGGCTCGCACGACATCATAGGTATGCCAAAATGAAGTCCTTTTCGATCACCTTTAGCCCAATTGCGGAGCAATTCCACGCAGGTTTTACAAACTTTGTGAGGCACCCAAATCTTGTCTTCCTGGCTCATGTGACGTCCAAAATAAGCCTGATACGCTTGTTTTATGAATACAGTTATATTTTTTTCTTTCTTTTGCAACACTATATTTGCCACAAATATAACAAAAAACATCAGGGATATTAGTACACCGTCTCCGAGAAAACTTTTTACGGCGAAAACATTTTGTTTCACACATTCAGTGCTAACTGCCAACAAAAGCCGAGGATGTACTGAACAAAACAAGCCCAAACGGTGGGAAATTGGTTGTGGTGGGTCAGAGAGAGGGCCGAGCAAAGAAACAGGAGGTGTGCTAACTGTGTCACTCAGTCCTCTCCATTGCTCCTCTCTGTATGCTGGGAGGAAGCATGGCTGTGGTCTGAGGATGTCCCAGCAGGCTCAACACTGTACTGCCGCGACTCCTCCCAGCATAGTTTGATTGTGTTATGTGTCTCAAACGTGACTACCAGCTATGTTATCACAAATAAAACAAATTCTTGTTATTGTTGAAAGAGGGTGATTGTTAAAAAAGTAAAACTAAGTCGATTCTGTTAAGTAAAGCAGGCCTAGACTAGTAAGGTACTTCAAATGGAGAAAATAACTGAACTTTATAATTTTTCATTAATTTGAAAACTGGAGCCAATTTAGCTATAGCAAAAATAGGACCTGTGAGTACTCTCAAACCGATCTTCATTCCTTGGCAAGAAAAAAAAAATTTTTTTCTTCCCTAGTGTCAGAAATTAAGAAGGAAGTTTAGGAGCAGAGCATTTTCTACCTAATGGAACGTCTCATGTTGCAGGGTCTGTCCTCCCCCCATATTTTAAGTAGGGACAGTGCTCACCCAAAAAATGAGCATACTCTTGTGGGGAAGGGGTGTGGCCCCATGATATTTAAATTATGCCATTCTGTAGTGCAACTTTATTTACATTACAATGCACAGTAGTGCCCCTTATTCACATTATACTGCGCAGTAGAGCCCCTTATATCCATTATGCCATACAGAAGTGCCCCTTATACACACTATGCCACACAGTAGCTCCCCTTACACATTATGCCACACATTAGTGCCCCTTACACATTATGCCACACATTAGTGCCCTTTATACACACTGTCATACAGTAGTTCCCCTTACACATCATGCCACATAGTAATGTCCCTTACACATTATGCCACACAGTAGTGCCCCTTATACATTAATCCACAGTAGAGCCCCTTACACACACTATGCCACACAGTAATGCCCCTTACATATTATGCCACACAGTAATGCCCCTTACACATAATGCCACACAGTAGTGCCCCTTACACATTATTACACACAGTAATGGCCCTTACAGATTATGCCACTGTCACAAGCCACCTCGTTGCGAACACAGGATGAGGCGAACTTGGGGCGATCGTTCACTTAACTCCTTCTAGCTGTTCATCATCCCTGGCCTGATGTGGATTGGCTCCTGTGGCTATTTCCTGCTAGTGTGAAGGCTGCTCTGATGCCGGTGATAGAGTTTTCGTTCCCGGTTCTGGCATTGTCTCCTGTTATACAGTCGAGCTCCAAGGCTTCTGTCAATATTGTTATACTGTCGTTCGTGTCATCTAGGCAGCACAGTTCGCTCACCACCTACCTGCCGTTTGTGTCATCTAGGCGGCACTGTCCACATACCTGTCCTCTGCCGTTCTTGTCATCCAGGTGGCATGGACAGCACTCTGTGTCACCAAGAGTGCAGTCCTGCGTACGCTGCTTGTGTCAACCCGGCGGCACACGCTGCACTCTGGCGTACGCTGCTTGTGTCAACCTGATGGCATAGGCCGCACTCCAACTGCTTGTGTCAACCCGGCGGCACAGGCCGCACTACAGCATCCAAAGTACGCAATCCTGCATACCAACGCCTGTGTCTCTTCTGTGGCACTAGTCCTTCATCTGCCGCATCTAGCCAAGTCATACCAGCCCTCAAGGCTGCTGCACGGCCCAAAGGTTGCAGCTTTTCCTATGGCCCACAGGCCACAGCTAGCCAAGGCATACCAATACTCAAGGCTGCTGCATGGCCCGAAGGCCACATCTTGTCCTATGGCCCACAGGCCACAGCTAGCCAAGGCTTACCAGCCCTCAAGGCTTCTGCACAGCCCAAAGGTCGCATCTGTCATGACCAGGGTTTCACGGTGTGGAGGTTTGCGGTCCTTACCAGTGAGGGCACTGTGGCACAGTCCTTATGGCGGGGGTGCTGGCATGTGGAGACTGGCATTGCATGTATGCATAGGTCAGCCAGCGTTGGGCCGTACTGGCAAGGGTAAGTCTAGTGGCGTCTCCGTGTCTGAGCATGTTGTCTTTGGCCATGTGACATAGCAGGCCAATCTTCTGTGGGTCACCTGCTCTCTCTGGCCTATCACGTTCCATTACTGGGTACTTAAGGTTGTTTGGAATGCCCTGTAGTTGCCAGTGCAACGTGTTCACAGCGTCAGCTGTGAGAGAGAGTTCTCTGCGCTCCTGAACCTTAGACTTGTGCTCCGGTGCTTGCCCTAGCTCCTTGTCAGCCTCCGGCTCCCTGCATAGCCTGCACTGCTCTGCCTTGCCTCGCACTCCACTGGGATCAGCCCTGCAACTTCCACCAGACCCACTCCTGTCTGAACCTGGCTCCTCAGTTAACCCATTCCTGCGCAGCCATCATCACAGCATTACCGGATTCTCCTTTCAGCCATCAACACAGCATTAACAGATTCTCCTTTCAGCCATCATCACAGCATTACCGGATTTCCCTTTCAGCCATCATCACAGCATTTCTGGATATCCCTCACAGCCACTATTCAGCATACCAGGATATTCACTTCACTCTTACAGTCTATCTGGATTCACATCATTCATCTCTGTCATTGATCTGGACATTTGTTTATTCCCACTCACTTCAGTTCCTTCTTGCCACTTCCTTCTTGCCACTTATATTAGTTTGTTTATTACTGGACATTAGTTTATCTTATTGTTCATGTCTACCAACATTCACATTAAACAAGCCACCTTTCAGTTTAAACCTGTTCTGGTGTCTACTCCTGTTACCACCCCGGGTGCACAACAAACACAGTCTCTAACAGCATCTTGTCCTACGGCCCACAGGCCACAGATAGCCAAGGCATACCAGCCCTCAAGGCTGCTACACGGCCCAAAGGCCGCATCTTGTCCTACAGGCCACAGGCATACCAGCCCCCAAGGCTGCTGCATGGCCCAAAGGCTGCATCGTGTCTTACGGCCCACAGGCCCATCAAGCCAAGGCATATCAGCTCTCAAAGCTGCTTCATGGCCGCATCTAACCAAGACATACCAGCCATCAAGGCTGTTGCAGGACTAATACCCTCAAGAGTCACACCCATGGCTTAACATTATCACCAGCCCAAAAGACATATATTACTGAGGGTATTCTTGTGATCCTCAATTATGGAGCATGCTCAGAATCCCGTTCAGATTCTGGCCGCACAGATCCAGGTTCTGACGCAGAAAGTACAAGAACTTTCCCTTCGGGTTGAGGAAACTCGAAGTGCTTCTGCCCCTGCTATTTTAGAACCAAAGTTGAATCTGCCTGATCGGTTCTCGGGGTACCGTAAAGATTTTTTAAATTTCAAATAGAGCTGCAAGCTCTACTTTAGGCTCCGACCCAGGTCCTCGGGCTCTGAGGCCCAACAAGTGGGAATAATTATTTCTTTATTACAGGGAGACCCACAGACCTGGGCCTTCGGTCTGCCCTCCACTAACATGTCACTTCAGACTGTACTAATTTTTTGCCACATTGGGCCTACTCTACGATGACCCAGATAAAGCGGCTATGGCAGAGGTGAGTCTTAGGTCTTTGAAACAGGAAAACAGAATGGCCGAGGACTATTCTACTGAGTTCTGTCAATGCTGGCTAGAATGACCTGGCCTTACAAAGCCAGTTTTGTTGGAGATTGTCAGAGCAAATAAATGATATTCTAGTCCAGTACCCTTCTCCGAGTTCTTTGGACGATCTCATGAATTTGGCTATTCGAATCGACCAGCAACTCCACGATCTCTGTTATGGATGGCTTCGTCTGAGCCTGAAGAGCCGATGCAAATGGGAGAATTTCATCTTCCAGCTGAAGAGAAACGTAGGAGACGTTCATTGGGTCTGTGCCCTTTGCTGTGGTGGTAAAGGGCATGTAGCCCAGCTTTGTCCTGTAAAGTCTGGAAAAGGCAAGGTCTAGATGAACAAGGGGAGGTACATCTAGGCCTTGCATCCATCTCCCCGGAAAATTCTGTCCTTTTTACCACAGTGATTAACTTGCTCAATTCTCCATTCCTGCATTTGTCGATAGTGGAGCTGCAGATAATTTTATGGACATGTCCTTTTCTAAGACCTTGTGTTTGAATCCTGTGCCTTTATCCACTCCTGTGTTGGTTATCGGTCTGGATGGGACAAGTCTTTCCAAACTCCCAGTTGTCTTCTGAACTCCTCCATTGCAACTGTCCATTGGAGCTCTGCATCGGGAATAATTGTTGTTCCTCTTTCTTCAGTCTCCAGTCATTTTAGGGTTACCGTGGTTGAAAAAACATAACCCCGTGATCTAGTGGCAAACCGGTGAAATTTTGGAGTGGGGGTTTACTTGCTTCTCCCAGTGTCTGTCCCGACCTGATTGTCTTGCTGCTGCCATCTCATCCAAGTCCTCATCAATTCCTGCTCCTTATCGTGACCTAGCTGAGATTTTCTCCAAGAAAAGTGCTGATATTCTGCCGCCTCACCGTGCTTTCGACTGCGCCATCGATTTGTTACCAGGTGCCAGGCTCCCCAAGGGTATAGTATATGCATTGTCCATTCCGGAGGATAAAGCTATGCAGGAATATATTCAAGAGGCTCCGGATAAGAGATTCATTCGTCCCTCTAAATCCCCAGTAGGAGCGCGTTTTTTCTTTTTCCAGAAGAAGTATGCATCCCTTTGACCCTGCATTGACTTCCATCGACTGAATAAGATCACAGTCAAGAATGCGTATCCCTTGCCACTCATCTTCGTATTGGACCAACTGCGTGAGGCTTCCATCTTTTCGAAAATTGATCTCAGAGGTGCATATTACCTCATTCACATAAGAGAGGGGGATGAGTGGAAGACAGCATTTAACACCCATTCGGGACATTTTGAATATCTTGTTATGCCATTTGGCCTCTCCAACGCCACAGCCGTCTTTCAAGATTTAATTAATGAGGTGTTAAGGGATTTCTTGGGAGTCTTTGCAGTGGTCTATTTAGATGACATCCTCATCTATTCTAAGTCTGTGGAAGAACATCGTAGACTTGTGAGGCATATCTTGCAAATATTACTGGATAACAACTTATATGCCAAACTGGAGAAATGTGAATTTGATGTGGAAGTCTCATTCTTGGGCTACATTAGTTATTCGCAAGGTTTCTCCATGGATCCTGGCAAGGTAAAGGCCATCTTGGACTGGGAACAACCCACCACGCTGAAGGCCATGCAGCGGTTTTTGGGTTTTGTGAATTATTATCGCAGGTTTGTTAAGTCTATCTCCTCCATAGTCTCACCCATCGTGGATTTACCAAAAAAGGGAGCTGAGATCGCTAATTGGTCATCTGGGGCCATTCAAGCCTTTAACACTCTGAAGGCGGCTTTTATGTCTGCTTCTGTCCTCTAGCATCCCAATTCATCGTCAAGGTGGACGCATATGAGATTGGAGTGGGCACTATCCTTTCGCAGAAGGACGTCAAAGATTGCAAGCTTCATCTGTGTGCTTTCTTTTCACGGAAATTCGATTCAGAACTATGACGTTGGCAACCGGGAGCTTTTAGCTATTAAATGGGCCTTCGAGGACTGGAGGCATTGGTTAGAGGGGTATAACCATGTAGTGACGGTTCTCGCGGATCACAAAAATGTGGCCTAAATTGAAACAGCCAAGAGGTTGAATGCGAGGCAGGCTTGCTTGGCCCTATTCTTCACCCGGTTCAATTATGTGATTTCATTTCGACCTGAGTCTAAGAATATAAAGGCGAATGCCCTGTCTCGAAGCTTCTCCATCAGTCATCTTCCAAGGGCCTCAGAAGAGACCATCATTCCGGCTTCCAGGATCCATTTTGCTGTGACCAGGACCCAGACAGATTCTTTCAGGGCTTGTCGAAGCCCATTTTGAAAAGCAGTCAGGTGTGCTCTTTGTCCCTGAGAGACTTCGCAAAGCTGTGTTGAAGGATTTTCACTCTTCTAAGGCGATGGGTCATGCAGGCATTTCTAGAACTATGGAACTTCTGTCTCATTCTGTTTGGTGGCAGTCCATGTCTCGAGACACTTGTGAGTTTGTTTTGGCGTGTGATGTCTGTTCTAGAAATAAGACTCTCCAGACTACTCCTTCAGGTCTGCTGTGTCCTCTGCCTACACCCTCTAAGCCATGGGCCCATATTGTGATGGACTTTGTCATTGACCTCCCTGTGTCTTCCCGTTGTTCTGTCATCTAGACCATCATGGACCGGTTCTCCAAAATGGTGCATTTGTTCCCCTTGTCAAGTTACCATCTGCTAAAGAATTGTCAGCACTATTTTTACAGCATGTCTTCAGACTTCATGGGCTTCCATCAGACATCACCTCGGATCGTGGGTGCAATGTGTTGCCCGGTTTTGGAGATGTATCTGTGCTGATCTGGGTATCAATGTGAGGTTATCCTCGGGATATTATCCACAGTCCAACGGTCAGACGGAGCAGGCCAATCAGTCCCTAGAACAGTACTTCCGCTGTTTCATTTCGAAGAATCAAGATGACTGGGTTCCACTTCTGCCCTTTGCAGAATTTGCATATAACAAGTCCTGCCATTCTGCGTCTCTCTTTTTTACTGTAATTTTGGGAAGTACCCTAGGAGTAATTGCTTTGAATCCTCAACAACCAGAACTCCATCATCTTTCGTTTCAAGGTTACGGTCAGTCTGGAGGAAGGTGCACCATTCTCTCCTTCAAGCACCTGGTCAGTCCAAGGTGTGGGCTGACAAGCATCTTAGGCCCTGTACTTTCAAAGTGGGAGACTTGGTCTTGCTGTCCTCCAGGAACACAAATCAACGCCAAAGGTCATAAAAGCTGGGCCCTAAATTCATTGGCCCGTTTTGAATCATTGCACAAGTCAATCCTGTAACCTTTTCGGCTGAAATTACTAAGTACCCTTAGGATCAATAATACTTTTCATTGTTCCCTCCTGAAACTGGTGTTTTTTTCCTATAGATTAACTCCTAGGTGTTCAGTCGGGCCTCCACCAGTGCTCGTCCAGGGGTGCCAGGAGTTTGTGGTGGAGAAGATCCTTGACTCCAGAATTTCTCGAGGATGTCTGCAGTTTCTTGTCCACTGGAAGGGATATGGGCCAGATGAGCGTTCCTGGGTGCCGCAAAGGTCTTTGCATGCTCCTACCCTGAAAAGATTTTTTGAGAACCTTCCTGGCAAACCAGGGTCTAGGGATTCCTTAACCCCTCGTCAAGGGGTGCTACTGTCACAAGCTGCGAACGCAGGACGAGGCAAACTTGGGTCGATCGTTCGCTGAACTCCTACCAGCTGTTCATCATCCTTGGCCTGATCTTGACTGGCTACTGTGGCTATTTACTGCTAGTGCAAAAGCTGCTCTGATACCGGTGATAGCGTTTTCGTGTTTCCGGTTCTGGCATTGTCTCCTGTTATTCAGTCGAGCTCCAGGTCTCCTGTCAAAATTGTTATACTGCCATTTGTGTCATCCAGGCGACACAGTTCGCATACCATCTACCTGCCGTTTATGTCATCTAGGCGGCACGGTCCGCATACCTGTCCTCTGCCGTTCTTGTCATCCAGGTGGCATGGACAGCACTCTGTGTCACCAAGAGTGCACAGTCCTGCGTATGCTGCTTGTGTCAACCCAGAGGCACAGGCTGCACTCTAGCATACGTTGCTTGTGTCAACCCAGTGGCACAGGCCGCACTCCAGCAACAGCTGCTTGTGGCAAACCGGCGGCATAGGCCACACTCCAGCATCAGCTGTTTGTGTCAACTCGGTGGCACAGGCCGCACTCCAGTGTCAGCTGCTTGTGTCAACCTGGCGGCACAGGCCGCAATCCAGTGTCAGCTGCTTGTGTCAACCTGGCGGCACAGGCCGCACTACAGCGTCCAAACTATGCAATCCTGCGTACCAACACCTGTGTCCATTCTATGGCACTACTCCTTCATCTGCCGCATCTAGCCAAGTCATACCAGCCCTCAAGGCTGCTGCATGGCCCAAAGGCTGCATCTTGTCCTAAGGCCAGCAGACCACAGCTAGCCAAGGCATACCAGCCCTCAAGGCTGCTGCCCGGCCCAAAGGCCGCATCTTGTCCTACGGCCCACAGGCCACAACTAGCCAAGGCATACCAGCCCTCAAGGCTGCTGCATGGCCCAAAGGCCGTATCGTGTCTTAAGGCCCACAGGCCCATCAAGCCAAGGCATATCAGCTCTCAAAGCTGCTTCACGCCCACATCTAGCCAAGACATACCAGCCCTCAAGGCTGTTTCGGGACTAATACCCTCAAGAGTCACACTCTTGGCTTAACAGCCACATAGTAATGCCCCTACCATAGAGTCACAGTGACAGCACTCGGCTGCTAATTTCTCACTGTCAGTCACTGACTGCTGGTCTCCTATAATATTATATGGAGTGACAACAGCAACAGGTGTATTAAGGACCTATATTCAATACATGGAACAACCCAGAGGCTAATATATAATACAGGGAGCATCCCGGAGAATGCTATATATAATACAGGGATCATCCAAGAGACTGATATACAATAGGGAGCATCCAAGAGACAGCCTTCACAATACAGAGAGCAATTTAGTGACCACTAATGTGGTGAGATAGTATGGTTGAAGAGGTGGGCATGTTGGGAACAGGTAGTGGGAGAGAGGGTGCAATCCTGCGTACCAATGCCTGTGTCTCTTCTGTGGCACTAGTCCTTCATCTGCAGCATCTAGCCAAGTCATACCAGCCCTCAAAGCTGCTGCACAGCCCAAAGGCTGCATCTTGTCCTATGGCCCACAGGCCACAGCAAGCCAAGGCATACCAGCCATCAAGACTGCTGCACGGCACTGAGCTGTAACTTCAGCAAGAAACAACATTGTACTGGGAACAGAGGCCAGTCTGGAAATGGAATTTATAGGGGACAATCCCCAGCGATTGGATGCTGCGATCAGCTGGTCTGGGAGCAGCACTCTGAATGGAGGAAGAGCGTCAGGTGACAGAGTCCAACATGGCTGTGCCCATACTGTTGTTTAGGAGGGAGCTCTGGCATGCAGCCTGTGTGCAATCATGCTGGGAAGACACGCTGTGAGCAAGAGGCTGCAGAGAGCCATCTCCATGCTCAGTAACAGGATACTGAGCGTACGGGGCAGGAGCAGCACAGACAGACCTCAGCACCAGCTGGGAATGATGTGCAGCATGAGCGGACCTCTGTGCTATCCTGGACAGGCAACGGAGTGGTAAGAAAGTGGTTTTAATTGTCCAGAGTGTCACAGCATCTCCCCCTTGACGAGTGGCCCCAGGACACCTCTTAGGGTTTTGTGGAAACTTGGGGTCTGATTCAGACCCGCTCGTAAGCGGCTGCTCGTTCGCTATGAGCGATGTTCACACAACTGTGCATGCGTATGGGTCGTATGCGCATGTGCCAACCAGTCATTGCGGTCGGAAATTGTGCGCTCGCTAAATAGCGAGGGGCTGCTAATTTGATTGACAGAATGTACAGTTTGTGGGTGATAACGGGAAGGTGCGTCATCGACCACGTCACTTGGTTGTCTTTTAGCCTGAACTGCTCGCAGTGATAGCGATAGGATAAACCTACCACAAGCACTGCGAGCAGTTCAGATGCCTTTCGATGTACCCGATTAATCAAATAAATACCAGAGATGACGTGTGATGCGAACGGAAAAGGGGCGTCTTCACAAAATAGCAAGCACATTTTTCGGTCGCTCACTCAGACATAGAGGCGTCAACAAACCGCAAAGAGCGAACGCTCAATTTAAATAGCCGGCCCCTTTTTTGGAACGACCGTCCGCAAATAGCGTCCGCCTCTGAATCAGGCCCTTGGTTTGGAACGCTCGGATCGACTGAGGAGCATGGATGCCACAGACAAAAGTCCAGGAATGTTCTTCTGGGCAGTAGCATTTCCAGTCGATTAAGTGTTGGAGACATCCATACTGGATTTGAGAGTCCAGAATCTTTGCCACTTAGTACTCAACTCCACGATGAGACTGGACTTTGGAAGTGCAAAATGAAACCAGTTGAGTATGAGTGGTTTCAATAAAGAAATTTGGTATCCTCAGAAAGGGAGGTAACTTGAGTATGAATAAAACTGGGTTGATTACATGCTCAATGGCGAATGGCCCAATGTAGTGGGGTGAAAATTTCATGGATGGAACTCTTAACCGCAGATTTTGTGTATACTGCCAAACTCGATCACCTTCCTTGAGACTGGGAACTGCTCTCCTCTTCCTGTCAGCAAACTTCTTGTACCGCTTAAAAACATTCCTAAGGGAGAAGCAGATCTCTTTCCAAATCTTGGAGAAATGCCGCAATATTCAGTCAGTAGCTGGAACCTGTGAGGCAGGAAACTCAGGAACTCGAGGGTGGAGGCCATAAGTGACATAAAAGGGTATGGAACCAGATGAACAAAATTCCGCCCAAGGAAGCAGTTCAGCCCAGTTGTCCTGAAAGGAGGATACGTATAAACAAAGAAAAAACTCCAGATCTTGGTTGACTCTTTCCGTCTGGCCATTAGACCTGGGGGTGGTAGGCAGTGAAGAAATTGAGCTTGACTTGAAGTAAAGAACACAAGGAATAGCAAAATTTGATGACAAACTGCACTCCCTCGTTGAGGATGATTGGCTCCATTATTTCTATGAATAATGGAGCCAACTTGAGAGCTGACGGAAGACTGGTGAGGGGTATAAAATGAGCCATCTTGGTGAACTGGCCAACTACCACCCAGATGGTGTTAAACTTGTTTGAAACCGGGAGGTCGGTAATGAAGTCCATCGACAGATGTGACCACGGTTGATGTGGAACAGAGAGAGGAAGTAACTGCCCAGCTGGAGACTGTCGAGGCACATTGGACCTCATTCAGAGTCAGTCAAAGCGGCCGCACGGTCGTACAGGAAAAGGGGCCGGATATTCAAATGATTCCCTCGCAAGTTGCGTCCCTAAGTTCGGATCGCTAGATGGCCGACCAAGGGGAGGAAGCGGTCGGAATTCAAAAAAATACGCCCCCTTCTCGTACGCATTGCACGTCATCTCTGGGCATATAAGGATTAATCGAGACCATCGGGAACCATCGGAACTGGTCGTAGAGCTTAAGGTTGACCATACCCTCTCTTAAGCTATACGATCATGTCAGTGTAAAAACCTCCCATGTCACATGTGCCATGACACTACTTTGTTAATTATGCACTCCCATAAACCGTATGCACTCCCATAAAACGCCGTTCGAATAATTAGGCACGCCTGCGTTCGGATCTCCACTCCCCCGTTTTCAAGCTCTTTCCCCTGTTACCACCCACAAATGCCTCATTCTGTCACTCAAACTACCGACCTGGCTGTGTTCAAGGAGAGAGAAATTTCTGATCGTAGTGGCTAGTTTGCGCACGCGCATTGCGAACTTTACGCATGTGCAGTTTAGCGAACATCGGTGGTGTACGACCGTGCGGCCGCAGCAACTAACTCTGAATGAGGTCCATTATGCTGGGCGCACTTGCTACAAGAGGCAATAAAGTCTTGGACTACTTTTCTGAGAGAGGGCTACCAATAAAACCTGGAACTTAACTCAAAGATCTTTTGTATGCCTGCATGACCTGAGAAGCGGGAAGCATGAGCCCAATGCAGAAGTTTCTTGCGTAATGCAGGCTTGACAAGAGTTTTCCCAAAAGGTGGTGAGGATTCTACTCCAACTGCAGAGAAAGCTACTGGATCAATGATGAGATGCTTCTCAGCAGATGTAGTCTTATTTTCTTGCTCCATGGAGTGGAGAGGGCATCAGCTTTTCAGTTCTAGACCCCTTGATGAAAAGACAATTTTACATTAATCCGTGAGAAGAAGAGAGTCCATCTGGTGTGTATCGGATTCAGACAATGGGCTGACTAAAGATATAAGAGGTTTTTGTGGTCTGTGAGAATGGAAATGGATGCACAGCTCCTTCCAAAATATAGCCCCTCTCCTCCAAGGCTAATTTTATAGTGATCAGCTCTTGATATCCAATAGAGTGAATTTTCTGAAGAAAAATCCACAGGGGTGGAGAAGACCAACAGGAGCATGTTGAAAGAGCACAGCTCCAACTCCTATGGAAGAAGCATCAACTTACAAGATGAATGGCTGTGTGACATTAGGTTGATGAAGAACAGGATCTTAAATTAACTTCTATTTGATTTTGCGGAAGGCTTCCTTTGCTTCCTCTGACCATCAGGATTTCCGGGTGAGAAGGGTAATAGGTGCAATGTTGGTGGAAAAGTTCTTTAGGAATTTGCGTAGTAGTTTGCAAACCCTAGGCTGAAGCGCTGAACAGTCCTGAGAGTATTAGGAAGCAGCCATTCCTGAATTGCATGGAGCTTTTCTGGATCCATTTTGAGATCAGAACCTGAAATGATCTATCCCAGGAAGGGAATAGACTTGACCTCGAAGACACACTTCTCCAATTTGCAGTAGAGACGATTGGAACGAAGACGTGTTAGAACCTCCTTTACTCGCCAGCAAAGTTCTTCCAGATCATTGGCGAATATGAGAATATCGTCAAGATAGACAACATGTTTGTACAACAGATCGTAAAAGATCTAATTGACATAGTGCTGGAATACTGTGGGAGCATGCTGAGACCGAAGGGCATAACAAAGTACTCGTAGTGACTGTCGTGGGTGTTAAATGCGGTCTTCCACTTATCTCCTTCCCGAAGTCATATGACATTATATGCTCCTCTCAAGTCCAATTTGGTGAAGATGGTGGCTTTTTTGACTCGGTCAAAAAGCTCTGTGATCAGAGGGAGAGGATAGCTGTGTCACGACCAGAGTTGTTGTACCAAGCGTGACGCGGTCCCTGCCTGTGCGGGTGCTTTGGCGTGGTTCTACCGGTGGGGGTGCTGGTGTCTGGAGGTTGGCGCGAGGTGCGCGTGGATGTCTGAAAGGTACAGGCCATGTGGTGACAGGTGAGACTGACTGCGTTGGCACGCTGGGGATTGCTGGGCACCTCCATCTTGGTTTGTGGCATGTGACCTGAATGGGCCAATCAGGTTGGAGCATCTTGTGTGTACTCTCAGCAGCCTATCACCCACAGCTATGCGAGCAGCCAGGAGGCCGCAACAACAAAAAAACGGCGCCCGTCCTGATTCAGACCGACCCCTCGCTTTTTGCGAGCGCCTCTGAATCAGGCCCTTAGTTTTTTCTGCCTGACACTTGTTTCCAGCCTCATTAATTGGACTTTGTTTTCCTGCCAGACATTTGTTTTCAGCCACACATCACTTGGACTTGTTTATTTCTGCCAGTTTATATATCTATCACCGTTTCATGAATTATAATACTCCTATTAAACCTGCTGCATTTCAATATTGCAAACCCGTTCCAGTTTCTTCTCCTGCATCCACCCCGGGTTCAAAAAATAATCCAAACCTGACAAGCTGTTTTTAATGGTGATGTCATTCAGTCCCCTGTAGTGAATGCAGGGGCGCAGACCTCCATAATTTATTTTGACAAAAAAGAAGCCCGCACCAGCGGCAGAGGTGGAAGGGTGCATGAACCCTTTTTCCAAATTTTCTTGGATATAGTCCGTCATGGCCTCTGGGAGCGATAGCGGATACGTTCGCCCTCTGGGAGGAGATTTTCCAGGGATTAATTCAATTGGACAATCGCTTTCATGGTGAGGAGGACGAATATCATCACCAGCTTTACTAAAAACATCAGTGAATTCTTGATAAGGAGGAGGAGGAGGAGTATCTGGATAAGACAGTACTGCAGAGCTGGATGCGGCTTCCATCAACCGCTGTGAGGTAGATAGGATGAAGCAGACTCTCTGTTGGTAATGCCCATCGCTGGACCAATTCATATGTGACAAAGTTTCCAGCTGCGCCTGCATCCAACAGCGCAGAAACTTGGTTGAAGTGTCACTTGAAGAGACACTGTGAGAATGTAATCAGTTTTCTTTGGAGAGAAATGAACTTGTTACGATTCTCACACGGAGATGAGACCACAGGACTGCTGACCGAGGACTAGACAAGGTAATGATGTGGCAGTCCTTTCACTACGGGGATATACCTGGAGTGTAGCTGCAGAAAGTGACACTAACAGGGTACACTAGCAGAGACAGATGATGGGTCTCAAAAATGTCTAGGGACTACGGTGCAGCTAGGACACCAGACAAGGAGTGGCTGGACAATAATAAAAAGCGGCTAGGCAGGAGAGCCCGGTACTGTGGTATTGCAGGATTTCAGACTGGACTAGACAAGACAGGACTGGCAAGGTACAGACAAAGACAAGAAAGGCAAGATACGAAGAAGGACTGGACAAACAAGACACAGACAAGATGCAATGATGAGGCAAGAACACTGGCAGTAGTATAGACACAGTTCAAGGTGCGGCCTAGCAGGCCAAGGTGCGACTAATGAGCCGAGATGGTAGCAGACTATGAGACTTGAACAAATGGAGTGGCATTGACGACCAATGTGCTACTGGGATACATCGATGCGACCTTGAGGGCCAAGGTTTCGGCATTGTGGGCAATGTGTGACTGGAACACACCGATGTGGCCTTAAGGGCCGAGATGAGACAGGAACAAACAGAGCGGCCTTTAGGGCTGTGTGCGACTGGAACCAACTCATGCGGCTTTGAGGACCAAGTTGCAGCTTTGAGAGCTGAGGGATGTACTTGGCATGATGCGGCCTAGTGGCTGAGGTGCAGCTTTGTGAGCCGAGATGTACTTGATAAGATGTGGCCCAGTGGCTGAGGTGCAGCTTTGTGAGCTGAAATGTACTTGGCAAGATGCTGCCCAGTGGCCAAGGTGTAGCTTTGTGAGCTGAGATGTACTTGGCAAGGATGCGGCCTGGGAGCCGAGATGCGGCTATGATAGCCGGGGTGGACTTGGCTAGGATGCGGCCTAGTCGCCGTGATGCGACTGAAACAGCTGAGGTGCGGCTACTGGGTTGTGATCATACTAACACAGTTCAAGGCCTAGCAGACCATAATGCAGGAACCAGACGGCAGACAGGAGTACTCAGACATGGCAGAGACACAAATTGGAGGCAGCAAGGTGGAGAACACTGCTGGCAGAATAACTGGGAATAAACTGACTTGGCTAGATGCGGCCTTGCAGGACAGATGTACTCTTACGCGTCAGGAACACAAACTGGAGGCAGCTAAGTGGAGAATACTGCAGGTAACATTAGCTGAATGCAGACTGACTTAACTAGACAGGACTGTGGTAATAATACAGCAGGGCTGAATACTGACAGGATCAGGATACCATAGGTAAGAACTCAGGTAACTGTGAACAGAGCAACATACACTGGTAGTCAGACAGAATAACCAGAACTGAGTGCAGGGCTAGCTGTAACTTAAAAGATGCAGGGTCCAATCAGAGCCATTTCCTGCAGAGAGTTTTTTCTATTCACAGGCTAGTGTGCACCTGAGCTCTGCACAGAGACAGATGATTAATTAGTGAGCACTTGAGATCTGCACACAAATAGGCAGGAATAATAGGCTATGAGCACTACACAGACAAGACAGGAATTCCAGCTGCCTGCAACAGCCGGAACAAGGACAGGACATGATGCAGTGTCCCAGTCGCAACTATGGCTGGGACCTGCCACCAAGATGATCAGCAACCCGTGGATCCTAACAGACCTACTCCTAACTTAGCCTCTTCTTGCCAAGTTAGGATCTGGAGTTTCCCGGATACTTGGGACAATTGTTGAGCTGATGAGAAGAAGCAGCACAGTATAGACAGAGATTCTCAGGCTGTCGCCTTCTGCATTCCTCCTGTGATGGGCAAGAATGGTTGATTTGCATCGATTTCTCTTTGGGAGGAGAAACTGACTGAGGTAAGAGTGTCGCTCGAGGTTTAGGATGAATGAATCTCCCTCTCTCAATAGCACGTTCCACCTTTGTGCACAAGGAGATCAAATCCTCTAACTTGTCCACGAGATCACGAGTAACAAGAACATCTTTAATTTTGTCAGATAAGCCGTTCCAGAACGCTGCAAAGAATGCTCCATTATTCCAAGAGAGTTCTGATGCCAGTATTTGAAACTGCGTAGAAGGTATGAAGATGCAGATGACACTCTCCCAGGCTCATCGAAGATTCTGCGTAATACCGTGACAAATTCCTTGTAAGATGATAGGATGGGATCCAATCTTTCACATTAGTGTGAAACCCAGTCTATGACAGATCCAGATAATAGGGAGATGATATATTCCACATGGCTATGGTCTATAGGAAAATTTCTGGGGTGGAGCTCAAACTGTATTTCACATTGATTTAGAATTTTTGGGGTTCCCATCAAATTTTGCAGGTAAGTCAGTTCATGGAAGAACTGTACCATCTGACCCTGCGTTGCCTCTTGGTGTTCTAGGCGAGTAACAAGATCAGGGGGTAAATTTATTAAGATGGGAGTTCTATTAAGAAGTGATGTTGCCCATAGCAACCAATCAGATTCCAGGTATTATCTTCTAGAAGGTGCTAGATAAATGAGAAGTAGAATCAGATTGGTTGCTAAGGGCAACATCACTTCTTAAATAGAACTCCCATGTTAGTAAATTTACCACCAGGTGTAAACCCAGCAGCTTGTGCCTGAGGGGTCTATTTACTAAGCAGTGTGAGGAGAGTGACAGGTGATAAGAAAGTGATGAGGTGCCAGCCAATCAGCTCCCAACTGTCATTTTTCAAACACAGCCTGTGAGATGGCAGTTGGGAGCTGATTGGCACCTTATCACTTTCTTATAACATTTCACTCTGCGCCTAATTCAGACCCGCTCGCAAGCGGATCGATGGTGGGGCACTGCGCACGTGCACAATCCACGGATCGAGTGAGAAACTCACTCGCTCCAGGGCTCGCTACAAATGGGGCGGCTGTCGAAGTTGATAGACAGCTCGCCCCATTTTGTAGGCGGGGAGGGGGGGTGGCTGGTCAAATGGAGGCGTTCCTGAAGGAATGCCTGCCGTTTGAGGGCGGCCCTACTGACATCTACTGTCAGTAGTGAGCAGTAGATGTCAGTAGGGCACTAGTGTCAGTAGTGAGCTTCCTGCTCTATTAGAGCTGGAAGCTCACTGGGGCTTGCGGGAATGAGACCCTACCATAAGGGTATCATTGCAAGCCCGATGGTCGCGACCATCACCTGCCCGCTCTCAAAAGCTGTGGGTGGTCACCCACAGATTAGCGAGCGGCCTGGAAGCCAGCCAAAAAAAAAAAACCAGGCCGCCCAGATTCAGAGCGAGCGCTCACAAAGAGCATCCGGCTCTGAATCAGGGCCTAAGGGCCTGATTCAGGGCCAGACGCTATTTGCGGACGGTCGTTCCAAAAAAGGGGCCAGCTATTTAAATTGAGCGCTCGCTCTTTGCGGTTTGTTGACGCCTCTATGTCTGAGCGAGCGAACGAAAAATGCACTCGCTATTTTGTAAAGACGCCCCTTTGCCGTTCGCAACACACATCATCTCCGGTATTTATTAGATTAATCGGGTACATCGAAAGGCATCTGAACTGCTTGCAGTGCTTGTGGTAGGTTTTTCTTACCGCTATCACTGCGAGCAGTTCAGGCTAAAAGACAACCAGTGACGTGGTCGATGACGCTCCTTTACTAATTATGCACTCCCATTAAGCGCCCTTTTGACCATTTGGCACGCCTGCATTCGGATCTCCACTCCTCCGTTTTCAAGCACCTTCCCCTGTTACCACCCACAAATGGTACATTCTGTCAATCAAATTAGCAGCCCCTCGCTGTTTTGCGAGCGCACGATTTCCGACTGCAATGACTGGTTTGCGCATGCGCATTAAGACCCATACGCATGCGCAGTTGTGCGAACATCACTCAGAGCGAACGAGCGGCCGCTTACGAGCGGCTCTGAATCAGGCCCTCTGTCTCCTAACACTGCTTAGTAAATAGACCCCTGAGTCTCGTCTGGATCCATTGGCCAGTACAAACTGTCATGCCTGAGGGTTGGTTTGGGCTGGAACAGGAGTGGGAGGCTGAAGAGGACACTTGCGAGGTGTGAATAAACCTGGGTCGCTTGAGCCAGGACTTCCTCATGTTTTGCTATGAGGAGGTAGAAGAGCTGCAGAGGATCATGGGCCCAAAGATGAGAACAAGAATGGAATGTCTTTATTAAACAGCAGTTTGGAATGAGAACTGGAGATGATAATACTGAATGAATGAGCAGAATCAGATTGGGATCGATGATGCTGGATTGAGAGCTAGAGCGTTTGAGACCAATGTTGATGATTTGAAGAACTTGATGGATTTGAATCCGATGTTGAAGAATTGATGAACTTGATCAGTTCGAGACCGATGTTAAAGAATTGAAGAACTTAATTGATGAGTCTGATATTCGCGAATTGATGAACTTGATCGGTTGGGACCGATGTTGATGAATTAAAGAACTTATTATGAGTTCAATGTTGGAAGCATCAGATGACACCGATGGTTGGAGGTACCTCCTGGAACTGATGGTGGCAGTAAGAACAAGTCTTAGTGGTAAAAACCAGACTGGTGTGCAAGATGGTATAGATTTGTTTACCAGATATAGGATCTGGATAGTTCAGATACAGAGGACCTCATTCAGAGTTGGTCGTAGCGGCCGCATGGTCGTACGCATCTGATGTTTTTCTTTCTGCGCCTGTGCACGGGTAGCTGTGCGCATGTGCGTACGAGCTCTACCGATGCAAAATACTGTCGGTCGTAGGGCTTCCGAAACGGAAGTGGCTTGCGAAATTTGATTGACAGGAAAGTCCGTTTGTGGGTGTATACGGGGGTGGTGGTCTGCAAACGGAGGCGTGCTTCAGCGTTTCCAGGCATTTTAGGGGAGTGCATAAATTATCTGCTTTGTACGACCATGAATTGCGGATGCATGACAACGTCACTGTACGAACAGGATGATCGTCCAGGCTAAGGTAGGCAAGAAGCATCCGTAAGCCACAACAGTACAATCGTCAATCTGATGTTACTTGTGATGTTTCTAATTGGAACCACACAAACCAAGCAGCTAAGATTGGTGCATTGTAACTATTAACACTGCTAATTACCTTGTAAATGATTTCACTTGCGTATGCATTAGGGAATTCGTAACACAACTGTTTATTTGTGGTTTTTTTACTTATTTTTTTAGGACATATTTTTAAAACATCTAGCATTGTGTTTTGCGTATCAGCCTTTTCAGATACCATACTTTTTAAACCATGTATACATTGATATAGTTAAATTTATACTTTTTTTTGGTTTACATTTTTTATTTATAGGAAATTAGCCTTTAATCACAATTTTATTTACAATTGTTAGGGCAACATTTGCCTATAAATAAAATAAAAAAATAAAAAACACACTTCTAAAAAAAAAATAATAAAAAAAAAAGAGCTTGAGACATTGGTGACAAGAAATATGGGGACTGGACCAGAGGTGAGGGAGGAGATATCCAGGGCTACTTGCGTCGTTTGGGCCGGCTCGGAGGAAGAGGTATGCTACGGACAGCCGACTGGCGTGTAACACGCCGACTGGCCTGGCCAGAGGTAGATGGTATTTCCTCAGGCCTAGGCATAGGGCTCTCCATACTTGCGGGGGTGGCTGTTGGGCTGCCAGAGGTGGTGGTCCTGGGAGGAAGGGAGTCTCGCTCCATCATGGCAGGTGGGTTTGCCTGCTCCTGGGTATTGGCCCAATGATCTATGGCCCCAGCAATGGTCTCCAGGGCCACTGCCACCCTCACCAGAGTGGTCTCCATCCTCAGAAGAACACATCTGTTCTCCTGAGTTTGGAAGACCAACCTGGTGAGGAGAGGCACTGCTCGGTCCGATGGTTGCCCTGGAGTAGACTCCACAGGGTCCCCAGATGGAGTACTTGGATTCTCCCCTGCAGAGTCTCCATTTGTGCTGGACCCAGATCTGACCTCAGGAGCAGGCACTACCTCCTCTGAGTCTGGAAAAATAAGAAAAAAAACATCTGTATTTTTTTTAAAAAAAAAACCCCATACACGTTTTAGCTTTATACTTTTTTGAGTCCTAAAAATATTTACATTCTTACACATGTGGAGCGTTGAAGTCAGCCATGTCAGTGTCCATAGTGGACACGCCAACTACCTACTCTTCTGTCACACATCCCTGAGCCAACGTCTCCAACCTCGTCAAGGTCAGCTCCTCAGGGATGGGACCACCACCTGTCCCCGCAGCATGGTCCACCCTACTCCGTAGCTTCCTCTTCAGCTGGTATTTGAAATCAGTCCATCTGACAATGTGATTTGGAATTTTTTAAGGGTTAGTTTATTTAATTAAGATCTCGCTTTTGACTTCAGTACACTCACAATATCAATTTTTTACCTTTTTTTGACGACTTTCATGGTTCTTTGGGTTGTCCCCACAACATTAACAGCCCTGGATATCTCCTCCCAAATCCTGTCTTTGGCTCCACCCCCCATATTTCTTTGGGCATGGACAAGGTTATCTATTGTCATGGTCACCAATGTCTCAAGCTCTAGCCTTAAAAATGGTGGATTTCTGGGCCTTGGCCTGCTTGGCCCCGCCTCCTCCTCCTCTGGTGGTGGTAGTGGATTCCCAGCACCTACAATATTTTTGAATTTTGTTAATTTCAAAAAGGCATTTGTGGAAGATATGAACTGTTATTGTGTTTTTTAAAAAATGTGTTTAACACTTAGCTGCCTCATTTGTCCTCTGCCCACCATGCTCCTCACTTGCCATTTTCAAAACTTGTGAGAGAGGATGAAGAATAGTGCTTTTAATGACTATTTTGTAGATGTGAGCGCATCCCTGGATTGGTTACCCGTGCATCCCTATTTGCCTATGTACAATGCATACCTTGCCTGCATTCCGTAATCACTGCGTGGGTTGGGCTAGATGTGAGCGCATCCCTGGATTGGTTACTCCTGCATCCCTATTTGCCTACGTACAATGCACACCTTGCCTGCATTCCGTAATCACTGCGTGGGTTGGGCTAGATGTGAGCGCATCCCTGGATTGGTTACCCGTGCATCCCTATTTGCCTACGGACAATGCACACCTTGCCTGCATTCCGTAATCACTGCGTGGGTTGGGCTAGATGTGAGCGCATCCCTGGATTGGTTACCCGTGCATCCCTATTTGCCTACGGACAATGCACACCTTTCCTGCATTCCGTAATCACTGCGTGGGTTGGGCTAGATGTGAGCGCAGCCCTGGATTGGTTACCCGTGCATCCCTATTTGCATACGTTCAATGCACACTTTGCTTGCATTATTCAATCATTGTGTTTTTTTGGCCTTATTTAAGGCAAAGCCAAATGTCCCCTTACTTGTGGGTTTTTTATTTTTTTTTTGGGTGGTGGGTTATTTTTTAATTTTTGTTTGTCCATATATTTCCCAAACATGGTTACTTTGTGTGTTTGGGTGGGCGTGTTTTTTGAGGAACAAAATAACAACGTTCTTTGCAGACTCCAGTAAGTGTGCCAGCCTACTGCAAGCTTTTTGTTTATTTTTTGGTATTTTAAACCAAAAAAAGGACATTATTCAAACAATTATTGTCATGTTCTATTGTTTTGTTTTAGGTGTTTAACAGTCCAGTTTGTACTTGATTCAGGTAAGTGTCTATTTTTACAAACCTAAAAGTTTGTTGTATTTAATAATGAAGTGTTTTATGCTGTCTTTTTTACATTTAATAATGCATTTGTGGTTTTTATTGATAAAACAATAATTATGTTTTAAATTTTTAAAACTGCCCAATTTCAAAGTTAAGGATTGTTTTAACAATAATAGTAGTAATAGTGGTGTTTTTTTATAAAATTTTTAATTTCTTTTTCTTCCATAAAATAAAAACCTGTACACAAACAACACCTGTAGGGGTTCCCGAAGATGGCACAGCCTGACCCTGTAAGAATATGCACCATTATTACTAAGCTAAGTATTTTTTGTAAAATATTGAAAATTCTTTCTCAACAACACTTTTTTTTTTTTTTTAACTTTACAGAGCGATGTGGGCCAGCTAATAGTGGCCATGTTGCCCCCCACCAACCTTCCTCAGCCTCCTCCTGGGCATAGGCATAGGAGGCGTGCAAGGGCCAAGATATATAGAACACGTGTCACCCTTTTTGGAATGCCTGATGATGTGGTTGTAACCACTTATTGCCTGCCTCCAAATATTATCCTAGACACACTTTCAATAATAAAGAATGATCTAGAAAGTCAGATTCGCATTCCTACAGCAATCACACCACTTACACAGTTGTTGGCGGTGTTACATTTCTGCACCTCAGGGTCCTTCCAAACCACTGTGGGGCTGGTGGATGGCCTCTCCCAGCCCTCATTTTCACGGATCCTGAGGCGTGTGCAATCATATAGCACATTTTATTAGTATGCCTTTGGATACGGAAGCCCTTGATGTGGTAAAGCAGAAGTTTTTTGAGATTGCAGGCTTTCCACACTTCATAGGGGTAGTGGATGGCACTCACATAGCACTTCAGCCCCCTGCATGTAGGGAACAAATCTATAGGAGAACCGTAAACATTTCCATTTGCTAAATGTAATGGTGCTATGTGATGCCTCCCTCCAGATCCTCTCCCTGAATGCCAAATTTCCAGGCTGCAGCCATGATGCATACGTTATCCAGCATTCAGGGATTTGGCCAAAATTAAGCACATTGCAAGCTGGTGACGCGTGGCTTCTTGGTAAGTATAAATCCAGTATGTAGCTATAGTAATAGTGTAAACATGTTTTCAGTGACAATTTATGGATCTTTTGGTGTCCCATTTCCATCAGGTGACAGTGGATATCCTTGCACGCCCTGGCTGCTGACTCCTTATTTGAATCCCACACCAGGGCCACAAACTCAATATAATGCCGCGTTTACTGCCACCAGGCAGGTGGTGGAGCACTGTATCGGCCTTTTAAAGGGCCGGTTCCGGTGTCTCCATCACTCTGGTGGTGCACTCATGTACTCGCCGGATATGGTTTCTCGCATTGTGGTCCTGTGTGGGATTTTACACAACATTGCAATAAGGAGTCGAGTACCCATGCAGCCAGAGGATGCCTTGCCAGAGGATGGCCACCCGGAGGAAGGTGTTGTGATGCTGTCGGGGGGGGGGCGGATGCGATTCTGTTGTTTCAAGATTTTTTAGGTAATAATTTTTAACTTTATTTTTAAGTTTACAGTTAGAGCAAATGTATTTTAAGGTGAACCCAATTTTTTATTTTTTTTTGCTTCAAAATCACCCAAAATTTCCAAAATTGAAAAACTAATGGAACCCATTGGCAATACCCTGTACTGTTTTTGGACAACTAACATAATTTTTCAGGATATACCACCACATGTTTAGTTAATTGTGTTTTTTTTGTTTTATTTTGAATGTTAAAAAAGAAATATTATGTTTTAGTTTTGCTTTTGTTGTTTATGTCTGACTAAGCAAGATATTTTATTTTTGGAAACCCTGAGGCCATTTTTTGTGTGATTCTGTGATGAAATGCTTTTTACAATTAAAAGCATGTTGGCAACATGTTTGTTATTTAATAAATGTTTTACCAAAAAAAAGGTTTGGTGTAAATGTATTTTGTAACCCATTTTGAGGTGGATAATGTAGGGCAACCCCAAACAAAACAAAATAAAAACATTACTGCAAATGTTCTTAAGGTTTACATAAACATTTTTGTATTAGTTACACTATGGAAAGGCACCCAGCTTTGTTCACAAAGTATTTGAAATGCAGAATTACACCATTTCATTTTTATGAAATAAGAGGACAAATGTTGTTCAAACAAAAACTTTACTTGAAATCTCAAAACTTATAAATGTACAAAGATAAAAAAAAAACTAAAACCGCTCCAGACTCCCCACAATCTGTTGTAGGCAGCAGTAGGCCTCCAACAGATGGCCACTTGTCCGAGTTAGCTCCTCCCGAATTCCCACAAGTATGTTGGTTAGATCTGTGGACAGAAGAATGTATTTGTAGGTTAAAAACATCTAAAAATGACCCACATTTTAACATTAAACATTATTCAATGTCCCAAACAGTGGGTAGACACAATGATGTTAGGGTGTGTTCTAAAGTTTACACACAACATTATTATTATGTAGAAACTTTTATGGTGTAAAAACACTTTGAAACCCTAACTATGTGGCATAACCAAAAATACCCTAGGATGATTTATAAACAACTGGGAGGTGTATTCTTAAGTCATGATGGCCATATCCTTAAAACACACTGCACATATTCACTTCTAGAATGTTCTTGATAATCCAAAACTACAATGTGTTTGTTTGCTATGGCTAACATCACTTTTCCTAATGAAGTTACATCTTAGTACATTTTAAACACAGTGTACACAACATTAATAAGGTTAGTCTAGTTCCTATCACCTTCCCAAGTTCTGTGACATGTTTTATTTAAATCTAAAATACAAATACAGATGTAATCAATTTTTACACCAAATAAAAAGCATTTTGTAAACCCCAAAAGGCATACATTTTTGGGCACCACAAAAAAAAAGGGCCCAGGCACAAAACATAAGCACAAAATATTGAGTAACAGGATTACTGCGCAATGATTATGACACCCATACTGTAAAAATGAAAACAAACACACAGCCAAAATATGTTAAAAAAAAACATGGATAACAACAACACTCCACAAAAAAAAACAAAAAAAACATGATATTAAAAAACACATACCATCAGAGCGTGGCAACGAAGCACCTGATGGAGATGGTGCTGGAGATGGAGATGGTGCTGGAGATCCAGATGGGGAGAAAGTTGGAATTGGTGGAATGGTGGGAGGGGAAATGGAGTAGAAAAAATCCAAGGGAGGGGATATTTGGGTAGATGACTCGGGCATGGGAGTGGTCATTTGGGATGAGTGGGCAGGGGAGTGAGGAATACTAGGGGAGTTTTGGAAGAGGGAGGGTTACTGGGGGAGTATGCTGGTGGGGAGGGAGGGCTGGGTTGAACGGACGGGGAAGATGAGGGGGAGGGCTGCAGGTTGGGACCTGCATTGCGGCCAAATCTGCGGGCCCTTCTCTGTCTCCGCTGTGTTTGTAAAATGTAAAGATATTAAAAAATCTAAGTTTAGTTTTCACTTTCGGCTACACAATACAAGTACACTTTACACATTCAGGAAAATAGGGACAACATACAGGAGGGTTTGTTTACATTTAATAAAAGAATTGGAAAAGGAACAGACATTTTTAACAGTCCACTAATTATAACATTTATACAAACGCACACTTACGTCTGCGCAATCGCACCCGCAAATTTGCCAAAAGGACCGGCGGCGCAAATCCGACCACCGCTTCTCTAATTGCGCTATATTGCGCCTAAATCCCGCACGGCGAAGGGCTCTCCTCACCTCCGCATAGGCCGCATGCTTTATGCGGTTGGAAATGGGAGGCTGGGCGTTTGTAAGCCGCCTGTCCAAAATATTTACAAGGATGCTTAATTCCCGACTGGTAAAGACCGCGGCTCTCATGATGGCAATGGCCGATTTTACAGAAAACATGAAATATACATGGGGTAAAATAAAGATGATTGGCTAAAATATTTACTCAGTTTCCTAAAAAAAAACACTATTGGCCAATCCTTTAATCATGTGACCCGAAAAATTAGGTCAGATTTGATTGGATAAAACACGCAGTGTGCAATTGCAAACATAAGAGTGCAAATGATCCTAACGCAAAATGCACATGCATTTTTAAAGTTAACACAATTAGCAACAGTACATTCACAGATAATAAACATTACTTTGTTTTGGAATTTTTTTTAAAAAACGATAACGGGGAGAACCCCCACAAAAAAAACAATAAAGTTTATTGACACATGAAAAAAAATTAATAAAAAGAACAGCAAGGGTTAAACACTCTTAATTAGATAATTGACAGCAAGCTAATAACAAGCTGATCGATAGTCCATGTAAACATGACATGTGACCATCAATACAACACATACGGCCGCAACCATCACAATATAATTTGTATACAGTGACTGACAGCGCCTGACTACGACTGTCTCGTTCGTTCGATCGGATCAGTCGGTAGCTAGAGGAGGTGCAGTGCTAACGAATGGGCGTCACTTTGTTTACGATCGACCAGCCGCACGATCGGATTTTGCGCCCATAGCCCGTACGACCGTGCGGCCGCTACGACCGACTCTGAATGAGGTCCAGAGTACCTGGGAACTCAGCACTGAGCTGTAACTTCAGCAAGAAGCAACGTTGTACTGGCAACATAGGGCCTGATTCAGCAAGGAATGCACGGATGCAGACACACGCAATCAGTCTATGGTTTTGCTCTGTGCATGCGTATGCATCACAGTGCGCGTGTGCGAACCGGCCAGTGCAATGAAGTATGTGTATTCAGGGAATCTGCAGACCCAGGGACAAGTGTTTGACAGGAAGTGCCGTTTGTGGGTGGTGGTGGGGGAGTGGTCGGGTAAACACAGTCATGCCTGCGCTTTTGGACGGCGTTTCAGGGGTGTGCATAATTAAGCCCTTGCGGCGGCGGACACAGCCTGAGATCTAGTTGCACACAGGAAGTCTCGCTATGTCTGCAGGAGGGTTAGGTCAACCACTATTGTGCGTATGGGTCTGATGGTTCTCGATGTTACCGATGTTTCCACTGTCTTGCCAGGTATAGAGGACGCAAATAAAGGGAAGTGGGTGGTATTATGTAGTGCTGGGCATCTGCTTATTCTGCTGTGATTGCCGTGCGTATGCATTCATTAGCATATTCTCGCAGCGGCTGGGTGCGTGCACCTGCATCTACGCGTTCCTTGCTTAATCAGGCCCAGAAGCCAATCAGGAAATGGAATTTATAGGTGCGGATCCCCAGGGATTGGATGCTGCAATCAGCTGGTCTGGGAGCAGCGCTCTGAGTCGAGGAAAAGCATCAGGTGAGAATCCAACATGGCTGCTCCCATACTGTTGTTTATGAGGGAATTCTGGCGTGCAGCCTGTGTGCCGTCACGCTGAGAAGACACGCTGTGAGCAAGTGGCTACGGAGAGCCATCTTTGTGCTCAGTAACAGGATACTGAGCAGACGGGGCAGGAGCAGCACAGACAGCCCTAAGCACCAGCTGGGAACGATGTGCAGCACGAGTGGACCTCTGTGCTATCCTGGACAGGTACCGGAGTGGTAAAAAAGTGGTTTTAAAAGTCAAGAAATAAGTTTTTTACCTTTCTGCTAAATGTAATCCTACAATCTCCCTGGAATTTAGCACCAGCTTGGTAGTAATAGTTTCCCCAATCAGATTAATTTACCCCCATGACAGTACCACCACAGTGCACAGGGGATGATTAAGCAAGGATCGCAATTGCAAAGCTGCATGTAGGCAGCTTTGCAATTTCATACTTGCTAATATGCAAATGCAGCAGAAGGTGTATGACACCCCCTGCTGCATTTGCGATCCCAGCACTGAGATGTAGGTCGCAGGCTGAGATCACCGTCGCGACCATCGGTGATTGATGGTCGCGATGGTGGATGGCGCTAGGCTGCCAGCCAGCTGAATAAGCTTCAGCTTACTCAGATTGAACGGCTTGCGAGACCAGGACACAGCATCGGTCGACTCAGTCCCTGGCCTTGCCACTCCCGGAAAACGGGACGTACAGGCAGAGGCACAGGGTTCCCATATGGGAGCACTATAGGACATACTTGCCTGCTCTCCCGGAATGGCCAGGGTGCTCCTGAAAATCGGGTGGTGCTCCTGGCCACCCGGAAAAGAAGGCAAGTCTCCTGCTCCTTCATTCACCACCCATCCCTGCGCCCCCCCCCCCCCCCCTCTACCCGATCGCACCTCTCTGTGGCTACACACTTGCAGAGCACAAGTGGACAGTCCGGGGGGGTTCCAATGATGCAATTCGCAGTGATTCACCAACTTTGCTGCCCGGAGGAGGGGGCAGCGAAGTCGGTAAGTAAGCTATAAGACCAGTACCAGCCCCTTGAGGCCATTAGCCTACCAGGAAACTTCCCGATGAGCTCTATAGCCAATCCACTCCTGCCCATGTTTTAAAGATTCACCCCTGGAAATCTCCCTATTTGTGAATATTGACCAACTGCACAATACAATTCCTTATACTGCAGATAAGATACAATTATTTTTATTTTTATTATTTATTTCTTACAAGCTGGAGTACCCGGCGTTGCCCGGGATTTTAGGTAGGTCTCACAAAAGTGTGACAAACTTCCCCATCCACAGTCTTAAGGTCTTCGAAGGCAGTAGGACCTGTAACAGTGTAAAGCAAACTTCGGAGATAGAAGCATTCAAAATTTGTCGGATGTAGGGTGTAAACACAGCCAAGAGCTTCTGTTGCTCTGATACCAGGATGACTGTGTACTTCTTGGTTGCTGGATCGCACTATGAAATGCACAGCAACTACTTCCAGTTCCTTGTGCAGCTGTTTCCGGCATTCAGGGTCCCATGGTATATAAGATTCATCCAATCGGTTTTACCCTTCAGGGGCTGACAAAGGAATGAACCGGAAGTAGCCTCTGTGCATTCCATAGTGCAGTCCAGCAACCCAGGAGGTAGACAAAACAGTTTGGTCGCCACTGTTGACACCACCTAGTTGTGTAACCTAATGAATGAGCAAGTATAAATAAAAATTTGTGCTGCAGAGCTGCGTTTTTGCATCCCAGTATAGTTGCCATCTTTATGGACCTGATTGTAAATCAGATGGATCTCTCTTCATGGATGCAGATATGAATTTTTACCGTATTCAGACTCATAATAAGCCTGGCTTAATATCAATAGTGGTTATAAATTCTAGAGATGTGCGCCAACCCTCGTGTTTTGGTTTTGGATCTGGATCTCCCCTGGTTTTGGATCTGAATCTGTTTTTTTTCGTTGGTGTTTTGTTTTTCGGTTTGGGTTTTGGATCTGGATTTTTTCTTAAAATATCATAAAAACAGCTAAAATCACATAAAATGCCCTGTTTTTGTTCCTATAGTATTATTAACCTCAATAACATTTATTTCCAGTCATTTCCAATAAAGTTTGACCACCTCACAATATTATTTTTTTAATCTAGTTAAGGCCAAAAGGTTGCATACAGCTAGCTGGCTGACTAAGGTAAGTGACACAGTGGGCGGCACTAACATGTGGCAGTTCAGCTTCCAATTTCCTACACAGATACGGTGTGTTATACAGTGTGGGCTGGATACACCAATAGTGCACTTACTGTGATAGATTATTCGGCAGAGCAGGGTTGCTGACGGTATCCTCAGTACATGGAATGGCAGTGCCGCAGTGCTGGCAGTGTCCTCAATGCAGGGTATCGGCAGTGTCAGCAGAGCAGGGGTGCCAGCAGTGTCTTTAGTGCAGGTTTGTTGGCTGTGTTGGCAGTGTAGGGGTTGCTGACGGTGTCCTCAGTACATTGTATGGCAGTGCTGCGGTGCTGGCAATGTCCTCAGTTAAGGGTACCAGCGATGTCGGCAGTGCAGATGTGCCAGCGGTGTCTTTAGTGCAGGTTTGCTGACTGTGTCGGCAGTGTGGGGGTTGCTGATGGTGTCCTTAATACGTGGAATTGCAGTGCTGGCAGTGTCCTCGGTGAAGGGTACTGGCAATGTCAGCAGTGCGGGGGTGCCAGTGGTGTCTTCAGTACAGGTTTGCTGGCTGTGTCGGCAGTGCAGGGGTTGCTGGAGGTGTCCTTAATATGTGGAATTGCAGTGCTGGCAGTGTCCTCAGTGAAGGGTACCGGCAATGTCGGCAGTGCGGGGGTGCCAGCGGTGTCTTCAGTACAGGTTTGCTGGCTGTTTCGGCAGTGCGGGGGTTGCTGGCGGTGTCCTCAGTACATGGAATGGCAGTGCTGCGGTGCTGGCAGTGTCCTCAGTGAAGGGTACCGGTGATGGCAGTGCGGGGGTGCCAGCGGTGTCCTCAGTGCAGGTTTGCTGACTGTGTCGGCAGTGCAGGGGTGTTCTCAATGCAGGGTGCCAGCGATGTCCTCAGTGCATGTGTGCTGACAGTGTCGGCAGTGCAGGGGTGCTGGTGGTGTCCTCAGTGTGGGAGTGCCGGCAGTGTCGGCAGTGTGGGGGTCGCTAATGGTGTCTTTAGTACGTGGGGAAGCATTGCAGGGGTACCGGCAGTGTCAGCAGCGGTGGTGTCGGCAGCAGCGGATGCTGCCAGTGGAGGTGCCGGCAGTGTCGGCAGCGGGGGGTGCCGGCGGTGTCAAGCAGTGAGGGATGGCGGGCGCCATCTTCTTTTGCTTCCTGTGTGCATATTAAATGGGCTTAACGCTGATTGGCTGAGAGCCGTGACAGACGGCTCTCTCAGCTAATCAGCGTTTAGCCAGCTCAATGCAAAACCTCGTGACCCGACAGCGGCATCGCGAGGTTCTGCCTCGGGTGAGGGATCCAGGGCAGGCATCCCCAAAATTCGTATGGGTTCGGTTCTCTGAGAACCAAACCCGCTCATCCCTAATAAATTCATACAGCATTTAAAAGGTACTAGGGGTGTGCACCGGCCACTTTTCGTGTTTTGTGTTTTGGTTTTGGATCTGGATCTTTCTTCGTGTTTTGGATCTGGATTGGTTTTGCCAAAACCACCCTTCCGTGTTTTGGGTTCTGGGTTTTGTGTTTTGGATCTGTATTTTTTTGAAAAAAAGCATAAAAACAGCTAAAATCACAGAATTTGTAGGTTTTTCTGCTCCTATGCTATTATTAACCTCAATAACCTTAATTTCCACTCATTTCCAGTCTATTCTGAATACCTCACACCTCACAATAGTGTTTTTATGTCCAAAAGGTTGCACCGAGGTAGCTGGATGACTATGCTAAGCGACACGAGTGGGCGGCACAAACACGTGACCCATCTAGGCGTGAAACTGCAGTGGCAGACAGGATGGCATTGAAAAACTAGGCCCCAAACTGTACATAATGCAAAGAAAAAAAAGAGGTGCAAGATGGAATTGTCCTTGGGCCCTCCCACCCACCCTTATGTTGTATAAACAGGACATGCACACTTTAACAAACCAATCATTTCAGCACCAGGGTCTGCCACACAACTGTGGCTGAAATGATTGGTTCGTTTGGGCCCCCACAAAACAAGCTGGCAATTAATCTGTCCCTGCACAAACTGGCTCTACGGAGGCAAGAAGTCGTCCTCATCCTCCTCATCCAGAGATTCCTCACCCTCTTCAGTGTTATGTACATCCTCATCCTCACAGAGTATTAATTCGTCCCTGCTGGAACCACAGGTCCCTCTGTACGTTCTGGAGGCTGGTCTCCCTGGAAGAGTTGATCATTCATTTTATGAACATCATCTTCTCCACATTTTGTGGAAGCAACCTCCTACGCCTTTCGCTAACAAGGTTCCCGGCTGCACTAAACACTCTTTCGGAGTACACACTGGAGGGGGGGCAACTCAGGTAAAATAGAGCCAGTTTGTACAGGGACCTCCAAATTGCTTCTTTTTCCTGCCAGTACAGGTACGGACTGTCTGACATGCCTACTTGGATGCTGTCACCGATGTAATCCTTTAACAGACAGACGCACGCTTGTCGCTGCTGCTTTGAGGATTCAAGTGCGGCTACAGCCCACACAATTCACAAAGACAGAAAAAAAAAAAGAATATTTTTATTGTTTGTGGAGCACACTTTGAGGGTTACACCACCCTCTAACAGACAGACGCACGCTTGTCGCTGCTGCTTTGAGGATGCAAGTGCGGCTACAGCCCACACAATTCACAAAGACAGAAAAAAGAAGAAGAATATTTTTATTCTTTGTGTAGCACACTTTGAGGGTGTCACCACCCTTTAACAGACAGACGCACGCTTGTCGCTGCTGCTTTAAGGATGCAGGTGCGGCTACAGCCCACACATTTCACAAAGACCGAAAAAAAAAGAACAATATTTTAATTGTTTGTGTAGCACACTTTGAGGGTGTCACCACCCTTTAACAGACAGACGCACGCTTGTCGCTGCTGCTTTAAGGATGCAGGTGCGGCTACAGCCCACACAATTCACAAAGACAGAAAAAAGAAGAATATTTTTATTGTTTGTGTAGCACACTTTGAGGGTGTCACCACCCTTTAACAGACAGACGCACGCTTGTCGCTGCTGCTTTGAGGATGCAAGTGCGGCTACATCGCACACAAGTCACAAACACATTAAAAAAATAGTTTTTTATTTTTTGGAGCACTTCGTGAGTTACACCACCCTTTAACAGACAGACGCACGCTTGTCGCTGCTGCTTTAAGGATGCAGGTGCGGCTACAGCCCACACAATTCACAAAGACAGAAAAAAGAAGAAGAATATTTTTATTGTTTGTGTAGCACACTTTGAGGGTGTCACCACCCTTTAACAGACAGACGCACGCTTGTCGCTGCTGCTTTGAGGATGCAAGTGTGGCTACATCGCACACAAGTCACAAACACATTAAAAAAATTTTTTTGATTTTTTGGAGCACTTTGAGAGTTACAACACCCTTTAACAGACAGACGCACGCTTGTCGCTGCTGCTTTGAGGATGCAAGTGCGGCTACAGCCCACACAATTCACAAAGACAGAAAAAAAAAGAACAATATTTTAATTGTTTGTGTAGCACACTTTGAGGGTGTCACCACCCTTTAACAGGCAGACGCACGCTTGATGCTGCTGCTTTAAGGATGCAGGTGCAGCTACAGCCCGCACATTTCACAAAGACAGAAAAAAAAAGAACAATATTTTAATTGTTTGTGTAGCACACTTTGAGGGTGTCACCACCCTTTAACAGACAGACGCACGCTTGTCGCTGCTGCTTTGAGGATGCAGGTGGAATCTAGACGGGATTTGGAACCGAGGACACACTACCTCCATCAATTGTCTAAATCCCACTGCACTAATGTCGGATACCGGACGCACGTCTAACACCAACATAGCAGTCAAGGCCTCAGTTATACGTTTTGCTTCAGGATGACTGCTGTCGTACTTCATCCTCATCGCTAGGGACTGTTGGAGGGTCAATTGTTTAGTAAAAGTAGTGATGTTCCTACTTCCTCTCTGGGATGATGAACAACTCCCAGCAGCAGCAACAGCACTAGTAGGAAGTGGTTCTTGATCTTTCCCTATTTTATTTTTATCAGAGAAAGTTTGGTCCTCCATTTATGTTATATTGATATATATACGTGCGGCTAAAGCGCACACAAACACAGAAAATATTTTTTTATTTTTGCTGGAGAGTAGTGCACTTTGTGGGTTACACCACCCTTTAAGAAATGAGCCAGCCGGCTCTTTACTTATGGGACACAGGCGCACGCTTGGCGCTGCTCCTTTGTTGATGCACGTGCAGCCACAGTGCACACAAGTCACAAACACAGAAAATATATATTTTTTTGGTTTGGAGTGTACTTTGGGGGTTACAGAACCCTTTAACGGTCAAGCCAGCCGGCCCTTTACTTATGACACAGGCGCACGCTTGGCACTACTTTGTTGATGCACGTGCGGCTACTGCGCACACAATTCACAAACACAGAAAATAATTTTTTTTTTGGTTTGGACTGGAGTGTACTTTCGGGGGTTACAGCACCCTTTAACGGTCAAGCCAGCCGGCCCTTTACTTATGACACAGGCGCACGCTTGGCACTACTTTGTTGATGCACGTGCGGCTACTGCGCACACAATTCACAAACACAGAAAATAATTTTTTTTTTGGTTTGGACTGGAGTGTACTTTCGGGGGTTACAGCACCCTTTAACGGTCAAGCCAGCCGGCCCTTTACTTATGACACAGGCGCACACTTGGCACTACTTTGTTGATGCACGTGCGGCTACTGCGCACACAATTCACAAACACAGAAAATAATTTTTTTTCGGTTTGGACTGGAGTGTACTTTGGGGGTTACAGCACCCTTTAACGGTCAAGCCAGCCGGCCCTTTACTTATGACACAGGCGCACGCTTGGCACTACTTTGTTGATGCACGTGCGGCTACTGCGCACACAATTCACAAACACAGAAAATAATTTTTTTTTGGTTTGGACTGGAGTGTACTTTGGGGGTTACAGCACCCTTTAACGGTCAAGCCAGCCGGCCCTTTACTTATGACACAGGCGCACGCTTGGCACTACTTTGTTGATGCACGTGCGGCTACTGCGCACACAATTCACAAACACAGAAAATAATTTTTTTTTTGGTTTGGACTGGAGTGTACTTTCGGGGGTTACAGCACCCTTTAACGGTCAAGCCAGCCGGCCCTTTACTTATGACACAGGCGCACGCTTGGCACTACTTTGTTGATGCACGTGCGGCTACTGCGCACACAATTCACAAACACAGAAAATAAATTTTTTTTTGGTTTGGACTGGAGTGTACTTTCGGGGGTTACAGCACCCTTAACGGTCAAGCCAGCCGGCCCTTTACTTATGACACAGGCGCACGCTTGGCACTACTTTGTTGATGCACGTGCGGCTACTGCGCACACAATTCACAAACACAGAAAATAATTTTTTTTTGGTTTGGACTGGAGTGTACTTTCGGGGGTTACAGCACCCTTTAACGGTCAAGCCAGCCGGCCCTTTACTTATGACACAGGCGCACGCTTGGCACTACTTTGTTGATGCACGTGCGGCTACTGCACACACAATTCACAAACACAGAAAATATATTATTTTTTTAGCACTTGGGGGGAGCACCCCTGATGGACAGAGCACCCCCTGGACAACACTACAGCACCTCTTTAGGACTGGGACACTGCACAGGACTTTGGAGTGGACACAGCCCCTATGGAGAACTGACTGCACAACACAGTCCAGCCAGCCCCTATGGACTTTGAAGTAGTGGACACAGCCCCTATTAACAACAGCAGCACAGCACAACACAGCCAGCCCCTATGGACTTTGAAGTAGTGGACAACAGCAGCACTACACTACACTACACTACACAGCCCTAACTCCCACCCTCCCTCTTCACTGTCCACAGCCGAGTGAGAAAATGGCGCCGACGTGGGTACCTTATATAGGATCCAAAACCCGCGAGACTCGGAAGGCGGGATGATGACGTTTTGCCTCGATTTCAGATCCGAGTCAGGCGGGAAAAGTCGAGCCTGATTCGGATCGGACTCGGATCGGGGGGGCTCGGGGGGGTTCGGATTTCAGAAATCCGAACCCGCTCACCCCTAAAAGGTACTGTAAACTCCACGCGAGAGCCATAGTAAATGATGTTCAGAGACTTAGATTATATCCTACAGAATACAATTCCATAATTCCTCAGTATGTAGCAAAATGCATGTTATGAAATCAAATTATTAAACAAAAATAACATTTTAATATTTTTATTATTGACCTTACAGATGACCCAAGAAGAATGGTATCCAAATCTGCATCGAACAATAAACCAAACAGGACAATGCTTTTATTCTTCTTTGGTGTTTTAGGTGTAGAACCATGAGAGATCATGGCTTGTAAACTGTGGGCTAAGGGCCTGATTCAGACTTGGGATTATGGCGCATACACACGGTCAGATTTGTCAGATCTGTCAGATGAAAGATTGAACGATTTGACCAAAGATTTGAACGATTTGAACGATTGAACAATTTTTGACTGCATTAAAATGAATGGAATCGTCCAAGTCTGACTGCAAACACATGAGATGTCAGATATCATTATCTGACCATCGGGAATGCGCATCGTTCATCATCCATCGTTCAGGCATGTCAGATGTGTCAGATTTTCCTTCAGATATGAACGATTGAACAATTTTTTAAATCATTATCGTTCAGATCTGAAGAAGAATCTGACCGTGTGTATGCACCATTAGAGTGAGATATCTCTCTCAACTGATCATCTTGGTGAAACCATGCTGCACTGCAGGTGGTTCAGATTTAAAATGTGCAGAGAGATTTAGATTTGGAGGAGTGTTTCCAAACTGACATCTAAATTGTAGAGTAGTAATAAAGCTGTGCAGTATTTGTGGGCTACATGCCAAAGCAGCCAGTATTTACCCCACAAGTAAAAAAATGTATGTATTTACACCCCTTGCATTGCAATATGGTTTGTTCAGGTTCACAGTTGAGAGAGATATCTCACTCTGGGGGTCATTCAGACCCGCTCGCGAGCAAAGTGGGTCGATGTGCGAATGCGCATGACGGAGGGAGCTTGCGCGAGACCCGGCAAGCGACGAGGAATACGTCGCTCGGAGTCTCGCACCAAAGGGGGCGTGCTGTTGATGGTGAATGACAGCACGCCCCCTTTGGTGGGCGAGCCGGGGGCGTGGCTGCCAGACGGAGGCGTTCCCATGGGAACGCCTACCGTCTGAAGCCGGCCCCACTGACATCAGTAATGATGTCAGTCGGAGTGATTTTGGCTCTGATAGAGCCAAAATCACTACTGGGCTTGCGGCCGCAGGGTCTCGTCGAAAGCCCGATGGTCGCAATGTTCTTGACCATCGCGACCATCTTTTTGGTCTCCCACAGCTATGCGAGCGGCCAGGTAGCCGCTCCATTTTCAGGTAGGAGGGCACTGATTCAGAGCGAGCGCTCTGGTCAGAGCGTTCGGCTCTGAATCAGGCCCTCTATTCCCAACTCTGAATCAGGCCCTAAATCCTTTTCTAATTCCGTACCTGACCTGTAGAGGGCGCATGCTATGCAAAAATTGTGTTTTTTAATTATTTAAAAAATTAACAGTAATTAATTTCAATTTCAAATTTTTTTAGTTGCCTCTGCCGTGTTTTAATATGCTCGTATGTAAAATTTCACGATCTTGGGTTGTAAACTGTGGATTTGTATAGAAAGACAGAATGACAGAAGGACAAATTTTCGCTTTTATATATACACTGGTGGCCAAAATTGCGGACATAATTGAAAAATAAATGATACCCAACGAAATACTGATAGGACAGTAACATCATAAGTACACACAGATTTTCACCCTAAGTGTTGATTTCACTGCATAACTTCCCTTGTAATGCAAATATTTGACCTCTGTTATTGTGTTGAATTCAGCATTACATTTCTTTCATTTGATATATGAGTCATTGCACTGAAGTGTAATAGTTTTTATAAGCATTCAAAGTTGAAAAACATTCAAATTTCAAAAAGTGTCTGCAATTTTGGCCACCACTGTAGATTCTCTAATTGTTACATCTATTTAGAAATATTAGTTAAAAAATAAAATACAAAAATTAAATTCAGTAAAGTTAACATGCTGGGAACTGTAGTGCTGAGACAGCACTGTGCATGATGCAGCTTATTGCAGTGCTTCAACAACTAATAGACCATTTTAATTTAGCACAATATGGGAAAGTTATTGATCAAGCAAAAAAACATGTTAGGCCTGATTCTGAGTTGCACGTGACCTGGGCCACATCTACATAATTTCCCATGCTGCATCTGCATCTTTATGCCAATGCAGCAGCCCAGTTCTTCCAAACTGAGATGCCCACTTACAGGATCTTGCAAGACTCAACATCAAAATTTGCACCAGCCATATGGCAGGTGCAGTTTCTCCCTCTGAGTATGGCATCCTGTGTAAGCGGTTGTGCGTCATTAGATGCAGCCACTATCAGCAACACAACTGTGACACGCCCGCAACTGCCTAGCCACCCTTCTGGTACCTCCCAGGAATGTCACTAAAATCCACACTCCCTTCATCTTCGTGCGGTAACAACCTGGACGCATCCACGGTGTGATTCGGACGTATGTGCAGTGCTTCAAGCATCAGCCAACTGCTCTCATATTGGCATAGCATGTGACTCTCAGTCAGGCCCTTTACCTCCTGCATCTCATTCACCCGAAGCAATTGCCTGTTTGTAGGGACCTTGCAGAATTGCTGGTTTTGGCTAACAAGAATGTTGGATCCAAAACCTAAAGTTTCATGTCCTATTTTGAGCAGCACTAACTCCCCAAATGGCATTGCCTCAGCTATTGAGGAACCACCATCTTGAGTTGCCATCTTAAACAGTGCCTGCTGAAACAAGAAGTTCCACTTTGGCAATAACATTTTTTTTCCTAGAAATGATTAAATTCACAGAAAGTCACAGTCACCGTTGTAATATAAAAGTTGTCTTTTTTCGTTCTTCACTGTTGCATACCTCCCAACTTTTTAATTTAGGACGTGGCTCATTTTGCATGCCCGAAAAGAGGGAGGATCTTTGTGGAAAGGGGATGGGGCCTTGCAAAAATGGGGGCGGAGCCTCTCTGCACCCTCATTTGCGTCACTGTGGGGGCGAAAGGGGGTGCTGGGCTGCCCCCAGGCCCCCCCTCCACTGTGAATAGATGCCATGCGCATGCGTGATGGTGGGCAGTACCGGGCCGCCAGCCAGCTTAGTAAGCCTCAGCTTACTCAGGCTGGCCAGCTTGTGAGGCCAGGACACTGAGTCGGTCAACGCAGTCCCTGGCCTTGCCACTCCTGGAAACCTGAATGGACACGCCCATGTTTCCAGGAACGCCGACCGCCCCTTAAATGCCTCTGCCTGTCAATCAGGCAGTGGCACAGAAGGGGCTGTGTGCGACTACCCTGGACCTATTCTGCACGCGCAGATTCCCGATACTGCTGCTGAATCAGCCCCACAGTGCGGTTGGAGCTGCAATTTAGCAACCAGCAAGTGGTAGGACACTCTTCCAAACATATCTTTTGGGACTGCATAATCCCTGTTGCAGTAATTTATTTTCAGTATATACAAGCCTGGAGGTCTAGTGGTAATGCTGGATGTAACCACTTGCTCATAATACAAGACCTGTGCTGATGCGTCATTCGCTGACACAGTATTGGTCTTACGGGGTTACCTATAGGACATACTTGCCTACTCTCCCAGAATGGCCAGGATGCTCCTGAAAATCATGTGGTGCTCCCGGCCACCCGGAAAAGCAGGAAAGTCTCCCGTTCCTTGATCCAGCACCCACCCCTGCGGCCCCCTCTCCACCTGCTCGCACCTTCCTGCGGCTGCCCACTTGCAGAGCACAAGTGGGCAGTCAGGGGGGATCCAATGATGCGATTTGCTGTGATTCAACAACTTTGCTGCCCTCCCGGAGGAGGGGGCAGCAAAGTCGGTAAGTAAGCTATAGGACCAGTACCATGGCAGAGATTGGCAGTGAATGACTGCTGCACTGACACTAGCCGCACATATACTGCCTGTGACTGCGTCCAGCGTTACAAACAGAAAGGTCCTGTGTCATGTAAAAAAGAAAGTAAAATAAATAGAAACTCAAACAGCCCCTTGAGGCCATTAGCCTACCAAAAAGCTTCCCGATAAGCTCAATAGCCAATCCACTCCTGCCCATGTTTTAAAGGTTCACCCCTGGAATCTCCCTATTTGTGAATATTGACCAACTGCACAATACAATTCAATATTCTGCAGATAAGATACAATTATTATTATTATTATTATTTATTTCTTATTCTCTAATTTTTACATCTATTTAGAAATATTAGTTAAAATAACAAAAAATAAAATCAGTAAAGCTAACATACTGGGAATTGTAGTGCTGAGACAGCACTTCTGCATGATGCAGCTTATTGCAGTGCTTCAACAACTAATAGACCATTTTAATCCAGCACAATATGGGAAAGTTTTTGATCAAGCAAAAAAACCATCTACATAATTTCCCACTGCCGCATCTGTATCTTTATGCCAATGCCATGGCCCATTTCTGCAAAACTGAGATGCCCACTTTGCAGCATCTTGCGGATGCGCACGGCATCAATTCTCCCCCAGCTTACCCACTGCTCTGCTATACAAAACAGCGGTGTGGTTTCCCCCCACTACGGGACACTACGGCCTGCAGGTGGGACAGCGGGAGAGTCCCACAATAACGGGACTGTCCAGCTGAATGTGGGACAGTTGGGAGGTATGCTGTTGTGATAGCTATTAATGGGTCACCTCTATCAATGGTGCCATCGGTGGGTTACATTGATGTCAGGAAACCATCAATTATTTACACCAGGGGTATCAACAAATGACCCTCCAGCTGTTGTGGTCCTACAAATCCCAGCATGCCCTGACTGATTTTTGGCATGCTCTAATAGCAAAACTGTTTCAGGGCATGCTGGGATGTGTTGCTCATTTATTATTTATTAACAGTCATTTATATAGCCCACACCACATGTACACACATACACACTAGGGTTAATTTTTTCATTGGGAGCCAATTAACCTACCAGTATATTTTTGGATTGTACTAGGAAACCAATGTGCCTGAGGAAACCCATGCACTACTACTCCACAAAGTTAGGGCCATAGTAGGAAATGTACCTTAGTGTTGTGAGGCTGTAATGCTAACCATTACACCATCCGTGCTGCCTCAACAGTACCACAACACCTCGGGGGCTGCATATTGAATATCCCCGGTTTACTCCATTGATGGCCATCAGTAGTGGTGGCTTAAAATGGAACTCGATGGGCTAATCAGGAAATTGGGAAGATTTAAGTTCCGTGCCTCCGATGCCAGGGGAGAAAAAAACATTGCTGGGCTGTGTGCCATCAATGGCAGAGAATAAATGGATCTCTGCCTTCCATGGTATAACCATCGGTGGCAAACCATATTTGCTTGTTAACCATAGATGGTTGATATAATATAATAAGGAAGTCTTCTCTTCTCTGTAAATTAATGTGAAGTGGTGTAGTGGTGGACATGAACACTGATAAAACCAAGTAAATTTTTTTGGTAACCGGATATAGATTTTGGCGCCCCTTAATGACCTCCATCTCATCTCACTCATTCCCCCCATGGAGCCCCTCATTGCTCAGCACCACTCATCACAGCCCCTAACAGCAGCCCTTGTTACAGCCCCACTGGCGATGGCAGACTGGTCTGGCGGCGACAGCGCCCTCCTGAGTGCTACGTTGTGCCTGTGCAGGTAGCTGTGTCACAGTGACAGTCTGCCTGAGGGCTCCAAATATTTTCTAACTTGTATGTCGCTGGTGTGGCTGACCCAGGGTGCCCTCCTCTATGTGGCACCCTACTCGGCCCCGCAACCAGCCTATAGGTAAAACTGGACATTCATCATGTGTCCCTCCAGCTGCAGTGCTAAATGTTGAATTCCGCTGGGGGAAGGGGTGCTATTCTACACATAATGAGGTCTGTTGTGAATGTAGGGTGTGTGGCCACTTGCCACAGGGGCCAGACCACACACCCTACACACAGTATAGATACGCCTTTGGAAAGTGCATATCAAAGAATCAAGAGATCATCCACCTTGCGGATATCACTTTTCCCCTAATATAAAATTGCAAAGCTCTATCCACATCCAAGGAATGAAGAAAGACTTCTTCATCTTTTTCATCATTAGAATTACGACATTCCAAAGCCAGAATATTAATGCAAAACCGTAAAACTACTTTTGGCTGAAATGAAGGCTGGGTCTAAAGATTAGCCCAACCACGACGGAAAGTGATAAAAGGAGACCCAAAAGACAGAAATCTTTCAATAATTTTTATTAACAACAAAGCATTGTGTTACAGCAAACAGAGTATATCAAAATATAACATTGTTCAGTTAAATCTCAAGCCTGAAACATTAAGAAATTGTAAAACAATGCCAAAAGGATGTAAGGTGTTGAACAATAACATGACGTAATCCATTGGTAGCATTACTCTATGGCAATAGTTTAGGTTAAATCATTAATGATCTCAAGTAGCAAAAATAAAATGGGAGAGAAGCCATCTGGTGACCCCAAAAATTAGACCAGGGGAGGGGATCATCCATTAAATTCCAAAGTTTGGACCATAAAGATTGTCTTATCTTTATTTCATTAATAAAATTATCTTTTTGTCCAGCAAAAACACTTTCTGTAGAGCCCCAGGAAACCATATGCAGGGTAGGCGCAATTTTGCCATATTGTAATTGGCAATCCAACCGCTGTATTCCAGTGTCTGCACTGTGGGCCTGATTCAGAGCTGCTCGTAAGCGGCCGCTCGTTCGCTATGAGCGATGTTCGCTCAACTACGCGGGCGTATGGGTCGTAATGCGCATGCACAAACCAGTCATTGCGGTCGGAAATCGTGCGCTCGCAAAACAGCGAGGGGCTGCTAATTTGATTGACAGAATGTACCGTTTGTGGGTGGTAACGGGAAGGTGCTTGTAAACGGGGGAGTGGAGATCCGAACGCAGGCGTGCCAAATGGTCAAAAGGGCGTTTAATGGGAGTGCATAATTAGTAAAGGAGCGTCATCGACCACGTCACTTGGTTGTCTTTTAGCCTGAACTGCTCGCAGTGATAGCAGTAGGAAAACCTACCACAAGCACTGCGAGCAGTTCAGATGCCTTTCGATGTACCCGATTAATCAAATAAATACCGGAGATGACGTGTGATGCGAATGGCAAAGGGGCGTCTTTACAAAATAGCGAGCGCATTTTTCGTTCGCTCGCTCAGACATAGAGGAGTCAACAAACCACAATGAGCGAGCGCTCAATTTAAATAGCCGGCCCCTTTTTTGGAACGATTGTCCGCAAATAGCGTCCTGCTCTGAATCAGGCCCTGTGTCCATTATGGGTTGGGTAAGCCTGCATTCTGAACGCCGGAACAGACCTGTCTATTCCATAGGTCTGGAGTAAAGATGACGAACTGGCTTTGATCAAAGTATTGTCCGGACAGGATATTATTATCCATAGAAGAGCCCTGTCATGGCGACAGATACTTGAGACTCCTGGGAAGAGTCAGGCTTACTAGGTAGTATGAACTGAGGTGGTTTTAGGAATGACCTTTTCATGAAATATCACTAACACAAAATAAAAGTACGTAGAATTTATTCAACAACAAAAACTGTATGGCAAAGTTCCACATTAAGGGGGTCATTCAGATCCGTTCGTTAGCGCCGATGCGCTCGGACCGGGTCGATGGCCCCCCACAGAGCATGTGCATGATGGTGCCGGCGCCATCGTGCGCATGCGTGAGACCCGCTACGACCGACAGCGCCGGTCGTAGCGGGTCTCGATCCAAAGGGGGCGAGCTGTCGATGTTGATTGACAGCTCGCCCCGTTTGGAAGGCGGGCCGAGAGGGTGGGAGCCCAAATGGAAGCGTTCCCATGAAAGCGCCTACCGTTTTGGGGCGGCCCCACTGACATCACTAGTGATGTCAGTGGAGAGCTTCCGGCTCAGACAGAGCCAGAAGCTCTCCGGGGCTTACGACAAGGGAGACCCTACCCTAGGGTCTCGTCGTAAGCCCAGGGTTGAACTCTGCGGCATAATGAAGGTCCGGAGCAGGGTTGAGCCCTGCGGCGTAATGAAGGTCCGGAGCAGGGTTGAGCCCTGCGGCAGGATGAACGTCCGGAGCAGGGTTGAGCCATGCGATGTGATGGGGTTCCGATGAGGATAGACTGTAACAGTGCAGTTAACAACTGTAGAAGAAGTAACCCCACTGTCCGTATGAGTCAATTATAACAAGTAAAGTAACAGCTGTAATGGATAGAGAGATATTTGAAATAAATGTATATCATATACACATGGCTTGGTCAAAATGAACACAATTTAATAGGAATGTATAAAAACATGAATATAAAAGCTAAAATGTGCAATATTGCAATAGGGATTGGCCCCACAACACTATAATGAGTCACTGAGTCCAGTATCAAGTGAATAGCCGGTGAAAGTCCCAGTAAGAGGAGTACATTACCAAGTGGGTACTGTAGCAGGAGGTCCTTGCATACAAAATAAATACTTTAACTTGGATAAGCTGTTGCCATATAGCGGTTGACTCCAAATTCCTGGTCCGGAAAATTGAATAAGTGTCCTCCAAGTGCTCTGGTATGTGGTGGTCCGTATGAAGGCTCAACGCGTTTCCGTGCGGAAGTATCCCGCACCTTCGTCAGGAGCAAGTGTGTGTGTGAGCCACAAAGGCACTGTTATTTAAACTGTTCTAATTGCAAAATTGGTTACAGATGCACAAAATCAGATGACCAATTGACCAAGCCATGTCAAAAAGATTATTTACTTTTGCTTATATATAACAATATTGTCTAATAAAATGAAGGCAATCATATAAGGGACCACACTGTTGAGATAAGATACAGAAACGAATGTTCTTACCATATAAATTAAAAGCATATTGCTGTGTGTTTATTCTCAGGATGCAGTCACATGATCGGCTTCCCGATCATGTGATCCACAGTCTCTTGAGCACTCATTATAGGTCAACTAGCAACATGTGACTTAGAGTGTGAATAAGAGGATGTATATGGTAGACCACAATGAATGGGTTTAACTGCTTTCTTTTCACGTTAGCGATCACATGACCAATCCTCATATAGAGTGAGTGGACATAGTACAACTATAGGAATATACAATTCACATTAAAAATCATAAATAAACTTAAGCGGATAATGGTGAAATATAAGTGAAATATATTCACTGACTTGTGTAAAGATTGATGTTAATACTATTGTATAGATCGAGGAATATGTACAGTGAATAGAAGTTGGAACAGAAAAAAGTACATATCGCTAAAGATTTAAAACAAAAAATAGGGAATAATGATAATAAAATAGAAAGTGTTAATAAAACATACCATATATACTAAAAACTTGTAAGTGACCAATCACGCTGGTAGTTTAAAGAGTATAATTCATACTACTTATAACCCTATGTGCATATCCGATGTAGGATTAAACATCGATACATCCGATGTCCAGAACAGAACCACTGTATATATATAATTAACACTTGATAAAACAATAAGTATAAAGAGTATATATGAGAAATGTGTAAAAGGTTGCATACACATAGGGGTGTAAACAGATGCACATACATATTAGAAAAAATTATATATCTCTTATTCAACGTATAATACTCAAAATGCAAAAACAAAATAAATTAAAACCAAAATCACAAGGATATTGATGTTGTGATTAGTAGGTCACATAATAAATAATTATAATATTGTAATTATAGTCCTATCAGAAAGGCAAAGAAGAGAGTTTGCCAGGGAGAGATAGTGTAACCCAATATTAAATAAACTAGTGCTAACCAAAAATGTAACAAATCTCTGTGGATAAGACATGCTATTTGTAGCATATTATAAAGGTGATGGGGAACCTATCTACCTTATATTGTCTACAAATCAAACTTATCACATGATGGTGTTCAATTCCACAGATTTGTTCAAACCATCTGGATATAGGGTGTTTAACTGAAAAATCCAATAGACCTCCTGGCGACATAGGGTACGGTACCTATCTCCCCCAGGTATTGATTGGGGGATATGTTCTATAGCAGTAATTTGCAGGCTACTGCTATCTCCATTGTGAACCTGAGAGAAATGTCTTAATCGCTCTGGTGGTTTGGCCAACGTATTTAAGGCCGCATCCACAAGTAAGTAAATAGATAACAAATGTAGTGTCACAGTTAATAAACTGGTTGATAGTATGTGATTCACTTTGATGGCACAAGTTAACAGAAATGGTACGTCTTGGAATATAGGTGCATAAAGTGCACCTGTTCTTACCGCACCTAAAAAAGCCAGGTGGTCTGTTGGGTAACCACTGTTCTTTTTTGGGGTCTGTAGGGTTGGTATTAAGAGACTTGACTGTCTTTAGGTGACTTGGTGCGAGTATGTTGCGCAGAGATTTGTTCTTTCTGTATATAATGCGTGGTTTCTTAGGTATTATTTCTCTTAAAACATTATCACAACACAATATTTTGTAATTCCTTGTGACAATGTTTCTTATTTCTTCATGTTTAGACGTATACTTGCAAATAAAAGCCAAATCTCTATCAAAAGCAGGTTCCTTTATGTCTCTTATCTTAGGTCATAATAAATCAGCTCTATTAATTTTCTGAAACTCTGTATAAGCTTTTTGAAGGATGGTTTCCGGATACCCCCTAGATCTAAAAGCATCCAACATTTTTATAGCTTGTTCCTTAAATATATCGTCACGGGAACAGTTTCTACGTAATCTTGTTAATTGTCCTAATGGGTTATTAGTTTTCCATGGTTTATGATTTGCGCTCTGGAAATGAAGGTAAGACTGGGTATTTACTGGTTTTATATAGTTAGATGTATGAATAGAATTCTCTATTATCTCGAGGGTCACATCCAGGAAGTCAATGCGCTTCCTGTCATATGTGTGGGTGAAGAAAAGATTACGACCTAATATAAGAGACATAAAGGAACCTGCTTTTGATAGAGATTTGGCTTTTATTTGCAAGTATACGTCTAAGAAATAAGAAACATTGTCACAAGGAATTACAAAATATTGTGTTGTGATAATGTTTTAAGAGAAATAATACCTAAGAAACCACGCATTATATACAGAAAGAACAAATCTCTGCGCAAGATACTCGCACCAAGTCACCTAAAGACAGTCAAGTCTCTTAATACCAACCCTACAGACCCCAAAAAAGAACAGTGGTTACCCAACAGACCACCTGGCTTTTTTAGGTGCGGTAAGAACAGGTGCACTTTATGCACCTATATTCCAAGACGTACCATTTCTGTTAACTTGTGCCATCAAAGTGAATCACATACTATCAACCAGTTTATTAACTGTGACACTATATTTGTTATCTATTTACTTACTTGTGGATGCGGTCTTAAATACGTTGGCCGAACCACCAGAGCGATTAAGACAAGATTTATGGAACATCGCCGTAACATCACTAATCGTTTAGTCAACCACAGTGTACCGAGACATTTCTCTCAGGTTCACAATGGAGATAGCAGTAGCCTGCAAATTACTGCTATAGAACATATCCCCCAATCAATACGTGGGGGAGATAGGTACCGTACCCTATGTCGCCAGGAGGTCTATTGGATTTTTCAGTTAAACACTCTATATCCAGATGGTTTGAACGAATCTGTGGAATTGAATACCATCATGTGATAAGTTTGATTTGTAGACAATATAAGGTAGATAGGTTCCCCATCACCTTTATAATATGCTACAAATAGCATGTCTTATCCACAGAGATTTGTTAAATTTTTGGTTAGCACTAGTTTATTTAATATTGGGTTACACTAGCTCTCCCCGGCAAACTCTCTTCTTTGCCTTTCTGATAGGACTATAATTACAATAATTATAATTATTTATTATGTGACCTACTAATTACAACATCAATATCCTTGTAATTTTGGTTTTAATTTATTTTGTTTTTGCATTTTGAGTATTATATGTTGAATAAGAGATATATAATTTTTTCTAATATGTATGTGCATCTGTTTACACACCTATGTGTATGCAACCTTTTACACATTTCTCATATATACTCTTTATACTTATTGTTTTATCAAGTGTTAATTATATATACAGTGGTTCTATTCTGGACATCGGATGTATCGATGTTTAATCCTACATCGGATATGAACATAGGGTTACCAATAGTATGAATTATACTCTTTAAACTACCAGCGTGATTGGTCACTTACAAGTTTTTAGTATATATGGTATGTTTTATTAACACTTTCTATTTTATTATCATTATTCCTTATTTTTTGTTTTAAATCTTTAGCGATATGTACTTTTTTCTGTTCCAACTTCTATTCACTGTACATATTCCTCGATCTATACAATAGTATTAACATCAATATTTACACAAGTCAGTGAATATATTTCACCATTATCCTCTTATGTTTATTTATGATTTTTTATGTGAATTGTATATTCCTATAGTTGTACTATGTCCACTCACTCTATATGAGGATTGGTCATGTGATCGCTAACGTGAAAAGAAAGCAGTTAAACCAGGGTTGCCTACCTTTAACATTCTCTTCCCGGGAGAAGCCCGGGTAAGAGATGCAGCAGGGGGCCGACGGGGGCGGGGCTTGACGATTCGCGTCATTAAGCCCCGCCCCCTCGCGGTAAAATTGCCGCGGTTGGGCATAATTTACACAGGGGGCGGGGCCAAATGCTGTGATTCATGCAGAATCACAGCTTAAGCCCCGCCCCCTTCACGGAGACCCGCGATTGCCGCGGGTATTCTCCTAATTCTGCCCACTTCACTAGGAAGTGGGCAGAATGCGGGAGAAATGCCTACCCTTCCGGGGGTGCGGGGGGTTACCCGAAAAATCGGGAGCCTCCCGCGAAAACCGGGAGGGTAGGCATGTATGAGTTAAACCCATTCATTGTGGTCTACCATATACATCCTCTTATTCACACTCTAAGTCACATGTTGCTAGTTGACCTATAATGAGTGCTCAAGAGACTGCGGATCACATGATCGGGAAGCCGACCATGTGACTGCATCCTGAGAATAAACACACAGCAATATGCTTTTAATTTATATGGTAAGAACATTCGTTTCTGTATCTTATCTCAACAGTGTGGTCCCTTATATGATTGCCTTCATTTTATTAGACAATATTGTTATATATAAGCAAAAGTAAATAATCTTTTTGACATGGCTTGGTCAATTGGTCATTTGATTTTGTGCATCTGTAACCAATTTTGCAATTAGAACAGTTTAAATAACAGTGCCTTTGTGGCTCACAAACACTTGCTCCTGACGAAGGTGAGGGATACTTCCGCACGGAAACGCGTTGAGCCTTCATACGGACCCCCACATTCCAGAGCACTTGGAGGACACATTCAATTTTCCGGACCAGGAATTTGGAGTCAACCGCTATATGGCATTAACTTATCCAAGTTAAAGTACATACTTTGTATGCAAGGACCTCCTGCTACAGTACCCACTTGGTAATGTACTCCTCTTACTGGGACTTTCACCGGCTATTCACTTGATACTGGACTCAGTGACTCATTATAGTGTTGTGGGGCCAATCCCTATTGCAATATTGCACATTTTAGCTTTTATATTCATGTTTTTATACGTTCCTATTAAATTGTGTTCATTTTGACCAAGCCATGTGTATATGATATACATTTATTTCAAATATCTCTCTATCCATTAGCGCTGTTACTTTGTTTCAGTTATATACTATCTTTGAGGAGTTTAACACTCTCCTCCTACAGCTGCTATTTAACGAGCGCCACTCCCTCATTTGTTTCCAATTATAACAAGTAAACCCAATAGTGTAGCGTAGAATGGAATATCAGTAATCGAGCAGGATAACAACGGAAAGACAATGGCAATACTGAGCTCTGTAGTGCAGTTGTAGTGTATCAGAACTTGAACCGGAACACGAGTAGGAATGTAGCGAGGTCCACAGCATACACCAGGCACAGCAGGGATCTGGCAGGAGTTCAAGGAAGACCTGAAAGTAACATTGCACAGACAATGAGGCATAGTTAGTAACAGGCTTTATACTAGAGGTCTGTGATCCATAGGAAGTTCAGAACATGTGACCCAAATAGAATCAGGTTTGGAATAATAAGCAATCAAGGAATCCAACAACCTGATGACACCTAAGAGACAGATGATCACTTTAACTCTCTGCACACTGCATGTGATGAACGCCAGCAACCAGGATAGATCCTCCAATGACCACAATGGAACTTTGGCAAGTGTAGTTTATCTTTATGTACTGAAATAGTCGAAGTCCTGACAAGCCCCCATCATAGTCATGATCCTCTTGAATACCTGTTGTGTCGCCAGATTGTATGTGCCTTGAACTGGTAATGCTAGTTTTCAAACGCAAACTTGAGCACATGCAAATAGAAGTCCTTAATATCTTTAGATACCATGAACTCGACATTCTCCATACTGTGAATGACATAACTCAGGGGTTCCATCTAAGCTGTCAAGTTGAGAATGGGACGAAAGCACCAAAAGAAGATTTGAGTACACCCTCACACACTTCTGTCCATCTGCAAAAGGAATGACAACCCTAGAGGAGAGTAAAGACTTAATGACTATCCGCAGTTGTCTCTGGGAAGAACTTTGGTGAAATCAAAGCACTGATCCCAGAGGAAAGCAGACAAATACTGAGCGGCACTTTTGCCCATGACACGGACTGCTTGGAAGGCTTCTTGGAAGCTGGACAACAGGGGGGCAGAGGGTTGACCTCAAAAAGAACTGATCCCTTGTGCCATCTGAGACTGCAAAATTATCTTATACAGCTCTTGGTTGAATAAGACCCCACCTGAGAACATAAGATATTTCAGTCTTCTTAAACTCCATATCTGCCTCCCAGAGTTTGAATCACAGGGTCTGAGCTCACAGAAACTGTGGCTCCCACATGACAGGCATCCAAAGCTGCATCACCTAGGTACTTTAGAGCAGGCATGTCAAACTCAAAATAAAAATCGGGCCGAATATTCAAGGCCTTAAGAAGAGTGTGTGGGTCGCAACAAAATTAAAAGTTTTATATGCAATTTTGAAAGGTTTACTATTGATAAAAACCAATGCAGTTCCCCCTGTAGTAGTGCCCCTTAGCCCCTTATGCAATGCCCCTGAATTTGTGCCCATTATGCAGTGCCCTAGTAGTGCCCATTATGCAGTGCCCCCAGTAATGCCTCTTATGCAGTGCTCCCAGTAATGCCCCTTATGCAGAGCCTCCATTAATGTCCTTAGTAGTGCCCCTTATGCTGTGCCCCCTCCCAGTATAGAACAGGCCCCACTCGCCTGTGCAGTACTTACCTTTCTTCACGATGGCCGATGGGCACCGCTCCAGTCCACGCCGTCTTCACTCCCACCGTCCCGAGTAGACGCTGCCGCTGACTCGATCTAATTAGATCCAGGGTGGCAAGCGCAGGCTCCTCTTATCGCGGGAGACGCGGGTTAAGTCATGAAGTCACCCGCGCACTGCATCACTAGGAACGCTGGCCTTTGAAGCAATTAGAGGCTTCTGATCACTTCAGAGACCAGCGTTGCCAGCTTTAAAAAAGTAAACACTGCCCGATCGGAGCCGAGCCCTGATTGTGGCAGGGGTGTGGGTCGCATATTATATATATGTGGGCCCACTCTGTCGGGCCTCATAAAATTTCATTCAGGCCGCATGTTTGACATGACTGCTCTAGAACATCCTGTGCAACTGTGCTCTTGGGCAGGTGTATATTTAGGCTATTAATCACCTATTTCTCCACCACTTTAGTAACACATACAGAAGTCATGCTAAGCCTGAGGGAGTGCCCAGCTGCTACAAAAATCAAGATGAAACCCTTAACTGACAATTTTTCCAGCAAAACTGCTCGGAAATTGCCAGGTCCGCAGGAGAGTCCGGGAAATCAGAGAAGATCCGTTCTGCACATGTGTAGAACAAATTTCCTCTTCAAAAGCACAGCGGGGTGGTGCGGTTGCACCTTGTCAGCTGAAGCACAGCTGGCTGCATTCACATCCCATACAACCACATCAGTTAAGTTTTTAGAGAGGCTATCCCCTCTCCTATCTCTGCTATCCTTAAGACACACACCACCAGGCATGGGAATGTTAGTGTTCTTGCACAACCTCAAATGAGCTGTATCTTCACTAGGAAGAGGATTACTAGTCAAAAATCTATGGGGACCTGGAACTTAGGGTCAGGCTGTCCCCAGGACTAGGTAAAGAGATCCTCAATATGTGAAGAGGGAAGACAAAAAACCATACCATAAGCTTAAATCGAGAAGAGCTGCAAACTTCTAATTCCGTGATGGTTATGGCGCACTGAGCAAACCAAGACATCTTCGCCCTGCTTACCTGAGGTCTTACTATTAAGACTGAGATGAAACCGCTACATCCAAATCGGTAACTACTTCACCTTCCTCATTGGTTAAAGCATCAGAACCTGACAATCCCAAGAAAGAAAGCACTTGTGGACACTTGCACAAACTGGGCAGCCACACACAAAGATGTCTGCATGGAGGCATTGATAAGCTCAAGCACAGAAGCTTTTCATTGAGCAACTAGATGAAGGAGAACCCCACCAATGAACAGAAAACAGCTGAAGAAACTGGTCTATGAAGGCAACTATGTATCTTACCTAGGATGTTTCTGCCAGTTTGGATGTAGAGCACTCCAGAACAGATGACACAGGAAACCCCAGCTGGAATCCCGACAACGGCTGCCCGACATGGATGAAAATCCCGATCGTCCCTAAGGTAAGTATAGACTAACCTAATTACCTCCTCTAACCCTTTAAGTGCCTAAACCTAAGTCCGCCTGGGGGGTGCCTAACCCTAACCCCCCCTCCCCCTAGCCTAACCCTAACCTCCCGGGGGGATGCCTAACCCTAAGTCCCCCCCCTGGAGCCCTACACCTAACCCTCCCCCCCCCGCGCGGCTGTCCGCGCCGGCATCATTAAAATGACAGGCATCTAGATTTAGGTGCCTATCATTTAACCCTTGCCGGGATTAAGCATTCGGGAAGCCGACTGTCGGGATTAGGTACGCCGGCTTCCCGACTGCATACCCTTGTCAGATATGTCAGGAAAGCAGAGAAACAGCCACAGAACAAAAGCAGAACATGAAAAGAAATACAAAAGTCCACAGAGCTCAGTAAATCTAAGTACATCCCAGCTGACAGGCTACAGAAAGGAGTGCTGGAGCTCCTAATATGGCCTCTACTTTTAGCGGGCTTCTGCACACTCTGTGAGAGTCTGCCAGGAAAGAAGTGCATAAAGAGTGGGAACTCCTCCTCCCAGGATCCAGACCTTAGATGGTAATCATCCCTATGAACTGTCCACTGTGTCCACCTGAAATCCTAGTGAGACCTTCCTTCTACCCATTAGATTCCACTGGTCCTTGGCCCTAAGCCATCTTGGGTGTCTGTACCCCTAATGAATACAGATCCCTTGCACTGGAGCCCACAATGCCCTTTACCAGAATGAGAAGTTTTATGCTTACTAACCAAGTCCTATGTGGCGTGGTGTAAGCACTATGAGACTGGTCACTGCTTCCCCAACTGCTATTCTGCTCTACTGATCCTACAGCATTTGGGGAGGTTACCTGGGGCTTACCTACACAAAGCTATGGACAATAGTTATAGTCTATAGTAAGGCACAGTGAGAAATAGAAATGAAAAGTAACTGATGTGAATGGCCAAATATTCTCTGTAAAGCGCTGTATAATATGTGTGCGCTATATAAATAACTGGTAATAAAATTCTGTCTTATGGGCATGTTATGGGAGTGTCACTGAAAGCATTGAGTACAGAGATACTCAAACGCTCACATAGGTGGCCATACTTGAAAAGAACAACGGTCCCAGCCATGCAGTTGGTGCACGTTTCGATGATGCGACCGGAACCAGTCAGCATTTCAGTGTCTACGGATGCTGACAGTGGACGTTTCAGTCCTTGCACATTTGAACTCACTGCTGCGCACAAGGGAAGGGCTGTGTAATGGCATTTGCATAAAGTTGCAGATAGGCAACAGCTAAAATAGGTAGACACGAAACATGGCTGCATCTGACTCTGAATCAGCCCCTAAAGGCCCCATATACGGTGCGATTTGCAAACGATCCAATCTTGTTTGCGATTTCCCTTGAATTCCTGAACTCTCCCGGCCAAATGATATTGTGCTCACACACGGAACGATTGTACAAACGACCAAACGACATAGGCCCGTATTCAATTTGAGGCGAAAAGCCTGAATCCGCGGAAAAGTTTAGCCGATGATGTCATTTCGCCAGGCGGAAAAGTATCGCCGTATTCAATTTGAAAGACTTTGCAATGCAATGTAATAGGTTTTGCCTATGAATAGCAGGCGGAAAAAAGTGCAGAATTGGGGGTTTGGGGTGCAACGTTGTGAGAACCCCTGTACAGCCTTCAGACAGTCCCCCAAAGGTAAACTGTCAAAAAAAAAAAAAAAAAAAAAAAAAACACTTAAGAACACCCCAAAATATCACTTTGAATTTAGGGGCGAAAAAAAAAATGTTGGGGGACAAAGTTAAAAACTAGCGAACTAGGCTCTGGGGGGGTCCCCAAGTATGCCCCATGTATTTTTTTCATTACAGATGCTTGCGGCAGGTGGATTTTTCATGATTTTTTTAAACTTTACTTTAGCAACTTTAAAATATGCTGGCCCCCATTTTCAAGTACCCCAAATTTGCTGGGATAAGTTACTTTCTGCAAACAAAACTCCTGAATACTATTCTGCGCCACTTATACAAAAACGCTATTTAGCAGCTATTGAGCCCGTTTAAAAACACCAAATACCTTCAGCAAGCCAAATCAGGGGTAACCATAGCTGACCCCCATGTCAGAGTATCTGACAGAGCAATCCCCAAATCTGACAGTACTTTCCGCTTGTTTAAGTTTCGCTCGTCCCGTTTTCGCATACTTTCAAATTGAATACGGGGATACACGCGCAAAACTTTTCCGCTCGCAAAACACATGATGTAGGCGAAAAGTTCGGGAGGCGGAAAAGTATCGCGGGTCCGCTCAAATTGAATATGGCTCATAGATGGGTCGTAAACGATATATAGTTTGTAGCAAACAACATGCTGAAATTTAAATAATGGGAGGAAAAGTGACAACATATCGTCCAACGCATCGTTCATCATGCGCACACACACAAAAAAAAATATGTGCCAAATCGTGAAAGATAGGTCGATATCTTTCTGCAGGTTTAAATGATCAGCGATGACGATCTACGACAGCGGGGGCGCGCATCAGCACAGTGATCATCCCCACACACGGCCCTTTATAATTGGTCATTCCAATCGATCGAAAACGGCCAAATCATGTAAAAAAAAAACGCACAGTGTATGGGAGCCTTAATCCGCAAAAAAGCTTCACCTATTACCGCTTTTCGCCTGTGTGCATCTTAACACCAAATTCAATTCCAGGACGTTTTCGCGTGTATGGCACCTCAATGCACTGTAACAGGCGGAGAAGTATCTCCAATGAATGGCAGGTGGAAAAACGTACAAAATCTCTATTTTGGGGTGCAAATGTGGGGAACTGATTCAGAACCCTTTGGACCCCCCCCCCCCAAAAGGACAAATCAGGGAATTTTTTTTACATCAGAACACCCCAAAAAAAATGGGGGCGAAAATGAAAATAGTGGGGGGGACAAGGATATAAACTAGCTAAATAGGTTTCTTGGGGGTTTGGATGTGCCAGGTGTTTTTAGGATTGCAGGTGCATGCAGCAAGTGAATTTTTCACTTTTTCTAAAAGTGCAGTTTAGAGACACAAAAATATGATAGCACCCATTTTCAAGTACCCCAAATTTGACAGGACTATTTATTTTCACCAAAAAACACTGTTTTCTATCAATCTTCACCACTTTTACAAAAAAGCTTCTAGAAAGCTTTTAACACAACTTAAGGACACAAAGTACTTTTATTAGGGCTAATAGTACACATATGTAATGATTTCCAGTGTCAGAGCATCTTATTTCAGGGTACAGACTGATTCCCTCATTCTATCCAGTACTTTACGCCTGTTATGCATTCGCCGATTTGCGTTTTCGCCTGTTCTGCAATTGAATAGGGCGAAACGCAGGGATGCGCATGCCACGAGTTCGCGTTCCAAACAGGCAAAGGCAGCGGAAAGATCAACAGACGAAGTTCCGTGACTTTCCGTGGCTAATTGAATACGGGCCTAGGTCAGAAATTTTAAATTTTAGAGGCATGCTTCTATTTCTAGTTTAGATGCTTTGCACTTAAATGTTTTATAGAAACACAAAGTTAAGCAGGATTTATTCCATCTATGCACAGAGCTATTCTAAATCAATGGGGGAAAAAACATTAGCTTGGAAGCTAGTCTTTTGTTGATAAAAGACGACTACCCTACATTTGACTAAAGCAGGCTACAGACTACAGCGATTTTCCTAGCAACCCGATAACTGGTACGATTTACTGCCAGTGAAAGATGTTGGTGCTACACACTGAGCAACTTTTTTTGGGTAAAAGCCTGCCGATTTTCAAAGTGACTTTGTATATGAATGCTCACAAAAATTATGAAATAAAAAAGGAAATAGGGTCAGATTATTGGGAATGCCCACACACTACACCATGATGGCCGGCATATCAGAAACTCGATCGGATAATCGGAGCCAAGCGTTTCAGGCCTACCTTCTCTGCATTTCTGCAAATCCATCATGCCGACACCAATAATTGACTGATCAGGCTTATAATTGTGTAGAGTGTACCCAGCTTTAAGCTGGGCACACATTGGGTGATGTATCAGGCATTCAATCGAACAATCAATACATTGCGAGTGCATCGGTAGGTGTGTAGCCCCGATATACCTGTGAATGACCTAATTCACAGACATATCGCATCGGCTGTGCAACACAGCAGATAGCCCATATATATCTGCAGATATATCGGTGCATCGGCTGGTGTGTAAGGGCAACTTGCCGATCCCCCGTACGCATGCTGCAGGGACCCGGCAGTGAGTGACAGCTCAAACGAGCAGACAATTTAAATGGCCTCCCAGTTGTGAAGTCATGCCCGACACATCAGGTGGACGATTGGTAAGTGTGTATGCAATAGTCAGATAGGTCATTGGGTAAGCCAAATGGCCAACCGACTTAGTGTGTACCCAGCATTATAGTAGCATAAAATGTATACCACTATTACCATAATAACTTGGCTATTGGGGTAATATCTGATTCCTTCTGGTCAAGCAAACAGTATGACAGATCCTAAGTAAACAATAATAAATTGCCATAATAGACAATTAAAAGTTCCAAGAATTCATTTAGCATCAAGTAAAGGTATAGGATCCTGCAAATGCCTTACAGCAGCATAATGAGATTAGCATAACTAGATGTGATTTAGATGCATTCATCCAATTATCTTGAATCAGCAGTCGAGAACCTGCAAGTGGGTTTCCTCTAAATAGAATATGCGTCTGATTGGTACTTTTTGTGTAAACATGCCTTTACTGTATTTGTCAATTCCTACAGGCCCCCACTCACGTCTCAGCCCCCTTGATACAATGAGTCATAAGTGCTACATACATCTCTGGTGGCATGAGACTGGCTATTTGGTATGCATGTGCAGTGCAAAAAGATGCATGCGAAGGGGAGGAGATGCAAAACGCATTAACATTCAGCTCTCTACGAGCCCCAGAGAGTGCATAGCAATGGTTTCAACAAGAGAGAGAGAAAGCACTAATCAAATCTTAGAAGAGGTCTTAGAATTATTGCTACGTGCACGATACTGACAATATCTTATTCTAAAGCTTGAAAAGATCATTCATGAATATGATTGTCCAAGTTTGAAAATTTTGATTGTCCAGTACTTGAAAACAGGTTTCACTGTGTAAATGGAAAGCTCATAACTCAAACACACTCTTCTGCACATGCCACTGTGACAATGCCATCAAATGGTGATCGTTTTCTGTGTGTGTAGAAGTTGCTCAATGAACATATAAAATGTGTGTAAAGAGCTTTTGATGAAGTCATAGGACTGCTGAATGTGGGGCACCTTTGGAGATGTGTCACAAAGGTGCCTTAGGCACCACTGCCTGTACCTCAGGCACCACTCACTGCCTGTACCTTAGGCACCACTCACTGCCTGTATCTTAGGGCACCACTGCCTGTACCTCAGGCACCACTCACTGCCTGTACCTCAGGCACCACTCACTGCCTGTACCTTAGGCACCACTCACTGCCTGTATCTTAGGGCACCACTCACTGCCTGTACCTCAGGCACCACTCACTGCCTGTACCTTAGGGCACCACTGCCTGTACCTTAGGGCACCACTGCCTGTACCTTAGGCAGTGCATTCCTTTGTTTTCTGTACAGAGTTCCCCTCATGTGAGCACTGATGCTCTTATGTATTTACATTTCCATATAACGATATAACCAACGTGATAATCCATAAGACATAGCTATGATCTTTATTTTTAGTTACCAATGCTGCTTTTAAAAGCCAACTGGAGTAGGTGTGAAAGACTAGGTAGTGTTGGAATGCCATAGACCTGGTCATGACCAACCAGGAACCCTCTACACTACAGCAGAGAAGCCACCTCCTGTTTTCAAACTAGATGCTCTCAAAACCGGCACCGTTCCCGCAGACTATACAACCCCTAAAAGTGGTGTGATCAAAACGTGTCATTTATCCACATGCACTTTTGTATCACAAACTGAAACCCCTGCAAGGTGTTGTACAAAGCATGTGCACATGTAGACATCAAAAGGGGGCTGTGCTCCAGTGTATGTGTCTGGTGCTCAAATAGCGCATCACACAATAACTTGCGCTGAACTGCCACCATTTTTCACATTCCTAAATGACCTACAGTAAATGCTGTAGCAATGAATTCCATAAAGACATGAAAAAGTCACGTTTGTGAGTGGTATTTATTTAATTGGATCCTTATTATAAAACTGATGACTTGTAACAATGTAGTATATTGTTTAAACTCATTAAAAAAAACAGATTTAAAGTATTGCACTTTAGATATATGGTTTGGAAATTTGTGCTTATTTGTCTTGCTACCGTGAGGTTCAAATGAATTGCTTTTAATGCTTATTGTGGAAAGAGGTGTTAAACAATGAAAACAAAAGCGAACCTGAATGGTAAGGTTATTCCAAATATTTCTATATAGGTCATCTGACACTGGATATGGCTGCACATACTGTTTAAATAATAACATTAATAATACTAATAGCAAATAGACAAATGTTTATTAACCCAAGACATAATACAAGGTGACATTATACCTTGTTGGGTTGGACTAGACCGCACCACAGGATATAGTCGCAGGCCTATTTACAAACATGGCACTTTAAAAATCACAATGAAACTCATCTTTGCAATGTGGTAAATGCACATAAAAAAACAGCTACAAGTATGGGCCCATTTATATCTCTAACTCTTCATAAAAATAGAACACTGTAACCCCACTTAGCGTTTGTGGATACAGCCTGACGTCACCCCATTTAGCATTTATTCCCATAAATCCTTCATTATATTCCTCTATAAAAATAATCCCCCAAGCTGTGTTACATGACTCTACAGCTGAGAGGTCAGACCTTTACACCCTGTTAGCTCTTGTTAAACTATCTTTTTTTTTACTTTGCACAGACAACATATGTACATATTAAGTTACACTCCATGGCAGATGGACTGCAGACAATATGACGTCCAAGTTGCTTTCGTATCAACGTGGAAATTACATGTCATATTTGGTCTTACTAAAGAAATGCAGAAAAAAAAAATAATAAATCTGCCACCTTTATATCCAGAGAGTAAAATACATTACTTAAAAACTCTTGTAATCTATATTTCTAGTGAGAACATAACATTCAGTACTTAAATCCATGTGGACCGAAAACTTTTAAACGAAGGAGGAGAACACCAATTTGGCGCTGCACAGGCATTTCATTATATAGGTTCCTTTTTTAATTTCTCTGCAAAGAATGAAATTATCCCAACGCGGATGGCTTGAGAACGCTCCGAGACGGCAACACCTCTAATTCTTTCTTTTCTTCCTAAGTGGCTCGTCTTCTGAGCTGCTGTCTTCTGAGCTGCTGCTACTGCTGGTAGTACCGCTGCCGCTGCTGCTGCTTTCCGTCTCAGAGTCCGACTCAGACTCAGATTCTGAAGAGGAGTTATCGGATGAAGAGGAGGAGCTGGAAGAGGTGTCCTCGGAAGAAGAGGAGGAGCTGGAGGTGTCCTCGCTGTCTGAGGAAGGGTCGTTATCTGAGCTGTTGCTGCTTGTGCTGTCACTACTGGAGCTTGTGACACTTTTAGACCTGAAAAATAAAGTAAAAAAGTCACCTTCTAAATGGTGCATCCACATTACAATGTACTCACATTCTGTTGGCTTTTAGGAAGCTTAATAAACTTTTTCAAACATTTTTAGCTTCTTAATATGCTGTGTTTAAGAGCACTTTTTATTTTTGGATACCACATTCATTTAGTTCATTTGACATGATATTTTATCAAATGTCGTCAATGAGTACCACTTTCCTATCAGAAATGCTTTATGTACAGTGCACATATCATATATCACCAATGATGAGCTAGAAGGCTTTGCTATAAGCAAACAATGAGGCGCTATCTCCACACTTCCTGTCCCAGAACAGTGGTCCAAATGCTTATACTACAGAGGAGACAGAAGTCAGCCAAAGGAGGAATGGAATAGGAACCTGGAATGTGCGGCCAGGGTGATTTTATGACTATTACCACCTTTCTTAAAGGGACTACTGCTGCCTAGCTTTTATGTCCTTATCCGTGATCCCATCCATATCACACATCCAATCCCTCCTACATTTATCTACAATCCCATCAAGATCATACATCCAATCCCTCCTACCTTATCCACATCACACATCCAATCCCTCCTATATTATCCACATCACACATCCAATCTCTCCTATATTATCCATATCACACATCCAATCCCTCCTACATTTATCTACAATCCCATCAAGATCATATATCCAATCCCTCCTACCTTATCCACATCACACATCCAATCCCTCCTTCCTTTTCCACATCACACATCCAATCCCTCCTATATTATCCACATCACACATCCAATCCCTCCTTCCTTTTCCACATCACACATCCAATCCCTCCTATATTATCCACATCACACATCCAATCCCTCCTAGATTATCCACATCACACATCCAATCTCTCCTATATTATAAACATCCGATCCCTCCTTCCTTATCCACATCACACATCCAATCTCTCCTTGCTTATCCACATCACACATCCAATCCCTCCTACTTTATGCACATCACACATCCAATCGCTTTTATCTTATCCACATACCCATCCACATCACATCCCTCTTACATTATCCATATCACACATCCAATCCCTCCTATATTATCCATGTTCCCATCCATATTACATCCAATCTCTCCTATATCCACATCACACATCCAATCCATCCTACCTTATACACATCACACATCCAATCCATCCTACCTTATCCACATCACACATCCAATCCCTCCTAGATTATCCACGTCACACATCCAATCTCTCCTATATTATCCACATCACACATCCAATCCCTCCTAGATTATCCACATCACACATCCAATCTCTCCTAGATTATCCACATCACACATCCAATCCCTCCTACTTTATGCACATCACACATCCAATCGCTTTTATCTTATCCACATACCCATCCACATCACATCCCTCTTACTTTATCCATATCACACATCCAATCCCTCCTATATTATCCATGTTCCCATCCATATTACATCCAGTCCCTCCTATATCCACATCACAAATCCAATCCATCCTACCTTATACACATCACACATCCAATCCCTCCTACCTTATACACATCACACATCCAATCCATCCTACCTTATACACATCGCACATCCAATCCCTCCTAATTTATGCACATCACACATCCAATCCCTCCTACCTTATCCACATACCTATCCCTCTTACTTTAGCCACGATCCCATCCACATCACACATTCAATCTCTTCTATTTTATCTACATCGCACATCCAATCCCTCCTACCTTATACACATCACACATCCAATCCATCCTATATTATCCATGTTCCCATCCATATTACATCCAATCCCTCCTATATCCACATCACAAATCCAATCCATCCTACCTTATACACATCACACATCCAATCCCTCCTACCTTATACACATCACACATCCAATCCATCCTACCTTATACACATCGCACATCCAATCCCTCCTAATTTATGCACATCACACATCCAATTCCTCCTACCTTATCCACATACCTATCCCTCTTACTTTAGCCACGATCCCATCCACATCACACATTCAATCTCTTCTATTTTATCTACATCACACATCCAATACATCCTACCTTATCCACATCACACATCCAATCCCTCCTTCCTTATCCACATCACACATCCAATCTCTCCTATATTATCCATATCACACATCCAATCCCTCCTACATTTATCTACAATCCCATCAAGATCATATATCCAATCCCTCCTACCTTATCCACATCACACATCCAATCCCTCCTTCCTTTTCCACATCACACATCCAATCCCTCCTATATTATCCACATCACACATCCAATCCCTCCTAGATTATCCACATCACACATCCAATCTCTCCTATATTATCCACATCCGATCCCTCCTTCCTTATCCACATCACACATCCAATCTCTCCTTCCTTATCCACATCACACATCCAATCCCTCCTACTTTATGCACATCACACATCCAATCCCTCCTACCTTATCCACATACCTATCCCTCTTACTTTAGCCACGATCCCATCCACATCACACATTCAATCTCTTCTATTTTATCTACATCGCACATCCAATCCCTCCTACCTTATACACATCACACATCCAATCCATCCTATATTATCCATGTTCCCATCCATATTACATCCAATCCCTCCTATATCCACATCACAAATCCAATCCATCCTACCTTATACACATCACACATCCAATCCCTCCTACCTTATACACATCACACATCCAATCCATCCTACCTTATACACATCGCACATCCAATCCCTCCTAATTTATGCACATCACACATCCAATTCCTCCTACCTTATCCACATACCTATCCCTCTTACTTTAGCCACGATCCCATCCACATCACACATTCAATCTCTTCTATTTTATCTACATCGCACATCCAATCCCTCCTACCTTATACACATCACACATCCAATCCATCCTATATTATCCATGTTCCCATCCATATTACATCCAGTCCCTCCTATATCCACATCACAAATCCAATCCATCCTACCTTATACACATCACACATCCAATCCCTCCTACCTTATACACATCACACATCCAATCCCTCCTACCTTATACACATCACACATCCAATCCCTCCTACCTTATACACATCACACATCCAATCCATCCTACCTTATACACATCACACATCCAATCCCTCCTACCTTATACACATCACACATCCAATCCATCCTACCTTATACACATCACACATCCAATCCCTCCTACTTTATGCACATCACACATCCAATCCCTCCTACCTTATCCACATACCTATCCCTCTTACTTTAGCCACGATCCCATCCACATCACACAATCAATCCCTCCTACCTTATACACATCACACATCCAATCCATCCTACCTTATACACATCACACATCCAATCCATCCTACCTTATCCACATCGCACATCCAATCCCTCCTACCTTATACACATCACACATCCAATCCAACCTACCTTATACACATCACACATCCAATCTCTCCTAGATTATCCACATCACACATCCAATCCCTCCTACTTTATGCACATCACACATCCAATCGCTTTTATCTTATCCACATACCATCCCTCTTACTTTATCCATATCACACATCCAATCCCTCCTATATTATCCATGTTCCCATCCATATTACATCCAGTCCCTCCTATATCCACATCACAAATCCAATCCATCCTACCTTATACACATCACACATCCAATCCCTCCTACCTTATACACATCACACATCCAATCCATCCTACCTTATACACATCGCACATCCAATCCCTCCTAATTTATGCACATCACACATCCAATCCCTCCTACCTTATCCACATACCTATCCCTCTTACTTTATCCACGATCCCATCCACATCACACATTCAATCTCTTCTATCTTATCTACATCGCACATCCAATCCCTCCTACCTTATCCACAAACAAGATACAAGTCTGAGGCCCCCTCCACCTCTGTTTCACGAGTAAAGTTTACTTAGGTTATATTACGAGTTTACGTATGTCAGGTTAGTGCACACCATGATCCACATAAACTACATTGAAAAATGCCTGTTCCACATAAAATACATTGAAATAGCTATGTGTCACTCCAGCCCAGTTCCCCTCATGTGTCACTGCAGTCCAGCTCCCATGTGTCGCTACAGTCCCCTCATGTGTCACTCCAACACAGCTCCAGTGTCTCTCTAGCTTTGCTCATGTGTCACTACAGACCCATGTCAACTCCCTCATGTTACTCTAGCCGAAATACCCTCATTTGTCACTCCAGCCCAGCTGCCCTTATGTGAAACTCCAGCCCAGCTACCATAATGTGACACTCTAGCTTCCCTCATGTGTCGCTACAGCTCCCTCATATGTAACTCCATCCCAGCCTCTCATGTGTCACTCCAGCCCAGCTCCTGTGTCATTCTAGCCAAAATCCCCTCATTTGTCAATCCAGCCCCTTTATATGTCACTCCAGCCCAGCCCCCCTTATGGGTCACACCTGCCCAGTTCCCCTCATGTGTCACTCCAGCCCAGCTCCCCTCATGTGTCAATCTAGCCGAAATCCCCTTGTCAATTCAGCCCCTTCAAATGTCACTCCAGCCAGCTACACTCATGCGTCGCTCTAGCTTCCCTCATGACCAGGACGCTCCTGTGCTGAAAGGAGAATCCGCCGCCCGAAGGAAGCTTCCTGAGAGGCAAAGATATCAAATGCATAATACCTCACAAAGGTATGGACTGAAGACCATGTGCTGCCTTGCAGAGCTGAATAGCAGAAGCACCACAACGAGCTGCCCACGAAGGACCCACAGACCGAGTAGAATGAGCTTCAACAGAGGATGGTACAGGAAGGCCCTCATGAATGTAAGCCTCAGAAATCGCCATGCGAATCCACCATGCCAAAGTCTGCTTAGTGGCAGGCCAACCCTTCTTACGGAAACCATAGAGGACAAACAAAGAGTCCGACTTCCTAAATGAATTGGTACGGTCAACATAAATCCTTAGAGCATGTACCACATCCAAGGAGGCCTCACCAGCTGAGAGGTCTGGGGAATTAAAGGCCGGTACTATAATTTCCCCATTAATGTGGAACCTAGATACCACCTTAGGTAGGAAACGAGGGTGAGTGCGAAGCACTGCCCTATCTCTATGAAAAATCATAAAGGAAGGGTGACACGGGAGAGCCCAAAATCTGACACCCTTCTGGCCGAAGCAATGGCCAGAAGAAACACAGTCTGAGCTGTAAGCCATTTTAAATCCACTGAGCCCAGTGGTTCAAACGGCGGTCCTTGTAGAGCCCTCAGAACCACAGCCAAATCCCAAGGAGCCACTGGTGGAACAAAGGGAAGCTAAAAACGAGGAAACCTTGCATAAAGGTGCGGACATCAGGAAGGGTAGCAATCCTATGCTGAAACCACACTGATAGGGCAGAAATCTACCCCTTCAGGGAAGCAAGGCGAAGACCGTGATCTAAACCCGCCTGTAGGAAAGCCAAAGCCCTGGATATCCTAAACACCTGAGGATAATAGCCTCTAGGTTGACACCATTCAAAGAAAGTTTGCCACTCTGTGGTAAATTCTTGCAGAAGCAGGCTTCCGAGCTCTGAGCATGGTGTTAACTACAGAGCCAGAAAAAACCCATGGACCTTAAAAAGGGGCTGCCTCAACAACCACGCCGTCAAAGACAGACGACCCAGGTCCGGGTAATGGCAAGGACATTGAAACAATAGGTCCGGACGTTGAGGCAACAGCATCGGAGTGTCTATGGAGAGACTCCGAAGATCTGAGTACCAGTGACCAAATCAACAGGAACATGCCACCTTCTTGCTTGAACTTCTGAAGTACTCGAGGAAGAAGGGAGAACGGAGGGAAGAGGTACGCAAACTGGAAGGTTCACCAGACTGACAGTCTACCAGAAGAACCTCCTCGTCTCTTGTTGTTGACCAGCACATAGACAGCTTGTTGTCTTGTCAGAAGACCATGAGGTTTATTTCTGGAAGGCCCCACTTGTTCACTAGGAATTAAAAACACCTCCTGGTGAAGCAACCATTCCCGTGGATGCACGTCCTGACGGCTGTGGAAGTCTGCTTCCTGGTTGAGGACTCCTGGCATGAACACTGCCGAGACAGCTGGGAGATTGCCTTCCGCCCAAGCCAGAATGCGGGACACCTGTGTCAGGGCCGCCTGACTTCTGGTTCCTCCTTGGCGATTTATGTAAGCCACTGTGGTGGTGTAGTCTCACTGGACCTGCACGGGTTTTCCGTGAAGAACTAGTCTAGCTTGCTGAAGAGCTGTGAATATGGCTCGAAGTACCAATATGTTGATTGGAAGAGCAGATTCTGCTGACGGCCACCTTCCCTAAAGAAGTGTGGACCTGTCACAGCCCCCAACCTTGGAGACTGGCGTCCGTCATCAGGAGGACCCAGTCTGAGATCCAAAAGGGGCGTCCCTTGTTGAGGTGGGACATCTGTAGCTACCAGGCCAGAGACAGCCGTACCTCTGGAGAAAGCACCAAGGTCAAGGTCTTTATCCGATGGGGCAACCCATTCGATCTGGAGAAGATCAACTTCTCCAGAGGTCTGGAGTGAAAACTGGGCATACTCTACCATGGTGAACTTCGACACCATGGACCCCAGTAACCTGACTGCCGAGTGAAGAGACACTCGGCGACTCTGAAGACAAATAAGAATCTTTGCCTGTAAAGCAGAGATCTTTTCCTCCATCACAAAGATTCTTCGTTGTCTGTGAGGAACCACTTCCAGTTTATCAGTCAGCCGTGAGTCTGCAACACATATATTGTCCGGTGCAGATGGCCCTGAAGTACCCCCATAGACCCTGCTAAGTGCAGAAGGTCGTCCAGATAGGGTAACAGGCGGACCCCCTGCATCCGCAGGTGGGCTGCCATAACTGCCACGAACTTGGTAAACACCCTAGGTGCTGTGGAAAGGCCAAAGGGCAGTACCTGAAACTGGAGAGGTTGATTGACCACTGCGAACCTGAGGGTCCGCTGGTGAGCTAAAGCAACTGTGACATGCGGGTAGACATCCTGAATGTCCAAGGACACCATAAAATCCCCAGGCTCCATAGCCAATATGATGGAACGCAGGGTCTCCATCCTGATCCAAGGGACCCTCAAAGACTTGTTGAAGGACTTGAGGTTAAGCATAGGCTGGTAGGACCCATTGGGTGTCAGAACCAGGAAGGGGTCGGGTGTAAAACCAGGGGCGTTTCTAGAGAGGAGGGGGCCCGTGTGCAGTCTCTGACATGGGCCCCCTCCTCTCTGTCCGGTGGCCGGCAGAGCACCAAGCTAGTTATAGTTAGAGTTATAGACTCTGGGCACTAGAGTGCACCCAGAATCTATAACGTATGAGCAGGTCACCGGGAAAATGTCAGCCGTGGCCATTTTCCCTGTACTGCGCATACGACGGGAAAATGGCAGCGGCGGCCATTTTCCAGTCTTTTTTACAGCGCCCAACCCCTGCACCGACGTGGGACTCCGGAGAGGTAAGTAATACTATGGGTGCAGAGGGGGCCCCGCACCCATTATAGATATGCCCCTGTGTAAAACCCTGTTCCTCTCAAGAGGCAACAAAACAGGCACTATAACCCCCGCTTGGAGCATAGAGTGCCTTACTTTCTGGAATTCCAGGGCCTTGTCTTTGACTGACTGAAGGCCTGTGGTGAAAAACCGGCTGGTAGGCCTTCTGCGGAAGGAGAGGGCGTACCCGTGAGAGACCACTTCTCCTACCCAAGTGTCTGTAGTAGTCTGATACCAGCACTGGGCGAAATGAAGAAGTCGGCCTCCCACCCTGGGGTCCCCTAGGGGGAGGCCCATCCCGTCAGGACTGTCTCTGGACTTACCCTGGGCCCAACAGGGCCAAAAGGACAAAGTCCCAGACCCTGAAGGAACTTGGGCCGATGACAGACACACGGATTTAGCTGCTGCCAAAGTGCTCTCAATTTTTTCCCAGATCAGGGACAAAGAGACCTCACCATTAAAGGGTAAGCATTCCAACCCTTTCTTGGAGTCTGCAGCAGCTCTCTATGAGCGCCACCACAGGGAGCGGCGTGCCGCCACTGCTGCCGAGGAAATTCTAGAAGTGAGGAGACCTATAACCAAGGCATCTGCCCCCTGTCCATTGTCTGGCTACCCAGCTTAGTCATAACTGGTCTGGAAGCCCCTTCCTGTAAGGGAGTATATGGACTTCCAACAAAGTACCACTTGGCGATATGTAGCATTCGAGAGAACATAGGCAAGGTTGCAGTACTCACTAGGCATGTAATGAACTACAGGAATGGATAAAATGCAGCTAACATTCCTGTGATATCACCGACGAAGGGAATTCCGCAGAATACCCATTACATATAAAAGTTTTGCGCCCGCGAAACCTCGCATTTGCGAAAAGGTCTCGCTTTTGTGAAAAAGTATCGAGCAGGCGAAAAAGTATCGCGCAGTGAAAAAGTATCGCTATGGTGAATCCCAGACCGCCTACCTAGCGTGACATACCCGCGAAACTTCATTGCCGAAGCGAAGAGTAGGGGAAAGGACGCAATATGAGGATTTCACCTAAAGCGTGCCCCATGTTGGCTTAAGGGAAATCCCTGCAACATGGACTGGAGGTAGTAGTCAGTCTCTGTACAAAGGTAGAGAGAGACACTACTGTGAACACTGCGTGAACTACCAGGGAGGGAGAATTAGCTAATTCTCCCAAATACCTGCCTTGTAACTAACAGGTAGAGTGGAGCAGCAGGGTGTACGTCATACCTGCAGGCACAACCGCATGGTAATAGCACCCAGCATGCACTGGGTATAATGCGACCACATAGCATATACATACATATATACACATTATAGTAGTAAAGCAAAATACTAGCCCTGTCTGTTGCTTGTCAAGCTGCAGGAACTTACTGCATAAATATGACAGAGTGCAATACCAATTCTCACAAATACATATACTATATAAATGTGAGAAACCCTCAGTGTTCACATCACCCTCCGCTAACAGTACTGAGCATGTGGTACGTTTTAGCTGAGGAGAATAATCACGTTCACTCTCAGACATGATGAGTGTAAACGATGTGTATGTGATGCAACACACAGAAAGACACTTAATTTTATCTGTGAGGCAATAAGCACCCTGCAGCACCGCAAGGGAGAGAATGACAGGGAAAGTAAAATGGCTGACAGAAGTGAAAGTACAGTCAGACAGCGCTAGCATATAGTCACATACAATGCAGAAATAAATCACCTGCACTACAAGCACTATGATCAACTACACAGACACAGAGCCTGGTAGGAAACAGTGCTGCATACACTGACCTCAGCGGAGAAGCGGTATGCGGGGGACCCGGACCGCGATGCCACCTGTATCAGAATCCAGCAGCGTTCGCCACTTGTATAAAATGGCCGCCGAGGAGCTGATAGGAGACAGGCCGAGGTGAGGAACGCTGCCACAGCCTGCCAGACCGCTGTGGAAAGGCACTATGCAGCAGGGAAGGCGCCGCCTGTGAGACAGGGAAAGCACACACCCCTGGCAGGCTATTAACCCCTAGGACGCTGGAGCATTTTCCATACTGCTGCAGCCCGCTGTCCCTGGTGGTCTAGTGGAAGCAGAGAATCAGTACCTTGCTCCACGTGCAGCCTGTCCCCAGGGAGCCCCCTGCCTAGGGACAAATAAGACTGTGAATCGGCGGTAACCCACCGCGGGTTCCCGTCGCTTACCTGAATCCCCGTGAATCCGGCCACAGTCTGGAATACCGGGGTCCCCGCTAGCTGAGACCCTGGTACCCGCCAGCATCCCCGGATCAGTATCGGCGTTCTGGCCCGGCAGGGTGAAGGAGCGGCAGCATGGACCTCTAATTAGCCTGTCCATGCTGCCCGCTCATATCATCGCAGCAAAAGCTGCTGGAAGAAACGTCAGGGGCTGTCCAACAGCCCCCCTCTGAAGAGGTGATCTGACTCCGAGCCGGGGACCTACGAAACTGATTTGCCATGGCTCGGGGGCGGGATATAGTAGAGGGACCCTATTGCATACTGGGAGGCTGAAAAATTAACTCGGAGGTGCCCGATGTCTGCCGCCATCGCCTATACCCCAAGGTATCCTGTGGACACCCTATGGACCCTGAAGTAGAAAAAAAAAAAAGATTTTCAGATGAGAAATTACATTTATATTTAAATACAAAGAAACATACCTCTTCTTCCTCATCTTTGTGTCTGGCATATTGTTGGTGCTACTGCAAAAAAAAAAAAAATATATATAATAATAATAATAATAATAATAATAATAATAATAAAACTACTAGAACTGGCATATCCTTCAGGTTTATTTCAGATATTACCTATTTCATTTGACATGTTTACTCACTGTAAAAAGACTTTGGTATGTGATCAAGAGAGAGATGTATATACTCTGGGGAGTATATTCAGGACATAAAGTGTTATCAGTATGTCTCATATACACAATTAATGATGAACAGATGTAGTATCTAGGACCTCTCAATAGCTTTTAGAAGGTAGAATCAAGTGGTGACAGGGCTGAGAGAACATACAAAACACGACATTCATGCATTTTAATGAAATTATTTAGATGGTACATTAGATTGCACGTGGTCAGGGTGCTAGAATGAACACTAGAAAGTTATAGAAGAGCAGCAGAAAGCCATAAAGAGGTCTACTAAAAGGCTATGATTAAGGGTCAGTGAAGAAATCTTGTGTGAAGGCAAAAAAACAAAATGGACAAGGGAAAACATTTCATATCGGATTAATGTACAACATCTGAAATGACCAGGGATCAAATCTGCGGGTAGTGGTTTCCAAGGTGATCATTATTTTTTTTTCAAGCTTATCATTTGGAATATAAACACCTAATGAAAACACGGCCCAAAAGTTAGATAAATAGTATCCAGCGATGTTTAGCTCGTTAACTTAAGATCCCTACTGTAGAAGGGAAGTATTCGATTGCAAGTCCGAGAAGTGCAGTTGAAACGCCAGAACTTTGTTACCATCAACATTGCCAAATTTCCCTTGCACACCATAAAGATGTGCAGGAGTGCCAACAACTTGTCTACATTATGAACTTATCAGCCTTAGGCTTAGATAGCATTGTCGACATGCAAACGTGTCATTATGTTAGCGGCGACTTCGTGAACCTGGACATGGAATCTGTCGTCTTTATAGCCCTGTTGACATTCACAATGTGGACATGATGAATGCGGATCTTGTATACCACACCCCTAGAGGGCATGTTGTGCTCTATTCATCTGATCTGCCAGATCCACTAAGTCTTCATCGATCCAGCACTATTCTATCCTGTACAGTTACTGCTTGCGTGTTTCAAACAGACAAACATGTCGATGCCTGCTCTCTAAGAATTCCCCTATCACTTGCACCTTCAAGCTCAGAAGGTAAGGCACAGACCACACCACTGAATTTCACCCAATGTTAAACTCTAAGAGGTATATTTACTAAAGTGCACGTTCTTAGAAATAGAGATGTTGCCCATAGAAACCAATCAGATTCTAGCTATTACCTTCTAGAAAGAGCTAGTTAAATGAGAAGTAGAATCTGATTGGTTGCTTTGGGTACCACCTCCATGTCTAAAAACCTGCACTTTAGTAAATATACCCCCAAGTATTATGGTGTACCACTTTAAGGTTATGAGTACTAGCAGTCGATTGTAGGAGGATATCCTAGCTACATATTCTTCTACCACAGAGAGGGAATTTGCAGCCAGTAGATTTGGTATGGTAGAATGTGTAACATCATCACGGCACATTCCAGCCTGCCAATAATTTATCACCTCCGTTTGTTCATAACTGCTTGGCTTAGCCTCCTTTATGTTTTATATCTAGAATGATGAGAGGATATCAGGACTACATTCATTACATGTCACCTTGCGTGTTTAAATGTTTTATGCCAAAAGGGACAGATTCAATTCCCCATGTTGCTTACTGCGGGCTTGTAGCTCCTGGGTAAAGTGCCCCGGACTATTCAATTGCGCCCGTTGTAAGCCTACACACTGCACTTACCACATATTTCTGTTTGCACCCTCCTGAGGTGGACGCAGAAATCTGCCCGGCAGTCACAAGTGCATTAACCCATAGCTCCAGGCAGTTAACCCAGAGATCTTTTAGTTAATGCACGTTAGCCGCAGCCTTATCACGCAAACAGGCTTGTAACTGGATAGCTTTGAGCATTAATGCCTGGAGGTACAAGCCCACAGTAAGCAGCACGGCTAATTGAATCAGGCCTAAAATATGCTTTCCCATCAAAGTGCAATTAGAAGTTGTAAGACACGTGCAATTGCCACTATGAGGCCTTATGACCACCACCTTAAAGAACATGGGAAAGGCAATATGTTTTGAAGGCATAAAATTGATGTGTGCCCTCCAGAGTAACAGGGAATATCCCATGAATGCACCATCTACAACACCTCACCCCACATCCAAAACCTCAGCTTTCATGCGAGCACAGAAGTGCAATCATGCACCCAATCACAACGCAGCAAGGAAAATCCCTCATCTACTGATTTCCTCCAATCAGAAGGTGCAAGGTTCCACCCCACAGACACCTCTGTTTAACCCAGAAAATCCTATTGACAGCTCCGCCTTACTACTCTGGCATTTACACTGCATATTTCCACTTTTGTAAATTCTAATTAAATTGAGTTGTGGATCTGATAATTACACTTTAATAATGAAGCAGGAAAAATAAATTGCTGTTGCACACCCTAAGCACTTAGAACACTGATAGTAAAAACAAGGCCGCACCTCCGCCTTCCTCCCTATTTGTGTATATGAAGAACACTTGAAGGTATATTTCTTCTGCTTGGTACTAGCACCCCACCTGTCTGCACTTAAGTCATTTTAATCAGCACAAATTAGCGGCACTATTATGGTAAATCCTTGATACATGGATATAATCTGTTAAGGTGCATACACACACACACAACGATTTTTTGAACGATTATCGGTAACGATATCGTTTATCGTTCAAAAAATCATTCACTTTCTGAGTTAAAACGATGAACGATTATCGTTCATGCGCGTTCACGTTTGTCGCTTGTAGTTCAGTCAGACTGACCAACTCAACGATTTTCAGTAAGGGAATATGCAAAAACCGTTTCTAGTTAAAAAAAAAAATCATTCATTACATTTAATAAATGAACGATTTTAGTAAACTATTTTCGATAATTTTTCCCTTGAAAAAATGAACGAAAATAGTTTACTAAAATCGTTCAATTTACTAAATTGTTGTGTGTGTATGCAGCTTTAGGATTAGCAGTATTAAAGATCCACCTGATGGGATTCACCTTCACCTGATGGAAGGGTTCACATGTTTAGACAAGTAGGCGCTAACAACATATACTCCATGTGAATTGTAGAGTTTATCACAGTTGCTTTTACCATCAGTGTTCTTAGTGCTTAGAGTATGCGCATATATTGTCAATTTTCTGCATGGCACTACAAGTCTCAGCATGACAGAACCTCTTACTATGTTTATAATTAGGGTGTACAATCTAAACTCCCCCTTTAATAAACAGTCCTGAAAGTTTTGTTTCCAAATAATAGCCATTTCAGTTTTGTGACGGCTATATAGCCTTTAACAAAAACCTCCATCCTGCCCTAGAAAGCTGACTGCGAGCATACTACCTTGGATAACACACAAGATGCCATTCTAAGGTGTATATTTACCTTTGCCCTAATAACAACCTTGCTTCTTTTTCTTTTAATTCTCTCTTTAGTTCAGTTGTTCTAGAGGGTCTGTACAGATATTTTCTTTTCCCAGTACATTCGTAGCTCCAGTGGCCGAGCTCTAGACACTTCTGACAACGTACATTCTGTTTATTTGCTTCACTGGAAATAAAAACAGACAAAAGGTATATTGGCTTAGATCAAACAAGCTAACAATAAACGATCATTATTTTCTGCATATGCATGTTCATTACATTAGCCTATTAAAGTAGGATTTACACTTTATTTTGTTTTAACATTTCATTTTTTTTTAGTCAGTGCGTTGACCAAAGCAACCAATCATTGTCTGTCATTTCAAAGACTGTGCAATATAAATGAGTTACAAGCTGATTGGTTGCTTTGCACAACTTCTCCAAGGCTTGATACATTTACCCCTCTGTTTGTTACAGTGTATCAAACAGTGTCTGTAACAAACATTTCTGGCTTTCAGTAGGCGAGATTACATGTAGCCGGCATACATGTTAGCCTTTACCCCAATGTCATAGGCATGACTAACTCTCCTCACTGAGGATTTGAAACCCAATGACATTGGCAGATGAAATACTGAGGGCGAGAATGCAGGTAGTGTTTGGGAAAAAAAAATACAATTACAGATAGCCATTTTAGTCTATAAATGCATTCGGAATTATATATAAAAAAATTAAAAGAAAACAGTGACCATTTCCTCTACAGTTGTAGTACCCTGTATATATTATAACAATAAAACCCATCAAATTAATAATTAATTAATATGGCCCCTGTATCAGAGCCCTGCACAACAGTCCTTTTCACCTGCCAATATATGCTGCTCTATTTGATCAACTAGCCGGCTGTCTAAGTCCAACTAGTCACTATTGACAGGCGATAAGTTATTGATAGTGTTCATTCTAACACCCTGCACCTGTCAGAACCCTTGCAGTTCCTCTTTCCTGTCTGGGGCTTCCCTCTATGCTCTGGTGCTTCTAGCACACAAACTGCTACATATCGGCAGTTTGTTGCATCCGCTGGGTGTGCTAGAAGCACCAGAGTAGAGAGTGACACCCGGGCATGATAAAGGAACTGCACAGGTTGTGACAGGTGCAGGGTGCTAGAATGAACACTATATTGACACTGATGGAAGCTAAAAATATAAAAGGTTGATGCTTTTGTGTAAAATAATTAGCTTTCCAGAAAACTTATAATTTAACCAAACGTATAACTATGTTACACTTTATTTTGCTCAGTATCCTCTTAAATATAGTACAAAATATGTAATAACATTCTATACTGTTATGTTTTTAATTTTAAAATAAAAGCTTTACGCAAAATTTGTATTTATCTGTAAAAATGCATAGGGGCACTGAAATAAATGTAAGGTGCCAAAAGGGCGGTGGGACAGAAACGTTTGTGAATAACTGCTGTAGACATTGCAGCAACCACACTGCAGAAGCGGGAGGCAATAGGCAAGCCGACTGCCTAAATACCGGCAGCCGGCTTCCCGACTGTCATATCCCAGCATGGGTGAAATGCCGGGCGTCTACATATAGACGCCCGCATTTCCCCGACGCTGGGAGACCGGCGCCCGGCATCACGATCGTACTGATGCCGGGCGCCGCGGGGGGGGGGAGGGTTAGGTTTAGGGCTCCCGGGGGGGACTTAGGGTTAGGCACCCCCCCGGGAGGATTAGGGTTAGGCTAGGGGGAGGGAGGGTTAGGCACCCCCGGTGGGGACTTAGGGTTAGGCACCCCCCCGGGGGACTTAGGTTTAGGCAGCGGGGAAGGGGGTGGTTAGGGTTAGGCACTTAGAGGGGGGATTAGGGTTAGGCACTTGGGGGGGAAGTTAGGGTTAGGCACCCCTAAGGAGGGTTAGGGTTAGGTTAGTGGATACTTACCTATACACGATCGGGATTTCCAGCGCTGTCGGGCTTCCGTTGCGTCGCACTCTGCTCCTGTCGGGCTGCCGCTGACGGGAATCGAACCGCCGGCCATGCGGCTCACGGTATTTCATACCAATTCCGCAGAAGCCCACCGTTCTCACACAGGCCTTGGACACTCCGTTTATTGCAGTGCTCCAGCAAGCAGAGTTGGTGGTAGTAATGCTGAATTTCTTTTCCAAACCTCCATACACTTGTGCTGCCTGGGACATGTGGGATGCCGACGGTCTAAATACCAGCGGTGAAATCCCGACAGCGTTAGGATCCCGGCTCCAGTATCCCGACAGCCGGCATCCCGAAGGTATCAGGAGTGAGGGGAGGGTTAGGTTTAGGGGTCAGGCACTAGGGGGAGGCTAGGTTTAGGGTACGGGTAGGTTTAGGCACTGGGGGGGTGGGGGGGTTAGGTGAAGGCACCAGGGAGGGAGTGTTAAGTTTAGGGTACGGGTAGGTTATGTTAGGTTTAGGCACCGGGACAGGAGGGTTAGGTTTAGTGCTACTATACTTACGTAGTCTGACCAGCGACATCCCGACCGCCAGGAATCCATACCCAACCCGTGCTGTCTAGAGAAGTGGTTCTCAAACTCTGTCCTCAGCACGTGCACAGGTATACCCATTACTCACTGAAACATTTTAAAAGATGAAGCTCATAATTTCCCTTGTGATTCTGTGATCCTTGTGATTCTGTGGTGAGACCTGAAAAACATGCACTGTCTGGGATGCTAAGGACCGAGTTTGAGAACCTGTGGTCTAGAGGCTCCAGGGACATCAATGGCTTTGTGTGTCTTTCTGCTATAAATATAACCTGACACTTATGTTGGCCATCCACTATACAATTTTCTGTCAGTGCACAAGCCACAAAGAGGTTCTACTACCTTCTATCATAAATGTCACCAGTAAAGCATGGAGGCCTAATGCTAGGTACAAACGGAACGATCTGTACCACCAACGACTTGAAAGATATCTTGCAGCGAAGTCATCCTGCCACATCTCTGAACAGGCAAAGCTAACAATATCGTCCAAATTGGCCAGCATGTACGAACGATCATAGATATCGTTATCGTTCACTGCATAAAAATTAATAATATTAACGATAGATCATTATCGTTCATAGATATCGTGTACGCACCTTAAGTTTTTCATAGTGGAGTTCACTGTAGAGGTTGTAGCTAATGCACAAACCATCCCTACTTATTACTGGTTGCCAAGGGGACAACACAGTTAGCCTGCATAGGTTTTCCAGGCATAGTTACTTCTAGCTTGCATTCTCCCCCCCTACAACGTAGTGTTCATTCTAGCACCCTGCACCTGTCACAACCCATGCAGTTCCTCATTCCTGCCTGGGGTGTCGCTCTCTACTCTTCCTGCACACTCAGTTGATGCAACAAACTGCTGATGTACGGACCAGAGTGTGCTAGAAGCACCAGAGCAGAGGGACACCCCAAGCGCAAAAGAGAAACTGCATGGGTTGTGACAGGTGCAGGGTGCTAGAATGAACACTAACATGACACTGACACATCCTCTAGATAGAAAGTAAGTTCTAGCGAGCAGGGCCAAGTCTCGTTTTGTGGCCTCTACGTAGCTATATAATTTGCGGGTAGTTATGTATAAATGTAAAAGAAAAAAGCCTCATCTCCGGATGTACTCTGTGCTGCTGTAAATATTCAGATGATTTCACTGCCTAAAGGTCTCTCTCTGCCCACTTCATAAAAAGGTAGACACAGACAAACAAAAGATCGACAACAAGTCGAATCTATGAACTTTGTTTCAGATGGAATGGTGTGTGCCAGGAACCTCGCACACTTACTCTGTCCTCTTACCTGAAGGAACAGGACCCAAATATCTAACATTACATCTGTGTCTTCCTGCATACCTCTAACCACTTCCTCATATCATGAACTTTCCCAGTCAAAAGTGTCAATTTTAAGACAGTGGAGCTTATTTCCCCTTTGACCTAGGGACCTGGAAGTGACATGATGAGGGCGGAAGTGAAGTTCCATTCTCATTAAGGCCACCTAAAGAAGAAAGTTGGCTGCTCGCCACGCTTCTGGCTCGTTGGCTCGCTACGTGCACCACAAGATTATATTACCCCTCTATGCCCACATGGATGGTAGGGAACGACGTTGGACAGTAGCTAATGACGTCAGGGTCCACTCCGCAAAGGGAATTTAGACATTACCATTTAAAGACATCTCATTAAATAATCAGTGTGTTGTTAACAGTTTAATAATTTCATTGGCTACAGCTTGTCCTATTCCTACCACTTCAAAATAGTTGTGTCAATTGAATAATATGATTCACCATTCACAGGGCTGCTCTGTATACAGTCATTCCTTCCGGGACTCTGTGGTTTGTCCCACAAACCCGGATGAAAACTGGGTGAAACTGCTAAGGGGGAGTGGTAGTGGGAGGGCCAATCAGAAGACACATTAAGTGCTAGCACAATTTTAGGCCATATCAATGGAGTTAAGATTTTATAATACATATGTAGTGTTTTTGCAATTTTGTTTATAGCTTTCCATAAAAAAAATTTTTTTTTAGTTTGGTGGCAACATTTTCTTCATACAAGACTATAGTAAGTACATAATTGATGTTTGTTTCTAATTAAGCACCACATTGGTGAAAACAGAATAACTTCACCAACTTTAAGGTTGATTCAATAAAGAGCAATGCCTGTAAAGGGCAATGTATGGTTGATGTACAGTGCGCACATAGCCATACATACAGTAGCCTCAACTGGTGTATTTTAGTATTCACCCCTATATGGCCGCAAACTAAAATTGCAATTTAGATACAAAATCCAAGTGATTTAAAGTGTCATTGCTGGCATTCCAATACTGTCCACCACAGTACATCGAGGGCAAAGCCCGTACATTTCCCTTATTGAATCAATCCCCAAATGTTATTAGAGGTTAGTGTGTTTACCTACTGTATTTATTAGATGACAGATTTACCATTCTAGAGTGACACACTAATGTAGCACATCATACAATTACACTTACTGCTGGTGCAACTTGCAGTGTGACACTTTACCTTACTTTAAGAGATAGACCACTGAATAACTTATTTTGTTCAGACTTAGGCCAATACTATTGATAGCAGTTTGTAAATACATTACTTTACATAAGTAATTATTTATAATTAACGTGCAGTAATTAGCTATAGAAGTTAAAAAAAAAAATTTTTATATATATAATCTGCATACATTAGTACACGAATATCTATTACGATAAATATGAAAGTGCATACAGTACCTCTACAAAAAACATTACGCAATGTCCTATGTAAGACTATGTATATGTGAGATCATGTGTTCTGCCCCAGTAATGGCACAGGAGAATCCAAGTACAGCCACTGTGACTTGGATCATCTCACTAGCCATTACATCCAGACACCACCTGGCCCCCTCCTCCTCTCCAGCATCATTACAGTAGCTGTCCATGGCATGGTACTAATGCAGGAACTGCTGGCGCTCAGCCGGAACCAAAATGCCGCCACTGAGCCTATAACCAGCCTAGCACACTCCTCCCTCTCCGTACTCCGCGTTCCACTTACGCCTGCCTACGGGCGATCAGCCGGTGCATGGGAGTAGCCATGTTTTGATGAGGGCCAGACGCGGCTGCCCCGCTGCATGGCGGGCCACGGCAGTCAGCAGGAAGTAGTGGCAAAACGCGACTGCAAACGGCGACTCGTAACCCTGGCCGCCATGTTTGACGAGGGCAGCTGATACATTATGTTATGTTATTCACCAGGCCTGGGGAGTTTCGGCAGTCTTTTCACCGACAATGCTACTAATATTTTAAAACAATTGCATCCTAGTGTGGAAAGGTACATGACAGGTACTAGACATTCCTCATCATTTGTGAGTTCAGTTAAGTGAACTTAGTTACAGTAGGGTCATAGTTTGAATACTGATATTCAATTAAAACTAATTTTATAAGCTCAGAGAATAAACATTCAGGGGTCTATTTACTAAGCAGTGTTAGGAGACAGAGTGAAAAGTGATAAGAAAGTGATAAGGTGCCAGCCAATCAGCTCCCAACTGTCATTTTTCAAACACAGTCTGTGAGATGACAGTTGGGAGCTGATTGGCTGGCACCTTATCACTTCCTTATCACTTTTCACTCTGTTTCCTAACACTGCTTAGTAAATAGACCCATATGTTTGAAGGTAAGAGCATTTGTACTGTTCAGTTGGTCAATAATATTGATTACCGGTTCCCATGGACAAATCGGAAAAACCTGTGTATAAAGGCCCCCATACATCAGAGATGGATTGCAGCAATCGTGCAGTTTGCAATCGATTGTGTATAAAAATCTGCAATGTATGGGCTTCACAGATTGCAGATTGCAACCAAAAAGTGATTGGAATTGTTTCATCAGATTGTCCAACATGTTGGATTTTACAGATTGATTGGGGCTCTAGATTGCTAGTGTATGGACATGATCAGCAGATTTGCAGACCGTTACCATGAAAATGATGGGCCTTTCAAGATTGCCAGATCTGTGTTTGCTGCAATCGATCTGCAAATCACTGAAAAAGATCTGTAGTGTATGGGCGTAGATTGCTCGATTGGGAAATCCTAAGATCGGGCAATAAATCTTCAAATTGTTCAATTGTGGTTTTCAGATTGCTGATGTATAGGGGACTTTACTGCCAGAACTAATTAAAGGCTTACCCCAACTTAAGGCCCCCATACATCAGCAATCTGAAAACCACAATTGAACAATTTGAAGATTTATTGCCCGATCTCAGGATTTCCCAATCGAGTAATCTGCGCCCATACACTACAGATCTTTTTCAGTGATTTGCAGATCGATTGCAGCAAACACAGATCTGGCAATCTTGAAAGGCCCATCATTTTGCTAGAAACGGTCTGCAAGTCTGCTGATCATGTCCATACACTAGCGATCTACAGCCCCAATCGATCTGTGAAATCCAACATGTTGGACAATCTGATTAAACAATTCCAATCACTTTTTGGTTGCAATCTGCGATCTGTGAAGCCCATACATTGCAGATTTTTATACACAATCGACTGCAAATTGCACGATTGCTGCAATCCATCTCTGATGTATGGGGGCCTTAAGACAAAAAAAAAAATCGTTTTGGATGAAATTTGCAGAGTGAAATAAAAATGTTTTTCTACTCCAGGGTCCTTAGGGATCCACAGGGATACCTTGGGGTATAGGCATGTGCTTGTCCATGGGCACCACACAGTTAAAGCTGTCATCCCAGGATGCATCAGGCCCCCACCTATACCCCGCCCCCAGGCCAAGGCACCTCAGTTTCCAGACTCTCCAACATGACCCCTTTCACCAGGTACAAAAAGCTCTGCTCCTGGATTTCTCTCTTAATTGATGATTGCAGCCATCTGTGCCTAATCTATTAACAAGCTCAACACATGTGTCTGCAATCATTAATTAGGTGGGAAACCCAGGAGCAGAGCATTTTGTACCAGATGGAAGGGGACATGTTGGAGGGTAGGAGTTTCAGTAGGTGCCCGGCCGGAGCTGGGCCACCACACAGGGGGGCTGTGTTTCACAGCCCCTGAAGAACTTGAAAGAACTTTAAGAGCAGCATGGATAGTCCAGAGCACGTCCGCACTACCGCTCCGACACCCCTGCCGGCGCCGACCACCGGTACTGATCCGGGGAACTCGGCGGGCTCTTGGGGGTTCCAGCTAGTGGAACTCCTGGGGGTCTAGGACTGTGGCCGGAACGCAGATGGAGCAACTCAGGTAAGCAGCGGGTGTGTGTTGTATGCGCCCGCTGATACACAGTCCATTGTCACCAGGGCTGGGGCTCCCTGGGGACGGCAATATAGTGGAGCCAGGCACTGAGCCTACGCTCACACTAGACCACCAGGGATGCAGGGCTGGAGCGTTGCGGAACACGCCCCAGCATCCCGGGGCGTTAATTCCCTTCCAGGGGAGAGCGCCTTCCCTGTTTAGTACAGGAGACCCCTCCCCCGCTGCTCTCAGCGCCTTCCACAGAGGCTTGGCGGGCTGAGGCAGCGATCCTCCCCCCGGGCCCGCCTCCTTTGATTCCTCGGTCAACCATCTTGTATGAGCTAGATGGTGGTGTCGGGGTGCGGAGCCTGGGTTCCCCTTACATACCTCTCCTCCATAATTTCATGTCAGCATATGTAGCGCTATCACTACCGGTATGCTGGTCTGTGCAGTTGATAGTGCAATTAGTGCAGGCAATTTCTGCATTGTATGTGACTTTATGCTAGCGCTGTGTGTCTGATTTCTCTCCTGTCAGCCATTTTACTATCCCTATTTTTTCCTGTTCAGCCCTCTCGGTGCCAGTACTGTCAGGGTGGGAAGTTACCTCACAGTTTCAAGTGTTTATTACTATGGGAAGGTCACATACCAAATATGTCCAGTGAGGACTCTGGATCTCATTCAGAGTCGGTCGTAAGCGGCCGCTCGGTTGTACGCCTAACGACCGAGAAACTGAAAAAGAAAGCAATCGCACGGCCGGTCGGTCGCAACCAAAGTGACGCCCATACGTGAACAATGCACCTCCTCTAGCTAGCGAGTGATAGCAGCTAGCAATCGAGTCATTCGTTGTCAGTCGCTGTATGTTAATTTTCTTCTGATGGTTGCGGCCGCTTGTGTTGTGTTGATACCCACAAAAATTTTAAAAAAAAGGCATAGAAAAAGCCATCCCCATGAAATTTATTTATTCTTATTATTCGCTAATGCAAACGCAGCTGAATTAATTACAAGCCAATTAGCAGTGTTATTAGCTTCAACAAACGATTATTAGCTGCTTGCATTGTGTGGCTCAAAATAGAAACATCAATCCTAACATCAATAACATTCGATAGTATCGATTGTACTCTCGGGCTTGCGAGAGCACGTACCCAACCTCAAGCTGTACGATCAGCCAGGCCTCGAACCTGCTCGCAGAGTGACGTTTTACTACTTCCGGCCTTCTAAGTCGGTCGTAGCAGGTAATTTATGTACGTCCGTAAAACGCCCTCAAAACACTGAGGCACGCCTGCGTTTTCTGACCACCACCCCCGTCAACACCCACAAACGGCCTTTCATGTCAATCAACTCTCGGAAGCCACTTCCTGCTCGTAAGCCGTACGATCTACAGCATTTTGGATCGCAAAGCCTCGTACGCACATGCACACAACTAACCGTGCGCATGCGTGGTTTGGAAACATCGGATGCGTACAACCGAGCGGCCGCTTACGACCGACTCTGAATGAGGTCCACTGTGTCTATGGGAGCACATCTCCTGTTTTCCTGCTCTAGGTGTAAAGCAGGTGTGGGGGAGGGGGTGGTACTTCAGGATGGTATGTGTACTACATGTTTGACCCTTCCTGGTACCTCTGCTGTACCCAGCACCTCACAGGAACCCCCATGGGCTTCCTTTGCACAAGCCTTGAATATCCTTGTGAATAGGTTAACAGCCCCCCCTGCGTTTCCCCAATTAGGGTTCGCACAGCAGGCAGTTGTCCCTTCCCCCGTATTAGGGGTTCCGGGACAGACGGTGGTGGCGCAGTGTCCTCCTCAGCAGGTTCTTCCTCTGGTGGAGCTGTTTGGGCGCATTCTGTGTCTGCTACGGCGCAGAATATTACAGAGCAGGATCCAAGACCTGCTAAAAGACCGCTACTGTCATTTCCATCTACACAGTTTGATGATGATGACGGGTCATCTGATGATGGATAGATTCTGGATTTGTCTGACACTGACACTCCTCAATTAGGGGCGGAGGTTAAGTCCAAAATATATATTCCAGGTCTCATACAGGCAGTCCGTACGGCCATGTTGATTACTAACGACAACCTACCTGCAACACCTACACATGCTTATTTTAAGGATGTTAAAGGTGCTGCAGCAGTTTTTCCCCTATCTGGTCAGCTAGTGGATCACTTGGAGGAGGCGTGGAAATTTCCGGGTAATAGGTTTCAGCCTCAAAAAACGTCTGGCACATGCACACTCCTTTACGGAGGATTATTTCACTAAATGGGAATCTCCCCCTCAGGTGGATTCTCATGTGACGCACTTAGTAAAGAGCGCGACTCTACCTATGCCGTCAATGTCTTCTCTGACGGACGCTACAGATCGTAAGGTTGAAGTGTGCCATAAATCTATCTATTCCCTTGCTGGGGGAGCATCCAGGCCAGCTATGGCAGTCTGCTGGGTGGCCCAGGCTATGGAAAGATGGGCAGACACATTGGAAGCATCATTTGCTTCGGAGGTTACCAGTGAACAGGTTGTGTTAGTGAATAATCTCTGGGATTCCGCTACGTACATTAACGAAGCGTCCTTGGATCTTAGGGCCTGATTCAGACCCGATTACGAGCGCTTGGCGCTCGCAAGCGGATCGATGGTGGGCCATTGCGCACGCGTGAGCCCCGGAGCGAGTGTGAGTGAGAATCCATCCTTTCGACCCTATCGCCTACAGGGCAAATCTAAGGTGCAGTCCTTTCCGAGACCTTCAGGTCCTAAAAAGACCGCCAAGCCCAAGAAACAGGCTTGGAATACAGGACATCCGGCCGCCAAGCTGGACGACAAACCCTCAGCCTGTCGGGATGGGCCTCCCCTTGGGGGATCCCAAGGTGGAAGGCCGACTTCTGGAATATGCCCAGTGCTGGTATCAGACCACCACATACACTTGGGTAAGGGAAGTAGTATCTCAGGGATATGCCCTCTTCTTCCACAGACGGCCTCCTATTCAGTTCTTTGCAGCAGGCCTTCTTTCGGATTCAACGAAGGCTCTAGCAATCCAGGAGGTGGTGTGCTCTATGCTCCATATGGGAGTTATAGTGCCTGTTCCATTACCCTAAGGGGGACGGGATATTACTCCAACCTCTTTCTGGTTCAGAAACCAAATGGATCATACCGACCTATCCTCAACCTCAAGTCCCTGAACAAGTTTTTAAGGGTCCCTCGGTTCCGAATGGAGACTCTGCGTTGTATTGTTTTAGCTATGCAGCCTGGGGATTTTATGGTGTCCCTGGATATTCAGGATGCCTACCTGCATATCCCCATTGCCAGGGCTCATCAGCGTTACCTCAGATTTGCGGTGTCCGATCACCCTTTCTACAGCCCCTCGGGTGTTCACAAAGGTAATGCCAGTCATGGCTGCACACCTGCGGTTGCAGGGGGTTCGTCTGTCACCTTATTTGGACGACCTTCTGTTGTTGGTGGGGTCACTGCAGGTCCTTTGCAACCATCTGTAACTGACAATATCAGTGTTGCAGGCACACGGCTGGCTAGTGAACTGGAAGAAACCCTCTCTAATTCCTTCTCAGAGGATGGTCCATCTCGGAGCATTGTTGGACTCTCAGCAGCAGAGGATCTTCTTGATGGAAGAAAAGATAGCCCTGTTGCAGTCCAGGATACGCAATTGTCTACAGACTGCCGAGTGTTTCTTCACTCGGCAATGAAGTTACTGGGTTCCATAGTGTCGACGTTCGACATGGTGGAATATGCCCAGTTCCATTCCAGACCTCTGCAGATGTTGAAACTCTCCAGATGGGACGGAATTCCCGTCGAATGAAGACACAGATGATCATGCTCTCTCCGGAGGTACGCCTGTCTCTAATTTGGTGGTTACAGAAGTCTCATCTCAACAGGGGACGTCTATTTTGGATTTCGATGACGGCCCCACACGTCTTCCAGGGACGGTGGACGTCAGAGGAATCTGTCCTGCCAATCAATATATTGGAACTTTGGCAGTGTTCAGAGCGCTGCAACAAGCAAGACTTTTTCTGCAGGGAAAACCCATGCAAATTCAGTCAGACAACGCCACCACGGTGGCTTACATAAACAGTCAAGGAGGAACTCGAAGTCAGGCGGCTCTAAAGGAGATAAACCCGCATTCTGACTTGGGCAGAAGGCAATCTCCCAGCCATCTCAGCAGTGTTCATTCCAGGAGTACTCAACTGGGAAGCGGACTTCCTCAGCCATCACGGGGGGAATGGTCTCTTCACCACGAGGTATTTCAATTCCTAGTGGACAAGTGGGGCCTTCCCGAAATAGACCTCATGGCTTCCAGACACAACCGCAAGCTGTGGTCGTACGGATATCGAACAAGAGATGCAGAGGCTCTCCTGGTGGACGCTCTGTCGGTATGGTGGACCTTCCAGTTCGCGTACCTGTTTCCTCCGTTCTCCCTTCTGCCTCGAGTACTTTGAAAGTTCAAGCAAGAAGGAGGCAAGATCCTGCTGGTGGCTCCTGCATGGCCCAGATGGCATTGGTACTCGGATCTTCAGTGTCTGTCCATCAACACTCCATTTCTGTTGCCTCAACGCCCGGACCTGTTGTCTCAAGGTTCTTGCCTCTACTCGGACCTGAGTCATCTGTCTTTGACGGGGTGGGTCTTGAAACTTCCCTCTTAAGGTCTAAGGGCTTCTTCAGATCGGTGGTGAATACCATGCTCAGAGCTCGGAAACCTACTTCGGCTAGCATTTACCACAGGGTGTGGAATACTTATTTTGAGTGGTGTCGCCCTAGAAGTACGATCCTCAGGAGTTTCGGATATCCAGAGTGCTGGCTTTCCTACAGGCAGGCTTGGATCTCGGTCTGCGCCTCGCCTCACTGAAGGTGCATGTCTCTGCCCTGTCGGTTTCGTTTCAGCATAGGATTGCTACGCTGCCTGATATCCGCATCTTTATGCAGGGTGTCCTTCGCATCCAGCCTCCCTTTGTTCCTCCAGTGGCTCATTGGGATTTGGCTGTGGTTCTGAGGGCGCTGTAAGGTCCTCCATTCAAGCCTTTGGGTTCCGTGGATTTGAAATGGCTTACGACAAAGACAGTGTTCCTTCTGGCTATTGCTTTGGCCAGAAGAGTGTCGGATTTGGGGGCTCTCTCCTGTCGCCCTCCATTTCTGATTTTTCATTCAGAGTGGGCGGTTCTTCGGACCCGCCCTGATTTCCTTCCTAAGGTGGTGTCTAGTTTCCATATTAATGAGGAAATTGTGGTCCCAGCCTTTAATTCCTCAGATCTCTCAGCTGGTGAGGCCTCATTGGATGTGGTACGGGCGCTGCGGATTTATGTGGACCGTACCACTTCTTTACGAAAATTGGACTCCTTGTTTGTCCTGTATGGCTTTCAAAAGAGGGGTTGGCCTGCCAATAAGCAGACTTTGGCGCGGTGGATTTGCCTGGCAAACTCTGAGGCTTACGCTCATGAGGGTCTTCCAGTGCCACCCTCGCATGAAGTCGCATTTTACGAGGTCTGTGGGTCCTTCGTAGGCAGCTCGCCATGGCGTCTCGGCTGTTCAGCTTTGCAAGGCGGCTACGTGGTCCTCTGTCCATACTTTTGTCAGGCATTACGCCTTTGACACATTTGCTTCTCAGGATGCTTCCTTCGGGCGGCGAGTTCTCCTTTCTGCACAGGAGCGTCCCCACCCTTGAAGGTTACTGCTTAGGGACATCCCCAAGGTATCCCTGTGGATCCCTAAGGACCCTGGAGTAGAAAAGAAGAAAAGAAGAGATATGGTAAGATATGGTCACCAGTTTCTGTCTCCTTTTCTGTGAGAATGTGATCCTGGTGTGTTCCAGACTTCCTTCTTCCTTTTGTTCTCCTCCTCCGGCCTATGGCTTGCTACTAAAACTGAGGTGCCTTGGCCTGGGGGCGGGGTATAGGAGGGGGCCCGGTGCATCCTGAGATGACAGCTTTAATTGTGTGGTGCCCATGGACAAGCCCATGCCTATACCCCAAGGTATCCCTGTGGACCCTAAGGACTTTTTAGAAACAGAGATAACAATAGTAAGTTCTTACCATATCTCGTTTTTAAACTTCTATTCACCATTCTATATCTACAATGCATATAATAATAATAAAAGCATTTCACTGTGCTTTCCACTCTAGGGGGATAGGAAATTATCAGGCAAAATATATGAAGTCAGTCTGATGCTGGGTACACATTAAACAATCCTGGATCGTGGCAGACCATACATTACTCGCCCGCACACACAGGACTATATAGCGTGCGACCACGTGATATATCGTTCAGTGACGCATCCAGAAGCATGCTGTTGGCCGCTGGATCGTCACATCTATGCAGAACAGCAGATGTGATGACGTCGCTGACCGCGGGAACATATTAGACGATGTGCTTAATATATATATCACATATGACTAATTGTTCAATAAAAATAATTACACATAGAACTATGAAAGCATGTGGAGCACACAAAAATATCCATGGCACAATTTTTTTTTTATGATCAATACCGGTTACAATGTTATATGTTTACTACTTCTATTAGGGCAATTAAAAATATAATAAAGACTGAGGGGTATATTTACTAAAGTGAGAGTTTTTAGAAGTGGAGATGTTGCCCACAGCAACCAATCAGAGTCTACTGAACATTTAACTTGCACCTTCTAGAAGATAATAGCTAGAATCTGATTGGTTGCTATGGGCAACATCTCCACTTCTAAAAACTCTCTTTTTAGTAAATTTACCCCTTAAAATCCACAAATTCTGCAATCAAGATTAATGCAATACCACAACTCCTTTATTTATTCCAGTATGTTCCTCCTGTTTTTACTTAGAATTTCCAGCAATGCGTATCCAGATTTACACAAATTATACAAAGATTCCCCACCAGGTCTATTTGATCCTAGCAGGAAAAAAGTTTTCTAATAGACTCTGGCATTATACAGTGTTGCAATTTTTTCCTTCACTAGGGGGCCTATGCAATCGGCCCCCGATAATTAAGTATCCAACTCACTGCAAGATGCTATGGTGCATACTATAATACTATTTCTCCAATGTGGGGACAGCTGCCATAGGGGGTGCAAAGCCGGAGCAGGCGGATCATATCCCTCTTCACAACCCGGACCTCCTTCCTATAGGATGGTGTAGGTTCCCGCAGTCAAACTCCAAAAACGTTCAGTTTATGGAGTTTGATAAATGAAGGTCCCCATACTAGTGCATTGGGACTGTGGACAGCATCAGACGGCAAAGGTAAGCAGGAGCGATCAGTCAATTGCCCCCGGTATTTTACAAATGTAAATGTATTTCCATTTACATTAATTGATGATGAATGCACCCGCAAGTACTTCATGCACCGTATTCAGGGCCATAACTAGAGGTGTGCGACCAGTGCCACTGAGTGCAGTGCTATGCAGTTGGCATCATCGCCACCCCATGGCCCTTGCTTCTGACTGGCAGGGAGCCTGGTACGGCACCCTGCAGCCAGGATCGCTGCTACAGCGCTGCCAGAGTGTAATTTAGACACTCCAGACAGGTACCCTGCAGTCTGTGCAGCTGATTGGAGCATGACATCTCTCAACCCAGAGCCTCCCCTGTCATACTCCCTCCCCTATTATACCCCCTGTCATGCTTCAGAGTCTGGATACAAAAACTGTGTTTCTATACATGTGTGCCTCCCCAGCCATTGACTTCACCGCATGTCACTGCTGGGCGATCACCATGCGATGCGACTCCTCTGTCTTGTGGGAGTGTCATATACTTCAAATTCCTTGCTTGATCATAACATGCAGATGGAGATGGGACGCATGTTTCAGGTGGATCTTTTGTACCAAGCATGGGACGGGTGCAAGTCCAGATGGTGGCTGCAGACGGAAAAAAACTGTGGTCATGATAGGCCTCCAAATGCAGTCTCATGGATTTTCAACATACAGGGGTGGATTCTCCTATTAGTATAAGGAAGTAAGGATCTTATTCAGACCCGCTCGCGAGCACTGAGCGCTCGCAAGCGGGTCGATGTTGGCCCAGTACGCATGCGCTCGACGGAGCCAGCTACATTGTGCGCATGTGCGAGACCCGGATAGTGACGGGCAAACCGTCTCTCCGGGTCTCGTACCAAAGGGGGCGTGCTGTCAATGTTGAGTGACAGCACGCCCCGTTTAGTGGGCGTGCCGGGGGCGTGGCTGCCCAGACGGAGACGTTCCCATGGGAACGCCTACCGTCTGGGGCCGGCCCCACTGACATCACAAGTGATGTCAGTGGGAGTGCTTTCGGCTCTGTTTGAGCCGAAAGCACCCTAGGGCTTGCGGCAACGAGACCCTACCACAAGGGTCTCGTCGCAAGCACGATGGTCTTGACCATCGCGACCATCTTCCTGGCCGCTCGCTATAGCTGTGGGTGGTCACCCACAGCTATACGAGCGGCCAGGAGGTCGCTCTAAAAATCAAGAAAGGCGGCCCTGATTCAGAGCAAGCGCTCTGTCAGAGCGTCCGGCTCTGAATCAGGGCCTAAGTAGGCTGCCGTGGTCAAACTGAAAGGTTGACATGGATGCATAGTGGAACCATAATTCTCCAAGAAAGCCAAATTGCTATTCCTTTAGCTGGTCACGATAATCCAGGATTGCTCAGACACCAGGGCGCCTGGATTAATTTTTGAAGATAAATAAAACTGAGGACCTGATTCAGACCCGCTTGCTAGGATACGTTCGCTCATAGCTGGCCGATTGTCTCAATCTGCACATGTGAATGCATCGCAGTGTGCATGCGCAAACCAGTGCAAGAGATCGGGAAGTGATCGCTCATTGCGTATAGATAGCCTAGCAGAGTGAGTGACAGGAGAAGCCGTTTGTGGGTGGTGACAGGGTCAGGTCACTAGAAACGGGGGAGTGGAGGTGCGAACGCAGGCATGCCTGAGCGTCTCACCGCCATTTCAGAGGCGTGCATAATTAAGAGGTGGCGGTTCTAGTGGCAGGCTAATAGGACCGACACCCGGAGCGCTGGCCCCTAGAGGGCACCACTGAGTCCCCAGAGGATAAAACAAATTCCAAAAAGAAAAAAAGCGCCGCCCCCCCCCGCGCGCGCGCTAGCCGCCGCAGTGAGGCTCCATTTGCAGGCACCCAGCTCCCTCCTTGCGGCAGCAGCCGAAAACTGGAGCTCACTCCTGAGCTCCGGCTCCCACAGAGAGCAGTATGGGAGGGATGTCATGACGTCTCTCCCATAGATCCGAGGAGCCGGAGCTCACTCCTGATCTCCGGCTCCGACAGAGAGCACTATGGGAGGGGATGTCATGACGTCTCTCCCATAGATCCATGGAGCCGCGGACGGACCGGACGGCAGCGGACACAGGAGCGGGGCTTAAGGTAAGTACTGCTATAGGGGGCATTACTACTGGGGGCACTACAACTGTACAACTGTGGGCACTACTATAGGGGGCATTACTACTGTGGGCACTACTATTGGGGGCATTACCAATGGAGGCATTACTACTGGGGGCATTACCCCTGCGAGCACTACTAATGAGGACACTGCATGGGGGGCACCACTACCGGGGCCATTGTGTAAGGGGCATCACTGCTGTGGGCATTGTATAAGGAGCACTACTACTGTGGGCCTTGTGTATAAGGGGCACTAATTTGGGCATTGTGTAAAAGGGGCACCACTGTGTGTCATAACATGAATAAGGGACTACTGTGTGGTGTAATTTGAATTTGGGATAATGTATTATAAAGGGAATTACTGTGTGTGGCAGAATGTATTATATAGGGCATTACTGTGTGTGGCTTAATGTGTTATACAGGTTATTACTGCGTATAGCATAATGTGATATACAGGGCATTACTGAATGTGGCATAACGTGTTATAAAGGCCATTACTGTGTGTCGCATAATGTGTTATAAAGGGCAATACTGCGTATTGCAGAATGTGTTATACAGGGAATTACTGTGTGTCGCATAATGTGTTATAAAGGGCATTACTGCATGTGGCATAATGTGTTATACAGGGCATTACTGCATGTGGCATAATGTGTTATACAGGGCATTACTGCGTGTGACATAATGTGTTATACAGGGCATTACTGCGTGTGGCATAATGTGTTATACAGGGCATTACTGCATGTGGCATAATGTGTTATAAAGGGCATTACTGCATGTGGCATAATGTGTTATAAAGGGCATTACTGCATGTGGCATAATGTGTTATACAGGGCATTACTGCATGTGGCATAATGTGTTATACAGGGCATTACTGCATGTGGCATTATGTGTTATACAGGACATTACTGCATGTGGCATAATGTGTTATAAAGGTCATTACTGTGTAAGACATACTGTGTAAGACGCATTACAGCACATGGCAATTATTCGCCATGAGGGGAGAGCTTCGGGGAAGCCCAGCACCTTCGTAAGTGCTGGGCATGCCCCACAGTGTCATGAATTGGGGGTGCTCCGCAAGCACACGCCCCCTTTCCGGAAGCTTGCGCGCAGGGGAACACGATCTAAAAAAAGTTATTTCTTTCTTTTTTTGGGGGGGGGGGCGCGCAACTGGGAACCTTTGCCCTGGGCAACGTCATAGTACACGCGACCTGGTTGTATTTCACACTGAAGTGATCGCAGTGCTTGCGGCAGGGTATAGTCAACCTCAAGCGCTGCGATCGCATCTGATGGTAACCGATGTACCGATGGTTGCATACACTTCCTGGAGATGATGTGCGCAAGTGGGCGTCTTATGACAGGCTGGTGGGCATCTACATACACAGAGAGATCGCACGCCAAGACACAATGGGCGTGCTTATGCCTTGCTGTGCAATCGCCTGCCGTGCTATCACTTAGCCGAATTTGCATACGCTGGGTGCGAGCGTACGCATCTAGCGAGTGGGTCTAAATGAGCTCCTGAGCCCCATGTTGGAGCCTAGAGTCCCTTATTGGATGATCCAGCTATAAGCCAGTCGCATACACTGCTGTTTTTTTCTGGATTAAACCTGGCACATATAATACTAGTCTGTATAAAATGGGTGCATATGCTGCCTTTAGAGAGCTGTATGCATCTTGAGATACACCCACTTGTGTGGCCTTCCAACCTTCGTATTGCCTGCACATTACCCTTACTATCAGTAATAATAATATACCAGCTGAGAAAGGACTTGTGGGGCATAAAGAAGGAAAGTGGGGACCCTAGGTGAAGATTTGGAGGCCTACATGTGGACCTACAGTATGGTTGCTTTATACACATCATATTTGTAGACTGTATGTTACGGAGCTCATTGGTGGCCATATGATATGGGGATCATTGAGACTGCATGATCTCACAGTCATTCAGGGCCGTAACTAGGGTAGTGCGACCAGTGCCATGGCACAGGGCACCGCAGGGCAGGGGGCGCTGTTTGGGCCTGTCAATTTTCCTGTTTACTATCATTCTCACTTGCAGCTTCCTCTTCTTTTATCCCCACCATCTCCTGACCTCCCCTATCGCTTCCCTGGCCCTTCCCCATGAGGCCATGGCCCTTTTTCTGGTGCACTATCGTATGTCCCTATTTAAAAATTGGGGGGAAGGGGTGCCAATGCTCTCTCTGGCACAGGGCACCAAGAAGTCTAGCAACGGCCAGGCCCGCTGAGAGCCACGGCGGGCCCGGTTAATAGGGGGCGTGGCCTAATCATGGGAGGCGTGGCCATGCCCCCTTCCCAACATAAAGAAAAAAAGTTTTGCAGCGCCGCGAAGGGGGGGGGGTGCTCTGAGCCCCCTCAGCCCTGCTCAAAGCCAGGGGGGCGCGATCAGTGTTTGAGAGACTCAAATATATTAGTATCAATCATTTGGATACAAACGACCATACCTGGAATAGTTACTGGTAACAGTAACATTTTTGTCTCCCTGAGACAGCTTGTTACATATTCTGTTTTACTGAGAGTCTGATCAACGCTCTTTTATTGCAGTTTAACACTTATTTTCTTTTTTTTCATTCATGCTATCTTAATGTCTGAAGTTATCAATTCATAAAATGTATGTAGTGTAATTTAAAATATTTATATATATATTTTTATTATTATTTTTTCATCGCTGCTTATATATATATATATATATATATATATATATATATATATATATATATATATATATTTATATTAGGGATGTGCAGGCTCGGTTCTACTCGGTTCCGTTCGTTTTTTTTTACCGAATCTTATTGGCTATCCAAAACTCGTGACAGCTGAAACCCAATAAGATTCGGGGAAAAAAAACGAACGGAACCGAGTAGAACCGAGCCTGCACAACCCTAATATATATATATATTGTATTTTATTGATTTGATTAAAATGTATTTCTGGTTAACATCTGATTTTGTGCAATATTGATGTCCCCACTTTAGTATTGGAGCGCAGTTTATTCTTGTTTTTTGTATAATATATGAATAAGATTGTGAGGATAACTAACCATATGGCTCATCTAGACAAACAGGAAAGTCCAGTAAATAATAAACATCTATATTTTCTAGAGGAATTTAATAAATAATGTTTTTGTTTTCAATTCAGACATTGAAAGAAGCATTTATTCACCATAAGTCTTGTTCAGAACATATCAGGAAAGGGTTAATCCTAGACAAGTTTGTGAAGTGTAAAATATAACTTTGCTTGTAAAGTATTTATTCTATAAACAAAACTCAGGGCTTTGGAAATTACTATAAACATTATGTAGACAGAGGCTCAAGTCCAGATGCATTAGAAATGTGTAAAACGCAGGGTAAAAATTGGAGATTTCATGACCACATATAAGATATATATTCCAATAATATCAATTCATGTGGCAATATCATATTAAAGATGGACTTCCACAAGGTCTTCTGATGTCATTATATTGCTTTACCATAGACTTATTTGTTCATTATATAGTTGGAACCCCCACACTGCCAAAAACGGTTTCTTATTGAACCTGTTTGTCCAGTCTATAATTCATACTGGTACCACCATGATAATTCATACTGGTACCACCATGATAATTCATACTGGTACCACCATGATAATTCATACTGGTACCACCATGATAATTCATACTGGTACCACCATGATAAGCCTGTAGCACTAGAACCAAAAGCTTCACCTATAACACCCACCTTTACCATAAAGCCAGATGTGTTTCTCGGATACCTCCAGGACTTCTGTTTGGGTAATAATAATGGCTTATAAAGAGATAACTGTGATTACCAAAAGACATACAGGAGCCACAAACAACTAGTCAAACACAAATAAACAACAGAGCACTGATCAGAAGCACAGTTAAGACTAGAGATGTGCAGTGACCCCCGTGTTTTGATTTTGGATCTGGATCTCCCCTGGTTTTGGATCTGGATTGTTTTTTCCAAAACCTCACCTCCGTGTCTGGTTTTTCAGTTTTGGCTTTGGATCTGGATTTTTTATTAAAAAATAATAAAAACAGCTAAAATCACAAAAAATTGGCCTTTTTTTGTTCCTACAGTATTATTAACCTCAATACTATTTATTTCCATTCGTTTCCAGTAAATTTTGACCACCTCACAGCTCACAATATTGATTTTTTTTTCATCTATTTAAGGGCCAAAAGGTTGCATCCAGCTAGCTGGCTCAAAACTGAGTGATAAATAGAGTTGAGGACTGTGCAAAGATGATGGTTGGGGTTCCCCTTGAGCACTGAAGAATTGATAGTTGATAATTGATACAATCACTGGCTGAAGTAAGAATTTATTGTTGATAGTTGGCGCAGCCAATGGCTGAAGTAAGAATAGTTGATACTTGATAACACTGCACAACAATGAAAATGTTTCCGATGTGAAAATAGTTACCTCTAATTTATTTCAGCAAAGAATGAATATGACATTTAAAACTCAGTTAGCTCTGAGTTCCGAGATATAGCCCATTTATGACGATGTAGGGGTATTCCTAGTGAAGTGGGCAGAATGGATAGAATCTTACCAGCAATCTGCGTTCCGCGCAGAGGGGGCGGGGCCTAATGACCCAATTAAATGAATCAGTTATTTGTCCCCTTCCCTATTCAAATATATGCGATCCACAGGATTACCCACACAAGATAACTGTGGTGCACTGAGTGACAAGCATAGTGAGCGATTCCACCAAGACATTTCAGCAATGGAACAAAGATATCAGGGTAGGTGAATCACTACTGTTGGACAGTGACAAGAGATGCCCCAGAAGAGGAGTACAAGAGACAAGCAAAGAGAAAGCACCCCCATGAATAGGCCACTGTATTAGATAGTACTTTCGTATGCTGTATGTTTGTTTCATATGTTGTATGTTTGTTTCGTTTTGTGTTCTTATTTGTGATTGATTGAATTAAAACAACTGTTATTTATTTTCTATAAAGAAAATTTGAAAATAGCTTTTCACTATGACTATATTACTAATGTACATACAGTTTAGTGCAAGTAGTGTAGCCCAAAAAATAGAGCTAGTAAAAACATTCTGAAATCATTTTAGTTTTTCTTGACCTCAAATTAGTAATGTATGACTATTTTTAGAAAGGAAACAAATTAAAAGTAGTAATTTGTTGTACAGCGTAATTGGTGCAACCACTGGCTTAAGAATTAATAGTTGGCACAGTGACTGGCTGAAGTAAGAAGAGTTGATACTTTGTGGAGCCCCTGGCTGAAGAATTGATAATTGGTGCAGCCCCTGGCTGAAGAATTGATAATTGGTGCAACCCCTGGCTGAAAAATTGATAATTGGTGCAGCCCCTGGCTGAAGAATTGATAGTTGGTGCAGCCCCTGGCTGAAAAATTGATAATTGGTGCAGCCCCTGGCTGAAGAATTGATAGTTGGTGCAGCCCCTGGCTGAAGAATTGATAATTGGTGCAGCCACTGGTGTTAGGATCTGCACTTAGCAGATCATTGTATTTTCCGCTGAGACACTGCACCAATTACTGTCTGTCTGTGTGCAGTGTCAGGTGCACGCTGATTGATTTTCCTGTCTGTGCACAGCCCAGATACACACCATTTTGTCATTCAGGAAGGCTTGCTCTTGTTGGGCCCTGTTCTGTTAAATTCCAGCCATCTCTTCACTCCATGCCAGTGATAGAGGTTCTCGTACTTCTGGTTTTCCAGTCTCCTGCTTGTCAGTTGAGTTCCTGAGCCAGTCTTGCTGTGTTTTGTTATTGCCGTTTGTTTCATCCAGGCGGCTCCATCTGGGCAGCACGGTGCGCTTCCTGCCTCAGAATCATCTGTCACCATCCAGAGGCTTGTGTCAACCTGGCGGCACTGGTCACACACAATTTAGCACACCGTCGCCAGTGTCATCCCGGATGCACTGGTAGCCACTCTGCGTTCCAGGTGCACAATCTAGCACAACGTCGCCAGTGTCATCTTGGCAGCACTGGTAGCAACTCTGCGCTCCAGGTGCGCAATTTAGCACATTGTCACCAGTGTCATCCTGGAGGCAATGGTAGCAACTCTGCTTTCCAGGTGCGCGATCTAGCACACCGTCTCCAGTGTCATCCCGGCAGCACTGGTAACAACTCTAGGTTCCTCGTGTGCAATCTAGCACACCGTCGCCAGTGTCATCTTGGTGACATTGGTAGCAGCTCCACATTCTTGTGCATACTTCAGCTTAGACTCATCAGCCCAAAGGCTGCATCTGTCCTGGGGCCCAGGTCACTATTAGCCCCCAAGGCTGCTACAACAGCCCAAAGGCTGCATCACATCTCTGGTCCCTTGGCCACGACTATAAAAGTCGCTATCAGCCCCCAAGGCTGCTACAACAGCCCAAAGGCTGCATCACATCTCTAGTCTCTTGGCCACGACTATAAAGGTCACTATCAGCCCCAAGGCTGCTCCAACAGCTCACAGGCTGCATCACATCTCCAGCCCACGGCCACAACTAGTTGAAGCAAATCAGCCCCAAGGCTGCATCAATGGCCTAAGGGCTGCATCACATCTTTAACCCTCGGCCGTGACTAGTAAGTACATTCCAGCCCTCAAGGCTGTTATCAGTCGGCTCCACATCAATGCAGTCGATTCCCTCCTGGAATCACAACACCTGGCTGAAGAATTGATAGTTGGTGCAGCCCCTGGCTGAAGAATTGATAATTGGTGCAGCCCCTGGCTGAAGAATTGATAATTGGTGCAGCACCTGGCTGAAGAATTGATAATTGGTGCAGCCACTGGCTGAAGAATATATAATTGATAGTTCATTGTTGATGCAGCCTCCAGTTTGAGTAGTAGTGGAATACAGAGCTATGATTAGTCCTGCAACAGCCGTGAGGCCTGGAACTCTTGGCAAGTTGCGGCCATTACAGCCTTGAGGGCTGGTGAGGAGTGACGATAGGTGGCCTTTGGGCCGTGAAGCAGGATGCAGTCTTTGGGCCATGTAGCAGCCTTAAGGGCTGAAAACCCTTGGCTGAATGTCACTGTTGTGCGACTTGTGCCGTCGGGTTGACACAACAAGCAGCAATAGGTTCAGAATTTTCTTTTACGAAAATGAAAGGGGCATGCAGGAGATGCTGTCTGTGGCAATTACAATTTCTGGACATTCATAAACCATAACATAAAAAATTTCAAGCAGCAATGCCCCAACCAACACATAATGGAAAGGAAAAAGGTGCAAGATGGACTTGTCCTTGGGCCCTCCAACCCACCCTTATGTTGTATACTGTATATGAAACAGGACATTCACAGTTTAACAAACCAATCACTCCATCGACAGGGACTGCCACTTGTGGCTGAAATGATTGGTTTGTTTGGACCCCCCACAAAACAAGCTGTCAATACGCAGTGGACATTGGTGGCAATGATCCCATACACAAACTGGCTTTACAATACATTAGATTAGATGTCGTCATTGTCATCCCCATCAGTGTGCGCATTCTACTCTTCATCACACAGTATGAATTTGTCCCCACTAGAATCCACCATTACAGAGTCAGACGCTTCTGTATTTTTTGGACTTAAGTGCTGGTAAAGGTGTTCCTCATGGAATTTGTAATTCATTTTGTTGAACATTTTCTTTTCCACATTTTGGGGAAGTAACCTCCTACAACGATCCCTGACAAGGTTCCCGACTGCGCTAAAAACTCTTTCAGAGTACACACTGGAGGGTGGGCAACTTAAGTACAGCAAAGCCAGTTTGTGTAAGGGACTCCAAATTGCCTCTTTTTCCTGCCAGTTGTGAAATGGACTGTCTGATATGCCTATGTGGATGCTATCCCTAAAATAGTCATCTACCATTCTCTGAATGGTGACTGTATCAGACAAAGTCACGGTAGACATGTCACTCATTGTAGGCAGTTCTTTCAGACCCAACCAGATGTCATTAGATTTTGCTGACTGATCTGCATCACCACCAGCAGTGGGTCTCTTAGGAAAATGTAGGAGGAAATGCTGCCATGTCACGTTCCGCTTGAGCTGTCAATTTTTTCACCACCAGCTCTTTGCATCTTTTCCTGATTTATGTCCGTCGGAAAGAAAGACACAAGGTATGACTTAAACCTAGGATCAAGTATGGTCACCAAAATATAGTGTTCTGATTTCAAGAGATTGATGACCCTTGGATCCTGTCAAAGTGAATGAAGGGCTTGATCTACAAGTCCCACATACGGAATCACTCTGTTTCAGCACCTCCTTCAGTTTCTCCAGCTGCTTTTGCAAAAGTCTGATTAAGGGAATGACCTGACTCAAGCTGGCAGTGTCTGAACTAACTTCACGTGTGACAAGTTCAAAGGGTTTGAGAACCTTGCACAACATGGAAATTATTATCCACTGTGCTTGACTTTGCCTATGTCATAGGCCGTAGTGTAACCTTGGATGGCCTTTTTCTGCTCCTCCATCCGCTGAAGCATATAGAGGGTAGAATTCCACCTAGTTACTACCTCATGCTTCAGCTGATGGCAGGGCAAATTCAACAGTTCTTGCTGGTTCTGCAATCTCCGACACGCAGTTGCTGAATGTCGAAAATGTCCAGAAATCTTTCAGGCCCAGAGCATCTCCTGCACGCCCCTGTAATTTATTTTAAAAATGTTGCACCACCAGATTAATTGTGTGAGCAAAACATGGGATGTGATCGAATTCGCCTACATGTAATGCTCGCACAATATTGGTGGCATTGTCAGAAATCACAAATCCCAAGGAGAGTCCAAGTGGGGTAAGCCATTTTTCAATTATTTCCCTGAGCTTTTCTAAGAGGTTCACAGCAGTATGCCTCTTAGTGAAACCGGTGATGCACAGAGTAGCCTGCCTCTGAATGAACTGGCATTTGTTAGATGCTGTTGCTGTTTGTAGTTTGAGGCAATACATCTACCCAGTGGGCTGTCACAGTCATGTAATCTTTAGTTTGCCCTCTCCCACATATCTCCTGGTTAAGTGGACAGTAGGCACAATGGCAATTCGGAGGACATTAAAAGATTTTTTTAATGCCCTTGTACAGACTGGGAATTGCTATTCTAGAGAAGTGGAATCTAGAAGGCACATTGTAGCGGGGACACAGTACCTCCATTAACTGGGTAAAACCCACTGCATTAATGGCGGACACTGGACGCACATCTAATACCAACATAGCTGTTATGGTGTCAGTAATCTGCTGTGCAGCTGGGTGTTTGCTGTCATACTTGTTCGCCAATGCAAGGGACTGTGTGACAGACAATCCAATTATAGCAACAGCAGTAGCAGGTGTAACACTCAAGGATCCTTTTGAGGAACAACGGATAGGAGAGGAGTCAGTCCTTACAATATTGGATGCAGGACTACTTCCGATCACAAATGAGGATGTTGTTGATGTTGGAGGTGTTGGTGGTGGATATTGCAGGTGCTTGGATTCAGATAGAAGGAAGCAGCTTGGTGACACTGGACTGATTGTTGTTTGTTTTTTTGTACCCAAAGTTTCAATACCCTTTCCGATTTGATGAATGTGCTGCGTGATGTAACAGGGAGGAGGTTCCAAGATGGTTAAGATCCTTACCTCTACTCACTGTTAATTGGCAATGGTCACAAATGGCTTGGCAAAGGTTGTCTGGATTTGGTGGAAATGATTCCACACATGAGAAGTGGATTTTGTGGTCCATTGCCCAGGCATGGCAACAATGGGATTTTTCCCACCATGGGCAACAACTGTTGCCTGATTTACAGTTTTTACACAAACATCCTTGCCATCAACATCCTTATCATCCTTGTTGTTATCACCAACTAGATAAATATCCTCCTCATCCTCCTCGTGCAGTTCCACAGAAGCATCCTCGATTTCTACGTCAGAAGGCACACAAATGGTGGAAGGAGGATCCTCTTCAAGTACAGTATTAGAAAGGTCAGGCTCACACATGGAAACTGCAGACACAGTTGGACTCTACTCGGGGATTTGTGATTTTTGTGAGCACACAGTTGGTTCCGCTGTCTTACTCGTCTTAACAATTAAAAAAATTTTTGTACCTCTTCTACAAGCAGAGGGGCTTAAATTATCATTAGAACCGTCAGTCATAAATACAGGCCATTGCCTTATCATTTCCTTGCCACTTCGTGTAGTGAATGGCATATTGCCAATTTTTTGTTTCTCTAAAGCTATCTCAGCTTTAGCTTTAGCTTTTTTTTCTTTATCAGGGTAAAAGTAGATTTTTTTTACATGGCCTGACTGAAGCCCTGGTGCATCGGCCTTCATAGATGACGTTTACGGCCTTGCATCATCATCATGACTGCTGCAGGAAGCTACAAGACTGGTATGTGGATCCTGATCTCCTGTCATGTGACTGTCCTCCATACTCACTGTGGTCTTACAGCAGTGTCACCAAGCAATTATAGTGCTGCTCAGTTTTGGCTAACGCATACAGCCAAAAAATTGTTTTTATTTTTTCACTGGTGGTGTGGCAGGCTAAAACGCACACAGAAAAAAATTGTTTGTTTTTTCACACTGGGGGTGAACCCCTGAAAGAGGCAGCAGCCCCTTGACAGACAGTAGCACAGCACCCCTGCGCACATACGATGATGACAAGTGTGGCTAACATGCACACACAAAAAATTGTTTTTATTTTTTCACTGGTGTTGTGGCTAACATAACTGGCATCACTAGGGGCGTGCGGGCCACACTGGGTGACACCATCCAAGGGGGTGACACCAAAATAGCAGAGCTGCTCTGCTATTTTGGTGTCACCCCATCAGATGGTGTCACCGTGACATGGAGACAGGCAGGGAGAGATTGTGGGCTTCCCCAGCAGCTGCAGGAGTGCTGGGGAAGCCCACTGTGTGCAGAGAATGGGAGGCTTTAACGGCACCAATATCGGCACACAGAGGCATGGGTTCGCGGGTCATGGCCATGCCCCCTTTTTGTGAAGCCACGCCCCCTTTCGAGCACGCGTGCCTACAGCGCGCACAGCAATTAAGCCTTGCCGCACCGGGTGTCACAAAGGTAAGTGACGCCTCTGGCTAACACGCACACAAAAAATGTTTTTATTTTTTCACTGGTGATGCGGCAGTTTAACACTCACACACCAAGAACTTGTTTTTATTTTCACACTGGTGGTGTACACACAAAAAAATGTTTTTATTTTTTCACTGGTGGTGTAGCAGGCTAGCACGCACACAGAAAAAAATTGTTTGTTTTTTTCACACTGCGGGTGAACCCCCGAAAGAGGCAGCAGCCCCTTGACAGACAGCAGCACAGCACCCCTGCGTTCCTACACTGATGACAAGTGTGGCTAACATGCACACATAAAAAAAATGTTTGTTTTTTTCACACTGGGGGTGAAGAGCACCCCTTATGGGCAGAGCACGCCCTGGACAGCACAACAGCCAGCCCCTATATGGACAACAGCCAGCCCCTATATGGACAACAGCCAGCCCCTATGGACATTAAGCAAAGCAACAACTATAGCATTCACAGCAGCACAGCTCCCTCCCTCTTTACTCTCCACAGCCGGAATGAAAAATGGCGATCGAGGGACCTTTATAGAATCCAAAACCTGCGAGAATACGACAGTGGGATGATGACATTTTGCCTCATTTTCAGATCCGAGTCAGGCGGGAAAACCCGAGCCTACTTGGATCTGACTCGGATCCCCTAAGTTCGGGTGGGTTCGGATCTCTGAGATCCGAACCTGCTCATTTCTAGTCAAGACCTACTGAGTAGGAAGCTATAACCAGTACAAGTGAAATGGCAAGGCAGCTATTTAAAGGCTGAGTAACCAATGAAGTGGAATCTGAATTTCAGCCTACTACTAATGCATAATCAGCAGCACCTGAGGGACAGTCAATGGGAAATAGGTGCTAGGCAACCCGCGCAGGTATATATAATGCATACTGCGGTGCTCTCTTCAGATGTATCTCCCTTTACCGTGAGTCCTATTTCAACTGTAATTCTATTAATCACAAACGATACAGAATAAAAAATTATATAAAAAATTAAAAATAACTGAAAACAAAAAAATATAAAATATTAAAAAGGAAATCACAATATGAGGTGTTGCTCTTAAGTCTATGAAAATAAAGTCTCACTTGTTCTTAAGTATTCCTACAACTGTGTATTTGTAAAGTTCAGTAGAGTATGTCGCAATTCAATAGGATCCTAAAAAAAAGCAGTCACATGGATCTCAACACTTCTCTCACGTCTGCATGGTGACGCTCAGCACCTCATCATAAAGGGGATACGAACAGCATCAGGTTCATGACTGGTTTTAACACCAATCAGTCATACCCCTAGTGTATATAAACAGAGGCAGTGGCAAATGCAGGATTTATAGAGGGGGGTTTCCAAATGCTGGATTTTAGAGTGAGTGTGGCCAGTCCATGAAGAGGGCATAATTAGCACTTATCCAGCTTTAATATGTTACATACAAAGTATATTGTGTGTCATAATTCCAGCATGTACAGGACCAGCGATCACAGTAACTCATTAGATGCGGCAGTAGGTCCATCCTGTCTGAGCAGAATGTTTTTTTATTTCAGATATGGGCTCCATTCCTGAGCATGGGAGCAAGTCCGGGAGTCTGGGGGAGCAGCAGAAGAACGTAGCACTGTCCTGGACATATATATGTACATATTGGTCTCCTTATGTACTGGATAGTGCTTTATTATACAGTATTAATAATTAACCCTATAGATGGTCTATAGCAGTACACCCCTAACTGCATGTTTTCCACATCTAGTTCGTGCACAGGTATATTTATTACTGGCTAATACATTTTAAAACATCCACAGGTGGTGCTATTCATTTCATTTGAGATACTGAGAACATGCAGTACTAGTAACATTCTATTATATTACTATTTCTATTGTGGTCATGGTGTGTGTGCTGGGGAGGGGGGTTTCCAGGCAGACGGAAACCCCCCCTGCGTTTGCCTATGAGAGGTGAGGTCATGTGACCACAACATGTCATGTCAGTGGAGTTTTGTAGATTTAGATCAGGACCCTTAGGATTTGCTTTGTATGTGAGAGTAGTGGAAGCTTTATTCCTTGAAAATGCTCCTATGCATCAGAACTCTACTAGGAGGTTTTGAATGGGTGCTTGAATTAGCAGATATGATATAGTCCTGGGACAATACTGGATAGAGTGTCGAAAGCACAACAGTTATTGTTTTTTGATGATACTGTCCTCAGAGCTGCAGTGAGCAGCAACAGTAGATGGCCACAGCAAAGTGCCTGAAGTACTGGTATCAGCCTGCGGGCAATGATGATCCTGGAGTGCTGCACAATATTGATAGATACATACGCCAGCATGTGGTTGGACACCTGCTGGAATGGGTGCAAAGTGCAGAACAGCCCAGGTGGTAGATGCTTGGGATGAATGTGGGCTGAATGGATCCAGAAAGCACTTATACGCATTTAGCTTGTGCTAGTGTCAGTATGCACTAGAATTCAGGGTGCTGGAAGCTGAGTCAGATGCAGATGCACTTTGTAAGTGCTGGACTCTGGAAGCTGAGTCAAATGCAGATACCCTTAGAAAGCGCGTGGACACTGGAAGTTAAGTCAAATGCAGATGCACTTTATAAGCACAGGACACTGAATGCTTAATCAGATGCAGTTGCACTTTGTTAGCACAGGACACTGGAAGCTGTTAGATGCAGATACTGTAACAGAGCTGGGAGCCACTGCAACCAGGAGACTGTTCTCAGAGAGAAGAGAGTTTTTCTAGCAATGAGCTGGACACAGTAGATGGTTTAAATGGGATATGTTCAGTATCCCGGCACAGGGGATGCCAGGGCTTAGAATACCGGCGCCGGAATCCCGACACCTACCCGAAGATAAGTAGCGGGGTTGGGGGGAGGGTTAGGTTTAGGCACTAGGGGAGGGTTAGTGTTAGGAACTAGGGGGAGAGGATTAGGTTTAGGGTGTGAGGAGGAGGGAGGTTAGGTTCAGGCACCGGGGAGGGAGTGTTAGGGAAGGGAGAGCCGGAGGGTTAGGATACCTATCTTTATTCTAACCCTGTATTTTGACCTCCAGCATCTCGAGCGCCGGCATCCCGTACCCATCCCGTTTAAATAGGCCGCTCCAAAGCTTTGATTTTTGAGCAATGCTGGAGTCCAGTTGGCAGATAGTAGTCATGTGGACAAATCTAAGATGTTCATGCCCATGCTCCAACGCCACGGGAACTGACAGGTGAATGGGTATGAAATACCGCTGGCCGGCGGTTCGATTCCCGTCAGAGGCAGGCCGACATCAGCAGAGTTCCGAGCAGCGGAAGCCCGACAGCGCTGGAAATCCCGATCGTGGATAGGTGAGTATCTACTAACCTAACCCCCCTAACCCTCCTTAGGGGTGCCTAACCCTAACTTCCCCCCCAAGTGCCTAACCCTAATCCCCCCTCTAAGTGCTTAACCCTAACCATCCCCCCGGGGTGCCTAACCCTCCCTCCCCCTAGCCTAACCCTAACTCTCCCGGGGGGGTGCCTATCCCTAAATCCCCCCCGGGAGCCCTAAACCTAATCCTCCCCCCCCCGCGGCTGTCCGCTCGCGGCACCCGGCATCACTACGATCGGGATGCCGGGCGCCGGTCTCCCGGCGTCGGGGAAATGTCTAGATGTAGACGCCCGGCATTTCACCCTTGCCGGGATATGACAGTCGGGAAGCCGGCTGCCGGTATTTAGGCAGTCGGCTTCCCGATTGCTTCCCACTGACAGGTGGGTAAACAACAAGGCACACAGCAGTAGCGTCAGTGCAGGTATCAGGAATGCCAGAAGTGACCAGGGATGGCACAGAGGGCAGTGATGTGACACAGCCAGACCCGGTAACTGGGGCTAAGACCTCGATGTGTGACACAACAGATTTTAGCTCACTCTAACATCCAGGAGAGAGTATTTGGGTAAGCAATTTGGCAAAGTAGGAGAGCACAGAGCAGCTCAAAACCTCAATTTGGAAGTTGTATTGTGATATCAGCATACAGTGCTTTCTCCTGAGTCAGCTTACTCAGAAGTTCACAGCTCTCTTGGTGAGCCTTGTAATGAGGAAAGCCTTAACACATAAAGAGGGTAATGGTTTTAATGCTTTTTCCTGGATGAATGGAATCATGGGGGATATGTTTCTAACTTCTTACAGTACAGTATATGGCACTATGTAGAATAAACTAGTACTTTTCTTACACCACCCAGGACCGGCCGGACTTACAGGGTACTGCACAAAGCCACCCTCGCCGGAAAGAGGATTCTGGCCGCCCCTTCCACCACAACCCTGGGCGGCAGAGAGTTCACATCACATGGACAGATGGAGCTTGTCCCAACAGGGAGGGAGAGGGGGAGGACAGAGGTTTGATAATTACAGACTGCACTCTCTGCACACATCATATAAGGGTTTGGTCCGTCCCGCCCCCCCCTTTTCCAAGCTACCTCATAATGGTGCCAGGTATTAAAATATTTCTGGAGAAAACACTGCTATAGCACTCCATTTCACCAGCGATCATGCAATCATCTATATTGAAGATAAACTGAACAATTTGCAAACACCTTTCTGTATCTATTAAATTAATATAGCCAATCGAATTATGTTCAAATATACAAATTGCGTCTTCATACACTGTTGCTTAAGTCACCCAAAAAAGCTTCTCTCTGCGTGCCAGGTCCCGGGCGATTGGCTGTACCGAGCAATTTTTTTTCTCAAACTGTGTGTCCTATACGCTCAAATAACAATACTGGAAGTGACACAACTATTTTGCTAGTGTACACAGATCAGTGTGATGTGCGACATTTGTACATCTGTGGGCCTGATTCAGAGCTGAACGCTATTCCGATGTTCAGGCAGTTAAGCGATTATCGGTGGTCTGCGCATGCGCTCCAGCTGCATTGTGCATGCGCTGCAAATGAATTGTGATTACGCTCGCTGTGAGGATTCACTTGAAATCGATTGACAGGAAGAGACCGTTATGTGGGCAGTTACAGGGAGTTCCGGCCAAAATACGGGCGTGTCAGGGCTGTTTCCTGGGCATGTACTAGGCAGCGTCTGGGATCGCGCATGCACAGAATAAACCTCCAGCGTCTCAGTTACCACAGCTATTCTGCGTGACCATAGATTTAGTCAAGTTGCCGATGTTTTGAAGATCTGCGTACAATGCTGCGCTTGTGTACGCAGTTGTGGGCAACTACGAGGGTTCCGTTGGGCGTCTCAGTACAAAATCTAAAGTCCGTTGGATTAGAATATTTTAGCTACTGCAATCTGTTAGAGTATCTAGTAGCGTATGCATTACTGTCCTGAATCAGGCCCTGTGTGCGACTGAGTCCTAAATGTACAGGGCTCCGATAGACATAGCCACAGCTTTTCTCATGCCAAGTTCCATTCTGTTTAATCTGCGACTTTCTACGCGTGTGAAACCAATTCCTCTGTAGTAAAAGTCATAGCCTAGTACATCGTCTGCAGCTTTTCGCTGCATCTGTGATGCATATAATATCCAAAATGTAAAGAAATACTGTATATGGTACGCTACTCCTCTCAGAGAATCTCAGTTGCCTGGTGTCTCACACCGAATGGAATATAGACCATAGGCGTCTTTATAATGGGTGCAAGATGTGCGGTGCACATGGGCCCCCGGGGCCCACACATCGCACACCACACACCCTGCACCCATAGTTAATTAATACCTCTCCGCAGAGTGCGATGTGCTGCTCCACAGCACTGGATCGGCGCTGCGGAGCAGCTAAAAATTAATGGGAAAATGGCGGCGGACATTTTCCCGGTGACCTACGCATGCGCAGACAAGATGTCCTTGGGAAAATAGGCGCGGCCTCCATTATCCTTGAGACCCACGCAGTAGATTTTGGCATGAAGCCAGAATCTACCACGCTAAGTGCACTGACCGAGAAGAGGGGGCCCAAAAGTAGGCTGCACACTCTCTTAAAACGCCCCTGATATAGACACTAGGGGGTAAATTTACTAAGCTGGGAGTTCTATTAAGAAGTGATGTTGCCCATAGCAACCAATCAGATTCTACTTCTCATTTATCTAGCACCTTCAAGAAGATGATACCTGAAATCTGATTGGTTGCTATGGGCAACATCACTTTTTAAATAGAACTCCTATCTTAGTAAATTTACCCCTAGGTTTATGAGGCCACATCTGTACCATTTACCAAACAATAACAAAGTTGCACAATCACAATCCGGCTCAGAATAGGACAGACAAATACAAGCATACCTCCCAACATGACCCTCTCCAGGGGGGACACAATGCTCTGATCCTGGACTTCCCTGGTAAGAGGTGGGGCTGCAGCGCAGTTCAAAAGTCAAATAGGGGAGTCACACCAACTGTCATTTCACACACTGCCAAACATCACTGGCTGGGACTCACTGGCAGTTGGTGTGACTCCCCTATTTGACTTTTGGACTGTACTGAAGCCCCACCTCTGGAGCCGCCACCAATCATAAATTACCAGGGAAGTCCAGGACCAGAGCATTGTGTCCCTCCTGGAGAGGGTCATGGGAGGTATGTACACCTGGACAGTGTCATGGTAGGTATATACAAAAGTGCATAAATTCACTTCTGTGCAAGTGCTGTATGCACAAAATCGCTGTTTGCGCTTGTGCTAAGAGAGCCTTCCATCTCAGAATCAGACTCAGGCCTGCCCATACATATGGCCTAGCAATGTTTTGCTGGTATCATCATGGCTTGTTAATTACTAGATATTATGCTAAAGCTGGGTACACACTGCGACGATGGATCTGCCGATGGGCGGATCCGCCGACACAGCGGCCGTTCAAGTAAGCTATATAGACTTACTGATCAGCTGCTCGTTCCCTGACATCACAACTGGGTGGGCATTTGAATTTGCCCACCCAGTTGAGCTGTCAGTCACCCGCGGTCCCTTCAGAAATTGTACGGGCAGTTGGCTGACCACCCCAACACACAGGTAGATGTGCCAATATGTCTGCAGATCATACTTGCCTACTTTCCTGGGACTGCCGGGAGCCTCCCGAAAATCGGGTGTCGCTCCCAGCATCCCGCAAGAGTAGTCAAGTCCCATGGAACGGCCGCTGGCCCCCCGCAACCCTACCACGACCTCACGCGAAACTGGGCGGTCCAGGGGTGTGATGACGCGATTTGCGATGAATCACGTAATCGGAGCTCAGGCCCTGATTCAGAGGCGCTCGCAAGTGGCCGTTCGTTCATAGTCAGCCGATGTTGTTCAAACACGCATGCGTCGGTCTAACAGTGCGCATGTGCGTACGTCTGATTGCGGTGATTTTTCAGTCGATCGTATACACAGCAAACAGGAAGTGAAATGTGATTGACAGAACTGTCCGTTTTGGGGTGGTGATGGGGGTGGAGATGGGAAAACGTAGGCGTGTCGAGGCGTTTTTTGGGCGTACATAAATTATCTTATGCGAGCGCCAAATGTGAACTGAACAAGTGATATGTCACTGTCTGATCCAATTTCCATTAAGACTGCTCGCTCAGCTTGTGGTCTGGTATAGTCTACCGCAATGACGATGGTCTCTTCGTACTTACCTGGGCTCATCGATGGTGTAGCGATTTATCAATTGAGGCCACAAAAACAATCATCTTCTAATTGCTAAACTGCTTGTAAGGTATTTAGCAAATAGACCTTTTTTAGTAGCTAAAAACCGAACGCAGGTGAACTACTCAGCTGCTAATTTCTGGGTCATACAATCAATTAGCTAACAAATGGATTTTTTTTTTGAGGGCTTTTAAAATATTTGTGTTTCTTTTTTAGGGAAACAATATTGTACGCATGTTTGTTTTTTTCATATTTTTTTTTTGGCCAAGAAACCAATCGTCCTTTTGTCTAATTAAAACTCATAAATTGTTTTTAACCCATGTTTTTTTTTAAAAAATTAAATGTTTCTATTTCCGTTGTATTGTTTGTAAGTTTGTTTGAGGGATTACCTTTTAACCAGTTTTTGAATAAATCAACAATAGAATTTTGCAGATTTTGAACATAATTTTATTAAATGATTGTGTCCATTTTTGGATTTTTTTTTTTTCATAAACATATTTATTTTAAGGTAAAAAAATTTACAAATGATTTTGGCCACACACAAACAAAATAAGTGGCATTTGAACTAAAAAAATAAAAACAAATAAAAACAATTCACAAGAAAGGAGAGGGAGGTTTTTGGCATGAAGGAATATGGGGCAAACACAGAGATGGATTGTGGGGAAATTAGCCAGTGCTGTCATCGCCTTTTAGGCCATTTGGCCGGGGGTTGGAGGGAGCCTGAACGGGTCCGGGATCTCCTTCAGCTGGCCTGGCCAGAGGCAGATGTTGTGGCCTCTGGACTAGGCATAGGGCTAGGCACATTTGGAGGGATGGTTGTTGTTGTGCTGTTCCAGCAGGAAAGGAGGCTGGCTCCAACATGTGCTGGCGAATGAGCTGCTCCAGGGCATTTGCAATTCTCATGTTGGCCGCAGCAGTTTCCTCCAGGGCGTCCGCCACCTGTAGCAGATTGGCGTCCATCCTCAGCAGAATCTCGGTGTGCTGATCCGTTTTAACATTGAGATCAGTGAGGAGGGCCACTGCCTGCGAGGGGGAATGCCCTGGACTGTCTGCCACAGGGTCCCCAGCCAGATCTACTGCTTCCTCCCCTGCAGAGCCAGAAGAAATTCTGCGGCCAAAGCTCACCTCTGGAGCAGACTCATCCGCCTGTGTCTCTGTGAGAAAAAAGAGAAAAGAGTAAAATTATAATCTAGATATTTTCCAAAACACATTTCTGAGTTGTTAACATTACAACATTTACCTGGGGCAACATGAGGAGCCGCAATGTCTGGCATGTCGGTATCCATGTTTGACACACCAAACACCTCCTCATCCTGCACACACCCCTGTGCCAGCTCCTCCAAATCCATGAGCTCAAGTGACACAGGGGTGGGACCCCCACCTGTCCACCCTGCATGCCTAGCCCTATCAGCCAGTTTTTGTTTAAGCCGATATTTGAAGTCGTTCCATCTGTTGGTTAAAAAGTTGGCATTATTACTGCAATATTTGGACCTGTAAACACTTTTTAGTCAAATGTAGTTTTTACGTACCGGCGTTTGACCTCCCGGGTTGAACGTTCAAACTCACCCACCCCATTGACAGCACTGGCTATGTTGTCCCACAGTTTCCATCTCTGGGTTGCACCCATATTCCTTGGTGCCTGTGCCAGGTTGTCGTTGCACATTTGCACCAAAACCTCCATCTCCTTCCTTGTGAATTGTGGCTGCCTCTTTTTTTTGGCCCTAGTTTGCCTACTAGGCCCAGCAGCCTCTTCCATGGCATCCTCCACACCTTTTTTTTAAATGGTTTAAACATTTTTAATGTAAGATGTTTTAATGTTAAACATAAGCATTTTCCCATAAAAAACCAAATACTTACATGGCGCCTCTTGGCTAGTACTTTGCTGCTCTGTACTCATTGTGTTTTTTCTCAATGCAGCAGACCGATTTGGGCCTTCAGTGACGTTTTTATACATGCGTCAGCATTATTCGGCCGCATCATTCATTGTGCGCTCCTATTGTCCGTCCTTAATTTGAGCGGGAAAATGTAGACTATTTATGGCTTGGTGTGACTCCATTCGAGGTGGCATTTTTTGATTGTTGGAGGTATTTCGGTGTAGAGTGGTTTGTTGTTTTCTTGGTGGAACGTGAAGGAGTTTTTTTTTTTTTTTTGAAGGAGCGTTTTTTTTTATTACTTTCTTTGTTTAAGTTAGCATTTTTGCGTATTTTTATTTGCTATTTTTATTTATATTTTTGAGTAAGTATTTCAATAATTCCCATAAACATTTATTAATAAATTGTGGCAAAATTTTTATATTGTTTTTTTTTTTTTTTAGTTATTTTGGCTGGAACCCAAGTGACCTTTTATAACTTTTTGATATTTGTCTGTTTTTGGTAAGTGTTTTTGGTTTTATTAATTAACAAATTAGATGTTTTGGTCTTAGCTCATGTTTTGCTAAGTAATGTGTGCTTGTTCTGTGTAAAATCATGTCTTAACTCTAAATGTAGCGTACTATTTTGCGAACTAATGTGTGCTTGTTCTGTGTAAAATCATGTCTTAAGTCTAAATGTAGCATACTATTTTGCGAACTAATGTGTGCTTGTTCTGTGTAAAATCATGTCTTAAGTCTAAATGTAGCGTACTATTTTGCGAACTAATGTGTGCTTGTTCTGTGTAAAATCATGTCTTAAGTCTGAATGTAGCGTACTATTTTGCGAAATAATGTGTGCTCCCTTCTCTCAATTTTAGAAAACTATATTTGGTTTAATTCCTAGTTTATAAAATTTATCTTAAAAATATTTTCTCCTTTTGAAATGTAGGTGGATTTTCACATGACACTACCCAGGCCTGTAAGATTCTTTGGTTTTCTTTGAAAAGATAAGTATATTTTTCTTAACACATTTGTCTAAAACAATAACTACCTTGCTTAACATTTCAGGTTGATGTTGGTCGTATTCTCTTGGCCATGGTTCCAGAACCCGACCAACCTCAACCTCGTCCCAGGTGTAGGCCTCGCAGGCATGCAAGGCCCCAGATATATAGAACACGTGTCACCCTTTTTGGAATGCCAGATGATGAGGTGTTAAGGCGCTACCGTCTGCCTCCAAAAATCATCATAGACACTCTCTCATTAATAGAGAGTGATCTTGAACGGCAAATTGACAGTCCTACAGCAATACCACCACTTACGCAATTAATGTCAGTGTTACATTTTTGTGCCTCAGGATCCTTTCAAACCACCATGGGAATAGTCGCAGGAATCTCCCAATCCTCCTTTTCAAGGATCCTGAGGGCAGTGATGGATGCACTATTTAAACACCTCCAGCATTTTATTAAAATGCCATTGGATATGGGTTCCCCTAATGTGGTGAAGGATAAGTTTTACCAAATTGCTGGCTTCCCACACATCATAGGGGTTGTGGATGGCACTCACATACCACTTCAGCCTCCAGCAATGCTGGAGGCAATATTTAGGAACTGAAAACACTTTCATTTGATGAATGTAATGGTGGTATGTGATGCCTCCCTCCAGATCCTGTCCCTGAATGCCAAATTCCCAGGCAGTGCACATGATTCCTTCGTCATCTGGCAATCAGGGATTTGGCACAAATTAAACAACCTACAAGCTGGTGATGCGTGGCTTCTGGGTAAGTTGACACCTTTTGTTGAAACCAATGCAAAGCTTGGTACACAATGGTCCTGATGTTGTTTTTTATATTTTCACACGAGACAGTGGTTACCCTTGCACTCCCTGGCTGCTCACTCCTAATTTGGTTCCCACACCAGGGCCACAAAGCCAGTATAATTCCACACTTACAGCCACCAGGCAGGTGGTGGAGCGCTGTATCGGCCTTTTAAAAGGCCGATTCAGATGCCTCCACCGCTCTGGTGGCGACCTCATGTATTTGCCGGCTATGGTTTCCATAATTGTGGTCCTGTGTGGGATATTTCACAACATCGCCATAAGGAGTGGTGTCCCAATGCAGCCAGAGGATGCCTTGCCTGAGGACGCCCCCCCGAGGTTGGTCGGAGGTCAGTATGTGGGGGGGCCATACGCGATCAACTTGTTGCCAGATTTTTTAGGTAATTATTTCCACAAAGTTATTTAATTGACACAATGTAGACATGTATTATTTTAATGTACACTTTTAACTTTTTTTAAATTTAGTTTTTGTTTTATTCCCTAAAATGGCCATAAAAATCCATGCATACTACCTGATCAACACAAATAACTTTATGTGGACACATTGGATATAACTTCGGGAACAATGATTTCTTCTCCTCATTTGTTGATTCATGTTGGCATGCTACTTCTTCAAACAGTTCTTGATTTTTTTGGGGGGGGATTTTGGAATTTTTTGGTCTTTTGTGTATGTTTTAACTGTGTGATTTTGTTTTGACAATTCACTTGGTGTTTATTATTTGTGTGCAATAAATTTATTTTTTTCATTAAACAACCATTTCCTTCGTAAATTACAAACAAGTGAAACCTGCTCCAAAAAATGCAAACATGCTTAATGCCTAATAATGTAATTTCTTAATTCTAAACTTTTGTACCCTGCTTTGTGGCTAAAAACAAACACCAAAGGTATTATGGTGAATCAGTATGTTTACAATTCTAAGCCTAAGCAGGTTGCTTTAATTTTTACATACCACCAAAAATATTTAATCTATTTTTGACGTTAAGTCTAAAAACCTGTTGGTATTGTTATGTGTTTAATGTGCAAGCTTACATACTTACTTTCTACAAACAAATTGACATTACTTAAAAACACAGGGACAACTAGTAGACTTATGTAAGGTTCAATAATCTAAGATTTACAGACAAGGAATGAGACTTAAATAAATCAAAATAAACTTTTTTTTAATTTTTTTTGTCAAAATACAAAAAATTATTGGCGCAGGATCGCCAAAAGGTGGTCCAAGGCCACCAGCATGCCAATTACATGGCCCTGGAGTTCCACCAATCCTCCTGCAATGGCCTCGTTACGCCTCTGGGCCTCTGTGGTGAAAAAAAATGTGCGGGTTACTAAAATGACACCTTCATTAGAGTGTTCAAACCCACAAAAAATTCAGGCTATACCAAAAAAAAATATCAGTTACAAAAACATGTCCAAAAAAAAAGGAATGCCAAATGAAAAGATTTTCAAAAAATAAGGGGCCAAAAAGTAGAAATAACCTAAAAAAACATATGTCTTAAACCTAAGCAAAACTACGACATTTGTTGGTACCATAAACAAGAAAGACACAAGTGGGAGTGTTTGGGCATGTGTCATATGTGTAAGGGGAAAACATCCTTGACATTGTTTCACAAAGATATATATAAAAAACATTTGAACTACTTTACTATTTTGAACTGCACAGGCAAAAGGACAACATCAAACAAATTAATTTACACAATAAAAAACAAAAAACAAACAAAAAACCCATAGTTTACAATGTAAACATACCAGCCACACTGCGGACTGGGCCTGGAGCCACGAAATCCTCCTCATCTGAGGTGGGCCAGTGGGTAAGTGAAGGAGGAGGGGTTATGGCTGAGGGAGTGGAGGGTGTGGAAAAGTGAGGTGGGTTTTGAGGGGAGGGGGAAGTTGGAGGGATGATCAGGTGAGGAGAGGGAGGGGACTGAAGGATGGCAAGGTCTGGGGTGGAGGGGGAATTTGGGGAAGAGTGGGCAGGGGATGTTTGGGTGGGGGATAGGGGACGAGCCACACGTCGGCGCCGTCTGACTATCCGCTCTGCCCCTAAATGATGGAGAAAAACATTTTTAATTACATTTTTTTTTTTTCAATTTTGGGATAAAATAATAAAAACAGGGATATACTGTAAACAAGCACACGCAGGTATGACCAAAATAATAAAAACAGGGATATACTGTAAACAAGCACACGCAGGTATGACCAAAATAATAAAAACAGGGATATACTGTAAACAAGCACACGCAGGTATGAGAAAAAAACCAAAAAAAACCAGACACAGAAACACTTACTTTGGCCAATCCGGCGCCGCAAAAGGGCCAGTAGGCGTGGTGATCGGCGCCTCAGATCCTACCACCTGCGTTCCAACTGGCTGATATTACGGCGATAGCTGAGGGAACGCAGGCGGCGGTGCACCTCCGCGTAGGCCCTACGCTTTTGAAGATTGGTGATGGGGAGCGGATGGTCAGTAATGCGCTCGTCTATGACCTCAACTAGCACCATTAGCTCCCGCCTACAGAAAGCGTTGGCTCTCATGATGGCAATGATTTTTTTTACACAAATCCAGTTTTAATAAAGGTCCTAGAAAAATTTTGATTGGCTAATGTACTTTGTAAATTAACAAGAACAATTCTATCGGTTAGTGTATGAGTCATGTGACCTACACCCTCACAAATATAATGTGAGTTATGATAGGCTTGATGCAGTGACATGCGTAAGCTAATTTAAATTAAAAAAAAAAAAAAGGAAAATCTGCATTTAAAAAAAAACAACAAAACATTAGTAGCATTCAAACAAACTTTTACATTAGAAAAACCATCCCCTTGGTCAAACCGGACGTATTCTGCGGAAGAAATGACACACACTAACAAGAATAAAGTTTATTGACATTGAAAAAAAAACAGGATTGCAAACATGTGAAACAAACAATTAAGGTAATTAATATAGTGATTGCCAGTAATCGATTCAAGTATGTTTGCAGAATGAAATAGCAGGCAATTCGAAACTGACAGGGCCACTTCCGGAATTGACTTGTGCGAGCGCTCAATACAACCAAAGAGGAGACGGACGCTCGCTATTTTGTACATTCGCTAGCTAGAGGAGGGGTTGGGAGAATATGTTGCTGAAGGTTAGCTACGAGCGAACATACGAGCGAGCGCTTGGATTTAAATATTTCCGCTCGTACGGCGGACGAGCGATCGGCCACTTGCATCTGGCTCTGAATCAGGCCCTCAGTCCCCTGCTTTATAATGCTGGCAATATCTGCATTATAAAGCGGCGGTGGGGCAGCGATGATGCGATCGTGGCGGCACGCCTCCACTCTGCCTACTTAAACCGACCTCCACCCTCCCTGCTGCACCGACCTGGCTGCCCTCTCCCGGAGGGGTCTGCCAGAATGTCGGTAAGTAAGCTGCAGATATATCGGCCATCTGCTGTGCTGCAGAGCAGATGCGATATGTCTGTGATTGCCGTCTTTCACAGACATATCAGGGGTACACTGATTGGTTCCACTGACCGGCCAATATATCGTCCAGTGTGTACCCAGATTTATATTTCCACAAGAGATACACTATACTGAATCTATTGTTAGAAGACTGGAAAATAAAACATTTTCGAAATATATTTCAGTGTATGTGGTGGATCTGGCTTTCAGCCACTAATTTTTTGTTTTATAAGAATCTGCAATGTTCCATTCTCTGCATTTTTTATTGATACTGTAATGCTTACAATGATTTTACTGAATCAGATGTAGCCAGATAGGCTGAGATCATGGCAACATTACAGGTCAGTAATAATTTCCCCCTGTAACGGGTTAGCTGTTCTATCTGCAAGTACCCTTCTCACTAGACGCTGTCATGCATAGCTTGTATGTGTGTAATGTTTCCATGGCAGCAGGTTATACCATTGTAACACTTTGAGCCTGAGACACTTGTGTGGTGAATGTTCCCATTCCTGGCTTATTCTCGCAATGCTATTTTTAGCCATGCAAGCTCACATTTCAGATCGTGTCATCGGTGAGAACGCCATCCCTGGAGAAAAAGCACTTTGCTTAGATCATAAAAGTAAAATAATATGACAATATGAAGCTGTGGGCTTGTGATCTTATCTATGTCTTATACAAACAAAATCTCCCACAGAGATTACCTATAGGCTTGTTCTCTGCGGAGTAGGTTTAAAATAACCCATCAAATGTTATGGGCATAATATTCAGAGCCAAAAATCCGTCTACAGTTTTATATGGTAATCTGCTATCCGGACATCGCTCTTATGGTTCTGTTACAAATCACCACATTTGGATGGTCAAAATGGGAAATACAGTATAACAGGCCTCTTCTATGGTGCACTGGCATGAGCACATCGAGCACCAGGCCAGAAAGGTATAGGAAACGAGTGATGATGTAGTGTATGTACTGGCATTTATTGGTTGCTACATCTGTGGCAAAGGAGCCCATTTATCATAAAATATTTGCGGCTTATTCTCCGAAAACATAAATTTTCTGGGGTAACCACAAATACTTTCTATCAAACCCATGTATGAAGGAGGAACCGCAGCAGATATCTCTGATGGGTTGGGTATGTAATCCCTATCACTACCCCCCCACCCCTGACCCTCCCTTAGGGGTGCCTAACTCTAACACTCGCGGGGTGGTGCCTAAACCTAACCCCCCCTGCCCACACCCTTAACCTAGCCCTCTCGGGGGGGGGGGGGTGCCAAACCCTAACCTCCCCCCGGGGTGCCTAACCCTAGCCCCCCTTTACCCTAGCCTAAACCTAACCCTCCTCGGGGGGTCCCTAACCATAAGTCCCCCCTGGGGTGCCTAACCCTTCCCCCCCCCCCGCGGCTAACGCTAACCCTGTCCCTGCTTACCTTCGTTCGGGAAGCCGTCTGTCGGGATTCTTTAGTCCTATGTCAGGAATTTGACGCCAGGATTCCATCAGACAGCTTCCCAGGCATTGGTATTATAACTACATCACATCTCCGATACCCCTGTAGGTATCTATGGGGGATGCGATGCAGCCAGATTTACCAATTTACGGAATGCGAAGATGGCGTTAGCCTCTGTAGCCTATAGCTACACTTCACCTAATTAGCCGGCAATGGTGGCTGCACATGTGCAGTCAGCGAGGCTGCAACTGCACAGTAGCCCCAGCAGCACTCCCGGCACATCGCATTTCTAGCCTCTGTCCCTGCAGGTGCCGGATGATACATCCCAGCGCTATGATCGCATCTCACAATGCGATCATGGGCAGTAATATTATTCCCAGAAAGCATTACAAATACGCTCCTTAATAAAGAGGCCCCAAAGAGTTGTCCACATCAGCAGCATACGGACATGCAACACATAAGTCCTCCTTCCCTGCTGCTGGGCGACTCTTACATAATAGGTGGCTCTGTTGATATTAACATTTCACTGCTGGTATTTAGATTGTCATTCAATATAGGTTTTTTTTTTTTTTGTTTGACCGGGATTGTTGTAGTGTGATGACATCATTTTATTATAATGTTCTGTCTTAATTTCCAGAATCTCTAACCTCTTTTAAACTTGTCTATGCCCATCAGCTTTTGTTATTTCACCATAATGTTTCAAAATCCTACCTCTGAACATTTTCCTCTCGTGTGCCTCTATTACATCATCTGGCACAGAGTGGTTTCTCAATCTACACTAACTGGTTGTTTGCTAATTGCCATCTTCTAGACATTTTAAAATGTTTGCTTTCTTCTGAGAACTACCGGCACTGTGACAAAATCACGATCCTGTTGTGCCAAATGTGTGCATGTTTTAACTCTACTAATCAATTGACCAAAAAAAGCTTCATATTTATAATATAAATAAAACCCATACTCTATTGTAATGTAGGGTCTTCTTAGACAAATACATTTTAAGGTTTTTAGGAAAAGAGTTGGACAATTTCACCTCCAGCCACCAGAAGTCACTATTGGTAATGAATTTGCCTTTATTCAAGATTACCAGTTTTACTTGAGAAGTATCCATCTTGGTTTCTGTTCTTTGTGTGGACCTATATCTAGCACATCTCCCAACATATTAAAATCCAGTCAAAGTACACCTTGTCCAAAAAGAGACGTGGCCCCTTGTACCTGTGTACCCCCTCCCCTGGTATATGATAAATTGGGGGCATTTCGAAGGTGTGACCGTATGAAATGCCCCCGTTCCTTGTCATGCTGGAGGTGATACAGGCACTCTGGCAGCCTCCCAAGGCACAGTGCGGATTACGCACTCATGCACGCATCTACATTCACCGCTGCTCTCCAATGCAGACCAGCAGTGACAGAGTACCCCCCACACCTCTTCCCACAGGACATTGCAGTCAATAGGTGGGATAGAGGGACAGTCCCACTGACATCGGGACAGTTGGGTGGTATGATCTAGGCACTCCTTGATCAAATTCTTTATTTCAGAATTTTCTTTGCTTAGCTCTTGCTACCTGTTCCTCTTTAACCACTTAACTGGCTAACAGTTTTTCCAAAATCTGCTCAGAAATTGTCAGAGTTTTTATGATTGAATTAGGTTAAGAACATCTATTTATAACTTATTCAACACAAAATTTTTTTTTTTTAATTAACAAATTGTTTTTTTAAACATTTATTGATTTTACATATCAGTCACCAATATTGGACCATCAATGATCAGACCATCACGACTTTGTGACTTTTCATTTCCTCTGTGGTTGCTCGGCTGCTTCATTACATTTCCTCTGCAGCTGCTGGGTGTGGGGTCCTTGCAGTACTGCCCGGTCAGGAGTGATTGGCAGCTCGGCAGACACTGGGTGCAGGGATGCAGAGGTGCCTGGAGGTCCTTCTACCATTGGGGGCTGCTGGAAGATTATCTTCCGGTATCTACCCTGTGTGCGTTTCTGACTGGTCGCCTTGTTTGAGACCATGTCAGGTAATGCTCAGCCTGACGTGGTCACAAACGATGCGACCATGCCAAGCAAGTGGATAATTATCCATTACCAGCTTGCAGGGGCATATCTAGGGGTCTGAGCGCCCCTGGCAAGCTAAGGACAGCAGCCCCCCCCCTTCCTCTCTTGTATTTTCCCCTACCATACAGTAGGGCCGGGCGGGTTAAGGATGAACCCTGACTCCTCCCATCTCTACCTATGACTCCTCCTACATACATACACACACAACATACTTACACCTACACACACATTAACAATTGACTGACCTGTTAACACACACACACACTAACAAGAGACTGACCAGTTAACACACACATACTAACAATAGACTGACCTGTTAACACACACACACACATGCTAACAAGAGACTGACCTGTTAACACACACACACCCCACCCCCTACCCGGCCAACACTAACAAGAGACTGACCTGTTAACACACACACACACATATACTAACAAGAGACTGACCTGTTAACACACACACATACACCCCACTCCCTACCCGGCCAACACTAACAAGAGACTGACCTGTTAACACACACACACATACTAACAAGAGACTGACCTGTTAACACACACACATACACCCCACTCCCTACCCGGCCAACACTAACAAGAGACTGACCTGTTAACACACACACACATACTAACAAGAGACTGACCTGTTAACACACACACATACACCCCACTCCCTACCCGGCCAACACTAACAAGAGACTGACCTGTTAACCTCTCAGTGCCGTGCCACACCAAACAGCTCCTCGATCCCTTGCACTGGGAGTTGATTCACTGGAGAGACGACATGACGTCTCAAGCCAGTGCGCCATGCGGGAGCCGGGTTGAGGCAGCGCTCACAGGCTCACAGCGGGGTTGTGGATAGATCTCCTTCCGTAGATGTACCTACTGAAGGGGATCTATACACAACCCTCACAGCAGTCAGGGAAGCAGCTAGATCCGCTTCAGCCGGGTGCACCGCTGATATACACCACAGCGGGCACCCGGCAAACAGAAATTGCATTCTCCGCTCTGTGTGGCCACTCACTATGATGACACTGCCTGGTGGCGCCCCCCAGGCAGCCGGCGCCCCTGGCAAGTGCCATCCTGGCCAAAGTATAGATATGCCCCTGCCAGCTTGTGTCAACTGGATTAATGCTTTGGCATAGCTTTTCGCCACTAGCTAATGTCATCTCAGGATGGCATTAGCTATACCCAATAATGTGGACCAGCTAGGCCAGGAGGCATCACTGCATTCCCGCTCAGTTTAAACAACATGCACATGAATGAACATCAGCCATGCATGATCTTGGTCTTTTCCAACCTTTCTTTGGCAGTGTTAAGCTACCTGAGTTTCCAGGATCCCCAGCATTGTAAACAGCGGCAGTATCACTGCAATAAGAGGCAAAACAGAATGTTAATTACTGCTGCACTATTGTAAATAGACCCCGTAGAGTAATTCAGAGTCACAGACTGTGGCATACAGAGACATACATAGGGGGGAATGTAATACGATGCAATTCTGCCATATTTCTGGCAAGTTTCACCAGAGTTGCACCCCAACCATTCTTGCCGCATCACAACACACCCTCCTGATGTTAAACTTAGAAATTGCCATATCTAATAGTCCTCGAGTTATAATGATGGGCAAGAGGGTAGTGCTAAAGCATCTATCTTTCCTTGCTCTATCTGATTAAATATTGTTAAATATAATTAAATGAAAGGAAAAAATAGCACAGTGCCCCCCTTTCTGCCTAGGCTAGTATTGGAAAAATTGAGTGGACAAAGAGCGTGGGGTTCCTCCATTTTTTCCATTATAAGCACTAGTGGAACTATAGAGCAGTGGAGTCCCCCCACCATGATCTACCCGGCCCTAGGCCAGCTGACACCAGGGCTAGTTTCCCCAAGGGAATGGGGCCTCAATAAAAATGCATAGGCCTTCCCTCCAGGGTACAACCAGCCCAATAGCACCACACTAATTGGTCAGAGTGCACCAGTTCCCATGCTCTGATCAATCAGCACAGTCCTATGCATTTTTATGGAGAGTGACCTTGGGTGACCCCCATTAGTGGTAGGGACAAGTAACGTCATCTATGAGGTTTTTAATTTTTTTATGCTAAGTACCAGGGATTCCTACATAGAACAAAGAAGATCTTTCTCATTGAATTAAGGGCCTGATTCAGAGCCGGACATTCTGACAGAGCGCTCACTCTGAATCAGGGCCGTCCTTCTGTGTTTTTAGAGCGGCCTGGAAGATGGTCGCAATGGTCAAGACCATCGCAACCACCGGGCTTGAGACGAGACCCTTGTGGTAGGGTCTCGTTGCCGCAAGCCCTAGAGTGCTTTCGGCTCTACCAGAACGCCCCCGATCCGCCCACCAAAGGGGGCATGCTGTCACTCAACATCGACAGCATGCCCCTTTTGGTACAAGACCCGGAGCGACGGCTTGCCCATCGCTATCCGGGTCTCGCGCATGCGCACGACGGAGCCGGCTCCATCGTGCGCATGCGCACTGGGCCACCATCAACCCACATGTGAGCGCTCAGCGCTCGCGAGCGGTCTCAATCAGGCCCTAAGTTAGTAATAAACTGGGTAAACAAGGCCCGCCATTCATTACCCGCCGCTCACAGATCCAGAGCATAATGCTGTAAGGACCGAAAGACACTGCTTGTTGCACACCACCCACATCGTGACTCATACAGATCGGGTGAGTGGTACAGCGCTACCGTACCTGAGTGCAGCTTCTGTGTGCACAGACACCGATATACCTGTGCAGTGTCACTCTATTGGGGCACTCCATCTTGCTCCTTTTACCAACACAACGTCATATAAACTTAATGTGCAGTGTGAATATTGCCTTATCGAAAAGGTATACAACAAGAGAAAGGTTTTGTCTATTGTGTACCGCACAATGGCCAAAATCTTTCTCTTGTTGTATATTTTGGTCTTAGGTGTTTATTACCTTTTGTCAGTGGCAGCACCCCTGAAACAAATATAACCCTTAATAAAAATATATACAAATAAAAGATAAAAATACGGGGTTCTTTCAAAACTAACATCAACTTATGTGTGCAGACATAACCACTCCTTAGTTTTATCCAGACTTATCAAAAAGGATCCAGTGAGCTGGCAGCTTTATCAGGATTATACTTGGTGATTATTACAGACACTGTTGGCGGTCATACTTATACATACAGTATATTGCACTTAGTTACAAGGAGCAAGAGACTAACAACTCACAATAGCCGGACGTGGCCATCTGTTAAAAAAACTTTGATACCAAGTGGATATTTATGAATGTATTGTTCCTGCTGTCACACAACAAGGATTTGTGTCAATAGAGGGTTAATTTGGAACCTTCTAAAGATTTGTTGCAACCAGCTAATACAATGTATTCATTTATAACCATTTGTCAGGTTTTGCATTTCATGGTTTCTTATCCTGAGATGGAATGAATACATTTTATGCATGAAATATTTCTAATTGTCATATGGTGCAGTTTTAATTTTATTATATTATAATTTTTATTTGAATGTACCTGCAGTGCAGTTATTTTCTCTTTTGCTGTTTTCTCTTTTACACAGCCAGATGTGTCAATATATCTGCAGATATATCGGCCATATGCTGTGCTGCAGAGCAGATGCGATATGTCTGTGAACTACGTCGTCCACAGATATATCGGGCGTAAACACCTGCTGACTCGTTTCCAGTGTGTACCGAGCTTTAGTGACAGGCAGGGTTGTATCTAGGTGTCCGAGCGCCCCTGGCAAACTAAGGGACTGGCGCCCCCTCCAATGATTGCTCCCACCAGTGGCGTCACAAGGGGGGTGCGGGCCACACCCGGGTGTCACCTGCCGAGGGGTGACTCCAAAGTGCAGACTCCCCCTCTGGTGACAGAAGCCGGGTGCTACAGTATAGAATTACGTGCAGCACTCGGCTCCTGTCACAGTGAGGGAGCCAGCACTACAAACACACTGGTACCCGGGGTCAGCCCGCACCTCCTGGACCCCCCGGAGACACTAAAACTGGGGTTCAGGTGCGTGGTCCCAACCCCACATGTGAGGCCCCGCCCACTTGTCCCGAGGCCCCACCCCTTACCCCGCCGCGTGTGCAACTGCGCCGCGCTCATGCTTGTACACCCGCACCGGGTGCAACTAAAGGTGAGGACGCCACTGGCTCCCACTGGAAATAAAATAACACACACTGATTCATTGCCCCCACAGCCAGAAGATAAATAAAAACAAACATGAATTCCCTCCAGCCCCCTACAGAAGACTGAGTGACCTCACCTGCTGGGCTGTCACAGATAGCTGCAGAGCTAATTGCAGGAGACCAGCCTCCAGTCACTTCAGAAAGTCCAGACCAGTGAGTGTCTCCCTCCAGAGAGTCCAGACTAGGCCAGTGGGTTGGAACTTGGCCCCACTCCCTTCCTCATCCCCCCATCGCCTTCCTCAGTCCACAGCCACATCCCCTTCCTCAGCCAGCCCCCAGCTCCATCACCTTCCTCCGCCAGCCCCCAGCCCCATCACCTTCCTCAGCCAGCCCCATCACCTTCCTTAGCCAGTCCCCATCACAGACCGATCCCAACTTCCCCAGGCCAAGTCCTCATGCTGCTTTACACTCCCCCTGTCTGCTCAGCCCTCACCCCATGTGCACTGACCGCTCCCTGACCCCTGCTGTGAAGGGCATCTAGATGATGCCATTAGGCGTGGGTCCTCTCTATCAAAGCATGCATGGTGTGTGATGTCACACATCACTAAGGGGTCACGCTGTTGCCCAGTGCTGCCAGATCCAGACTGAGTCTGTGACTCTGTAGTGATTGTGACAGACTTAGTGTGTATGTGTATACTAAGCGCTGGGCAGCCGGGAAATCACTGGGGTGGGCAGCAGGGATATAACTGACTGTGCACGGCAACTGCGCCCCCCCTAGGCTGGCGCCCCTAGCGAGGGCAATCCTGGCCAGTAGGAAGATACGCCCTGGTGACAGGTGAGTAACTCCTATAAAGGTAAAAAGGTTGTGTCTATTGGTCTGTGCAGGTCTCTTAATTGTGCAGAGTGTAAACAAACTATTTCTCAATTTACAGCCCCAGGCTATATTGTCAAAAGTGTGAGAGCCATAACGTTTGGCCAATCCCCCAAAGAATGTACTGTTTATCTTAAAAGAGCATGAAGATAACGAAGCTTAGAATGTGACAATTTGTTGTTCTCCCTCCAGTGGCGTAAATTCATCCCAGAAGCCTGGAGGCAAGTTATAATTTGGTGACCCCATGTCACAGGGCTGACACTGTAATGTAGCAATTTGCATGCAGACAGGCTATAGAGAGACAAAGGTGACAGCTGATGGTCTGACACGGAGCTCTCCACTAGTGTATGGTGGCTTCTCAGGTGCCGGGAAGGGGTGCCATGTATTGGGCGGCCGTGACGGTACACTCCGGGTACATAGTTACAACCCTAAATAGGGTAAATATGTTGTGGACAATGGAGGAGGTGCCCCTTCAGAGCTGGAGCCCGGCGGCAGGCGCCTCCATTGTCTCCCATAGTTATGCCCCTGTCTCCCTCCCTCTCTTCTTACAGGCTATCTAGGTAGTTACTATCTGGCATGTGCTTGTCACACTTCGCTCTGGCAAGCCTAGTTAATATGTGTTTCAGGTAATCTGTTTAGTTTAACTAAAGGTGGGTACACACCTGACAGATATATCTGCAGATGATGGTCGTTCATACACACTGAACGACCATCATCTATCCAGCAGCCGCGGGTCCCGCTGGCCGGAGGGTGGGTCCACCCCCTCCCCCGGCTGCCGCAGTATATGTACGGGCGATCGGCTGATCGTCCGTACACACTTGCCGATGGACAGGTATATCTGCAGACATATCTGTCCATCAGCTGTGCAGAAGAAAAAAGGGAAAATCAGGGGATGGGAAAGTATTTCTGCCCTAGTGGGTATCACATAAATAGATAATGTTAGAACCCCAATTAATTAAATACTGTGTATCATACACTGAAATGGTCTGGGGGTGCTGCCAAATGACAATTAGTTATTCAGAAACAGAGGACAGGAAAAAGGATTGTCTTTTGGTTTGCGCACTATCAAGAAGATTATAAAATATAACTTTTATTAATTATTAATTAAAAATGAATTTTCATGCCTTACCAGTGAAATATTTTAGAACAATATATTATTCAAACAGTAATAGTATTACTGATGAAACAATTAAAAATGTTTGATAAAACAATTATGTTAGTCCTGTCTTTTATTAATATACTTTGAAAATCTCACATTATTCATATATTTCTAATGTCACGATATAGTGGATTTAACAATGACCAGGGATATTGGCTATGTTAATTCTTATTATCAAGTTATAGCTTACAAACACATTAATTTATGCAATAATATCTTATTTGCCATATATGTTGCAGTAGCCACACCCATAGGCATATACCTAAATGTGCATATACATTCATGCAGTGAGCTGCAGTCATAAATATTCAGGTCAGTCAATATTTATTTATATTTATTTCTTTGGCATAATTCCTTTTTTACTGATAGGATATTTTATCCCAATAACAGTGCCTTTTTCAATTATAGCTATACCGCAAGTGTGTTGCAGTATTTGTGTCAAACAAACAGGTGGTTCTTTTTTGCTACTTTGTTCCAGCTTACAATTTCTCACATGATTTTAGCAACACACTGTGGACACTATAGGTAATGTATGATAAATACAACTGAATAGGTTCTCAGCATCTAGACCACATACACAGCTAGACTCTAAGTAATATTTTGATATAATGAGAATAATTCTGTGTAGCCTAATTAGTTTGGTCTAATATAATAAACAGTAAGATTTATTCCACAACTATTCAGTTGGTATTGCCTCAGTATCTATCTGTTCACTGCAGCTGATTAAATTATATATATTCAGCACAATTTTAGGTTGGTTAATGTGTGCTATCTCATTAATAGTGGTATCCTGTAGTCGTTTCCCGCATTGAGGGTAGCGCTAAATCCCTCCTTGTACAGATTCCACTTCCAATATCCATAGTTCATTGTCTCTTTATGGATATAACATTTGCATAGTATTTGGACTTTCTCAGTAATATTGAATGGGCACGCTATCTGCCACCGACGTACGTTTCACTGACATGCTTTATCAGCATGTCAGTGAAACGTACGTACATCGGTCGGCGGGCAGCGGATAGCGTGTCCAGTCAATATTACTGAAGCAATTTAGACTGGAATTCAGGTGCTACAAATGTTTTCCCAAGTGGAATTTTGACCTTGTTGATAACAGCCACGAAAAATTCATGGTTTAGAATGGGCTTGTCCTCCTTTAATTCCTCCATCTCAGCAGAACTGAATGCTCGAGACAGTGTATCAGTCTTGATATTCTTATTACCCGGGCTCGTAGGTAATCACCAGATTAAACCGTTCAAAAAATAACGACCATCTAGACTGATGGTAATTTAAACAGTGGGCCGTCTTGAGATACATCAAGTTCTTATGATCAGTATATACTGTCACAAGAAATTTATCTCCCTCACAACAAGTATCGCCATTCCTGAAGAGCCAACTTGATGGCCAATAGTTCCTTATCCCGACAGCATAGTTCCTCTCTGGCGCAGAGAACGTTCGGGAGAAGAACACACAGGAGTGCCACTTGTTTTCTTTATCCCTCTGCAACAGCACTGCCTCCACAACCGTGGAGGCATCCACCTCCAAGAAAAAAGGTAGATTGGAATTTACTTGCCTCAGAATGGGTGCTGAAAAGAAGCACTGCTTCAAATGGGTGAAAGCTTCTTCTGCCTCAGATGGCCATACACGAGTATCTTGACCCTTTGTGGTAGGAGCAGTGATGGAAGCTATGATGGACGAATAATTCCTGATGAACTGGTGGTAGAAATTGCAAAAACCCAGGAAGCGTTGTATAGCTTTCAACCCGACTGGATTGGACCAGTTTACAATGGCGGCAAGCTTCTCTAGGTCCATTCTAAGACAGGAACGAAATGATGTGCCCCAGAAATGTTCCTTTTGCTCGATGGAGTATTTCTCAAGCTTGTAAAAAAGCTAATTAGCTCAGTGACATCATGACAGCACCTCACACACATGTTGGTGATGACTTGCTATATCCTCCAAAAATATCAGGATATCGTCCAGATATACCACTACGTACTTATATAACAGGTCCCGGAAGATATGATTCATATACTTTTGGAAAACAGCTGGGGCATTGCTTAATCCAAAAGGCATGACTAAGTACTCATAGTGGCCATTACGGGTATTAAACTTCTACCCAAACCGGATTCTGATTAGCTTGTAGGCCCCACGAAGATCCAGCTTGGTGAAAATCTTTGCCCTTTTTCTTCAGTCAAAGAGTTCAGAAATCAGAGGTAGGGGATACCGGTCCTTAATGGTAATCGCAATCAGGCCCCGGTAATCAATGCATGGTCTCAAACCTCCATCTTTAACGAAGAAAAGACCAGCTCCAGCGGGTGATATAGACTCCCTGATAAACTCATGCTCCAGATTTTCCTTAACATATTCAGTTACTGCCTGGGACTCGGGAAGCGAAAGAGGTAATATTGAAATTGCAATCGGCTCCCGAGTCTAAAAAGGTCTTGAGGTCTTCAGAGGAATTTCCCACGACCAAAGTTACATTGATGGAGAACTGGAAAGCAGCATTGTCTTTTGGGGTGTGTTGAAACGCACCTAATCTGACAACCCCTCAATCAGTTAGGCCATCTCATTTCCCGGACACTTTGAGTAGCCAGAGAGGAGATGACCTGGTTCGTGGTAGTACAAACAAGTTTTTTTTTGAACCTCCTTTCCCTTTCTGCGGCAGGAAGGTGAGACTTCCCAATCTGCATGGTTTCCTCTAGAGGCTCAACTGGTGCCATGAAACGCGGAGCAAGCTTAAAGGTAAGGCGACAAGACTGTTCCTTTTCTCGTGCTCTCCGTCTGTGGCGAAGATCTACCCAAATACACAAGGAAATCAAATCGTCCAAGGAAGTTGGCAATTCCCTGGATGCAAGGACATCTTTAATTTGATCCGATAGTCCCTGCATAAATCCGGCAACCAAGGCTTCATTGTTCCACCCTAACTCTGAAGCAAGGGTTCGGAACTGCACAGGATACTGTCCTGCAGATTGGTTTCCTTGTTTCAGCTGCAAGATAGCTGACCCTGTGGAGGATACATGCCTGACCTCATCAAAGACCTTGTGAAAAGCTGTCAGGAACTCTGCGCTGTTGTTCACCAGAGGATCATTCCTTTCCCATAATGGAGAGGCACCAGACAATGCCTGACTGGACAGTAGCAAAATCATGCAAGCCACTTTTGTCCTGTCAGTAGGGAAGCTTGCAACCTGGACTTCAAACTGAATCGAGCACTGGTTCAGGAATCCACGACAGCCTTTGGGATCCCCATCATACTTTGCTGGATTTGGAATCCGTAATGGCGCGGAAGCACCTGCAGCTTGTACAGTCACAGTAGGAGATGGAACTGGTTGTACCGGAGGTGCCTGAGTGACACCATCTCGTTGCATTAGCATCTGCAAACACTGTAGCCTGGTCTTGCTTCTCAACTGTGGCAAGGAGGTTCTCAAGCAGGTCACCTGGTCACAAATTACCAGCAGCATCCATGTTGGGGCCGGAGTATTCTGTCACAATTCTCAAGTAGATAGTAGATGCAACCCATATTTGGGGAATTGGCGTGACCTATTCCTGAGGCGCAGAGTCACATGTGCCGGTGGTATTTATCATGGACCCTCGCAAGAAGGTATGGACTTAGCTGCGTCCGACACACAGGCCGTGGCCTTCAGGGTAGGTTTCCCTATACAGGTGCTGGCGAATTCTGTATGGAGCGGAGAAGAGTTTCAGTGTAGTCGACACGCCAGGTCAGAACCAAACAGACAAGACGGTACCAGGGAGCAGACCTATGCAGGTCACTGAAGGATAGCCAAGGTCAGAACCAGATATCAAACGCAGTACCATTGGTGAGACAAAATCAGAGTCATGAACAAAGCCAAGGTCAGGAACAGATAACAGGATATGCACAGGAATGCTGTAGTAAGGTAATGGAGCCTATACTCTGGCACCTGTGTGCTGCCAGAGACTCCCTCTTATAGGGAGGAGATCAAATCCCCGCGCCAAACGTGTCTTCTTGTTTGGCATGCCTGCCCCTTTAAATTCTATATACAGGTCAGCGCGCGCGTGCTCCTAGGAGAGCTGGGGCCGCATATCAGAGCCATCGGAGGGAGCCAGTGCATCGGCAGCGGACGCCGGGTATTACCCGCCTGTTACCTGACAGTCCAGTGCCTCCGGACCCGGTAAGTACCCCCCGATGTCCGGCGCATTGTAACACTCCTGTTGCCAGCACTTCATATTCCTTACTCCCTTCCTGTTTGTTCCTCACTGTTCCTATTTGTCTGCAAAGTTTAAGCCTGCCTACTTTGTGGAGACTTATCCTCTCCGTGTCCAAACACACAGTTGGTGCATTGCTGTCATTTACAGAGCTGGTAACATCCCTGATGCTTCTTTGTTACTGTTGTGCGACTTGACCACCGGTCAGTGTGACCTAGTCGCCACACCCTGATTGGACTGCAGTTCACCATGTAATTAATTTGCAGTATAGTGTGCAGTGTTCCTCACTGCATGTGTTCTGTATTCTTTTGTATTGTGTTATACATGTATGATTCATCTTTCCTGTGTTTATACGTTGTATTTTGTTCAGTTTTCTGTTCCACTCTGCAGAGTGGTCACTGCACACTGCATTTACTTGTAGTCTCCATACTGCTTATTTGTTGGTTTTGTATAGACTTAGGCCATTTATTAATAATTGCATTTGCAAGGCAATCAGGGCATGTCAGTACCGCCCATGATCGCATTGCAATATGTGATCATTCCGTCCGGATGTATCATCCAGGGCATGCATGCAGGGACACTGGCTCTGTAAGGAGCCCGTCCCTGCAATGTCTCTGGAGAGCTGATTGGTGGCCATTGCCGGGGGAGGGTTCCGGGGGAACACACCACCGGCTGATTATGCAGTGGTAGCTCATAGGCTGCCTGGAAGCCCGGCCGCACGTTTGCCTGCTGCAGTGTGTGAGTGACATGGTGGGGAGCAATGTGGGTTTTTTTGTGTCGGTGGGGTCCAGTCATGTTTTTTTTTCTTAGTGGGGACCAGCTATATATTTGTTTTCTTAGTGGGCACCAGCCATATTTTTTTTCTTAGCAGGGACCAGCCATGTTTTATTTTTTAGTGGGTAGCAATGTGGTTTTGTTTTTTTGTTGTTTCTGTGGGAGTTTTTTTGTTTCTGTGGGGGCCAGCCACATTTTTTTTTCTGTGGGGAGCAATGTGGCTGATGTTTTCTCTGGGGAGCAATTCTGTTGGAAGCAATGTGACATAGTTGTTTTCTGTGGGGAGCAATGTGGCATGGTTGTTTTTTTCTGTGGGGCGCAATGTGGCATGTGTTTTTTTCTGTTGGGAGCAATGTGGAATTATTATATTTGGTAATAAAAAAAAAGGATGGTGTGCCTCGGCAATTTAAAAACTTGTGTAGTGTGCCCCCAGTTGAAATAGGTTGAAAACCTCTGGCCTAAGGGATGCTTAGGCAGTGCCGCAGCAGTGATCCTGACTGCAGGATGCCGATCCAGGCACCCCGCTAGTCAGAAGTAAGGGCCATGGGGCGATGCCCTGCTCTCTGTGTACCACCACTAGTTACAATCCTGGATCTTTGTGTCTGTGTGTACTGTCTACACTGACATCCATTTGCATTTTCCATCTTGTTTATCCTCCTCATCAATAACTTTCTATAGGATCTTAATGCCTCATTGTTCCATTTAAGTTCTGCAGCTATAGTTTTAAAATGAACCACATACTGACCAACTGGTGATGTTCCTTGTTTAACCCTCAAAATGTTCACAGGCGCGCCCACCGATCTTCCAGGTTCCTCAAATATCCTTTTAAAAGTATGAACAAAGGCTTGGTAATCAGACATTAAATCATAATTTTTCTCCCATAATGGGGAGGCCCATTCAAGAGCGGTACCAGACAACAATGAAACAATTTAAGCCACTTTAGTACGAGGTGTAGAAAAGTTTTGCGGCAATAACTCAAAATGGATCTCACATTGATTAAGATATCCTCTGCAGGTTTTGGGATTACCATCGAATTGAGTTGGAGTTGGAAGTCGTAAATGGGAGGCGGAAGTCAAGGAAGTAATTAGAGACAGATTCGTAGAAGGAATTTGGAGCTTATCCAAACGAGTAGAAAGATCCTGTAAACATTGCAAAACTTGGGCTTGGGTATTTTCCTGTACCTCGAGACGAGCGGTCAAACTCTGGAGCACCTGTACCCCAGAAACCTGTTCCAGATCTGAGTTCATTTTGCAGTCTGTGCAAACTGTCACGGCTACAGACACTTGGGACTCCTGAGAAGAGACAGGCTTAACAGGCAGTACAAACTGAGGTGGTTTAAGGAATGACCTTCTCATGAAATAGCACTGGCACGAAATATTAACGGTCAACAGGATTTAGTCAAGGACAAAAGTCCGGTATGGTGTTGAGCCCCAAGATGTGACTGAGATCCGGTATGAGGTTGAGTTTCGAGATGTGACTGAGATCCGGTATGGGGTTGAGCCCCGAGATGTGACTGAGATCCAGTATGGGGTTGAGCCCCAATATGTGACTGAGATCCGGTATGGGGTTGAGCCCCAAGATGTGATTGAGATCTGGTATGGGGTTGAGCCCCAAGATGTGACTGAGATCTGGTATGGAGTTGAGCCCCAAGATGTGACTGAGATCCAGTATGGAGTTGAGCCCCAAGATGTGACTGAGATCCGTTATGGGGTTGAGCTTTTATGATACAGTTGACAACCGTTGCTTGAGATGAACACAGTGAGATCAAGAATCAGTAGCAGAGCTGGGCTAATAGTGCAGCGGAGAACTAGTAGCAGAACTGGGCTTTGTAGTGCAACTGAGAACCAGTAGCAGGGCTGGGCTCTGCAGTGCAGCTGAGAAATGGTAGCAGAGTGGGCTTTGTAGTGCAGCAGAGAACCAGTAGCAGAGCTGGGCTTTGTCGTGCAGCGGAGAGCCAGTAGCAGAGCTGGGCTCTGTAGTACAGCTGAGAACCAGTAGCAGAGCTGAGCCAGGAAAAAGCACAAGTCCAAAGGAAAACCTGAACGTAATGTTGCACAGACAAGAATGCTCAGTTAGTGACGGACTTTTATACCAGATGCATGTAATCCATTGGAGGTTCAGAACATGTGACTCAGAAAGAAACCAGATTTGGGAGACCAAGTAATCACAGAAACCCAGAAAGCTGGCGATGCCCATGAAACAGAAGACCATTTTTACTCTCTGCATACTCCATGCGACGAACGCCAGCAGCCTGGAAAGATACTACAGCGACCACAGCGAAAACATGGCAAGTGTAGTTTATCTTTGTAAAAAGACACAGGGCCTGATTCAGACCTGCTCTCGAGCGCATAGCGCTCGCACGCGGGTCGATGGTCGGCCAGTGCGCACACTCGCTCCGGGGCTCACTACGAAATGGGGCGGCTGTCAATGTTGATAGACAGCTCGTCCCGTTTTGTAGGCGGGGAGGGGGGTGGCTGGACAAACGGAGGCATTCCCGAAGGAACGCCTGCCGTTTGTGGGCGGCCCTACTGACATCATTCGTGATGTCAGTAGTGAACTACCTGCTCTATTAGACCAGGAAGTTCACACGGGCTTGCGGGAATCGAGACCCTACCACAAGGGTCTTGTCGCAAGCCCGATGGTCGTGATAATCGTGACCATCGCCAGACCGCTTGCAAAAGCTGTGGGTGGTCACCCACAGCTATGCGAGCGGCCTGGAGGCAGATTTTTTATATTTTAAATCCGCCCTGATTCAGAGCGAGCGCTCACAAATAGCGAGTGCCTCTGAATCAGGCCCACAGTTCGAGTCCTGACAATGAGTCTGGTTGAACTGATATTGTATGATGATGACCTTGTTAATATTCCTACACAAACAGGCATCTTCCGGACAATGTGACCTACATGAATAGTGAAAATCTACTGAAGACGCCGTTTGCCCAAGAAGGATACATTTCTTCAGAGGTTCCACATTGTGAGAAACCACCATATAGGTAAGGTGCATATGGAAAGGAATGTTCCCAGAGTGACGAGAAACGGGTGGCGTGTCATGTTGTCACGCCCTATTTCAGTGGTCACGTCCTTTCCAGTATGTGGCCATGCCCATTTGTTTTCCGCTGCGCACATTTACTTTTCTGTGTGTGGGTGGGCTTGGGGCGTTTTTCATCTTTCTCTGGGCTCCAAAAACCCTATTTACACCACTGCTCATCATGATTTATTATCTTTTTCTAATAATCATAATTTTGTTTATCATTCGTTCGTGATAGTTTATTCAGCATTCGAGAATATCCCGGGTTGTTATAGCGGCTTTCCTCATCTCTAATAACCACCTCTCAATACAATTCTTCCCCTGGCTATCCATTTATGGAATTGCTTACCATGCCCGAACAGACTCTCCCATAGCCTTCACTTGTTTAAGTGCTCTCTGAATACCTTTCTCTTTATTGGAGCTTACAGTACTTACTGTACTCCCACATATACGTATTAATCACACTGGACACCCTCACACCACACCTATAATAATTTTGAGTCTGAGCCATAATCACTTCTCCTGTTTGAGCTTTTCCCTCATCAAATCAGAATGTAAGTTGTCCCATGAGCAGAGCACTTTCTACCCTTTGTTAGTTTGTTTACATGTCTGCATTTTATTTGTTTATCTTGTATGTCCATGTTTAATGTATGATCCGTTTTCCTCACTGGCCAGTGCTGTGGAGAACCTTACAAATCAATAATAATAATAATAATAATAATAATAATAATAATATTATTAGCCAGTGTTGTTGCATATACTTAGGTGAGACATCAGTTAGAACTGACTATCTGCTGCATATCCAATAATTCTGATTCTAGACCAGTAGATTTTATGAGGTCTGCTAAGATATTTTCACCGCATCAAGATAAAGTTTATTCTTATATCATTTTAACTTTCTTAGTAAGATTTGTATTGTATGTTAGTATTTGTGCATGGTTTATGTGTCCCTGCATTTCTCCACTTACGCCTTGTTCCCTCTCATCCATGGGGATTCGTTTCCATTAGTTCCATTGTGGTTTTACCATTGGCTAAAGACTTGGTTACAGTTCTGATGGTTGTTGACACACAATGATGGTCCACTTTGTGCTCTGTTATGGACTTCCTTCTGCAAATGAATCAACAGAATTAGTATTTAGACGTATTAACACCCGAGGGGGCTTGTCACCCGAGGGGGCTTGTGTGCAGCAGGCCCCCTCCTCTGAGCCACGGGTCCCCTATTCCGGCATCTTACCTTGCTCCGGCAAGCAAGTCCCTCCTCCGTGCCACTATTTTCCCAGTGATATTCGGGAAGATAACGCATGCGCACAAGAGAGCAAAGGCTCTGGCACAAGTCTTTGCTTTCACTATGCAGCTTCATCTTCCCAAAGATGTCACTGGGTAGATGGCGCCACGGAGGAAGAGGGATCCACTTGCTGGAACAAAGTAGGCTATACTTTGGGTGTGGGGTATGGGTTCCCCCTGTACCCAGGGGTCCATGTGCAGATCATTCACCCATTATAAATACACCTATGATGGAGTACATGATGATATGGTTCCTGGGGAATGCAATTTACTTCACTATATTTGGAAATAATTTTATGCTGTTCTTAATATTAAATCATCATATTAAATTATCAGCTGCCTTCTATCCGCAATAATGGTCAGACAGAATGCAACAATTAGACATTGAAACAATATCTATAGTGTTATGTTTTCCATCTGAAAGATAAGTTGATTAATATTCTTCCAATGGTAGTTCGCACAATAACTCACTCAGTATCAACCAAACCTTTTCCCTTATTTTCCCATGGGATTCTCCATTCTTGCTATTACTGCTAGACTAGAGTCACTACAAAATAACCTTGACGTTTTGAAAAGACGCTGCATCATGCCCAGGACAGTTATAAAAGAACACTGACTGGCATGGTAATGCTAAACCAGTTGTAAAGATTGACAAGGAAGATTGTCTCTCTACTTGAAACCTAAGCATGGCTACCTCCTAAACTGTACCCAAAATTAAACTCTACAGGTCAATCAAGTTGCCTTTTGATTTGAGCTTCCAGCAGTGGCGTAACTAAGGCAGGGTGAGCGGGGCACAAGCCCTGGGCGCCATAGCAGGCCCAGCAGGGGGTTTGTGTGTGTGTGTGTGTGTGACCGGCCAGGACATCATACCTGCACCGCCCCCCGCCACCATTGCACCCGGTCCTGGACTACTGTATTACTGTGAAGATGAGCAGGCAAATGTGCCACTGCCTGCTGGTGCTGCTGGGGACTGTAGGGGGAGCTGCAGCAGAAGTGCGCAGCCCCTCCCAGGCAGTGTTGCCATTCAGAGCTGCCGCCGGAGGCCAGGATGATTCTCCTTCCCCAGCGCTGTCTTTGCTCCAGACCAGCCACTGCAGCCAGGTAAGTAAGTATTTATTTTTTTTGCTGGGATGGAGGGTCGGGCTGCCGGTGGGGGGGAGGGGGCATTGGACTGCCGTGGGGGGTGGGGAAGCTGCATTTGTGTGAAAGGTGTGTGTATGTGTCACTGTGTCAGTGTGTGTCAGTATGTGTGTCACTGTGTGTGTATCTGTGTCAGTGTGTGTGTGTGTCACTGTGTATGTATGTGTGTCAGTGTGTGTGTGTGTATGTGTGTCAGTGTGTGTGCCAGTGTGTGTGTATGTATGTTAGTGTGTGTGTATCTGTGTCAGTGTGCGTGTGTATCTGTGTCAGTGTGTGCGTATGTGTCTGTGTGCATGTCACTGTGTGTGTATGTGTGTCAGTGTGTGTATGTTTGTGCGTGTGTCAGTGTGTGTGTGTATGTGTGTCAGTGTGCGTGTCACTGTGTGTCTTTGTCAGTGTGTGTGTCTGTGTCAGAGTGTGTGTCTGTGTCAGTGTGTGCATGTATCTGTGTCAGTGTGTGTGTGTCTGTCAGTGTGTGTGTATCTGTGATGGTGTGCTGAGAGATGACACGGAGGGGATGCGATGGTGTGGCTGAGAGACGACAGAGGGCGGAGGTGATGGTGTGCTGAGAGACAACACAGGGGGGAGATGATGGTGTGCTGAGAGATGACGCAGGGGGGTAGGTGGTGGTGTTGCTGAGAGACGACGCAGGGGGAGGTGATGGCGTGCTGAGAGATGACACAGGAGAGGAGGCGATGGTGTGGCTGAGAGACAACGCAGGGAGGGAGGTGAGGGTGTGACTGTTAGATGACACAAGGGGGAGATTGTGTGGCTGAGAGATGCAGAGGGAAGGACGTTACACTGGGGGAAGGAGTCTCGTTGAATCGCTGTTGTATGATGATGACCTTGGTAATATTCTTTCACAAACAGGCATCTTCCAGATGATGTGACCTACAGTACATGAATATTTAATACCAACTGAAGATGCCGTCGTCCCAGGGAGGATACATCTCTTCAGAGGTACCACATTGTGAGAAACCACCGCATAGGTAAGGTGCATATGGAATGGAAAGGAATGTTCCCAGAGTGACCAGAAAAAGGTGGCGTGTCATGTCGGCACACCCTATTCAGTATGTGACCATGCCCATTCGGTATGTGACCACGCTCCTTCGGCATGTGACAACACCCATTTTATGACACACGCCTGCGGTGCTCACAATTTTTTTTTCTGTTTTTATATGCATGTGTGGAAGGGGTGGCGCCATTCTTAAACTTGCACTGGGCTCCAAAAACCATAGTTACTTTTCATATTTTTTAGCAGAAACCAATGATCCTGAATCTTATACCTGCTCATACCTTGTGACACAGTTTGTGTAGTCAGGACCATGGACTGGGCTGATGAGTTATACAGGAATTGGGGGGGCTGGATTGGATGTCTACTTATGGGTAGGACCCATATGGTATATGGCCAGGTGTGTCTAAAAGGTCCGCGATTACTAGATGGCTCCCAGTCTGTCTCTGGAACTATTTGAGTGGAACTCAGGGAGCAGAACAGTGAGTAAAACAGCTAATTGGTAGCCAACCTGGACACCACTAAAGATAGCGAAAAACCAATTACCAGAGCTGGGCGCCTGGAGCATACACCCTCAAAAGAGGATATAGATCCAGGAACCAGTCACCAGCGCCCGGAGTGTCTACTCCAACAGAAATTTAGCACAAACCCCAACACTCAGAGAGAGGACTCTCAGGACAACAACCACTATCGGTGATGATACAGATGGTATGGAGAACACAGAGGGCCTGATTCAGTCCCGGTCGCTATGCTACGCTCTCTCACAGCAAAAAAGAGGCCGGGTATGCAAATATGCGATCGCACTGTCTGGCTGAAGGACGCCCTCTGTCTTACAGTGCGATGGCAGAGCGAACGCACACTGTAGTATAAAGCCGCCCACCTCTTACTTGTAGCACACGTCATCTCCAGGAAGTGAGTGATTACTCGAGTACATCGAATGGCTTTATTGCTGCACGCAGCTCTTGTGGTAGACCTTACCCCACCGCAACAGTGAGATCAGTTCAGCCTGAAATACACCCAAGTCAAGTGTACAATGACGCTACTTTGCTAATTATGCACTCCCATTAAACTCCGTTTTGACGGTCAGACACGCCTGCATTCGCACCATTCCTCCGTTCACAAGCACCTTCCCTTATTACCACCCACAAACGGCACATTCTGTCACTCAGAGTAGCGGCCCGTCTGCGGGCTACGAACGATCGCTTCCCCATCGCAGTGACTGGTTCACATACGCAGATGTGCGACCATCACTCAAAGCGAGCGAGTGCAACTTAGCTAGGAGGATGCAGTCATGTGAGTGCAGCACACAGGTAGTGACAGGATACTGGTGAACAACTGATCAGAACCAACATGGCTGCGCCCATGTCCCTTAGCAGGGGCTGGCTGGCAACATTCAGCCTGGGGGGCAGACACAAGCAAGTGGCCCAGTTTTTCTACTAGCGAATGCAATGTAAAAATGGGCGTGACAACAATGCTGGTGGCATGGTTTCCGTAATGTGCATGCAGTTTAAATAGCAAATGAAGTATATGAGGGTAAAAGGAAAGCAAAAACTGAAGAACGAATACAGGGAAACCGGCCACCTTCCATAGAGTAACGTATAGAGATGACTATAAGGGCCTGTCTAGCAATTGACCTATCGACCTTAAACCCTGGTTGCCTAAAAGTGAAGTGGTGGGCCGTCATGCCAGCTTAAAACTTTGGGTTATGAAGAAAGGGTTTATGGACGGATTTATAGGGGTTCAATAGGTGGTTAAACCAGAGGCGGCGCATCGACATCAGCAGAGGATTTTCAAGTAAGTTCCTGTTCATGTAGGAGTGGAAAGCAAATAAGCTCACATTGGTCAAAAAGCACGATTTCAAAGCACTATTAAAGTAAGTGTTACCTTGAAAAGCCAGTCACAAAGATACAGCAGGTGTGCTGCATGACTATAATGGACAATGTGGAGCAAATTAACACTTAATAAGACTTGTCATGATCATAGAGTTTAGATGATCTGTCTCAGGACCCTTTGGCCGAACTGCAACTTAGTTGAAGTTAGGAGACTTTAAGGGATACATGCTCATGGAGCGAGTACCGACAGCCAGGGAACACTAGCGGTTTCCGATGGATTTCTCTGATCAGGAGCTGTGCCAGGATACCGAACTGGAATTCGTAAATGTAAAAACCTGGAACTGTTTTTGGCACACTCAACCCCTCGACCTTACCCCAGGCACATGTACTTTAAACCCACTACTGGGTACTCAGGAAACCCTGATGCGGAAACTCAGATCAGTATAGATTGGGAACACAGAGTAAAAATCAGCAATGATGAACTACCAGCTGACCAGTGCTGCACAGAACTGGAATCTCACCTTGACCCCAGTCCTGGAACTGGAACCGGGACACAACTCAGCAACTGAAAATCCAGAAATGGGGAGTTCAGGACTGTCAACTATCATGGTTGCCCAAACCTGGATCCCACACTCTGAAGCACTTGAATTGGTCCTGTGAGACACAGAGCCAGCCCTAGCCACAAGATCCATAGAACAGGGAAACCTATCACTAACCAGCTATATACTGTGTAACTGGTGACTTACATGGACAACTGATGATTCTGGCAGTAAGGGCAGAACCCCTAGAGCAGATGAAAAGCCTAGGGACTGCTGGAGCAACTGGTGAGGCACAGTAGTGGGCACAGCAGTGTAGACAGTCATCCAGGTACTTGCAGAGACTGTACACACAGAACACTGACCTAGGATGGTGCAGAGTACTAGGAGATCACAGAAAGTCGGGTAAAGAGGTTGCCGACTGTGGATGGTCTGATAGAGATCGAGAAGGAGAGGGAGGATATCAGTTTTTAGTCATTTATAATATTCCCCAATGAAGCTGTCAGGACCTGGAGATTTATGTAGCTGTAGGCCAGAGATAATGTCAGAGATTTTGTCCTTCAAGATGTCAGATGTCAAGTACATCATGTTGGGAATGCATCAAGATGGGTAATTGGGCCTCGGTAATCAGACGAGCGACGAGAGGGGCGGGAGTATGACACCATGTACAAGTCTCTGTTGTAGTGATAGAAAACATCAGCAATGGCAGAAGTGGAAGTAAGGGTAGCTCCAGAGGGGCCCTTCCTAATAGCAATTATATGAATCGTACGTTTAGCAGTCCATGTCATAGTAGCCGATTGCTTTGCAGTCTTATTGTTCCAACAGTCAAACTTATTTTTCATATAATCTAATTTGGCTTGTGTTTGGGCCAGTAGAAAACAGTCAAAGGTGGATTTGGCATCTTTATAAGCGGAAAAGGAAGTTGCACTGCGGTCCAAAATATAAAGGGCGGGATGCATCAAGCATCACATCTTGCACGTAATGCATCCCGCCACTCATCGCATGCTTGTCCAGCGTTCATAAAGAAAATCACAAAGGACAGCTCTCCCTCTAGAATCCTTCTTTGCATATGCAGAATGACATGTGCACTGCCGGGGATACTGGAAAGGATCCAGTTGGATACCTCTTAGTTCAGAATTCGATAGGCTTCTATTGGGCAACACCATCTGAAGATAGCATTGCCCACCGGCTTTAAGCTGTGGAATGCTTTGCTTTTCAAAGGTTGGCGCGAATGAGAAATGCAGTCAAACCCCCCAAAACTGCATTTTCTGGGTTTTGACTGCATAATAGAGGATAGTGCATCTCGCCCACAGTCATGATAAGCAGTCCTCACTTGATGAAGCAAAGAATAATACGTGGCATAGTGTTCACAGTGATGTTGTGTCATATAAAAAATAATATTGCCTTGCAGAACGGCCTTAGACATTTACCATAACAGGATCAGATCATCCCTCTGCTCAATATTTGTGTCTAAAAAGTCCATACATGCATGTCGGAAAAAAGATTGAAAGCGCTCAGGAGCATATAGATGAACTGGGGTATGCTGATCCTTGTAGTGCCATATCAGAGGATCCTGGGGTGCCTCCAGGTCAGTTAGCTCTCAAATTAGAAATACATAAATGTATGACTCAAAGCTATTATCATGTAGCATTGGAACTTCCAGATCAGATACGCTTTGACATGGCTGGAGGCCAAATGGATGTAACTGAGATCTCTATATTGCTATTATCATGTAGGATGTAGATCTCATTTGCTGGTCCATTGCAGTGTGTTGGGGGAACTTGTTTTGTTCTTGTCTACATTATACCCTACCTTACATGCACCTGTAATGGCCCAATAAATTGATGCCATTCTTTGTATCAAAAGATATAATGATAAAAAAAACACGATACAAACACTGTTAGTAAGGGGGAGGGGAGCGGGATCAGTGGGGTCTTGATCCTCGGTCTGCAGGGAGGTAAGATCAGTGATAAGAGCAGCTTACAGAACACCCAGGCAGGCATACAGAAGACAGAAGATTTGAGGCAACTGCGGAAACCTCTCCTACGAAGAGCAGCACAACCACCTGGAAGTGTAGAGTGCAGAGAAGCACAGTGGCCGGCCCAAATGGAGCACCCTTAGGATCCACACGACTATGACCTCCGCATTAGGAAAGAGTCTGCAAGGTAGAGATACAGAGCTGCAGTATCAATTTGCATTATACATCTAGTCATAGGGGAAGCAGGTAGTGAGAGAGTCCAGGTAGTGAGGGTTGCCAGTCTCTGCAATCACCAGGGGATGAGGCCAAACTGGTGAGTCAATACACCCAGAAGCCATCGGGACCCAGAGGAGGCCAACCTCGGGACTCAGATGGAAGCAGGCTCTTGTGGGGGCCAAGCAAGGAGGTCACAGGAGTCCTTAGAAAGTCAGGCAGGCAAGCATATTTGCGGCCAGTCACAACAGGAGCAGAGAAGCAGAGCAGCGGGGGTAGCAAAATACGTGGCTGGGAGAGAAGCCTAGAAGAGAGCGAGTCTCCCCCTTGCACAGGTTCACAAGCAGGTAAAACAGTCACTATATATATGAAGAAGGCCTACGTTTAGGCAGAACGCCTATAAAGGAGGATGGCGGGAAGCTGCAGCACCAAGGCCCGAGAGTTAGGGACAGACTCTAGGGAAACTTATTGGCTATAAAACTGTTCCAAGAAAGGGCAGGGAACCAGCATAAAGTAGTGAACAGGTAGAAACAGACGAAACACAATAGTAGACTGTGAGGAATATAGCGATATGGCACCTAGTGCAAATTATAGTTTTTACGTCATAACAGATTGGTAATTAAAAGCCATATAATAAATGGGCTTTCTCATATATGGGAGAGACACTCGAGGAATGATCTGGTGGATCATATCCCCGTGACTCTTCTTAAATGGGGAGGTGTGAAGAATTATAGATTTTTTATGATTGGGTTTGTTCCCTAATAAGTTGTTGTTGAACTCTGGCCCTCACTGATCAATAAGATGCTAATGTCATGACTCACATGGTAATTATTCTTTAAAGTGTACAAGGCAGGAAGCCTTTTGGTGAGAGTCTTGCCCAGGTAATGAAATTAACAGGGACAGGCCATGTTCCCACTAGCCTGTTAACAAAGTCAGGAGATAACTATACAGATTTGTCTAGCTCAAAGCCCATCTGTGTGTCCACTCAATTATGGTAAAATTGTCACCAGGACATGTGTATTGCTCAGCCCTTTGTGTCTGCATCTATAGACAGGCAGCACCATAGGGGGTAAAGCAAATAGTAGCCAGGCTGACATTCAGGTGTGATGAGATATAGCAGATCAAACAAAGTCATATTTGGATGGTTTATGTGACAGAATTGATGTATCAGTGATAGCTGGAAGCTTGGGAAATTATATGCATATAACGGGACCCCATATCCAGGTTGGGTGCGATTCCGAGATAACTGAGACATACAATTTCGAAGATATGAGATATCTCAAGAATGCACTATTACAACCACATCATATTTACACTTCTATAACAGATGAAATAAGGACCAGTACGATGAACACCCCATATTGTAGTAGGAAATACATCCACAGGGGAAGTTATTAGGCTTATTCTGTTATAAATTTAAAAGGATTTAAACTTAGCTGGGAGGTTCCTGTCCTCCAATTATCTAATCCACCAATCCAAGCGGACGGGTACGACATCACCCCAGGTGTGATGCTCTTCTGATAAAAGGGATTGAAGTCCTGTGTTCTGTGTCAAAACTGGAGGATCAATGTCACATTGAAGTTTAACCTGCATTCCTTGCATTTCTTACCACTCCTCCTGGGCAGAACACTGCATGTTTCTAAGGCTGCATGTTTTCTGTAAGTCAACCTCTACCATTTTTATTTAATATTGCTATACATGTACTGTATGTAACTTTGTAACCATTCTTTTCTTTGTAACATTCTTTTTTAAGCATTGTACTCCTTTTTCTGTAAATAAAGTATTCTTTATTATTTTATTTCATATATGCTCCTAAACCTTTGAAGAGACTAATAGTCTGCTACGGTGACGCTACACTGATTGTTAAGTAGGGGAAGCAGAGGGTTGGTCTCAGCGAACTGTGTGGTCGTCTGGGACGCCGTGTCTGCGCAATTGTGGGGAGGTTAAGCAAAAGTTTAACTGCGTGGGAATCTTGTTGCCGAGCCTGTGCAATTATTGGGACAATAGATGACCGGTGGCCTCTTTAAATCGTTTCCATCGGGGGTGGCAGTTTCATAAGTAAGGTATTTGTATTACGGCTCTCTGTCTATAGCAGAGGTGCACCCCCACGTCAGGGATACTGATTATGGGTCCCTGACATAGACCTTCAGATCAGCAGATTGTAGTACCAAGAAGGGAGCATCGTTAAAAAGCGTTCAGCTCAGATGCCCTGCCCACAGAAAGTTCCAGTAGTTCTTTTTTAATTGTAGAATAAAAAGAATCCTCTGGCGCCTCTATAGAAGGACTGTCATCCACTGTCAGTGGAGGGGGACCTGGATGTACATCTGCAGTGTATAAGTTACCCTAAAGTTTGCCGGCAAACCATCCTACTGACTATACTTTGCATTGGATTTTATTTGGAGACATTACCCCACATATGGGATTCACCTACCTACCGATTTGGAATTATATCCATAAGGGGAATCTCCCATCAAAGGAGGATTAGTAATTCACCATCATTTTAGATCAACGTAGGAGAATAGAGTAATACGCTCAATAGCGTGTCTATCTCCTTCATATATTTACATGTTTGTCTTGTTTTTCTTTGTTAAATGTTGTAAGTCAGTACGTCTATTTTAATACGATCACTAGTGCATTTTTATTTATCCAGTAAATCATATTATTTTTATATATTCTATATACTCGATTCTACATTATTTATTTTTACGGGGCCTATAGGAGGCGCCAGAGGATTCTTTTTATTCTACATAGGCTATTAGGGAAGGTGAGCCCCTATTCTTTTTACTCTAGAGGCAGCCATCCCTTTAGGATCTCTAAATACGAGCGCTACCTTCACCCCTCCTTTATTTTGTTCTTTTTTAATTGTCCAATGAGCCTGAAACTGATAAAGGACTCAAAAACTGTATCTGCAGTGGCAGCCCCCTGTACTTGGACTACACAGAATTAGGTGTGGAGGGCTACATATACCATTAATCCTGGAAGAAAACACTTTAGAAAAGATATAATACAGTATCTGGGTTTTTTTTTTATATTGAGCACATTCTTTTTCAGTTCATACTTCATAGATTATAGATAAAAGCAGAGTACAGTATATGTTGTTCATAAAAGTGGGAAAAAGATTTGGTTGTGTAGAAAAATCTATACTGCATGGTAAAATACAGTGGGGGTGATTCAGAGGTGGATGAAGGAAACTATTCGGCGCAGGTGTCCGATGGTTTCCCTCTACGCATGCTTCTGGGCCACACTGCGCAGATCTCCGTGATAGTAACCACACAGAGACGCAGATCAAAATTGCAAGGAGATCCATTGAATTTCGTGGGAATTTCTGGGTGGTAACTTGTGGCCACCAGTCACTCGTGTGATGGTGGCCATGGTCAGTCGGACTTTCTCCGCCTTATTGATGGTCTGGCCGATGATGCTCTATTAGTGCATCTTTGTATCCACATCGTCAGAATCGCATACCATCGGCCAAGGCAGGGCCGCAACTAGGGGGGGGCTGGAGGTGCACGTGCACCGGGTGAGCCGCTGTACCTGGTGCCAGTGACCTCCAGCCCGGCGCTGCAGAGAGGCTCCAAGCCGGACGTCCGCTGGTAATATTAAATATTTATTACCAGCGGGCGCCCGGCTCCTTCTCTGCAGCGACGCGGTGTAGCCGGAGCCGGAGGCTGGAGTTCTCTCCCGAACTCCAGCTTCCGGCTCTCCCCGGAAGACGTCATGACATCTCCCCCATAGTTCCAAGGAGCAGCCGGCGGACCGGACGCGACGCTGGATGCAGGAGCGGGGTTCAAGGTAAGTATTTTTTTTTTAATAAGCTGCACTACAGGGGCATTATTATGGGGGCAGGGGCATTACCACAGGGGCATTACTATGGGGGCATAGGCAATAAGGGGCATTACTAATGGGGCATGAGCACTACAGGGGCATTACTATTGGGGCATGGGCACTACAGGGGCATTACCACAGGGGCATTACTGTGGGGGCATGAGCACTACAGGGGCATTACTGTAAGGGCACTACAGGGATATTACTATGGGGGCATGGGCAATACAGGGGCATTACTATGAGAGCATAGGCACTACAGGGGCATTACTATGAAAGCATGGGCACTACAGGGGCATTAATATGGGAGCATGGGCACTACAGGGGCATTACTGTATGGTGGACACTACAGGGGCATTACTATGGGGGTATTAACATATGGGCATTACTATGGGGGCATTACAATATGGGCACTACTGCAGGGGGAATTACATGGGGGGCGCCAAATTACTGTCTTGCCCCTGGTGACAAAAATCCTAGTTTCGGCCCTGGCCAAGGCATTACCATTAAAGATGCAATAGCGGCTGCGCCAAAAGACACAGCCACTACTGCAACTGCATCCACCTCTGAATCATTTCCAGTATTTGTTAAGTACATTAAAAAAAATTTAATTTAACATGTTTTATGTTTATTATATGTTTTAGTCCCAAAGATAAAATATGGGATAATAATGCATTATTTTGTTGCAGAATATGTATGTCGGGTTTGCATTTACAACTATAACTAAGTATTGTTGAATAGTATTAACTCAGAAGTTTTGATGTTCTTGCGAGAGAAAAGGATCAACGTTAACATTGTCTTCCTCCTGGACAACAAGCTTGACATTCTCCTCAGAAGACACCTCACTCCTAACTGTGTTATATTATAAATGGCACACAAATCAATAATGTCCTACACAACCTCCCGCACATACATAAGGGCTCCTCCAGACTGAGCAAGGCAATGGGGTTAGAGAAGCCAAAAAGTTAATAAGTTAACTGACCTGGTGTAGGAATGTGTGGCATTATTTGTGACTTGTTCTGTGGCTGGAATTATATAGGAGTGGGGAGTCAAGATCAGAGAAGGTAGGTGCTGTCCCCTAAAAGAACAACAAAGTCACTTTACAAAAAAAAAAAAAAAACTTGTGTGTGTGCTTGACTATTCTGTTAATACTCTTTACAGTCTCAGAAATGTGTAGTTCTACAGATGGAACAAATGATGTACAATATAGCTGAAAAATAAAATTATTCTAGAAAGGTTAGATACATTGTAAAAATAAGTTTTAAATACATGAGTATTGTGCCAACTATAGTGCTATATGGCCAATAGTACCTTCATTACCAAAGTCATGTTCAGAAATGATATGTAAAACATTATTGCCTAATAGCCACACATGTTCACCTTGCTATTTCCTCCAAACGACTGATTGTCCCATAACAATTCAGTTAACTGTTATACTCCCTGGAAAATTTGGCTACAATACTATGGATGAGGCAAGGTACATCAAATATAGAGCCTGATTCACTATGGATCGCTATTGCAATCACGCACGCAGGTCTGCTGCGAAAATATGCTAATGAATGTAATCGCAAAGCCATCGCACAGCCAGCATATAGACGCCCACTACCGCTATCTCACATCCGTAATACCTTGCAGTCCAGCGTATACATTGGTAACATGGAGTAACGTTGGACCCTCATGCACAATTACTGTAGGTCTGACCTTACACAGAAATTGCTAACCTCGTCTCACGCAGTAAGTACTCAAGCTGCGTATGTCATCGCAGTGGCTAATTTATGTACGCCCATGCAACGGCATTCAAAGGGACAGGCTCGTCTGCGTTCTCCGACCACTCCCCAATCACCACCCTTAAACGCCGATGTCCCATCCCATGGTCTGCGATGGCTTTGTATCTGCATATGTGAATGTAGTGTGATCGCAAGGCTAACTCACGCACGCGCACTGCAAAGCATACGCGGTACACACCATCGGACAATCTGCTTACGCTGTTGCAGTTGTGATCCGTGATGAATCAGGCCCATAGTCTGCACAATGATGGAGTACAATGTTTTCCAATTCTGCACTAATTTCTTCCCAATGGTACCAATGCTATATGTCTCTATGATGAGTCCTCGTTCAATGGCAGATAAATTAAATGGCTGATAATGACAGTAATGCCAATAGTACCTATTTGAGTACCCAGTGGAAGACCTGGTGCCACATCTACTGTAGTCTACATTGGTCCAGATGCACAAAATGTAAAATAGCAAATCAATTAGTCAGTGGTGGTATTGCTGTGCGGATGCTGATCATACAATCTAGGCCAGTCTGTACAATTGGCAGAGTATCCATGATGACATGAGGTGATAGTTGAAAATAGCTTATCATCTCTTCATGTGGCATCTCAAAGAGGGTTACATGTGACATGTAGACTCGCCTCCCAGGCCAGAGATGTTCTTGCTGCAGCTGGTGGTGAAGGTGACAGTGTGGCTGTAAAAAGTGTAATGCCACATCCAAACAATTGTTAGGTATGTCAGGAAAGCGAGACAAAAAAAATTAAAAAAATTACAATAAATAATGCTGATATTATATATATATATATATATTTTTTTTTTTAAATGTTAGCATAATCTTAGCTAAAACATTTAAAACAAAATAGTTATATAGTTATGTCAAAATCACATGATAGATCAGTAAAAGAAAATATGCATATTGTTTGCATGGCCATACTTATCAGATAAACAGAAAAAAAAACAGTTATTGGTGGTAATCCTGCCATGTCGTGTTTAGAAATGACCAATTGCTGAGGGAAAAAATGTAAAAACATTCCAAGATAGAGTAATGTGTTTCCTGTACTGAACAGCTGCACACCGAGCATACATAATCACATAAGCCTAGCCATAAATGATTGTAACATAATTGCCTGAGCAGAAACGATTGTGGTCATTCTCTTTGCTAGCAAGACAGGCATTCACTGGTTAGTGTACAACAAAATAATAATAGGTGCAGAATTCAACAGAACTGCGGTCTGACGGGAAAATAGTCCCATGAACAAGTGTCCACTGGCTGCGAGCAATGAAGGAAGTTTTATCAGCTGTAAAGGTGCTTCTGCAATGATCCAATCAGAAGTGATAAGACAAAGCTGTTATCTGTCGGAATCATCATCAGAGTATATTTACATCTAGATAGATGCAAAAGATACTGATCCTAAAAGACATATATATGCACACGTGCTGGCCAGCTTCACCCTCGTTTGCATGCAGGGACTGTGGTTCCAGGAAGGCTGCTGCCGCTGAGTATCAGGGCGGAGCAATCGCACTGTTGCCCTGCCCCCCAACCCCCCCATATCCACCCTGGATCTTCCCCTGCCTGAGTGGCGCAAAGTATTTTTTACATATTTTTTAGGGGGTGTGGCCATGCCTTCACGATTAGGACACTCCCCCAGCAGTACTTGGGCCCGGCCCGGCTCTCTACTGCCCTGTTTGCATGAAGACTCCACCGACTTGCATACCTTAGACCGCCCTTTACTTTCCCCATTCGTCCCTGCAGTTATAAGGAGGAACAAGTGTCAGGTGCGTGCAGATGTGCTGTGGCATATGTTGCTATTTTCTATGTAAGCATGTGCAGAGCTATTTTGTGCAATTTATGATAGGCAAACTGATAAGCTAAACTCGACGCCCACAATGCAGAATGGCTTTCCAACAGCAAAGCAGATGCTGAAACAGCAAAATTCAATATCTAGAGATCCTGCCACAACTTCCAACTCCACATTCATTTGAAAACATACAGTACCTTCCCGCAAGACTCATTTCACATAACACTCCATACTCTACTCCCATGGTTTCTGTTTATTTAGTTGTAGTCATTTGGGCTTTAATCGTAAATTGATGTTAAAAGATATTTTCTTTTGACATCAGTTAATTATTTAAACATATGTTAATGCAATTGGAAGGTGTAATGCAGGGATGGGGAACCTCCTGACCGGGGGCCGTATCAGGTCCTCCGAATCATTTGGTCTGGTCCTCTGAGTTTTTTTCTGGTAGCCTCATCTGGCTAACAGGGTGCCTAGAATTACACACTGCAACTAGAATCTATGCAGCAGTGCCACCTGACATGTCCTTAGGACGCTTCAGACAGTCACACTGCTGCCCTTACAGCCCCTGAGGATGCTCCAGGCATTGTTGTAATCACTGGCGATTGTGGCCACGCCTTCATTTGTGACATCACATGGAGGGGGCATGGCCTGCACTGGGCCTGCGAATAATGTTATATATGTCAAAACTGCTCTCTGCAGAAAACAGGTTCCCCACCCCTGATGTAATGCAATAAAACTACAATCAGAAATAACAGGAGCAGGGCATTGTATACTGGGATAAATGTGGTGTGTGGAAGCTATGCTATTTTTCAATCAACATGTTAATCTGAGTGCTTCTTAATTTAGTGAAATAGCTTCACGCGTTGAAGCATTGTGATGCACGTTTGAAGTCACACAGTGGAACATGGCCAGCTATAGTTTGCAGTATGTGAAGTTCCTGGAATAGCCTGGTGACTTGTGCATTGTGCTGCTCATGAACCCATAAGCTATATTTAAAAATTAAGCAATCTCCATGACACAGGATCTATATTTAAGAAGAAATACGCTCAGTGCCATTAATCCCCTGGTTAAAGTTCAGTAAGAGTCCTTTCCCTGTGGATCCTTCTCTTACCTTACAGTCTCCACTTTAAAATAAAAAACTGGAGCCACTATTTCATGAACACAACAAGGGCTCAAGAGATAGGATCTCTGGATGGAGTAGAAGAAATTGGCAATTGGGAATGTGCATTTTTTGGAATAACAACCGGTGGAGTGATGACATGGCAATCAAGCCAAGTTCTGCTTACAGTAAAATCTCTCTGTTGACAACTGTTTTAGTTCACTCTGCTCACAGAGGAAGAGATTTGACATAAGGAAAGGAATCCCCAGAGGCGGACCTACATCCAGAATAATGTCAAGAAACTACTACTCATCATTTTGAGTGGAGTTCTGTAAAGCTCAATTACCACCTACAGTAATTAAGCTTTACCACCTTTTGTTAACCATTACTAATCTGCCCCTTCCTCTCCCCAGAGTTTGGGTTCTGCTCAATGCAGCCATTTTTTGGGGGATCCTTGGATCACTTAACAGTCGTAGCCAAAAACCAGGGCAGCGTGGCTGTATTGAATCTCCCCTCTATTTGCATAAGTCCCCTAGAGTCACTCTAGGGAGGGCTTCTGCCTGTAACAACCGCCTGTTGTTCCCATAGAGTACACACTCACCAGTACTTAGGATGACGCCAGGTCTTAACCTCCAGACAGTAGGGGCTTATACAAACAGCGGGAGTTTGTAAGGTAAAAATGGAGTAGTAGTACAAAGGTAATATTAACCATGGAGCAGCCTGCAGCCGTGGACACAAGCAGGAGAGAATGCACACTAATAAACAGGTAGCGTGAATATCAGCAATACTAAGTAATAATATTGCAGGGTAATACCACAGAGCAGCGTGCACTGTGGACAATAACAGAATCTGATTGCATATAAACAAAACTACATAAAATAGTGGCAATCACAATCAACAGCTATATTGCAGGATGGTATAGCAATAAACTCAGATACACATGCAGCTGGCAGTATTGAAGTGCAGCATAACATATAATGCAGAAAGGAAGAGCAATATATTAACCAGCGTGTTTGAGTATAATATCAGCAAGAGATATGTGCATATATTGCAGGATGGAATAGCAACAGTACACAACACCAATGGCTTGCAGAGTGGATTTGCAGCACAATGAATGTTCCAGGTGTACTTGCAACAGGTACATGTAATGCAAGAAGAAGAAAGACAAGTGCACAACTCCAAATTAACTGATTATATATAAATAAATACATTTTACAGTAAATACAATAGAGGTTTTTGGCATGATCTTGGCCAAGATTATGGGCCTGCCCACCATATCCAGGTAACCTCTTGTCGGGCAGGTCCCTAACATACTAGGGTTCAAATCCAGAGCGCAGGACACCCCCAAACTAGCCCAGCCAAACCACCCCAAAGCACCGCTCTAATAAGAAAAGTGAAGTGTAAAAGAAATAGTTAGGAGCAGCCACTGGCCGCATATAAAGAATAAAAATAAAAAAGTGAAATACATATATATAAAAGAAACAGACAGTGAAGTATTAAAATGTGTTAAAGGAAAATGTGTTATACTGCGGTGCCCTGAAGCAGATCAGCAAAGCAATCCAGGGGGACCCACACCCCAAAAATGAACCGAAGCTGCACTACACAGTCTAAATATTAGCAGGACTTACCTATATTGTGCCCTGACTGGTGTGCATATTACATTGCCAGACTCCATGCTGTAACCAATGTAGTAAAGGTGCTAGTCTGAGTGGGAAGTGGCTCAGGCTTCCCAGGTGTGCAAATCAATGGACACCAGTCAGGGTTACACTGCCAGCTACTCAGCAGCGGATGTATTGGGGAAAGACACTGCTGGACCTCGCTGTACAGGTGGCATATTTGTAAGTATCACAGTGATGCTAAATGAAATATGCCACTGGTAGTTGGTATTGTTATTAAAGGGAGCCCTAAGACACAGAGCTGGGGAGGAGAGGAAGAGACAGGAGAGAGTTCCAGATAAGACAAAGAGTGACAGGAGGGGATGGGAAAAACAGCAAGACAGGATAAGAAGATAGAGATGAGTATACAGGGGCCCATTTATCATTGCATATTTGTGGTTTCATCACCAAAAACACCTGTTTTGGGGGGTTAACCGCAAATATGAAGTTTTCCCCAGATGTATGACAGAGGGACCGCAGCAGGTATCAGAGATATCCCTCCATTCCCATTGGCAGTGGCATCCCCCATTGTAGGGATGGGCTTCTTTTGGAGCCCCTGTCCCTGTGTGTGCCAGATGATACATTCCCGTGCTATGATCACATCTTACAGTGCGATCATGGCTGTAATGTCATGTCCAGATTGCATTGCAAATGTGATCATTAATAAATAGGCCTGATAGAGACAGAGTAGGGGGACAGAAAGAAAGAAACTAGTAATAATAATGGGAGAGAAAAATGGGAAACAGTGTCAGAGGGAAAAAGAGGAATAGACAGATGGGGAAGGAGAGAGAGAGAGATGAAATAACAAGGGGAAAGAGAGAAGGAGAAATAAATGGTGGGATTGGAGAGCTTAAAAGACAGTGGTAAGTATAGAGCAAAAAACAACTTCTAGTATAAATATACAATCTACCAGGGAGAATCGCGCATACAAACATAAGAAAAGCTAAATGTGTGTGCACTGTACAGTGATAGCAGTTATTATACGGAATGCCTGGAAAACCAATACTCCAAGTAACATCTAGAAAACAAGCAAAAGAGTGCAGGAACTGTGCATGGTGATATCTTAGTGCTTATCTCCTAGCCCGATAGATCAGTGGAGGAGGCGACTTCCCTATTCCTTAGTGCACACAGATGGAGGACCAAAAACATAGCCTCGCACATACATGTCATCAGCGCACATGTGTGCATTATAGCCTCGCACATACATGTCATCAGGGCACATGTGTGCATTATAACTTCGCACATACATGTCCTTCACATTTAACACCAGTGACTTTGTTACAGCTATACCCGCCTACTACCGCATCTTGCCAAGTTATTCCAGCCCTCAAGGCTGCTACACAGGCCAAAGGCTGCTACTCAGCCCAAAGGCCACTACTCGGCCAAAGGCCGCATCTTGCCAAGTAATTCCAGCCCTCAAGGTTGCCACACAGCCCAAAGGCTGCTACTCAGCCCAAAGGCTGCTACACGGCCCAAAGGTCGCATCTTGCTAAGTTATACCAGCCCTCAAGGCTGCTACATGGCCCAAAGGCCGCCTCATAATCTACGGCCTTCCGGCCCACATAGCCAGGTTTCTACCAGTTCTAAAAGCTGTTGCACGGCCGCATCCAGCCAAGAGTTCCAGCCCTCAAGGCTATTGCAGGACTACTCAAAAGAGTCATACGCATCCTAACAGGTACCCAAAGGTTGAGAAGTCAGGGGTATTTCCCAGGGAGCTGTCACCCATCCCAGTAGCCAGTGTCTTCCATGGGAAGAGTTTGTTTATCTTTCATCTTGCTGGTCTGGCTGCCTTTGGAGCCCCTTGACTACTTTAGTACATGTTTTTGCATGACACAGCTGATAAAAAAGAGTAGTAGAAGCACAATAGCAGCAAACCAGATTAATGCAGTAGTGATTAATGGAAGGAAGTCATGCCAAAATGGGTCAACTAGCGCTCACCTGCTGGATATTACATAGCTAATTGTCACAGTGCGCCGGACACCAGTCATCACTTACCGGGTCTGTCAGCACTGGTTCTCCGGCGAGCAGTGGGCGGGGAGACCATGGTGCCCGCTGCAGACAAAGCCCCCTCCGGCTCCCTGTCACATTCCCCGGCGGGCGGCAAGCGGGGAGATCCTGGTGCCTGCTGCCTCTGGCTCCCGCTGTTGTAGCTGTGTGCAGGTGGCCACGGCTCCCCCAGGGGGCGCACCCCACCCTACAAAAAGATTTAAAGGGCCAGGCACACGAAACGTGAATCACGTTTGCCGCGTGAATTGAACTCCTCCCTATAAGAGGGAGTCTCTGGCAACTGACAGATGCCAGAGTATAGGCTCCAATTCCTTACTCCAGCATTCCTGTGTGTTTGACTTATGACTCTTGACCTTTGCTCTGCTTGTGACTCCGATTTCGTCTACTCCCTTAGTACTGACCCGCATACTGTACGTCTGCTCCTTGGTACTGTCTTGCTCGTTTGGCTCTGATCCAGCTTGTCTACTATGCTTATATCTTCTCCACTCCATCCAGTGTACATCAGCGCCTGTATAAGGGAACCTATTCCGAGGGCCGCGACCTGTGTGTCGGACACAGCCAATTCCATACCTTCTTGCGAGGGTCCCTGGTGCATACTGCCGGCACATTAGACTCCGCACCTCAGAAATAGGTTACGTCAATCCCTAAATACAGGTTGCATCCACTATCCTCCTGTGGGTTGTGACACTAATGAAGAGGAGATGGTACTCCCTGAAAATCGAAAGACCAACACAGAAAGGAGATGTTGGCCAGGGGCACTGCATCCATCCAACTGATGTGCTTTGAGTCTTCAGATTTGTGAATGTAGGTGATATAGGGGCACCTTTTTTCTGATGCTGGAAGTGGGGAAAGGAAGCAAGGCAGCTGTAGTAAGCAGGGGCATAAGTTCATAACAGGAGCCTGGAGGCGAGATAGTTGTTGATGTCCCCCGTACGCTCGTATTCACTACCAACACCCCATTCCCAGCAACACACACTTCCCCTAAACCACATTTACTTCCTAAACCCCAGCAGCACCCAGTCACACATTCTCCTACCTCTGCATTCACTTACAACACCCCAGCAACACCCAGACACCCCCCTCGCCCCTGCATTTGCTACTAACACCCTAGCAATAACCAGACACACACTCTGCCCTGCATTCACTACCAACAACCCAGCAGAACACACACATTGTCCCCCTTCCCCTGTACTCACTGCCAACACCCCAGCAGCACCCAGACACATAGTCTCCCCACTGCATTCAATGCCAACACCACAGCAGCACCCAGACACCCCCTCCCCCCTGCATTTACTACTAACACCCTAGCAACACCGAGACCCACACTCTCTGCCCTGCATTCACTACCAACAACCCAGCAGAACACACACACTGTGCCCCTTCCTCTGTACTAACTGCCAACACCCCAGCAGCACCCAGACACACATCCTCCCCCCTGCATTCACTACTAACACCTTAGCAGCACCCAAATACACACTCTACCCCCTTGCATTTACTACTTACACCTTAGCATCACCCAGACACCCCCCTGCATTCACTACTAACACCTTAGCAGCACAGAGACACACACTCTCCCCTCCTGCATTCCAACACTCCAGCAGCAGCACCCAGACACACACTCCTCCACCAACACCTCAGCACATAAGATGGCAGCCATGGCAGTGCCCTGTAGTTGCAGGGCTTGATTCTGGAGCGTGGAGTGTTACGCACAAGGAGATTGGCTGGATGCCATATTTGCTGGTGCTATCCCCCAGGTGCCTGGGTGTCTCTGGTGACCCACAACTATGTTGTTACGGTGTTTGATGGAGTTTGCTCAGAGGGCAGTGGGGAGCTCCTCTAAGACATGGACAAAAGTCCAGAAACACAATGTAATAATCAATTCAATCAATTCCTCTTGGCATCTCCCTCTAGTAAATCTACTTTGTAGCATGTGTGTTGAGAATTATCTTGAGGCCAAGCTGGGACTTGTATGGATTACACGAGTAAAACACTATTTAAAACTCTCCCTTCTGTAACTTTGCCAAATTAACAAATAAAACATGATTTCTTTGTAAAGAAACAAACCATTCACAGTCTTGGCTTCATTTACCTGCTCCTCCCATCTCCCTACTTTCCTGAGCCATTCCTCTCTTCTTCATTCTTTATACATTTAGACAAATATATCATATCAATAACATGCTCAAGTCCCTAATACTCTTTTATTGTTTAATTCTACTCAGATAGACTCCCTCTCCTGCAATATCTGCCTATTTATACCCCGTTTGCACTGGCCAAATAACCCAGGTTATTGCTCTGTCAACCCGGGTCGCGGCTCAGTGTAATAGGGTCCCTAAATATTAACCCATGACCAGTGACCCGGCAAACTTACCCGGGTAGCGAGCAGGGTTGGACCCCGACCCAGGTCCCGTTTATAGCATAGGAACAGCCATCTCATTGGCGCTTGGAGATGAAGCAATCTGCAAGTGCTGGCAGAAAACTTAACACTGTGCAGTGTAAATGGCCGGACCCGGGAATAACCCGGGTCGGAGACGCAATGTGAACGGGGTCTGTCCCGGGTTGGAACCGTGTTCCAAATCTTGGGACAGATCTGGATATTGGTTTAAAAAGGTTTAAGTAGCTTATTTACTACTGGTGTATTTAGGCCGGTGTGGCCTTTAGCAACTGTTTCTATCTTGTTTTTTTTACATTGTTTCTGAAATCATGAATAAACTAAAAAAATAAAAAAAATTAAAAGAAAAGAAACAAGCCATATATTGTCAAAGATGGCAAACATTTTCCTACTTCTTATCAATGCTGACCCTATCCACTACTCATTGGTATTCAGGTTTTTTAATTGTTTACTTACCTCTTGTTTGATTTGTCTTCTGATTTGATATGTTGATAGATCCTAAAAAAATATGGGAGAAAAAGGCACCAGACAAGCAGCAGGGAGGACAGAATAAAGGCAAAAACCAGTTTGTATATACAGTATTCTCCACCAGTGATATGCAACCTGCTGCTTCATCTACTCTGCAGTCCTGCGCTGTGACCAAACTCCAGTCTGCACCTTTACTAACGTGTGTTGAAGATGCTACCCTCATCCTGTCCCATTCCGGTTTTATTACTGCTATCACCGGTCCCAGCTCATTTCAAGTCTCTGGTCCCATTCCCGTTCCGCTACTGCTATCACTGGTCCCAGCCCAGTTGAAGCCTCGGAACCCATTGAAGCCGCGGTTCAAGCTTGCGGTTTCACTCCTGTTCTATTGTTGTTATCTCTGGTCTCAATCAGGTTCCAGTTCAGCCCAAGCTGGTGTGTTACTTTTGGTTCCAGCCAGTGCAGTAAACTGAAGTCCCCTGGGTATACCATAGACTAGCCTAGTATTTCAAAGGCTAAGTCTTCAGCCTACACTGATTCTGACTTCAAGCAAGTCCTCTGAGAACAACTCTCCTGCTTATTGTGAGTTCAAGTGGACTTTACCTGTATTGGACTTCAGATTTCTTTGCAGCTCTGCAATTGTATAGCCTATTCTCAGCATCGCAGCTCCTGACCTAGCTTTGGTAGTCTCTAATCAACATACCATCGGTACCATACCACAATCGATGGTAGTTGTTGCCCTAAGGGTCCTCTCTTTGAGTGTCATGGTTCATGCTGAGTCTCTTCTTCAGCGTTCACTCTGGTTTCTGGGGACTGGATCTAGATTCCTCATTGAGGGTGTCACCCAGCTCTGGTAATTGGTTTGCAGCATCTGCTAGCAGATTCCAGGTGGGCTACTGATAACCTGTATTACTTGCTGCTCTGTCCCCTGAGTTCTGAAACACTGGTTCTGGTCTCTTATCCCTGTATTCAGGGTAAGGGGTTGAGTTCAACTCAATAGGTTCCAGGGGCAGACTGGGAGCCTTCCAGGTCTCACTGACCTCTCTGAAGGCACCAGGCAGTTACCGCATGGGTCACAATCATTAGTAGACTCCCGATTCAACAACCACAGTTTCACTATGACTCATCAGCCCTGTCAAGGCTCCTGACTCATATCTGAAACCCTAAATGCAGGCCTTTTAAAAAAGTGCTACAATCTATAACTAACTTATATGACAACAAAACAAAAAGGCGCTGGGGGCAGCAAGTGAAGACTTAGAGGGCCGCATGTTCTACACTGTCACGAGTGATGGGAACTCCATTGCAAGGGTCCACCCCTTCTGTCAGCTGTTTGGTTGCTGTGGATGCATCCGACTATCTGGGTGGGAATTTGTTGTGTGAACAAATGATTGCACTACAGCCAAATCTGGCTGTGGCACGTAGCTCCTAAGAGTGTTTTGGTTGGCTACCTTCACCTTAATAATAGAGGAAGGTCATTCTCTCACTGCCTGTTCCAGGTACAGTATTCTTCTCAATGAGGGCATGTTTTCTGGCAGTTTTCCCTAATTCGTGGTTATCCTGTTCCCCAGGGCAGACCACATGAGGGGCATGGGGGACACATGTTGAGGATCCATCATGTTTATGGTATACTGTAATACTGTAACTGTATCTTTTGGGGGCTGGATTAATTCAATCATCCTGCTGCCAAAGGCCCGATGTCCCATGTGTCATAACTGTGTTGTCATGGAACCAGTAATGTGATGTCTGGCTGGTACGACTGCCAGGGTGCTGTGCATTGTTGTCATTTCTCAAGTGAGAAGATCACTGCACCACCAATATACAGCCCTACTGTCAGGCATGTGACTATTTCAGTACGTAAAGATAAACTACATTTGCCAAAGTTTCATTGTGGTCGTTGGAGGAGCTATCCTGGTTGCTGGCATTCTCCACATACAGGGGCTAGAGTTAAAATGATCATCTGTCTCAAAGGTGTTGTCAGGTTGTGGGATATCTGATTGCTTATTATTTCAAACCTGATTCCATTTGGGTCACATGTTCTGAACTTCCTATGGATTACAGACCTCTAGTATAAAGCCTGTTACTAACTGTGTCTCAGTGTCTGTGCAACGTTACTTTCAGGTCTTTCTTGGACTCCTGCCAGATCCCTGCTGTGCCTGTGGTTTGCTGTGGACTTTGCTATATCTCTGCCCATGTTCCGGTTAAACTTCTGATACTGGTTACCAGCCGCACTAGAGCTCAGCATTGCAATTGCCTAAGTATTGTTATTCTGCTCCATTGCTGTGGTTGCATCCCCTGCTGGATTATTTACTCTGCCTGTTGTCTTCTACTTCCGTGGACATTGAACTCACCTTTACTACAGTTGTCAACTGCACCGTTACAGTTTCGTCGCCAGACCCTTCGTGCATCACGGGGCTCAACCCCACTCCGGATCCCCATCACGCCGCAGGGCTCAATCCTGCTCCGGACCCTCGCTACATGGCGGGGTTCAACCCCGCTCCGGATTCTCGTCACGCTGCAGGGCTCAACCCTGCTCCGGACCTTCACCGCATCGCAGGGCTCAACCCTGTCCCGGATCTTCAATACATCACAGGGCTCAAGCCTGCTCCGGATCTTTACTACATCACAGGGCTCAACCCCACTCCGGATCTTCACTGCATTGCAGGGCTCAACCCTGTCACGGATCTTCACTGCATCACAGGGATCAACCCTGCTTCACATCACAGGGCTCAACCCTGTCTTGGATTTTCACCACGTCTCAGGGCTCAACCCTGTTCTGGATCTTCACTACATTGCAGGGCTCAACCCTGTTCCGGATTTTCATCATACTACAGGGCTCAACCCTAGTGACATCCTTTATACCATCCTGAGGTCTTAGCCTCATATTGGACTCGGGGTTCCCTACCACATTAGTATCAGAGACTTTATTTACATATGGGGGTTTACTCCTATATTGACTACTGCATATCTGAACTTCTGTGTTGTTGAGACTTTATGTGAAACATTGCTATATATTTTGCCTGTGAATAAATTCTATTTACTTTTATTCCGTGTTACTGAGATTTCATGAAAAGGTAATTCCTAAAACCACCTTAGTTTATAGTGCCCAGTAGGCCTGACTCCTTCCAGGAGTCTCAAGTGTCAGCAGCCGTGACACCTACTATTTACCTCAATTCATAGAATGTTTTTCTTTACAGTACAGTAAAAGTTACAGTACCATCTACAGTCTGGATTGCCACCTGCCCTTACTTTTTGACCAATACCTGGATGCTAACTGTTTATATTTCTGCCTACCCTGACCTTTGTCTGAAGCTTGTTCTCCTTATTCCCAGCCAGTGTGTCCTATGTGCAGCCATCTGTGACAGCCATCTGTCTATCATTTCCAGCTTTTATTTAGTCTTTATTTTGTCACCTCACTCTTAGGGAATGATTCTGAGTCACGTGCAAACTCACACGCAGCAGCGTCTATTGGCTGTTTATACAAATGGCCTATAGACTCCTTCCCCGTGAAAGTAGCCGTTTGCATTGACACGCTGTGCGCCGATGTTTACGCATGTGCAGAACGGGTACTGCGTGATCACACGCAGAGCGGCGGCAGACTGTCAGTGATTGACAGTCTGCTGCTGTTTGTGGGCGGGAAGGGGGTGGCTTGTCGCAAACGTTTGGGGGAGGGAAGAGGTCAGGATCTCTGTCAGCAGACTGAGATTTCCTGGCCTCTTTGTTGCATCTGCGGCAGTTGGCTTGTGTCACCCATGGGTCACTCAGTCGGCCGATAGGAAAGCAGATTATCTGATGCTGGGAAAGCAGATTATCCGATGCTGCATCTTTGGATGCAGGAGATATTAAGCCTCCTGCTGTATTACCATAATAGTGCTATCGCAGCTGCTATCATGTTAGTAGCTGCGATACACTTGCATCCTCTGCTGAATTACACCCTTAGTTACTATTGAAACTTCACTTCTCTCTTCAGGTTGTTTTAACTACCAATTCCCACAACTCATCTTCTCTTGGCTCAAGGAAAACCTCACCCTGGATGTCACGGTCCTGCGGGCCGACCCTCCAGACACGCCAATCTGAGAATCCCCACCCGTGACTTTTACAGGTTACCTCAGCACATGTGGTTAACTAAACCTGGTAACTGCCACCAGCAGAATATAATGCTAAAGCACAAGGTAACCTTCTCCTCTCACCTGCATACACAATTATCAATACTTAGAAAAATAGGTAACATGAGTCATATAAGGCTTTGGGTCATAAAAACACAGATCCAGAACTAGAATATTTTATTCTAGATTGTCTTCAAAGCGTATAATAATATAAGAATATAATAATGTTAAAAAATCACACAGTTACTTACACTTTCCAGAAATTTTAATAAAATACAGTAATAAATGGGGAAAAACAAACCATTCAGGTCACGGCGGATTAAATGGTTCTGGGATGAGGCCTTCCCAATGACGAACTCTCCATCATCTATATCCTTCCATAGCCTCACGCAGGATGAACAATGGGCCAGTGTTGACTCACATATTTATGCCTGCCTTTTCCAGGCACCCCCCTCACCCCCTCCCTGTGGATGATTTTAATCATTTTCAGCTCAGAGTGGACTGTTTAGCTGGCTGAAGCTCAGTGTTTCCTGGCCACCTGAGCAGGGGTTCTTTAATTCAACATTCAGCATTATTTGAAGTTTGGTAAACAGGCCTGGGTCAATAAACATGCCCAGTGACTATGTGAGGAGATTCACACCTTCGGAGACTGAGTGTCTACCTGGTCCATCCATTCTTTTGATCACTGTCCCCAAACAGAACACAGGACTCTTAATGACTGTTTTAGGAAGGGCCTGGCCAGTTGTCATATAATTCCACAGACATATTTCTTCTATGCCATATACAGTGGGAAATTATTATGGCTGATTCAGGAAAACAGACCTTCTTACAATCTCTCTTGCCCAGTTTCAAAGGGGACTAGTCAAGAGGGTTTTGTCACCTTTCCACACACCAGACCTCATGCTGATTAACGTACACAGACACTTACAAAGGATTCTTACATACAACTGTACAAAAGGGGAAAATACATGTTATTACCAATACAATATAATTTGCAGTTATGCCCATTCTGATGTGAAATTAGCTTTTCCGCTACACTGGACATCAACCTACAGGATATCAAGATATTCCACACATCACTTCACTTTTTACCTATTTTGTTCAAATGACTACAAGAAAATAGTTCCTGCTTGTCATTGGGGGGAATTAAATTCAGCGTGATGGTGAATAGCTGCGGGAGGGAGCTTCTGCAGCTATTCAATTCACTGCACTGTGTGCCTTGTCGGGAAGCAGGTAAGTCAGAGGATGCCGGTTCTCGCGACTTAACCTGGGTGTTTAGGTGCAGCATTCTCTGACTAAAGTGCCGGATGCTCGGCTGTTAGCGCTGCGCCAAGCTGGCAAACAGCTGCGTGCCCGTCACTTTTGTCTGATTTCTCCTCACATCCCCAGGGGGATGCAAGAAGAGATCCTTAGCCCGTCCAAACAGCGCGTTGAATTGAATAGCTGCAGGAGCTCCCTCCCACAGCTATTCACCATTGTGCTAAATTTAATTCCCCCTCCTAAATATAGAGCGTTGTTATTTAATTTCATATTGTTAGATGAATTATGCTATTAACTATATTTAATAAACATTTTTTTGTCTCCTCATTAAAAAATGTATGTGGTGCAAGATACTTTGTTGTGTTATATTTAAATACTAAGTGCGAATCTCACAGTGTACAATCAGTCTTTTTATTATTTTAGCTGAATAAAATGATGAGGAATTTGCAGTCCAATGTAGACCGTATTTAGCTAGCATCTAACTTTAAATTGGCATATTGCTTAAATCAACTAGAATTTGCATATATTTTTATTAAACACAAAAGCTGACTATGTTTAACATCATGTTTAAGAAAGGACATTTGCACAGTACGCAACTATGTAAAGCTTATCAATAATGCATATCAAACTATCACTTAAGGTGCCCTTACACGGTGCGATTTTTTACACGATTTGGCCGTTTTGGATCATTCGTAACGACCAATTGTGTAAAAAGTGGCGTATTGCAGTACGATTATGATGGAGATGCATCGTGTATCGGCATCGCAGATGAGATTTCGACATATCGTGTAGGATTTGACACACATCGTACAGTGTTTTGCTTGATGTATGATTTATGAATTCGATGGCCACTCCCCTACTCCATTTTGTGACAGACGACGAAGTGAAGCAGCAGCAGCATCGTATCTTGCGGAGGTTTGCACATAAAAAGTAATCGCCTGTATTCTACTATGTACACCCTGAACCACCAATGTACCCTGCACCTCCAATGCATATAACCCCTGCCCGACCAATGCGTATTAACCACTGCACTCCCAATGCATATTAACCACTGCGCCCCTCAAATGCATATTAACCACTGCCCCACCAATATGTATTAACCCCTGCACCCCCAATATGTATAAACGCCTGCAACCCCAGTGTACATTAACCCTTGCACCCCCTATGCATATTAACCATTGCCCCATTGTGTATTAACCACTGCACCCCCAATGTGAATTATCCACTGCCACACCAATGTGTATTAACCCCTGCACCCACAATGTGTATTAACTACTGCATCACCAATGTGTATTAACCCCTGCACCCCCAATGTATATTAACCACTGCCCCACCAATGTGTATTTACCACTACCTCACCAATGCATATTAACCCCTGCACTCCCAATGCTTATTAACCACTGCACCCCCAATGTACCCTATGCCACCAGCGTACTAGCCCATCAATGGTTAATATCCACCGCACCCACAATGTACCCACTGCCCCAGCCAATGTTATGACAGTGTAGCACACTGTAAATTGTGACCCAATTGTTTAAAATCAAAGAAATGTACTATGAAAATAAACTCACACAGGTTTAAAAATGTATTTATAAAACATTAAAGACATATTAACTAATTAAAATAATTCAACTGGTAAAACATTCAAACTTTAAAATTTAAAAAGAACACATTAAAAACATATCAAGTAATTTAAATAATTCAACTGTCAAAACATTAAAACGTTCACATTTTAAAAACATTTATTTTTCTGTTTTCCCACAGAAATGACCAGTGCAAGAGAGCGCCAATTTGTCACCGGTTTTCTTGAGCGCTATCGCACCCAAGAATGTCTGTGGCGCATAAAGCTGCCCGACTACAGCAATAAATACAATATAAATTGCTGCTGCAATTGAAGAGCTTGTATCTTTCAGCAAGCCATCCCACGACGAGGCTTCCCCGAAGTGGCTGAAAGCTAAAATACAGAATTTACGTACGGTGTACGACAAATACAAAACAGCAGGAGTGGGGGCAGATGAGTTATACACCAGTACCTTGTGGTACTTTGACCTCAAGTTCCTGCACGAGCAGGAGCCACAGAGAGCTTCACAAGCGCTCATGGTCGAGAGTGTCGCTGAGGAGCAGCAAGAGGACTCCGCTGAAACAGAACAACCGTCCTGTGATAATTGTTCATATCACACTAGCGGATACTGTCCTCCAGCCATGGTTCTGCCTCCACTCCATTAAAGTAGGCCAGGTATTGCTCCCTGACCACTTTAGCCCATGCAGTCCCTGTTGACTCCACAACTGCTGAAGGGACCACAGAGGGCATTTGCAATGTCTCCTGTAGATGGTCCGGGTCGTCTGCCATAGCTGTATCTACTGATCTGTTGTATGGATGAGGAAATTGTGGCGGACACAGCAGGCCAAGACGACTGAATCTATTTTGTCCACACGAAGATTTCTAGCCGTTTGGAAAATTCTGAATCGGTTGCATAGAATGCCAAAGGTATTTTCCACTATCCTCCGTGCCCTGGATAGACGGTAATTGAAGATGCGCTTTTCTTTCATCAGGCCCCTTTGTGCATATGGCTTCAGCAAGTGTTCATGGAGAGCAAACGCCTCATCAGCCACAAAATCGTAGTTTAGGCCTGCCGTACGAGATCGCATTGTATACAAATAGCACCGTGTATGGGCACCTTAACACTACTTATTGCATATCAACAAAATTATTTAAAAGAGAGTAGACCTGGGAAAGTGGGCTGTCCAAGGGCTTGTTTTGAGTTAAATTGCATCCTTGTGCCCACACACCTCTGACTTGGTCCTCTGAAGTAAATCAGTGAGTATTGGTTAAAACAAACCTCATAATTTAGGAGATATGTTTGCATTGTTATGCACTTAAATCGTAACTGACATCAGCAGTGGTGGCTCCTACTCTCTTAGATGAGAGGGGCTGCCGCTGCCGAGAAGGAGAGAATATGGAAGAAACATCACTCGCCGGGTCCCGGGCGGAGCCTGCGCAATCGATCTGACGGTCCCCGGGACCCGCGCATGCGCATATCACAGGCTTCCAATCGGCTGCATCATCTGCAGCCCCTAGGAGCCGGTTGGGTCTGGCCAAAAGGCAGAAGAGTGGCTTCCTACTGGAAGCCGCTCTCTGCTAAAAGCAGCCCTGACTGGCAGTCCCAGAGGGAGGAGACACCTCCCCGAGACTGCCTGTTTATGTAACTGGCAGGTAGCATTTCCAATGGGAAGTCATTGCCAGTAACAGTGTAGCTAGTGCAGTCATGTACTGCAACTGGCTCACTGAGGTGTTGGATATTACTGGGGGGCTACAGCCCCTAGGCAAAATCCACCACTGGACATCAGTGTCAACAAGTAAACTCTAAAAAAAAATTTAAGGAACATTCAGCTGTAGGTAGCAGCTAAGATGGGTTTCCAAGATTGTTATATGTATTTCATAAAGTGGTTTTACAAGGCATCATTGGTCTTGGCACTGGGATTAAGGTAAAAAGTAGATTCCCGTCTTCCTCAGTAAAAGTCTATGTTTGAGAAGTGTTGGAGTAGTTACCCCAATATTCTTACCCTTGAGACTCATCTTAAGGTTGTTTCCCGATGGTACTGATGTCCATCCACTTTGTCCAAAATGTACCGTGGGGTGTCGGCCTGTTGCTGGAGGTGTGGGGCGGATTTGCGAACTCCCCTCCAAATATAGTGGTCCTGTCCTGTTTTGAAGGTTTTTTGGGACGAGGTGAATTCAGTATCACGTGAGACATTGGGTCCAGATGTACCAGAATGCTGGCTTCTAAACTTACATAATTCATCGTTATCTGTGTATTAAAAAGATCACTATTAAAGTATTTTAATAGTGCAGCTGTTATTCCTGTGCACTGGAAATCTAGCTCACCCCCAACCCTTGTTGACTGGTTTCAAATAATTGAAATGTATAGGTTCATGGATGATATTATTATGTCATCCCCTGATAAATATTATACCTACTCCACGATTTGGTTTAGCTGGTTGAAATTCTGCAAATCCATAAAGTATAAAACACTTAAGTCCTATTCTCTGTTACGCTACTTGCCTTCAGTTTCCTATGTCCTAGATCCCGGCCCCTCCCCTCATTCCCTTGGATGGTCTTTCTCTCTGTTTTCTTTTTCTGTTTTTCTCTTTAATAATGATATTTACTATTATATCTTTCCAGATGTGCATTATGTTTTTTCTATTGATCTGATTATTATGCCATGGTTCTTCTTATGTCTTATACTTTTTTAGGTATCTTATTCTCTATCGATGTACTTGATTGTATAGTTTGCACTCTATATTTTATACTTTGGCTATGATGTACTGTTGTTTGATATTTCCTGGTGCACTTAAAATGTTCTAATAAACTTTACCTGCCTATACACTCGCCCTATACTAACCAATAGTAGTAGCTTCATTGCAGAAATGTAATCCTAATTGCACTATCCCCCATTGTACAGAAAAGCTTTACAACAATTGCACAGAGAGCTCACCTCAACTTATCAGAGAGTGTTCTGCTTGCGTGGGACCATGCAGCACTATGAGCTTATCTTTGATGGTAGAGAGCCTCATTGCATTTTGAGCATCTCTGTGACCAGAGAAACACTCATTGCACAGAACAAGCCTAGAAGTCTACATGAATTGGCAGTAAAGTATTCACTGATCAACCAGGCATCCTTCAAGATAGGGGCTAGGGACCCAAGTGTACATGATGGAGCTTAGGACAGCAGAGGTGCTTGAAATTACACCTAGTACAGGTAAGAAGGTAGCTGCATATTAGATGTCAGCTTTGGTTCCTTTTCCATTGGAGTTGATGGTCTGACCATTGCATTCTCTGTTGTTACATAACTATTTCATAGCATCCAAAGTAGTACTGTACATTTGGGAGAATAAGAAATGGCTTTCCCTAAATTAGGGAAGGAATGAGTAATTTGCCTGGTACCATTATTAGACATGAATATATGGATCCTACTCCCAATTATCCCTAACTGGGGGTTTTGCCCTGAGAGACACATAATATGTGGCTACTAGGACCACTGATACCACAGAGGTCTGAACAGCCATAATTATGGTGATGGGCAATGAGTGATGTCTAAGCTTCTGTCATTGTACAAAAATATAAAGATAACACAGTGACATTTGCTAAAATAAAATTAAGACATAGGGACTAATTCAGCACGGCTCGCTGCTGCGTAATCACACACAATGCAGCTACGAAAATATACTAAAGCCCGCTGCAGCTCAGCCAGCATAGAGTATGCCTACTACTGCTTACTCACATCTGTAATACCTCTCTGTCCTGCGTATACATCAGTAACATCGAAGCACATCGGCCGTCACACATAATTACAACAGCTCTGACCCGTCGCAGAAATTGCAAGTCTCGTTGCACGCAGAAGGCTCTCAAGCTGAGTATGCAATCGCAGTGGTTAATTATGCACGTCCGTGCAATGGTGTTCAAACAGATAGGCACGCCTGTGTTTCTGCAACCACTTCTCCGTCACCACCCCCAAATGCATACGGCCTGTCACTCACTCTGCGATGGATACATGTCTGCATGCGTAATCGCAGTGCGATCACCACGCAGTGCAATGCATTCACATGCGCAATGGCTAACAACGCTAGATCTGCGTACGTAGTTGCAATTGCAATCCGTGCTGAGGGCCTGATTCAGAGCCGCTTGTAAGCGGCCGCTCGTTCGCTCTGAGCGATGTTTGCCCAACTGCGCATGCGTACGGATCGTAATACGCATGCGCGAACCAGTCAGTGCGGACGAAAATAGTTTGTTCGCTAAATAGCCGCAGGGGAGGGGGGTTTAGGCACCCCCGGGGGGACTTAGGGTGAGGCACCCCACCCCGGGAAGGGTTAGGCTAGGGAAAGGTGGGGTTAGGCACCACCGGGGGGAGGTTAGGTATCCCCCTAACCTTAGGAAGGGGGGGGGGTTAGGTTTTGGAACCTCTGGGAGGACTTAGGGTTAGGCACCACCCCGGGAGTTTTATGGTTAGTCACCCCTAAGGGAGGGTTAGGGGGAGGAGAGAAGGGTAGGGTTAGTATACTTACCTGCCCTGTCGGAATTCTCGTATTTCGGGCTTCCAGTGTCGCCGGAATTTCATACCAACCCGGATATCCTAATAAATGCGTGGTAAGTAGGGGTATGAAAACCATCCAGTCTTGAAAAGGTTAATGAATCAGGTCAATACTAAGAAAAAACAACCATGATCTATGTAAATCATGCTAGTCCACAAAATATGTGCATATCCTTTACATAACAGGTGCCACAGGAACAACTGTGTGTTGTAAGACGTAAAGGACATCTGATAAATCTAGTCAGCACCTTTATTTCATTATTATATATTTAATTAAAGGATATCATCCATTATGATTCTATGGAAATCAACTCAAGAACGCATTGGGCTTTCTGTATTGCTGCTGATAGTGTCACATGGTACTGTATGGCATCTCCAGTGTCCGACATCTTATACCAGCTCCTGTGCCAACAAGAGGTGCTGCAGTCTAATGTGCAGCCAGCTACCCACCCTGCTATGAGGAATAATAACAACGCTGCAGCACTGCATGTACCCCTAAATAACAGGCACCAGGGACACACAGACAATAATGTGGAATAATAATAACGCTGCAGCACTGCATGTACCCCTATATAACAGGCACCAGGGACACACAGACAATAATGTAACAGCATTAGCAGCAGGTAACACTGGGACACTGAAGCAACCATTGCTTCCACTCCTCATTTACATATATCCTGTATGCAAATAGCTCATTATGAATGCACGTCCTCATCATCTGCAGCACAGCTACTGTCTGGGGGGCGGGGCACCGCCTACTCCCTGCAGTCTCCGTAGCAACTGCAGCAACGTGCGTATGACGCAGAACTCCTCGTTCTCTCCCCCCCCTCACAACGAGAGCGGGGCACAGGGAGGGAGCTTAGTCACCAAGCACCTCCCGCTCCGTCTACTGACGTCACGACCGCGTGGGCCGCTCATTGGTCCCACAAAGGCGCAGAGAGGAGCGGATTGGCTGGCTTAGGCCGAGGCTGGACGTACGGTCTATCGCGATATTTGCCGGCGTTGTTTCTTCCCTTTACTCCTCCTTTGACAGCGAGATCTTTCGAGATCTTCCCCGGCCCCATTCATCTCCCAGTAGCAGGCACGGAGAAGCGTAGTGCGGCCGCTCTCCGGACCCCAGTGCTGCCAGCTGTCTCACGCTGCGGTCATGTCGGTGGTGGGGATTGATCTGGGCTTCCAGAGCTGCTACGTCGCGGTGGCCAGAGCCGGAGGGATCGAGACTGTGGCGAATGAGTATAGCGATCGCAGCACCCCGTGAGTGTTATACCCGGCGCCGCCATGTTGTCTGTTGGTGGCCCCCGCGCTGCTGATGCACATGTCCCTCATCCGCCACCATCGGTCCTGACACAGGCCACGGCCGGCCGGCATGCGGCTCCCGGCAAGGGGAGGGCTCTGTGCATGGCGCCCGGAGGCTGCAGCAGTGTGCCCGGAGTGTGTAATAGGGCTGTGCTCTCCTTCGGGCTATTCATGGATACCGCCATCTATAGGCCCTCCATCACATGCACAATGCGCTGCTCCTGGGCTTCTGTATTCATCTATGATGGCAGTCACTTGTGTGGAAACACCTTTCTTATCAATAAACTAGTTCAACGGAGGTGGCTACAATCATACATGAGGTGGGAAGGCCTGGAGCAGAGCATTCTGTATCTGATGGAAGGGGTCATGTTGGAGGGTCTGCATGTATAGAATATGTCTCATTATTCTAATTCTCTGTCCTAGATTTCCCCTCAGCAGTCTATAATATGAATGCCATGATTATGTTTCTTTTCCCATTCCCCAGGTGCAGCTTAGGCCATGTATATCCTGGCAGTGCCTACAGGCTGCATGTCAGTCACTAACTAGGGCAGGGGGATATGACTGCAGTGTCTGTAGGTTACCTATTCATTCTTGTATTTAGGAATCGGCACATCTTTCCTGAGAATGAGCCCTGTAAATCAGAACCTCAGACGTACTGTAGTATTTTAAAAATAACTCCCCTAAATGTGTAAAATTCTCCGGAAGGTCTCCCCGATGTGCGTGTCCTCATTAATTGCTCACTGGCACTGTGCCCGCACTATCCTGCAGGTCTCTGTCTGAGGAATGCTTATTCTGGACAGGATTCCAAGTCAAATAATTAGATTTGTTTTGCTTTATTTTTTATAAAATAGACCGTTCAATTTTGAGCTGTATAATTGAGAATGATAGAATAACATAATGGTGTTTTTTCATTTTGAACCGTGCTATAGGTCTGAACTCCATTGGTGAATGCAGCTTAACTGGCCTTTAGCTAGAGTAATTTAAATTTATATATGCCATGATGCCCGGCTGCACACATCAGGCAGTTATGGTAGTGCTGACTTTGCAAAGTCAGAAACTTGCGATGCAGGCATGCTGTGCCATTCTGGAATTGCACATTGCATTTAATTGTGCCCTACGTAAGAAGTGCCAACAGTGTACATAAGTGTTAATGTCCATACTGTTGTATTGTGTAGGTTTCATCCAGCGGTCACTTGTTTGTATTTTTGGTACTTCCTTTACCTGCAATGCCAGGTGAGATCCATTTGCCAATCTGTTAATGCAGGTCAGACAAAATGTACCAGCGATGCATGGAAAGCACCCAATGGGGCAGCTTCTTGCTTACAAATGTTACTCATGTGTGCCTTATATAAGACTAGTATTCAGCAGTGATGGATGTGGCACTTGGGGTATGTGCTGCATCCACATTAGTCAAGTCAGCTACTCCACTTTTAACTGTTCTACAAGTACAGGTAGAGAAAACAGTTTTGTATAGTTAAGCTCAGACCCAATGGTTTTCCTACAACTCCAATGGTGGGTGAACTGCATATGCACTGGAGCCGCAATACATGTGCTGTGATGCAGCTGTAGGTTCGGTTGCAATGTTGGGGAAGCTGCGGTCGTTTGGAGGCTGTCCGTTCCAGAGAGTGGAGGCGTGATAGCCCCATTTTCTAGGCATGATGCCAGTGTCTGCGTCTTCCGATGCAGTTTCACTGGCCTTCCTGAGAAAACAGTTTTGTATAGTTAAGCTCAGACCCAATGGTTTTCCTACAACTCCAATGGTGGGTGAACTGCATATGCACTGGAGCTGCAATACATGTGCTGTGATGCAGCTGTAGGTTCGGTTGCAATGTTGGGGAAGCTGCGGTCGTTTGGAGGCTGTCCGTTCCAGAGAGTGGAGGCGTGATAGCCCCATTTTCTAGGCATGATGCCAGTGTCTGCGTCTTCCGATGCAGTTTCACTGGCCTTCCTGAGTAACCTGTGGCCGATGTTCACAAAAGCGTTCTGATGGCTGCATTCACGGGACACCGCAATGGAACACACAAGCCGGCAGGAGGCGTTTATGTACACAAGATACCTGTTGCGGCATTGGCATATTGTCGCAGCAGTAGTGCAATGCCATAACAACTCTGAATCAGGCCCTATGTAACAATCAGGTCTATCGGTGGCTTTTTGGCTACTTGGTCCGAAAATTTTGTTAATTCGTATACCACCCCCAGGATTAATTATCGTTCCATAAACGGTTGGATTGGGTCTGACCTCTGCACAACAAGTCTCTAAAACGATGAGCCAATATCGTTCACATTATGTAGTGTATGATTTTCTGATTATCGACCAACAATTCTGCCTATAGTTCTTTTAAAACAGTCACTTTTTTTGATAATTGTAGGACAGAAAATCAGAGGTGTAGAACAATAACTAATGTACACTCTGATGTTCTCTAGATTGTTTAATCACTCTGTTATACATTTGGTTGGTATACAATCGGGAAACCAGCTGCCTTAATACCGACAGCCGGCTTCCCGACTGTCATATCCCGGCGAGGCGGGATAATATCGACTGTCCCGACTGTCATATCCCGGGCGTCTATAATATCTAGACACCTGTCATTTCCCCGACGCCGGGAGACAGTCGCCCGGCATGCCGATCGAAGGGATGCCGGGCACCGCGGGGAGGGAGGGTTAGGTTTAGGGCACCCGAGGGGGAGTTAGGGTTAGGCACCCCCCGGGAGGGTTAGGCTAGGGGGAGGGATGGGGTTAGGCACCCCCGGGGGGGACATGGGTTAGGCACGCCCCCGAGGGACTTAGGTTTAGGCAGCGGGGAAGGGGGGGCTTAGGGTTAGGCACTTGGGGGGAGAGGTTAGGGTTAGGTACCCCTAAGGAGGGTTAGGTTAATTTATACTTACCTTAGCGACGATCGGGATTTCCAGCGCTGTCGGACTTCCGCTGCCGGAACTCTGCTTTTGTCAGCCAGGCGCTGCCGGGAATCGAACCGCCGGTATTTCATACCGATTCCATTTGGTTGTATTGTGAGTGGAATCATTCAGATGTGTACCTGGCATTGCTTGTGAAACAGATTTTATGATTGTCAGGCAATATGTCTAGGTCAGTATGTGATACTGTACTACTGCAAAAGAAGGGTTATTGCAGAACGGCCCCTTGCTGTAGTGCAATTCTCTTTTTCAGTTATTTAATTTTCCAGCTTTGAAACTCTTCAAACTGGTTCTGTTGACCTCCTGTACTTTCACGAGCAATACAGTTTATAAGTCTAATATATACATTTACCATTGAAACCACAGACATATTTGGGTTTCAGTTTGATTGCCTATTCTGTTAACACTATTAAATATGGAGTATTATATGAACATACAGGGGAAATTCTATAGTTTTTTGGACTCCCAAATTGCTATTGAATTGTGTCTCCAATTAGGCGTGAGTTCCACAGCTATCGCGCTCATCGCACCAGGTTTTACCGCGTAAAGCAGCTGAACCTGTCTAAAGTTCTGTGTAGTGCACCCAAATGGCTGAATTTTTGCGGATTTCTGCTCGCCACCTCTGGAATGTGCGAGCAGCAATCTGAGTGCCCACGGCATTCGTGCCAGTTCGTAGCAACTATTTGAAAAGCACCATTGGGCGATAATTACTATCAGGCGGCCAGAACAACATTTGCATTAACCCCACAGTTTAGAATGGCTTTAGGATTACAGCTCACACACTGTACATTTGCAGAGTGTAAAAATGGTACTTCTGTTATAAATGGGAGTACAAGAACAGGTCCCTCAGGCTAATTTTATACCGGTGTTTTACATCTGCGTTCTCCCAGAGAAAACTGCAGTCAATATTAACTAATTAAAGGCATTATCTGTGTTTAGATAACTTTTGTCTTTTAAGGAGCAAACCCTTTAGTTTAAAATCTGTATTCTTATCCTTGTAGACTAGAGTTAACTCCAATCTATCAATCCAAAATCTGTATTTTTTTAAAATTTGTTAATAATGCAGTGTTTTTCAGCTTCAGCCTTCTTTGTATCATGGCGTCAGTATTCCCCTTGAAGAGCCCATTTTTGGATTACATTATTTGCTTTGTATCAACAGTTTGTGGAGTGGTGGTGTAATAACTTGCAGCATTGTGTTGAAAAAAACCATTTCATTCAGTGATCATATAACAGAAGGAAAGGTGATACCTGATGCATGACACTGCTAAGAATGTAGCACGTTATGCTGTTCTGATAACCTGCGGCTCCTTTGTTAGCTATCTGTAATAGCTTAGTTCATTATATTTCTGTTATGTGTTGGGAAAGTCATACCGGTCCTTTCTCTGTCACTTGTTGTGGGTTCATACTAGTTCCAAGAGACGGATATGCAACGGGAACGGAGCGGATAAGAATTGAGACACTAATTGTAGTCCTGTTCCACTGCAGCAGTAAGCAGTGTTATTGCTGGGTCAAGGCTCAGTGGAAAAGGGTCCCAAAAAAACCCGGGTCCAGTGACCTGAGAATCCAACCCTGGTAGCAACAAGAGTTGGACACTGGAAGGGACAGTGTTCTGTTTACAGCATGGTGAGATCCGGACTTCCAGGTGCTTGGAGATTTTGGGTACGGGATGGAGGTAATCGGAATCCTGGCGCCAGCATCCCGACCAGGTTACAATACCGACATAGAGAGGCAAGTATCCTAATCTTCCCTCCCCGGTGTCTAACAAAACCTCCCCCCTAGTGCCTAAACCTCTCCCCCTAGTGCCTAAGCTCCACAGCACACAGGTACAGTATGATGGGGTCTGACCCGGTTTGGAACAGTGTTCAAAATCCTAGGTCAGACCCGGGATTTTGGTGGAAAAGGGGATGTGTAATCTGGAAAGAAAAGTTTGTTTACCACATTAAGGTAAAAACTTCCATATTTGTCACTAGCATGTAAGATTGCCTTTCACCCAAAAATGAAGTTGTGTTTCCAAAAATCTAAATAAAGTGTCAAAAGTAGAAGTAATGTTTTACTTGTATATTAAATTGATTCTGTTAAGTAATCTGCAGGAATAAATGATACACAGATGGGGCTAGGCTAATCTAGTTACATGACTCACAAAATGACACAGCTGGCAAACAAGATGTTACCTAGTGAATGCACCTCTTCCACCCAGTTTTGCTATAAGGTGATTTCTACTTCAGGGTCCATAGGGGGTCCACAGGGTTGACCTTGGGGTATAGGTTGGGAACCAAATCCGGGCACCACGCAGTTAAAGCTTTTAGCTCCCAGGATGCACTTGGGTCCACTCTCCCTATAACCCCGCCCCCCAGCCAGAGGCACCTCAGTTTAAGTTGGTGCCCGGCCGGAGTCGGGTCACCGTTACTGCAGGGGGGCTGCTTAGCAGCCCCTAAGCTTAAAAGAGTTTTATTTTATTATTTTTTTACTACTCTTCAGAGCGGCAGCATCAGACTGTCCAATGGACGTCTGAGCTGCCGCTCCTACACCCCGCCGGCGCTGCGACGCCAGTACAGATCTGGGGATCGCAGCGGGACCCCAGAGTCTGTACTAGCCGGGCTCTGGAGGAATCCCTGGGCTGCTGCCGGATCGACGGGGACAGGTAAGTCGCGTGGTCACCGCTTGCGGTGACCCGCGTGTACATGCAGCCTTATGCCTCCGGTCTCTGGGGACAGACCGGAGGCGCTAGCGGTGGCGGCGGGCTCCCCCTCCATGGAGGCATACCCCGCGTGTCCACAGCCCACCAGGGATTATAGCGGCAGCGGGAGCCGGCATCCCGGGGGGTTAATTGCTAGTCAGGGGAGGAAGCCTTCCCTGTCTAGCGGCTCCTCCCCTCAGCTCAGCGCGCCTTTCAATAATACAGTCTGGCGTCGCTGAGCTGCTTCCTCCGCGGGCCACGCTTCTTCTGAGGTCTCCAGCGGCCATTTTCTCTCTGTGGTGCTGCAGAACTCTTAGGATGTCAGTGAGCCCAGTCCCCCTGCGTACCTGGCCATTTTGGGTGAGTGTACACAGCGCTATAGCCTTCCCAGACACTGAATCTGGGCAGTTGAATGTAGCGACATTGTGCAGTATATTATATGTCATGCTTATGTATGTATATATATTTTTCTGCATTGTATGTGACTTATGCTAGTGCTGACTGTCTGCTTTTTCTCTCACCTGTCAGTGTATATCTATCCCTTTTCTTTATCTGCCCTAATACAGGTGTACCTGGGGTGGTTCTGAGACCTCACATATATATATTTGTTAATATCTGTGAGGTTTGTCACATACTGTTGCGTTCTGCACGTTGCCATATTTTAGATGGAACTGTGAGTTGCGTACGCTGATAATGGGTTCCTGCAGGTAATCTTCGCGTCAGTCAGGACCGGTATGGCGCTGCTTAATATTTCCGTCAAGATAGTCAGATATATCTGACCAGGAGATTGCACACGATACTGCACCCATTATTGCTATCCTGCAAGTCATAGCCTGCAGGAATTAGTGCGGAGGATTTTAACTCAGAAAGGTTTACGTATGCGGCACCATCTGGTGCCGGGCCCCTTGCACGACCCCCTTAAAGGGCGTTGTTTCTCAGGATCCTCTCCTTTGAGGATCGCCGGGCGGGCCCCATTGTCGTCACTCGCTGGGAGTTACTTCACCATACTGCCCTTTTGAACTCGGGGTATCTCGCAATTTCTTGCAATTTACCCCTGTGTCACAGACTATCGCTCCCTGCCGGGGTTTTTCACAGTACATGAATTACCTCCGATACCACATCGGTCTGTCATTCCCCTTGCAGGGATTACCACAACGGCCACCCTGGTGGATGTCGTTTTATACGAAATACTAATTGGCGTGATATACGCCCTGTGGTTACTGACCAGTGGCTCTGCCGTGAACTGGATGGTATATTCGGCTCTTTCCCTCTAACATGGGGGGGAGCCGATCTCAAGTATTATTATCCCTGCTTTGGGGCTGGTAGCCAGGCTCATTCTGGATATAGAGAATGTCGATCCTGCACCAGTATCATACATCTCCCGTTTTCTGCCCAGAGGGTGGATCTCATAGCGGGAGTCTGGCTGTCCCCAGATACGAGGAGTCACAAAGGCCTCCTGTTTCCCATTCCCTGAGGGTCCTCACAAGTAATGGAAATCCCCTTCTGGGATGGATTTGTATGTTAATCATCGGGTTACAGGCATTAATACGCCTCCCATCCCGACCTGGACGAATTTTACGGATCCGTAGGTGGTAACTTTGCCTGAAATCAATGTACTCAAGTTTTCAGGGCCTGTTGCCCGTCCTACCATGGCCATCGCATGGTGATGCTTTGGTGACGTTTTTCCCCTCCAACACGTCTGAGGTTCAAATATCTTTTTGCCGCTCACAAAATATGCAGTGGTCATATGTGGGATTACCTCATGGGATGCCGGTCTTCTAACTTTCAGGGTTTCGGCGGCGTCTGTATCCGCCGCAGTACCCTATGGCTGCGTTATGGGAAAGCAGAGGTGCACACTCCTTCCAGGGGGAAGTTCTTGTTTGGTCCTGACCTTGACAAGATCGTTGCATCATTGGCAGTATCACTAATGGGGAGATACCGTCTTTAGCTACTCCCACTACATTCGGACTAACTCTGTTAAGTCTTTTTGTCCTCAGGGTCAGCCTAAAGGCCTGTTTTTTCCTAGGCTGTCGGCCTCCACGGGGGCCACCGTATCCAGTACCGAGCAGTCCTGGACTTCCGGACGACCCTGTTTCTACACCTGAGGATATACCCTCAACCTGACGGGACAGGTCTACATCTGGGGAATTTCCAGAGTGAGGTACTGATTCTCAACGGCCTCTCATTGCTCATGCAGCCTCCTCACAGGCATTGTTACACGGGCCCTTCTTCAGAACTGATCAGGGCCTTACAATCCCAGAAAGCTATACAGTCTTTGTGGTAAGCAGAGCTATTTCGGCCAACCTCACTATCTCAGTGAGGGACTGGTTGTTCTACTTTCTTTTTGGGGCGGTGACCGACTGGTCCTCCTTTGCCTATACTCTGTCTCAAATCCCTGAATCAGATTCCAACGGTGCCTTGACTCAGGTGGAATCATCCATGCTCCATCATCCGATGTTTGGAACCTGGGGATTTTATGGTATATCCGAGTATTCAGGATACGTACCTACGGGTACATACAGAGCCCTCTCATCAGCATGGGTTCAGGTTTGCTGTGCCACAGCAACACTTGTTAGTTTCGGGCTCTGCCTTTTGGGGCTGTCCTCAACTCCACCGGGGTTTACCAGCTTTATGGATTTTCTGACAGTTCACCTGTTCAGTGTATCCGAATGCTCCTTTCTCTGGACGGTCTCCTACTTTTAGCAGGATCACCAAGGTACTTTACCGCCAGGTCAGGATAACCGGGGCTTCTTCTCGTCACAGAAAAGTCCTCCCTGCATCCCTCACAGGGTTTTCTTCATCTGGGAGCACTGCTGGATTCTCAGAATCTGAGAATTTTTCTGGCGTAAGACAAGATCTCCACTCTTCAACTTCGAGTGTGCGGATATCTACGCAGTCGACATATGTCATTACTCTTTGTGATGCGCGGTCTACCAGAGTGTCTACCTTTTGGTAGGGTGGAATGTGCTCAGTTCCATTCCAGGCCTTGCCATAATTGACTCCCCTCCAGATGGATCGAGTTTTTTCCATCGGATCGCTGTTCGAACCATGATACTTTCTAGGGAGGCGAGTTGGTCTCTGTCCGGGTGGCTATGGCCATCTCGTCCAGGGTGTTCTTTGCTAAAGACAGTGTCTGGTCCGCATTCATTTCGGGGCAGTTGGACGTCTGTCGCTTCTGCCCTGCCACTTAACTTGTTGATACTTTAAGCTGTCTTGGACTTTCACTCTGGCCTAACCCTTTTGTCACGGTTAACCTGAATAGGTTCAGTCCGACAGTGTCACAACAGTGGCTTCCATCTAGGCAACACTGGTAGTTGGGTGGCAATGTTAGGAATGTCACCCATTCTGACATAGTCCAAGGGTCTTCTCCTGGCCAACTCTGCGGTGTTTATTCCCGGAGCTCTCCATTGGGAAGCGGGCTTCCTCAGCCATCACGGCGTGCATCCCGGGGACTAGTCTCTTCTCCAAGAGAGGTTTCAACTCCTGGTGAGCAGAGGGGGCCTCCCTGAGGGGATTGATCCCCATGGCCTTCTGACTCGATCACACATTACCGGTGTTACAGTCCAGCTCTAGGAGTACTGAAGCTACCTTCAGTGACTCTTTGTCAGTGAAGTGGTCCTTCCACTTTGTGTACCTGTGTCCTCCGGTCTCCCTTCTTCCTCGAGGTCTTCGGAAGTTTAATTCGAGATGGAGGGGCTTTCCTTCTGGGGGCTCCAGGTCGTCCCAGACATCACTGGTACTAAGATTTTCGGAGTCTCCTCCTCGATGCTCCGTTCCTACTGCTTCACTATCTGGACCTGTTGTCTCAGGGTCCTTGTTTTTCCCTGGATCTGGATCGCTTGTCTTTAACTGCGCCCCTACTGTGGTCCTCGGGCTTCCCTGGCTCTGTCTTCATTGAGATGTTTGGAGCAGATAGGCCAGACTTTGCTGGGATCTGCCACGGACTGTGGCATACATAATTCTTATGGTATCGTACCTGTCGATACGATCCTCCGGTGTCCAGGATTTCCAGATATTCTGGCATTCCTTCCAGCTGGCTTGGGTTTCACCCTTGGCCTGGCCTTCCTGACAGTGCGGATTTCTACACTGTCGGTATGGTTAAGATATGGAATTGCTCCGCTCTGATATCCAGTTCATCCTTTGGAGTGTTTTCTGGATTATGTCTCCACTTGTCCTCCCTAGGGACTCCTGGGGAGTTAGTAGTGGTTCTTTGTTCCCTCCGGGGACAGTCAATGGAACTGCTGGTTGTGATAGCCATTACATGGTCTATTGTTTAAGCTCTCTCTCTCTCTCTCTCTCAGGGTGTTTAAATCAACCAGGAGAGTGTCTGAATGGGGAGCGTTCTCATGTGGCTCCCTCTTCTGGAGGGCATCATGTCAGGGTGTGAGTTGCTCTCGCCCTGTGTTTCTTCTTAAAGTGGTTTTTAGGTTCCATATTATTCTGGAACTTATGGTATGGCCATTCAGTTCCCAGTCCTCTCGGCTGTTGTGGCCTCATGGACTGTGGTCCGGCCTCTTTGGCTTTATGTGATCCGTTCAAGTTCCTTATGGTAAGCGGACTCCTTATTGGTGGTCTGCGGTTTCTGGTTTTCACAGGAAACGATGGCCGGCCTATAATGAAATGTTGACTGGATGGCCTCGTATGTCTTCCTCAGGGGCCTACCCATGGGTGGGCATTTCTGTCGTTGAGGCTTGTTTTTTTCTCGGGCCGTGTAACCCTCGTGGGCGGCTCGTCGTGGCGCCTCGGCTGTTTTGCCTTACTAGGTGTCCACGTGGTCTTCTGTCCATACCTTTTTAAGGTTCTAGGCATTGGTTTCCTTTGCCTCTCAGGATGCTTCCTTTTTGGCGACGGATTCTCCTCTCAGCACAGGAGCGTCCCCACCCTTGGTTGAACTGCTTTGGGACATCCCCAAGGTCAACCCTGTGGACCCCCTATGGACCCTGAAGTAGAAAACAAGAGATATGGTAAGAACTTACCTTTTGTTATCTCTGTTTCTACGAAGTCCATAGGGTCCACAGGGCGCCCGCCCTGACGCACCTGGCTTCATATGGGCTGTGTTACTGGTCACCGGCTTCCCGTCTCCTTTTCTGTGAGTATGGTTCTAGAGTGTTCCAGTTTTCTCTCTTTTTCTCTCCTCCTCCGGCCTTTGGCTACTTACAATCTGAGGTGCCTCTGGCTGGGGGGCGGGGTTATAGGGAGAGTGGACCCAAGTGCATCCTGGGAGCTAAAAGCTTTAACTGCGTGGTGCCCGGATTTGGTTCCCAACCTATACCCCAAGGTCAACCCTGTGGACCCTATGGACTTCGTAGAAACAGAGATAACAAAGGTAAGTTCTTACCATATCTCTTGTTTTATTTGTTGTCCATTTATATGATCTACAGTTTTCCTGGGAACTGCATGTCCAGGAGATAGGCAGTCTGTTGGTTGTGTATAACCTGTACATTTTCATGTTAGAGCACTGAAAGAATAGTCATTTTAGTGATTACATTTAGTAAGGAATGAGTTTTATCATTTCACTTGGCTGTAACCCAAGTAGTTATAGGAACAAGATGTATATTGTTGTGACCTGTGCATGAGAATGGTGTGCCACACATTGTCTGCCATATCTTTATTGCAACCTAATGTAATTACTGAGTGTGAGCTACACTCTGGGATGGAATTGCAAAACTGCATGCAGGCAACTTTGCAATTTGGCCATTGCTAATATGCAAATGCAGCAGGAGGTGTATGACAGCCCCTGCTGCATTTGCAGTCCCAGCACTGCGACCAAGGCCACAGGCTGAAATCGCCATTGCGACCATCTGTAACGATTGTGGACGGCGCCGGGCCGACCGCTAGCTGAGTAAGCCTCAGCTTACTCAGGCCGGTCGGCTTGTGCGGCCAGGAAACTGTGTCGGTGGACGCAGCCCCTGGCCTTGCCACTCCCGGAAAATGCAGCGGATGCACCCCCGTTTCCAGGAACACCAGCCGTGCTCGCCTCTGCCTGTCAATCAGACAGAGGTATAGAAGGGGCTGCTTGCGGTCACACAGGACCTGTTCTGCACATCCACAGAACGGGTCATGCGCAGATTCCCGATAATCGGGGATTCTGCGTTCAGCATTTCACATACGTGAAACGCAGAATCAGCCACTCTATCCACTAACTTTGCCAGTGGTGTTCTGGGCATCTGGAGACAAATTTACATTGAAAATATCTGCAACACAGGATGCAATTTGCCACTATATAAATAGTTGTAACCCAAATGCAGTTTATAATAATTTTGATTCATATTACTATACAGTGAAGTCTTACTACAGAAGGTACCACAAATGTCCTGCATTTGTAGATTGCTTTGCTTTCACCCTTTTTAACCAGTTCATCCCAAGCAATCTCTATGGTGTTTAAGTCTGCTCCATGACTAGAAGCCTACTGTCTAGTTCTTTTACTGAAAGGTATATTTTGAGCTATTATCTTGCTGAAGGATGACCCCATGACCAGAGGGTATTTTTATGGCACTGCGATATTCTGTGGTAGCCCTTTTGGATCAGGGTGCTAGTCACTGTTCATATCACCGTCTCGGGTTACAGCAAAGGGCTCAGGACCATCTTACTTCCTCTACAATGTTTTATGATTTATGTCACAGGGGCTTTTTTCTAAGCAAGTCCCAACTTCCCATCATGGTCATGCCCAAAATCTAAAATTACAATACTCTTAATAGCTTAACATATAGTGCTTTGCTATTAGGATTATTGCCCTTTTTAAAGTTTAGACTTAAAAGAGGCTGGAAGAAGCAACTTTTCTAAGCTAGGCTGTCTCTTGGTACAGTGGTTCCTAAACTGGGTGCCACGGGTTGATGGTCCAGGACTAAATCAAATTATTTACAGTCCATGCTGATACTGTAGGGCACCTTTTTTGATTTGAAGTTTGAGAACCACTGGCTAAGTAAATAAAGCCAACAAACTGAGGGGGACCATCTTTTCACCTAGACAACAATGTACAAAAACCGTGTGCAATGAAGGTATACAATTTTAATTCATTGAAACATAATACCTTCTTGCAGACTTCAGTAGTTCACTGGCAGTGCTTCATGGCCCAGACGAACCTTTTTCATAGCTGAAGAGCAGTTGTAACTTCTTTACCTGTTACTTGTTCTCAGCAAAACGCCTTTCGGTACTTTTTTATTTTTTTTTATTTTTATTTGCTCAGCTAAACTTTTTTTTTTATTTCCAAAATAACCTGTGTAGACTTTTATAAACTGATTGGGGGTTTGGTTCTCTCCTCCCTGATATTGCATTTCCTGTGCTGGTATTAGTTCTTCCTTAGTAAAATGAAGTGGGAAATGCCACTCCGTGGAAGCCTGCTGTGATGAGGAGAACAGACAGAGGAGGGAATACAATGTACCTTGTAACCATTGGAAAAAATTTGCCTCTGGATGCAGGCGAAAAAAAGTGCAGAACTGGGGTTTGGGGTGCAAAGTTGCGGGAACACCCCTGCAGCCTTGGGACAGTCCCCCAAAGGTAAACTGTGTCAAAAAAAGTTTCAAAAAAATACTTTAGATCACCCCAAAAAAGTGTTTGTTTTGGGGGTGGAAAAGTCCAAAGTTGGGGGACAAACTTAAATACTAGAGAAATAGACTCCAGGGGGTCCCCCAAATATGCCCCAGGTGTTTTTTTTTATTGCAGATACTTGCTGAATATGCGGGGGTTTTTTGTTTTTTTTAAACCATGCTTGCACCCATTTTCATGTACCCCAAATTTGCTGGTACTACTTATTTTTGCCAAAAAAACTGCTCAATGCTATTCTTCACCACTTGTGCAAAGACGCTAAATAGCAGATATTGAGAGCATTTAAGCACCCCAAACACCTTCAGCAGGGCTATTCGGGGGTATCCATAGTGATCCCCCATGTCAGTGCATGTTTTGGGGGGTGTCAGGCTGATTTCCCCAAATCTGACGGCACTTTTAGCTGGTTTCAAATTCGCTGGGATGCGTTTTCACGTCCTTTGGAATTGAAGAGGGCGAAAAGCGGCCGCACGCACAGTGTTTTCTCCAATAATGCGCGATGTAGGTGGAAAGTCCGACAGGCGAAAAGTACGGGACTTTTCGTGGCTAATTGAATATTCCTCCTAGACTGTTTAGATTTCTTTTCCATGAAGAAATAGAACATGTTTGAGAAGAGGGCTCCAGCCAACATAAGAGGGCCTCGGACTCAGTCTGGTACTTGTGGGTGGCAGGGTAACTAGTAATTTGAACATGTCTCATGGTGTACTAAGATGTGGTTTTGTATGTCTGTGTGATATAATGTAACATAATGAGTCAAGGCACAATTTCAACACTGTGCTAACATGTACAAGGGTGGTTCAATAAGTAAGGTAAAAAGACCTCTCGCGTGTGTAACGTTCTCTATTTCATTCTAATTTCTCACCAGGCCAGAGCAGTTAGACCACTGCTTGCCCCCACTGCCATTACACTGCGCCCCATAAGTCATACTGTCCCCACATCAGTTGTAAGATGGAGGGGCTGGTGGAACATGGTCAAACAATTGAGGTGCGTAGTGTGATCCGATTTCTGCATCTAAAGGGTACATCAGCAGCTGAAATTCATCGCCAACTTGTCTATGTGCATAGTGATAACGTCATGTCACGGGAACAGGTTTGGGGTTGGTGCACTGCCTATGATAACTGCTTATGTTACTCATTGAACCACCCTCGATTTATATTGTGGAGTGATTATCCTACTGTGATAATCCTATAAAGACTTTTTAGTTTTGTTCTTCATGGAGGAGAGATCACCTTGAGCACAAAAGTTCATCTACCTATAAAAAGTGTCAATCTGTTCACACAGGCGTTCTCCATATATCTTAATGAAACATGGATACAGGAGAAGGCTAGTTCTGGGCTTCCTCTATCACTTTGCCTGGGTGCTACTGTGTTTCTGCAGTCACACAAGCGCTGCAAGCTATAGCATGCTTATACCCTGTTACATTAGCATTACTTGTGACAGGTAATATATATATATATATATATATATCTCTGACCTACACAATGTGATGTGCAGCATGTTAATTACATTAAACCTGATCCATCTTATCAAACTATTGGTTATTTCTATAATGGCTAATGTGTGCAGGTGGTAGCATAAGGCAACAACCGTGACATTTCTTCTTGGCTGTGATTGTTGGGTCTGTTCTTTATCAGTTGCATAGCAACACTATTCCATTGTCATGTTTGTCCAAAGCAAGGTATGCCGATATATGAGCAGCAGGGGTTCCTTGGATACATCTTTTATTTCTCCCCTCCAGCACTGGATGGTTCACTTCACATTAATGGAAGCCTGTAATGCCTAGATCAGTCACACACTTCTTTACATCATGGTTGCACATACATTTCAGCAATATCTGCTTAAGTGATTTAATGCTTTTGCAAAAATGAATGGATTTGGTGGTAATTTTCAGCACTTATTTCATGAATGTAATTGTATTTCTTGATATATATTTTCATACGTGTCTGTGTATATATTTTATTTTCTGGGATTTGTTGCCTGTGTTTATAGTGTTGGCAAAACAATAGATGATGCTATGGAACAAAGCAATAAATGGCTGAAGAGCTGATCATACATGAACCACCTGTAGTAGTTTTTGGCTGTGCATATCTCTTGTTGGCCATACACTGTCAGATGAAACGTCATCAGACCAATTATCTGAACTTGCCATACACTGTCAGATAAATGATCTCTCTCTGATGGGGAGCAGATATCCATTATCAGATCCAAACACCAATTATAATGTCTTTGGCTCATGCTGAAATATTTCTTATTGCCATCTGATTATTGGTGCTCGGATGCTGTCATACACTGTACAACTGGCTCAACCAGCCGATGATTGGACCACTAATTGCACGGTATGAGGCCACCTTTAGGCTTAGAAGATAGTGGCCTCTTACTTTGTTTCTGTGGCTGATGTCACTGCTGTCTTCCAAACACCTGAGTTTTGTTAGCAGGAAGGTGATCTCAGCACTTAATGTTGTGGGCATTGCATTACACCAGCTAGAAAAGGAATCGCCCACTGATCAATTCTAGGCCTTGGCTACTTTATTGCTGACTAAAATGTATATAATCTGGAAGCACTGTTTGAGATCCTAAGTAGCGTAAAATGGTTCCTAATACACATTGTATGGTGAGTGTGGCAATCTTTCTGATTGCAGAATAATTGGCTGCTGTCCAGAACTACGTCTTATAAAGTTGTAGCTCAAAGAAAATGTCAACCTTTCTACTTCTGTATCTATCTATCTATCACTGGAGCCCGGGACTCAGTTACGTGTACAGCTTGTTTCGGTGCCTTTCCTGAAACAAGTATATATGCAGCAGACTGGAATCGGTCAATGAATAAAAGACACTGCCAGTGCCTCAGTCAGTGTGATGTCAGTGTCTTATTCGTTGACTGATTCCCGAGTGCCTTCCAGTCTGCTGTGTATATATTTGTTTCAGGAAAGTCAACAAAAAAAACAAGCTGTGCACATAACTGAGTGCCGGCTCCAGTGATAGATATCTATCTATATATTTCTCTTTATTTTATTTTTTTTGCTTCTGGTATATACTATAGACAGAAACTAAGACGTGTAAGGAGAGGAATCTCTTTAATAAGTAACTGAATAAACAGTTAATCTTGAATAACATTACATTTGGTTTTGCAGGGCATGCATTTCGTTTGGGCCTAAAAGCAGATCTATTGGTGCAGCAGCTAAAAGCCAGGTAAGTTTTCTGAAATGTGTTTTTTTTTCAAATCCAGACATTTGCTAATCACTTACAAACTATTGATTGGCTCGGTTGTAATGTGTTTTGAGTTTACATGTGGGGAATTCAATTGTTTTTAACAGGGTTTTAATTAACAGGTACCTAATGGACCAATTTGATTGTTGCTTCGGGCATTCGAGCTGCGGGTGCAAACATTACAGCTCGCCGCCTCCTTAGGTGGAGAGCAGAAATGTCTGAAGTGTCAGTGGTTTGGGTGCCCTAACCAGGTCTTAAGATAGATTTAGCTGATTTACATGACTAAACCCGGCGCTTTGGGGCGCGGCATGCGTGAAAACTGTTGAACGATCACACCCCAATCTCACATCACTGAAGACGGGAGATTGGGAGCGATTCAATTGCTCTTTCACTCCCAAAGTGTCTGTCTGCTCTCCTTTAGTGTAAAATATATTCTTAGTTCAAAGCCTGCTGAGAAGCACAGCTGTCCCTGTGTGATACTATGAAGATGACACCTCACCATTATGTTACTGTGACTGATATTGTAGTATGTATTTGGTTATGCTTTGTAAGGCTAGTCTCTGTAATCTCTGTACATGTACCGCTGATTTTCCTGACTAAGCTTGCTTTGTTTATCACATGCCACATCCCTGTTTCCCCTAATGTGGAAGTGTGCTAAGGAAATATTTCCTTTTTCTAATCACTGAGTTTTAAAACCTGCTGAGTAATTTTTCCTGGTTTCTCTTAGATAATTTCCAATGCAAAGAACACGCTACAAGGCTTCAAAAGGTTTCATGGCCGAGCTTATACAGACCCATTCGTCCAGGCCGAGAAACCAGGTCTGGCCTGTGAGCTTGTTGAGTTACCAACAGGTTCAGCTGGTATCAAGGTAAATTTCGTTTTAAGAGTATGACAAAGCCCAACCTTCACTTTTTTTTTTTTTTTTTATTGTCAACTGTGTATTTTTAGGGTGTTCTTTTCAGAAATTTCAGGGACAAAGTCGATCAGTCCCCCTCCCGCACGCCCAACCTTATATAATGATTGTAAAGGTAGTTTTAAAAGTATATCAAAATCTGTGTTGTATCGTGTAGGTCATGTACTTGGAAGAGGAACGAAACTTTACCACTGAACAAGTGACTGGCATGCTGCTGACCAAGCTCAAAGAAACCGCAGAGAGCGCAATGAAGAAACCTGTAGTTGATTGTGTTGTTTCTGTAAGTCATTTTCTCACTTCTAGAAAGTCACATATGTCTAATGAGGAGGATTGTGCATAGATCATGGTATTTCAGAAATATGGGCTAAAAAGTATAAAAGCTCATGAGAACCATGGCCAGTGCAATACCAGATCAGGATATACGGGCCGAGCTAGTCATGATGTGGAGAAGAAAATCATTAAGACTATATTCACACTGATGCTTTCCACCCAACGATCCCATTTCCTCCCCCTTTCAAGAAATTATATTTATTTGATAGAGATGCAAGTATATTCCGTAAGATATATGGTCTCCCGATCAGGAGGCTAAAAGCAATATTTCATATGGAAGCTAATGTATCTTTATAAATACAAGTAAGATATGCAGGAGAGCCAGCACGACCAGGCTTCTATGATAATGGGCAACCAGATTCAATTGTGAAAATTAAGAACCTAAGTAAAAGTTTTCATTTGTAGACAGTTGGGCTTTATTGTCTAGATTTGAATATATGTTATTTTAGATGCTTTTAGTAGTATTTTCTATTAATTTAGCAAATTCCATAGAGCTAATTCTAAGCCCACGTAGTCATCACCTACTTTGATAGACCTTCTTATGATGTGGCATGTGGGGATGTTTCTGCTTATTGGTCCTGATACAGCCTCATGTAGTCCTGTTCAGGTTATGTGGCACATTATGGTGCATACACACGATCAGATTTTTTCTTCAGATATGGACGATAACGATTTTAAAATCGTTCAGTCGTTCATATCTGATGGAAAATCGTTCATATCTGACATGCCTGAACGATGGACGATCAACGATGCGCGTTCCCGTTTGTCAGATAACGATATCTGACATCTGATGGGTTTGCAGTCAGACTTGGACGATTCCATTCATTTAATGCAGTCAAAAATCGTTCAATCGTTCAAATCGTTCAAAACTTTGGTCAAATCGTCCAAATCGTTTAAATCGTTTAATCGTTCAGTCGTTCATCTGACAAATCTGACAAGTCTGACAAATCTGACCGTGTGTACGCTCCATTAGATGTAATGACCATGTGGTTTTAGTTTGTGAAATGTTAATGTTTAACCTGTTAATTCCCTGCATGTGGAGAATCTGTAGAAGGTGCATTGTGCTGTGCAGTCTCTCATATACTACTACCATTTCAGGTCCCATGCTTCTTCACTGATGCAGAGAGGAGGTCTGTAATGGATGCCACACAGATCGCTGGGCTGAACTGTCTACGACTAATTAATGAAACTACTGCAGGTAACAGATGGCAGAAACAAATGAGAACTGCTGAAAGAAAAAGTCCTTTCAGACTACAAGGGAGCAAATGACTTGTTCTGAAAGCAATCTGTATGTTTATGCTGCTAAGATGTCTTCCCATAAAGAGGTTCTGTCCATCCCGGTAACCCTGACAGGGACTGGGGGTTTCAGCAGATTACTTTTTTTGCTGGTCTTGAAGACAGTGAGAAGTCGTTTTCTTGCTAATTAAAAACTGAAATCTTCAACTTCTATCTTATGACCCTCACAACATAGGTTTGAAGTGCTTGTAAAGCATTTGAAACAATGTGCAGTATAAAAGTGTGTGGTATGTGATTAGAAATTCCTGAAGTAAAGCAATGTATAAATGGGCAGATACAGGGTTCTTCTTGCAGCTGCGCTACCACATCACATTCTGTAACCTGGTGGTAGCTCTAGCAGAAGTCCCACTGGCTGGTCTATGCAGTGTTTTCTGATTCTGTAGTATAGAACTTTAAAATCTTCATTTGTCATTTTAAGATGTCAGGGTGGACAAAGTGATGTGACAGCCTGCAGGTGGAAGCGGCTAACTTGCCTCCCCAAGGGCTTCTGGGATGTAAAATGTAGAGCGAATGATGAGTGCAACCAGGGGGGTGCTTGAGGCATTTCCCCACCACCCAATAACCAGAGATATTTTGCAGTGCGATGTATGAGGAGAACGACTCAGAATCTTTAGGGGTCTAGTTACTAAACGGTGTTAGGAGGCAGAGTGAAAAGTGTGAAGTCTGTGATAAGGTGCCAGCCAATCAGCTCCCCACTGTCATGTCACAGGCTGTGTTTGAATAATGACAGTTGGGAGCTGATTGGCTGGCACCTTATCACTTTTCACTCTGTCTCCCCACACTGCATACTAAATAGGCCCCACAGTCTCTTGTTTGCTGCTTCTGGTTTCAGTATCACACAGACCCATTCTTATGCTGCGGGCTCCATTACAGAAGTACTGGGGAAAAATGGCTTCATGGAGAAACCCCTGGAGCTCCTGCTAGGGGTATTTAACAAGTTGTTAGATATTTTAGTCAATAGAGCAGCTTTAAAATGAGTTGTACCACATGAGTGAGCTGATACATTAGTCATTCCTAATATATGATCTTGTCAATTATACTGTACCAGTTATACTAATACTTCCACTTTTAAACTCAACTCTAAACCCAGCTCAATACACAAATTACAAATTCTCACTGATCTTGGAAGTAGTATTATTGTGTTTGCTGTAATACAGGTTCTTTTAGCGTTTTAATATTTTGTGTTCTTTAGGAGACGCAGGAAACCTTGTCCTATAAATGCTTAACAGGAGTGCGGCCACTTTTATCTTCAATAAATACATAACTATACCGCACTAGTCACACAGTATAGAGAAGGTACAACACAAAGGGGGCAATTCATCCACTGGTAATGGACGGCCATCACAATTATTCAATTGTTGTTCCAATTGGGTGCGAGTGTTGTGGGCGCCCAGGTTTCTGTTCGCACCGTCCTGAGGTGGCAAGCAAAAATGCGCAAACAGTGGGCTGTTTGGGTGCCCAAACTGCACTTTGAACATGCTTCACAGTACCGTAGACTGGTTTAGCAGATTTCTGTGGATTAACCTGGTGCATTTGGGCATAACTGCGCCACTCATGCCCGATCGGAGACACAATTGCATAGCTCTGTTGGGCCCAAAAAGTTATTTTATTCCACCCAAAGAGAGAGGAGGAAAATAAACCTAAAAGGAGCACTAGTGAAGGAAGGGTGGGCACACAGTGTTGCACAATGTATACAGGATGTTTATACTTCTGTTCCCTCTTGTCATCCAATTGGGTGTAAAACTGGCGAATTACAACTACTGTAATTGACTTGGCAATGGCTTGATTGGACACCAGCCAATCAAAAGACTTTCCATCTTTTGCACATGGTATCTTATGAATTTTTGTCTACAAAGACCTGACAACATGCAGAGTGTGAAGAGAAGCCCCCTTCACTCCTCTGCTGCCCAAATCTGTTTTCATAGTAATTTCACCAAATTAATACCTTGTGTTTGGGACAATTTTTGCCTGGTGGTCTAGATAATCTTATCTAGCTCTGATCCAAATAAGCAGCGACCCAAGAAGGACAAGGTCTCCAGAGTGCTCTAAGAATTTGATTCTACTTCCTAGGTTTTAAGACAGATTGTGTGCTTTTCCAAGAATGCTGGGGCTAAAATGTGCCCAGTATCCAGAGCGTTGTCTTCTGGATTCTTACATGCCTCACAGAGGTGCTGATCCAAGGTAACAATGGAGAATTGGGTTTACTAGATAGCAAGCCCTTTGTAAGCTGTTACTTCACTACTGCCTTGTTCACCTAAGCCGAGGGAAGCCTCAGGTACCACACAAATGGTCATGATGGTCTCGTTTTTCTGCTCTGTGCCATCCTGCAGAGCCAATACCTTTAGGAATGGTGGTCCTGCATAACCATGTTATGGAGGCATCCACCTTTTTTGGAGGGAGTCTCATTTAACAATATCCTAAGTGGGAAGTTCACTACAACCTGTGTTAACACCTGGTGCTTACGCTCTAGCAAAGACCACGCTAATTAAATCTACCAAATGTGGGGAAGAAAGAGTAGACATTTTTGTTTTTGCATTTTCCTTAAGGTGTTCGGAACCTTGATGTCTTGAATGTTTAGTAGATGGTGCACCCTCCGTATTAAATCTTTTAGCACTGCCTCCCAGGATTCTTCCTCCACATGTAAAGTCATCAATCAGTATTCTCTACCATCTTGTCATCCTCCTGGGAGAAGTGGTCAGTCTGATGTGCACCAGGGCTCTAAAGCACACTCCGATACTCCACTTCATTGATTTTGACAAGCTTGTACCCCAAGCTTGTTTGCATTGGAACACAACAATGCCTGAAGCAATTATGCCTCATGATGACTCTTCTGTGTGCGAAAAGGAGTCTGAGAGGAACACAGACCAGACAGCTGCAGAAAATGAACCTCCAACATCCCAACAAATCTGAGGGCACTCACTTTACTACACCCAGAAGTGTATAGAAAGGAAGAGCTGGAGATTGCCAAGTTTTGGTGGGCTCCTCTGAGTGCAATCCTGCTGAGGAAATGGCACTGGCACTTAAGTGCCTTTTCCAGGGTCCAATACTGAACATAATCACAATCCATAAGATAGCCCCCAGACTGTGCCTGGTAGGAGGTTATTAGGCAGGTGCAGGTCCCAGTAAAGGAGTCAACCATTGCTTCAGTCTCTTTCAGCAGACTAAAAGGAGTTCACTTACCTTAGTCTGCGCTTCTGTAGCACAGTCAGTGTTGTTCATATTGTACCCGGTGGTGCAGCACCTTTGCTGGTAGTGACTGGATACCCAGTGACCATCTATCATAAGAAGCAGGAGAGGGGCAGGGCTGTTTGGGCTGAAGGATGTATTGCAATGCTAACTCCCCATCCTGCTTCAGCCCTGAACAATAAGACTGCTTAATGCTGGAGAGATAAAACAGCCACTTCTATGAGCAAGAAAAAGAAGCTCCCTGCCGCAACTGGCTCTAGAGGGGGAGGAGTTTCAGGTTTGCTGTGGAATTGTGTAGTGTCCGCACTCCTGCTCAGCCTATATACCCCAAAGTTTCCAGTGTCTATGGGATTATAGAAAAATGTCTGCAGCTTGGAAGGTATAAATGGAAGAAAACGATTTTGGCTTTGCTAATGTAAGTCTAGATTTATTATGCATCGCTGCAGCAATTTTTGGCTTGTTGCAGTAAATACTTGAAATGCTTTCTGTCATTGTGGTTTTGTTTGTCTTACAGTTGCTCTTGCTTATGGAATTTATAAACAAGATCTGCCTGCCCCAGAGGAGAAGCCAAGGATGGTGGTGTTTGTAGACATCGGCCATTCTGCATATCAAGTATCTGTGTGTGCTTTTAACAAAGGGAAACTCAAAGTAAGTTACGGTTTTACATTCAGCGGGAAATATTTTTATTTAATAATTTTTTATTTACAGTGAAAACAATATTTTTGAATAAGAAGCAAAGTGTAAATTCTGATATATATATATATTTGGTTTTTATTTGGTTAATACTTTTACTTATTAAATAAAAAAAAAAAAGATTGTATTTGCAGAAGTATTAATGAATCTGGCGTTTGCTCTTTTTTTTTTTCCAAAGTATAATAAATGGCTGTCATAATGAAGCCCCCATGTTTGTATAAGTGGCTTAATTTTCCATTTATACATACAGGCATAGGCTGGGCTGTTTTGCACAGAAATCCTTAACCACTTAACCGACTATTTTTTTTAACTCAACCAGTTGTGGGGCCCCCATTGTAAAATTACTCCACAACCCTCAATAAGAAGTAGCCCTCCTCCAGTGACAAACGATCATTAGCTTTATCACCCCTCATCCCCTTAGTGGGATGAGGGACAATAATGATCAGTGGCAGAGCCCCCACCCTGACCCTCAGTGTTAATGGGGCCCCCAATGTTTTAGTGCCCACTCTTTGTGTGACTGTTTATACAGTATTGTTTTTTTTTTATATATTCTCAACCACAGCCAAAAAAACGATGCAACATAACCACCTCCCTGCCCACCCTAAAAGTTGACCTCCCCTTCCACAGGTAGCCCTGCCCCCTCACCGTATTACAGAGCACAGTAAAGTGTGTAGCATGCACTCAGAGGAGACTGATTCTTCTCCTACCCCCCCCCCCCCCCCCTTCCTCTGAGCAGGAAGAAGTAGAGGGGCTGATGATCACACATCAGCCCCTCTGTACAGAGGTCAGTGGCTAGAGGGGAACTTCAGTTCCCTTCCAGTCACTCTCCAGCCTGCCTCCTGACTGCCGACATCACAGCCAGGCCCCTCCAGGAAGAGTAAAGATTTTCCTCTTGCATGGCGCCAGAGAGCAGCAGAACCCGCGGTTGCATGGGATGCGACCACAGCAGGGAAGGCCCACCTGCCTGCTATAGCATCCCATGCGATGTCGCCAGGCAAGTGGTTAAAGGTTAATTCAACCAAATTCTCCTCTCACTCATGTACTTTAACACCCTCCCTCTTAAATCACTCTGCCCAACCAATGACCACCTCCTCTCAGATCACTTCCTTTCTCACGCCTTCAGGACTTCTCTTGCCCTGCTGTGCATCCTCTGGATTACTCGCCTCTGACTCCCGCTCAGCCTCCTAGCCTTTAAATGTACCTTAAAGATTGACCTTTTCACTGATGCCTTCCACACCTTCTAACTATCCAAATTTCGCACCCCACTGCTTTGCTTCCCCATTGCCTTTTTAAAATGTAAGTTCTTGCAAGCAGGGACCTCTCTTGTCTTGTTACCTAGCTATGCATTCTGTGGATGGTAATTATGTATATCAATTTGTTTAAAATCTGTAAATTCACTTTATACCCGTGTATCATGTTTGTTGCCTATGTATGATGCTAAGGAACCTTTACTGCACCTTAGAAATAAGATGATGTTTTCGCCCAAAACCAAAAATATTATTTTGGACGGAGTTTGTGATCTTCATAAAATCACAGTATCCTACTTGCTTTACCTCAGCCCATTTGGTCCTGTGGTGTTTCAGATGGTTCCGACAGTGGATCTTTTCTGCTACAGACATTCTTTTCCCAAACTGCCACAGCTTTGTCATGGTCTTGCGTTACATTTCCAAGAATGCTAGGCTTATGCTGCATACACACTATCAGATTTTGTTTAAAGATATGAACTATTTTTACAATCGTTATCGTTCACATCATTGACATGTTGGGCATGCATCAACCAATGATGCGCGTTCCTGCATGTCGGATAACAATATCTGACATCGACTGTGTTTGCAGTAAGATTTGGACGATTTAATTCATTTTAATACTAGAAATCATTAATCGTTCACAAAATTGTTCAAATTGATGAAATCGTTCAATGAAATCGATCATCTGACAAATCTGACCGTGTGTATGTACCATTAGTCTATACTGCTTCTCTTTTTATATCCATCAGGTTCTAGCTACTGCCTTCGATCCTTTTGTTGGTGGAAGGAAGTTTGATGATGTTCTGGTTAACTATTTCTGTGAGGAGTTTGGCAAGAAGTACAAGCTGGATATAAAGTCTAATATTCGACCTTTGCTGCGACTTGCCCAGGAGTGTGAGAAGCTGAAGAAGTTGATGAGTGCAAATGCTTCGGAGCTACCGCTAAATATTGAATGTTTTATGAATGATATTGATGTCTCTGGATCTATGAACAGGTATGGGTTTCTGTTATAACTTGTCAGTATTATTCCATCTATCTTCTCTTAAGGGAAATTTAATTTGAGATTTAATAAGTGAGAAGCAGTCAGATTGGTATGTAAGAAATGTGGCACCATAGCAATGAGCCTGCCCAGCAAGACTAGATTTCATGTCCTCTTCATAGGTCCCCGTCACCTATTCTGTATAAGCAATCTAATAAAGGTGAGGAAATCTTGAGCAAAGGTATACCAAACCCTCTTTTGGGTAATGTGTGAACCAATCTGTGGCACTATGGTATTGGTAGCCTTCTTATCCATGGCTAATTACACACTGGAGCAGGTGGTGACCATACTTTATATTGTACGTATGTATAGTCTCTTACACAGTTATATCCAGCATGAATGAGTCCTGCTTTCTAAGTATATAGTTTTTCTCTTAAATATCTTGTTTTGAGATTACTGCACAAAGTTGCCTCATTGACAGATTTAGCTATTGGTGTCCTCCGATCATGGTTTATTAACTTTTTAAGCCATTGTCTCTTTCTCTCCAACAAAAAGAGGTCACTTTGAAGAGATGTGTGATAGTCTATTGTCTCGAGTTGAAGCTCCACTTCGCAGCGTCTTGGAACAAGCCAGTAAGTAATCACAAACAGTGAGGTGAAATAAAGCAAAGTAAGCGCATAGATGTTGTATACTAGTGTTCTCATCTATGGATGGTAAATGAAAGCAGTTGACCGTCTCCAGTCTGTATTATGCTTTAAATGCAGTAGGCATTACAATAGGGCTTCTCGGCTCCACTTATATCCCGAAAGCTTGCTGGTATTATTATTAGGGCAGGTTGCCATGAACCTATTCCCATCATTCCTCTGCTTCTGCATTTGGTTTAGCACAGTGCATATGTTGGATAACTGGCTACAATTCCTTATTACAGTGGTTCTCAAACTCTGTCCTCAGGACCCCACACAGGACACTCAGCAGGGGCACAGGTGTAGTCATTACTCACTGACTCATTTTAATAGATCCACAGGTGGAGCTAATTATTTCACTTGTGATTCTGTGAGGAGACATGGAAAACATGCACTGTTTGGGGTCATGAGGACCTGTGCCTTATTGGATTCTGGACATAGAGGCTCCTGAAGAAACCAACCAGTGTTATGTCTTTTCCAAATATCTGAGATATATATATATATATATATATATTTAATTTTTTTTTACCACAGATGAACCAAAAGCACTCTAGTGTTAACTGCCTTAGAGTCTAAAAAATCAGAATGCATGATATTAATGACCCTTATTAAAACCCTCAAAATATTATTCCGATGTATATATTTGGGAATTGTTTCTTTGTCTTGTAATTGTAAATTGTGGAGCACACCCCATGGAAATGTTTGAGAAAGTCTCACGACTTCCATTTTGTATGTCTTATATGTAAATGACATCATATGATAGTGGATTATCTTCCACACTGAGGCCTCACAGATGTATGTGGTGTTTGCTTTTTTTCCTGAAGCACTTTAGCTGAGTATTAAGTTTTTTTTTTTTCTCATTTAATAAAGTTTTTAAAATATATTTAAAACAATAAAAAAAATGTAAGAATATGCCTATGGGGTGTCTCACACCCTCCCATGTCAATAGGCCCCTAGTGATAAATTACCTTCCGTGGCCCCATTGACAGTAGACTCCCCCCCCCACCCCCCCCCCTCCCAATGGCAATAAATCCCATTAACATTACCCCCCCATCCCCTTAGTGGTAAAATAGACCCTGTCGTTTAGCCCTCCCTCACCTCTGGTGTAATACGTCCCTGTATTTTTCTTTTCTGTATTAGTCACCCCTATAGCAGCTGATCTCTGCACTTACAAAGATCATCCAAATAGTGCTAGGAGGGAAACTAATGGCATTCTAGGGCGCAATTCCGCCAGTGATAACGACAGTCATGGACCGCAGCATTCATGCAGGGGCGTCCGGGGAGTCAGAGGAGATCTGTTCTGCACATGTGAACGGAGATCCCCAGTGGGGCAGTGCGGTCGTATGTGATGGGACCTTGTCAACTGAAGCATAGGCTGCGTTTGCATCCATTGCGATAACGCCATTTAAGTGGTTGTGATTTTAGCATTTTTTTTTAGCATTTTGAACAGACAAGTTGCTTATTGTCCTGTATAGTGTATCCAGTTGTCTGACCAGTTCTGTTTATCTGTAGAGCTGAAGAAAGAAGATATTTATGCAGTTGAAATAGTTGGTGGTGCTACGCGAATCCCAGCTGTTAAAGAGCGAATAATGCGTTACTTTGGTAAAGAAGTCAGCACAACGTTGAATGCTGATGAAGCCGTAGCCCGAGGCTGTGCATTACAGGTGAGTAAGTGGTCTTTATATACGTAGCCTGGGGAACAGTTCTGTTCTTTTCTTTTTTGGCATTCAAGTGTCTAAACATGTTGTAACCTCTCATTCTAGCATACAGTAATACCTCAGAACATACTCAGCTAGCTTTATGCTTGTAAGGTCACATGGTATAAAAGCACGGTCCATTTTCAGTCCTTTCGTACTATCCATGTAACTTGATGATGGTTTAAAGTGACTGCTTTGTGAAATGATTGATACTGCTGTCAGTCCTGTTTTTTGTAACATTGCATCTTTTCTGATGTCTGTTTTGGATGTAGTGTGCCATTCTGTCTCCAGCTTTTAAAGTGCGAGAGTTTTCCATCACTGATCTGGTACCATACCCAATTTCCTTGAAGTGGAATTCACCTGCCGAGGAAGGGCTGAGGTGAGCGGCTTTTTTTTTTTTTTTTTCTGTCATTTTAACAAGTTTAACCCTCCCCTACACCCCTCTCTACACTTGCTGTCTCTTATGGTTCATAGAATAAAACTGGAAGATATTTGAGGTGACACAGTGGTTTGTGTATTTTATTCCCAACAAGAGCCCTACAGGTTGAGTCTCCCATATCCAAATATTCCGAAATACAGAATATTCCGAAATACGGAATAATTTTGGCATGACTGAGATAATGAAACCTTTGATTTTTGATGGTTTAATGTACACAAACTTTGTCTAAAGGCACAAATTATTTAAATTATTATATAAAATTACCTTCAGGCTATGTGTAGAAGGTGTATATGAAACATACATGAAATTCAGTTATGTACACAGTTTGCTTGAGCCACAAAATCATTAAAAATATTGTATAAAATTACCTATAGGCTGTGTGTATAAGGTGTATATAACACACACATGCATTCTGTGTGTATATTGGGGTCCCATTCCCAAGATATTTTGTTATGATATGCAAATATTCCAAAATACGGAATATTCCGTTATCCAAAATACCCCTGGTCCCAAGCATTTTGGATATGGGAGACTCAACCTGTATATGTTTGTATATTCTTCCTGTGTTTGCATGGGGTTCCTTCAGGTGATCTTCCACATTCCAAAAAATACTGGCAATTAATTGCCGCTGACTAATGTATATGTTAAGGAATTTATATTGGCTTCAATGGGGCAGGGTGTGATGTGCATGACGAATACTCTCTATATAGTGCTACATAATTGATGGTGCTATATAGGCCAAATATGATTGCATACTCAAAAATCAAATATGATTGCATACTCTCTATATAGTGCTACATAATTGATGGTGCTATATAGGCCAAATATGATTGCATTTGTTTTTTTCCTCCCTACATGTGAACATTGCCATTAGCATGTTGTGTACTCCTGTGAGTGGTCATTGCTGTCAGGGTTTTTTTTTTTTTTTTTCAATCTTTCTTTATTCATCAGTGCATAAATAAACACAGTATCACAATTCAAGCTGAAATCCCATATAACATATATCAATCATTCATATACTAATTTGGTTCATATACAAAAAGACAAAACAAAATTCTCTCCTCGGTCGTGCTCTAGCCTCACAAAAAATCGAGTCAAATTTCCCTCCAATGTTAAGCTGAAGGGGCAAAAACAATCGGAGGGTCATTAAGCAATATACGCGTCTCATACCATGAAGTATATCTAAAACAATTGAAAATTTGACGTTTAATAGTCGTTGATAATGAGTCTATATACCCCTCCCATATCTGGAAAAAGTAGGTTGTTTTTAGCTTCTTTTTGTAAAGTGGTTTCCAACCAATCCATTTGAAAAACTTAAAACAATTTGTTTCTAAATAGTGACAATGATGGAGGCAATGGATTTATCCACATTTGGAGTATACTCTCACGGGCCTCTGCAGATGATATCAGTAATTTCTTACTTTCAGGCGGAGCCCTAATATCCGGAGGTAAAATGCCCAATATTGCCCATTCTGCCGATAGGGGTAAATAATTAACCAGACAAGACAAAGCATATCTATTAACAGATGACCAAAACTGTCTTATTGGAGGACATTCCCATATAGAGTGGATAAAGGTTGCTTCATCAGCACCACATTTAGGGCAAGTACTAGTGTTCGAGAGTCCCATCCTACATCTGCAGTGAGGGGAAATATAACCATTGTGGCAAATATTCTAGAACATTTCCCTATACATACTTGCTGAAAGTACAGATTGGGAATAAGAGTGATTTCAATATTTTATCTATAGATAAGTGAGGGAATAACTTTAACCAAGAAGAAAGTCCTGTAGTTACTTTTTTTCATGATCCATTGGGATATGAAGAAACTTATAATGTAAAGATATCGTCGCCCCCCATAGGATGGGCCAGTAAAAGATTTAATGAGTTAGACCAGTCCAAAGGTGAGAATACCCTAATTACGGAACTTATATAATGTTGAGCTTGGTGGATCGCCAGAAGATGAGATTGAGGTAAGTTCTATTTGTTGGATATATCATTCAACCGCAATGGTTCAAAGTTTTCAGTGTCAACCAACGCATGGATCCACACAATCCCTTTTCTTTCCCAAGAACCAAAAGGCATCAAGGCATTGCCATTTTGAAATTCAGGATTGAGAACTAATGGAAGAAATAAAGAATAATGGCTATTTAGATTTCTTTGTTTTCGTGTAAAATGCCATCCTCGCCAGGCCAGCATTAAAAGAGGGTTACGAGCAACCTCTTCCTGCAATTCTTCTTTATGAGAACGCAAAAATGCTAATAGATGGCGTCGAGGGAGGAAGGATTGATCTAAAACCGAATTGGTATAATGATCTGTTCTATGTAACCAATCTCTGATGTATCTCCAAATCCCAGCATGGCTATAAAGCAGGATTCTTCAACCTTGACCCTCCAGCTGCTGTGGAACTACACATGCCAGCATATACTGCCACCTTTTTGATATAACAGCATGCTAAAACTATGGCAGTGCATGCTGGGATGTGTAGTTCCACAGCAGCTGGAGGGCCAAGGTTTGAAGACCCCCTGCTATAAAATTTAAGGTTAGGCAGATTCACCCCCGCATGATCTCTGGTCTGTTGAAGTTTCAATAATCCAATACGAGGACATTTGGACTTCCATATAAATACTCCAAAACTTTTATATATTAGCTTCTCATCCGCCGCAGTCAACAGAATAGGTAACATTTGTAAAGGGAATAACAATTTAGGGAAAGACCATCTTCAGCAGATGAATTCTACCCAGATAGGATAGTAAAAGATGTTTCCATCTGTCAGGTTTTTATTTAAACTCTTCATGTACTCTTGCTTTCAGTGATTGCGAGGTGTTTCCCAAGAACCATGCAGCACCCTTCTCCAAGGTGCTTACTTTCTACAGGAAGGATCCTTTCAATCTGGATGCTTATTACAGTGCTCCCAAAGAACTGCCCTATCCAGATCCCTCTCTAGGTAAGCACAGCACTGTTGCATTTTAATGTCTTAGTAAACCATAATATTTGTGGTTTTTATACATTTGGCACTGCATGAAAAGCTCAGCAATCTGCATTCCAGATAATTCTGTGTGGACACGAGAATAAGAACTGAACTGAGCCATAGAAATGGCTATAAAATGTATGCAACACTTGTGTTTTTTTTTAGAATGACACTAAAGCCCATCATTTTGTATATTTGCTTTTACCTTTTACACATTTTCAACACCAAAGTCTGAAAACTATTATCTTGTCCTACTGAATCAGGAAAGGTTGGTAGTAGTAGACAAGTTTTCTAGAATTTCATTGTATGCTTGTAGCATTGTTTCCCTTCACTGGAACGAAGGGGCCAAGTTCAAGTCATGAAAAACAGCCCCCATACCATTATCCCTCTTCCGCCATATTGTATAGTTTGCAGTACGCATTCGGGCATTTGAACCGCTCTCCTGGCATCCATCAAACCCAGTTTCATCCTTCAGACTCCAGATGGTGAAGTGTGATCTGCCACTGTAGAGGACATATTTCCACTGCTGCAAAGTTCAATGGCGGTGTGCTTAAATTGCCCCCGGTGTTGTTTAGCCTTGCACATGGTGGTGATCGAAGGCTTTATGTAGCTGCTAATCCATAAAGCTCCAGACAAACTGATCTTGTGCTAACGTTGGTCCAGAGTTGGTTTGGAACTCGGGAGAGTGTTGCGACTGAGGACAGACCAACTGACAAACTGCGTTGGAGCAGTTGAAACAGGCTGTTGGGCCTCTGCTGCTGTTTGTACACTGTTTTGTGATGGAACTTTAATAAATCTACTTTCTTTGTTGATTATCCTGAGTGCTGGTCCTGCATTGTTCTCTGAGGAAGGGTTGAGCGTGATATACTATTTGTTTATGGACCCTGCACCACAGATTCTTGCTGGTTTGGAGTGCTTTCTCGTATACTAGAATCTATCATAGACAAAAAACTTTATGGTTTCACATATCCCATTAAGGCTTCTAGACATGATCTGAAATTTCACAAAACCTCCTGAATTTGTGACACTCAAACCTAAAAAAGCAATGAAATTCCAATCATTAAGGCAGACTCCTTAATGGATGTGTTCTTGGCACAATACAGATATGGTATGCCATCACACCCTGTGGTTAACTGCAGATTCAGCACTCTCACAGAGTGAGATTGCTGTCAATCACAAAATTGTGGCTAATTCACACAAACACCAAAACACAACCAGCCCCGGGCTTTTCACTGCCAGTCCTGCGAAAAGACAGGGGACAAAAGCATACGGGGTCCCCTGTATTATCGATAACCAGCACCGAGCTCTTTCTAGCAGGGGGATAATGCCCGTCCCCCAGCCAAAGCATCAACCCTGACCGTTAGTCAACCCAGGCCGGGGATCCCTGGGGAGCTGGGGACCCCCAATAAAGGGGTTCCCCCTCTCCTGGGCACCCCCTGGCTATCCCCGGCACTCCTGGCGGTGGGTGCCAGGTTGATTGTGTGAAGTGGCCCCCTCCCCTAAAGCACAACCAGCCCCGGGCTCTTCACTGCCGGTCCTGGTTGTGAAAATACAGGGGGAAAATTACACAGGGGTCCTTTAACACAACCAGCACCTGGCTAATCGGAACCAGTCCTGGTTGCAAAAATACAGGGGACAAACTATGTAGGGGGTCCCCCGAATTCTGCGCAACGAGCACTAGGCTCTAAGCCGGTTTCTGGAAATACAGGGAGAAAAAAAATGCGTAGGGTCCCCCTGTATTGTCCAGAACCAACACTGGACTTGTTCTTGCAGGGGACTAATGCCACAGCCAGGGGAGACCTTTCACCGGGCCCCCCAGCCGAAGCGTTAACCCTGGCCTTGCGCTAGTCAGCCCTGGCCCGGGGAGTTGTGGACCCATGCCCTCACAATAATGGGGTCCCCCTCTCCATGGCACCCCAGGCCTGGGCTTGATGGCCCAGGGCTAGCCACGGCACCCCTGGGCAGTGGGTGCCAGGTTGTTTGTGTAATGTGGTGCATTTTAAAGAATATTGTCTTTTGCGGATAAACTATAGGTCCCAGCAAGCCTCCCTGCATACTGGTACTTGGAGAACGACAAGTATCAGCAAGCGGGCAATTTAGGTCCCACTGGTACCTGTAGTACACCTGTAAAAGAAATATTAAAATGAACAGACTGCACCGTTTGTTTGTTTTTTTTAAATATAATTTATTAAGTCTGCATCTTCACCTGGGGAGGCGGCCTTTAAGCTCTTTTCTGTGGCCGCCGCCATCCCAGGACTTCGTTGTCTTCACCTGGCAGGCTCCAACCCACCAGGGCTTCAGCGTCTTCACCTAGTGTATGGCAGCCTGTGGCGGCTCTTTGCATGGCCGCCGCCCAAAGGACTTCGGTGTCTTCATACTTCTGGAGGTCTTGACATCACCCCCTCCTCTGTCGGACTGCCATGCCGCCTTCTCACGCTGGCTTATATAAGCCAGCCGATGGGCGGGGCGATGACGCCGTGAATGGCTAGTGGCGGCCATCTTTGAATTGGCGTCCATTTTTGAAATGGGCTCCGCTGCCGAACTTTGCAGAATGGCTGACAGGGACTGGATCCTCTCTGACCCAGGCCCGCCGCCAGAACCCACAGCCCGCGCCACCACCGCTGCTGTTGTAGCCCGCACTGATGCCACCGGGTCCCCGCTTCCGACCCACTGCCATTGCCGGGTCGCTCAACCGCTGATGTGAACAAAGGCAGCCATCTTGGTGCACCCAAGTGATGTCACAGTGAGTACACCTGCTGGAGGCTCCTACTGAGACTGTGCAACATATTGAAGCTTCCTATCTCTATAATGGTGCAATTGTGAGGTAATAGTTTAGAAACTAACTTTCTCAATTACCTGAACCCCAAAAGGCCCTACCCTGGAACAATAGCTACCTAATAAAACAAACCCCAAGTCTAAATTTGCCCCCTACCCTGAGTTATGCCTTCCCAAAAATCCCCCATAGAGAACAGCAGAAAAGTGGTCCTAACTGAGTGTGTCAGAAAAAAGTGACAGTTGGAGCTTTAGATTACTCCCAAATTCTCATTTATTATTTATTTTTTGCCCTGAAATTTGGCATGCACCGAGCGACAGCTCTACCCGTCCATGCCAAATTTCAGCTTTGTACTTCCTATAGCTTTTGAGGTGCAGCCCCTAAAACCATAACCCCCCCCCCCCCCCCTCCGGAATCCTCTTTGGAGATTTTAAGGTTTTTTATTTTTGTCAATTCAGTCTTAATATAAGGGCACGACCGTACTACTTTCTCAAACTTTGCCAGGTTGTTTCAGGATTAGTTCCCTAAAGCTGGGTACACACTTGTCTGACAAATCGGGCATATCGGTAAGTGTGTGTTCCCGCGGTTGCATGCAATAAGCGTTCTGCATTGTCAATCAGAAGATAGCGTGTACGATGTTCAGCAGCATGGCATCCTGCATAGTGCCGTCGCCTCATGCAAGTGTGTATGCACTTGCCAATGCAGGCGCCTGTCGGATCAGCTGGCTACACATAACTCTGATATGTAGCCAGCTTAATGATTGCAAAGTTCATATACACTTATCAATCATTCGGCCGATATATCTGCCAGCAGAGCTATTACTGCCCACTGGTAATGTCATATTCATATATATACAGTGTGTGTGAGAATCGGCTGTGCTACAGGGCTGATAAGATGTAGTATATACAGCCTACATACGTTCTTCCTGTTGTGCTGTGAGATCTAGTGTTTTATCAGCCTTAAAACTGCTTTCATTTGAACTATTGGTTTCTGTTCAAATTTATACTTCTAACCTGGAAATATTTTTTCTTTGGGGTTATTGTACAGCGACAAGGGTCTCCGAGTTGGGGGCATTTTCATAACTCCTTTTGCACAAAGACAGGGCTAGGTTACGCACAAAACTTACTTTCACTACTCACTAATGCAATGTACTTGTAGGTAATAACCTAAGAGGTGGCTAAGCTCTACTGTTCATGCCATTGTTTGGTCTTGCTAGGTCAGTTTCACGTGCAGAAGGTGGTCCCCCAGGCTGATGGCTCTAGCTCCAAGGTGAAGGTGAAAGTTCGTGTAAACGTCCATGGTATATTTAGTGTGTCTAGTGCATCTCTTGTTGAGATCCACAAAACAGAAGATGGTGAAGAACCCATGGAAACGGACCAGACTGTAAAAGATGAGGAGGTATTACTGACATCTACTCGATTAAATATTTAAAGTTTGATGGAAATGTTAGGTAAATCACATCTTATAATCATGCTACTATGTATTACCAGAAAATGCAAGTTGATCAAGAGGAGGCTAAACAAGAAGAACCCCAGCCAGCACAAACTGAAACCAAGCCTAATCCTGACGAAATGGAGGTGCTGGTTTTTTTCTGTTTTAAATATTCAGAAATTTTGTGTGTTGTATGTAGGGAACTAGATCCACAGTACCACTGTAAGCTTGATCTGAAATTTAGAAGCTCTGTGCTGTAAATATTAATGTGCTTTTTCTCACAGTTGTTAACTGCAAGTTATTTGTAAGATTCAACTTGTGTCTTAATAGCAAGTGGGAAATGTGCGCCGATGCTCATTCTGGTTTTCAAACTAAGGGGCATATTCAATTAGACGCGAAAACTCCCGGACTTTTCGCCAACATCGCTGGTTTTCCATGCAAAAAAGTATCGCGCTCGTCCCCGCTTATCCCAGTATTCAATTAGAAATCGTCGAAAACGGGACCCGGCGAAACACAAACAGGCAAAGTGCTGTCAGATTTGGGGAAATCAGCCTGACACCCCCCAAAAGATGCACTGACATTGGGGATCACTATAGATATACCTTCAGCAGGCCTATTCGGGGGTATTTGGGGTACTTAAATGCTCTCAATAGCTGCTAATTAGCGTCTTTGCATAAGTGGTGAAGAATAGCATTTAGCCGGTTTTTTTTAGCAGAAAATAAGTAGTCCCAGAAATTTGGGGGACACGAAAATGGGGGCTAGCATATTTTAAAGTTGCTAAAGTGAAGTTTTAAAAAAACTTTAAAAATCCAGCTGCAAATTTAAAAACACCTGGGGCATACTTGGGGATCCACCTGGAGTCTCTATCGCTAGTTTTTAAATTTGTCCCCCAACTTTGGACTTTTTTTGCCCCCAAAATTAAGGTACTTTTTTGGGGTGATTTAAAGTATTTTTTTAAACTAATTTTACCTTTGGGGACTGTCCCAAGAATGCAGGGGTTTTTCCAAAGTTTGCACCCCAAAACCCCAATCCTGCACTTTTTTCGACACCTATACATAGGTGAAACTTTATGGCCGGTTCCATTGCATTGTTTCCGCACCGGCAAAGTGTCCGGAATTGAATACGGAGGAAGCTTTTCGCATGACTAAATGTCACTCGCGATACATTATCGCTGATAACTGCTTTTCGCCATTAATTGAATACGGCCCTAGGGTGGTAAAAATGTGGCTGAGTGCATAAAACTGAATAGGTGGGTATGGGATTGCTTTTGTTGCATTGTGGCACATACGTAATATGTGGCTTGATGCAGATGAGCAAGAAACTGTAGCCATTTTCCCAGCACAATAGGAACCATGAAGCATTGACAAAAAAATACAAACAAGTAATTAACTTTTATATCTTTAAAAATTATATAAAGAACCAATGAATTGCTTCTATAGAAAATGCTTTTCTTGTAATAGTAGTTTCAGACTCTAAGATATATTTACCCAGTGAGGGCATTGGGCCCAGCAAGCATCCCAGCACTGACCCCATTTCAGGATACCGCAGCCACTTCGAGAAAATGCCTTAACTGTAAATGGAACAGAACTGGTACTTTTTAGTCAACTCCCTCTTTACATTGTGCCTTTTGCATTATGTACGCGGTTTATTGGTTTCTATGGGAACCTTCTTCACCCCTTTTTTTTTTTTTTTTTTTTTTTTTTTTTACTGCTTGACCCATCTTCCCCTAACTGTGTTTAAAGGGAAGACGTTATATTTATGCATAATGTTTTCATTTAGATGTTACAGCTCCTGTTTTCTCTTAGACTTCTCAAACCGCACCTAAGGAAAAGAAAACCGATCAGCCGCCTCAAGCCAAAAAGGCCAAAGTAAAGACCAGCACAGTTGATCTTCCCATTGAGCACTATCCTCCTTGGCAGATAGGAAGGGATATGCTGAACCTATATGTTGAAAATGAGGTTTGTAGTCTCTATATGGTATAATTCATGCAATGTTCAGGTATGGGGGTTTTCGTGTTATGCAGTATACAGACCAGAGAATTGTTTCATGCCTAGGAGACAAGGCACTGAAAAGCCAGGATAGTGTCCTCATGCTACTTCTAAACCCACCCCACCCCACCTCCCAGGGGTCACTGGAATGCTTGGGATTAGGTAGAGGTGTGAGATGCCTGGTACTTCAAAACTCTTCCCCTGCCATGTGACATACTATAGATTTAGCACCAGAGATAGGTTTGTGGCTGGATCTGATGGGCATTAATTAGGTGGTGTGGTGGTCATGTCATGTGGGGAAGTCTGATGGGGACATTGAAGGTGCTTGTATGGTGATCTATACAAGTTGTCATATATTTTGGTTGGTGATGATGGTCTGGCTCCTATACTTTTAAGCTGGCTCCTAGATTTTAGAAAAACTGGACTAGTGGGCAGGTTGGGATGGACCAAGTTTCTCCAGTACATTCCCATACTCCAACATCAGAACCACTCAGGTTCTGACTAAATCTGTGGAGTGCTTAGCACAGACCGCTACCTCTCTGGAAAAGCTGTTTAAATGTGCTGCGGCTCCCACAGCGTGGAAGCAACCTCAGAACTATGACCGCTAATCTTCTGCATGACTGGGTCACCTCAGATTCTGATGTGGGAGCTAGTCTTCTGCCTTTCTGGGACAAATGGTTCAGGACTACATTAGACGTGAGCTCTTGGTTCCACAGAGAACAAGATGGATGTCTTGGACATACTTCCATGAAGAGTCTTCGTCTCTGGTCTGCCTGCATATCATCAGAGTTGTGCTCTGAAGGAAGCTGACCAGGCTCTCATCTTCAACGGGGGTAATTTCTGTTACTCCAGACCGATGGGGAAAGGGCTTCTATTAAAACCTTTACTTGGGACCAATTTGCCTTCTAGACTATCTGCCAGTTTTAAACATAAAGGACTTGATTCAGAGTAGCGTGTAGATCTGAATGCAGACTGATCAAGCATTTTTTTTTTTCCTCTCTTCCAAACTAAATGTGTAATACAGCATGCTTACACACCTTTGTTTACGGGTGATTCTAAATTAGAAGGATCAGTGCCATTTCTTACTGAAATGGACTTTCCTGGGTTTCATCTGGCCGTGTTCTGTCATGCACAGAAGGGGACAGTCACCTGGCCGTGTTGTTAGTCACTGTTTGTATGTAGTGTGGATGTCTATTTCATCCGTATCTCATGCACTCGGCATAGGGTAGGTGTAAGTCCTCATTATAGAGGTTACTGCTGAAGTATTCCCTGAGGTCAGTAGTATCTAGCATGTAGCAGGGGGAGGTCTTGGTACTATAAACATAGAATGCCTGCATGTTTCAATCTGAGTAGAACATCAGTGCCTTTTCTTTTTGCAATTCGTTATTGTCGCTTCCAATTCATGGCTTTACTGTTCAGGTTCTCCACCGCCTCTTGTCTTTACAAAGGTCATTGGTGTCATGATCACCTAACTAAGAACCTTGGGAGTGCCAGTCTTCCCATATTTGGACAATTTACTCATCATCAAGGATCCTACTCCAGTGATATTTCTGTGTCATGCAGATAACACTGCAGTTTTTGGTGTCTCATTGTGGATCACTAAGTCCAGGTTGGTTCCTTCTCAAAGATGGTGTTCTTAAGTATGATGATCAAAAACTTCCAGCAATGGGTGTTTCTACCTTGGGACAAGATTATCTTTACTGCTCAACACTAATGAACCACGGCCTGAAAACCACGATCGGCTCATCTTCATATGTATTAAGTTTCTTGCATTTATCTTTGGAAAGTGTCCTGGTTTTTTTTTTTTTTTTTTTCCTTTCTCTACTTCTGTACTTCATTTCAGTCGTTTAGGACTTTGTTAGGAATGATTTAGGCTTCCAACCAGGGTATAGGCTGGGAGAAACCAGATCAAATCAGTTACAATTCTTCCTGTACCCCAGTGTTCCATTGTCCCCCATGGAATCAGAGAAAAGTATTTTAAGGTAAGTACAAAAATCCTGCTTTTCCCAACCCTTACTTAGTAGGGGAGGTACATCTGGTCATAACAATGATTCACAATGTTAATGATGACACGTGTATTGACCAGGCTTGCTAATAACCGCACACTCCCATTCTCTCTCGCTGATCAGCAATTAAAAGTCTTTGGCTAGTTTGATCAAATTGGCAAAGTGGGTACGGTTCAAATGTTTTGCAGGCGGCTTGTTTTTTTAAGACTCCCAACAGAGGAATTCAATTGTTGCTCTGTCAGGGCCCGATAGCCGCCGGCATTTCTGCACACACTCAGGAGGGTGCGAGCAGAAATGTGAGAAACCTCCTGGTTAAGGCGCGCTAACCAGAATTTTAGATGGGTTTAGCCGTTTTACACGGCTAAACCTGGTCTCATAGGGGACGAAGAGGGTGATAATTAATGAGCGCCCAGAACAATTGAATAGCAAAACTGGGCGCTTATTAATTATCACGGCTTAAAAAAACAACAATTGAATCTCCCTCAGTGAATCTGCACGTGTCGGCTGTGTTTTCACCAAAGAAGCAAGACCGCACTAATCGCTTTTCTCCCCCACAGGGAAAGATGATTATGCAGGATAAACTGGAGAAAGAGCGGAATGATGCCAAGAATGCTGTAGAAGAATATGTGTACGAGATGAGGGACAAACTGAGCTGTGTTTATGAGAAGTTTGTCAATGAAGATGTAAGTGGCCGGTTTTAGCATTAACACGGTCGATGAAATGGAACTTTTAAAACACTTTTTTATTTTCTTTCATATTTTATTTGTTTTGTATTAAAGCTGGTAGTGAGTATAAGGCACATTTACAGGACATGATTTTCCTTTACTGGGGTGGGGAGGGGGCGAGTAATATTAGTTTCCTTGTTTATGAGGTAGAAAGGACTTAGAAGTGCAGTTTATTTGTAATTGTGTTGGAGCAAAATGTTAAGATACTTTAACTCCCGCTCCATCCTTTACCAGAGTGCGGGGTCACTAGACCATGTTGTCAAACTGTCCTTAGAGCTCTGGAAGAGCGAAATATGGATGTACGCAGTCTCCTGTAGAGTGTTGTGCTTGTAGTTGCAGCAGCAGGTAACTGTGTACTTTAATTTTATTTTTTTTGTGACCGATACGATGCAGGCGCAAATCGGAGGTTCCCAAACTCTGCAGTTACAGTCCAGGTTTTAAGGATATCCATGCTTAGCCCAGATTCATTTTAATTGACTGCTGTGCTAATTAAGGCACCTGTGCTCAAGCATGGATACTTTTGAAACCTGGACTGTAATGATGGAGTTTAGGAACCTCTGCTCTAAACATAATTTTTTATATGTATGTATGTATGATATATATGTATGTGTGTGTGTGTATATATATATATATATATATATATATAATATATATATATATATATATATATATATATAATTTTTTTTTATTTATTCTTTTCTTCATTATTTGCCTAACCCATTTTATCCAATGCACAAATACCTGATGTGATATTTATTTCCTCTAAGGACCGGAACAGCTTTATTCTAAAACTTGAGGACACTGAGAACTGGTTGTATGAAGATGGAGAGGATCAGCCCAAACAAGTTTATATAGACAAAATAACAGACCTAAAGGTATGATAATAGGAGCTAATCGCTGATAAGTGCAGAGAAATGTACATAATGGTTGCAAAAAAACAACAACTTTATTCTACTGAGTGTATCCAAATCTCTGTAACGTAAGAATTGGCCCAAATGAACCATTCCTTTTGATTGCTCAATGAAAGCGCACATCGGCCTGGTCTGTGATGGATCTGATACATTACATACTTTCCTTCTTTTGCAGAACTTGGGCCAGCCTATACAAATGCGTTACCAAGAATTTGTGGATAGACCAAAGGCCTTTGATGAGCTTGGAAAACAAATTCAGCTTTACATGAAAGTTATTCATGCCTTTAAAAATAAGGTATTCATCAAATTTTCTTTTGACTGTAAAGAGGGAATGTTATAATATTTGAGTTTACTGTGCTGTAATATATACATATTGGAGGCAGCTGGACGGTTACTGCTATCTGTTTTTGCTCTTGGGAGAATACACCTCCCCGCAGACATGTCTTGATATGAATTCACTGAAGTCAGGGATTTTATAGGTTTTTTTTTTTTCCCAGTGCTGTACAATAGAATCTTTGTGCAACTGGGCAGTCTTCATTTAATTTTGAGCGATGTTTGTAAATGCTGTGGAGATACTTTTATCCATTTACAGGTTGAGTCTCCCATATCCAAAATGCTTGGGACCAGGGGTATTTTGGATATCTGATTTTTGTATATATACTCCTTATACACACAGCCTGAAGGTAATCTTCTACAATATTATTAATAATTTTGTTCTTTAAACAGTTTGTGTACTTCAAACTATCAAAGAGCAAAGGTTTCACCTATTTAGTCATGCTAAAAAAAATTCTGTATTTCGTAATATTTGGATATGGGAGACTCAACCTGTAGTGTATTCGGACACCTGACCATTACACCAACAGGGATTGTAATGACATTGTATTCAAATACATATAGTTTAATATGGAGTTGGTCCCCCTTTTGCAGCTATAACAGCTTCAAAATCTTGTGGAAAGCCTTCCAAGAAGAGTGGGAGTGTTTCTGTGGGAATTTGTGCCCATTCATTCTGTAGAGCATTTGAGGTCGGGCACTGTTGGACGAGAAGGCCTGGCTCGCAATCTCCATTCTAGTTCATCCCAAAAATGCTCGATGGGGTTGAGGTCAGGGGTCCGTGCTGGTCTGTCAAGTTCTTCCACACCAAGCTCCTCAAAACATGTCTTTATAGTGCTTGCTTTGTACACACTGGGGCACAGTCATGTTGGAATAGAAAAGGTCCTTCCCCAAACTGTTGCCACAAAGTTGGAGGCATAACATTGTCCAAAATGTCTTGGTACGCTGAAGCACTAAGATTGCCCTTCAAGGGAGATAAGGGGCCTAGCTCAAACCATGAAAAACTACCCCATACCATTATCCCTCCACCACCAAACTTCACGGTTTGCACAATGCAGTCAGGCAGGTAACGGTCTCCCGGCGTCCGCCAAACCCAGACTCGCCCATCTCACTGCCAAACAGAAGCGTGATTCGTCACTATATAGAACACATTTCCACTGCTCCACAGTCCAGTGTCTGTGTGCTTTACACCACTTCATCTGACTCTTGGCATTGACTTGATGATGTGAGTCTTGCATGCAGCTGCTCGGCCATGGAAACACATTCTATTAAGCTCCTGCCGCACAGTTTTTGTGCTTAAATTAATGCCAGTGGATGTTTAGAACTCTTCAGCTATGGAAGCAGCAGAGCATTGGCGACTTTTATGTGCCTTAGCAGTCGTTGACCCTGCTCTGCAATTTTGCCTGGTCTTCTGCTTCGAGGCTGAGTTGCTGCTGTTCCTAAACTCTTCCACTTTCTAATAGTCCCTTACAGTTGACCGTGAAATTTCATCCTTACTGGCATTACACTAACTGTCTTATTGCAAAGTTGGCATACTATCACAGTACCACGCTTGAAGTCACTGAGCTCTTAAGAACAATCCATTTTGTATCACAAATGTTTGCAAATGGTGACTGAATGGCTAGGTTCTTGATTTTATACACCTGTGGCAATGGGTCTGATTGAAACAATAATTAGCAGGTGCGGCCAAATACTTTAGTCCATATAGGCCCGTATTCAGTTAGGTAGTGAAAAGTCCGAGCTGGACTTTTCGCTCCACATCGGAGCTTTTCTGGGGATAAAGTATCGGGCGTGTGCCCGCTTTATACCCGTATTCAATTTGGAGCCGGCGAGAACAGGAGCCTGCGGAAAGGTAAGCAAGTATCGGAAAAAATAGGGGAATTTTCGGGAATTCATCCTGGGACTCCCCTAATGATGTCCAGACATGGGGGATCACTATGGGTTTTTAGTTTTTAAAAGTGTTCCCATCAAATTTGGGGTACATGAAAATGGGTACTAGCATATTTTTAAGTCCCCAAAACTAATTTTTAAAAAATTCAGCAAAAATGCACCTGCTGCTAATGGCCTAGTCTAGAAAACACCTGCCGCATACTTACAGAATACCCTTGAACCTATTTCGCTATTTTTAAACACTGTTCCCCATTTTTATTTTTACCCCAAAACTAATTTTTTGGGGGGTGTCCCTATTTTTTTTTTTTTTTATTTACTTTTTTGACAGTTTGTTTTTAGGGGCAATTCCCAGGGATGCAGGCTTTTTTCTTTTTTTTTTTTTTTTTTTTTAAAAGCCTGCACTCCTAAACCCCAATTCTGCACTTTTTTTTCGCCATGTAAAACATGGTGAAAAGTTATCCCTGTTTTTTTTCTAACCTGCGAAGTCTTTGCAATCGAATACGGGGTGAATTGAAATAGGCGAAAATGACGTCATCGGCCGATTCAGACTTTTCGCAGCCTAATTGAATACCCCCCTTAGTGTATATGCACTTATTGATAACTGTCAGCCACTGAAGCATGATGCACTATGAAGATAGTGTTTTTTTTATTTTATAGATGGAAATGGTTGACAATTTTTATTTCAGGGTCAAGCAGTTTTTCACAATTCCACATAACCCTGGTTGCCCTTGATAAAGCGGTCTTCTGCCTATTATGATCGAGGAGGAAAAGTAGTCTTCCTCTTGCTGTAACGCAAGAAGCCCTGTACGGCATCCTTTACTCTGTCTTTGCCCACCACTGATGCGTTATAAATGCTCCCTAGGTAGATCAGCAAACCCTGTGTAGGCTGGACCAGGTGGTATGGAAACAGGATTCTTGCAGCTTTGGACTTTTTGTATCCAAGAGAATCTCTTACCCTCATCTTCCTAGCTGATCTTCTGCTTCTCCTGAATTATATGAGTTATCTATATAAAAGCATGGCGTAGTCGTAGTGTTTAATTAAAAAAAGAAAAAAGCCTTGTCCAGCTCCTGTGGAAGTTTTTATAGTGGAGGGGTGACTGTTTTGTCCCAGTGCCTTGACCACCAGACAGTGGTTTATATTCCCCCCCATGTTCCATTAATGCTGACAATGGAAACTGAACAGTCTATTTGGTGCTGAATCCTGATTGCAGTTGGCATTGCTATTATTTTCAATGGTTGTTTATACTTTATCTCCAATCTATCTATATTTTTATGTATTCTACATGGTATCAAGGTGTTGTAACAAAGGTATTGTGATCAGTTTCTGTGAATGATTGTTCACAGCACTGTCACTGGAATACAGTTCTAATTAAATAAAATACAGGCTAAACCGCTCACACGTGCATCAGTTACCTACAGGGTAGCCGGCCCAGACTGTTCCGAAGCACCATGAGTACATGGGGCATTGGGTGTAGTGTTAAGTATTTACTTTGTCAGAAGGTACTACCATAGTGTTTCAAGGTAATGGGGAGATTACAACTCAGCCACCATATTGAATTGGCGTTGTAGTAATGGAGCCATAAAGGCAAGATGAAGCAATAGTTGGGTCATATTATGACCTACTGAACCTGTAACTTCAAGAAAGAAATATATTACCATTTAAAGTTCTCTAAGTATGTAGTACAGAAATAATCCATGTAAATGAAGCATGGTTATAGAGTCTGTTGGGGCAGATTTAAAAAATCTAATGAAACTTTCAGTATGTGTGGCAGCCTTGGCTAGTAAATGTGATGCCATACAGAACAGAATGCACACCCTGATCACTGCTGCTTGGTGGGTAATTGGCAGGCTTTTCTATCTGCATGCTCATTTAGGGCATAGACAATCAACTTTTACTTCATTACTCATGACAACTGTCCTGATCAGGTGCCCTGGAAAGTGGTGTTCTCTTATATAGTATTCGGGGTACTTCAGTAACTAAGGTGACTTGCTATACGAAGGTGTAGTGACTGATTTCTCCTTGTAGGAAGAAGCATATGACCATTTGGATCCCGCTGACATGGAGAAGGTTGAAAAGAGCATAAATGAAGCCATGGAGTGGATGAATAACAAAATGAATCTACAAATGAAGCAAAATCTAACTGTAGATCCTGTGGTAAAAACAAAGGATATTCAAGCAAAAACAAAAGTGAGTTGTTGGTGTTGTCCGGTGTACCTTTCCTTCTAGATATGATATGTAGTCAGATAGTAACAATACTGTTTTGCTATATAATTGTCAGAAAGGTTTAAGAATTTACATTCTGATATGTGGATTACATAGAGATGAATAGAACTACTGTATGAAAAAAAACTGGTCTTTGTTAAGCCCTGCATGTTGGGGACCCTCTTATGAAGCTTGTTCATTAAAGAAGGGTGTCTGCCTAAAATAGTAGTGGCATACTTCAAATTGAAAATGCTTGAAGGTTGAAGCTTGTTAATGTGGCGCTGTGCGAGAGAGGCAGCCCCCTTGTGGGCGCTGTGCGAGAGAGGCAGCCCCCTTGTGGGCGCTGTGCGAGAGAGGCAGCCCCCTTGTGGGCGCTGTGCGAGAGAGGCAGCCCAGGGTTGACATCGCAATTGAGTTCCTTCAAAAGAATATATGTTTGTGTGTGTGTAGCAGACTCTATTTTTTGATAAAAGAATTCTAAACTTCCATTTATTAATGGCTTTCTGGTGACCGTCATGTGGTCGGCAGGCTGTATCTATTTTATACATGTCATCACTGCAGGTCTACGGAGAGCTCAAACTTTACAGATATGATTCAGAAACTGCTTAAGCCAGTGCATAATGTATTGTGCTTATTCATTATGCTTTTGGCACTTTCTGAATTTCATGTATTTGTTACCTATTTCGCTGGTACATTGCTTTATTGTAATTTAGATAATTAACATTGATATTTTGTATAATTAACTTTAATCACTTTCCTTAGACTAAATATAACCTAGCAAACATACATAATCAAAACCTTTGTTCCTCTGCCCTGGTATACTAAATACTCCGACATAGCGGATAGAAGTATAAGGGCCAATTTCTTAGGAACAGATGTGTTTTTTTTTTTTATTATTATTTTTTTTATAATTTATTTCAAAGTACATCCCTAATTTTAGAGGGTTTTTTTTTTTTTTTTTTTTTTCCAGACAATTATGGTGATTTTACATTGTTTAGTAGGTCCCTGTAATGGTTCTTTATTTAAATGCATTTATTTAGTTTAGACTTGCAATGTGGCCCTTGGTAAAATAATAAAGGGATCATAAAGCTCTCCCTGTGACTGAATCCAGAAGCTTTGGTGTATATAGTGCTTTTCTTTTAATGCTTCTCTTTTTGTCAAGGAATTGACGAGCACATGCAACCCTATTGTCTCAAAGCCGAAACCCAAGGTGGAACCTCCCAAAGAGGAGCAGCAGGCGGGCGAGCAGAATGGACCAGTAGAAAATAACACAAATGGCCAGGGGCCGCAGGCTGCAGAACAAAGTCCAAACACAGGCACTTCTGAAGCAGAAAAGAAACTTCCAGAAATGGACATTGAATAAATTCCATAATTTCATTTCTATTATCAAACCGTATAACAAAGCTTTAAGTTGTTACCTACATATGGCTCAGAAATACCGATCAGAGAAAAGTGATGACTGCAAATTTCTTGTAGTTTTAGTCAACCCTATATTTTACTGCATTTGTTTTCTACTCCTTTGACATTCGTGTTTTGACAATGTTCAGGGTTTATTATTTTTTTTTTCTGTTGTATGTTGCTTTAGAGTAAGTCCTTGTTGCTACAGTTTTAGCGATGGCTGTAACTTGCACCTTATCCCAGTAGGCTGTGTCTGGAGTTACACCAGGTCTCTATCTAACTTTTAATAGTATTCAAGGTTTACAAATGGCTGAATTTCTCATTCAAAATTCGATCGCAGCAACAGCCCTATCATCCGCTTTTAAGTTCCTGAACAGATGCTGTTGTCTTGGTTTGCATCTATTTCTGTATGCTGCATTTCTCCCCATTGACAGCTGGTTAATGGCAGTAATCTTAGCCTCTTGCATGGAAGCCTGGTTGCTTAATGGGGTTAGTAAGAAATAGGAGTATTAAAACCCAGCACTAGCTGCTAAGAGCTGGAGATGGCTTGTTCCATTGAGTATTATATTTTCCATAGATATATGTAAAGCTATAGCCTAGTTATGTTATACAGACAACGTGCTATTCTGTCCATGATGCAGCTCTGATGAATCCACTGTGGTAACACTTCGTTTTACACCATGATAGAAGAGTGAGCTTTGCAGAAGGTAATTCATGTGGATAAGTGTCTGAATCCCGCACAAAGCCAAGAACCATCTTTTTGTAGTACTGTTGGGTTTCTAAGAACCATGTGCATTAATGCCCCCATCTCTCCAAGAGAATAAAAGGCTGGGGCTTGATACTGATAAAGATCATCACTTGAAGGGTACAGGTGGAATCACTTGCACCCATGCAATGCAGCTTGTTTGTCAATCATCCTTCATGTTATTTTAAACATGGGACAAGTATATAGTATTTGTTAGTGGCATACATTTCTAGTAACCATATTGGTCCCAGAGGAAAACTGGATTCTCTTCTAATCACATGAATCTTGTGTAATAATGCTGTACATGGGTATTTTGGTCCAACCAGAATATTTGTGTGCAACGTATAAGCATAATGTTTGTCTGATAAAAGTTCATATCCCATAGAAAAGTCACCTTTGTAATTTTTTTTTTTTTTTTTATTATTGTTGTTATAACTGTAACTCTTAACACCTACAGCAGATCCTGTCTGAGAATAAACTTGCTGGGTTGCAACCTGTGGTAGTTTCCTTATTTATAAATAATAGTATGAACATAAATTAAGAAATGCTTGATGTGCACATACATTGAACGGGCTGGAACAAAGGTTGGGGCTGAGGTGCTATTTTAAAACTTTGGTTTTTTTTCTTCTTCCTCCACTAGGGGGCACAGGGATCACTCTGGATATAGTCTGGAGAGGAGAGTCTGGTTGTCAAACAGTTAATAATTTCTCCTTTATCCACTAGGAGACACTGCAGCATAGATAGACAATGGGGTATAGACTGTGATAGAGTAGAGCCTGGCAATTTAAATTATTCAGAAGTGTGACTGGCTCCTCCCCCTCTATGCCCCAGTTTTAGAAATGTGCCCGAGAGAGCCGGTAGCACATTAGGCTGTCTCCAGCCTTTTCATATATATTTTAAATTTCTTCAGGGTCCATAGAGCTCTACAGGGAAACATTGGGGTGTAAGTGGGACCTGGAGGTCCAGACAGCAAAGCTTTTCAATCCCAGGATGCTTCGGTCCTTCCCCCCCCCCCTTCACCCCAGCCACAGCCTGAGGGCACTTCAGTTTAGTTGGTGTCTGGCAAGGAGCTAGACCACCATTATAACGGGGCTGCCTTATGCAGCCCAAGCTTTTATTTCTTCACCAGGGTCCATAGGGATCCACAGGGATACCATGGGGGATATTATGGTTGGAGATCAGGCACCAAACAGTTAAAGCTTCAGCTCCCAAGATGCCTCTGGTCCTCCATATATACCCCGCCCCTAGCCATAGGACTTCAGTTGTTCGTTTGGTGCGGAAGGATCAAGACGCACCTTTGTAACGGGACTACTCTAGCAGTCCTAAGCTTTTATTTTGGGTTGGCAGTACTAAGCGTCTGAATTAAGACACAAATCCTGCGACTCAATCTACCTCAGCCGGTTCGCAACACTAGTAACTGGGATGGTGATTTTGGCGGGTTGCAGCTAAACTTGCTAGCTGCAATGCTGCGACCTGGACTGCAACCGGATGCAGAGATGTCCGGTAAGGAGATTCCTCGCTTACGGGGAATCGCGCGCGGCAGTCCTTGTTTCTGAGGCGCAACAGAAGCCACTGCTGTCAAGGCCCGGGATTGTCCACGTCCTCACTACACCACCGAGGCCTTAATATCTGACGCCGGGATCGGCAGCAAACTCTTCTGCTGCCACGAGGCCAGCGTATCTGGCTGGTTAACGCAGCTTAGGAGAGGAAGGCGCTCCCCTGGCAGCTCCGACCCAGACAGTCCTTACGAAGGGTTTTGCTCGTCTGGGTTGCTCCGCCTACCATCCACGTGTGTATGAGATATTCACGGCCCACGTTCAGTGCGCTCTGTAACTGTTGGTCTCAGGAGGGTTTGGGTCAGTCTCCCTGTATAGCTCTCCCTTGGTTAAGGTATATAGTGCTCTATATCCTACCATTCCTTTTGTTTCTGTAGTTTGATTTAGAGTCAATTGTAATTTTTATTACATATGCTTTGTATGACTTTGCTAGCTGCTGTATTGACACTGTTTTATTTCTGTCTGTTAATTATACCTGTCACTGTTTTTTCTCTCCATCCTCCTTGGGGTGGAGGTTTTTCTCTTAGTATTTCACATTAATTTAGATTTTCTACTTCAGGGTCCGTAGGGTTCCACAGGATACCTTGGGGTATAGGTGTGACGTCAGTCGCAGGGCACCAAAGAGTTAAGCTTTCAGCCTCCCAGGATGCACTAGGTCCCCCTCCTATACCCCGCCCCCGGGCCAAGGCACCTCAGTTTAGTTTGGTGCCCGGCCGGAGTCGGGTGCACCTGTTGGAGTGGGGGCTAGAAGAGCCCCTGAAGCTTTTTCTTCATGCAGCTGTGGCTGCACATCTGGATGAACAGCATGGACAGTCAGTCCTGACGTCCATGCTGTCTTCCCTACACCCCGCCGGTACCAGAACGCCGGTACTGATCCGGGGATGCTGGTGGGCGTCTGGGGTCACAGCTAGCGGTGACCCCAGATGCTCCGGACCATGGCCGGATTCAAGGGGGACAGAGGTAAGCAGCGGGGTCCCGCGGTGGGTCCCCGCTGATCACATGGTCCTAAGTCCCCAGGCAGGGGGCTCCTTGGGGACTGGCTGCAGCGTGGAGCCAGGCGACCAACCTGCGCTTCCACTACCCCCTGGGACAGCGGACCGCAGCAGAGCGGTAGCGCTGCGGCGTCCCAGGGGTTAAATGCATGCCAGGGGAGCGCGCCTTCCCTGTCTCACAGCCGGCGCCTCCCCCGCTGCACACAGCCCTCTCTGCTCTGTGCAAACTGGTCCTGTGTCAGCGCTCCTCCCCCAGGCCAGCTTCTCTCTGCTCCTCGGCGGCCATCTTCTCTGCAACGCATGGTGAACGCTGCTGGAAGTCTGGAAGGAAGCATCATGGTCTGGGTCCCCCCGCATACCTCTCCTCCGCTGTGGCTCAGGTCTGTGTATGCAGCGCTGTGTCCTACCAGGCCCTGTGTCTGTGTAGTTGAGTGATCAGCGCTGTTAGTGCAGGAATTGTTATTTCTCTGCATTGTATGTGACTGTGCTAGCGCTGCCTGTAACTATTCTTCTCTAAACTGTCAGCTTTATTACTGTCCCTGTTCTTTCTGCTAAAGCCCTTGCGGTGCGGTGCTGCAGGGTGGTCTCTCGCCTATTTAATACTTAATTGGTGAGAGAGGTCACATACGTGGTGCCATCATGTCTGAAAGTGATTTTCCCCTCCGGCTACAGTGTACCACGTGCAAAGTACCGTTAGCGGAGGGGGAGGGTAGCGCGGAGGGCCTTTGCCAGCAGTGTTTGTCCATGGCGCGGCCTATTACGGTTACAGCACCGGTACAGGAGCCGCCCTGGGCTTGTTTCGCTCAGGCGTTAACAGCTTTAGTGGGCCAGTTAGCTCCGCAGCCCGCGTTTACTCCGATGGGTTTGTCCCAGCAGTCTGTGGTGTCGTCACCCATGCAGGGGTTCCCACGACAATTGGTGGTACCCCACAGTCTCCCTATTTCCCCGCTCCCGGGTTCTCAGGAGCCAGCGTGGGTTAACTCCCTGACGAGTTCTGTACAGCACTTGTCGGATGTGTTGCAAGGGGAGTCTGTGATGCGGCCTCATAAAAGGCCGGTGGCGTCTCTGTCCGCTCCTTATGAGGATGACGAAGGGACGTCTGATGATGGGGAGATTCTGGATCCTTACGATCAGGAACCTTTCCATACTAAGGACGCTGATGCTAAGTCCAAAGTATATATTCCTGGACTTATTCGGGCGGTCCGCACAGCCTTGGTGATTGAGGACGAAGTTCCCCCAGCGGCTAAATCTAAGTATGCCTTTTTCAAAGATGTGAAGGGCGATGCCACAGTCTTTCCTCTTTCGGGTCAGTTGGTGGACCATTTAGAGGAGGCGTGGAAACAACCTGGCAAAAGATACCAGCCGCAGAGACGCCTGGCGGTGGCTTATCCGTTCGCGGATAATTATTTTGCTAAGTGTGAATCCCCTCCACAGGTGGATTCTCACGTGACCCGTCTTGTCCGTAGTGCCACATTGCCGATGCCATCCATGTCCTCCCTTAAGGATGCTACGGACCGCAAGGTAGAAATCTGCCTGAAGTCCGCTTATTCCCTTGCAGGGGGGGCAGTACGGCCGGCTATGGCCATTTGCTGGGTTGCCAGAGCGATGGAGCGCTGGGCGGATTCATTAGAGGCTTCTTTTGAATCCGACTGTCCGGCCGAACAAGCGGAGTTGATTGGCAATCTCCGTGATTCGGCCACCTACATCAACGAGGCGGCTCTAGACATTAGTACTCTGGTGTCTAGAATTTCTTCAGCAGCGGTAGCTGCTCGTCGCACCTTGTGGCTGCGATCCTGGAAGGCGGTCACAGATCCAAGAAAGGTCTGGAAGCGTTGCCGTTTACCGGAGAAGTTCTCTTCGGTCCGGATCTGGATAAGATTGTGGCCACGCTGGCGGCAGCCAAATCTGCTTGTCTCCCGTCGGCCGCTGCTCCTTCTGGTTCTGGACCATCGTCCTTTCGGTCATCTAGGGCCCAGGGCAGGCCCAAACCACAGTCGTTTCCTCGACAGGCTGGCCCTAAGAAATCGGTCAAGCCCCGGAAACAGGCATGGAGTACCAGACGTCCGGCCCCCAAGCCAGATGACAAGCCTGCGGCCCGACGGTCCGGGTCTCCCCTTGGGGGATCCCAGGGTGGGAGGCCGCCTGCTGCAGTTCTCCCGGTGTTGGTCGTTCACTACGACAGACACTTGGGTTCTGGAGGTGGTCTCTCATGGGTACGCCCTCTCCTTCCGGCACAGACCCCCGGCTCGATTCTTCACCACGGGTCTACCATCAGACCGGAACAAGGCTACGGAGCTGCGGAAGGTATTGCACACTATGCTCCAGGCTGGAGTTATAGTGCCTGTTCCATTCTCCCAGAGGGGCCAGGGTTTCTATTCAAATCTATTTTTGGTACAGAAACCCAATGGGTCATATCGTCCGATTCTCAACCTCAAAGCACTCAACAAGTCTTTGCGGGTCCCGAAGTTTCGGATGGAGACCCTACGGTCCATCATTCTGGCGCTGGAACCTGGGGACTACATGGTGTTGGACATACAGGACGCTATGGCGGTCATGGCGGCTTCTCTGCGGCTGCAAGGAGTCCGCATGTTGCCGTACTTGGACGACCTGTTATTGGTGGCAGGATCTCCAGAGCTCCTGTTACACCACTTGGACCTGACCATTGCACTGCTGCAACGGCACGGCTGGCTAATCAACTGGCAGAAGTCCACTCTAATCCCGTCTCGGAGGATTCTGCATCTTGGAGCCTTATTGGACTCGGGACAGCAAAGGATCTTCGTGACGGAGGACAAGATCTCTGCTTTACAGTCAAGGGTGCGCAGTTGTCTGCACAGCCGCCGGGTGTCCTTACACTCGGCGATGAGGTTACTGGGCTCCATGGTGTCGGTGTTCGACATGGTGGAATACGCCCAGTTTCACTCTAGACCTCTGCAGCACCTGATCCTGTCCAAGTGGAACGGGCTGCCTCAGTCTCTGAAGTTCCAGACGATTGTGCTCACCTCGGAGGTTCGCCTGTCCCTTGCGTGGTGGTTAAAGACGACCCACCTCAACAAGGGACGTCCGTTCTGGGTTCCAAATTGGGTCCTGTTGACAACGGACGCCAGTCTTCGGGGCTGGGGAGCAGTTTCGGGTCCACACTTGTTCCAGGGCAGGTGGACACCGACAGAAGCGGAGCTTCCAATAAATATCTTGGAACTCCGTGCGGTCTTCAATGCTCTCCTGCAGGCACAGCGGTTTCTCCAGGGTCTCCCGGTGCAGGTCCAGTCGGACAATGCTACCACCGTGGCCTACATAAACAGGCAAGGAGGAACTCGCAGTCGGGCGGCTCTCGTAGAGGTCTCTCGGATCCTGGTTTGGGCGGAGCGCAATCTTCCGGCCATATCAGCGGTCTTCATCCCGGGAGTGCTAAATTGGGAGGCGGACTTTTAAAGTCGCCAGGACGTTCATCCAGGGGAATGGTCCCTGCACCCGGACGTTTTTCAACTACTGGTGGACAGGTGGGGTCTTCCAGAAATCGACCTCATGGCGTCCCGGCACAACAACAAGTTGCCGGTGTACGGGTCTCGCACAAGAGACGAAGGGGCGTCTCTGGTGGATGCTCTGTCCGTCCGGTGGACGTTCAGGTTCGCATACCTGTTCCCTCCGGTCTCCCTTCTTCCACGGGTAATCCGGAAATTCAAACAGGAAGGAGGGACGCTCCTGTTGATAGCTCCCGCGTGGCCCAGACGGCACTGGTTCTCAGACCTTCAGGGTCTGTCCGTGGACAGTCCTCTGCGGTTACCGCTACGACCGGACCTTCTGTCTCAGGGTCCTTGTCTTCACCCGGACCTGACTCGGCTGTCTTTGGCGGCGTGGCTGTTGAGACGGCCATGCTGAGGTCCTGGGGGTTTGCCAGCTCTGTGGTGCGTACCATGTTACGAGCTCGGAAACCGTCTTCCGCGAGGATATACCATCGCGTGTGGCATACGTTCTTCCAGTGGTGTCGACCGAGAGGTTATGCACCGCGGGAGTTTCGTCTCTCGGATTCTCGCCTTCCTGCAAGCGGGACTAGATCATGGGCTTCGCCTTGCTTCTTTAAAGGTACAGGTTTCGGCCCTATCTGTCTGGTTTCACCGTAGGATTGCTACAATCCCGGATGTGCGCACCTTTATGCAAGGTGTTCTCCGTATTCAGCCGCCCTTTGTTCCACCTGTGGCGCCTTGGGATTTGGCTGTGGTCCTGAGGGCTCTCCAAGGACCGCCGTTTGAACCACTGGGCTCAGTGGATATTAAATGGCTAACAGCTAAGACTGTTTTCCTTCTGGCCGTTGCTTCAGCCAGACGTGTTTCTGAGTTAGGGGCTCTTTCTTGTAGACCCCCTTTCTTGGTTTTTCATGGGAACAGGGCAGTGCTCCGCACTCGGCCCGAGTTTCTTCCCAAAGTTGTTTCCCAGTTTCAGGTTAACGAGGAAATAGTTGTTCCGGCCTTTAACTCACCGGGTCTTTCCGTGGGTGAGGCCTCTTTGGATGTTGTGCGGGCCTTAAGGACTTATGTGGACCGCACTTCTTTGTTTAGGAAGTCGGACGCTTTGTTGTCCTCTATGGCTTCTGTAAAAAGGGTTGGCCTGCTTCAAAGCAAACTTTGGCAGCCTGGATCCGTATGGCTATTTCTGAAGCTTATCTTCATGAAGGCCTACCGGTCCCTCCTTCTCTGAAGGCTCATTCCACTAGGTCTGTGGGTCCTTCGTGGGCAGCTCGACGTGGTGCCTCGGCAGTTCAGATCTGCAAGGCTGCTACGTGGTCTTCTGTCCATACCTTCGTGAGGTATTACAGGTTTGACACCTTCGCCTCTCAGGATGCTTCCTTCGGGCGGCGGATTCTCCTTTCTGCACAGGAGCGTCCCCACCCTTAAAGGATACTGCTTTGGGACATCCCCAAGGTATCCTGTGGATACCCTATGGACCCTGAAGTAGAAAATATGAGATATGGTAAGAACTTACCCTTGTTATCTCTATTTCTACGAAGTCCATAGGGTTCCACAGGACTCCCGCCCTGTCGCACCTGTGCTGCAGATGGGCTTTGCTCTGGTCACCGGTTTTCCGTCTCCCTCTGGTGAGAATGTGATTCTTGTATGTGTCCAGATCTTTGTTCTCTCTCTTCCTTCTCCTCCTCCGGCCTATGGCTTGGTAACTAACTGAGGTGCCTTGGCCCGGGGGCGGGGTATAGGAGGGGGACCTAGTGCATCCTGGGAGGCTGAAAGCTTAACTCTTTGGTGCCCTGCGACTGACGTCACACCTATACCCCAAGGTATCCTGTGGAACCCTATGGACTTCGTAGAAATAGAGATAACAAGGGTAAGTTCTTACCATATCTCATATTTTGTGAAGGCTGTCACAAAACATTGCAATTAATGCTTTTACTGAACATGTCAAAAGATAAAGGGATACAGGAGGGGGAGCCCTCTGTGCTGGTTTCATGTAAATCATGTATGGCTTTTGTCCCCTCAGGACATTTTAAGGATGGTTTGTGTTGTCTGTCATAAAGGTATGCAGTCGGGAAGCTGGCGGACCTAATCCCGACAGTCTGCTTCCCGACTGCTTAATCCCAGTGAGGGTGACAGGTGTCTAAATGTAGACAAAAAAAATGTGATACCGAAGTATAAAAATTAGGCGCAACCAATAAAATACAATTTGTTAGCTGTATAGCAGCTCCCTATGGTAGTGCTGGAAACACTACCCAATTAAGATCAACCTAAACAAAATGAGTGTGTGTGAGTAAATTTAATGCATAAGTACCATTACATGTAAGTAAATAAAATTAAGATTAAAAAAAAGATACTATATGACTAATATCCTATATCAACATATTCTCATAGAGATATATCACTGATAACTGGCCAATTTTGGTCGCTTGAAAAATGTAATTCAAAGGATCCTGTGGAAATCCACTAGTGGTATAGAAACATGATCAGTAGAGCCAGTGTGTTAATATGATTTACATCCATATGGTCACACCACCCTTAGGGAAATCCTAAGCAAAGGCAAAGTCCCCAGATAGTTCCGGTGGTAGGGCAATCCTCTGTGAATTACGTTCCCCGTCTGGTAATCAGAGTCGTCGCTTGCCAATGTGAGGATGTCAGCAGCAGTGGGAGCTACACATCAGGGCCCAGATATGAGAAGTCACGGCTCTTGCATAAGAAACAGGTTTAACATCCGTAGCACCATGCTGTTAAGTAGATCCATTTGTCAAGCAGCCAGTATTAAGGCCACAAACTTAACAAGTTTCTCAGTTATTAGACCATACAATGGTTTCCTCAGAAGATAAAATTGTGGCTGAGTCAGACCAGTTATTTAAACGTTCAGTGTCCAATCACAGTAAACTGTCATTTTGCATAACAATTAGTCCCAGGTGATTTATAGTTGTGGCTCAACAAGCTAATAGCATAGACCAATGACCAGACAACCAGTGTTCGAATACCACCAGAGGTCTGTCAGCATTTATTTTATATAGAAGTTTATATTTTAAAAGTAGATAGATGTTATTAACTATGCTATTAGCCTATTGAGCCAAAATATGCCACTTATCTAGACATCTTTACTGATTGATAATCAGGTACACATGTTCCTATCTGGTATGATGTTTATTGTTAACTAATTCTAGAATAAGTATTTATCTTGAGTTCTGATACCATTGCATTTTATGGGAATCTAAATGTCTTTTGATGAATTCATTGTATTGTTAGCTGTTCTGGTGATTTGAACAACTATAATCACCTGGGACTAATTGTTATGCAAAATGACAGTTTACTGTGATTGGACACTGAACGTTTTAAATAACTGGTCTGACTGAGCCACAATTTTATCTTCTGAGGAAACCATTGTATGGTCTAATAACTGAGAAATGTGTTAAGTTTGTGGCCTTAATACTGGCTGCTTGACAAATGGATCTACTTAACAGCGTGGTGCTACGGATGTTAAACCTCAGTTTCTTATGCAAGAGCCGTGACTTCTTCTCATATCTGGGCACTGATGTGTAGCTCCCACTGCTGCTGATGTCCTCACATTGGCAAGCGGCGACTCTGATTACCAGACTGGGAACGTAATTCACAGAGGATTGCCCTACCACTGGTACTATCTGGGGACTTTGCCTTTGCTTAGGATTTCCCTAAGGGTGGCGTGACCATATGGATGTAAATCCTATTAACACACTGGCACTACTGATCAAGTTTCTATACCACTAGTGGATTTCCACAGGATCCTTTGAACATTTTTCAAGTGACCAAAATTTGCCAGTTATCAGTGATATATCTCTTATGAGATTATGTTGACATAGGATATTAGTCATACAGTATCTTATCTTAATTTTATTGATGTATTTATACATAATGTTATTTATGCATTAAATTTACTATTACTTTATCCTTGGACGATCAGGATTTCCTCCTCTGCCGGGATTCCAACTTCCGGGCATGGGTCTGGCGGTAAATCATACCAATTCCGTCATAAAGAGCCACCCACCCAGTCCAGTTTACCTGTTCCTGGACAAGAGCCTTCTTGGGTATCCTCTTTGTCCCAGGTAATGGTGCAGTTTGTGGATCGTATGGCTGCTCCCACTATGCCTCCTTGGATGGGGTGTCCACAACATGCCATGTTTCCACCTCCTATGCATTTTTCCTGGAAGGATGTTGATGGCCATTCTAGTCAGAGTATGGCACATCTAATGTCGATAGCAGACCAGTAGTTACTAAAGCGCCTCAGCGCAAGTTAGCTTTTTATCAGTCTGCTCTAAATTTGGATTCAGACGCATCATCAGAGGATTCCGATGATGCGCAAAGTTCATCTCCAGGGTCTAGCTCGTGGGAGGAGGACCATACGTCTACAGTGGATGTTCCTTCTTTGGTGAAGGTGGTTAAATCCTAGACATTCAGGATGATGAACCAGCTCATAGTAAGAAGGCTCCAGTGTTTAATCACGTGGTCAAAACAGAGTTTCCTGTATCTGAACAGCTCACTGAGCTTATGTTTGAGGTAAGGGGTAACCCTGACAAATGTTCTTGTGAATAAGAGAATAACATTGTATCCTTTCCCGGCTTCTGTATGTATTAAGCGGGAGGTATCTCCTCCTGTGGATGCTAATGTGACACATTTAATCAGAAATGCTACATTGCCTATTCCGTCGGCAGCTTCCCTGAAGGATTCCAAGTATAAAAAGATTGAAGCATGTTTTAAAATTATCTTTTCATCATCTGGAGCAGTTACTCGTTCAGCTATGGCTGGAGCCTGGGTAGCCAAAACGTTTGGATGGGAGCATTGGAAATTCTTTACCGAATGCCACCAGAGAACAGATGTGTATCTCCCATTAACAGGAAGCGGCTTCCTATCTGGGAGAAACTGCAGTAGATGCTGGAATTTTAGCTTCTAAAGCATCAGCAGCTTCAATAGTGGCACGTAGGGCCCTTTGGTTAAGATCCTGGAAAGCTGATACAGGATCAAAGAAGGTGCTGGAAGTTTTACCTTTCTATGGGAAAAGTACTTTTTGGAGCAGAGTTGGATAAAATAGCTACTCTGGCAGCTTCAAAGTCGGCAGGTCTGCCCATCTATGACGACTATAAAGTCTAGGCAGGTTTCTTTTCGATCCTTACGTTCTCAGGGACGAGCAAGGGAACAGCCTTCCTCTAAGACTTTTAGTTTGTCGCCTTGATATTTTGCAGAAACTAGGTGGTCTGTCCCGGCAAGACATCCAGCTTCTAAACCGGACAACAAACCCTCTGCCTGATGGGGTGGGACTCCTTCTGGGGGATCCCAGCGTGGGAGGCTGACTTCAGTTTGCGGATTGTTGGCGTCAAACAGCAGATGTCTGGGTCTGAGAAGTGGTCTCTCAGGGGTATGCACAAACTTACTTTCAGGAGGCATCCTCCCTAGAAGTTTTGTTTTTTTTGCACAGATCCTCCAACAGATTCGGTAAAGGCTTTGGCCCTTCAGGAAGCCATTCACTCCCTGCTGCAGATGGGGCTAATTGTCTTGGCTCCTGTGTCTCAACAGGGAAGGGGTGATTATTCCAATCTATTTCTGGTTCAGAAACAGAATGGAGCTTATCTCCCTATACTAAATCTATAAACCCTCAACAGGTTTATCCATGTACCCAAGTTTCGTATGGAAACTCTCCGATCAATTATTTTTGCAATGGATCCGGGGGATTACCGGGTTTCCCTGGACATTCAGGATGCATATCTGCATGTTTCTATTATACCATCCCACCAGCAATTTTTACGGGTTGTTGTCCTTAAGCAACATTACCAATTTCAGGCTTAACCCTTTGACCTATATACGGCTCCCCGAATATTTACCAAAATAATGGCAGTCTTGACTGCTTAACTCAGGGAGTCAGAATTCTGCCATATCTGGAAGACCACCTGATAATGGCACAGGCTCCAATTGTTTTACAAAACCATCTTCATCTACCATAGCCTGCTTACAAAAGCACAGCTGGATCATTAATTGGAAGAAATCATCAATTTTCTCCAACATCTGGGAGCTCTTCTGGATTCTCGGGCACAGACTGTTTCATGCCAGAGGACAAGATTGTGGCCCTATCGTTGCGAATACGCAAGCTGCTTCGCAAGCGAAGGGTATCCATTCTGTTAGCAATGCAGGACCTGGAATCCATGGTATCCACCTTTTGACATGTTCTGGTATGCTTGGTTCCATTCCAGACCTCCTGCAAAGATTGATTCTCTCCAAGTGGAACGGACAGTATCGTCGAATAAAGTCCCAAAGGATTCTTCTTACTCCGGGGAGCAGTGACAGTTTGTCACACCTTGTAGGGAAGATGGACAAATTAGGAAAGTAATCTGCCAATAAACATTCTGGAACTGTGAGCAGTATACAAAGCACTTGTCATGGCACAGGAACTGCTCCAGGGCAAGCCGGGCCAGTCCGACAATGCGACAAACAGTGGCCTACCTCAAACATCAGGGAGGCACAAGAAGTTTACGCTGCCATGAAAGAAGTGACACTGGTTCTGATTTGGGCAAAACGTCATCTTCCGGCCATCTCTGCAATAAGTCGCCATAACATACACGACGGAGACTGGTCTCTTAATCCGGGAGTGTTTTCAGCTCTTGGTAAACAAATGGGGTCTACCTGACATAGATCTCCTGGTGTCACGTCACAACCACAAGGTCCCCAGGTACGGGTCCAGGTCCAGAGACACATCAGCAACATTCGTGGACATACTGGCAGTAAGATGGGACTTCAAGCTGGTATTTCTTTTCTCCGATCTACCTCCTCCCAAGAGTTCTCAGAAAACAGGAAGGCGGAATAGTAATACCGGTGGCTCCGGCTTGGCCCAGATGTCATTGGTTCACCGACATACAGAATCTGTTAATAGACAGTCCGTATCCTCTTCCTCTATGGCAGGATTTGCTAATGCAGGGTCCCTTCCAATTCTGTAATTCAAATGATGCTTAGGGCACGGAAGCCTGCCTCTGCCCGCATATATTAGTTTGGCATTATTTTGGTTAATGGTGTTCCCACAAAGTATGGTCCTAAGGTGTTTAGGATTTCCAGGTGGGTCTAGACCATGGTCTCCGTCTGGCTACTTTGAGAGTGCAGGTTTCTGCACTGTCAGTCTGGTTCCAGAGGAAGATTGCCTCATTACCCGATGTTAGAATTTTTTATTTTATTTTTCCCCCCAAGGAGTCGAGTTCCACCGGTAGCACTGTGGGATTTGTCTTTGGTTCTTAATGGGCTATAAGCTCCCCCCTTTGAACCTCTAGACTCTGTAGATTTGAAGTGGTTGACAGCAACGACTTTTTCTCCTCGCTATCTCTTCTGCTCGCAGAGTGTCTGATTTGGCAGTGCTCTTTGTCGCTCTCCATTTTTTACTTTTCACCAGGAAAAAGCTGTTCTTTGTACAAGGGAGGTGTCCCTTTTTCATGTAAATGAAAAAACTGTAGTTCCAGCTTTTCAGCCTTCAGATATTTCTGTAGGTGAAGCCTCCCTGGATGTAGTTCGTGCTCTCCAGATCTATGTGGAGCGTACACACTCTGTTAGAAAATCAGATGCTCTTTTTGCATTCTATGGTTTTCACAAATGCGGATGGCCAGCTAATAAGCAGACTCTGGTGAGATGACTATCTCTCAGGTGTACACACAGGCTGATCTTCCTGGCCAAAGCACGGTGACAGCACATTCTACTCGGTCTGTAGGGCCATCGTGGGCAATTAGTCGTGGTGCTTCTGCTGCACAATTGCAAGGCAGCCACGTGGTCTTCTGTCTACACTTTTCTTAGGTTCTATGCCTTTGATACTTTTGCCTCTCAGAATGTTTCCTTTGGGTGACTAGTTCTCCTTTCTGCTCAGGAATTTCCCCCACCCTAGGGGAACTGCTTTAGGACATCCTCATGGTATCCCTATGAACCCTGAAGAAGAAAAGGTCAAGTCCACAGGGCACCCACCCTGACGCACCTGCCTGGGTAAATTTTTCTTTTGGGCAGATTACCTCATTTTGTGTAATATATTGCAGGGTTAACCCGGGTAGCTCCTTGGTGTAATAGGGGACAGGGTTAAATTTCCAGGTCGAGTGACTTGGCAATCCAACCCAGGTAGCTTGCAGGGTTTAACACGGCAATGACTTGTGAAACCCTGCAGTGTAAACTGCGCGATCCGGGTCACGTTTACCTGGAGCCTGCTGCATGCTGGCCTATTGGCCGGCTTCAGTGGTGCTTGGAGATGACGTCATCTCCAAGCGTCCACTTCCACGCCCCCGGGGACCAGTGTCTTTGTAGCGCCAGCTCCTTCGCTGTGACAGGAGTTGAGTGCTGCACGTAATTCTACAGTGCTGCACCCAGCTCCTGTCACTGAGGGGGAGTCTGAACTTTGTCACCCCTCAGCATGTGACATCTGGGTGCGGCCCACACCCCTCTTGTGATGCCACTGGCTATTGTAATTATTGAAGCTGCTGGTCAAGCCAGGAGATGGAGTTGGGGCTTCCTGGCAACTTGAAAACCCCTTTTGTTTGTCCATGACAGTACTGAGGGCATGATGCTCTAGTGGCAAATTAATCTTTGTGCTGATGTAAAGGATGCAGTGTAGGAAGGAAGGACCCACCAAGGGAAGGCAATGGTACAGACCTTATTAGCCCACAAAGGACATGGCATAAATTATGCAGTCTCAGATGTGCAGACACAACACTGCAGCACTGGTATTTAGAATGCACTGACACACGTGATCTCACAACACATACAGCCAAGATAAACACACAGGGCCTGATTCAGCAAGGGTCGCTATTCTGCTAGAACGCACGCACCGCAGTTGCAAATATTAGTGGTGAAATGCAAATGCGATCACAGCTTACCATAAGGACGCCCACTTCCCCTTACACACATCCGTATACTTGGGCAACATAGCGAAATAATCTATAACTGAGTAACTTCGGACCCAGACGAACAGTTGAGGCAGGTCAGACCTCACTCAGGAATTGCTAACTTCAGGTCACGCTATGAGGCCTCAGGCTGCGTAAGGAATTGCAATGGATAACTTATGCACGCACCTGCAAAGCCGCCCCAACGCAGTGGTAGGCCTGCGTTTGCCCGACAACCCCCCCATGTCACCAGCACTTCTTGTCAATCACACTGCTTGGCGTCTGCAAACGTATTTCCCATTGCAATTGCTAGTTTGTGCATGCACAGTGCGGAGACATTGGCCGAGTGCGTGCGTTCTCTCCTTTTGTGTTCCTTGCTAAAGCAGGCCCACGGTCCAAACAGTAATCTAATTTATGTTTCTTTATTCAAGCTGGTAAAAAGATATTATCAGTGTGATACAAGTAAGATGCTATGGGCGTTGGTTAGATCTGCATGGAGTTTTTAGGTTTCTGATAGAGCAGATTGTCCAGTTTTCTGAAGTGACATCTGCGTGGCTAAAGTGGCAAGTTACAGCACAGTATGGTACACTGGAAATTTTTGAGAAAAAAAAAAGCATGTAATATTCCAAGGTAGAGTCATAGGATAAAAGGTCATAAAACTGTGCATTAGGGCAATTAACATAACATGGTTTACTCAGATGGAGAAAAAAAGGCAAATTATGACTTAACTAATAACAGCTGCACTTGGATGTTTTAGCGCTGTTCTTTGTTCAACTTATGCAATAAAAATATAATCTCTGCCATCAGGGCCGGTTATAGACATTGTGAAGCTCAGGGCGAAAGTTCCCAGATGTGCACCCTCCCACACCCACAAAAAAATAAAATAAAGAAATTACTTTTTTTTTTTTAGATGGCGTTCCTCTGCGCGCAAACTTCCGGAAAGGGCGTGTCCTTGCGGAACACTCCCAATTCATCACACTGTGGGGCGTGCCCAGCACTTACGAAGGTGCTGCGCTTCCCCCAAGCTCTCCCCTCGTGGCAAATAATTGCCATGTGCAGTAATGTGCCTTACACAGTAATGCCCTGTATAACACATTATGCCACACGCAGTAATGCCCTGTATAACACATTATGCCACACGCAGTAATGCCCTGTATAACACATTATGCCACACGCAGTAATGCCCTGTATAACACATTATGCCACACGCAGTAATGCCCTGTATAACACATTATGCCACACGCAGTAATGCCCTGTATAACACATTATGCCGCACGCAGTAATAACCTGTATAACACTTCATGCCGCACGCAGTAATAACCTGTATAACACTTCATGCCGCACGCAGTAATAACCTGTATAATACATTATGCCATACGCAGTAATAACCTGTATAATACATTATGCCATACGCAGTAATGCCCTGTATAATACATTGTGCCACACGTAGTAATGCCCTGTATAATACATTGTGCCACACGCAGTAATTCCCTTTATAATACATTATTCTCCATTCAAATTATGCCACACAGTAGTCCCTTATTCATGTCATGACACACAGTAGTAGTGCCCCTTATATAATGCCCACAGCAGTGGTGCCCCTTACACAATGGCCTGGGTAGTAGTGCTCCCCATGCAGTGGTAATGCCCACAGTAATAAAGCCCCATTGGTAATGCCCTCTATAGTAGTGCCCACAGTTGTAATGCCCCCTATAGTAGTGCCTTCAGTAGTAATGCCCCCATTAGTAATGCCTACTATAGTAATGCCTCCAGTAGTAATGCCACCCTATAGTCTTGCCCCCAGTTGTAATGCCCCCCTATAGCCATGGCCCCAGTGCTGGTGCTTCTGAAAAAAAAAAATACAAACACAATACTTACCTTAAGCCCCGCTCCTGCGTACCCTGCCGTCCGGTCTGACCGCGGCTCCACCACGGATCTATGGGAGAGACTTCATGACGTCCCTCCCATAGTGCTCTCTGCCGGAAGCAGGAGTGCAGGGAGGGAGCCGGGTACCCGCTGATAACAAATATCAGCGGGCACCCTGCAAATGGAGCCTCCCTGCGGGGTTGGGACCGGCGCTGTTTTTTTTTTATTTCCTCTCCTGGGGACTCAGTGGCGCCCTCTAGGGGCCGGCACTCTGGGTGACGGCCCTGTTAGCCCGCCCCTAGAACCGCCACTGTCTGCCATCCATAAACTTTGCCACTGTTCGCACAAGAAAAAAAATATTTTCTGCAGTGTATTAAATACAATGCTAACTTTTAACCAGTGCAGTATTTACTTATCTTACGCCATCACTCTTTTAAACGCTGGTTTTACCACACTATGTAGAATGGTTCCCAGGCCAATTAGGTTGTGATGTAATGACTCAGCTACGCTTGAGGGAACCTCTCTGCATACTGATTTAGTGAACAGGTGCTGCCAGAACAGTGAATGGTTTGCCCCCTCCCTAAGGCAGGGGTTGGGTCCCTCGAACAGGGATATACCCTAAGTACCTCAATGGGCCAATATGACATTGAGCTGTAAAGTTCAGTGATAACACTAATTAATAACATCTTGCCCCTCTTGCTTAAAAGTGCAAAATCCACATTAAAGTCTGCAATAGCACAAAGACCAGTCATGATATTCTCATCGATATCAGAGGGATCACATCTAAGCTGATCATACTGCTAAAAAAAAAAAGAAAAAAAAAAATTTTAGGGAACAAACTGTCCCTTTTGTTAGATGTTGGAACCTGAAATGTAACACTATTAACTTTTTCATTTAGGTGGATAATAAGTATATAAGCCCTCTGTATATAGGACTGGGTACAATGGTGTACCTATAATGGTTGCAGGGTATGCAGTGCATATCGGCCCATGAGTCCAGGAGGACCCACATCCTGCTCTCATATATAGTTATACTTACCTCTCCGCAGTCCAGTCTCCAGAGTGCTGTTCTGCAGCGCCAGGAAAAAAAAAATCATAGGGAAAACGGTGGCGGCCATTTTCCCGGTGACTTGCGCATGCGCACTAGAGATGTCCCAGAGACAAAGGTGCAGGCGCCATTTTCCCAGAGAGACATGCATGCACAGTAGATACTGGCACCAAGCCAGAATCTACTATGCTGCCAAACAGGAAGGGCCCTTTCACTGATTCTTACCCACGGGCCCTCTCCTCTCTTTGATCGCCCCTGGCTGGGCATGTATACATTTAATACTTGCCTAATCTCCTGGAATGTAGACTCACAAATTTTGAGCAGCTAAGACTAGCCTAGCCAGATCTGGGGGATAACTGGCCACACTGCCATCACTAGGGCAGTGTGCTATGGACTAATGACTAAATAAATATATGATTTTTATTGTATAGTCTCTAGGGTGGGCTACACAATTATTATTGAATACTTTTTATGATAACCCTGGTCGCCTCAATGGGTGCCTTCTTCCCATAGTGAATCCTGGTGCCATCTCTTCCCCAGGCAAACAACACTCACGAACCCGGCCACCCACATGATGTAAATGAAAACGTGATTAATCAGACCAGGCCATCTTCTTCCATTGCTCCATGGTCCAATGCTGATGCTCATGTGCCCATTATAGGCGCTTTTGGCAGTGGACAGGGGTCAGCATGTGGCTACACAGCCTCATATGCAGCAAGCTGCAAAGCAGGGGGCGGGGCCACGATGACGTGATTCAGCGCGAATCGCGTAACCCGCCCCCCCCCTGCTGCGGGGGTTTGTAATTTATTATGCGGGAGGGTTAATGCTAGATCCTATGTGGCTACAGGACCTCTGTGACGTATCAACCACGTGACCGCTGCAGGAGGCTGGACCACTCCTGTGTTACCATCCACCAGGGCATAGAGGGGGAATAAATATTTGTGGTGAGCGGACACTTTTGGCCCCGGTCTCATACTTGCCCCTCCCCCTTTCAGTGCCGGTCACGTGGATGTGACGTCACAGGTCCCCTGCAGCCCCCTATTCTAGTCACAACCATGGGGGGGGAGGTTGGGAGGGTTCCTGGCTACCGGGAGGCTTGCCTGCCTTTCCGGGGGGCCAGGAGCGGCACCCGAAAATCGGGAGGGTAGGCAAGCGTGCCAGGGACAAATCTTTAAATCCTGTAAACTAGCAAAAGTAGGCAAATATGCAGGGGGCAGCAGAGAGATACATAAGGGGGTAGATGTACGAAGCCCAGAAGCGCTGATACCGCTTCTCCCGATGTATAATCGTGGGTCTGGGCGGTATGCGCCCCTGTCATTATCGGCTCTGCCTTCTACAAGATAGCAGCGCCGAGCGGCAGGGCCATGTATGAACGGTCATACCGCATGACCGTTCGGCCGGCTGTAGCTGTCGTTATCGACAGCTACAGCCTGGCGCTAGCCTATCCCCACAGCAGGGACAGCGCTGTCCCTGCTGGGGCTGCTGCCGGCTCCAGGGCTGCACGCGGGGATCTCGCGATACTTGCTAGATCCCACACATGCTCAGTGGAGCCGGCCGGGACAGAGACACAGTGCATCAGCACTAGGCTGATGCGCTGCTGTCTCTAGCGGGTAGCACCGGAGTGGGGAGTTAACACTCCCCCTCTCCAGCTGATGAGATGTTCTTACATCTCATCGGTAGTGCTTCCTGTTTCGCCTCAGTAAAGAGGCGAAGCAGGAAGCGGTATAGCGGCACGTTAAGTGCAGCTATCATACATCTACCCCAAGGTGCTCTAATTTATTCAATGCTACTTAAATATCATAAATAAACATAAATAATACTGATCAGATGTAGTATTTTAAAACATTAAATGCATACTTTGACAAAAGTTACACACATTAGTAGTAGTAAGTATAAAGGAACTCACTTTAGGGGGTCGGCGTAATTGAATTAAAGTTCTGACATGAGGAACCATACATTCCATGTGTCACTAGCAGCTACACAGAACACACATTGTCTAGGTCTAGGATGATGATTTGAGTCCTCTTGTCCAGGGGTGGCGCTATCACTAACCAGCAGTACAATGCCGCTGTGGGTGCCAGCTCTACCCGCAGTGCAGGACACTCTATGAGCACTCGGTCGGACTGGCAGCTTGCATATGACCAGGTTAGTAGTGCTACAGCTGCCGCTACTGGGGAAATGGATTACATATTGGGGCGTGACTACCCCCAGACCTGCGGGACGCCGGGCAATACATAGATAACCTGCAGAGTAATGTACCCGGGCGCGGAGAGCTGTGTTATGAGCTGCAGAGCTATGTTATATAAGCATACGCACTAACTCTGCGTTATGCAATTTTATGCAATGCTGTATGTTATTCACCTACCCTCCAACATGACCCACTCCACCAATTACACAATGCTCTGCCCCTGGACTTCCTGCCTAATGTATGATGGCAGCCACCTGTGTTGAACTAGGTAATTGATGAGAAGGGTGTTTCCACACAGGTGTCTGCCATCATACATTAGGCAGGAAGTCCAGGAGCAGAGCACTGTGTACCTGGGGGAACGGGTCATGTTGGAGGGTCTGTAATTCAGGGCAAATACTTTCCCATGATATTTACAGTGTATTATATACTCCTATACACAATGTATTATAATGGTTAATGTCTGTGTACGATCCTGTGCTGTGTATTTTACAGTATGGCTGTATAATAACACAATTCCATATAGTATAAAGTGTTTTGTGCGATAATTTATCCTGTGCCATGCAATATATAACAAATATGACACTACTCCATGCCAATGTATTATACTTTCATATAGTAAACAGTCATGAATGCACAATGTACTATATTATAACATGTATACTACTTTATCATGCTACATACAGTTCAGTTAAGTGTGCATTATTTCTATACAGTAAAATGCATTATAATTTTGATACACCATTGATATTAATTTGAACCTGGTCTCTTCATTATAGGTTTTAAAATAAACCCTATTCTTGGGTGCACCACCTTTACAATGTAGGTATTGTGAGATAACGTTTGACTAAAAAGGAGTAGCACTACGATATATATCTAATTGTCTGCTGTGACTCCTGGGTGGACTCATGATTGTTGCTAGATCCAAGTTGAAGAAATGACCTCTGACGTCACAACCACGGTACCATTACAGCAGGGCCGGTCACCTACTTACTATCCACATGTGCATAGAAGGTGAATTTAAACCTGTGGCAAGCCACTGTGCCCGAAGCATGGTGAGCGGACACTTTTGGCCCCCCATTCTGAAACCTACCCCTCCCCCTTTTGTCACGGGCCACGTGGTTGTGACGTCAGAGGTCCTGTAAAGCACCTCATTCTAGACCTAACCGTGGACTCACCCTACCCTTTGTTCTTATTTTGACCTTATTCTATGCATATATGAAACTCTCCCCTATTATACATTGTATAACAGGTAATTGTTACCAATATGCTGACCAGGCGAAACAACCTCTTATGTAACATATGGTGCTGCTTTGCTGATTTTTAGTTATTAGAATCTAGGTAAACTAGCTTCTAATAGCTTGAATCTGATCGGTTGCTATGGGCAACATCTCCAATTTTAAAAACCTGCACTTTAGTAAATATACCCCTGAGAGCAAATGAAATTTCATCCTAGAAGCCAATGGAAAAGTGCCCGCATTATTGCAGGAATGGCAATATACATGCTTGGAGGCTTTAGCAAACTATAACTTAAAAAAAAAATAAAAAATTTCTTAAATATGAGGCACCATTTGTTAAATCAAGCAGCACCCAAGGAAAAAAAAACATCTTTTCTATGTAAATGAGATTTGTTTTTTTTAAGGTGAGAGTCACAGTAACTGTAAAGAAGGATCACCTCTGGCTATGTTATTGCAGATTATGAAGAGATGGGTTTGCTTGTGTTGGAAGTTACCATATGCTTTGCCTTTGCTGGAATTCCCTGTAGACCTAGGGATCATACCCAGGAAGAACGATGAAACACACGGCTAGGGATGGATATCGGAAGTCCACTGCCATCATATAATGGCATTGCTTCCACCATTGAATCTTTCGATGCGATGGTAACTAACCATCGCATCAAAAGAATTAGATGGTAAAAACTATTTATATGAATAGTAAAAGGGGTGGGATTGGGGGAGGGGCTCGGACCCGAAGCAATAAAAAAAAAAAAACCCAGCTGAGCCAGGCAAACAGCTGACTGAGGACGAGGAGGAAAATGAGAAACACTGTCACTGCTGCGGGCACTTAACAAAGCAACAAAAAATGAAGTCTAAGATGTATAAAGTCTAAAAACATGTATAAAATATACTAAATAAAACAAAAGTATCACAAAACAAACTTCTTACAGCACCAGCAGAGAAATGACTTTTTATCTATGCTGGTGTAAACGAGAGATGGCTAGTGAGTGAGTGTCTCTACAAAATGACTCGAATCATTCAGATGGGCAAATGATTCGAGTCACTCAGTGTTTGGTGTGTCGAGACACTCACCTCTCTAGCCTCTCCATCAGTGGGAGCCAGAGTGAGTGGCAGCTCTGCCCCCTACACTTGTGATCGACCTGATTATACTTCTGCACTGAGTCAGATCAGCAGTGTAGGGAGTGGAGCTGTCAGCGACTCACTCTGAGTCGCGCTGCTACTGCCAGGGCTCGGGAGAGTGCACTGACTCAGGAGAGTCAGTGCAGAACCTTGAGATGTAGTGCTGGGCTGCGGGGGGCAGAGCTGTCAGCGACTCACTCAGAGTCCCTGACACCTCTGCTTCCTACAGCTCTAAAGAGCTGTGTCCCGAGACCCTCCACTGAGTTGAGCCATGTGGCTCAACTCAGTACAATGAATCAATCTACCCATCCCTAGTGTAAACGATGGTAGCTGTCTGTGAGTGACTGCTGCAGGGCCAGGGCTGCACACTGATTGGCTCTCAGCCAATCAGAGCTAGCAGAGAGGGGAGAGAGGGACTGAGGGTCACATCTGAGGCAGTGAGAGACAGCCTCCAACGATAACAGCAGCATGAACCATGCAGATTATTAGCTGCAGAGACACAGCACACAGTAGCCAGGGGAGGCATAGCTTTTAGGATTTAAAGGAAATAAGCCACCATTGGAACTCCATCAAAGGATTACCATTTGATTGTGGCAAACACTACCATCGCAAGAAAAACATCAATGGTCAGCAAACATCGACCATCGATGTCCATCCCTACACATGACTTCGTAGAGATAATCTGAATTATTTATTTCTTAGTAATGTTAGTACTGAGCAATGAAATTATGTTTTGCTTATATAATAGATTGTGACTGTTACTAGCCTAAATAACAGCTCATCTCTCCAACTCATCACTAGATCGACACTCTCTGTGTGCCGTCCTCCAACTGCATCAGAAATGCTTTAGTGAGGCCAACCACTGTTTACAGTCATACAACCTACATCATTGAGGTAATCTATTTAAAGTTAGGTTATGGTTGTTTGTGGTACTGTGTTGTAGAATTGTAGGTTTCTTTGTTTATTTTTATATGAGCAGCTTATCTTTGCGACATTGATCTGATTTAGGAAAGTGCTGTATGACAAACGCTGGTTCTCTTCTGTTCCGTATTTCCCCTCCAATCAGCAGCCAGCTTTCATTTCAGCTTTTGTGTAGAGCACTGAGTATCACTAAAGGTGATCGGCAGAAGTCACAGGTGTACCGTATGTAGTGCTGCAACCCAGTCCAATAAAACTAGCTGTGCGGATCCCAGTGGAGAGATCCTCACCAAAGTACTATTATTAGGAAATGTAAAAAAACATGATGGGGGTTTTCACTTTAAAATATAAGATAGTGCCATAGAGATTGTTATGGGATCCTGAATCCTGTATTTACTTGTGAAGAATTTGCAATTAATCATGAAAAAGGGAGGATTACCTAGAAATAATACTCAATAGTAAACCAGTTGGTGATGTAAGCACGCCATTTAAGATAAAATTCCCTACATGGTGCAAATACATAGATTACCACTGACATTTTACCTACAACCCTGAAAATGTGGCATGCAGACACAAGTAGTGTAGATGTGTACTGCTATCAACATCATTTGAAGACCATTAAACATTGAAGAGTAACTGTTTTATTTATTCATTTCTATTTCTTGATCTTGGCAGATAATCAATGTCAAGTGAAAACCAGGAAGCTCAGGAGGATGAACTACTAGCACTTGCTAGTATATACCCTGAGGATGAATTTAAAAGGGCGGACACGGCTCCAGGAGGGGAAATTCAAGTGTGTTGGGAATTACCGCCACCTTTTAAAATATCTGTGAAAAGTGAGTAATGTCAGTAATCGAAGTCCATGCCATGTAATATTGGAATAATAATCAATAATAATGGAAGTCCATGTAATGTGGAATAATAATCAATAATAATGGAAGTCAATTTTCTTGTCCATGTACACATAAGAAAAACAAAGTGATCATTAGCTTATTATGTACAAAGAACCTGCTTTTTCTGCCAGTGTAAACATGCTATAGGGAAGGTATCATGTTGGTTCTCCTTGTGTGTAAAGGTGCCCACACACATACCGATGTCCTCACGATACGATTTTATGGCCAATTTCCTCATGAACTTTCACGGGAGCTCCCATGCCGTCGTGATCACGATTTTGGAAAAAAGACACCCAATCTGTCTTACGATCTCACGATCTATCGGATCGTACGCATCGTGAGATTGGCCATAACAAATCCTGAGTTTAAATTAAAAAATAAAACAGGCTCTTGACTATTGGTGGGAAATTTAAATAGCCATAACAATGGGAGGGACTATCTAGGGAGTATAAACAGCAGGAACCCTTTAAACTCTGTGTACATTCTGCTCTGCTACTAGATGAGGCTAGGTGTATTCCTGCTGAATCCTGTACATTGCTACTGTGCTCTTTGTATTTGGCTTGCCTTTTACAAAGTTTATTCTACCTGCAAGTGTGTGCTACCTACCTGCATTCTATCCTGTTCCTGAATTCTGTACTGATGCATCCCTCAATACGGCGGGCGGTGGCTGGGTCATGCATTTATTACCTGGGGGCACACATTGGTGGGCAGTGGGGAGCACATATTGGTGGTCAGTGTGGTTGTATTTAAACTGTACCAATACTCACCAAAACTTCTCCAAATCAAGAATCCAGTGTGCAGGCTCCTCAATGTGCGACTTTCTTGCTCCATACACGATGCTGCACAAGATGGCGATGAGGCGTGTCCAGGCTCCTGTCAGTCAAATTCCGCATTGTGTGATGAATCGTACGATTCATCGTGAGGAAAAAAACCCTCACGATCGGCGTCCATCGTGTTCATGGTTGGCTAATCTGCCCTACAGCACGGCAGATCAGAAAATGCGATGTAAGACGAGGGGGGACGCGCATCGGCATCGTGCTCGTGAGTATAAACTCACGATTTGTACTTTTTTCACCCGATTCGTCGTCACGATTCGTCGAAATCGGCCAGATCGTGTAAAATGTCGCTATATGTGTGGGCACCTTAACATACCAGTGTAAAATTGCCTTGCTGGAAGTTACCTTGTTCTGCTGATGATGGCTGGCTTGTACAATTCATAAAGTGTATTAATTGACAGAACCACCATGTAAGGCTAAATTGCATTCGTTCGTTATTGAAAATCTAATACACTTTTTTTCTCTTTTTATGTGTTTTCAGTTAACTTGTTAAGAATATACATCTATAAACAAACTGTAAAACAGTACAGATCTAGATTAGTTAAGAATTGCTGTAACCTTTTAATTAATCATTTAAGTGATTCAGTTTTAACCTCTCCAAAATCTGATGAGTTATTATCAATCATATAGCGACACAAAACTGGCACATTTACACACAAAGAAAAATAGCCACCACATCTCCGTCAGATTCAGGAACAAAGCCTCCCACAGGAGTAGTTTTATTCCATTTATTCCAGGACAGCTGTATGTGATATTCCTGGGTTACCCAAGGAAGGGATGGAGCCCTCTGAATGTACATATAAAATGTGTTCCTTTATTTGACGGACTTCCAGATTCATTGTTTTGAGTATATTTGAGAATGTTAAATGCAAGGGGGAGGATCTACAATAATCCTGCTCCGTTTATCACATGGGTGAAGCTGATTAGTAGGCTGCACCCTGGACTGTGATCTGTGATGACACGTACATGAACAAGTGCCTGCATTCAGCAGCAGATCAGACTTCAGTCTCTTCTGTTCCCAATTTCTTTATTCCTCTTTCGTTTTTTCCATCATAACAAAGTTCAAGAACAAAAAATGGCATTTATTATCATTACTGCCAAACACAGTTCTCTATAAATTACACAACAGAATAAGACATGCATTGCTGTTTTATTTATGGAAATTTGTATTTATTATCAGTCTTATCCATTTCTCACTGGGCAACCGTCTCATTAGCCTGTATAAATGGGATTCTCAGTAATTCTGCTCTAATCTCAGCATGCCAATGTGATTCCTCTTTCAGTCATAACAGATAGCATTCTGCATGTTGATTCAGTTTCATCAACGGCTTCTCTAGTCACTGATTGCAGTACAGGTAATAGTGTTCTTCTGCTGAACTCTCTATAGGTAGCAGAATTGGATCACTTTGAACAGGGAGGATGAGATGATTCTTACAGGCCAGTTTGTAAATTTGTTACGACATAGGGGCATATGTATCAAAGCTTGATGTGGGATAAAATTGTGAGATATATATCACCAACCAATCAGCTTCTAACTTACATATTGCAGGCTGTGTTTAAGAAATGATAGTTTGGAGCTGATTGGTTGGTGATATATATTTCACAATTTTATCTCACATCAAGCTTTGATACATATGCCCCATAGTTTTAAATGTGGCCCTTTATATATGCAATATCAGATTAATCCCACCTGTAATGAGCACGTCCTAGAGAATTAGCTATGTACAGTAAGCTTCATATCTCTTTCGTCTCATCTGGGGAACACTGTTATTTATGTAGCACATACATATTCCACAGAGGTGTACAAACCATGCATTACATTCAGGTGTATAAAGCCAATGCAATACTGTGATAGAGTCATAGATGGCAGCCTGCTCTATATAAATACATTTCTGTATTTCTTTCTTTTGTAGGTAACTCTGCAACGAATACTGTTACAGAAAGCTTTGACAACACTGTTTCTTTCCTTCCACCAATTGTGCTGAACTTTGAACTCCCTGTTGGTTACCCATCCACGGCACCCCCGATCTTTACACTCAGCTGCAAGTGGCTTTCACCAAAGCAGGTTTGTTATATATTAATACAGTAATCCCCCGCTTAGCGTTATTAACTCGTTCTTGATGACTGGAGTTCTAACCAAAAAAGCACTTCATGAAAATTGATTTCCCATAAAATAAATAATGTAAATCAAATTAATTTGTTCCCATGGTCCTGAAACTGTAAAAAAAATTCAGTAAAATTGTGTTGTTTGTACATTTTCTCTAAATACATCCTCTGCATATTCACTTCTCAATACTGCCAGTTTCCACTGCCCTCATGCCATATTCTGTCTCTCAGGCTTCTTCCTATAAGATTCCTAATATGTCTAACCATGTGACCGGTTGTCCACATCTAACATGAAAGCCTGCTTCAGTAGTACAATAATATTTATGTCCAGCCTGAGCTTAATATTGAATTATTAAATGCAAAACAGGTATATGGCATGAGATAAAAAGCTTTATAGTATACAATAAACTGATGAGACTAATGTTAAAAAGTGATAGATTGTGTTAATTTTGTGTTTTTCTGACAAGAGCATCAAATAATAGAAATGTTGTGGTTGCAAATTACTCCAGAGGTTCCCAAACGTTTTTAGGGTATCCATACTTGAGTACAGGTGACTTAAATACCACTCCAGTCTGGTTGATTTTAACCATCTGGACTTAAGCATGGATATATTTAGAACCTGGATTGTAATGGTGGTGTTTGGGAACCTCTGAATTACGTGATAATGGAAGCAAACATTGGGTGACCCGAATCATATTTTTGTAAAGCTATCTACACACATGGCCGATTAGATAAATCATCCAAGGTTTTCTTTTTCTTCTGAAAACCATCCTATGAATATCTGATTTCCATTGTGCACACAACTCAGTCCCTAAAGATTGTTCAGGTGCCATTTTTAAACGCACTAGGTCGGCTCGATCACGTACACACTACATTCAGTGCATGATATCTACTCATTGGGACCACTGAATGTAGTGCAGCACACCTGATATCGAGAGCAGATCTACCATGTTTTGGAACGACTGGGTGCTGTGTACACACTGAGCAATAGTCAGGTCAGACAGCCGCAAATTTGGGTGTTTTGCCTGATTATTGTACAGTGTGTACCCAGCTTAAGTATAAATATTCAGTTTTTGTGACCTAATTGTGAAATAGTGTTTCTTTTTGTTGTGTCTTAGGGGAGCTATTTTCAAGGTATTGCAGCCCTCTTCTTAAATATTGTTGTTAGTGTGTGATAATGTGCAGTTAGTATGTGTGCACTCTAGGTGCAGGGTGCTGATCAGTGAGGAGGGTATATTTACATTTTGATGGGCAAAATATTATTTGTGACGTGTCGCTACTGTAGTTGTAGTGATACATCATGTCTTAAATGTTCTTCTTCAAAATTTAAATATGCCCTCTTCACTGATCAGCACCCTGCACCTAGAGTGAACACTATGGGCCATATTCAATTTGAGGCGAAAAGTCTGAGGTCGGACTTTATGTCATCGCCGTTTTTTGCAGGGATAAAGTATCGGGCGCGTGCCCGCTTATCCCCGTATTCAATTAGGATCCGGCGAAAACGGACCTGGCGGAAAGGTGAGTATTGTAAAGTCCTGTCACTTTAGGGGAAATCAGCCTGTCACCACCCAAAAGATGGTCTGACATGGGGGATCACTATGGGTACCCCCGATTTGGCCTGCTGAAGGTAGTCAGGGTTTTTAAATAGCTGTGGCAGGTGCATAAATGTGCCTGTGAAGAATAGTATTTATCTTTTTGGGGGGGGGGGGGGGGGAAACAACTCCCATCAAATTTGGGGTACATGAAAATGGGTGCAAGCATATTTTTAAGTCCCTAAAGTGAAATTTTAAAAATCTTAAAAAATCCTCCTGCCGCAACTACCCGCATTCTAGAAAACACCTGCCGCATACATGGGAACCCCACCTGAGGCTATTTTGCTAGTTTTTAAGTTTGTTCCCCAACATTTTTTTTTTTACAGATTCCAAAGGCTGCAGGCTATTTTTTTTATTCTGCACCCCAATACCCCAATTCTGCACTTTTTTTCGCCACCTAAACAGTGGTGAAAACTTATCCCCGTTTTTTTTTTTTTTTTTACAAAGACTTTTTACACCTGTGAAAAGTCTTTGAAATTGAATATGGGGATAAGTGAAACAGGCGAAAATGATGTCATCACAAATTATCGCCGATAACTGACTTTTCGCCTCTAATTGAATATGGCCCTAAGTATGTCTGTACAAGGCTTCCTCAGCTTCTGACACCTGTACAATGACAGTTTACCATACTAGTGATGAATAGAACATCCAATTGCAATTAGAAGGGGTGTTTTTAAGCAGCAGTTATATCATGATGGTGGGTAAGCATTGCCACAACACATTGGGTACTTGTAAAACATTTAGTGAAATAAGGAATATATTCATAATTTAAATGAATGGTGATAATTGGAGACTGGCAAACTTTCATCAGTAATTAAGATCAGATCATTCAGTCACATAGAAAACACAGGATTATTATGTTGGAATATATATATATATATATATATATAATATTTTAGCTAAACTAAACAGGATCACTATTTTCAACACCCATTTCATGTAACAAACCTGTTTAAACCATTGTCCCTTATAAAATTGATATTTTTAACATTTCAGCTAACTCTACTGTGCCAGCACTTAGATGACCTATGGGAGGAGAACAGAGGATATGTTGTGCTGTTTGCCTGGATGCAGTTTCTTAAGGAGGAGACACTTGAGTACTTAAATATAAAATCCCCCTATGAAATTCAAGTGTGTAGTAATGGTTCACATGGCTGGATGCAAGCACCGACAAAACCATATACCTGCAGTGCCTCGGTCACACCAGAAAGGGCGTCATTTGACAAAAGGGCCATACAGGACGTGCAGTCAGTGTCTGCCCTGGTCAAATACATCTTGGACTTCAATGAAGCTCAACAGAAGAAGTGCTTTAATAGCAAACTATTCTTGTGCAATATCTGCTTCTCGGAGAAGCTGGGCAGTGAGTGCACACACTTTAAGGACTGCCAGCATGTCTATTGTAACCTCTGCCTCAAAGATTACTTTGAAATCCAGATAAGGGACGGACAGGTCCATGCACTGAACTGCCCTGAACCAAAATGCACCTCTGTTGCGACACCTGCTCAGGTAACCCATAGTATTCACTTTTACCAATCTGTCACTACTGTAGTGAAAATAAAGTATTGTATCAGGAAAAATAAACCTGTTACTACTGTCTATGGGAAGGAAACTACTGTATAAGGAACAATAAACTACTGTATACAGAAAATGAAATCTATTACTATATACAAGAAAATAATCCTCTCTCACTACTATAGACAGACAGGAGAGACAATTAAAAAAAAAATAGTATAAGCCTTTGCTTCTACTGTATATGGGGAAATAAACCTCAATGCTTCAGTGTATGGAGAAATACATTTGTGTTACTACTGTGTAGTAAAACAAATATTTTTTTTTACTACTTTATATGGTAGTTGTATTTAAACAATATGGTCCTGATGCTGAGTTGGCATACACATGCATCTAGGGCACTGTGAATGCCCTAGAAGCATGTGTATGCAAGTATGGCATTTACATTGTGACCAAAGGGTACGCAGTGGTCAGAGAGAGTGATTGGATGGAATTGCTGTATATGCAGAATTGGACAGAAGCATAAATCCACCTATTTCCAGGCATAATTTTCACCAAGTATAGGCTTTCCATACACGCAATACAGGAGCATTTATTTCCATACATGCAATGTGTAAGCTATTATGGCAGATTTTTGTTAACTCCGCATCAGGCCCTGTATGTATAAACGAGGGTCATTTATAAGAGTACAGAAGCCTAAATCAGTGGTAGGCAACCTGATGAACTCAAGGGCTGCATGTGAAGACCTCAGAACAGCCACATGTCCCTCACTTGGCTGTAAAATAGCCCCATGTGCCCACTTAACACAAAATGAGCCCACGTGCAAACAGACCCCCACGTAGTCTCCAGAGCCATAGGTAATACATTATTGTTGCAAGAGTAAAAACATATTCCTCCAGTTTTACTCACCTGTACAGCTCCTTCCTGCCCACAGGGGAAGGAGAGGAGAGCACACTGCACTTTCTCCTCCTCTAGTGTGCACTGTGCAGAGGAGGTCATGTGACACAGAAGTCAGCTGTTCCAGTCTTATTCTCCTTATTATCACAAAGCAGAGACTAATTTAGATCAGCAGCTGCTAGCTGGGTGCCGCAGGTGAAGGCCACTGGAAACCTATTGCCCTAGATTCTCTAAAATATACCTCACTACTTCTTCAGAAATATAGGGAGAAGACTTCTCAAAGTTTGGAGAGAGATCTAGTGGAGAAGTTGCTCATAGCAACCAATCAGCTTCTGTAATTTTTCAGGCACAGTCTGTAAAATGACAGAAGCTTATTGTTTGGTACTTTATCTCTCTCCACTTTGTACCATTGTGGCAGCTGCTGCGTACAAAGGCACACATTATGCAAAAGCCGCAGGAGGCAACTTGTGTAAAAAGACGCAGCATCGTCCTGAAAACATACTGACACGCCCGGTTTTCTGGAACTCTCACTGTCGCCGCCCCATGACGCCAGCAGCATGTCATCCATGCTGCGGCTTTTGGGACACTGCAGCCAACAATGCAGAAACAGATCTGCACATGCGCAGATCTGCAAATTTGGGAGATGTAAGTAAATATCGAATTTACATACATCTCTGAATTAGGCTCATCGTTTGGTAGTTCTTTGTAAATAATTTGGCTTATGAGTAGCATTGTTATATTGTATTCTATTAGTAAAGGAACCTGGGACCCCTCAGTCATTATTTCTGAATACTGATAGTGTAATTTCCTGTCTTTGTGTGCTTCCAGGTAAAAGACCTGGTAGGGGAGCAGCTCTTCAGCCGTTATGACCGCCTCCTCTTGCAGTCTAGTTTGGATCTGATGGCTGATGTTGTGTACTGCCCACGTCCAAACTGTCAGACTCCAGTAATGCAAGAACCAGGGGGGACAATGGGTATTTGTTCAAGTTGCCAATACGCTTTTTGCACCCTGTGCAAAATGACCTACCATGGAGTTTCCCCTTGCAAAGTAACAGCAGGTAGGTTCATTAGCTCCTGTCTCTTAGCAGCTAGCACAACTAATAATATAATAACACTCTCCCTATTGGCTGATTGTGGGGAGAGGGTCACTTCTCTGATTTTCTGCCAAGTATGTCAAATCAAATATATAAAAGTATCAATAAATTGTGATTCATGTATTTAGCCATTTGCAATTCTATAAATTCTCAGAAAAATTGGCAATTATAAAATGATATTATTTTGGAGCGTAAGTGGTGGTCTCTGACATATATAAATGATGTACCTTTGCCAGTAGGCTGACTGGAAGCAATATAGTTTTGCAATCTTCTCTGCTGCAATTCAGCAGTTATAATAGGATGTCCTGCTCTTCCTACAGAACCCACACAACTTCTGTCCTGCCATCTTCGAGCAGATCCAGGTAGCTCTTTCAGAAAAATACATTTATATATTTGATTTAGCAGCAAATGGTTATATTGTATTTAAGGAAATGCCCAGCCTTGGAACAGTTTGGGAATGTTGCTATATTTACACATTCTGTTAGCCAGGTATCAGAGCTTGGAGAAATGAGAAATTGAGCTTGTGACTGAATGATGCCTTTGACATTGTGTCACAGACCTCCTTACTTTCAAGCTCTCCAGGCTCTAAAGCCTAGAAAATAGAGGGTTGTGGGGATAAATATATTAGGTACAGCAAGCGAGCCCTCTCCATTCTCTTAGATGAGAGAAAGGGAGGTTTATATTGAAAACGTATTCCACTGGACATTCTCTAAATGCAATCATTTTATCCTCAAACTGACTTGTCTAATGGAAACTCACGAACTGTCATTAGTTTAGAGTCAATTCAATTTCATTGTGTGTATTTATTAAAATACAGTATATCAGTCTTCTTCTAAACACAAGACTTGATGTCTTCTAGAAAAGCTCATCTTGTTGCGCGCTGAGTACTTGGATGCAGATGAGGATGGCAAGAAATTCATGGAGAAGAGGTATGGCAAGAGGATCATCCAAAAGGCAGTAGAAGAAATGGAGAGTAAGGATTGGCTGGAGCAGAACTCCAAGTGCTGCCCTCGCTGTGGAACTCATATTCAGGTGTGGTTACTTATTCCAAGGCCTAAAACATAAGATCCTAACCACTGTATCACAAAGCTCTTTAAAGAACTGATCATCTGTGTAATGTTTAAAATGAGTGTTACACAGGGGAGTAGCTATCCATGTAGATATCCTCAGCAGCCCATTCAGTAAGTGTCTGAGTGGGCTGGGGACGATAGCAGGAATATACTAAACACCGGAAAACATTTCTTGATCCAAAATCAAATCTAGTCAGAATCAGTGGTGGCTCCAGAAGTGGGACTGCAGCGCAGTCCAAAACTCAAATAGGGGAGTCACATCAACTGCCAGTAAGTCCTGGCTGGCGATGTTTGACAGCATTTGGAAGGGCAGTTGGTGTGGCTCCTCTATTTGAATTTTCTACTGTGCTGCTGCCACTGGTCAGAATACTGTTATAACGCCTTCCAGCATTGTTAAACTTCCTTAACTAATAAACAGAATTCCTAATAAAGTTTTTATGTAAAATTAATTTGTGGTGAGCTTCTAACTTGTATATCCAATAAAGTGGCAGATGTATTAAACTCTGGAAAGTGATAAACTATCAACGAATCAGCTCCTAACTGTCATTTCTTCTTCAGGGTCCACAGGGATACCTTGGGGTGTAGGTAGTACTTAGTACCGGACACCATACAGTTATAGCTTTCAGCTCCCAGGATGCTTCGGTCCTGTCCCCTAAACCCCGCCCCCAAGCCTGAGGCAAACCAGTTTTGTGTGGTGTCCAGCTGGAGTCTGTTCACTTTTTTTTATACAGGGGGCTGCCTTATACAGCCCAAAGCTTTATTTTATTATTTATTCTTTATTTATTTATTACAACTGAGCATGCAGCATCGGACTGTCATTTGGACGTCTGTGCTGCCGCTCCATCATCCCTCCAGGTGCCGCGACACCATTGCCGCCTGCGTGCAAGTCATGGTGATTTCGTGAGATCCTGGGGACCAGGCTAGCTGGCCCCACGGGACGTCCCAGACTGCAGCCCGGACGTCAGGGGGCAGGTAAGGCGGGTCATCGCTCGCGGTGACCTGTGGAGTGGCAGTCTTACCTCCGGTCTCTGGGGACAGACCGGAGGCACTGATTAGGCACACCGGCCCTGTCCGCGTGATCCACTAGACCACCAGGGTACAGAGGAGCGGGAAAACAGGGTCCCGGTGATCAAAAATCAGCATGAAGAGGTCCGCCATCCTCTTTAAAGCGGCCCCTCAGCTCAGGGCGCCATTCCTACGAGGCCTGGTTGTCCTGAACTGCATTTGTCAGCGGGTCACGCCCCTCTCCAGCGGCCTATTTCTATATAGTGAAAGCCACAGCTCTTGGGGAAATACTGGGTCCAGTCCCTCTACATACCTCTCCCAGGAGTCAGGGTATGTAGCGCTACAGCCTACCAGAAGTTGGGTCCCTGCCCATAGATTCTGTGCATTTGAAAGTGGTGCACACATTACAATATACACGTTTATACATTGTATGTGACTTACTGCTTGCGCTGTTGTATGTACTTATACTCAGTCTGGCAGCTTTTGCCTGTCCCTTTCATGTTCTCTTTCTGAAACCCTGGCATACCGGTGCATTGGGGGTTTATGTACTTCACTCTGAGGTAATCAGCAGTGAAGACAGTAACATACTGCTTAGGTCCCCTTAGCTGTGCCATTTAACCTGGGCTGTCATATCCTGAAGTTTTTCTATAAACACTGGCAGGATCTCTATACTGCTCACACACTCATATATTTGGTCCACTGTGCATGCATTAATTTGCCTATTGCCCATGTTCATAGTGTGTGTTACATATAATTGGCATATACTGTTGCATACTTGAACTGTAATTTGCTCAGTACCGTATTGTATGTTTCTGTACTCTACCGTTATGTCTAACAAGAGCAAGAGTAATCTGCTGCACCTGTTGCGCTCACATGCAAATCTTGTGCTGTTGGTTTAACTCAGGAAGATTTGGTTCAGGATGGCCTTTGTGCTAACTGTTATTCGGCACCAGGTCAATCAGCTCCATTAACCCCTGCACAGGAGCCTCCCTGGCCTTCCTTTTCACAGGCGCTGGCCTCCATTGCAGACCACCTGGCTGTCCCTGCTGTAATTACCCCTATGGTATTACCACAGCAGGTACAGACATTGCAGGTACCTCCTATTCCATCTCCGTGGGTTGATACCCTATCCTCCTTTGTGCCGAGTCTGGCAGCTACGGCCTTTTAGACTATGCTACAGGGGGATAACTCCATACCTGGTAGATCTGCCAAGCGTCCTGTGTTATCCTCACAGTCTACGCAACTCACGGATACAAAGGTATCTTCAGAGGCAGATGAGGATGACGGCTCTACTGCTGAGTCCCTCACTAGAGAAGATGTGCTTCAATCCAATATGGGCATACCAGCCTTGGTATGGGCGGTCAGGACTGTTCTTCAAATTGAAGATGACGAACCTGCCCCTAAGTCCAAACACCCAGTGTTTAAACGACAAAAGGTGGTTGTGGCTGAGTTCCCTCTCTCGGATCAGTTAGCTGAACACATGGCGGCAGCTTGGCAAACACCGGGCAAGAAGTTTCAGCCACAAAAGCGGTTGCATAAGTATTACCCTTTTTCTACCGCTCATTGTACTAAGTGGGAAACCCCTCCAGCAGTGGACTCCCATGTTACCAGATTGGTTAAATCCTCTACGTTGCCTATTCATATGGCTTCCTCACTGAAGGAGCCTGCAGATAGGAAGATGGATACAGCTCTGAAATCTGTATACTCTCTTTCAGTTGCAATTGCTCGCCCTACCATGGCTATAGCCTGGGTGGCTAAGGCAATTGAGAGCTGGGTAGACACCTTAGAGGACTCTCTCCCCCTCCCCCCCTCTCCTGGTAATTGTAAAGGAGGTGGGGTAGGAATATTACTGTCCCAATCTTTCGCATACACAGTTCTCCCACAGGTACCTTCACTCACATTTACATAATTTGAAGTACATTCTATCAGGACTTTCACCCCTTTCTCTCTGCGCATTGCTGCTATCTATCGCCCGCCTGGGCCACCTTAACAATTTCTGGAACATTTTTCTGCCTGGCTCCCTCACTTCCTATCCTCAGACAACTCCACCATCGTTATGGGTGATTTCAATATCCCCATTGACAGTCCACAATCTCCTCATGCCTCCAGACTACTCTCTTTAACCTCCTCTCTTGGCCTCTCCCAATGGACTGACTCCTAATCATCAGGAGGGCCACTGCCTTGATCTTGTATTTACCAGGCTATGCTCAGTTTCTGATTTCACTAATGTTCTTTTCCCTCTCTCAGATCAGAACCTTATCACCTGCACACTCTCCTCCGTTACATCAACATCATTGAAATCAACCAAACCTCCTAAAATCAGCAGAAATATTAATGCTATTAACTTTCAACAACTATCTACCTCTCTACAACAACGACTCTCACCAATTTCTACATTCACTTCTCCTGAGACTGCTGCATCACACCTAAACCAGATTCTAGTAAAAACCCTTGATGAAGTCGCTCCAGCTACCCATCACACACCACGTAGACTTAGACGTCAACCTTGGCATTCTAACTTAACAAGGCATCTACAAAAACTCTCACGTAAAGTAGAACGTTAGTGACAAAAGTCTCGTACTCCAAGTAACTTCCTCACATACAAGACCATCTACAACCCTTATCGTACTGCTCTGGACGTTGCCAAATAAACATATTTCCAATCTCTAACCTCTGCTCAAGCCTCTAACCCCAAGCGACTGTTTAATACATTTAAACTGCTTCTTACCCCTCCCTCACCCAAACCACCTGCTAGTACGGTATCTGTGCGCAAGATTCTTCCTATTTCAAGAACAAGATTGATAAGATCCGAAATGAAATGGTATGCTCTTCCTCAGCTAGTGACCTGCTCAATTCCCTACCTGAATCCTCTGGCACATTCTCTTCATTTAATCTCACAAACGAATATGAAGTATCTACACTCTTCTCATCCACCTACTCTATTACCTCTCCTCTAGATCCTAAAGCCTCACAAATCAGTACAGCTCTGTCTCCTGTGCTCATCCCAACCCTAACTAAAATCTGTAATCCCTCTCTCTCTACTGACACCTTTCCATCACTGTTCAAGCATGCAGTGATTACTCCCATTCTGAAAAAACAAAATTCTGACCCTAATACTCTCTCAAATTACCGACCTATCTCCCAGCTCCTATGCCCCTCCAAGCTACTTGAGAGACTTGTCTACACCCGCCTCACACACTTTCTTAACTCTCACAACTTATTGGACTTTCGTTCCCAACACTCCACAGACAGCACTGACTAAGGCAGTAAATGATCTGGTCACTGCCAAGGCTAAAGGCCATTTCTCACTCCTAATTCTTCTAGATCTCTCTGCTGCTTTTGACACTGTTGACCACTCTCTTCTCATACAAACACTACAATCCCTAGGTCTTAAGGACACAGCTCTTTCTTGGTTCTTTTCTTTTACTGTTCGTTTTTTTTTTTTTATTCTGCCTCCTCTTCGCTACCTCTATCAGTTGGAGTACCGCAAGGCTCTGCCTTAGGGCCTCTGCTATTCTCAATCTATACCATCTCTCTTGGCAAACTAATCCGCTCTTTTGGATTTCAGTACCATCTGTATGCGGATGACACTCAAATCTACCTATCTTCTCCAGATTTATCACCATCTGTATTGGTCCGTGTCACTGAATGTCTTTCTGCCATTTCATCTTGGATGTCATCCTGCCACCTGAAACTTAATAACAGGATTTTGGTACTTACCGATAAATCCCTTTCTTCGATTCCACAGGGGACACTGGAGGACTTCAAGACAGTAGGGTATAGACGGTGCTGAGTGGAGCTGGCACTTTAAATTTAAATGAAGTGTGACTAGCTCCTCCCCTCTATACCCCCCTATAGGCCAGTATTAGAACCGTGCCTGAGGGGAGCAGAGAAAAAAGATTGACAGAAGAGGAGGAGGCGAAAGTACACACAACAACTGAAAGGTGAAAACAAAGTAAAATAGAATGAAACAAGAGACGACAAACGTGTCTAACATTCATAACATCACCCTAGACAACAAACCTGACGCCAATAGGCATAACATGTATGGCAGGAAGAACAGCGCCGGGTGTCCCCTGTGGAATCGGAGAAAGGGATTTATCGGTAAGTACCAAAATCCTATTTTCTCTTTCATCCACTAAGGGACACTGGAGGACTTCAAGACAGTGGGGACGTCCCAGAGCTCCCATCACGGGTGGGATAGTGCTGAGAACCCTGCAAAGCAGACCGACCATATTGCGCCGCAGAAGTCGCAAAGGTGTCAAACCTGTATAACCGAACAAAAGTATGCCGGCCCCACCAAGTAGCTGCCCGGCATAGAGATTCCATAGAAACGCCTCCAGCAGCCACCCACGAGGCACCCACTGAGCGAGTGAAATGTGCGGTAATGGAAGATGGAGGTTCTCTAGACGAGGCCATATACGCCTGTCATATGGTCAGACAAATCCATCGAGCCAGTGTCTGTTTGGAAGCTGGCCAACCCAGACGAGCAGCATCATACAAAACAAAGAGTATCTGTCTTGCGAATGGCTGCCGTCCTGTCTACATATATGCGAAGAGCTCTAACTACATCCAAGGATCTAGAAGAAGGAGAATCCTGTGGAAGAGCCGGAACCACAATAGGTTGATTGATGTGGAAGGCCGAAACCACCTTAGGCAGAAAATCCATTCTAGTGCGTAGCTCAGCTCTATCCTCATGAAGTACCAAATATGGTGGACGACATGATAAAGCTCCCAACTCCGACACCCTCCTGGCGGAAGCTAGAGCCAGCAGAAGTATCGCCTTCCATGAAAGATACTTCAATTCCACCGACTCCAAAGACTCGAACAGCGAAGACTGCAAGAAAGACAGGATGAAGTCCAAGTCCCATGGAGCTGTAGGAGGAACAAAGGGTGGTTGCAATCTAACCACACCCTGCAGAAAAGTCTGCACGTCCGGTAATAAGGCCAATTTCTTTTGGAAGAAAACAGAGCGTGCTGAAATTTGTACCTTCAGAGATCCCAACCTAAGGCCTGCTGAGAAACCTGCTAGCAGAAATCTGGGAAGACTGAACTCCGTAGACGGCAAAACTAAGTTCGCACCAGGCTACATATGCCTTCCAAATACGATGGTAATGCTTGGAAGTAACTTCCTTCCTGGCTCTAAGCATCATAGGAATCATCTTGGAAGGTATCCCTTTATGTCTTAAGATGGCCCTTTCAACAACCACGCCGTCAAACGTAGCTGCTTTAAGTTTGGATAGACTGAAGGAGCAGATCCTCTCTTGAGTGGTAAAGGCCACGGATTGTCTACCAACAGGAGCTGAATGTTGAAGTACCAAGCTCTGCGAGGCCAGTCCGGAGCTATCAGCAGGACCATGGCCTGTTCCCTCTTGATGCGTTGAAGTATTCGAGGGAGAAGGGGAAATGGAGGAAACGGATAAATGAACTGGAACTCGGATAACTGGAAACGGATAAATGAACTGGTATTCGAGGGAGAAGGGGAAATGGAGGAAACGGATAAATGAACATGGTGTTGACAGTGCATCCACAGCCACCGCTTGTGGATCCCTTGTTTGAGAGCAGTAAAAAGACAGTTGATGGTTCTGCCTGGATGCCATGAGGTCGACCTGCGGAAGACCCCAACGTTGGACCAGCTGCTGAAACACCTGTGGATGTAGATCCCATTCTCCTGGATGTACATCCTGATGACTGAGGTAATCTGCCTCCCAATTTTCGACGCCCGGTATGAAGATTGCCGAAATCAACCTTGCGTAGCTTTCCGCCCAGATAAGAATCCGGCTGACTTCCTTCATGGCCGCACGACTTCTGGTGCGTCCTTGTTTGTTTATATGCCTCCTTGTTTGTTTATGTATGCCACTGCTATGGTATTGTCGGACTGGACCCTGACTGCTCGGCCCCTCAGAAAGTGGGCTGTTGTCTGCGTAGAAAACTGCTCTTAACTCCAATATGTTGATTGGAAGACTCGATTCCTGTGCTGTCCAGCGTCCCTGGAAGTGATGCTCCAGAATTACTGCCCCCAGCCTCTTAGACTCGCATCCGTGGTAAGAAGCGTCCAATCCCACTCTCCGAATCTCTTTCCCTCCGCAAGGTGAACTGAGTTTAGCCACCACAGTAGGGAAATCCGAGTCTTGGGTTGTAACCTGACTCTTTTGTGAAGAAACAGGTGGGATCCCGACCATTGTTATAGGAGTTCTAGCTGAAAAGGTCTGGAGTGAAAACGACTGTACTGGACAGCCTCGAAGGCTGCCACCATCTTCCCCAGAAGTCGGATACATGCATGAACCAAAACCTGACGACGTCGAAGGACCAACCTCACCATCTCTTGAATGGAAGTTATCTTGTCCTGGGGAAGGAACACCCGTTGAGACACTGTGTCCATGATCATTCCTAGAAACTGCAATCTCTGACGGTTGCAGATGCGATTTGGGAAAATTCAGGATCCATCCATGACGAATGAGGAGGTTGTGCCTCACGGTGATGTCCTGTAATAGTTGATCCTTGGAATTCGCCTTCAGGAGTAGGTCGTCCAGGTACGGAATAATAGTGATTCCTTGTTTCCGAAGGAGACTCATCATCACAGCCATAACCTTTGTGAATACCCGTGGGGCCGAAGATAAGCCGAAGGGCAAGGCCTGAAACTGGAGATGTGAATCCCGAACTGCGAATCTCAGGAAAGCCTGGTGAGGTGGCCAAATGGAATGTGCAGGTAGGCGTCCTTGATATCTAGAGATACCATGAACTCGCCCTCCTCCAAGCCTGCAATTACCGACTGAAGAGCTCCATCTTGAACCTGAAAATCCATAAGTATGGATTGAGATCCTTTAAGTTTACAATGGGTCTGACTGAGCCGTTCGGCTTCGGAACGACAAAAAAACTGGAGTAAAATCCTTTTCCCTTCTGATGACTGGAGCCTTGGATTACCACTTTCATGGACAGAAGCCTATCTATTGCTTTCTGTAAGACTAATACTTCTGTCGTTGGAAACTGGCAAACCTGTGGTAAAAAAACGATTTGGGGGTTCCAGTTGGAAATCGAGCTTGTAGCCCCAAATTATTAGATCTCGGACCCAAGCGTCCGCACAGGTTTCCGTCCATACCTTGTTGAAGTCCCGAAGACGCGCTCCCACTCTGGGATCCCCCAGGTGAGAGGGGAGCCCGTCATGCACTGGATTTAGAACTGGACTTAACCGCGTGTAGACTCGAACCTATGGTGGCTGCGGTTCTACCCTGACCTCTGGAACCACGGGACGTGGATGATCCTCTGAAACGACCACGTGAGTGCCCCAGGGCCCGAAAGGACCGAAACGAAGGTCCAGAGTAAGATCGTCTAGGTGGAGCAGCAGTAGTTGGTAGAAAAGTGGATTTACCTCCAGTAGCCTGAGATATTATCTAATTCTGCTCCAAAAAGAACACCTCCAGTGAAAGGGAGTGCTTCCACAGCCTTTTTGGATCCTGCGTCAGCCTGCCAAGTTTTGAGCCACAGCGCCCGCCTTGCTGAAATTGCCAGAGCTGAAGTTCTGGAGGCAATAGAACAAACATCCTTAGACGCTTCTCCCAGGTAAGCTGCCGCTTCACCTATATGTTCTGCTAGCGGAATGAGTTCCTCCACTGGCAGCTGATCTTTCATACCATCCGCCAATTGCTTAGCCCAAATTTCGATAGCCTTGTTAGTCCAGCAGCTAACTATCGCTAGACGAAGAGTCACCCCTGCAGCGGTGTAAATGGACTTAAGAGTGCTCTCAAGTCTCCGATCGGACATGTCCTTTAACGACGTGACTCCAGGAGCAGGGAGCGTAGTCTTTTTTTGACAATCGCGATACAGATGTATCAACGGTAGGGGGAGTTTGACAAGCTTTTCTATTATCTGCTGGAAAGGGACTAAAATGATAATAAACGCCGGGGTATCCGAAACTTTTTATCTGGATGTTCCCAGGCTGTCGTTAGAAGGGAATTCAGCTCTTCCGATATAGGGAAAGCCGTAGCTTGTCTTTCTTCTTAAGAAAGAAAGACTGTTTTGCAGGACCTGAGTCTTCTTCCTGTATTTGCAATACCTGTCGTATTGCAGCAATCATTGCTTCTATTCCCTCTGATACCGGTTCAGGATCAGACTACAGAGGCTCTTTAGGCGAATCTAGGGTGTACTCACCCTCTTCTAATTCCGGCATATCCTCCTCCTCCTCTGGGTCATCCCAATGGAGGACTGAGGGTAACAATCTCTTTTTAGAGACCTGCGGAGCGGACGCCATTGTCATGGCTTTGGAAATCCCCTCCATAGAAACAGCTAGGGATCTCGCCCATGCTGATTCCTCTGTAGCAGCTGACCTATAAGCCTCTCTTTCTCTGCGAGAAGCCTCCAGTTCAGCCGAGAGAGAGGACATAACAGATGTAACCTGCGTCCCAAGACGGTGGTTCTGACATCTCTGCAGATTGCTGATCCGTATAACAACTGTCACATAATCTGGAGGTAGATGACTGTCCCTGTGTAAATTTCTTTCCACACTTTTTGCGAAGCCTTAGACCTGCCAGTCATGCTACATACAGACCCCACACAAACCACAAGAGGTTAAGTGACAAGGTAAGAAAAACAGAATATACTGGGGTACAGAGAGATTGGAGACAGTCACACTTGCCCACAACGGCGCTCCTAGCAGTGCCAGAACGCCAGGCAAAGGTTTAATTATTATTATGCTCCAAAACACTCTCTTTACATCAGCTTAAACCCCTGCTGTGATACATACAGGTCCGTAGGCTGTCCAGCACTGCCTCTCCCTGTAATGGCCGCCAGCAGTCTGCATTCTAGCACCGTTCTGTAAACGGGCGCTTAATGCTGAGCCGCCCAATGCAGGGACAATACCGGCTACCCTGCTTGTCAGGGAGCCGGAGCGCACAGGAAGCCGCCTCTGTTAGCTATAAGCTGGCTTCCCTGCTAATCAGGGAGCCAGCTGTACATAGAGAGAGAGATGCGCTGGTTGTACTGCCGTCGGAGCGCTCTCTGGTGGTCTGTGAGGCCGCCTCTTGATAGCCATAAGCTGGCTTCCCTGCTAATCAGGGAGCCAACTGTACATACGGAGAGACGCGCTGGCGGCTGAGCTGCCATCGGCGCACTCTGTGGGGGGTCTGTGAGGCCGCCTCTGGCAGCGCTAAGCTGGCTTCCCTGCTAATCGGAGCCAGCTGTACATAGAGAGAGAGAGACGCACTGGCTTTACTGCCATCGGCGCGCACCTCTTCAGGCAAGCTTATCAGATTCCAGGACCGCTCACATAACCTTCATAGCTTCCATATCTAATTACATCCCCTTTCATAGTCCACACATAACCTCACAAATTGTCTTTCTTTCACATCCTCCTGATATTTGGCGACATTCCTGTGTGACTGGATCATGCAGCCCACCAAGAAACTGTGCATGCTGGCTGGACCAAAATGCAATATATAGCACCTATCCTTGTGTATCAATGGCTATTTCCCTATAAATTGTAAGTTTGCGAGCAGGGCCTTCCTACCTATATATCTGTCTGTTATTACACAGTTTTGTTCTACTAATGATTACAATTGTAAAGTGCAACGGAATGTGTTGCGCTATATAAGAAACTGTTAATAAATAAATAAGGTTTTGGATGGATACTCTGCGGTCAATTGTTCTGGCTATGGAGCTTGGGGATTTTTTGGTTTCCCTGGACATTCAGGACGCATACCTACATGTGCCTATAGCACCATCTCATCCAAAATACCTGCGTTTTGCTGTTCTACAGCAACATTTTCAGTTCCAGGCTCTTCCCTCTGGACTGGCTACTGCTCCATGGGTATTTACCAAAATTATGGCTATTATGGCTGCCCACCTGTGGGGTCAGGGAGTCTGATTACTACCATACCTGGACGACCTGCTGCTCCTGGCAAGGTCTCCAGAGATTCTCCAACTACATCTGCAGATAACCATTACCTATCTACAAAAGCACGGTTGATTGATCAGTTGGAAGAAGTTCTCCCTAAATCCGTCTCAACGGATCGTTCATCTGGGAGTTGTGCTGGATTCTCAAACAGAGAAACTTCCTGATGGAGGACAAGATTGCTACACTTCAAACACGCCTTCGCAGGTTCCTCCGCAACCGGCGAGTGTCTATTCATGCAGCTATGCAGATTCTGGGATCCATGGTATCCACCTTTGACATGGTGGAATACGCCCAGTTCCACTCCAGGCCACTACAACGCCTGATTCTATCCATGTGGAACGGGTTGCCTCAGAGGATCAGATCCCAGACAATGGTTACAGACGTCCCACCTGACCAAAGGGCGCCCCTTTTGGATCTAGATTGGATTCTCCTCACAACAGACGCCAGTGACCGGTCAATACTATTTTTAGGGTCGTTGGACGTTGGTGGAGTCATCTCTGCCAATCAGTGTAATGGAACTCAGAGCCATCTACAGAGCCCTCATTTAGACTCAGGATATTCTCCAGGGCAAACCTGTACAGGTACAGTCCAACAATGCCACGGCGGTGGCTTACATAAATCACCAGGGAGGCACTCAAAGTCAGTCGGCTATGGCAGAAGTGGCATGCATTCTCACATGGGCTGAAGGACACATCCCGGCCATCTCTGCAGTATTCATTTCGGGAGTACTAAATTGGGAAACTGACTTCCTCAGCCGTCACGACGTGCATGCAGGGGAATGGTCTCTCCACCCAGAAGTCTTTCAACTCCTAGTGGACAAATGGGGCCTATCAGAGGTGGCTCTCATGGCCTCCCGACACAATCGCAAGCTGCTGGTGTACGGGTCATGAACAAGGGATGCCGAAGCAGCCTTCGTAGGCGCATTGTCAGTATAGTGGACCTTCCATCTGGTGTATCTCTTTCCTCCGGTCTCCCTGCTTCCTCGAGTTCTTCGGAAGTTCAAGCAAGACGGAGGCATGCTCCTACTGGTGGCACCAGTTTGCCCCAGACGGCATTGGTACTCAGATCTTCTGAGCCTCTTCATAGACACATAATATCTGCTTCCTCAACGGCCGGACCTGTTGTCTCAGTCCCTGTCTCCACCCAGACCTGGGTCGGCTGTCTTTGACGGCGTGGCTCTTGAGACATCCTTCTTAAAGTCAAAGGGTTTCTCTCACTCTGTGGTTCAGACTATGCTCAGGGCCCGTAAGCCGGCCTCTGCGCATGTTTATCAGAGTGTGGCATACCTATTTTCAGTGGTACGCCACTAAGCGTTATGACCCTCGGGCGTTTAGTGTCTCTAGAGTCCTGGCCTTCCTTCAAGCCGGATTGGACCAAGGATTCCGTCTTAGTTCATTGAAAGTGCAGGTCTCTGTCTTATCCAAATGGTTTCAACGAACAATTGCTGCCATGATGGATGTTCACACCTTCTTTCAGGGTGTCCTCCGCATACAACCTCCCTTTGTTCTTCCAGTGGCTCCATGGGATTTGTCAGTGGTTCTCCAGGCCCTTCAGGGTCCTCTGTTTGAGCCTTTGGATTCTGTTGATTTCAAGTGGCTCACGGCTAACACTCTGTTTCTTCTGGCTATAGCATCGGCGAGAAGGGTGTCAGATGAAGGGGTGCTTTCCTGTCGCTCCCCATTTCTGATTTTCCATCAGGACAGGGCTGTTCTTCGGACTCGCCCTGGATTTCTTCCCAAGGTTGTAGTGAGACCTCCTTGGATGTGGTCCGTGCTCTGA